>CM073486.1:35547500-38065978 GCA_037074505.1 Albizia julibrissin
AGGGTCCCTAGGCCCATGGCCGTCTCCCACCGGGGTCCCTAGCGGTGCCAGACTAGCGTCTCTCCGAAGGTCCCTAGCTAGCCAGGATTTGTCCCCACCCCATGGGGTTTTTCCTCTGAGGGCACACACTCGCCCACCAAAGTCGCCTCCCCAAGGGCTCGAGGCCACTACCCGGGGGTAAGTAGCGCCTTAAGAGCACCTTGGTAACCACTTGCACCGCGGCGCAAGTGGTTACCAAGGTGCTCTTAAGGCGCTACTTACCCCCAGGTAGTGGCCTCGAGCCCTTGGGGAGGTGACTTTGGTGGGCGAGTGTGTGCCCTCAGAGGAAAAACCCCATGGGGTGGGGACAAATCCTGGCTAGCTAGGGACCTTCGGGGAGACGCTAGTCCGGCACCGCTAGGGACCCCGGTGGGAGACGGCCATGGGCCTAGGGACCCCAAGGGAGACGCTGTGTCGTTACAAAGAACACGCTTCCAAATTGAGGAAGCAAAAGAGCAAACCTTAAAAACCATTATTTGTGCCTTCTATATATCTGCATGACAAAGAGAACATCGACCTGAGGCCATCCCTCTTCTATGTCTTTCTAAATTGGTGAGTAGTTTCCCTTTAAGAAGAAACCATGTGAATGTCCATACTCGTTGAGCAACAAGAAGCTTCCATATGTGAACCCACTGAGTACTAGTATCATTTCAATTTAGAGATTTTGAGGCTATATAAACTGATTTAGCTGTGAAGTTTCCAGATGTTGAATTACAAAATCCAGGATGGAAGGGCTATTGAACTTGCTGTGATATCTTTTAAATAGGTGGTGATAGAGGTTCAAATAGGTGCCATTTTCAATTGCCATACTCGTCAAGCTAGTTAGATATAGGTCTCTAAATGTCAATGTCAATTGGGGCAAAAGATATACTACGTTTTAGAGGATAATGTTGGAATAATCTAACAATAGATATCTCAAATAGATTGTATAATTCTATTAAAGAGAGTAGCAGCGGAAGACTTAATAAAATACTTCTAGGCATAATAATTCTGCATGTAGTATCTCACAACCTAACAAATGTGGAGAGCAAGAAAAAGATAGAATTAGAATAGAATAAGTTAGGGCTTCTTTTAGCTAGAAAATGAGGTACAATGATAGTCTAAGAATAGTCATCACCTATCAAAGAACATTTAAGGTGTAAGTAAGTGGGTTTTCCACATTATTACTCTAAGACCTGGCCCACGCTATTTATAGCCTCCCATCAAAGCTTGTAATAGCTTACCAGTTAGGCAGACAACCTGAAACCAAATTTCTATCCAAATCACTTATGGGCCATAATCAGGAGATATTTTATTCAAAACCAATGATAAGATAATATCTAGATATAATCTATATTAAATAATAATAATAATAAAATATATAATTTAAAAATAAGAAAAATATCTAACAGTCTCCCACTTAACCCACAACCTAATTTTATTTGGTGAGTGAGGTTCTTTTAAGTAATACTATAGGAATCGTGGCGGTAAATCCTCTTTAATTAAGTATTACCTTCCATGCAACACAAGTAGTGCATTTACCTAATGGGCCACAACTTAATGAATAAACCTAGAATGTTTATTCAATTCCAACTTTAATGTTTACTAAAATCTCATAATTTAGGTATCAAAAATTGAGACAACAAACTTCAACTTAAATTTCATCACATAATAATATCTCATCTAGATCACCAAATGTGATCCATCCCTGATGAGATATTTGATCCTTTTGATTTCTCAAAAAAACATGCTCTTCATTAAAATGATATATAATTTATGTGTTTATGACCCATTTGACTCTAATATCATGCAACACTTTTAATTTTTTTAAATTAATTTTATAATTCCAAAACCCTATGATGAGATTCCTTAATTTTGGCAATCTTGTAACTTGCCTCTAAGAATGACTAGATCAAGCAATACATGGCGGAACTAAGCAATCAGTGATTGCTTAGCAATCTTATACCCCTTTATGATGTAACTTATTTAGCAAGTGTAAAGATATATCATAATATTAACTCTTTTATAGTTAACACATCTTACAAAACTAAACAAGGTAATCATTTTACAATATATAAACCATGAAACTTAATGTACATTTAGTAATATACCACGTGAGTTGTAGCTCTTCTATTATTATTTAAGTAAGAATATGTTTGATAATCTTTATAAAATTCCTTTACGATGGCACTACCCATTTATGCATACATTTAAGCAAGCATGAACCTTAGAAATTGAATTAGAAAGAACAAGATGATATCAGAGACATATGGACAATCTAATCATATTCTTATAATAAATATTACACACAAATGCTATCATTATCTATGAATGTTCAAATGCTTGTAATCGTAAGTTACTTGTGATATTCTCAAATATTTTGATAATAAACTCTTTATAGTTTCAAAAAGGATAACACATCTAACCTAGTTATATCACAACTTTAAATAATGGTGACTTAGTCATTTATAATATCTTAAGTCAAAATGCACAAGCTATAAATGAATCATTATTTTATACCTTAGAGGTGGGAATTCTCCATATGTGATTATTTTCAATAAGTTTGACTACTCCCACTAATTTTGGCATTCCTAAATTATCTGGAATTTCAAAATATTATACAAAACTATAAAATAAAATGAACAGCTCGCTTAAATTTTTAAGATATCTCTGCATTTTCACCAAAATATGCATTCTAAAGATATTTTCCTTCCACATTCTTTCTTTTATAAGATAATAATTATGTAAGAATATATTTTAAAACAAGCCTCCAACCTTTAAGATTTCAAAAGAATTTAAATATAAATTTTATTACAGTCTCAAAAAATATACATAATTATCTTTAGTGCATCCTTTAAGAGAGAAACTGTATTATGAAAAATGTCTATTAAAACTATGTTTCTTCTCCAACAATTCCACATATAATAAGTGAGTTGAAGTATGAAAAAACTATACAAATCTCTTTCAACTAATTTCACTATATTAATCAGTTTATCATATTAACCACCCAATTTTGCTTTATATACTCTAAATGCGTCAAATGACACAACTCAATTATAAAGCAAGTAACATTTGGGTATTGTGAAAGGTCAATTATACGGAAAGATAAATTATTTTATCAATTAAAATATAATCAATGACAAGTGTATATCCATCACTGCCTCCAACCAAACCTTTTAACTATAGACACATTATCCTTTATATACCTATTACTTTATAGCTTTGGAGTTGGTAGCATGATATCCCTCATTTAAAATCTCATTCTTTTCCAAATTTGAGTCAAACATTTATATATATAATTTTAATGAATATTCAATATCTATGAAGTAGATATAATGACTCACGTTAATGAGAAATAAAATTGAAAGTTCATTCCATCAAAATTAATGGAGGCATCTAACGTCATAATATGGAGAATTACTTTATAGTCAACATACAATATAATAACAGTTATGAGAATTTTTAACTTCATTCTTTAGCCTATAAAGAACTCTTGAGTTAGCTCTAGTCTTATGTACCAATGATGACTAGCTCTCAATTGAGATTAATTTAATGAGATAATTCTATCTCATAATGTTATCTCACCTCTTATACTAGTACCATTAAGTACTAGAACTTTCTTGATGTAAAGTTTGATGAAGAGGTTACATTTTATCACCTTCTAGGCACAATAATTATTTCTAACAAATATAAAAATCATGCTATAAGGTTAAAATAAAACGTAATCATGCTTATAAAATAATTATAAGAGGCAAAGAAAAAACCATCACAAATAAGTGTATGTTTACCAATGTAAACCATACAATTATAAATTTATATCAATAAGGTATACCTGTGGGTAAAGAGATTAGCATAGCATGAATTTATCTCAAATTGATGACTGTAGAATGCAGTTATATTTTCCAATACCTGTAAGCTACTTAGGAAATATAATGCTATTCTATTCCACGTTAATTAAATATCCAGTTATAATTACTACATTTGGGAAAACAATAATTATAATGATATGTTTAATTACAATTGATATTTTATAAAGCTATATGTGATTAAAAACGTGCAAGCAATGAAATTGAGGATGTTGTGACTACACTTCAAGAAACAAGCATACTAACCATAAATATCATATGCATTTAAAACATAAATATGCACTAATAACCTAATGAGAATTTGCACAATTAATTTAATCAAAAAATTGATTAAATAACTGAAATTCTCCCACTTTAATTAAATTAAGTAATCACCAATTCAAGTTGATGTTTTAAAAAATTATAAGTGATTATTTATATATACAACATTAAGGACGTTGTGACTACTCCCCAAGATGCATGCTGATCGCAAATACCAACTATGTGCATTTAAATTTCAAATATGCACAAATATTTAACGAGAATTTAATTAACTAATTTAATCAACAAAATGAGACTAAATGATCATCATAGATAAATTCTCTTACTTTTTTGTGAAACCAAATTAAATATAACATATACACATCTTAATGGAGGGATTAATATCAAATATCTAAATTAATAACCCTCTCACTAATTTATATATCCAAAAAAATTTTAAAATTAATTTCAAAATATTTCAACTTGATTAAAACCTTGAAAAGCTCAAATAGTTAAATAATTATCAAAAAGTGATTATCCAAATATTTAGACAATTAAATAACATATCAAAATAATTTTGAAAATTTTCTAGAATGTGAAATAGTCAAAGTATTGATTTTCCTTGCACAAAGTAAATTTCACAATCAAAATATAGCTAAATATAAAATAGAACCCAGATTTTGGTGGGTTTATGGGCTTATAGCTAAACATAAATACAAAATATAGCTAAATATAAATTTCCTTGCACAATGTGAAATAGTCAAAGTATTGAGTGCTGTTGATTATGGGCTTCGTTGACGGTAGAAGAAGTCACCGGCGGTGAGTGGGTCCTATTGTTTTTGGTGGTCGGTGTCTAAACGCTTCTTCCCTGCAGTTGGTTCGGTAGAACTGTCGATGCCGTCAGTGGAGCAAAGCACAAGTTTGGAGTCTCACATTTCTTCCTTCCTTCTCTGATCTGACCGATAAGGTAAAGGATTTTCTCCCCACTTATGAATCCCACTTCCATTTGGGTTTTTCGATCTGCTCTCTGGAAATAATGTCGATAAATAGTGGAAATGTCTCGCTGAATGATCTACTCTCCCATATTTTTTTTTTTGTCTTGTTAAATCCATATTTGAAGCAAGCATCTTGTGTCTACTATCATAAGGGGCAATCTGAAGTTTATGTTATAAAATGTGGGAAGGCCAAATTTTCCTTTCATACGGTTTTGTTGCATTTGGAGGTTTGAAAGTATTAGGATTCAGTTTGGGCATTTGGCAATTTGAAGCTTGAAAGTTTTGGTCATTTGGCATTTGACAGTTAGAAAACAACAAAAATAGGATTCGGTTGTGGGGATCATTAGGATCCAGGAAAGCATGCCTTTCATTAATCATAAATAAATAAATATATATATATATATATATAATCTGAAAATGAAAACCTGAACGTTATCATAGATTACAGGAAAATCAAAAGCAAAAACAGAAACTTGGTGCCTGATAGTAACTGTTAAATGCATAAGATATATTACCCTTCGTATCTAAATTCCCACAAGAAGTCCAATATCCAAGACTAGTACAATGTCGAGCGATATCCTAGATTAAGTACTTTAGTGTATTTTTCTTGTTTTTTAATAATTATTAAAATTTTTTATTTTTAAAATTTTATTTACATTTTTTAACATCATTTATAACAATATATACACAAACAATATATATGTAGTATTCAACAAATTTCATGCCCTTTTCAGTCATTTTTATCCAAACGGACTTTTCAAACGCTAATCCAAACAGGTTTCTAGTTTAAAAAAATGTCACTTCTCTTACAGCCAATTCAAACACAAATCATATTTATAATTTGACTTTTTTTCAATTTAGCTTCTGTAAAAGCCACATTAAGAAAAAAAATCACTTCTCCACTGAATTCCCAAATAGACACTAAATCACTATTTTAAACAAATACATAAAGCGTTTATAGGATTATCCCTCAGTCACTAAGAGGTTTGCATGTAAATTATAGTCTGAAGTGCAATATATTTATTTATGCAATGGTGAAAATTAATACTTGTCTTATGCTCTGCCCTTTTATCCCCTTTTATCTTGGAAACATGACACCCTATTCATCTACAAAACTATATAGATATCAAGGTATTTGAAATAGCGATTGAAACCTTTAAAAATATTTTTCAATAATGATTTACGGTATATAAGGTAGCTTTTACAGTTTACGAGGTCTCGATTTATATGAATTGAGCTTATATATAAATATAAGCTAAATCAAACATCCCGCGCACTTGCCTGTGTTCTTTGTTGCTTTTTTTGTTTTCTTTTCGGAAATAATATAAGCCATATGTTACCTCACAGGCTTCGTATCCTTCTTTTCCTTTCTTTTCATTAACAATATCATCACTGTTTGTGAAGAACAAGGAATTTCTGAAAATTTAAGCATGTTCTTGAGGTTCTAGCTTTTCTGTGGTCTCTCTATAGTGTTATTCATAAAAAGCCTTATTTTCTGTAGAATGCCGTTACTGTTTGAAATGTTATTTTCTTCTTTCTTTACTGTTCTGTTCATTCGGAGCACCCAAAACTCTTGGGGTAGTGTGATGTTTATGATGCACAACAATACATTATCTTTTATTTTGTACCGTCTACTTCCTGATTCTGCTCGCTTTAGCATTCTGTATATAAATCCATTAACTTTTTCTCAATTATACTTTAGGGTCTGTTTGGCTGGAGGGGAGAGGAGGGGAGGGAAAATTTTTATGAGTTAGATATTAAAAAATTTGAGAAGTGGATTTATAAAATTTTAATAAAAATAAAATGTAAAATAAAAAAATAAAAAAAAATTAACTAAAAACTTCCAACCTCATTTTTTCAATTTTCTTAAATTCAAGTCATAAAATTTTTTTCTCCATTCCCTTCCCCTCCACATCCCTCATACCAAACAACCCCTTGGTTAATGGAAGTTTCAACTTTCAGAGACATTGTTGAAGGGCTTGTCCTCAGGGAAACAAGGGAAAATATATCACTGCAGCTCTGTAAGTAAAACTTCCATTGTGATTGTGTATGGTGGATTTGATTTTATTATATAAGGAACAATTTTAAATAGTTTTGTTCTCAAATCAAACGTTTCAATCAACAAGATAAACCAAATTGCACATTTTATTCTCAACTATTATTGGCCTTTAATTAAGCCTTAATGTGTGTTGTAAGGAAATTTGCCAAAAACCTTAAATTTGTTTGTTGAAACATATCCAGCTTCGTATAATTATAAAACCAAAGTCATGCGCTGGAGTGGGGCCATTGACAATTAAGGGTGAAAATAGGTTAGGCTTGTGCCTTAACAAGCCTGGCCTGTTAAGGCTCTGGATGGTCTAAGCCTGGCCTATATCTTGTAACAGGCATTTTTTTCGGCCTAAGCCTGACCTGTGGCATGTTAAGAAGGCCTGTAATTAAAAAAAAATTAAATAAGCTAACAGGCCACGGGCTTCACAACAGGCCGAAAACAGGCCAAATTATATAAATTAATGATCCAAATGCATAAATTAATGATCTACTTGATATGGGATTTGTGAATGGGAATTATGGGATTTAGGGTTAGGATGTGAGGTGTGTGAGAATTTTTTTTTTTAATACTTTACAGGCTCAGGCCGCCCTGACAGGCCTAACAAACCTGTCAGTAAGCTTGAGCCTGGCCTTTAAAAAAAAATAGGCCTCGAAGCAAGCTTAACCTTGCCTTTTAACCTGACAGACTAGGCCTGATCAAGCCTGGCCGCTGGCCTGTTTCCACCCCTAACCATTGTGTAGTCCACAACAGGTAATTTATTACCCTCTCTTGAGAGATTTTCTGTCTGCATTTGCTCCACCTTGCACTTTACATAACAGAAGGCCTTCTGTTGTTTCTGTCATGATTTATGCAGATTTGCTACCATGTTTTGGGGTACATGGGATTTGGACAACTATTCCTAGATCTGTGCGTATGCTTCTATGTGAGAGTGCTTAGTCTAAAAGAAACAAATTTTTCAATGCATATGAATTTTTCGTCTGTTCTGTCATAGGTGAAAGACTATATTGCAACTCCCAAACCTAATGGCTACCCAAGTCTCCATAAAACTGTGATTCCATTTTTGCTTCAGAGAATGTTTGGACTTCCAGGTAATGATTTTCATTTTCATTCTTTTATAGAAATGGAGCTCAAGTTCATCCATAGTTTGCATAATTTGCATTGTACTCTTGACAAGTTCTCGTTGTTGGCAGATTAGAACGGAGGAGATGATTTTGATTGCTGAGACGGGAATTGCTGCTCATTATAGTGGGAGAGAATCTGTTAGTGGTCTGCCAATCCAAAACTGGTTCACAAATCACAAGGGCCTTTTTATCTTCAAACTAAGTGATTGTTCCACAAGTTTTGTTATTGTTTCCGACATGATTGATTCATTTGTGAATTGTTTGGGACGTGGTTCATTCATGTAGTAAATGATTGTTGTTGTGATGTTGTCTTTGGTTGGCCATGTCCTTTTTCTCCAATGTTTATGTCAATGGGAATGCAGTAGGAAGATCTTTTAGTTACTGTATACCTTTTACCAATCAAATGAAGGTTGGAAATAATGCTGCCTCGTTGTCCTCAAACAATGTCACAATTTTTTTGTGATAGGATTCTCCTATTTTATTAATAATAAATAGTTTTTTTGTGAAGATTATCACCTAGAAGCAGCAAGTTTGGTTTCATGAAAGGATTATTTTCTTAAATTGATTTTTTTCACCTGTAATGCTAATTTAAAATATTAATGAGAAGCATAAATTTTCAATAAAATTAATTTATAATTATTATAATTTTAAAAATAAGTTTGTTAAACTGATATGAATGACTTGTAATTAAATTACATGGTTTTTCTTACCAAAATAAGTTATATGTGGTTTTTGATTGCAAATAGTTTTTGACATTATCAGCGATGTTTAGATTTTTTTTTTTTTTTTGGTAAACAACAATCATAGTTTGCTACCAATAACGTAAGAAAACCCAGTTAAAGGTCATGATCAATAAAGGCTATAAACAACTTTTACATATTTTCTAAATTAAAGATATTGATAACCCAAAAACCACAATTTATTTTAAATATTATATTAAGTCTAAATAAATTTTTAGGTATAATTTAGTCCTAAATAAACATTGAGACATATTCTAAAACTAAAACATGTAAATTTATTCAATTTAAATATGGAATAAACTATTTTAACTATTACTTACAAAATTCGTTAAAAATAAAGAAAATATATGAAAATAATTACAATAACCTAACACTAGATAATATTTGAATTATGGAAAAAGAATTGCTATTGTCAAATTGTATATAATATAATAAACTTTATCAATATGCTTTCATACGGCAGAAGATCTAATTCCTCTTGGAAGAGAGAGAAGTTAGAGATCATGTTGCTGCTCCAGCTGGCCCTGAAACGGAAATGTACCATAGGTGGATTCTATAAATGGGCTTACCCCTATTGAGCTAGTTGCCACGTCGTTGAGATATATTACTCTCTCCTTTCAAAATTTTTTTTTTTTTAAAAATCACATGCAAGGGAAGGTTCCTAAGCAAATTGAACAACGTCATCACAATATATTACACATCTGACTCAAAGCAATTCCCTCATTTTAATGTTTTTGTATTATTACTAGATGATGATTCTTTTCCCCACCTCTACTTTTAGCTTTTATCCTTCTCTAACAAACTATAACTTAGTATGGTAATTTTTTTTAGGTTAAATTATATAAATCCCTGAACTTTATATCTTATGTGAAAATTTTACCTAATTTTTAAAACTTTACAATAAACACCCCTAAATTTTCAAGTATATACAAAAAACCTTAAACTAACCAATTTGTTAAAAAAAAATTGGATGCATATAAGTATAACCCCTTAATTTTCAATTATATATATGCAAATAAACCCGTTAAACATTAAGCCATTTGAAGAAAATTAGCACCACAATACACATAATCCTTCTCAACTTTAAATAAATTGCATATATGCTTCGTCATCTTTAAATTTTAAAAATCACGCCCTCAACTTTCAGATATTGACCATCGGATTGTTTAAAATGTAAGCCACATCGGATTGTTTAAAATTACTTGGTATATGACATATCACCTTTTTTTTATATTTTATTTATATCCTAAATTCCGTCACCAATTTTCTATTTTTTTTGTAGTGACCATTGTTATCCATAACTTTAGAACTAGAGACTGCATCAGCGCTCTCATTCCTTATAGAGAAACTAGGGGGTTTTTCTGTTAGAACTGCTAATTTCTTCATACAACAACTGAGGTACTGATTTATAAAATCTTAAAAATGAGAGATTATGAAACTGAGTTAAAGTTATTCGTCCATATATAATAAACAAAACTAATAATATGAGAGTTATTTTCATAAAGGTAAAAGTTTAGAAACATTTATTATGAGGTTTCAAAGGCTGGAGAGGTGTGTGTATATATGTATGTCACATAAAATTGGGAAATCTTGTATAATTTAGCATTTTTTTATCTATATACGCTATTTTGTTTTTCCCCCCAAAAAAAAAAGTGTTTGAGAAATTAGTGATGAATAATTAAGGGGATCTCTTGCATATATGAATTATAACATTTGAATTGTGCAATTTTTATAAATATATTTTACAAGTATAAGATAATGCATATATAGATAAACATATGGTCAAAATAAAAAAGGTATAGATAAATATAGCCCAACATGGTATTTTTCTTAAAAAAAAATTGTATGCAACATTCCTTTTCAAGCCTTGCGCCTGCCCACTGAACATGATAATTAATGTGTAATTAATTAAAAGTCTGCTAATCCTTGCTTAACAAGCTTTCTCAGTCTCGCTTGCGTGTACCGAATGACGTGCAAGCCTACCCTTTTCTTGGTATAGTTACATTCAATGCATCAATTGAAGCAAGTTTTTGTTATAATTAAACTTTGATTAAATAAAAATGCAAAAAGTAATCTACAACAGGACAGATCGGTGATTTACTGGTCCCAATGATACTTTTTATATCCGGGCTCTAATGCGTGGTATAAAAGTCAATTGATTAATTTGTGGAGAGTAAAAAATTATTATTTTTATTTTAAATATAAAATAAAGTTGATTTTTTTAGAAATATTAAAAAAATAAATTAAATTATTTTAAAATATTTATATTTATCATTTTTTTCTCTAAAGTATTTTATCTAACTTATAAATTGATATATAATCTAAGGATACACATTATATTATATGATTAAATAACTGATTAACTTCTTTAATCTCTCCCAAAAAAGTCAACTCTGTCTTATATTTAGGACTGGAGAGAGTAATAAATTATTTTAAAATATTTATATTTATTATTTTTTAAGACAAATTTGCCTAAATTATGAGCATATATATAATCTAATGATACATATAAGTATTTCAGAAAAATTATGTATCACATGCTATGATTAAATAATTTATTTAATTATTATAATCTATCAAAATTTGTTAATTATGTTATTAAAGAATAAATATAATGCAAAACTGTTATATTTTCCTCACAATAAAATTCTCAAACATAGTAATGAGACATTTATTCAATATATATATATATTTTACACTATCTCCACAATCTCTTAAACACTATCTTCACCACTATCTTTTAGATTATATTTAATTACTGTTGTACTTATTTTTTATTAGTTAGCATAAATAGCTGATTAGATTTTCATTTTATGGCAGATTTATTGGTTATTGAATCCAGACTACAGTTTTCCTTCTCGGCTTCCTCCTATGCCTTCTCTCTTTTCTCCTTATTTTTATCCCGATTCTCCTCTCTATTACGTCCTACATCAGACTTTTCACATATTTTACCTTTAAAATATAAGACATTAAAAATATGGTGTTTATGCTTATACAATTGAATAATGCTAAACTTGAACAAAAAGGTTGCGTGTAATTTCTTCCTTCTTGTAATGCAAAGTAAGGTATCAAGAGAACAAACTCAACCAATCATGTGGTTTCATATGAAGAACATGCATGTTTGGCACACTTTGCTTGTTTTCTTTTCTTTCTTTCTTTCACTAACATTTAATTTATTTGTTCATTAATTTGCATTTGAACATGCATGTTTGGCACACAGATTGGTTCAATAATTGCATATTTGATTTTTTTTTTATTATGATAGCTTGAATAAACTTTTGATCAGCTTTATTTTCCATTTTATTTTTAAGTACTTAATAATACTAAGTATTTGCTTTTATAAAAAATTAGAGGATGAAATTAAAATTATGAAATAAAATTATGTATCATCATAATTTTGTCCAAGCATAATAAGCTCACTTAATTAAGTAACCAAATTAAGCTAAATGAAAACAATAAAACTCTAAATTAAACAGATCATATTAAAATTGAAATGGGTTAAAATTAAATATTTTTTAATTTTAAAATTAAAATTAAGCTAAATGAAAAAAATATTTATAAAATAGAGGCCATGAAAAATTAACAAAAGTATCCCTCTATAGATCTCCATATTTACTACATATAATATTATAATGAATGAAGAATTTTTTGCCCCCTGATTTTACAATTTTGATGTAACGACGACAATGGGTCACAATTTTCACGCGGATAATCAAAGAGGCCGGACTTTTTTTTAAAAAAAAAGGGGGGGGGCGAAACATGGCGGCAATCACGTACGCCGCACAACTATTCCCTAACCTAAAGCCGCCACCTAAACGGCGACGTTTCTACCCGAGCTTCCGCAGGCAAAAGCGCTAATAACATGAGCGCGGCCAATATCCCCACCGGAAAGAACAGAAGCACCAATGGCGGCGGAGGAAGCGGCGGTAATATCAACGGAAACACCACCATCGACGCCGTTAGAGCTACCAGGATCACAATAGACCCTAAGCCATAACACCTTTCCATGCTCTTGCTTTCAGGAATCACCGAAGATATCTTCTGCTGTATTTTGATCTGATCCGCATCGATATTTCTCAGCCCTCTCTTTCAAGAAACTGTTCCTCTTCTCCGCCGGAGACGGTGGTCGTGGCCAATCAGGCGACAGTGACGGCTATTACGTAACCACGAATGAGAATCAAAGAATGAAATGTGTTGCTTTAAAAGGAGTTAGGGGATGATGAGGGAGAGTATTCATTTATAGTATAGAGCGGATGCACTTGTGGGCCCCAGACTATGTAGGGTCCGCATAAGTTAATTTTTAAAAATAAAAAAAAAATTTGGTCGAAAAATCTGTTACAGTGAACTGATCCGGATCTGCCGAATCACAAGCGGAAGATACTGTATCTTGTATCTGCCACATCAAGTACTAATCTTAATTTTAATTAGTCAAAATTGAGAACTTTTTAGCTTGAGTAGTTTTTTTTAAATTATGACATATAAATTAATGAATAAGGAATGTATTTTTTTTTTTACCAATAATGAGGAATGTATGTTGACTCTTTTTAATAGATTTTTTATTTATATAATAATTAAAGTGGTGTAAATATTGAAATTTATTAATAATTTGGAAATAGATTTTGAGTAATAAAACATGCGTACTGAAAGAAATTATGACAGGCGTCTAAACTCTAAACAAAATGCAACGCCTAACGATGAAGATCGATGCCAGAATCAAATCAAGATTAGGTGGATTTGTGAAAAGGTGATAAGATTCCTTATGGCAAATTTCTTAATATTTTAATATTTATCATAGTATTAATACGTAATTAAATGAACATACATAAATAATATAAATATATTGATATATAATTCCTGATCACGTTATAAAATATCCCCACAAGATTAAGACATGATACAATACACATTTAATACAAAGAAGGACTATCAAATAACGAACAAAGAAATTCTTGAACTAGTACCGGACCTTTGCCTACCGATATCTGCTATTTTATCCTCTGAACCGTTTCTACTTAATAAGATAAATTTTAATTTATAGAAAGGGGTGAGATTCATATGAATCTCACTAATCATATAAAATGTTAAATATAAATATGCAATGTAGCATTTATCATGATGCAGCAATCAAAATGTCAAACACATCTGACAATGCCCAATAACCAAATGATAATTTTGTTCATATCAAAATGATCATTCATTCATGACATACTCACAACAAATCATATCATCTTCATACTGCATACAACATGATTATCATCATATCCACTAATCACATCATTCCCATACTACATATAACATAACTACAGCCACATTCACTACATTGTAATCACCATTCACACAGCATATTTTGGTGATTACATCCCATGGGTAATAATACCATATAGGCATATCCACCACACATGCCTATCCATTACACATGCAACACATTGTATAGAACATGGTAAAATAATGCATATTAATATTCACATATAATATGAGAGATAAAGTTACTACCTAAATGCCTTTCAAAAGGCTAGCTATTACCGATTCTTTAATTTTCCATCCAACTCGGACAATTATCAAATCCTAAAATTCTCAAAGTAATTGCAAATGAATTACTACTCACTTATACTTTATTTTAGAATTTATAAGTTCGTTATCTTAGCCCAAAATCACATATGTACCAAAATGCCCATGGAGAACCCGGTCTAATTCGCTTTTTATCCGGTATTTTTGTGCTTTTTAAAAAAATTATTACATGAAATAATTCTACATATTTGTACGTGTAGAATCCATTTTTAAACTCAAATTAAAACAAATTCTAGCCCCAATTACAATTTTGCCCTTGATAGCTCTAACTTAGAGTTTTAGGGATAAAAGTGTCATTTCACATACTAGGGCTTTTCATGCTTTACAATCTACATGAACCCTATACAATTTTCCCTTCTAAACATCATGGAACCATTAAAAACATGAAATTCCAGCTCCAAGCCTTGATTTCAGGTCTGGCCAAAATCTCCAAGTTTAGGAAAACATAGATTTTCAAGCTTTCAACCTTAGAACATCTTTCCATATGTGTTCACTAGTTTAATCATCTAAACATCAATTTTACATAATTAATGGAAATTTGGGCAACATATTCCTTTAGAAATCAAACATCCCAAATTTACAAAGTTGTCAAAAACAACCAAATAACTAGCGAGAAATCCACCACAACTCAGTTTTCATCAAGAATTTCAAAGTTCTAGTAGCTTACCTTATTTCTTTCTCGTTTTCCCTATGTGGCTGAACTTGCTCCTCTTTTCCCCTTGAGTTTTTGCTTATACAATAGCTATTTCAAGATGACATAAGAACTAAGAGGAGATTTTAAGAACGTTAGAATAAGAATAAGTAGAAATTTCTACCTATTTACCTTGATCTTGCTACTTAAATCTTGTATTTTCCTCTTACTCCTTTTTATTTCCAAGTCTCCTCCTCCCTCTTCTTTCCCCTTCTTGGCCGTCCATATGGTCATATATAGAGAGCATGAGAGTTTTCTAGATAGATGCTTATGTGTCCATAAAATATAATATTTTGTTTTGTTTTATCATATGCCAAAATACATGATTATATTTTATTCCATGATTGTTCTATGATTATTTCCATAAGCTCTTCCATTCTTTTTCTCAACTTTCCATTCCCCCTTAGCTTATAGAAAATTACTGAATTTATTTTTATGGCCAAAATAGCCATTTTGCCCTTGCACATTCTCCATTTTCACAATAATTGGAAAAATTGGCAGAATTTTCATCAAACTTTGAAAATTCATATCTAATTATGTAGATATTCAATTGGTATGACCCTTATTAAGTCTAGTTTTAGAGAAAAATATAACCTTTAGCCAATTGGAAGCACGTAATTTCCAGAATTTTCGTTTTTAAACACTGCCACAGAAATTCCCAGTTTTACTGGGCTAACTTCAAAAATTCATATCTCCTTGTGTACAATTTCAAAAATTCTATATGACTATCAAATTAAATCTTGTTATGTCTATTTTCATTATAGAAAGTTTCATAATTTTTGAACATCATTTACCTATTTAAAAACATTTCACAACATGACTGCCTCATGTGAAACTTACAGGCAACCTTTTTAACTTATGTATCAAATAACTATATTGTGTGTGACCTCTAATTGCCTTGTTGTATCTCTTAATATGCTCTTTAATTCACCATTTTATTCCTTTAATATCACTAAGGTATAGAGAAATTTTGGCAACTGAAATTTGAGATATTACAGTTCTCCCTCCGTCAATAAAATTTTATCCTCGAAATTTTGGACATTGTATAAATTCAACTATACTTTAGGAGTTATTTTCCATTCCTTATCTCACCCTTTTCATACTTTAGTTTCACTCTCCTTACGTAATTCTTAAAGTATACAACATAATCACTATGAATCTCACAATTATCAAGCATCAATAGCTTCCACATTTTGGATCTGGAGTTCCCATAATTTATAGGTAATTCCAAATATCCTTTAATTATTGTCAAAAAAAATTTCTCGGATTCATTAATTTATTGCCATATTAGAGCTTTTGCTTTCTTGTAAGTTTGTATTCCAAGTTTCTCTCATATTCAGTTTCTAGTTGTCACCCTCTGAATGTTTCTCAATTTACCAACCTAAGGACACTCTGGTCTAATAGGTTTTACAGCCTTTAAACTTCCAATCCAATATCTATATTGACTGTATATCAAGATTCATAACTATCAATACAATCTTACAACTATTTTGAGCACAACTTAAATTTCTAACTTTTGTTATTCAACTTTTATCGTTATATATATTGTTTACGGAAGGACAAATCGTTTAACTACAATCTGCCTATTAACATTTAGTAATCATAGGGCATACAATCCCTAAGAAATTATAAGGCATCTTGCCCGCTTTTATAACCTGAGTAACTTTCCAAGCATACTACGTTTACGGATCTTATTACCTTAGGACTTATTGTCCTATCATTCTTTGGTGTTACAATCTCTTTGAGATATTATTTGTATTCTTTGGCATTAAGTCACCTCTGAAATCCCATGTCCCGAGTCATAGTTTGACATTTGGGCTATACTATAGGTCTTACGACCTTGCTCTTCTTGCTTATAAGGTTTTATGGCTTATGGACATACTAACCCAATAGGTCTTACAGCATACTGCATTTTCTCATCACCTATAGGCTTACGAATGCACTCATATATACCAAGACACTGTATTTGCTATGGAAGAAAAAGTTCCCTTGACTTCCACCATTGTTGTTCAATGCATCTATAAACACATTAATATTTTCTGGACAGTATTTAATTTTTAGGTTAAAATCGTTAAGCAACTCTATCCATCAGTGTTATCTCATGTTTAACTCTTTATGATTACACAGTTACTTCAAATTCTAGTAGTTGCAGTACAATTCTACAGTACTCCATAGAAACAATATCTCCATATTGCTCTGTACACAAACAGTTGTTACTATCTCAAAATTCATATGTAGGATATTTTAGTTTGTAAGGCTCCAACTGACGAGAGATTCATGCCACAATGTTATTTTGCTGCATCATGACACATTTCAAATTCATATTTTATTCACATTAACACAGACCATATAGGTCCTCTGCAAGTCAAGACCACATAGGTCAATTACAAGCTCAGGTCAACATCATTGATATTGCTATCAATCCCTCTCTCAGCCCTATGAAACTCCTTTAACAACTATCATCCCACATAGAGGGTTATATTATCATGTCAGCCTTATCAAAGGCAAAACAATACTGGAGTAATATTACATAATTCATTTGTAATAATTATCAAGACCCTAAAACTAAAATTTCCTGGCCTTTTCGGTTTAGTACTACTTCTACTTTTACTGGGATCCAATAGGTCCTTTTCTTGTGAGACTACATAGCCTAGAAACTTAATTTCTAAAAGTCAAGACTCACACTGGTCTAAAGTTTCTTATTTCACATTGTGCTCAACTCTGCTTCTAGAGGCTTTTCGTTTTTTTCCTTGCTTAATGAACACATAGAAAACCATCGGTTCTCAATCATCCACAAGACCTAATTGGTCAAATTTATCATTCATAGGACATACAATCCCTTGCCACATTTCTTAAGTTTCACAGCTTATGTTATTTCAACTTTCTAGTTGTTTCATAATGCTGCCCATAACTCTCGAGCTTCTATCTCTCTAATTTTTGACAAAGAGCAGTCAAGCTCTACATAATGAAATAATTACTTATTATTTCTGCTAATCAGAAATCATGCCATATGAAATTTTGGGCATCGATCCTGCTCCAAGTTTTAATCTTAATTATAAACCATGTTTCTCTTTCTAGAAGTATCTTATTGACATCCTCAAAAATATTATAAGGAACTTGTTTATTTTTAGAATATTTTTAAGTGCTACTCCAGCTTCTAACCGCTTGGAGGCAAATATCATGCACCTCAAGTTATCCTTGTACAAACATCCCTCAACTTTGGTTGCGGAAAGAAAATTAAAATTGTCTTTTTGCATTGACATATGGTCGCAGACTTGGTTTAATATCTTTGCTTCTACAATCTAGTGAAGCATCATTATCATTAATCAATCACTACCAAGAATATTCTCAATTTATTATAGACTAATTAGATTCATTGTCAATGCTTATCCTTTGGTTATTACATGTTTCATAAGCATTAGCTCTAATAGATTTAACACCCATATGTGTAGACATAACCAATTCATAGAATAGCTAATGTAAACTTAGGGATTGATATCTTACTTAACCTTATGTCATAAGGAAGTACTAACATCTAATTCACACCATACTTATACAAAATTGCCATTAGGTAGATCAATACTTTGGTTCAGTTTTAGAGACTCATTGGCTTCCTTTTGTGTTGTCACGAACTCTGCCCTGAGTTCTCTACTTTAACTTCTCTATCCATTGCCGCCATGGATAGTTACTGGTCAAATGCCCAAATTGCTAACAATATAACATATTAATAATCTAGCTAAGTACTGCATGGCTTCCCAAATAATAAGGCTAATCATAATGCCAACAGGGTTTAACTATTAATGAGACGAGGCTCGAACATAAGCTTTAGCTGCCCTCGCTTCCTCGAGGCTTGTAGTCTCCTAGTTCCACTCCCATCTGTCCGTATCCATTTAATGTATTACTCACTATCCATTTGTATTATCCTTTAGTTTAAGAACTGCCAATCACACTTTGATAGAATTATGGAAATCTTCTCTATACAAGGCCACTATTCTTTTACTGTATGAGGATCAAACTTCCCTTGAAGGCTATAGGTTGTTGCTGGAAAAATCATATCTGACATGTCCGCAAACTTTCATCCTTAGCAACAAGTTCAAGCAAAAGTCTAGACAAAGGCTGTTAGTTAGGGTATATGCACTTACCTCCCTGTTTACTAGAGTTGCTTCCTCTTTTCCTATCCTTATCTTACTTTTGCTACACCCTTCATAGTTTATTACTTAAATTATATTTCCATTATACATTGCTCCATTAACCTTCCTATTATCTATTGTATTAGGTCAAGTCTAGCTCCCTGACCTTACTCTGCATCTTTACCTCTTTATCTTACTGTATTTATGTCTCCCCCTATATTAAAATAAGGCAAAAGTAAATTTCACATGTTCACAAGGGCATTTTTGTCCTTTCATAAGATTTGAACATAGAGATACTACATTAATGGTCTATAACAGACCTTTACAAAAGTTTGGGTAAACTTTTAGGTATTACACTACCCATAGTTAGCTATTTAACATGTTTCTACTTCTTTTGCATCTCATGTTCCATTTCCCTGGGATGAGCATGCTTAACTTTCATGCACCGGTGCAAAAATACTGATACTGACTTTAACCGCTTTGGATGTCAGTATCCCTGGATTACCCTCGTCCTAATTAGTCGGGTCATCTATCTCCAGGTGTCTAAATACTATGTATAAATTATTTATCAATACTGGTACATATAGTTTATTGTATACTCGGTCATAAGTCTTACCAACTCTATAACACTATAGGGTATTCTTATTCTGTGCCCAAGTATGCAGTGCCGAAGCCCGTGTCGTATGGATCTGATCTTCATATGCAAACTCGATATTATATCGTCCCTACTCTTAGTACAGTGTATCGATATTATGCACACATTGTACATATTAGGGGGTTGGAGTATCCTGAATACAAAGAGCCCACATATACACATTCCTAACATATCCTTTCAACTCTTAATCTAGCTTTAGATCCAATCCCATGTGTACAGGGTTAAGCTCTAAGCCGGGTTTCAATCTGGGACTATGGGTTATGGGCCCATATAAATATAATATTAATGCACCTTCTCAACTCCTGACCTGGTTGTAGGTTATAACCCATGTATACGGGTTCTACTCTAAGACTAGTAACCTTGTATAGATCTGGTTCCACTCCCATAGATAACAATTGCTCTGCATTATCGACAAATGACTTTGACTGTTGGCCTTGATCTGGGTTAGGGCCCATATACTAAATCTTGTCGCAAATTACTTCCTTGAAGCCCACAGCTTCTTGACACCATTTCCAACTAGGCATAGTCATCTTGATTGCCCTCTAAACATCCTCTGATTCTCTAAGGACAATTTACCGATAGCGGTGACTTATTCCTTTGTCACCTTATTCCGTTTGTCTTCCTCATTATAACGTAATCACGATTATTAAAGTGTACTATTTTGTCATTGTCATAACCGCGTTCTTTGATATCAAAAATGTTAAACCCCTTAATATTTTGACATTTATCAAAGTATTAATGTGCAATTTAATAGGCATACAGAAATAGTAAAAATATACTGATATAGAATTCTTGATCACATTACAAAATATCCCCACAGAGTTAAGACATGATATAATACACATTTAATACAAAAGAAGGACTATCAAATAACTAACAAAGAAATTCTTGAACCACCACCAGACCTTTGCCTTTCGGTATCTGCTACTTTGTCCTCTGAATTATTTCCACTTGCTAAGATAAATTTTAATTTATGAAAAGGGGTGAGATTCATACAAATCTCAGTTGTAAAAGAATATCAATCATATAAAATGTGAAATATAAACATGCAGTGCAACATTTATCATGATGCAACAATCAAAATGTCAAGCACATAGCTGACAATATCCAAGAATCAAATGATGATTTTGTCCCGATCAAAATGATCATTTGTTCCTGACGTGCTCACAACAAATCATATCATCTTCATACTACACACGAAATGCTTATCATCATATCCACTAATCAGATCATGCTCATACTGCACATAACATAACTACAACTACATTCACTACATTGTAATCACCTTGCACACAACATATTCTAGTGATTACATCTCATGGGTAATAATACCACACACACCCATCCACCATACATGCAACACATTGTACAGAATATGACAAAACAATGCATATTAATATTTACATAGAATATTAGAGATAGAGTTACTACCTGGGCTCCTTTCGAAAGCCTAGCTATTACCGATCCTTTAATTTTCCATCCGGCTCAGGAAATTATCAAATCCTAAAATTCCCAAAGTAATTGAAAATGAGTTACTACTCATTCATACTTTATTTTAGAATTTAAAAGTTCATTATCTTAGCCCAAAATCACATATTTACCAAAATGCCCTTGGGAAACCCGGTCTAATTCACTTTTTACCCAATATTTTTGTGCTTTTTCAAAAATTATGACCTGAAATAATTCTATGTATTTTTGTGTGTAGAATTTATTTTTAAACTCAGATTAAGAAAATTTCATCCCCAATTACAGTTTTGCCCTTGACATCCCTAACTTAGAGTTTTAGGGATAAAATTGTCATTTCACATATTAGGGCTTTTCATGCTTCACAATCTACATGAACTCTATACAATTTTCCCTTCTAAACATCATGAAACCATCGAAAACATGAAATTCCAGCTCCAAACCTTGATTTCAGGTCTAGCTGAAAATCTCCAAGTTTAGGAAAACTTAGATTTTCACGCTTTCAACCTTAGAACATCTTTTTTTCATATGTGTTCACTTGTTTAATCATCTAAACACCAATTCTACATAATCAATGGAAATTTAGACAACATCTCCTCTTAGAAATTGAACATCCCAAATTTACAAAGTTGTCAAAAACAACCAAAAAACTAGTCAGTGATCCACCACAACTCAGTTTTTATTGAGAATTTCAAAGTTCTAGTAGCTTACCTTGTTTCTTTCTCATCTTCCCTATTTGGCCGAACTTACTCCTATTTTCCCCTTAAGTTTTTGCTTATCCAATAGCTATTTTAAGATGACATAAGGACTAAGAGGAGATTTCAAGAACATTAGAATAAGAATAAGTAGAAATTCCTACCTACTTACTTTGGTCTTACTACTTGGATTTTGTATTTCCCTCTTACTACTTTTTTTTCCCCAAGTCTCCTCCTCCCTCTACTTCCCCCTTTTTGGTTGTCCATATGGTCATATATATAGAGAGCATGAGAGTTTTCTAGATGGATGCTTATGTGTCCATAAAAATATAATATTTTATTTTGTTTTATCATATGCCAAAATACATAATTATATTTTATTCCATGATTTTTCTATGATTATTTCCATAAGTTCTTCCATTCTTTCTCTCAACTGTCCATTCCCCCTTAGCTTATAGAAAATTACTGAATTTATTTATATGGCCAAAATAACCATTTTGCCCTTGCACATTCTCCATTTTTGCAATAATTGGAAAAATTGGCAGATTTTCATCAAACTTTGAAAAATCATATTTAATTGTATATATGTCCAATTGGTATGACCCTTATTAAGTCTAGTTTTAGAGAAAAATATAACCTTTAGCCAATTAGAAGCTCAGAATTTACATAATTTTCATTTTTAAACACTGCCACAGAAAATTCCTAGTTTCACTGGTCTAACTTCAAAAATTCATATCTCCTTGTGTACAATTTCAAAAATTATATATGACCTATCAAATTAAAGATTGTTATGTCTATTTTCATTATAGAAAGTTTTATGATTTTTGAACATCATTTGCCTATTTAAAAACATTTCACAACATGACTGCCTCATGTGACACTTACAGACAACCTTCTTAACTTATGTACTAAATAACTATATTGTGTGTGACATTTAATTGTCTTGTTGTATCTCTTAATATGCTCTTTAATTCACTATTTTATTCTTTTAATACAACTAAGATATAGAAAAATTTTAGTAACTGAAATTTAGGATAGTACACCTTCAAGGAAATATTTCATTACCAACCTCTTTAGTAATTTAATATCAAATCAGACATAAAAAAATTATAAAATTACATTGCATGTTAAACAACTAAATAAAAATTATATTTTAATTTTTAAATGATACAAATACCTTTAATTTATTTTTAGAACAAAATATTTAATTAAATTGTTAATAAAAAAGATCACTCTCAGTAATTTTATTAAACCTTTGCTTTGTCTTCCTGTACCATTTTTAATAAAACTCCATATTGCTTTATCTACTTTTTTTACTGACGCATCCAAATGTCATTCTTTATACGTCTATGAATCACTTCTAGATATTTTTTACTATTTTCTCTTCAATATATGACATCCTAGATCTTTCTCGTATATATTTATCATGAATTTTATTTTTTCTTATATTCTCATTCATCCATTCAACATACTCATTTTAGCCACTCCTACTTAATACTCTTGCCACTTTAAAGCTTAACATTTGCAACTATTAGTATTGTTGGTCTTAAATTAGTATAATAACACCTCCCTTTTATCTTATTAGGTACCTTTTGATTACAAATAACTCAAGTAATCTCTTCATTTAAACTATCCAGGAAAAATTTTATAATTAACATCTCTATCAATTTTACCATCTTTTTGCACAATTGAGCTTCAATATCTAAACTTTGTCACTTATAAAATGATTGAATCTCTCATTTTAACTTTCAAATTGTTTCTAACTTGTCCCTTATCAAAATTGCAATATATATATTTTGTCTTGATCCTATATAAACGAAAGCCCTTTGACTTCTAGGTTCTTCTCTATAACTTAAGTTTATAATTAATTTCTTCGTACGATTTAGCCATAAGTACAATATAGTAATAAAAAGTATGCATTTAGATATTTCTTCTTGTATAAGCTCGATTAAAACATCTACACTTAGATTAAACAAATAAGTACTCAAAAACAATTATGATGCATTAAAGTTAAAACATAATTTCAATTTAATTATTTAACATGCGGAATAATGTCATAATATATTATACCACAGTTAGTATTAAATTATAGAGGTTCTATAATAAATTCTCCTCTCCATCAAATTCTCGGTAGTGTGTAGGAAAAATAATAATTAAATTAATAATCTTTAAGTAAAAAATTATTCACGTTAATGATGATGTAGAATTGTACAAGTAAATAAATATATTTTTTTTACGAAATAGGATAAGTAAAGATCTATTTTTACACCGGAAATAATAGTATAAGTAAAGATACTGACAACATAAAATTCAAATTGCTTAGTCATGGTCTGCAGCAAGAGAAGAGAAATACAGAAGTGAAAAAATCATTTTAAAAAGAAGAGAATTTCTTTAACTGTGTTAATACCATAGAAAATATGAGAGAATTAGGAAAATTTTCCTCCATTAAAATTTTATTGGTAAAAAAAATATATTCTTATAAATAGAAAGTATTGTTTTTCTTCAAATTTTATGCCTATAGAATATTGATTCTTTGATTTAGGTCATTCTCATCAATAACTTTTTTAATGGAGGATTTATTCCAAATTTTCCCTAAAATTATTTAAGAAAATGACATTTTGAGATCTTGCAAAACGAATATATTATTTTTTAGCGAGATGGACAATGAGTAAAACGGAGTGAAATATAATTTTTAATGACAAATGTCTTTTATATACACCAATAGAAATAATTCTATATATTTATTATTAAATAATGATGTGAATATTAAGAATAATACTTATTCGATCTCAAATACTAATATAAATTACTTATCATAGAGTTTTGTTAATCCAAAATATTACTCGTTTTTCTGCCTTTTTTGGATCATCAATGGCTTTTTTCATAAAAATCCCTCATTAATTGTTCAACAAAAAAGACACAATTTTTATGGATGGAGGCAAACCATTCAATTAGGGGAAAATCTGAAAAATAATTGTATTTACAAATTCAATTAGTTAAATTACTTAGAAAGATATCGTTAATTTATAGTATCTTTTGTTGGATTCAAAGTCTTAATGATAACAAATCTTAAGTTTATTCAAATAAATACTCATTAAAATTTATTAATATTGTGACTTATTTAAATAAGAATAGTCTTATTCGGATAAGAAGACTTATTTTCAGTTTAAAACTATTAGAATAATTTTTAGTTTATTCAAATAAGCATAGTATCATTCGAATAAATAGTGTGTTATTTGAAAAATGTTTCCCAATTAAAGGAAAAGTTTATTTGAATACACAAGGGACCATTCGAATAGAGTTAAGGCTTGCTTGTGTTCAATTTAACTTATGACAAAACTTATTCAAATAACAGTTTACTTATTCCAACTTTGTTTTTAAAATGTTATTCAAATAATAAGTTGACTATTCAAATAAGTTGAGATAGTTTTTGTTTTTAAAAATAAAAGTAAAATTTATTCGAATAAAAGGAAAGTTTTTTTAATAAGAAGGTCATTTACTCATATTCAAATTTCAAACTCTTATTCAAATAAAGACTAATGTATTCAAATAAGAATACTCGAAGAAGCTTTATTTGAATAACAAGATGATGTGTCGGAATAATGTCACTTGCATTCTGAAAAAGATATTTGAATACATAATTTGTTATTTTGACACACTTTTGTAAGCATATCCAAATAAAAGATGATGTATTGGGATAACATTAATCAAAGTTCAAAGAAGCTTATTCGAATATAACTAACTGTATTTGAATAAAGTTACTTATTCTTGACAAAGGTTATTTGAATAAAGCCAAGTATATTTGAATATGAAAATCCATTAATAAAGAATTTTATTCAAATACAAGTGATTGTATTAGAATAAAGTCACCTTGTTATCTGAAGAAACTATCAAATATGGGAAGAGCTATTATGATACACCTAATTTCAACTGGCTAAATATTATTCCAATAAAAGAAATTATATTCAAATATACCTTAACTAGATTTTCCACCAAAAAAAACAGCAGAGCATGATTTATAAACTTTAAAAATCAAATAAAACATTGTTAAAATTCTTTATACCTACTTTCTACTGTACTCTTGCCAGATTAATATGTATCTTAAACAAGTTTCAGGATGTCCAACGTCAGGAAGATTTGAATATCACAAAAAGCAATTTATGTTAGAAACAATAAATGCTAATAATTAGAAGCATTAAATGCTAGTAGAATTCCAATCGAGACATTCTTTTTGCTCCAACGATTCTCTTTTACATATGAAGAATGATCAGATGAAGCAAAAACACTGTAACAAATAAATGAAACATTCACAATGGTCATTTATTACATCTCACTATAAATACATAAGCATTCAAAGCAGAGCAACTATTGAACTGAGAAACATTAAATTTAGACTTCTAGTGCTTTGTCTTTCATTTTTATCAGTCTCTTTGTAACCTATAATTCAGTGATCATATATTTACTCTTTGACAAGAGAGATTTATCAAAAACTCAATACATTTTATTAAGACAAATTAAGATTGTGGGACCTTATGTTAGGTATTGGTTTACATAGGGGGGAGCGAGTATCTGGGAAAGAACTTGTTGTATACTGAGCTGTTAAAAACGTACAAAATCTTGAAGGCTATAGTGAAAATATCATAAGGGTTATGAGGACTAGACGTAGGTTAAAGAGGTTGTGACCGAACCAGTGTACACTTTTGTGATATTTTTCTAACTCTTGACTTTGGTTAATTTCCATAACTTTGTTTAAATTTTTATTATCACCCAATTCACCCCCTTCTCGGATAAAATGCTTGTACTAACATCTTTTACTATTTTATATGAGGAGTTTCTCATCTCACTAACCCAAAATATAAGTCATATATAATTAATTATATTTAAATTATTAGAATGGAATTATGGGTTTGATTTTCTTACCAAATTTAAGATTCTACTCACTTCAATAAAAAATTATAGTTAAAAATAGTTTTTACAATAAAATAGTTAAAAAGTTATTATTTTTTAAGACTAACCTCCAAATAAAATTGGTTTGTCTTAATTACTATTAATTTATTTCTTACATTATCTCTCTATGCAATATATTATTGTAGACATTTGAGGAAAGGAAGAATTTAATACTATTAATTTTTTATATATTAACTTATATTTAACTGGAAACCTTCTAAAAGATATATTATATTAAGGAAAAAAGTAGTATTATTTTTTGAAGGGAAAAAGATAAATAAATATCATTTAAACTTATAAATTCTAAAAAGTCTATTAACAAATGGATAGGGTAAATAGGTCCTTAACTAGGAATTTAGAATTTTAAAATTTAATATTTTTATCAATACCCCTCATATTGTTTTTTTTTTAAATAAAAAAGGCGAATCCCCCTTGTTGGCCAGAGCTTTACCAACTGCGGTGAGATTTTTTTGGCCAATTTCTTTTTTAGCTAAATTGTGCCCAAGTTGTTGGAATGAGGGTTTAAACCCCAACTCTTTGGGGCAAAAAAAAAAAAAAAAACGATATCTGACCATTGAGCAACCATACATCCTTGTTATATATATTTATATACACAAACAAATACAACTTAGCATTTAAGGGTTCATCACATGTAATTGACAACACGAAAATACATATTTACTATACTTGTAATGTGTTTGACAATATTAATAATTATAAAAATAAAAAATAACTAATTAAACTTTTATTCTAGTTTGTAGACATTTTTCTTAAAATAGTTCTAATTTTAGAATTATAAAATAATTAAATCAATTTATTATATTATTTATTTTAAAATTGATTTACCCTTTTACTCATTTAGTTAATCCCTCCACACTTTTAATCATTACTATTACTTATTTTGTCAATACATTTACGCATTTAGTCAATATCATTACTCATTTAGTTAATGTTATTACTCATTTAGTGAATTTGTTTATGCATTTAGTCAATACTATTATTTATTTAGTTAATCATTATGCCTTTAGTCAATAACATTACTCATTTAGTGAATGCATTTATGGCTTTACTTAATACTAAATGAGTAACGATATTAACTAAAAGCACATTGGTATTAATTGAATTTGTAAATGAATTCACTAAATGAGTAATAATATTAATTAAATGAGTAATGATATTAACTGAAGGTTTAAAGGTATTAACTAAATGAGTAAAAGCGTAAATCAATTTTAAAAGAAATAATGCAATAAATTGATTTAATTATTTTATATTTCTAAAATTATAACTATTATAAAAAAAATGTCTACAAAATAGAATAAAAGTCTAATTAGTTATTTTTAATTTTTATAATTATCAATGTTGTCAAACACATTATAAGTATAGTAAATACGTATTGTAGTGTGGTCAATTGCTTTATTGAACTTGTTAATTGCATCTGGTCACACCTTAAGTGTTAAGTTATATTTGTTTGTTCACATATATAACAAGAGTATATGGTGGCTCAATGGTCACATAGACATCCTGCTGAAGCTTCGGCTCTGGCCAGCTGGTGAGGGGCACTACATTTTTTTTTAAAAAAAAGTGGAAGACATATTTGTAAAAACACAAAATTTCAAAATCACATGATCCCATCTAATGACCTATTTGTCTTTTACATTTATTAATAGATTTTTTAGGGTTTTGTAAATTCAAATGGTATTTATTTATTTATTTTTAAACTAAAATGTAATCAATTACATCTTATAATTAGGATTGGAGGGAGTAAAATCTTAAACTTGGTAAAAAAATAAAATCAAAACCATAATTCCATTCTAATAAAAAATACAAGTAAACAAGGAACAAGAAAAGGGCTAAATATTCATTACTTAGATGTGTGACGACGAGTGGCAGACACACAACATTTATTTCATTTTGGCATTACATGGAACAACATATGGAAATATACATGGTATGAAGTATGAACGAAACTCCACCGACCAGAAAAGAAAAACGTTATTTTTAAGCAACGTAACGTCAGATGAAATGAATCATCACTGTAGCGGTGGAAAGTAAGTACACAAGATATGAAAAAAGAGTTAAATAGAAAATTCTAATTGTCGTGAATGACTTAAATTATACCCAAGTTATTACATCAAACGTGATTTACATTTTAAGAAAAAAAAATTAGAGGAAATAACTTATATTTTGAACGAGAGCAGCTGAGCATACTCTTCTTATCCACAGCCACAATACTGTTAACTTTTTTTTTTTTTTTAAAGTCTAAGATAAAGTTCGGGTTGATAATATATCTAGATATAGGGCTTGTGCTATTGGTTTATGTTCCTAAAACAATTATGTAGAGTATTTCTTAAAAATAAATTTTGAAAATAATTTTTTTTAAATCATTAAATTAAAAAACGCATATAAAATAGTGAATGTAAACAAATTATTTTTTATCTTTACATAATTTTTGCCAAAAAATATTTACATGATTGCTTTTAATGAAAATATTGATATTTCTCAGCTTGTTTTCTAATTGTGTAGGATAAAATGTAGCATAACATCGGGTTTGGGTTCTTTAAAAATTCTTTAATTAAATTAAATTAGTAAGCAATATTTTTCCATATCTTTTAATTGATAAAACTCTTTTTTTGGGGATATTTTGAATAACGAGTCTGTCACTGCCATAAAGTTCAGCTATATTTTTATTTATTCATTTCATACTCTTATTTTATTTAAAGTTATTATACGTCCAATTATTGGGATTAAATTGAATCACTTAAGTTAACGAGAAAGGAAAAGGGTTAGTAAACATTGAAGGGCATTAAGATAAATTTACAAGGTTCATAAATCCTTTATTAATCATCTTAACCTAATTAATAATTTGTTGAAAGTGTAGGTCTAAATCTAAATTTCAGTATTTCAAATAGATTTACTTGGGATTCTCCCTAAATACAATGTCATTTTAATTCTTATATAATTAAAAATGTAGTTTAAATGATCATTTGAATATAATGTATGCAGAAAATTTGTAACACTTTTTAAAAATATATTTATTATTAATGATTGAAATTTGATGTGTAGATGAAAATATATACCCCAATAAATAAGGATATTATGAAAAAAACAATTAATGATGTAGAAGCTGCATGAGAACCAGAGTAGCAGATAAAATTGGATCTATATTATACTGTGAACCAGATAAAAATATAGAGGCGTTTGAATTTTTTGCAATTTAAGAAAAAAGATAGCCAAATATCACTTTTTTTTTTGTTTAATTAAGGATTTCCCTTTTTGAGGTGTAGAGGGTGTAAGGTTTTCGTCTTCTTTAATAAGTACGTTTTCTGATATTTAAACTTATATTCTACTCCTTACAGAGGTAAGGTCTCTTACCACCTCAACTAACAACTTATTGATAACTTGATACAATCAAATATTACTAATTATGACGTCTTCCAATACTATATAAAAAGGCTTCATTTCAAGTTAGCAACAATAACTATCCTATCTATGTTGGTTTATATCACTGTCTATACTCTATATCCAAGTTAAATTTGACCAGGAAAAAAAACTAAATTAAATCTCTAAGAACCCGAATGAGACACTGAAAGAATCTTTAAATTTGAAGGAATCAATACAGAAAAAGTATATATAGCGCTTTACTATAAACTTCACTTGTGACGGCCGCCATGATAATTATTATTTCACACATGAATACATAAAATTCAAATTGAACACGTTCTTGGTGGTTCAATGAATATTGGTAGAGCAAAAAGGTTGTGTATTATGTTGCTGGCCTCCAGCAAGAATATTAAAGAGTAGGAAGAAAAAAATAACAATAATTTCGAGGAAATTAAATTAATTAGTAATCTTAGATACCACATAGTTATTCAAACAAAGAATAACAAAAATTTAAAGGAAATTATCACTTGTAGAAAAATGATTTTTTAGACCGGTTTTAGATGAGGTCTTGATACAGTCGGTCTAAGAAATGTGATACTTTTTAGATCGGTTGTTTGGATAATCAGTCTAATTTTTTTTAGACCGATTATCCAAACAACCGGTCTAAAAAGTGTCTTTTTTTTTGCTAGTCCATTGATTTCGTTAGTATACCAATTGATTGATCATATCTCAGGAAGCTAACATTGAAAAATTGATAAACAAGTATAACAAAATTTAAACAAGTATAACAAAATTTAGTCAAATACAACATCAACTAACTGCTGATATTTGCCTAGATAACAACATCTACCTACAAAGAACAAGAATATATAGATGAATAACTAAGAACACTTACCAGTTGGCCGAAACAACCTTGGTTCATCATATATTGTTGTAAAAACAAAAGATTGGTTTGTTCCCTATCATGAATAACCAGAGAAAACAAAATCGTATTTCAAAATGTAGAAGAGTACCCCAAAAACATATTATCAACAAGCATCGTCGAGAAAACAAGTTCACATACCTGATACTTCCGCTTTGCTGTAGGTTTCAAAAGAATAGTCTAGCATATCTGAAATAATATTAGAAAATGAGTTAGAAAAGAAAGTAATTAGATCCCAAGTTGAAAGAATATTTTTAATTAAGTAGAGCCTTGAGATAAAGAATTCAAATTAAAAAGAGTTAGAAAACAAGAGAACAAATGAACTAACCAAGCAACCTCTACGTTGACATCGGCAATGGTCAAAGATAGATGAGCGATGTGGGAAGGAGGAGTTGTCGCGACATGAGGGAGGGGTTTACAAGAAGCTTGATGAGTATTAAATTTCAAAGTTGAAATTTGGCACGTGAGAGAAGATTTGAAAAATTAAGACGAACTTTTACGATCGGTTATTTGACAAAATCGGTCTTAAAAATCTCATATTTTAGATTCGTTATGACTAATAACCGATCTTAAAAAGAAAAAGTATTTAATGTTTTAATTCCTCATTTTTTAGACTGGTTATCATCAACAACTGGTCTAAAAAATTTTATCTTTTAGACCGGTTCTTAGTAACAACCGGTCTAAAAAGTTTTCAAATTTTTTAATTTTTAATTAATTTTATATTTTTAGACCGGTTACTTGGATAACCCGTCTAAATAATATATTTTATACCACATATTTTAAGAATCTGTCTTAAAAGTTCTTTATAATTATGAAACTGCCACCGATCATATTTTTTAGACATTATCCGCAACAACTGATCTAAATATTACAGTCTAAAAAAACTATTTTGTACCAGTATATATATGAAAGTTGATATGTTTGTTGAGTAATGTAAGAGGAGGTTTTTTCCCCCCTAAAATCAGAAAAGAGTATGTTTGTTCAAATCTTATAATAATGATTTTTTCTTGAGGAAGCATGTTATTTGTGTTATTGTGATTGGACAGATTCCTCTTCAATGTTTCATCCCATCATGTTGTTGCCTTGCCGTTTTTGACACCGGATGCTACCGCGTGTGTGTTTTGGGGGGGTACCTAATTTTATAGGGGATTTCGGTTTAGTCCAATAATTTTATAAAATATCTTTTCAACCTTCTACCATGATATTATTAGTCTCATGATAATTTTCGTGCAATCATTATTATTTTAATAAAAAATAAAAATAAATATAACTTTTGGTCTTTGAAGTTTGACTCGATTTTGATTTTTGTCTCTTAAATTTGAAATCGATAGTTTTGATTTCTCAAGTTTACACTGTTTATCACTGTTAGTCTCTCAAGTTTGAAAAGGACTTGATGCCCCCTTTAACGACGTTAATTTGTTCGATGTAGTGCTAATACCGTTAGGGTTAATATACCTTTTGATCCTTGAAATTTGACTCGATTTTGGTTTTGGTTCTACAAGTTTGAAAATCGTTAGTTTTGGTCCCTCATATTTACTCCATTTATAACTGTTAGTCTCTCATGTTTGAAAAGGATATGGTGGCATCTTTGATAGTGTTGACTCATCCGATGCGGCTCTTGTTAGATTTGGCTGACACCCAAGAGGGCGGGTGAATTCGGTGTACGATAAGAAAGTCTGATTGTTTAAAATCTTTTCGTAGCTTATCAAATCAATACATATGGAACTATAAATTCATAAGTAGATATATAGATCATATATGCTAGAAATGTAAAAGCTTAGGGAAGAGAATGTGCAAACTGTGATTTATCCTGGTTCGGTCCAATCCACGATGACCTACGTTCAGTCCCCAGGCTCCTCCAGAGATTTCCAATCCACTATCTTCTTATTTAACTGGGCACAAGAAAAGCTTCTACAAATTCACAAGAGTAACTCCCCCTTACACACTGTAAGGTTTACTCTTTCTTACAGCAAGTCGAGTAAAGCAATCCAAAGACCTTTCTCTCCTGCTTACCCGTGCAAGTCTTACGAGCAGCAACGTTCTCTCCTGCTTACACCACTGTAAGTCTTACGGGCAGTAACGTTTTCTACTGCTTGCACCTTGTAAGTCTTACGAGCAGAAAGTCTTACTGGCAGCTTCCCCGTAAGGCAATCAATCCACTCAAGGTCCCTCTACCTTGAGAACACTTCTGAAATACAGATGAAGTGTTTACAGACTCTCTCACAGAGTATATATGATACTCACTGAAGTACATTACAAAATATTCTCACTCTCAAGTATACATGATATATAAACAGATAAGAACAGAGAGTATATGAGACGGACGACTTATAATATCAGCATATTGGCATAGTTGGGTTCTGGTCGCTCGTGTGTCTGTTCATTGTAGTATATCTCTGTAAATCTCTATCTCTTCTTCTTAAATGCTTCGGTTTATATAAGATAGGTTGAGAGCCGTTGGAACATTTAAATATTTTTCCGTTAAAAGCCCATCGTGTGTCTGACAGATACTTCAGTATTTTCTATTGATCTGACAGATGCTTCAGTCGTTGCTTACAATTAGCACGTTATTGGTTATTTGTTGAATATTGCTAGTGCCCATGAGTAGTTGCTGTCGAATGTTGTTCTGATGAGTGGTAGTGGATAACACCTGTAATACACTGAAAGAAAATAGCCGTTAGAGAATCTTTAAAATATCACTCGAGTAATTATACATTTCACTGGGAGTGTTTTCTCAGAAGCAATATTTCACTCGGGTGAATTTTAACTTTACTAGCAGTGATTTCTGAAAACTGAAGAATCACTGGAAGTAAACTTGATTTCACTGGAGGTGATTTTCAGAAGATAATATTTGACTGGCAGTGATCTCCATTGATTTGGAAGTGATTCTTATTCTGAGATGGCTTTCACTGGAGGTGCACTAGATTACTAGCACTGGAAGTGATTTTCTCAGGATAGTATTTTACTCGAATGTTCAGACAGCTTCTGGAGGTGTTTCTGATAAAAATAGTGAATCACTCGACCTATCAGTAAATTCTCTGGCTGTGATGTCAATTCACTTGAGTGCATCATTACTTCACTGAAGGTGATTTTCATGAAACAACATTTCACTCGGATGGCTCATAATATTACTCTGGTGATTTCATGTTTCTGTCAAACCTAAAAGTGATTTATCAAAATCAGCACATCACTTGAATTATCAGTTCATTCACTGATATCTCACAAATGGAAGATCACTTGAATGGATATTAGTTCATTGGAAGTGATCTGGTGCATATTGGTAATCTCTGGAAACAATCAGTTACGGCACTGGAGGTGATCTGAAGAATTTTAATATTCACCGGAAGTGATTCAGCAACCACTGGAACTGATTTGAGAGAGTGTGTAATTCACCGGAAGTGATTCAGCATCCAGTGGAAGTGATCTACGAAAACAGCATAATCACTCGAGTGATTTTGTCATCACTGGAAGTGATTTTGCAAACAGTGAATTTTTCTTGCAGTGATTTTTGATTCACTGGAAGTGATTCTGAAAAATCTCATATCACTCGAGTGAATTCCATATCACTGGAAGTGAAATTACAAACAGTGAAAAAGTCCTCCGGTGATTTCTGCGCCACTGGAAGTGATATGTATTCTGATCTCGAGTGATTATTAATGATCACTAAAGTGATCTTCCTGATCACTTGAGTGATTATAAAAATCACTCGGGTGCTATATGTTCAGATCAGTTGAACTCGAAACTTCCACTTCCAATTCGACAGCAAACAGGGGTCAAATTACAGATGGAATAACTTTTCGAATATAGCTCCAAAATTGCTGTATTATATATCAATAGAAAGCTCTTGAAGTCTAGTTTTATATGGCACTAGTTTCAGCTCAATAGGATTAGTGGTTTGAGAGTTTTAGCCAAAATACCAAACCTGTTCCAGAGAGTGACGCTGATGTGAAGGCCTGATTTGAACACTTATATCTTATTCATCTGATCTCCTTTGATGTTTCTTCTAGCGTCAAAATGACGCATTGAGATTCTATTTTCATATACAACTAGTTTGGTCTCAATTGGAGTTGTATTTTGAGAGATATGATCAAATAACCAGGCCTCGCTCAGCTGGACGAAAAACAGAGTCTGAAAAACTGAAAATCACTTGAGTGAACAGTGAATCACTGCAAGTGATTTTCAGAATCACTCGAGTGATTCTGAAATCACTCGAGTGATTGTTAAAATCACTCGATGCTATAGTAATGCTACAGTAAGCTACAGTGAAATACGCTATAGTAACCGTATGCTACAGTGCCCTGTGCTACAGTGCCATAAAACTTGAATCTTCATATTTTTCATTAATTCTTGCAAGTTCTTCACTCCTCAACCTCTTTCTTTCATTGCTTGACTAATCTACATGATATGTAATATTCAATAGTAGTTAGTCAAGGTAAGAGACAAGTATATTATGCAAACCTTTGCTCTCTTAATATTTGACATCTATATTTGGCATCATCAAAACTAATCTTATCTAACATTCTCCCCCTTTTTGATAATGTCAAATCCTTAAAGAAAAATATGCTTGAATGTGAATAGACAAATTGAATGCACAACATATTTTTCCATTTCTCTCCCCCTATCTGACATTAGCAAAAAATTTGAAGTATAAAGAAGAAAGTTTCATGGAGAAGTAAATATGAAAATAGATTAGAAATGTCATTTTCTCCATTAATCAAAATAAACAATTTTCTCTCCCTTTTTGAAAGTGATGCTATTTGAATGTGATGCAAATGAAAAATGTTTTTCAAGAAAGCTTTAATAATGAAATATGTGCAAGGTATTCATAAAACATAAAGAGAGAGAGGAGGATTTAGAAATGCTCATTTGGATTTGGCAGGTTGATTGTAGATCCATGAAGTCCGATTCGCCACACTTTCACTGTGCAACTCTGATGTGTATTCATATTGTCTCTAGGAAGCTCTTATTGTGTCGGACTTCTGTTCACAGTATGCTTGATGCTACTTTGTATTAGCATAGAAATTTGTTGCTTTTAATGTTGTAGCCAATATATTTCCCTTGTTTAATTGTTATGCATATTTCCTTAAGGTTGATATATTCTCCTTTTGGTGTGTTGAGGAATGATCTTCTCATAGAACAAATTCTCCTGTCATAAGTTAAAAATATTCTTGTAAGGAGAAAGGTTAGTGCAATCAAGTATTAACAATTTCCTTTCTATAAAATATATGCAAATTAGGATGAGGAAAAGAAAATGTATAAGTATCTCATCATCAAAACTAATCAATTGAGGGTGTATGTAGATGAGTCTACTATAATGAATTTTTTTTAAAAAAATAAAGGAGATAATCTTTTAAGATATAACACATGTGAATGTGAAGCTCCCCCTTAATGTATGCATGGTCTTGAAACTTATCATGAGAAATACATTTAAAAACTTTTATGGATTTGGAAAACCATTGAAACCTTTGAGTGTGAAAATCGAAAGATTTAATGAGGAATCAAGTTTTGAAAATGATGATGCTATTCATGGATTTTAACAATTGTACTCCAATGTCACTCGATCCTCACTTCAATGCTTGCTCGAGTGATGTTTCAATGCTTGCTCGAGTGATGTAACTCAGAGGATTTGGATTAAGAAGGAATACAAGACCTCACTCAAGTAATGTCATAATTACTTGACTTATAATCCTCTTTAGTCTATTGATGCATGTTTGCTGATCTATAATCTCTGTGGAATACTTAAGAGTTGAAACAACAAGATGAGCTTGGAGAAAGACTTCATATTCATTTATCTTCTTAGCATGTGCCTTTTGTTAAGTACTATTTAGAAATTCTGGTTTGCTCATAGCTCCCTTATTTTGTCATCCATCATCTCAAGTAGAACTTTGAAGTTCTTGTTTACAGCTGCATCATTTTATCTATTTTACTGCATCTTATACCACAGATTCTGCTTCCTCTATTAGCCTTTGATCTTTGTATCCAAAAGCCAAGCATTTTGGTCAACTCCTGCAAAAGCATAAATATATGTTCTTTGGTACCCAACTTTTCTTAGAAAATCTATCTATAATGACCAACATTTATGAAATAATAAATCATGAATGAAAATATGCAAATTGTTTCAAAATATCAAATGTTCTTTTGAATGCATTATGACATTAAGATTTTGAATGCATGAAAACTCATTTATGAAATTTGTTAAATATCAATGCTCATGCTAAAAATGGTGGAAGTCAATAGTTTAAGTGTATACATGTACCAAAAAGCTTCCTTCTTAAAGAATAATTAAGATAGTAAGTTCGAGAATGTTTCTAAGAGCAAAAGTCATATGTAAAATGAATTGACCAAAAAGGATTAACTCAATAGACATATATGAGTACAATGACTTTGCTGTTGACTAAGAGATAATCTTGCCTTTTAGAATTGTGTCATGAAACATATGAGCATTCATGGTAAGAATTTGAATACAAGGTTCTAGTTACTCAAAAATATATGAAGATAAATGTTGATGTAACTGAGTAACAAAATGAGTATAAGGATTTATAGATGATAAAGTACATACTCAATAGTCTAAATGACTAAAGTTCCAAAACATCATCCTAATATGTTATTCTCTACTATAATGGTTAATACATTAGCATTCATTCAATGCATTAATGAACATTCATAATGCTTGAAATAACTCAACCAATATGATTTATGCATTAGGAACAAGGCTTTTTAAGAATTCAATTCCTTTTTAGGATATAAACTTGAAACTCATATAGATAAAATCTAATTCATTAGAAAATAAGGATTGAGGAGTTCAAGCCTAGGATAGCATATTGAAGATCAATGATCAATATGTCAATGATAGGTAAATACTCTGGAAACAATTCTAACATTCAGTATACAAAAGTACTAACTTCCAAATTTTGAAAATGATTTGAATGCAAATGTGATATGAATAATTTTCAAATCATGTGTATGCATTTTTATAAACAAGATGAATTGAGATTCAAGTAGAATTGTTTTTTTAAATATGCATTTCAAACTCAAATTCATAGAAACATTATGCACAATTTCATTTTCAGTCCATCTAGCAATCTGAAATATTTTGAAAATCATAAATGATTGATTGCTAATGATATGCAGTAAAGAGCAAGAATTTATCAATCAAATTGAGTTAGAAAGAATGAATATGATGAGAGAGTTTTGAAATGACTACGCAATACTCGAGTTCTGTCTTAAGAACTCGAGTTCATATGGACTCGAGTTTGACCCTGCAAACTTGAGTTCTGCAGTAGAACCCCCATACAGACCCAGCATACCTGGCTTGAGTGTGGCTCGTAGACACTTCAAGTTAGTTTCCAATTTCTTGTTTCTTTGTACTCAAGTCCTCTAAGATCACTTGAGTAACCCATACATTTGATTCAAGCTTTACTGCATGTTCTCCTCAAAATTCATGTATGCTCTATTCATCCTTATTTTACTAACCGAGAGCATGACATTCCTTTCTTCTTCCTACAAAACCGTATAACCCTTTTTCTTCCTAAGGTATCCAGTTTTACTTGGATCCACATATGGTTAGCTCATAGGAATAATAACATAATTCACATACTCTATGAATATAATTAAATCATAACAATTGAATATAATAAATTGATGACTTTATGCATAAGAAGAGTTTTGAAACATACGTGTATACATAAAGAACTAAATTATTGAACATTGCAATCCCTTTGTAAATAAGTTTACAATATGAGTTTTTCAAACGATTTGAAAACATATTTCTAAGATAGTTTGCAATGCTCATTCCTAAGATAACATGTATAAACCTCAATAAATATTAAAGATAACAATATAGGAGGTTTTACCATTTTGCACATTTACCTTAGGTGCTTGGAGGATTGCCTTTGCATACCCATTACATCTTTCTTTGAAGCTTTGTTTTTGCATATATAGCTTTAGGATTATGCAAAGTTCTCTCAAATGATATAGGCTTTGAGAATATTTGTGCATGAGAGATCCTCCTCTTCTTGTTCTTCTCAAGGTAGTTGAATAGTACATTATGGTAGCCCTTTCTTAAGGTAGAATGTACTTCTCTTGCTATTATCCATTGCTTCTTTTACTTTGACAATGAGGTTATATCAATGGCTTTTTCATGAGTTCTCTTTTTCGATGATATCACCTTCCTTATTGGTGCATGAGAAACTCTTGGCTTCATCTTCTTTGTACCGTTATATCCATTTCTTTTTGAATTATCCTGTATACATAAAGTGCCAGATGGACATTTTGGTACCCACATATAATTGGGTCCTTGATTGTTAGTATTAGACTTCTTATGACCTTTTGGAACCTAAACATATTTATTTCTCACATTAGAATTTCTTCTAATATAGCACATATGAGAAATATGATCGGATTTACCACAAGAATTGCAAATAACATGATGATATACATTGTGAGGTTCTATGCAAGTATTGTGTTGTTTGAGGGATGACAATACCATATATCCAGTCTTCCTACTTTCTTTCTTCACATACAAGTTTCCATCATATTTGAAAACAATTTTGTTTTTCATTGCAGAATCAACAATTGGTTGGAAAACATTTTTATGCAAACTTTGAAAATCAGTTTTATAAGAGTTATAAGAAGAATTGGAACTTTTTACCTTAAGTTCATCTTGAGCTCTAGAGGGTGATTTGTCATGGTCGTTTGTGATGAGTTTCATTTGGGAATCATCTTCTTCTTTTTCTTCTGTGTTGATTGCATCATGGAAGTGCTTTATAATTCCTTCTTCATTCTGAACTTCCATTTGTTCACTGATTCTGGATACGCAGCTAATAGTTTCAAGTGAACGATCTATACTGTCAACTTCAACATGCTCATTAGAAGTATATATAAAATCAAGAGTATCCCAGATATCTTTAGTATTAGTGCAAAATCTAATTTTCTCAAAATCATTTTCTGTCACAGCACTATACAAAATCTTCATTGCTCTAATATTTAATGAAAACATTTTCTTTTCTTTGTCTGTCCAATCCTTTCTTGGTTTATGATCAAAAGCATTTGTAAAAATATTCCACATATCAAAATCATATGCTTTTATAAAACTAGTCATTCTAGCTTTCCAAAACCAAAAATCTATATCTTTCAAAGTTGGTGGGATGGTATAATCGAAACCTTCAGAAAGTGAGCAACACTTAAAATCAGCCATTGAATACTCTTGAGATGGTTAAGTCCTTTAAACAAGAGTCCGACTTTGATACCAAATATTAGAACTGGCTAAGACCCAAGAGGGGGGTGAATTGGGTGTACGATAAGAAATCTGATTGTTTAAAATCTTTTCGCAGCTTATCAAATCAATACATATGGAACTATAAATTCATAAGTAGATATATAGATCATATATGCTGGAAATGTAAAAGTTTAGGGAAGAGAATGTGCAAACTGTGATTTATCCTGGTTTGGTCCAATCCACGATGGCCTACGTCCAGTCCCCAGGCTCCTCCTAAGATTTCCAATCCACTATCTTCTTGTTTAACCGGGCACAAGAAAAGCCTCTATAAATTCACAAGAGTAACTCCCCCTTACATACTGTAAGATTTACTCTTTCTTACAGCAAGTCGAGCAAAGCAATCCAAAGACCTTTCTCTCCTGCTTACCCGTGCAAGTCTTACGAGCAACAACGTTCTCTCCTGCTTACACCACTGTAAGTCTAACGGGCAGCAACGTTCTCTACTGCTTGCACCTTGTAAGTCTTACGAGTAGAAAGTCTTACTGGCAGCTTCCCCGTAAGGCAATCAATCCACTCAAGGTCCCTCTACCTTGAGAACACTTCTGAAATACAGATGAAGTGTTTACAGACTCTCTCACAGAGTAGATATGATACTCACTGAAGTACAATACAAAATATTCTCACTCTCAAGTATATATGATATATAAACAGATAAGAACAGAGAGTATATGAGGCGGACGACTTATAATATCAGCATATTGACATAGTTGGGTTCTGATCGCTCGTGTGTCTGTTCGCTGTAGTATATCTCTGTAAATTTCTATCTCTTCTTCTTAAATGCTTCGGTTTATATAAGATAGGTTGAGAGTCGTTGGAACATTTAAATATTTTTCCGTTGAAAGCCCATCGTGTGTCTGACAGATACTTCAACATTTTCTATTGATCTGACAGATGCTTCAGTCATTGCTTACAATTAGCACGTTATTGGTTATTTGTTGAATATTGCTAGTGCCCATGAGTAGTTGTCGTCGAATGTTGTTATGATAAGTGGTAGTGGATAACACCTGTAATACACTGAAAGAAAATAGCCGTTAGAGAATCTTTAAAATATCACTCGAGTAATTATACATTTCACTGGGAGTGTTTTCTCAGAAGCAATATTTCACTCGGGTGAATTTTAACTTCACTAGCAGTGATTTCTGAAAACTGAAGAATCACTGGAAGTAAACTTGATTTCACTGGAGGTGATTTTCAGAAGATAATATTTGACTGGCAGTGATCTCCATTGATTTGGAAGTGATTCTTATTCTGAGATGGCTTTCACTGGAGGTGCACTAGATTACTAGCACTGGAAGTGATTTTCTCAAGATAGTATTTTACTCGAATGTTCAGATAGCTTCTGGAGGTGTTTCTGATAAAAATAGTGAATCACTCGATCTATCAGTAAATTCTCTGGCTGTGATGTCAATTCACTTGAGTGCATCATTACTTCACTGAAGGTGATTTTCATGAAACAACATTTCACTCGGATGGCTCACAATATTACTCTGGTGATTTCATGTTTCTGTCAAACCTGAAAGTGATTTATCAAAATCAGCATATCACTTGAATTATCAGTCCATTCACTGATATCTCACAAATGGAAGATCACTTGAATGGATATTAGTTCATTGGAAGTGATCTGGTGCATATTGGTAATCTCTGGAAACAATCAGTTACGGCACTGGAGGTGATCTGAGGAATTTTAATATTCACCGGAAGTGATTTAGCAACCACTGGAACTGATTTGAGAGAGTGTGTAATTCACCAGAAGTGATTCAGTATTCAGTGGAAGTGATCTACGAAAACAGCATAATCACTCGAGTGATTTTGGCATCACTGGAAGTGATTTTGCAAACAGTGAATTTTTCTTGCAGTGATTTTTGATTCACTGGAAGTGATTCTGAAAAATCACATATCACTCGAGTGAATTCCATACCACTGGAAGTGAAATTGCAAACAGTGAAAAAGTCCTTCGGTGATTTCCGCGCCACTTGAAGTGATATGTATTCTGACGCATTTCACTCGAGTGATTATTAATGATCACTCAAGTGATCTTCCTGATCACTTGAGTGATTATAAAAATCACTCGGGTGCTCTCTGTTTAAATCACTTGGACTCGAAACTTCCACTTCCAATTCGACAGCAAACAGGGGTCAAATTTCAGATGGAATAACTTTTCGAATATAGCTCCAAAATTGCTGTATTATATATCAATGGAAAGCTCTTGAAGTCTAGTTTTATATGGCACTAGTTTCAGCTCAATAGGATTAGTGGTTTGAGAGTTTTAGCCAAAATACCAAACCTGTTCCAGAGAGTGACGCTGATGTGAAGGCCAGATTTCAACACTTATATCTTATTCATCTGATCTCCTTTGATGTTTCTTCTAGCGTCAAAATGATGCATTGGGATTCTATTTTCATATGCAACTAGTTTGGTCTCAATTGGAGTTGTATTTTGAGAGATATGATCAAATAACCAGGCCTCGCTCAGCTGGACGAAAAACAGAGTCTGAAAAACTGAAAATCACTTGAGTGAACAGTGAATCACTGCAAGTGATTTTCAGAATCACTCGATGCTACAGTGATGCTACAGTGAAATACGCTATAGTAACCGTATGCTACAGTGTCATAAAACTTGAATCTTCATATTTTCATTAATTCTTGCAAGTTCTTCACTCCTCAACCTCTTTCTTTCATTGCTTGACTAATCTACAAGATATGTAATATTAAATAGTAGTTAGTCAAGGTAAGAGACAAGTATATTATGCAAACTTTTTCTCTCTTAATATTTGACATCTATATTTGGCATCATCAAAACTAATCTTATCTAACAGCTCTAACACTGTTAAAATAGCTTACATTTCATGTCTTTTATGACAGATGATATGGTAAATATACTATAATATATTATATTGTGCTAAAAAAAGAGGCATCAAAATGAAACGCATGAGTTTAAAAGGTATGACACAGAAACTATTTTTGACTTGTGCGTTTCGTTTTGATACATTTTTTTCCTTTTTTTTAGCACAATATAATATATTATAATATATTTACTATATCAGTTGTCCTAAAAGCCATGACATATAAACTATTTTAATGGTGTTAGCGCTACATTGAAAGAAATAACACCGTTAAAGGCGCCACCAAGGTAATTAAACCTAGATCGGTCACTGAACACGTCAGGGTATTAAGTCAAGGGTCAATTTACAGACTTCATTATTAAAGGCGATAGCTGAAGAGGTTCACTGGTAGAGGAGTGTCACCGGTAGAGGTTGGATGACAGTGGTGGGTGGGTGGTCAAGTAGAGGAAAATTATAGAAGATTTAAGGGTATATAATGTGTATCTTTTTCATATTCTACATGTATAGTAGTGTAATATATGCATTTACTTAAGAGAATCAACATTATAAAAAAAATGTAATTCCTTCTATATTATATAACCTAGTTAAACATCCGAATTAGTCTTTATATCAAAATTCTCTTTTATGGAATCAAATCATTTAAAATTTTAATGTTAGTATTTTTTCAGTAAATAAAATTTACAATGTTAGAGTTAAGGGACTTTGAAAATTGAGAAACTAAAATGAAATATTATGTAAATTAAAGTTATATCAACAAACTTATACTCTTGTATAGTTTTGTTGATATATTTTAAAGTGGCCTTGAATTGATAGTAGGAATTAACGCCACTATTTATAAGTCAAATAGTCTAATTTATTTTGAATTATATATATTGATAACTAGATTTTTATATAACTTTTAAAAACTGAAAGCTCAATAGCAACACAATTTCCATTATTTTAAACCTTATTTTCAAATATGTATTCGGAAAACTAAAGATGAAAGTCTGATAGTAAATTATTTGAAACTCAAATTTGAGAAAGTAGTTTAAACAATGTAGCACATTATTTTGTTACACTGTTAACTAGTCATAAGGACATTTTAATCCCTTACTTTTGTTTTTGTAAAAAGAAAAATATCAATAAAGGACCTTATTCCTTAATTGTTATTTCGAAATTTAAGCATCTTTCATATCATTATCTTCCAAAGAGTCGTTTTCCCTTATACTCAAGTTGGCGTACCTTATTTTCATTTGACACCAAACCTTGCAATTACAACTCTTGGCATTGAATAATTTGATTCAATTTTTTTGGTTGAAGTCATTATTATTCTAAGCGTGTTAAATCAAAATAGATGAGTCGTCTTTGAAATCCTTCAAAGAATAACAAAAATTTTCATTGATGGATTTAACAATTCCAAGAACACTTTTGTCGTGTAATAATCAATTTTTTTTAATTTACTTACATTTTTAACATTTTTTTTATTTAAGAAGTTGTAAGATATATATATTGTGAACTTTGATTAATTAAGTCCCCCCCTATAAAAAAAAGTCCCTTCAAGAATTAACCTTTTAAAAAAAGGGTGAATGAATAAAAATACCGATGATGATTTGCAAAAGGAGCATCCAGCACTATAGAAAATTTTTTTTGTTCAAAAATACCTATATACATTACAAAAGAGTTCAAAAATACCACCACCATTAAATCTTGTAACGCCATTAAATATTTTTTTATGGGCAATGAAGCAAAAATACCTATGATCATTTGCAAAAGGAGCAACAGGCACCATAAACAAAATTTTTATTTAAAAATACCTATGTACATTACTGTCCATCCAGCTTGAGCTATTGATATATCCTAAATTTTCCAAATTGATTATTCCATTGATTTATTACTCATTCAAAATTCATTCTAAACTCATTTTGTTAGTTATCTCAACTTAAAGTTGTTAATTCATCAAAATGCCCCTGAGGACCCGATCTAAACCTCTTTGTATTTGGTCTAACTGTACTTTACCAAAAATTGTGATATGGGTTAATCCTATACAATTTCGCGTGTAGAATCAAATTTTGACATCAGATTTGTCAAAATCATGCTCCAATTATAAAAATACCCTTATTTGCCATTATGTTAGGGTTTTAGGGGTAAACTTGGACTTGATTTTGGTGTTTTTTATGATTCCGTTGAGTTTATAATGGAAAAATGTGTAGGAAACAAGTAAATTATGAAGTGTGAAGACTTTAGGGAATGAAATGACAATTTTACCCCTAAAACCCTAACATAATGGCTACTAGGGGTATTTTTATAATTTAAGCATGATTTTGAAAAATCTGATGTCAAAATTAGATTCTACATGTAAAATTGTGTAGGATTAGCTCATGTCACAATTTTTGGTATACAAAGAGGCTTAGACCGAGTCATCAGGGGTATTTTGGTCAATTGACAATTTTAAGTTGAGATAACTAACAAAATGAGTTTAGAACAAATTTTGAATGAGTAATAAATCAATAGAATCATCAATTTAGAATTTTAGGATATATTAATAACCCAAGCTGGATGAACAGTAATGTACATAAATATTTTTAAACAAAAAAAAAGTTCATGGTGCTTATTGCTCCTTTTGCAAATGATCATAGGCATTTTTACTCCATTACCCATGAAAAATATTTAACGGCGTTACAGGATTTAACGGTGATGGTATTTTTAAACTTTTTTGTAATGTATATGGGCATTTTTGAACCAAAATTTTTTTCATGATTCTGGATGCTTTTTTTGTAAATCATCATGGATATTTCTGCTCCATCGTCCTAAAAAAAATTGGGGGAAAATTATCCTATTGAAAATTGTCGACACTCTGATTTATAAATAATAAGCAATATAGCTTACCTTAAACTCCATGTCAAAGCATAAGTTTAATGCTTAATTGATTACTCCCCCCGTTCTAAATATTATATAAACTAACTAAGAGCTTACTTTGATCCTAACTTAAGACCTTAATTCATTTTCTTTCTCAAATTTATTATTTTTTTTTCAAACTGATTTAGAGGACCGACACACATATTTTTATAAGCAATTAATTTAATTAATTGTTTTAACTTTTACAAATTATTTCTTTAACTTCTATATTTATGCCGTGCGGGAGTAATAGCTATAAATAAACTTATCATATTTTCTTTTGTAGGAGACTCTGTACTGAGCAACTTGTAGACTTTCGAAAGAGATTCCCAGCAGCCAAATAGTGAAAAAGAATATAAAAAAGTGGGTTGATTAGTCAACGGGACGACCAAACACGGCGTTTAATTAGAAAAGACTAATACACTAGCCAGCCACCTCAATGGTATCCCGCAAAAATGTTTTGATTAATTATTCCTTTGGATTGTCATGTAAAACCCATTTATCTAATGATTGGTTTAAAAAAATTAAATAGGTTAACTAACATACCATATTTAATCCAAAACATCTGTATTATTTTTCTTAATTTTATCCACCTATTTCTTACTTAATTATTATTTAGGGAATGTCAATAAGGGTAAACTAAAAAAAGTTAATAAATTTAAAAAATAGATATTATATTTTGAAACAACATCAACTCTTTAATTAGATCAATATATTAACCCCTAGAAGGAGTATTTTAATTTTTATTCACCTAGTAAAAATATTCACAATATCAGCTCATTTATGAGTATTGTTAAGGAATTCACAATATTTTATTAGATTTTAATAATTTTTCGTTTACTAGTAAAAAAAATTCACACAATCAGCACTTTCACAACATTTTATAAGGTTTTAACGATTGTTTGTTTACCCAGTAAATAAAAAAATACTCAAAATTAGCTCTTTCATAACTTTTGTTAAAAAATTTATAACATTTCATTAGGTTTTAATGATTTTTTGTTTACCTAATAAAAAAATTCACACAACTAACAGTTTTATAGCTTTTGTTAATGAATTTGCAACTTTAGGTTTAACGATTTGTTTGTCCACTTTTGAAAAATTGCTAAACCCTAATTAAATATTGTGAATTTCTTAATAAAAAGCTAATATTATGAATATTTTTTACTAGGTAAACAAAAATTGTCTAAACCAAATAAAATAAGCTCGTAGTTTTTTTTCTTTTTACTGGGCAGTCAAAAATCGTTAAAATCTAATGAAAAGTTGTGAATTTCTCAACAAAAGTGTGAAAGACCTAATAATATGAAATTTTTTATTGGGTAAAAAAAAATTGTTAAAACTTTATAAAATATTGTGAATTCTTTCACAAAACTTGCGAATAAACTTGAGTCAAAAAGACAAAGTTAGCTTTTATATATGTACGCATGGTATATATTGTAAACCAATGTTTTTGGAAAAAAAACGAGGGGGGTTCAAATCCCACTTCCACCACTTTGCCACATATTTATTCTCACCGATCGTTGGAGCTTTGATGTTAGCATGGGGAGGCTTTTGGCGGCCATTCAAAGGCGGCTACCAATCGCCAACTGGTCACTAGTGGGGTGGGGTGATTTTTTTTTAAAAAAAAATATGTAAGTGCATTTGTGTCATTTTTATTAAATTTCAAAAAAGAGAAATCAGGTACTAACTTCTTTTTGGTATTATAAATATTTGAAACACTATTATGTCTTTTCCTATTTTTGAAGTTCTTTTTCTAGAATTTTTCCAATATTTGTAGACAAGTTATCATTGGAAATCTGTCTTGAAAATACTCATTTCAGTTCTTAATGTATTATCTAATTGGAGAGTTGATCTTGGTTTTAAATATAAGACATATTTTTTTAATTTGATCTTAATTTACTCATTTTGATACTTCCTTAAATAATAATAAAGTAAGAGAGGGATAAAAAGAATTAAAGAAAATAATTAGTATGTTTTTTAAAAAATATCATACTAATAAATTCAACTAATTTCTCTAATCCAATCGCGTAAGTTAAAAAACATTACATTAAAAATAAGATGGAGTCTACGTTTTTAGATTGGGTCTAGAAAAGTACACTTTTGGACCAATTATCTCAATAACTAGTTTAAACAGCTATACCAGTTATCACAATAAATTCTGTAAAAATTTCTAATTGCAATTTAGTATTCTTAACAATTCAATATACAACATAAACTATTAATCCAATTCCAACAATTACAACTGTAAAGACAACTGTCCTAGAATTGAAGGCCAGTCAATTCAATACCCTCATTTTAATTTTAACTGCTACAGTTTTAAACCATAAGTTTCGCTTGCCAAAAAAGAAAATAATCCAAGTTTTTACTAAAATATTGGGACTAAAGTTTTAGAAGAAAATAAATTTAGAGGGCTAAAATTTATGGCTTGAAACTATAGAAACCAAAACTAAAATGAGATTAAATTAGAGAGTCCAAACATTTTTTGTAGTTGTTTGGAACTTATCATAATTACTTTTATATAAGTTGAGATAATATTTCTCTAACATATTTACCTTAAACATCATAAATCTTAATTAAAAAGTTACTTTTAAATGTTCTAATAACTATTCCAAACATATCTTTATTAACTCTTTCATGAAATATTTGTATAAAAAGACCCTTGTCTCTTTTATTTTTTGAGTTTTATTTCAGACAATGGTTTTGTACCCTTTTCCTCCCAACTTTTTAGGCCAACTTTCTTTCCCCCTAATTTACTAATTTACTGTTTGAATCATGGGAAAATTTTGGAAATTTATAACATTTTTTTACATTTAACTAATTTTAATTAATTAAACGTAATTTTTGGCCAAAATTATTTAATCTCGTGAAACTAATTAAGATGGAATTGACGGGGAAAAAACAGGTGGAATTAAAAAAAAGTGGAGCGAGCATTAAACTTATATATAAGAGTAAAAAAATTATTATTCTAAATCTTCATTTATTTTCAAAAATTATTTTTCCTTTAACCCATTGTTAAATATTAACTTTTACCATGATCATTCATGTGGATTAAAAGGTCGTTTGGAATCATTTTTGCAAGTGTCAAACTCAACATGATACCCACAAAAATTGTATTTAACCAAAAAACCTTATTCTCTCATTACTTAACGCCAAAGCTCGAACCCCCGTTAAAATATCCATCCGCATTTAAAACTCAACAATCCCTCAAACAAGATTACCCCTAACAGATAGCCTTGAACAGGATTACCTGTGCTAGGGAAGGGAGAAGAAAACTCAAAACGTGATTATTTTTGCTTTTGTTGAAATATGATCTTATAAACAAATAATAATCACGCTGTCACCAATTTATCCATAGGTTCCTATATACATAATTACATAGAACTTCATCAGTCATCACTATATCTTAATGCAAACTGTGTAAAACCCCATACATGTCTAAAAAGCTTCTTGCAATCTGCCTAAAAAATTACAATACACACCTATGAAAGGAAAATTAAGAGTAGTCTCAGCCATTTCATCTACACATGCACCCATGAATCAAAATTGGAACAAATTGCGTTATTTATAGCTTCTCTATATATTGAAAAGGTAGTTCATTGCATTTACTCTGTATCCTCTCCAAACAAAATGTGCTCCAATTGATTGGGAGGAGTGACCCTCTTCCTAACTAACATTTCAACTGTAGGACATTTTCTCTTACACCCTCCCCTTGGCCTTGACCTGAATTGTTCATCAGATTCTTCAAAATCTCCCTGCAGCCAGGCAAATCATAAACTTTATTCCAATATTTGCTCAATAATTTGTGAAAATTAAAATGGCTAGGCATTGATAACAACTTACATGTGTATAAACGTGTAACCCAGTTTTTTCATGATTGTCCCTCACATGTTTGTAGGAAAATCTCATGCCACAATCAGGAAAGCCACATACAAATGGCTTCTCTTTGAAGTGTACGGCCTTTACATGCTTTTCAAGATTGTATTTCTGTCCATGCAAACCCAAAGGTAAAATTAGAAGCAAGTAAATGTTGAGATTCAGGGAAAAAAACTGGATTTCTGCAAATGCAAATGAAAAGCATATCACCAATATTTAACTTCGAATCAACATCTTCAGTTAAATGCAAATCATAGAATCTAACAAGTAGAAATGTCTTACAGTAGTGAATGTGCTGCTACAGTCCTTGTGTTCACATTCAAATGCCTCTGATGAAGAACTAGTTTCATGCGATCGGAGGTGCCGCTTGATATTTTTCTTCAGTTCATTTTTCCCACAAGTCTCACAGGTCACAAATTGATGACAGGTTTTGACATGGGCTTTAAGGCACTGGACATTAGTAAAATGCTTCATGCAACCAGGATCCAAGCAAACTACCTCTACTGTGTCCAGCTTCACTGCAGAACACAGATAGACTTTAGAAGTGCGATCAACTTTCCTAAAGATCAAGAAACTTTCCAGAAACGACCAACAGACATCTGACTAAAAATAGCAAATTGATCAAGAAATTCAAAAGAAAGGAAACTTGCCATGACAATTTTCATGCTTTTGTAGCCTTGAAGCAAATTTGAAGACCTTTCCACAGCCGATTTCTGGGCATTCATGCTGCTTCTGAGTTTCCACTTTAGCTGGGGAGGAACTCCCGTTATGAAATTCTTTGACATGCCTGGTCATATTCCCTTTGAGAGCCAAGTGACGATTGCAATCCTTGATTGGACATTTAAAAGTTTTCCCTTTATGCTGCAGAAGGTGGCGAGTCAAGTGATCCTTTCTTCGGTAACTTGCTTGGCAGTCATCAATAGAACACACATATGGTCTCTGGATCATTAAAATAATTGTTAAATTTTTAACCTCAAAACTAAAATGTTATTTCAGCTCTAATAAAAACAACACAGGTAAATCAACTGCCAACCTCTTCAAAAAGCGTGACTGAGGCATCCTTGATGGAGCTTCTCAAGAGGTCTCCCTTCTTGATACTGATCCATCAAGTCAATAAAATCTGCCTCGTGCATTTTGGAGTTCTCTGTTGGGGATCCAATGCTTCACACAACAGTATCCATAAATTTCTGATGGCATAAATATCTTTCCTGCAAAATATGCATGTTCAGTTTATGGTGACAAGTGATGAAACCTGATTGTTGGTTTACGGAGGTACAGATTACAAGACTGGTAACAAAGCTTTGTTCAAATCTCTTATGTACTGCAATGAGGATCTTATAGTGAAAGTGGCTAATGGAACTTTCACATGGGTGTATGATACTGGAGCGGTTAACTGTCTGAGCACCTTGATTTAAAGAAAATGTTTTTCCCTGAGTTGAAGTGTAATTTATTGTCACAGTGCATTCAGAAAAAGTTGAATGTGTAGACAGATATTTGATGTGATATTGGGTGTAGCTTTCAGGATTTGTTGTCGAGTGGGATGATTGGCAATGCAGAAAAGTGGGATGAACTCTATTACTTTGAAGGTGCAAGCGTGGGAATAGTCACTGGAAAGGCTTTACCTAGTTCTGAACCAATTGTTTTCTGAATTCTCTTTATCCACAATCTTAAACCAAATTCCAAAACCACTAATACAAGATAGTCCAAAATTGCATTCTTGATAATAAAATTTAGAACAGTAGCTGTTAAAGAGTAATGGAAATGTCGCCAAATACCTCAAGAGAATGGCATTGCATGTGCTGCACTAAATATGCTGGTTTTTTGAAACTAGCACCACATTCCTTGCAAGTATTGGATTTTGTGTCCCCGACTTCATCATTTTTATCCACTTTGATTCTTTCCAACTCCTCCTAAGAGACATAAAAAGATCACATTATAATCATGGTTCCAATTTATAGAGATGACCAGATAATTAAAACACATCTCAGGGAAACATAGCATGTCACTCCACTAAAATAATATAAAATTCAAGTTCCCAGAATTACATTATCTCATGATTAAACCTCTCCTATGTTAATAGGTAAAATAATACATACTCATCAATGACTGCCATGCATAGCATAATAGTTTTAAACTTTAAAAATATTAGATTTCCTCCTAATTCCTTCAAAGGAATCATTCAAGCACATCATGTGCACAACATTATAACTAATCATTCTCATGGAACTAGAAAATCAAAACATGAAAAGAAAAGTACCTTGTGGCAAGAATTGATATGAGAGGTTATCAAGGTCTTTTTGGATCGACAGATGCCACAGTATTCACAGTAATAGCGTCTAATATCTCTGAATATAGGCCTCTCTCCAGGTTCCCCCAGTTCATCCATCTTTATCTCAGATTTAGCCTTATGAGGTGTCAATCCTATCAAGAAAATAACAAATATAAACTGAGAACAAAAAATTAACCAAGTAATCAAAAGGCACAGAAAGGATAAAACCCACAGGAAATTATCAATCTTTCTTGTTTTTTTCCCCCTCTTAACTGTTATGCATAGCAATCTTGTGGGGAGGGAGGGATTTCCTTCACCACTAAAGTCTTGCAAAATATAAAAACATCCATTAAAAGATGAAACTGCAGAGGAAACTTGATCTCATAAACGATTTCAGCAAAAAAATCATTTTTACACCCTTAATTAATCTAGCAAGCTGAACTGGCGTTTTGCTTAAGCTAAGCAAGCATGAAAATCAAAAGCCTCAAGATCACTAGGAAATATTGGCATGAAAAATCAGTTAAATAAAAAAAAAAATTTAATAAAAAAATTGAGAGTTTATATATTTTTATTGAATCATTTTATTGATTTATTGATTAGAGATATGCCATGTAGATTATAATATTCGGAATAAGATGTGATGGGCAAAGTACATGTGAATATTTTGTCACAGAAGTTTTATGCATAGTGGAGACACAACATCTAGCTCAACATGTATGAGAGTTGAAGTATGTAATGAACAAGATACAAAGGCGTGAAATTGCCCCTTGAAAGTTGAAAGACAATTTTGGTTATCATAGGGGCATTCCTCTTTTTCAAAAGCCACATTCCTTTTTATCTTTATTTTTGTTTTTGGTCTGTAATGGCCGTATATGTGAACTCGTTTCTCTGCAACTCACGTTTATTTAGCTCATCTTCTGTGTTTCAGTTCTCTTCCCCCGACGGAATTACATTCTCCTGAAAACGTATATATGCAGTGTAACACAAAGGTCTTGAAAATTATTTAAAAAATCTATAACAATCTCTTATCAGAATTTCCCTCAAAAGCATAAATCAAACAGAGCATTATTCCCAGACAGAAAGAAATCCAATCAAATAAACTAATTAATATTATATAGTACCAAAGCGAAACTGAATGGGATAAAAACCGAACCGAACAACAAAAAAGAATCAATTTCGGTTTGCAACAGATTAATTTTTTAAAAAAGCAGCAGCAGGATAGGGATGAAGACCTTAGAGGCTGAGAATATGGTGGATCAGGGGCCGATGCGTCGATGCTGAAAAGAGAAGAGGACGGAGTGGTCGAGGTCGAGAGAGTATGTGTCAAGTTAGCGACTTCGACGGCGAGTCTGTTATGAGGTTTGAGGAGGTCGTTGTGTGGTTGAGGGCTCGGCGCTCAGCAGCAATTAGGAGCAAGTGGATGAGAGAGAAGATGAATCAGGATATAGGGTTTCTGACTTGCCATGAGGGGTAATCTTTTATGAATGTTATGTACACCCTAAAACGCAAGAAAAACCACCGACATATATACACACGCATATGTATCTATGTATAATATATGTATATATACATATGGTAGCAGCAAGTGGCGCATTTTGTTAGGAACAAATAATGACAAAACGCACAAATAAAAAATGGGTTGTGGCTCTAAAATCAAAATTCAAAATTGAAGAGAAGTAATAGGTGATACAGATACACATATTTTGATGGAATGATACTGGATACATTTGTAGATCCCATAAAATATCACGAGAAAAATTATATTTTTATCTTAATAAAAAAAAGTTATTCATGAATTCATAAATAACTAAATGCTATCATTTTATATAATAAAATCCTTTTTGGAAAAACCATATAAACTAAATAATAATTTTTAATGGATGATATTGATATTAGATGTATTTGTATTAAATTTATCAATCTAATATATCAATTTGTATTAACATATTTAGGTTCCAAAAAAATCTTTATTAATATAAATTTTAAAAATTCACAAAAGTTTTAATTATATTCTATTTGATATTAGATGCATCTATCATCTATCTTGAGAATACAAATTTTTTATATAATAAACCATTAAAAAAATTCAATATAGCTCCTTTTAATTTATTCTATATCGAATACAAGTCAACAGAAATTTTTATGTGAACCTGATCAATTAATATTAATTCTAATTGGTTACTGATATAATTCATATTTTTATTTTTCTTAAAAAAATAAATATAAGATCTCACAAGTAATGAAAAAAAAATAAAAATTATGAAATATTTTAATTTTATTAATATACTAGCTAATATTTAGGATATTTTATTTATAAAAAAATATATGTTAAATTTTTTAAAAAAAATTATCCATAAATACCTTATTAAAAATTTATTTGTCACATAAGAAAATTATATTGAACGCATAGACGATTGTTTGAATATAAGAGTCTTTTGCACACAGGAAAGATTGTGAGATTAAAAATTATTATTTAGTTTATATGGAATTTTAAAAAAGGATTTTATTATATAAAATGGTAGTATTTAGTTATTTAGGAATTCATGAATAATATTTTTTATTAAGATAAAAATATACTTTTTCTAATGATATTTTGTGAGTCTTGTAAATATATATGATATCATCCCATCAAAATATATGTACCACTTATTGCTTCTTTTTAATTTTAGACTCTAATTTTAGAAACAACCCCATTCTTTTTACATTTCATCATCATCTCCGTTAAAACACTTGCCGTGAAGCTGAAATGAAAGGACAAAGGACGATATGCTCATCTACGTCACTCTCATCTACTCCTCTTCCCTTTTCTCTCCATGTTGATCTGCCTCATCTATTCCTCTTCCCTTTAAATATATTTAATCTTGCATTTAATGTGTTTTTACTTATTTTTTAATAATAATTTAACTTTTTTATTTTACCAAATTTTTATTTTAATTTTTCTGTTCAATTGTATGAAAATAAGACACATACATATAGTATTCAATAAAATACATACCTTATTCAGTCATTTTTTTATATCAATTTACTTTTCAAATAATAATTTAAATAAATTTCAGTTTGAAAATAAGCTATTTTTATTACTGTCAATCTAAATACAAATCACATTTATAATATAAATTTTATTTTATCTTAAATTTATAAAAATCAAAATAAAAAAAATTACTTCTTCCATACCATCGCTAATCCAAACGAGATTAGCTGCATTAGTTCCAGCCGCCCCACACAACTTAACCTCAAATCATTTCCCGATCAAAGCCCTAATTTCATATTCTCCCGTTTCTACCCTTGTCATACCGGTTTCTCGACTAATATCGTGGGCTCGTGTGGTTTTATATCATCTGTTTTTTTATATTAATATAATTCTTTTATCTATTATAATTATAGTATTAATTATTTATGTTATAATTATAAATGTAAATTATAATTATAAATTAAATTTAAAAGTTGAGTTTATAAAAGAATTATTTTGATTTTATTAAGTCAGGATATAGGTATATTACTGTCATTATGACATGTTTATTTTTTTAACTTTCTTTTTATTAATTTATCTTGTCTTGAAATATATTTTGTTTAACATTTAAATTCTAAAATAAAATAGAAGAATATTTTCATTTTAGTTTTACTTTAGTCTTTAGTTGGTGTTTATTTTTTATTTGAATTTAAATTTCGTGGCAGTACGTGAAGAAATAGGTTATTGGGGGAAATATCACTGAAATTAATGAGAGACTCCAGGAGATCTTCAAATAATTAACTAGTCCCAAAGGTGATGGTAGGAGATTGGTATTATGCAATTACCAAATTAACCTTAATGATTAAAAAAAAACAACTGAAGCAAACATTAGGGCATGTTGTGCCATGGAAAAACATCGGGTTTGGCTTCGTTGATCTGCTTTTACCATCTTCTTCCCCTCCACTACTCATTTCAACTTTTATATTAAAATTTGAGTTGTCCAAATTTAGTGTTTCATAAAATTACTAATAAAACACTAAATTATTAAAAATAAACAAATTTAAAGTGATAATTTTTTTCTTTGATTAAGGGTTTCTCTTTCAAGAAAAATGCTAAATTTTAGTCATGATAATTTAAAATTGTAATAAAAATAATTTTATAAAATATTAAATATGAAAAGTTCAAATTTTAATCTAAAGGTAGAAATGAGTAGTGGAGATAAAATAGATAATAAGAGCAGAAGAGGAAAGACAGTTCTAGAAACCAAGGAATAAAAAACTAGACCGGGAAATGAACCGGTCACGGCACAGGTTCAAAAGTCAATTTGTCAACCGGGGTCGGACTGGTGGTCGAACCAATCATATTAAAATATTATAATTTAATTGACAAGAACAAAATAACCATAATTCATAAGTCATTACTAACAACAAGTTAGTTCTTAAAAGTTTAATCAAAACTCATAACTAGCATCAAAATATAGTTGAAACATAACAATATCAATCATCATTCATCAAACAATCAAGAAGGCAAGAACCAATATCAAAATAGTCAAAAGATAGCAATTTTAATCACCAATGTCTACAACTCATCAAGAGGATCTATTGGAGATGAGTCATTAGGAGGTGGATTGTGGAAAGGGTAAGAGGTAACAATATCATCAGGCAAAGCTGGGGGATTAGAAACGTCCATATCTTCGTCACCTACGTATATGCACGACAATAATTAATATCAATGGTTATGTGTAACAAATAATTATATGGATGGATAATAAATTAGTAAGAGAATATTAATAGGAGATACAAACCTTCATTAATCCTATCCAAAGTAGATGAATGTGCAATGCCTTCATTACCAATAAGGCTTTTAAGATTTTTTACATCTTCATTATTAAATTCTGGAATGGGATCTTCTTCAGTCACCCAAAAATCCACCTCATCAATAAACTCATAGTCAATGGGATCATAACTTGCCTGCTTTTTCTTCAATTCAGTCATTCAAATTTTAATGACATATAATTTCAATTAAAACTTTTAAATACATCCATGTAAAGAACAACATTTTTCATAATATCTAAAGTTACATATGCTTTAATCGCAAGTTATAGTTAGTATATACCAAATCATTTAGCCTTTGATGCTCCAATCTATTTCTCCTTTTTGTATGGATGCGCTCAAATAAGCTCCAATTTCTTTCACAACTAGAGAAGCAGATGTTTGGCTAAGAATACGAATTGCAACATGTTGCAATTCTGGAAATAAATAGCCATAGTACATCCACCATTCATCTACAAAATAAAACATGTACAAAATATTAGTTGAAATCAATTAATATGTTAATTAAACATTAAACAATAAAGATAAATACTTAGTTACTTACAAGAATCTAGTTTTTGAGCTCCCTTTTTACATGTCTCTCGGCTGAAAGATTCTTTTCCTTTAAGATACAATGTCACTTGCTTCATTATCTTGAAGCAATCAATATTTTTATCTAAGTTAGCATCTACCACATCAATCAAAGCTTGCATTAGCCTCCCTTATGAACAAAGTTTGGAACATATACGAATGTTAGGTTCAACAAATAGGAAGCTGTATGGAGATCAATCTTCAAATGTTTATCTTATCTCGCTTTAATGATACATGTGTAAGGATTGTAGAGATCTTTATTCCTCTTGAATATCTCCTTAATTCCACTTTTTTCCCTTTGTATGCCTTCATAAATATATGGCAGTTGATGACTCCCTATTTTTAGATAATCTTAAGGTATATTTTAATATATTTGGGATTCATCTAGGTTAAATTAAAGAGATTTGAGTGAGATTTTGATAAGATATAAATTTAGAGAGATTTCATTATAAATATCAAGTTTTAAGATAAAAATAATGATTTTGATATTAAAGATAAAAATAATGATATTAATAATAAATATAATAATTTAAGATAAAAAAAAGAAAATATATTTCATTTATTATTATTATTATTATTATTATTATCATCATCATCATCATTATCATTATCTTTATCTTTATTTATTATTATCATTATCTATTTTTTATCTTTTTGTTTGATTTTATTTTGCTAAAAAGATATTGCATGAGGATCTAGGAACTTGACCTATATATAGGGGTTAAGCTTCTTCAGGAAAGAAGAGGAGAATCATTTGAATACAGAGAGCAAGGAGAGCATCAGAGCTGAGGGCTAGAGAGAGAAGATTGAACAATTAAAGAGCTAAAGCTTGAAGATTCAAAGAGATTTGAAGCTTTAATTTCGGTTCTTTCATTTTCTTTTTTTCTCCTTTACCTAGCTCTGGTTATGAACCGAATTATCATCTCTGCTTTTTGTTTGATTTTGTCTATGAGTAGCTAAATTTCATATTCTAGGATTGCTTTGAACTATTAGATGGATTAAGACATTTTTATTTACTTCTTTTATTGATTAATGAAATTTATGTGTTGATTTTATCTCGTGCTTAATGCTTCTAGGTGATTGGCCACCACTTAGGTTGTTGGGTTCAATTGAGTGATGCTTGAGAAAGCTAATTTAATTGTAGAACTTAGGTAAAATCATGCTAGACTTGAAGTTTAGAGATTAAATGGATGGTTTGTTAATAGAATAGAGATATATCTATTAGCCTAGCATTGTCTAATTGAGGATAGAGCTTAATGAATATTTTCGTTAACTAAGACAAGAGATTGCACATGTTAATTGAAAATATAAAATTGGTTTTGACTTGAGAAAGCTTTATCAATTAATTTGAACCTCTGACAAGCACATGTTTTCATTATTAATTTAAGAGTTAAGTTAGTCTTATGAAGTACAATAGGGATAAGTAATCCTAGGTTCCTCCCGTCTTGAAATTCTTGAATAAATTCTCTTTTAATCAATTAATTCTTAAATATGAAATTTCTTTTAAATTACTCTTACTCAACCTAATTAAAAACATAAGTTTGATAATTAACTCATTTTTGCCTTAGTCCTCGTGAGAACGATATTATTGTACTACTTGTGACGATTCGTGCGCTTGCGGTTAAGCTAAACGGCTAACAAGTTTTTGGCGCCGTTGCCGGGGACTTTGGCAAAAAGCTCATTGAACTAGTTATCTTAATTGTGTAATTAATCAAGTTTGAGTATTTTCCTTCTTTTCTTGATTCTTTTATTTATTTGTTTTTTTTTGCAAGATATTCCTCGGCTGTTGTTTGGATTTACAGGTACCTCTCGACGTATGAGTGGTGCATTGGTATTCCATCCTAACGAACTAGAAGACGAGCATCATTCTGAAGAAGAGGAACTTAAGTCTAAATCAGAATCATTAGAAGAACCGGCGTCACCTAATCCAAGGAACATGGCACAACCTAATAATGAGGATATGGATCGTACTCTGGATGAATATATGGAGCAAGAGAACACTACCTATCAATCTAGTATTCAATTCCCAGCCATTACTGCTAGAAACTTTGAAGTAAGGCCAATTATGCTTCAGATGCTCCAGATGATTGGCACATTCACAGGAAATCAAAATGAAGATCCAATTGAGCATTTAACAAAATTTGTTCAAATGTGCGAAAATTTCAAGCAGGCTGGAGTATCTTCTGATGCATTAAGACTAAGACTCTTCCCCATGTCATTAGATAAAAAGGCAACATCTTGGCTTACAGCTCTTCCACCTAATTCCATCTCTACATGGGACACTCTAGCTTCTCTATTCAAAGCAAGATTCATTCCAAGAGGTCGACGAGAAGTGCAGAGAGCTGAGTTATTAGCTTTTACACAGGAACCAGGTGAACTTTTTCACGAGGCATGGGAAAGATTTAAAGAGATGTGGCGCAACTGCCCTAATCATGAGCAAAAGACTTACGTGTTATTAGAAGCTTTTTGGGCTGGATTAGACGGACCCACAGTCTCTATGGTCGAGAGTGCTTGCAATGGTGGGATTGGCAAGAAGAAATTGTTTGAGTTATTAAAGTTGTATGATGAAATTGCCTTTAGCACTATGCAACAGTCCGATAAAGTACGCTCTCATTACAAGACTTACAAAGAGCCAAATACTTCCCATATGTCTAATATATCTAAAGACATTGTCACTCAACTTGCAAATATGGCTAAAAGGTTTGATCAACTTGAAATGAAAATGGAGATGACTACTTCTAGGGGCATTCATGCTATTCAGGCCTCAAGCCTCTCTTGTGAGACCTGTGGAGAAGCACATTCTTATGAAGATTGCCCACATACTATGGAGACAGTACATTACTTGAACAACAATCAAAGATATCCTCGTGGCAATCCTTATTCTAACACCTACAATCAGGGTATGAGGGATCATCCAAATTTCTCTTGGAAGAATGGACCAAGTGAGAATCTACCTAATCACTATGCCTCAACTAGCAAGCAAATGGCACCACCGGGGTTTGATCAACAACAAAAATCTAGAGAAAGTGATTCAGAGACAAATCAGCTTTTGAGGCAGCTTCTCAAGAGTCAAGAAGGTATGATAAGTAAAGTTAATCTTCATGATACTGCCAGAAATCTTGAGATACAAGTGGGCCAAATAGCATCTCAAATAAACACATTTAATAGGAATAGCCTACCTAGTGATACCATTCCCAATCCTCGAAGGGATGGCAAGGAAGATTGTAAAGCTGTGACTTTGAGAAGTGGCAAGCAACTAGAAGATATTCCTAGCCCTGTAGAGAGAAAAAGAGTGCAAGTGATGTGGTAACCACTGGGCAAGAAGATATTGATGATGCAGGTGAGGAGAAATCTACTTCTCTTGAGAAAATAGATAATGAGAAGACATGCACTTCACCTTTAAAATATATGCCTCCACCGCCATTCCCTCAGCGACTTAAGAAACATCAAGAAGATTCGCAGTTCAAGAAGTTCATTCAGATATTCAAGCAACTCCATATCAACATATCATTCGCTGAAGCTTTGGAGCATATGCCTAAATATGCCAAGTTTATGAAGGATATTCTATCTAAGAAGCGACGATTCAGTGAGTTTGAGACAGTTGCTATAACCAAGAGTTTCACTGATATCATTAAGCAGATGCCTCTAAAATTAAAAGATCCTGGAAGTTTTTCTGTCCCTTGCCATATTGGAGATAAATTCTTGGGAAAGGGAATGTGTGACCTTAGAGCTAGCATTAACCTCATACCTTTATCTGTCTTCAACCAATTGGGACTGGGTGAAGCTCGGCCAACAACGGTTACTCTCCAATTTGCTGATAGAAGTCTATCTCAAACTCAAGGAATCATTAAAGATGTATTAGTGAAGGTAGACAAGTTTATTTTCCCAGCTGATTTTATTGTACTTGACTTTGAAGCAGACAAAGAATTACCCTTGCTGTTAGGAAGACCATTTTTGGCAACTGCTAGAACGTTGATTGATGTAGAGAAATGTGAATTAACTCTGAGAGTAGCTGATAAGTAGGTCACCTTCAATATGAATCAGTTGATAAAATCTCCAAATATTCCAGAGGGCTGTTGTTTCATTAACATGCTCGATCATGTGGTACAAGAGGAATATGAAAAAGGTATGACTGATGACCCTCTTAAAGCTGCGATACTTGGGATCGATTCAGAAAATTTTATAATAGAGGAATGCAAAGCGATTATAGATGCATCGATTCCTTATTCTAAAGGACGAACGCAGTTTGAGTCACTTGATTTGGGTTCTGTTGACAGACCAAAGATGAAACCTTCTCTAGAAGAACCACCTTCACTTAAGCTAAAAGTTTTGCCATCTCACTTGCAGTATGTCTACTTAGGAACAAATAATACTCTTCCTGTTATTATTGCTTCTGATCTCACTATCCAACAGGAGGAGCGATTGGTTGACATCCTAAAGGCTCATAAAAAAGCCATTGGTTGGACTATTGCTGATATCAAAGGTATTAGTCCCTCTACTGGTATGCATAAAATCCTTCTTGAAGACAAACATAAGCCTTCCATTGAGCATCAAAGGAGGTTGAACCCAATCATGAAAGAAGTTGTGAAGAAGCAAAATTCTTAAATGGCTTGATGCAGGCATAGTATATCCTATCTCTGATAGTTCTTGGGTGAGCCCAGTCCAATGCGTCCCCAAAAAGGGCGGTATGACTGTAGTGGCTAACACCCACAACGAGCTAATTCCTACTCGCACAGTTACTAGTTGGAGGGTTTGTATGGATTATCGAAAGTTGAATACAGCAACACGAAAGGATCACTTTCCTCTTCCATTTATTGATCAGATGCTGGATAAACTTGCTGGAAAGGAATTCTTCTGTTTTCTGGATGGATATTCTGGGTATAATCAAATTGCTATTGCCCCTGAAGACCAAGAAAAGACTACTTTTACTTGTCCATATGGGACCTTTGCTTTCAAACGCATGCCTTTTGGGTTATGTAATGCACCAGCTACCTTTCAGCGATGCATGATGGCTATTTTTGCTGATATGATTAAGCAAACAATGGAAGTTTTCATGGATGACTTCACAATTTTTGGAGACTCCTATGATGAGTGCTTGATTAATTTGGCCGATGTGTTGAGACGTTGTGAAGAAACCAACTTAGTGCTTAATTAGGAAAAATGTCACTTTATGGTGAAAGAAGGAATTGTGTTGGGCCATAAAGTTTCAAAGAATGGCTTAGAAGTAGATAGAGCGAAAATTGCAGTGATTGAACAACTTCCTCCACCTGTGAATGTTAAGGGGGTGAGAAGCTTTCTTGGCCATGCTGGTTTCTACCGCCGTTTCATTAAAGACTTCTCCAAAATTACCAAGCCTCTTTGTGCTTTGCTTGAGAAAGACGCAGAATTCAAGTTTGATGATGCTTGCCTTCGGGCATTTGAAGAACTCAAGAAAAATCTTGTGACTGCGCCTATAATGACGGCCCCAAATTGGGGTTTGCCCTTCATAGTGATGTGTGATGCTAGTGACTTTGCTGTGGGAGCTGTTCTTGGCCAGAAGAGAGATAAAGTCTTTCACCCAATCTATTATGCTAGTCGTACACTTGATGGTGCTCAAGCAAACTATTCAACTACGGAGAAAGAGCTTCTTGCTGTGGTATTTGCTTTTGGAAAGTTTCGTTCTTATTTGATAGGAGCCAAAGTCATTGTATACATAGATCATGCAGCTCTTAAATACTTGTTCAACAAGAAAGAGTCAAAAGCAAGATTAATTCGTTGGGTGCTTCTCCTACATGAATTTGATCTCGAAATTATTGATAGAAATGGCACAGAAAATCAAGTTGCTGATCATTTATCTAGGTTGAGTACTGATGCTCAACTAGAAGCTGACAAAGCCATTCATGAGACTTTCCCGGATGAGCAGCTACTTGTTGTAAGCCACTCTGATTCCCCCTGGTATGCTGACTTTGTTAATTATCTAGTTTGTGATATTATTTCTCCTGACTTGAATTATCATCAACGAAGAAAGTTCTTACATGATGTTAAGCTATATTATTGGGAGGAACCATTCTTGTTTCATCATTGTGCTGATCAATTAATAAGATGTATACCAGAAAACGAGCAGCAGGAAATATTAAAGTGTTGTCATTCTTCCGAGTATGGAGGGCACTTTGGAGGTAACAAAACTGCAGCGAAAGTCTTACAATATGGTTTCTTCTGGCCTACTTTGTTTAAAGATTCTTATGAGTTTGCCTTAAAGTGTGATCGGTGCTAACGATTGGGAAATATCTCTAAACGGAATGAGATGCCACTTAATAACATGCTTGAAGTAGAATTGTTTGATGTTTGGGGAATAGACTTCATGGGACCCTTCCCTAAATCTTTCAACAACCAATATATTCTTATGGCAGTAGATTATGTGTCCAAATGGATTGAAGCAGCTGCTTTTCCAACCAATGATGGTAAGGTTATGGTCAAATTCTTGAAGAAGCCTATTTTCACTCGATTTGGTGCACCACGAGCTATTATAAGTGATGGAGGCACCCACTTTTGTAATAACCAATTCAAAACTCTCTTAAAGAAATATGGTGTTAAGCACAAGGTAGCCTTAGCCTATCACCTTCAAACTAATGGGCAAGCTGAAATTTCTAATCGAGAGATTAAAAAGATTCTTGAAAAAAAGTGGGTGTCACAAGAAAGGATTGGTCTATGAAACTTGATAATGCATTATGGGCCTATCGTACTGCTTACAAGACACCAATCGGTATGTCTCCATATCGGTTGGTATTTGGGAAAGCTTGTCATCTTCTAGTGGAATTGGAACATAATGCTTATTGGGCTATTAGAAAGCTCAACTTTGATTCCATGGCTGTAGAAGAAAAGAGACTCTTGTAATTGACTGAGCTAGAGGAATTTCGATTTCATGCTTATGAAAGCTCTAAATTGTATAAAGAGAAGACTAAGAAGTGGCATGATAAGAAGATTGTGTTGAAGACCTTTTTACCAGGACAACAGGTGCTCTTATATAATTCCAGGTTGAGGTTGTTTCCAGGAAAGCTAAAGTCTCGCTGGTCAGGACCATTCAATGTGGTTCAAGTGTTTGATCATGGTGCAGTGGAGTTAGCAGGCAAAAGTGGAGAGAAATTCAAAGTCAATGGGCAAAGATTGAAGCACTATTGGGGTGGTGAAGTGGACCGTCAGACCACTACATTACCCTTAGTAGTTGAATCCTAAGATGCTGCTATAGTCAGGCTGAGGACTATAAACCAAGCGCTTGTTGGGAGGCAACCCAATGATTTGATTTTCGTTGACGTTATCATTATTTTTTGCTTTTGTTTTTGCTCCTTTATGTTTTTAGGTAAATTTAGAGATGTTTGCTCTTCTTGTGGCTATAAGTTCCTGCTCAAGCACTCTTTCCTCCTTCAAAAATTTGACACATCATTGAAGTTAGTAGAGAAATATCTCCACATCAGAATCAGAGACTTAAACTAGGGGAGTACTAGTTTCTTTCCCTCTTTATTTATTTTTGCAACATTGAGGACAATGTTTGATTTAAGTGTGGGGGAGGGATATGAAATTTTTTGTTGTGCTTGTCCTTGGGCAATTGAAAAGAATTTGTTTTTGAGCAAAATTTTTGCATTGCTTAGGATTGACCTTAACTTTGAACATTCCCCATCTTAGAGAGTGTACAAAAACAAAAAACAATTAATTAGAAAAGAATGTTTCAATTAAGCCTCTAAGCCTTAATTTTTGTTTAAATCTTAAGATGAACGGTGAGAATAAGGAATAGTTTGTAACATGAGTAACAAATTATTAGTTTATGAATATTTTGCTACATGATTTCCTTAGAAAATTAGATGATGACATTTGCTGGCTAAGTAATTGTTGATTTAGGGACATGATTCAGGTGAAAAAAAAGCAAAAAAAAAAAATCCAATGGCTTCTCTAGACCTAACTTAGTAACCGGGGGCACTTCATCACCAATGTTGGCACTCACGTCAAATGGTTAAGTCAAAGAGAGCTATGGTTAGGCTAAAAGCCTCTTGAGGTATCTGTTAGAGTAACTGAGTAACCGGTGCTGTATCACCCATGTGCAGGGTCGCGTAAAAAAGGGACCTACAACGGCTCAAGATATAAAAAAAATAGAGAAAATAAAAGAAAACAAATGAAGTATTGTTCTACCTGAGGATCCTTAGTATATTAAATGAAAACCTTAGTTAAGTGGGGGCATTTGAATTTTTTGGGAGGACTTTAGTAGCAGAATATTTATTTACTAATCCTATTGTTGCACTTATTACTTGCCGATCCTTTGATCATGAAACATCAAGAGATGACTACAATTGTTTAAGGCTATTGGCTTAGTGACACATTCTTATAACATATTAAATTGAACAAAACTTGATAGCGTGATCTAAGTGTGGTGGTAGGATACTCTCTGTTTAGGAATTTCATAAGCGATGCATTTTTTGTTCGAATAATGATTTTTTTTCCTTTCGCTTGAAGACAAGCAAATGTTCAAGTGTGAGGGTGTGATGACTCCCTATTTTTAGATAATCTTAAGGTATATTTTAATATATTTGGGATTCATCTAGGTTAAATTAAAGGGATTTGAGTGAGATTTTGATAAGATATAAATTTAGAGAGATTTCATTATAAATATCAAGTTTTAAGATAAAAATAATGATTTTGATATTAAAGATAAAAATAATGATATTAATAATAAATATAATAATTTAAGATAAAAAAAAGAAAAGATATTTTATTTATTATTATTATTATTATTATCATCATCATCATCATTATCATTATCTTTATCTTTATTTATTATTATCATTATCTATTTTTTATCTTTTTGTTTGATTTTATTTTGCTAAAAAGATATTGCATGAGGATCTAGGAACTTGACCTATATATAGGGGTTAAGCTTCTTCAGGAAAGAAGAGGAGAATCATTTGAATACAGAGAGCAAGGAAAGCATCAGAGCTGAGGGCTAGAGAGAGAAGATTGAGCAATTAAAGAGCTAAAGCTTGAAGATTCAAAGAGATTTGGAGCTTTAATTTCGGTTCTTTCATTTTCTTTTTTTCTCCTTTACCTAGCTCTGGTTATGAACCGAATTATCATCTCTGCTTTTTGTTTGATTTTGTCTATGAGTAGCTAAATTTCATATTCTAGGATTGCTTTGAACTATTAGATGGATTAAGACATTTTTATTTACTTCTTTTATTGATTAATGAAATTTATGTGTTGATTTTATCTCGTGCTTAATGCTTCTAGGTGATTGGCCACCACTTAGGTTGTTGGGTTCAATTGAGTGATGCTTGAGAAAGCTAATTTAATTGTAGAACTTAGGTAAAATCATGCTAGACTTGAAGTTTAGGGATTAAATGGATGGTTTGTTAATAGAATAGAGATATATCTATTAGCCTAGCATTGTCTAATTGAGGATAGAGCTTAATGAATATTTTCGTTAACTAAGACAAGAGATTGCACATGTTAATTGAAAATATAAAATTGGTTTTGACTTGAGAAAGCTTTATCAATTAATTTGAACCTCTGACAAGCACATGTTTTCATTATTAATTTAAGAGTTAAGTTAGTCTTATGAAGTACAATAGGGATAAGTAATCCTAGGTTCCTCCCGTCTTGAAATTCTTGAATAAATTCTCTTTTAATCAATTAATTCTTAAATATGAAATTTCTTTTAAATTACTCTTACTCAACCTAATTAAAAACATAAGTTTGATAATTAACTCATTTTTGCCTTAGTCCTCGTGGGAACGATATTATTGTACTACTTGTGACGATTCGTGCGCTTGCGGTTAAGCTAAACGGCTAACAAGTTTTTGGCGCCGTTGCCGGGGACTTTGGCAAAAAGCTCATTGAACTAGTTATCTTAATTGTGTAATTAATCACGTTTGAGTATTTTCCTTCTTTTCTTGATTCTTTTATTTATTTTTTTTTTGCAAGATATTCCTCGGCTGTTGTTTGGATTTACAGGTACCTCTCGACGTATGAGTGGTGCATTGGTAATCCATCCTAACGAACTAGAAGACGAGCATCATTCTGAAGAAGAGGAACTTAAGTCTGAATTAGAATCATTAGAAGAACCGGCGTCACCTAATCCAAGGAACATGGCACAACCTAATAATGAGGATATGGATCGTACTCTGGATGAATATATGGAGCAAGAGAACACTACCTATCAATCTAGTATTCAATTCCCAGCCATTACTGCTAGAAACTTAAATATAAAATTTCTTTTAAATTACTCTCACTCAACCTAATTAAAAACATAAGTTTGATAATTAACTCATTTTTGCTTTAGTCCTCGTGGGAACGATATTATTATACTACTTGTGACGATTCGTGCGCTTGCGGTTAAGCTAAACGGCTAACAGCAGTGAAGGCTTCTCATCTGAATCAACAATTCTCAACAATTTTATCAGAAGAGTTACGATCGTCACAATTTAGTAGCATTCATTCCAAAACTGGCTATCTAATATGATTGAACTAAAAATTTTTCCCAGAGTAGTCCTAGATAGCTTATGGTCCATAAAGTGTTTATCGACAATAAGGGCTTGCAAGTCATGCTTGTGCATGTATATACTGTGCAATGTAATAAAGGTAGTGCAAACCTTGTAGCACAAGAACGTACAATTTCTTTCTAACCTGGCCTTTTCCTTAGCCAAGACATGAATATCATGTGATCGTAAGCAAATACTATTATCTTTGATGCCTTTACTGCAATGTCTGACACATGAGGCGTGCTTAAAATGTCTTTTAATACAAGATTTAAACAATGAGCAGCACAAGGAGACCAATAAATATTTTTATATTTCTCTTTGATTAACTTGCCACATGTCACATAGTTGGCAGCATTGTTAGTCACCACATGAACAATATTCTTGAAACCAACCTACTCAATCACTTCAGAAAACAATGTGAATAAAGTTTTAGCATCTTTCACTAAATCTAATGCATCAACAGACTTAACAAACACTATTCCATGGGTAGAATAAACTAAGAAGTTTATTCAAGTCTGTTGCCTCACATCAATCCATCCATCCGTCATAAGTGTGCAGCCTTTTTTCTACCATTTCTCTCTATGACCGTCAACGAGTAATTGACATTCCTTTTTCCATTCTCTCAATAAGTTGGTTTTAAAGTCATAAGCACTAGGAGCTTTAAACCCAAGCCTTATAAAACACATTACATCTACAGCTCTTTGAAATAAAGGGCACTCTAATGTTTTAAATGGAATACAGTTCACTATAGCCTATTTAGCAATAAGCATCTTCACATTGTGTTGTGCTTCTTTCGATACTAAGACACTCTTGATGGTTGGTTGAGCTCTAGGAGTTGTCTTAGAAGCAAAATATTTATCCACTGTCATAGGAGTTTTCCTCTTCTTAGCTTCACTATTAACCTCCTCTTCTTCTACTTCCTCTTCTCTTATATCCTTAATTTCCTTTTTCTTAGCAGTTTCTTTCAAAGACTGTGCAATTCGATGACGTACATCAGCTGGAACTTTTTTACAATAAGCGATTTGACTTACAACACCAGCAACATGTTGCTTCATCCTGTTTATGCCACATCCTCTATAGCTATTACCACAGTAAAGACATGTGTATACATTTTTTGTCCCCTCTTTCTTGTAGGCAACATGTGCCCATGCTAGGTTAATTTTTCCATGAAGTGAGGTATTGGAAGTAAGATTGAAATTGGCATTGGAAGAGGGAGTAGGAGGAGTGACATTCTTATTTTCGGAACTCAATAAATCCATCCTTGGAGAAAGTAAAGAGCAACAAAGTAATCAATTCGAATAACAATAGCAATATGTAAAAAGGTAAATATATAAATTTAGAATGTCAAGAGATTATACAAATATTCTCTTGAAAATTGTTTAGTAAGTTGGTACTTGGTACAATCTACACACGTGAATGTCCATCGGCCAAACCATCACCAAACTCCAGAAGAGGCAGAATTACAGGGATTGTTTGATGACAACGAGTCTAACTAAAGAAAGTATGTACACCCACAGAAGAAGAAGTAAAGATTTTATCCAAGCATTGATCATTCATGATGCATTGCAAACATAAATACACAATATTGTAAAATCAATTGTATTTATCTCTTATTTACACTAATAGAGATACATCAAAGCTTCCTAACAGAATCACCACCTTCACAAATCATTAACTATCTAATATCTTAATTCCCGAGGTAACAATTTGAAACATAAATAGAAGTAAACTATAAAGAAAAGATTAACCATAATGTGAGAATTATAGACAATATCACAATATGCCAGCCAAGAACAGTAAAGTGAGCTAAAAATAATAATAATTAAAAAAAAACTGACCGAACTCATTATTTCATGTTGGGACTTGTTTTGCCAAAAATAACAGAAAAGGGTTCACAAATGTAAAAGGAAAAATCAGAAGAAGAAGCTCAGCATCATTGTCATCATCCCAAAGAATCAACAGAGAGAGGTACCAGGTGAATCAACCGATAGAAATTGAAGAAATAAACCAAAAAAAAAAGTCAAAGGAAGACGATGAACAAAGAGAGGTACTGTCAGTCCATCACTAATGCTTGAATGCCAGAGGTTTGAGTCGCGATCACTAAACACTGAAAAGCTGAAATTCTTCAGCCAAGAAATTAGGATTTCTGAAATCTTGAGTCAAGATCCCCATTCCCCATGAAAGAAACAATGAATTTTGATCACACTTCTATGTGAAATCGCGTTCGAATTCTGATCTTAGGGGTTAGGGTAGAAAGCCAGAAACAAGGATTCTGAATATGATATTCTGATATGATTTCAGGTCAGGTCGGGCGCTTAAGGCCCTAAAACATTATCATTTTGGGGCCTTTTTAAAAAAAATGGCTGACTCTGCCAACCCTCCCTGACTCAACGGGTTAGCCGAGTCGGTATCGGTTTGGCCGAGTCAACCCGATTTTCACCAAGTTGACTCTTCTACCGGTTTTACCGTAACCAGACTGGGCTAAGGGATGGTCGACCAATTTTCCAGTCTGGTCCGATTTTTTTCCTATTCTAGAAATATCAGCCCTCTCTCTCCCTACAATACTCCCTCAAACCCTCACTCTCTTCTCCACCTTGATTGTAAAGTAACTCCTGCTAATCATTCTCAACTCGCATAAGTTTTTCTCCCTTCACCATTTATTCTGTCACTGCCCTCGTCATCGCTATTAAAGAAGGTAATCCTTACCATTTTGATTTGTTTGAAAAGTTCATGTTACCCTTGCAGTGTGAATGTTCACCTCTCTAGTAGTATATATGATTTAAAATTTGTGTGGTAGGTTTGTTGTCACTTTCATAATGTGTGGAACTTTGATTAAGGTCAAAGCTTTTACTTTTATGTCCCATTAGTTTGTGACATACCTTCATTTTTTTTGTTGAATAGGCTCAAGTAAATTCTCTGAATTCTCCGTATAAATATCCAGCCTTTAATTTTTTTCCAGATGCTGGTTTACTTAATCCAAATTTTATATATTGCTTCTTGGGTTTTATGATAGAGGGTTGCATATGGATGGATAGCACATGCCCCTATAACATTGTAGCTTATTTAAAATTTACGTGCGCAATTTCTGGGCAGCAAAGTCAATTTAGGGTCTGTTTGGAAACTCATTAGGAGGGGTTAGAAGCTTATTTAGAGGGTAAGAACTTATTTGCCATCTGCAGACACGTTTGTGAACATATTAGCTTTCACTGGGCTTTTAAAAAAAAGATGTTTTTTTAGAAGCTCATTGAAGTAGCTTCTGGCTTTTTTTCACTGGGTTTAGAAAAAAAAAGTCATTTCTCCCACTGTCAATCCAAACACAAATCACATTTACAATATGACTTTTTTTCAATTTGACTTCTGTAAAAGCCACATTTAGAAAAAAGTCATTTTTCTACCGCTAATCCAAACAGGCACTTAGTTGATAAAACATAATTTATTTACACTTAAATTTTTTCCCATTCATTCCTTCCGGTGTTTTATCACATTATATATCAATGAGCAAGTAAAAAAATTTCACTTGAATTATAATGCTTTTGTATTTGCTTATTACTAATTTCTTTTTTTCAAAAACCATTAGCAGTTGGTGTTGTTGTGTGAGAAGAGCTATACCCCTATCCTGTTACACTTCCTTCACTACAAACCAGGATCTAATGTGAGGGTGATGAACACGTGAGTTTTATTCTGCAGCATAATGGCCTTTGTGATGATAAATAGGTTACTAACTTTATGATCTTCATAATCAGGCAACGAAGACATTTTATCTCGCTATTCATCATAAGAAACCAAACTAGAAATCTTGAGAGCCTAAATAAATTATGCCAAAGGTAATTGCATGTTTGTTCACCTTATTCAATATTTAGCCAAGTACCTGGCACTTGTAGCATATGCAACAACCTACAAATCCATTTTTGGTTTTCCCTTCCATGAAGAAAAAAATACTATCCAAATCCCACAATAGAGGTTATCTTCCTTCTTTCAATTATTATTGAAGGATTTGATGTGTACCTAGAGTCTAATTGAGTTATTAGGTACCTACACGAGATCAGAGCACTGATATGGACTCTAATCACATTATACAGAAGATTCACCATTGGAGGAAAAGAACCATAGAGAGAAGAAAGAGAAGTTTTCAGGGAGTTATTATATTGATATGTCAAAACTAACTCCCACAAACTGACATCTTCCCATATATTACGTGCGAGAAGTTGTCTTTATTTGAATTTCAAATTCTAAAGATAAAATTCCTCATTTAGATTCATATCTATCAATATTTACATAATAGGCCCATATGATTGGGCTTGTGTTTTAATCCACTAAGGCTGGACTAGGTATATTCCAACATATCTCACTTATACTTGGTGGGTTAGATGTTATGGGTCAAGTCTCTTTCTCTTCCTTCCTTATTTCTTACTTGGTGCTCTACTATAACTGCGTGGGCATGACATCTCCATTTAGGTGTCTTGTACTAGGAATCCCTATAATGCAACTCAATTATATTAATATAATGACTCCGATGTCGTAAATTTTAACTATATACACTTTTATTATGGCCAATCTAATTCCTCATGAGTCAAGACAAAACTCATTGCATTTCCTGATGCACGGTGTTCACACTTATAAAATTACCCAAGTAACATCACAAGGGATTGGTCTAAAACACAAGCATAAGTGTGTCTATTTCAGGTAATCTTCCTTTTTTCCAAATATCATTTCAATATGAATCAAACCACTTTCCCGGTATAATGCCTTTAGATCGCATCTATCATAATCATAGGACAAATGCTAAAGTAACACACGTTTGAACATATCTCCATGATATTGTCAAATTTAAAGGACATCATTGAAATGATTAACCTTTTTGGGACTCACACAGCAATGAAACAGGGATCTATTCAATTGCTTCCTATTTGCGGTTCTCTAGCATATGTGGTATGAATCGTATAATACAGTGTTACTCTTATACTATAAAAATGTATGCCATTTTGACCTTATCATTAATACCATACAGCCTTAAGTCTAGATAAGCACAATATCTAAACCCAATTTCGTCAACTTTACTCACATGACGTCAATTTTGAAGAATTTGTTATCTAGTCATAGGTATTATAGATGTAGCTATCCATGAATCGATCCATATTTATAATCACAGATCTCATCCCAATTGACTAGATTGTTAAGTAGAGGCAACATTTAGTTTGTGTTTTTTATCTACCATATCAGCACTCTTATTGCTTTGCTAGTGAACATATATGTCTCATCTTTGCACACTTTTCTTGAGTGTAAAAAGTGGTTGTTCATGTAAGAAAGCCAACCTCATCAACCTGTACGACATACTAGATATTGTATACTTTCATATACACATATAAAACCATGATGAAGTATCTATACTTCATTTCTTATGCTTGCCAAAGGACTCATGATGCTCTTCTTGTACTTCCTTGGCTAAAGGCTTAATTAGGGGGACTTTACATAGGAATGTGTTGTTCAACAATAACTTTATATGATATAGTACCTTTAATAAAATCATATCTTTATGTTTAGTCTTAATATGGTACTTAGGGTCTTTTTACTCAGATAATGGCTGCAGTGTTTTCATAATATATTTAACTGGATTTTAATCTCATTTTGAAATCAAAGATGTTTTTTGAAACATCGTTAACCACATAATCACTTGTATTCCCACGGTATATACTTTAAATGCGCATAATTAATGTGCTCTACAAGTATCACAAGATTTCTGTGGAACCTTCCAATATCTCCTATGATGATTGGACTAACATTAACTTACAAGTCCTACCATAAAATAGATATTTGGTCTTGTACACATTACTGTGTACATTATACTACTAATAGCATTTGGACAGAAACTCTTTCATTTTCTATGCTAATTTGATAAAGGAAAAAATATCAAGACTCAAACTCATTCTTGAAGTTGCCAAGATATCCACGGGTTTGCATTCACTCATAAAATTTCTTAAAAATATCTTAACATAATTCTCTTATGATAGAAAGGATTCTTCTTAAGCTATCTCATTAGGTCTTAGATTCAAGAATGTTCATTGCTCTATCGATGTGTTTATTTTCAAAAATTTTTAGTACTATTCTTTAATAAGCACTACCACACTCAAACTATTTTTGGTCAATAGTATACCATCCTCTTAAAAGGATAATTTTACAAATTACTTGACAATGGTTTTCTTCAACCATTTGAAAACCACATTAAGTTATCACTGTCTGGATGATTACTTCAACCCATAAAAGGATCTCTATAAAAAGATATGAAGTTACCCCTCTATGAAATCTCAAATACCACTTTTAGTGAAATCTAATCGTCATTTCAAAAAGATTTCTTCATCCAAATAACCACTCAAAAGTCTAGGTTTTACATTAATTTGATGTAATTATAAATCCAAACGGTTGACTATTGTAAGAATAAGTTTGATATAAGTGAATAATAGGCGAGATGAATGCCTTCATATTTTGTTTACCCCTTTACAACTAATTGAGTTTTATATTTGCTAATTGATCTATCCTCTTTACTCTTTAGTTTTGTGAACTCACTGGTTTCCAATAGCATTTTAGTTTCAATTCGATCAACTAATTTTCAAACATAATTCTTTCTCAATGAATCATTTTTTGCTTCTATTGCTTTCTTCCATTTTGTTTTTACAATATTCTATAAGGCCTTTTGTATATAACATGACTAATCATCTTCTAGAATAACCATTAACTCTTTTCTTAGTTACTCCTTTTTAATTGGATCTTCTTGCTTCTCTTGCTTAGGGTCTTTATTAACTATTATAAACTCCTACTCACAAGGATGATTAAAGACCGTCAATTAGTTCTGTACTACCTTGTGCCTATATCTTGTAAAGAGATACATAGCAATTAGTTTCATCCTTGTTTGGAAACTAATCCATTTCAAATTTGATAATTTAAATTCTTTTCAGTTACAATTTCATCTTTGTTTTCACTCTTGAAAATGTGAAAATGTAACCTTAATGAGCTCTCACTTACAATCACAACAGGAATGCGGAACTAATCTATATGGTCTCGAGAAACTCAAATCTGACTAGCATTTAGTCTACAATTCATAAGGTGTGGAATTGACCACTTTAAAAGGCATATAGTTAAATTCAAGAATGTGTGCACTTGATGAAACAAGGATATGTACTAATCTACTAAAGACAAACCTTATACTACTCTTTCGCTCACATTTTGTGGGTTAGCTTGAACCATCATGTAACTAATTGTTGGAAATTGTGCCTCTCAATCATTTTACTTTAAATATTGTTATTCAATGAATTTCTCTATTTTGTTATCATATTATTTGCATGTTCACTGTGATAACTGTATCATTAGATAAATAATGATGATTGTCCTAAATGTCCCTGATTGGTCTTCTATACGAGAGCAAAGATGAAATAAGACCAATATGACCTTGTTAAAGTATGAAGATATAAATCAAAATCTTAGGCACTTGTAAAAGTACAAGGTGTTAGACTGACCCGCTATGAGAAAGCTGCATAGATCAAATCATAAGCTTACTCATGTATAACAATGTCACAATGCCCTTTGACTAGATATCATTATGGATTCCTAAATAAAAGTCGCTAAGCTTTGACATAATCAAAAGTCACTTTTAACCGGGTGATGATAAAGGCTACAATCGGGCTTGGTGGTTTTCATGTAAAGGAATGTGAATAGTCAAAATGGAATTTGTCCCTTACATTAGTAGAGAGATATTACTGGGCCTCTCGATTAGCGAATTTAGGAAATGTATGGTCATACTACGATGAAAAGGAGTTTCCAGTTCTATTGATAGACTAGTTAGGAATTGGGAAAGTAATAGTCAGAAATAAGAGAATGACATTATCCATACCTTATCTTTGGCCTAAATATCATGTAACAAAAGGGACGTAACATGGTTGTATGACAGGTTGCATTGTGTTAACGATTCTCATATGAATTGAGTAGTCGTAATGTCTTGCTAGAGGTTGCTTGCGACTTGTAGGTTAGTACAGTTATTGGCCTATTGCCAACTTCGTATAAGCTTATAGGGTTATACACAAGAATAGCCTGACACGAGCTATAATGTCCAGATTCATTAAATCTAAGATGTGTCTAAGATTCATAAATACAATATTTATTCTAGGGTAGATGAAATATAATATATATATATATATATATATATATATATATATATATATATATATATATATATATAATTTGTAAAATAAAAATAATAATAATATTATTAAGTAGTATCAGTTTCAGATTTAATTTTATTTAATAAATTAAATAATTAACATTGATAGAGATATAGTATCTCAGATTTAATTTATAAAGATAATTTAAATCTATTTTCATTGGCTCTTTATTCAGATTAAATAAATAGGTTAAATTAAAATTGTTGAACAAATTTAATTAAACCAAATTTATTTAATTAGATCATCAAAACAATTAAGTGTTAATTGATTTCAAAATAAATTAAGATTAATTTTAAAGATCCAATGTAGCCCTTATTGGTTATAAAAACAAATGGCTAAAAGAAACCTAACGGATGAGAAATAGAGAGCCGCAGCAAAAATCCTAGAGAGACATTGGAGATGCTAGCATGCTAATCGTGTTTGAGACTTATTCGTGTGGATACCAGTAAAGGGAGCTGACATGAGACATTAGCTCTTTAAGATCAAAAAGGAAAAAATCCAAAAGTACAATTCAAACTACTCGATTTAAATGTCTATTGATAGATCCACAATTGGAATTGGTAAACTTTTACAATTTTAAATTATTCTGCTATGCTTACCAATCCCAACACTAGTTATGTATCTTAACATTTCATTACGCATTTCAACAACTCTATCTGGCAGTGGAGTGCATAAGATAGTTTGCTATCTAACTATCTTTCTCTTATCATAGAGCTCATTTGATCATTTACAGCCTCGATTAGTTAATAGGATCTCAAAACTCCTATTGAATTGATTCAATTGACTTTGCAATTCATCCGTTCATAGTCTAAAGTATTTAAACTTCAAACTCATTCAAAATCAAACAAATACAAATTTATCATGAATAATCCTCAACAAATGTTACAAGATGTTAAGCTCTACGTCTTGCCCTCATACATAATATCACATTTATCATAATGGAATAATTGCAATGGATATTCAGTCGTAGTCCCTTTACTGTAAATCTTTTCTCGTTGCTTTACCTACTAGACTCTCATAAGGACATCTCTAAATTGAAAACTAAAATTAGCAATCCTTATTATACTAGTTTTGGTATAAATTCTTATATCCTTGTCTAGCATGACACACAATCAAGTCAACACTTGAATTAGAACAAGTAGTAAAGTAATGTTCAACTCAAAATGATCTAATGAAAGGAAAAATCGAATTATAAACTTATGATTTTATCACAAAATCATTAAAGTCTAAACCATTCAAACCCATAATTAATACGGCAGGAGATAATAACTTAATCTCATTTAAACTATTGTACGAAGCACATAACAAAGAATTAAGGTCATTTCACCACATAAAGTGAACTTGTAGACGCTAATCCCTATCACCTCAACCCTTATGTCACTGTCAACGTTAAATCTCTTGCTTTGATTTGACAACAGAGAACATTCTATAAAGAATCCTCTATCCTTATTGTCATTTTTTTTGGAGCTTGAGTATTTTATGCTCACTTTATTTGGAATAGTATTTTGCAAAATAGCTAATTCTTTAGCAAGAAAAGCATTTAACATCTCTTAGGTGAGCCCTGCTTGAAGAATTTCTTACCCTTTTTGAATTTAGGGTTGTCTATAATAGCCTCCTTTTTTACTAATAAGTCCAATATCATTCCTAGATATTCCCATTTCACAATAATCACAATTCATAACGTTTCTGGATATTCCCATTTCATATAAAACCATAGTACTGTTAAAAGTTCACAAAAGTATATCTACAATAAGAATCACAATTTTAGATTCATAGTCTCAAACATCTTCCATCAATACTCTACTAAAGTGTAGAAAAGTAAGCCAATCATACAAGTTTGAAAACTTTTTCATAGTTCACATCAGAGTATGAATGAACCTTAAGTGGCAATATACAAAGTCAACATATAATTAACAAACAGAGGATGATTTACAAGGCGCAATTGTCAACCTAAACCTTAAGTATCTTCCTTGAACGTATCCTATGAGGAACTTTGCTTAAAAAATAATAATCAATTACAGGGTGAATCATATAGACCTAATAACCACAATTCCAATTTAACAACTATGTCAGGAATGATTACAAGATAATTAAGCGAGCTAAATATAAACTTATATAATATAAATTATAAATATTTTTCCACAAACAATAGTAGTTCAAGGAGTAATTAAGTATTTATAAGACTTCCACAACCATCCTTATAACCTTCTTATAACCGCTGACAAACCTATGGGTTATAGCACATAATATGATTTGTCTTTGTGACAAGACTACAACAAGCTCTTCAATAATAAGGTGTAGCCCTGCTAAAAGCTACAGAGCTCACATTAGACCATAGGTTCCCTTTCCTTAAAACATTAAAATGGGTCACATGTCTCTTGAGTTGACCCTTACCTGGCCAGGGAAGGGTGATACCAATGGCCCTGAGAATGTTAAAGCTAGCCATTGGGCAAAAAGTGGCGATGTACCACGTGGTATAATAGCATCAAAGCTCCTACAAACACAACTCCATACAATCCAATATAACTCAATATGCAATCTAACAATTCAACATCACAATTTCAACATTAATAATTTATTCAACATTCAATGCTATGTATCATCAACATTAGAATCACAAAATAAACAATTTAAGCTCACTTAACTAAAAAATTTACTCAAAAACATACATTTTATATATATATATATATATATATATATATATATACACATTTTTCATATGTAAAATTTTATAATATATACTTATATCAATTGAAAATACCAACATACACTTATAATCATCTCAAAAAAATACAAGATAAATTGAAAAGCAGTTACCTCTCGCCAAAGCTAAAGCAAGTTACCACTATTCTTGTGAAACCCTGTACTCAACTACAACTAAGGAGAGTCTACATGATATATGTGAATATTCATCAATAAGATGATAACTAATGTCATAATTAACAATTAGTAACTAGACTCTCCACTTTCACTTTCTCGTTCCTTAGAAAAATTCCTAATATCTCTGCCATTTATATGTTTACTATCCTAATGATATTCTCACTATTCTTTCACTTTATTATACTCATTTAAGTCATTAATTAAGTTCTAGATGCTCAATTTAAATTATAATTTCCTAATTCTAATATCAAATATTCAAGTTCGTAATTATCTTTTACCTAACGAAATCGTTCCTTCTTATAAGAATTTTGAATTCAAGCCTGACAAATGCATTCCAAAATTTCAAACATTTCATAACATTTTATTTAATCCCAAATCTCTTTTACAAGGTACCAGAAAATTGATAAGTTAAAATTTCACTGTTATCCCAAAATTCCCTTTTTCTAAGTAAGAATTTTGAATACTTGATAGTAACTCAAATCAAATCCAATTACTATGAAAATTTAATCACAAGATTCTTATTTTCTAAGCTTTCTAACTAAAATAACTCTTTAGCCAAACAATGTTCAGATTGCTCATTCTAATAATACCTCAAAAATTCACCATAATTCCTCCATAAATGGAAAAATCATCCAAACTTATAATTTAACCACAAAATCAACTTTCAACAAGCATTTTTGAATTACCCATAACTAATTATCAACCTTTCAATCAAGAATTTACTCTTAAAACTAAAATCCCTCTTCCATTACTTAGGGTTCAATCACAACAAGCCTAAAATGCAAAAACTAATCTTATTCAATAAAGTAAACTGCTTAAATGCAAGTATTTACTTACCTCAACAATCCTCTAGTTTCCATTTGTTGAAAATCCATACTTGGTTCAAGCTCTAACCTTCAAACTTGCTTTGTCCTAATGAAATTTGTACTAATGGAAAGCTCTTATAGAGTAGAAAAATATTTAGGAAATAGGTATTGTGGTTTGGTGATTTTATGAGAAATAAATGAAGCTTAAAAGTATTACAATCTTTTATTAATGGAGATTTGGAGCACTGGAACTAGACAGGAATGATGAAGGAACAGAGGCAAGGTCTAGTTGGAGGGGAAGGGGATATATTAAAGGAGATATGGGGCCTACTTTTGTTTCTCTTATTATTATTTTTTCTTTCTCTCTTTCCTTCCCTTTTTCTTTTTCTTTATCTTAAATTCATATTTTGGCATTGAGAAATCTCTAACCCTTATTTCTTAATTAACCACCATCATAAAAAATTCTCTATCTATTTGGTTCGCCGGAGGAGGGGATATGTGAGGGATTTTAATGGAGGGGAGGGAAGGGAAGGGATAGGAGGGATTTTAATATTACCTTGTTTGGGTTGATCAGAAGGAAGCGGAGGGGAAAGATTTTAATATTACCTTATCTGGTTCAAGAAGGGATGGGAGGAAAATTATTTTCATATTGACAACTTTACCCTTATGTTATAGGTGATTTTTTTTCAAACTCTATCAAATATATAATAAAGTTCAAATCTAAATAAAATTTTTATGTCCTAAATTATAATCAAATGTCAATCATATTGCATCCAAAAAATATGGAATAGTAAAGAGTTTTATTTTGAAAGTCATACCAGTATTTTAAAGTTTTATTGGTAAATAATATTCTATAATCATGTACAAATTTTTAAAAAACTATGCATATGATGCTATACAGGAAAATTCAGTGATAAGAGTCAAACCCCTTAACATTTTGATATTTACTGAGTAATAAGTGCAAAGTTACGTAAGGTATATAGAAGCAACAGAAACATACTGATATTATTAATACAATTCTTGTTTACATATAGGAATTTCCCATAGGGGATTTACATAGTAATTACAGACCTTAAAATATATAAAATATCTTCAGATAACTAACGTTTGCTTCCAAGCTCGTCTGGAACCTTCTGCTGCCAGAAATTTATGGTTCTACCCTTTGAGCCTCTACCTGTTGCTGGAAACTTTGTACATTTATGAAAAGGGTAAGATTCAGATAATCTCAATAGTAACATACAATCAAACATATACGATGTGAAAATAAATATGTCATGCACCATGTTGTATACAATGATAGAATGTTGTGTGCATACTGTCCAAGGCCAAACAAATGTTTACAACTTGACTTAACTCGGTGCCCCTGACCATAACTAGGCTAATATACATGTTCAAGACACTCTGCTCATGTTACAGAGAATGACATACTTAAACATATAATAATCACATAGTACATGAAAGAAAGTGTTACTACCTAGAACGTGCGCTTTCCTAGTCTATCAATTGGTCCAGCTCTAAATCTGACTCGGGCTACTGATATATTCTAAAATTTTAAATTTTGGGATAAATGAGTTATTATTTATTCATAACTTATTCTGAACTCATTGTATTGTTTATCTTGACTCAAAAGTGCTAAATTACCAAAATGCTTCTGAGGACTCGATCTTTGGCCCTTTTTGTACCCGTTCTAATTGTATTATTTCAAAAATTATGACCCAGGCTAATCCTACATAATTTCGCATATAGAATACATTTTTTTACCTCAAATTGGTCAAATTTAGACCCAAATTATAAAATTACCCTTGACAGCCCTTACTTAGGATTTTAAAGGTATTTTTGTTTTTTTTTTCACTTTTTAGAGTTTTTCATACTTCATAATCTACATAAACCTTATACAATTTTCCCTTCTAAACATAATAGAACCATCAAATTGATGAAATTCTAGCTCCAACACCATGAACAATAGCTAGCCAAAAATTACAAAGTGTAAGTGAAATGATGCTTCTTGTTTTTAATCCATAAAACTCCTTCTTTTCACTTCTAATCCCATGTTTAATCACTTAAACACACTTCCCACATGTTTAATAGAAAATTAGGTAACACCTCCCCTTAGGGTTTGAACTTCCCAAAATCACAAAGTCATGAAAACCAAGCCGACAACAAACCAAACTACCAATAATAAACATAAATCAACATGTTAGACAAGGTTTCATGATTTACCTTTGACTCCTTGGCTTTCTCTCTCTTAGGCGCCATCTTTCCCTCTCTCTTCCCTCTTGATTGTGCTTGCTACACATGGTTTCCTAAGATGGAGAAGAGATATGAGGGAGTTATCATGAAGAAGAAAGCAAGAACAAGTTAATTTCAAGCTCTTACCTTAGGTTCTTGCTTCTTGAAACCCTAACTCTCCTTGTTCTTCAAGCTCCTTTTCAAGCTCACCCCTCTCTCTCTCTTGGTATTGCTTTAGCCGAAATGAATGAATAGAAGAAGAAGAATAAAGAGCTTTGGAAATATCACTTTTGCTTTTTATAATAATATTGTTTAATAGAAATTAGCATATGTCAATTACTTGGTCAACAAAGTTTGAATAAATATGAGCCAAGTATTATTGTTGCTTCTTATTCCCTCTATTTGACTGAATTGGGCAGCAAGAAAAGGGGAAAATAATGGTCGTTTATTTTATAGATCAAATGACTATTTTACCCTTACATTTATTTTCATTTTCACACTAGCTGAAAAACTGGGCAAAATTTTTGTCAGATTTTGAAAATTCATATTCAATTGAGGTGGTTCCAAAGGTTATGTAACCCTTATTAAGTCTAGTTTTAAGAAAAAATATAACATTTGGCCAACTACAAGCTCAACATTCCCAAAATTATTGTTTTTGAACGCTAATATTGAAAATCGTTAGTTTTACTGGGTTAACTTCAAAAATACATAACTCTTTGTATACAGCTCCAAATAACTTATATAACTTATCAAATTAAAGTTTGATAAATCTACTTTCATTCTGAAAAGTTTCAAAAATTTTGGACATAATTTTCTAAGTAAAAAATGTCACACATACAAACTGCCTTACTGAAAAAACACACTAGTAGCAACATTAATTTGTGTTTCAATTAAATATGTTATGTGTGAGTTCTAATTGCCTTATTTTGTCACTTAATGAGCTTTTTAATCTACCATTTTATTCCCCTTAATGCCACAAAAGGTGTAGAGAATTGTAGGGAATAAATTATATTTTACTAGGACACTTGTTAAATTAGGGCTTAGCAGTTTATTTAATTTAGGCTTATTTCAAGCCTTTAATCCCAAAATTTAGAATGTTACAATCAACATATCTTTAAGGTTGTAGCTTGTTAGTTGCAACTTGTAAGTGAAACAAAAAAAAGGACATATGTTTAAGTATAACTAAAATAAAATAAAAAATTCTTTAAAAAATAAAAAATAATTATAAATTTATACAGAAAAACACTTAAGTAAATAAATATATAAAATTATTTTACTTTTGAGACTACTCAAATCTAGTCCAAAGAAAAAAAATGTAATAATCAAAAAGAAAAAGTTAAAATCAAGATCTTGAATTCGATCTTATATAATAAAGAAATGAAAGAAAATCTAAAATTAATCAATGATTGATCTAAAAGAAAATAATGGGTTCAAAAAGCAAAAACAAAGAGGAGGATATAGATCAATCACGCTTGACTCTAAATGCTCTCATCGACAAAGGACAAAAAAGGAATAAGGGCAATTTTGGGTTATCAGGACAATGACATGGGTATTTTAGTTCAAACACACTAATATTTTCAATTTTCCCTCTAAATTCCACTAATTTAAAGGATAATGGTTTTGAAAGGAGGGTGGGAAATTTTTTTGAAAATTTCCCCTCCCTTTCCAAACTTTTTTTTAGCCAATCAAGGGGAGGGGGTAAAATCCCTCCCCTCCCTCCCATTCTCCTCAAACTAAACAGAGCCTAATAGTCCAAATAATTAACTATTTGTATATTTATCCCAATAAAACATTTATAATATATAAATAATTAAAAGATCTTTAATGAGAAAATATGTTAAATACTCTTATTTAACCCCATCAAGCCTTATCAAATTTTCTCTCCATTATTCTTTAAAATTATACGTGGGATTATTCATAAAATTGAATCTACTCAAGATAATTTCTCTATACTCAAATAATTATACAAAAGTTTCTATTTACTATAAAATAATCTCAATTAAATTCAACTCGTTATTAATGGATATACTACTCACCATTATCAATCATATTTTACTATTTTCTTAATTTTACGCTTCTCTATAGGTCCACTACAACTGTGGATTGAAAACAGAGGTAGCTTCTCTACCACCTCATAAAGTTGACAGAGTTGAAGAAGGTGGATTTGGGAGGCTTCTTTCAGATCTGTCACGAAACTTATCAATGCCATTATAGTTCCATGGAAGCTTTTATTTTATTTTATCTTTTTACAAAGGTGGGAAACAGACGTTTGTGTTCTGTTTGCAGAGGGTGCTCATTGATTCAATTAAAATATATTATGGGCAAAATTGTTACATCTTAAAAAATAATTAGAGATGTTGGTTGCATCTTTACCCTTTTTAAAAACAAAAAACATTTCATTTGGAGCTAAAACGCTCCTTCACGTGTCCCTAAGAAAGAGAATGAAAATGAAATTATGGAAAAAATAAAAATTATAGACAAAGCACACTCTCACATATGGAGCATGGTGAGCACGCGCTACAACGGGGCCTTCAATTGGCTTGTTTGGTTTGAATCGGGTTTATGCATAAGCCAGATTCACGTAAATTGAGATAAAACCCCTCCACATATTTATCTCGTAGACCGAAAGGCTACCTCGTAAATCGTAAAAGCTACCTCGTATTCTGTAAATCATGATTGAAAAGTACTTATGGAAGCTATCCAAACATACCAAATTAGAGATACACACCTGACCAACACAATCCACACTCCAAACTGAGGTGTAGGGAGTCTGCTAAGGGGTCATATGTTGATTCAACGGTGTCTACATGCCATGTGACATTTTGTTTATAGTTGTGTCTGAACTTGGTTAAGGGGCCTCAGATTCAACCCCCAGTTTTTTTTATTCTAGCCAATGTCCAGTAGGCTACAAATTTTTTTAGAATTTATCAAAATGACACTGTTTGACTGCTGAAGGTTATCTTCAACCTCCAGTCGGGTTATGCAGGACCCAAAATAAGATGGACCCAACTTTACTTTTTAACGTTTCCAGCATCTCCAACCTTTATTTCCATTGAAAATGGTCTCGTTTTCTTTGTCTTTTTCTTTTCTACATAACCATGTTAATTTCATGGCACCAACACGAGTTTTCTAACAACCTAAAGCCTAAAAGTAAGAAAACATCGGGTTCGTTGTATACTTGACATTTTGTTTGTTTTTCCATTTGGTTTTGGGTTCTTCATTTTGTGTTTTGTTTTGTTATATAGTGATTTGTGTAATGAGATCAATTTCAAAGTCTAAATCTTTAGATTTCTGGTGTTCCAATTTGGAAAAACTAATATCCTCATTTTTAGTTTTCGCTTATGGTGGTTTATCAGTTTATGCCTTTTTGTTCTAGAGTTCTAGCATGTATGTTCTATAATATTTGTAAAACAAGAATAATCTAAATAATGTGTGTATTCACAAGAAGTGTTAATATATATACAGAGAGTGAGGAGCTACTCCTAAATAAGGGAATCGTAATCTTGCTAATCAGTCAATCAATCCCACTAATTTATACTAATTGATACAAAATATTTCCTTAACACCCCCCTCAAGTTGGAGCATATATGTTAATCATGTCCAACTTGTTATAAAGATACTCAACCCGTATCCCAATCAACACTTTTATCAGAAGATCTGCTAACTAGTCATCCAATCGCATGTATCCTGTAGATACAATATTTTCTTTAATCTTGTCCCAAATGAAGTGGCAGTCTATCTCAATTGCTTCGTGCGTTCATGAAAAAAAGAATTTGATGTTATATGAAGTGCTGCTTTATTATCACACCAAAGCTTCATAGGTAATGTCACAATAATGCCAATTTCTTTCATGAGCTGAAGGACCTATACAATTGCTTATACAGATTGTGACATGGATCTGTATTATGCCTCTAAGCTTGATTTAGTATTATGCCTCTACGCTTGATTTAGATACAACCCCTTGTTTCTTACTCCTCCAAGATATAAGGTTGCCACCAATAAACACACAGCAATCTGTAGTGGATCTTCTCGTGGCCTTAGACCCTGCATGATCTGCATTACGGAAGCACTCAACTTTAGTGTGCCCGTAATTCGAATAGAGGATGGTTCGACCTAGGAACTTTTCAGATAATGCAAAATATGTTCTAAGGCTTCCCATTACACCACTGTAGGGGATGTCATGAACTAACTGAGTACACTGACTAAGAAATGTCAGGATGAGTCACTGTCAGATAATTTAACTTCCCAACCAGTCTCCTATATCTCTCATGAAATGCAAATGCAAATAGCTTCAACTTCTATGGATCAATCTTCCCTTTCAAGTCATCAAGAAGTTCATCAAACATACTATCGTTTAAGTCCAGGTATGGATTAGGAATAATGGCAAGGCTATTTGGTGTAACTCGAAGCTTCCCAGTTTCCTTTGGGAGGTCTAGAACATAATTCCTCTGAGTTAACATAATACCTTTCTTGTTCCTTATAACTCCAATATCCATAAAGTACTTTAATAGTCATAAGTATTTTGTCTAGAAGTGGGAGTTAAGAAAGACTTTAAGCTTGGAAATGCCAAAAGTGTTACTCCTAGTAATCACAATATCATCAACATATACAACCAAAAGAATCATGCCTGTATCATACTACTGATAAAACATAGAATGATCACTCTTGCTTTAGCTCAATCTGAACCTCTAAACCACATTACAAAATCTATTAAACCAGGCACGCGGGCTCTATTTCAGATCATATAACAGCTTTATGAGATAGCACACTTTTCCACACTCCCCCTAAGCAACAAAAAAAGGAGGTTGCTAAATATAAATTTCCTCAAGGAGGTCACCATTCAAAAAAGCATTCTTAACATCCAACTGATACAAAGCCTAATGATAGGTGGCAGCTAGAGAGAAAAGAAGACGAACAGAAGTAAGCTTAGCAACCGGGGAGAAATTTTCAGAGTAATATAGGTCATAGGTTTGAGCATACCCTTTTGCAATAAGTCAAGCTTTTAGCCGTTCCAAGGAACCATCAACCTTAGTCTTAACTATAAACACCCATTTACACCCAATGGCCTTCTTCCCAGAAGGTAGATCAACAAGAGTCCAGGTATCAACCTTGTCAAAGGCCATCATTTCTTCTTCCAATTCAACACACCAACCAAGATAGGCTAATGCTTGGTGAAGGGTAGTAGGAGTGGAGATGGACTCAAGGGTAGTCATAAGAGAAGAGGAAATAGGGGATAAATGCTGGTAGGAGGCAAAGTGGGAGATAGGATAGATGCAATCAACATATCGTTTGGGAGGACAATGAGGGTGGGTACCTTTTCTAAGAGCAATAGGCAAGTCACTAGATGAGTCAGCGATTGAATCAGGCACAATTGTATTAGGGGCAGGAATGAGAAGGTCAAGGGATACAGTAATTAAATCTAACAACGAAGCATCAACTGATAGAGGCGTCAAATTGGTAGCATTAGTCTCAGTGATGATATCAGGATCCTGAACAGTAGCCTGAACTGGTGGGACACGATAAACCAAGAAATCATCTGACGTATCAACGATTGAGGGAGACTTAAATAACACTGAAGACTTGAAGAAAGAAGAGGACTCATGAAAGATGACATCAGTGGACACAAGATAATGACAAAGATCATGAGAGTAACACCGATAACCTTTATGGCCATGAGAATAACCAAAGAAGACACATTTTAATGACTTACGTTCAAGTTTACTAACACTCGAACGAACATCCCGAACAAAACAAATACAACGAAATATTTTTGGATCAATAGGGAATAGCTTAGTGGTGGGGAACAAAACATAATATGGAATGTCATCAATAAGAACAGCCAAAAGCATGCGATTGATGAGAAAACAGGCCGTAGACATGGCATCAGCCCAAGAACACTGGAATGAAACATGAGAGCTCGAGCAGTTTCTAAAAGGTGGCGATTCTTTCTCTCGACAACACCATTTTGAGTAGGGATATCGACACATGAGGATTGGTGAAGGATATCATGATAATTCATGTAATCAGTGAAAGAAGTGGAAAAAATATTTTTTTGCATTATCGCTTCAAAGGATTTTGACAGAAGTATTGAATTGAGTTTGAATTTCAACACAAAAATTTTGAAAATGAGTAAACAATTCAGAGTGCTATTTCATTAAGTAAAGCCAAATTGTTCGAGAAAAATCACCAACAAAAGTGACAAAATAACGATAACCAATCTGAGATAAAACTGAACAATGACCCCAAACATCAGAATGGACTAACTCAAAAGGGGATATAGCTCGTTTATTAACTCAAGGTGCCAAATGAACACAATAGTGTTTGGCAAACTGACACGACTCGCAATTCAAAGCAGACACAGATGAAAACTAAGGATATAAGCTCTTTAGAGACGAAATTGACATATGACCGAGACAACAATGAAATTTAAAAGGAGACGATCCACCAGAACATGCAACGGAACGCGATCCCTGATCATTCAGAATGTAATGGCCACCATATTTATAACCTTTACCAATAATACGCTTTGTCGACAGATCCTAGATCAAACAATGGTTAGAAAATAGTGAAATGACACAGTTCAAATGACGAGTAAGTTTACTAGGAGACAAAAGATTAAATGTGAGATCGGGAATATTAAGAACAGAAGATAAGGAAATGGAGGGGGTGAGGTTAACAGTGCCTGATCCAACTACACAGACAAGGGAACCATTAGCAACAAAGATGGAAGATGGGTTAACATAGACAGCATCCGATGAAAATAAATGATGGTTACCTGTCATGTGGTCAGTAGCACCGGAATCAATGACCCACTTCGAGAAAGTGGTAGCAAGATGGCGAACTAGGGGCAATAGTTCAAAGATCTGGGCCACATGAGCAGAACCACACTGCTAATCACGTTATTGTTTATTCTACAATTTTTGACAATATTTCTTGATATGTCCAGGCTCCTTGCAATAATTATAGATAATACTGTTAGAATTCATGTTAGTGGCATTAGAACCCTGTTTAAAGCCATGATTCCAATTGTCAAAGGGACCCCGACCAGCCAAAGCACTTGCATTTTGATCCACAGACTTACGGGTCACACAATCAGCACGAAGACCTCGTGCGAACACATTGTCAAGAGATGAAAGCTTCTGACTAGACAAGATCTGAGAACTAATTGTCTCATAAGAGGGATCAAGGGATTCAAGAAAACCAATGATGACTTGTAGTCCCATAGTCTTAATGCGAGTTGCAAGATCGGCCTGTGGAAACAAAAGGACCTTCATTTCCTCATACAACCGCTTATAGTCTAAAAAGAATTCCTTCAGTGGACGACCCTACTGCTGAGAGCGATAAAATCCTTTACAGACTTCATGAACTTGAGTGAGGCTCTCTTTACCAGAGAACATAAATTCTAGATAAGTCATTATTTCCTTAACAGTAGTACAGTGACTTACTGAAGAGAAGATCCGGGGTTCAATAGAACTTCTAATTTGAAACAAGATTCTAGCATTAGCCCATTTCCAAGCAACCAGTTGGTCTTTGTCACTAGGGGGTCATCAGTTAAATGCCCTTCTCTCTCAATACCTATGATATATATCTTAACAGTTGTGCTCCAATAAGTATAATTAGTGCAGTTCAACTGGGAGAAAGTAATCTTCACCGACATGGGCAACATCTCAGGAGTCTTAGAGTCAACCATAGATAAGCAGATAAAACAAACAAAAATCTCGAAATATCACAAATCCCAAAATATCATAAATAGAGCAAACGAGAACCTCTAGATCCTCTAATCAAATCCAACAACAACAACCAAATGTAAACACCCTCAAATAGAAGTAAAACCCAAGAAACGGGGTAGAAACCACTAACCGTACCACAACGAACAATAACAACGGAATGAACAATGCCAAACAGTGGGATGAACAATACTAGTAGAAATGCACAGTAACAGCATAATGAACAGTATTGTGTCAAATGAATGGTGCAAAATAGTACCAATGAACAGTGCAGACAGTACTGATAAAACAACGAAACAGTGCCAATAAATAGTGAAAACAGTACCCCCCCCAAATAGTACGCGACATTACCCTGATAAACAGTGTGAAAACTGGAAAAAAAAACTTAAGGTTCTGGTACTATGTAAAACAATAATCTAAATAATGTGTGTATTATATTCACAAGCAGTGTCAATATATATATATATAGTTAGGAGCTTCGTATTAATTGCTCCTAAATGAGGGAATCATAATCCCGCTAATTAGTCAATCAATCCCACTAATTTATGCTAATTGATACAAAATATATTTCCTTAACAATATTAAAATATATATGATATGTGGCAAAGAAAAAATCCAGAACTGGAACATGTTCCTTCCTTGGAACAAGGGAATAACATAGTAAAGTTTTCACGAAACTAAACAATGAAACCAAAAAAACTGACTTGCTCGAGATTATATAGTAAATTATGTATGTAAAGTGCAAAAAGCATGAAAGGGAAAACAAAAAGAGGAATAGGCTTTATACAAGATAAAGAAGAGTAGCAAGTAGCATGTATCATACAAAGTATATATTTGCCGCCAATATATGAAACACAACGGAAATATACCCTCAATATAACCATACTCTAATGCCACTGAAGAATTTCGGAGTATATATGGAAACCGATTGAGCCACTGAGTATCCACACGAGATCGAAGTACCAATATGGACTCCGATCACATTATATGAAAGATTAACAACTGACTCGCACAAGCTGGCATCTTCCCATATAACATGCAAAGTTATTTTTATTTGAATTCCTAATTCTAAAGATAAAATTTCTCCTTTAGACCCAGATCTCTCAATATTTACCTAATAATAGCCCCACATAATTTGAGATTGGACCCTAATTTATCAAGGTTGGACTAGGTATATATATTCCAACAATTACAATCGAGGTAAAAATATTCAATTACTTGTACTGCAACGGGCTTCAAAAGTTCTAGCAACAATGTGCTAAAGAATGGAAAGCTGCAAAACACTATGAGAAAAATGAAGCCATAATCCCTCATTCACGGAAAACATTTTCCTCCGCCCCATGTATCAGTTCAAAGTGCATTAGAATCCTATCATTCACGAACAAAAACTTGTTAGGCTTTTCGACACTGGCAAAAACAAGGAAGGACATACACTCAAAAGTAATATTCACAAATTTACGTCAAATTTCAAAAGCTTCGGTAATCAAATAAGGAAAAATTGTTAAAAAATATTTTTGGGGCAAATTAATTACCAAATGCTACAACGCGTGGAAACAATCTCCTGTGTATTTATAAGATCTTTCATCTTGTGCAAACAATCTTCCGTGTATTCAAAAATTTCCCCTATGAACATATAAACATATTCTGTTATGTGTAAAATATCTTCTATTATATGCAACAGAAATTTTATGGTAGTATTTGGTAATTAATTTATCCTAAAAATATTTTTTTTGCAATTTTCCCATCAATTAATGTCAGCAACAAATGCCACCGAAAATGAACACATTTCCAGACATTGGAATTTCGAAGAAATAAACCCTCAAGAGACTTCAACAACTCCTAGAACCTACTTTCATAGAATACGTGAAATTCCAAGCCATATCCTTCTTGAAAGCTCCTTCTCTAGGAAAAGTATAAATAAGACATACCAAATTCATGAAATTGGTTTTATTTATACTGAAATCAGACCAAATAAATAGAAGAGATCTCTTCACTGGTATTCGAAGGCGGGAGATTTATTTTGTTTCTATTGAAATTAAAGAATGGAAAACATACCTAACGAAATATGATGAACACAAAAGCTAAAGTGGGTGAGAGCGCTGACAATCTAAGAGAAGTGAGAGAGCGGAGACGACAAGGATTGATGAGCAGAGCGATGACAATAAAGAGACGAGGATTCAAGATGAAAGTGGTGAATGCGTGAGGCTGAGACGTCCTTGTGAAACCATAGCGCAAACCCCTCCCCTTTTCCTTTATTTTCAAATCAATAAGGGTAACTTGGTAATTTCACAATTAGATAATCTCACCCTCAAGTAGGGTTGTTCACGGGACTGACATGACTGAGGCTGGGCTGTTTAAGGCTTTTTCTTCAATTTCGTTTTTTATATAACTTCCCCCTCTCTATTTTATAATGTTGTCAAAACTATTTTTATTATTACATTTTTTTTCCTTTTATTAAAAACAATAAAGGAGGAGGAGAGTTGGGGGGGGGGGGTGGAGGAAACATTTTGTTGTAACAAAGGGAGGGAAATACTTCTCTCTTCCTCTCCAACCAAAATGTTAGATTATACTACACTTTTTGTCGATTAGGGTTCAAAACCAATTAAATAAGTGAGCATATTTTAAATAAATAAAACGGATGGGTTACATAAGGTAGTTTTCTCTTTTTCTCTAACAATTGCCATGTTATCCATTGGTAGATGATATATGAGATATGAGTAGGTAATCAATTTCTTGAGTGTAGTAAAGTAATCAATTTATAGTTTAACTAATTTATGTGGTCTTTGTATATTAGTCATTCAATTCCTATAAGTAGGAATGGAAAGAGTATATTGTTCCACAATTATATATAATATCAATTTCCCCTCCAAAATTAGTTTCAAGACAAAAATACACTTTAATCCCATGCATAAAAGAGCTACTAAGGAACTTCCTCCTCCTCTCATGCCAACTAATTAAAATGATAAAAATTTTCAGCAGTTGCCATGGAGTCTCAATGTGAAGGTGTGGAGGGAAACAAGCATTTCCTTCAGCTTGTCCTTGGTCTCAGAATCAACCAAATCGCCGTCGTCGTTGAACTTTCCGGGAGGACGGTGGGCATTAAGGTAGAACTCAGGCTTATTGATGAAATGAAGATCAAGAAACACTCCTATTTGCCGGAGATGATACTGTGCTCTTCTCCCACCTCCTACAGCACTTAATGCTGCTGCAGTTTTTCCACCCCATACATTTGGAGGCCTAGATCCCCAATCCAATGCATTCTTCAATGGTGCTAACAAATCATTAATATTGTAATTATTAGGATATGTGTATATCTATTTATTTAAATCATGCTTTCTATTTATTTAATTTAAATAATCATAAAATTTGAAGTTTTTCTGTATACTATTTTGAATGCATTTATTAGGAGGCCATGATAAACAGAAACTAAAAGCAACAATTGTAGTAATAAAATAATATTGCCTGCACAATTTGATATTTATATACTTCTTGGCTCCTATTTATAACAAAGGTAGATAATTTTTTTTGGGTCATATTTATAAGTCACATAAAATTGAGGGAGTTTATATGAGATCCTAAGAAAATGACTTAATTATCAGGAAGTCTTAATAAAAAGTAAGGTGCTGTTACTTCATTCATTAGAATTTATCATCGCATACTCCTCAATTATCATTGAGACTTTCTAGTAATTTATTTTTAAATTTTTTATATGAATATGCAATTTTACCTTTATTTATTATTATGTTGATTTGTTTTCACAAGGTATAGTGTATATTAGATATAGAAAAAAAAAAGTTAGAAATTTGTTAAATGTTAAGGCAAATTTAATGAGGTTTAAGATTTTTTTCTTTAATTCTAATCAAACGTATGTTTGAAGTGACTTGTTGTTACATTTTAGCGCGTATGATCACTATCAAATAAGTACATAACAGCTAAAGGGATAGGGGATTAATGTGTGTGTATCAGTGAGTACTAATTGGATTACTTATTATTAATCAAGGATGATGCATAGAAGAATTCATTTTTTATTGTTTTTTTTTTACAACTTTATTGTTTCTTTCTATATTCATAAATCACTATCACTCCTCCAATGGATCATAAATTACAATTTACTAACTGCTTTTTTAAAGGGGAAAAAAGCCACTTGTATGGTATATACCACAGTGCTCACTCACTCTGCTCTGTTTCTTTCGTTTTGTTTTGTTTTCCCCAACACTCCGCTCTGTTTATTACCTTTTTGGGTTGGTGGCTATGTGTATAAAAATATAACAAAGACTTTGTTTCCAATTTAGAGAACATTTTCCTAAATCCATAATATAATTAAACTAACAGAAAATAAATTAATAAGCTAGAAAACTGAGACAATTCAGTTAAAGATAACCAGAAATGAGACGAAATTGAAGGAGATAACACTTGAGAAGAACTTGAACTTGCTATGTGTTTAATGCAATTACAGGTATCGTATTTGAGATTAAACTGAAAGTGATACATATATTATTGAAGATTGATGACGGACGAAGGAAATAGCTTACGAGTGATGGAGTAGTTGTAATCAGGAGAAGCAAAGATACAGGAATCAGCTTGAAGAATCTTGCGGCGGAAATCCTCCACCTCCGGCGGATATGTGCCGTCGACTTCAAGATCGGGGTTGATCATCGGCAGCGACGAAATCTCTATGTACTCCACCTCCATTCCCTCGAGTTCCTCCTTGCTAATCTCAATCGCTGCGAACTCCTAAACGTCCAATCGGAAATCAGAAAATCAAAATCGGCGAAAATAATTAAAGCAGAGAAGGTACTTACCGGCACGAATGAGGCCTCTGTTGTAGGAAGCTTTGCGAAGAGAGCCACAAATGGCCGCCACTTTGATCGTTACCGGCAGCTCTGCGACTGGTCCCGCCATTTTTTCTTTCTTCTTATTCGTCTTCTCTAAAATAAAATTGGGACTTTAATTTGATCAATATATCTCACTCACTCTCTCGTTATTTTCTGGCCAGTATCTCACTCGAAAGGATTCGGAGGCTTATTTCAATTCGCATTTGTTGACCAAAAACGAAAAAAGAATTCAATTTACCTTTGTTATCTTTGAATTTTGGATCTCAGAGCTCAATATTTTTATATTTCAAATTTATAAAATCAATTAGAATCATTATTAAATTTATATTAATTATAAATTTAATCGAACTTACGAGTTTACACGTTAAAATTATCATTTTTATTTTTCTAACTTATAAAATTATATTAATTTATTTTTAAACTTATGTTAACATTTTATATTTAATAATATTTAATAGCTTTATATAAATTTTATAAAAAAATTATTTAATATGATAAATTATAAATATTGATAAATTTATTTTTAATTATTTAAATATAAAATATATTTAAATTAAATTATTTTTATTTTTATTTTTATTATTTAATTATTTAATTATACACTATTGATACACAATTTGTTTAAACCCTTGCCCATTTGACAACCTTGATAATATGGAAGGACTTGGACGAAAAAGACAGGAGTAGCGAAAAAAAGACCAATATTTACAGTAAATATATAATTGTTTATGGGAGAGGCAAAAATATTTATACATGATTCATAAAATATGTCATGGTCCATTCTGGTAATAAGACCAAATATTTACAAAGCGACAAGAGACGCGTACAATTAGTGAATGTCCACCTAAATTATATGACTGAAATTACCTTCATCAGATTTCTTTAAATGTTAAAAAATTAATAACTAATTCAGCTAATGCAATTTAGAATAACAAAATTAACATTTAAAATTATGTAACAATATATACTGATATTTTTACAAAACTAAACTTTTTTATATACTATACATTTTTATTGATCTCTAATAATAGGGACATTGGAATTTATTCTAGTATTTTTTTAAAGAAAAATTGGGGCAATGCCCATTATGAGTTTGTTTGGTTTCGCTTATATTTATATATAAACTCGATTTACATAAATCGAGATAAAACTCCTCCACATATTATTTCAAAATAGATCTTGGGAACACAGGATGTAAAAAGACCCTTTCATTTAAAAACATGTTCTTAAGTAAAGGATGGAGATTGTATTTACAATATGCAGAATTTTTGAATAGGGTTTATAAGACCCAATGAAGTATGGGTTAAAGTTTATTTTTATCTCACAAGTTTTCACAAATGAGAAATAATAGTATATTTAGAATAGTGATTGGAGTCTTTAAAAGTAACTTTTCAATCGTGATTTATAGAATACGAGGTAAGTATATGAGTGGAGTATAGTCTCGACTTATGTGTATAAACACTTATAGTCTTTCTAAAAGTTAAACCAAACATGCTTTTCAGAAGCTTTTTTTTTTTGACAATATCACCCTAAAAGTATCAAAAGTAAAGCAATGTTGCCCTGTAAATTAGCAAGTGTCAATTTTGACCGGAAAATCTCATGTTTGACTGATTTATGAACACATGGCTTCTCATCTCCACTTGTAGCTTGCTTGTCATTTACTTAATTACATTATTTTATTTTAAAATTGAAATGCCAATTTTACCCTTAAAGAGTTGGGTTACAAGACCGTCTTGCATCACACAGGCTCTACGACGGCAACACTATAGGGCATATTTGGTAAGATTGAATTGGGGGTATGGAATTGGAATTGGAATTGGATATCAATTTCATGCTTAAGTTTGTTTGGTATGATGGAATTGGAAATTTTTGCAATTCCATGTGAAAGCCAAATCTCTCCAATTCCATCAAATTGGCTTCCACCTAAAAAACAAAGATTTGCAATTCCATGTACCAAAAGCTAGGTTAGGATACTAGGTCAAGGATTAGTGGGTCAGATCAGAGTCAAACCGAAACTAAACCAGGGCCAAACCATTGAGAAATTGAATATTTTAGGTTTATTAATATGATTTTAAAAATAATTTTTTATAAAAAAAACCGAACTGGAGCGGTCAAAGTACTAGGTCAAAGGTTAGTGGGTCAGATTAGAGCTATACCAGGGCTAAACCGGTGAGAAATTGAATATTTTAGTCTTATTAATATGATTTTTTTAAAAAAATAAAAATCATTTTTTATTAAAAAAAATATGTCCAATCCGGGTTTAGTAACAATAGTTTTATCTCATTCCACTTTCTTAGGTTAGCATATTGGTAATTTTACATTTTAAATATAGATATTAAATAAAAATAATATTTGAATTCCATGTACATACCAAACATACTTTTAAACTACATTTCCATTTCTATATCCATTTCTATTTCCATCAAAATCAATTCCATTGTACCAAATGGGCAGTTGATAAGGGATTGCAGAGCATTATTTGTGTGCCAACAGACCAAATGAGGAAACCGTATTACCCTGGATGACGCATGAACTTGTATATGCCTTGTGTAATCAATTGGTGACGCTCTTCATAATAAATTCTTATGAGTAAAGGCTTGTCATTATAATTGCCATCTTCCTTATAATTTCTCCAATCGCAACCATTGCGAGTCCCAGGTTACTAATGGCCTAATGTTCCTTTAGCTGCGAAATAAAGTGATCTCAGTACCGTATTCCACCAATGAAAAGAACATTGCTAGAAGATAGCTTTTGCTAATCAAAAGAGAAGTGAGAGATACATTAGATTTCCCATGAATAGGAGGGGCTAACAGAAATTCCGAACTGTGAAAGAAGATGATTGCAATTGCCATATGAGACAACTGTCTGCAAGCTGTGGGACTAAATATTACAATCATTTTTCATCCAATAAAGTAAATCAGCCTCTCCAAAGCAACAACATGATCAGTTCTAAAGAAATCCACTTTGCCTCAAAAGGACTTGGATCGCAAAGCTATCTGATTAATATATTATAATCTAAAATTTCACAAGACGGTTACTGATTTGATTAAGAAAAAGCAGAAAAGAAAAAAGATGGCGACTTTTTATATACTATTAGTTCCGTGGATACGTCTCTTGATTTCCTCCGTGCAAGCCTCAATTTTCTTCTCACAGGCTTGGGCTTCCCTCTCTCTGGATTTTTTTTCCTCCTCTCCGACGGCTGTGGGATCCCTGTGAGGAGAATTTTCAAAAGCTAGGTATGAGTTAGATAATGAGGTGACATATTGGATGTGATGTCAAGCCTCTTTAACGGCCATAATTAACACTACATTGTTCTACTTTTAATGATTATCGAGAGCAAGACTACTAATAATAAAGGTTAGTTTTTCATATGTTAAGCATATGATTGGATGAGTTTTTGAAGAGTTTTTAGGTGTTTTTCACATAAATTAAGATAAAACTCCTCCCATATACTAACTTCATTTCGTAAATCATGATTAAAAAGTTATTTTTAAAAGTTTCAATTACTATTTTAAATAAACACAATAATAAACAAAGAACCCTTTCATTTAAAACCTTTTTTTTTTATGGTAAAGGTTTATAACATATTTCAAACCATGGCTCTTTTTCTCAGGATATCTTTGACGATTATTATTTACAAGCTAAAACTTAAAAACCACCAACTTATATATGAATATGGAAATTAATTATCGAACCAACAAGTGGCTCATTCTGCGAGCAGCAAATAATTAAACCTTTTTAATATAATTTTCCCTTTATTCAAGGAGGATCACACAATTTTGATATAAAAATTGGGGATCACGTAGATGAGTACAAACTCCACACATCGTTTCAATTTAAAATCTATTTTTCTAAAAATATGAAGCATATCATTCACCCACCAAAATGGGAAAATAATCATTCAATACATGTCAAATGCCAATTAACAATTCAAACTTAAATAATAAGAGAAAATAAGAAATTTTCTAGCAATAGTTTAGGCACGAATAACTTGTTTTATTGTTAGCTTATTATTCTACTACTATATTTTCTTTTTCTTTTTTTTGTTTAAAGGGTTTAAATGTTCGGGAAGTTTTTGTGTAAAGGCATTTGGAACTTGAAAGTTTTTTAGTGGGTAAATGTGCCCGAAAGTTTTAAAAATAGGACAATTTTGCCCCTCCGTTAACTAACCCTAATAATCAATGTTTATTGATTAAATATGTAAAGGTGACATAACTATATGACATCTAGTTTACCCTTTTTTATGGTTGTTAGTCATCAGCTTTTTTTAGTAGTATTTGTTTGAAAAAAAAATTCAGATCCTTTTTTACAATGTTTTCGGTTCTTGATATAATATTTAGTATAGTTATTCAGGAAGATTAATAAAAACTAAATAAATTACTTAATTATATAATTTTTTCCAAAAAAAACACCAATTCCAAACATTGATGAATTTGGGGGCTTAAATAAGCCATAAGTAAATTACTTCAATGTACTTATATTTATAATTTTTTTAAACTAATTTACTTAACTTATAAATTATTATATAATTAAATAATTTATTTAGCTTTTTCAATCTCCACAAGTGATTCAATTGAGTATTATATCAATGACTTATGTTCTCCTCCTTATAAATATAAGACCACTTACCATCTCAACCAATAATATAGTCATTATTCTTCTACTATAATTAATTTCAAATATATATCACAATTAGAGTTAGAATATGGGCCAATAAGTTTTGGGCCTTAAAATTTAGAGATTTTGAATATAAAAGAGTTTTTAATTAAACCTATCCTGGATGAACCACAAAAAATAGGTTCAGGCTAACCCATATTTGAAACTCATTTTTGAAACTTTTTAAGGCACATTTATCTTTTTATGTGTCCTGAGTTAAAGTGGGTACAATTTATTCATTTATAAATATTTTCAAAAAAACTGTAAAAAAAGTAAGACATTTTTTCCTTTTATTTTAGGATAAACTATACAAAATTATGAATCAAATTTTTAAGGAAGTGAAATTTAAATTTTGAAATGTCATATGAGATTATTTGAACCAATCAAAGTTCACGTAGGTTATTTGTAACTAATTAAAGTTCATAAGGTTATATGTAACTAATCAAAGTTTAAGGAGATTTTGTAAAATATAGTATGCCACATGTTACCTATTAGTCTAATGTAGCAATTTTTGTTAAAAAAATAACGATTAGTTAATGAAAATATACTTATAATCTAAGCATAAAAATCAGGAAATTAATTTTAAACTTTAAAATATCAAGAATTATATGTAATTGATCTAAAATTTATGGGAATTTCATATAGTTTAGCTTTTGTTTTATATTAAATGTCAGGTTCAATCCGGTGACAAGACGAAACCTATTTATAAAGCGACATGAAACATGTGCAAGTCAATGAAGTGATACATCGCCAATACAAATTTTTCATATATTGCAAAATTCACTAAAAAATGATGAAATTGCTTTTGTCCCATTTTTATTTGAATTTAAAACTGAATTGTCCGCTACTGGACGGAGCAGATGAAGTTTGACAAGTTTTCAGCCAGCCGTTTCCTTTGAAATGTTAGTCTTAATTAATAATTATTGTCTAGAAAATCTTAGCTTTGATCAGATCAACATAAATTTATTTACGTCCATATAAAAATATAAGAAATCAGTTCTAAAGAAAGCTATATTTAACCTCTAAGAATTATATTATTGCAGATATTTTCTTCACTTTGTCCTTAATATATGAGTTAGATAGTTAATTTGAGAATATTAAGGAAATGATTTAAGTAGGTTATTTGTAACATATTCCCTAAAATAAATTTTCTAATAATGTGGATTATAATTACCCCTTAATGCAAAAAAAAAAAATCCTATTAAAAGACAGCTGAAATATCTAAATTATAACTTAAGCCATTAAATAAAACAAATTCTAAATCTGATCAATGTGTTAAAATTGAATTTTAGAATTTGATAATTTTACTTCACTATCCCTCATTTAATTTCAAAATTCAGGTTTGATCTTTCAATCTCTCAACTTTCAGAAGCAAGAAACGTTGTTTTCCTTTCACCGACATAAAGTAATTGCAGATCAAACATAATGGGCACCTCATGGTTAAGAGGAAATTAATTCACTTGTTGCTTAACCATGTGTTACTCATCATGTGCATATGGTTAAATAAGTTTAATTATTAACAACATGAGTGAGTTTGACTAGATGCATGTGATAGGCATGTCGTGGTTAAGAGGAACTTAAATCATATGTTGCTTAATCATGGATTACTCATTATATGCATATATATGGTTAAATAAATTAAATTATTAAGTGCTTTAGTCGATTTGACTAGATGTAGTTGATGGTCACATGGTGGTTAAGAGCTTATGTGTTTTAATATCTGCAGATTCTCATTGTGTTCTCGTTTTCCAGGTTATTGGAATGGCTCATACAAAAATGTCAAATGTTGAGCTACCAAAGACAAGGAAGGAGAAAGGAGAGTAAGAGGTACCAAGCTAAGAAATGTGGAGGGAAAGTGTACTGACTATTTAGATTAACGATAGAAATTGTTTTTTTAATATGATTTACAGTATATAAAATAAGTTTATGAAATGAGTTTTGTCTCAATTTATATAAATATATATTTCCACTGCTTTTTCAAACAGGCCCATAAAAAATATTTCCCCATCAAATTCATATTACCAAATCTGACAAAAATATTTCCCCATCAAATTCATATTACCAAATCTGACATAATGATGGTCGCCACAGTTGCTGCATTCCCACCATCAATAGCTCTTTGCTCTGAGATCTCTCCGTTAAAAGTTCATTAACTAGAGAAGCGGGAGAACATACAGTGGCTGTTTTCTTTTTTCTCCTATTAAATATTAATTTTTTAATTAAGGGCAAAATTATCATTCATCTCATTTTCATCATACCAAACACAAATTTTTCTATCAACTTATTTTCTTTTCCCATGCATACTATACATCTTTATGACAAAATATTTTCATTTCTCTACCCTTCCTTTCCTTTCCTTTCCAATCCAACAAATTTTGTGACTCAGACGGGCCTATGTGATAATATTTTCTACCTTCCATTTTCTTTCCCCGAACTTTTCTTCCCATCTAAATTGGAGGTAAATTTTTAGATGTAACCAATAGCGGGATTGTCACGCACATGAATCAGACTAATATGATAATCTTTTACAAGGTTAATCAATCAGTATTATTCAACAGAAACATTTCACTCACGGCAAATAATAAACCTTCCACAGAAATTACAAGGCAATATATGAGGAAAAATTCCAAAAAAATACAGACAATGCAGAGTTGCAATCAATAATGTGATGGTGAATCTGAAATCCACAGCTTATTATTCTCTATGCTCAGTATTAGTGAGGGTTCAAGTTGATCAGGCTTTGCCTTGAAGTCTGAGAGTAAATTGCTGCAGAGAAAGAAGAAGCTTCAGGAGCCTATTTTTGACTTCTTCATCAATCAAATCGCCATCAGTATTGAACTTAGAAGGAGGCTGGAATGCATTGAGAAAGAACTCAGGCTTGTTGATGAAATGAATGTCAATGAACACTCCCACTTGCCGAAGATGATACTGCGCTTTCGCTCCTCCGGCACTTCCTCCTGTGCTTACAATGGCCGCAGCTTTGCCTGCCCACACATTTGGTGGTCTTGATGCCCAGTCAATCGCATTCTTCAGCGGAGCTGATACAGAAACCATAAGCTGAAATGGTTGAGATATTTCTCAAAGAAAACATTCAGGGAGAAGAGCTAATTCGATAGGATCAAAGGATGTTATGAATCTCCATCAATGAAAAATGGTTTATAAGTTAAGGGATTTACCCTCTTAATAGGTTAGTCTTTTAGAATTGGGTTCTTATTTTAATCTGGTGTTCTTAACAAAAGATTCCAAGAAAGAGTTCACATCAAGTTAGTATTTTAGAATTGGGTTCTTCCTTTAAACTTATGTTGCTAACAAAGTATTTCATGAAAGAGTTCATATCAAGTTATGTTTAACTGCATATTCACAATACCACTGATTAAGCTAGTAGGACAACCTCCTACCAGCTGAGTTATGTGTTTACTGAGTTAATTTAAGTACCACAACAAGTTACATGTTTCTTTCTTGTCATTCTCAAAGATAACACAGAATATCAAGTTATTTGGAAGTAAGTAATAGCTGGATATGTTCAGAGGACTTTATGCAAGAGTTCTCAACTTTTGCTATGATTAATAAAATTGTTTTGACTATGTAATTTTTTGGTTGAGGGTGCATATTAATTAAGTGGTAAGCGTTGAAGAAATAACTGAAGTAATTCAAGTGGCAATATCAGAAACTCCCTATATACACACAGATAATCTGAAACAATGAATAATTAATTATTTGAAACAAAGCATTTATATCAACTTGTTCTGTGATTATTAAATGTGCTATCTCATTCCACAATCATAAATTAAAATTTAGGCCTTGTGCATGCTTATTTTAGTGGTGAGCATCAGCAGAAACAACAATAACCCTCATCTCATCATTTACCATGATTCATATTGGGTAGTGAATGAATATGAAAGAAAATTACTTAATTCAAATAACAATAACATAACTCCTTATTTTTGGGATATCTCACTCATAAATTTTACAGGGGTTAAGTTAAAGGATTTTAAAAATCCCATTTATTTCAAACAAAAGAGTTTCTTAAGTTTTATGAGAATTTTCTTGAGAACTGGTGTAAAACTTAGAAATAAATTTAATATTTTAATAATTATATTTTCTAATCTCTATTAACATAAATTGTATATAAAATATGAGTTGTCAAATGATATGATTCATCACATTTTGTTCTTTTCTTTAAAGGTAACTTAATAAAATTCAAAATTGAATACTTCCTCTACCCAAATACAACTAAGTCAAAATTCTCAAATCTTAAAATTATTGCAGGCCAAAACAAACCCAGACAAAGACAAACATAAAATTTATATTTTAAAAAGAATTCCTTATTCCCCGTCCTTTAATTTATGGAAAAACATGGCAGATAAGGCACTGGAATCTCAGCATAGAAAAAAAAAATGCGCAGCAAAATTCAACAGCATGAAAGAAGATGGAGAAGATGAGAGGACCTGTGAGAGAGTAATTATACTCCGGCGAAGCAAAAAGAACACTATCGGCGGCGAGAATCTTCCGGCGAAAAGCTTCCACCTCAGGAGGATAAGTGCCATTACTCTCAAGATCAGTGTTAAGCATAGGTAGGGGAGAGATATCGATGTACTCGATTTCCATGCCTTTAATGTTTACTTTGCTCAGCTCGATTGCTACGATCAATAGAAATCAAACTTTACAGATCACCGGAGCATTACATTTTCATTTCAATTCTAAACATAACGAACTATGAAATTTCTTAGTCGGCAATTAATATTGAGAATTGAAAAAGAACAGGGAAGGAGAAACGAAAAGGGTTAAACAGAGAGAGAGGGAGGGGAGAGTGAGTGAGAGGGAAAGCGAACCAGAACGGATAAGGCCTCGGTGGAATGAACCTTTGCGCAGCGAGCCGCAAAGCGCCGCCACTTTGATTGCCGGCGATGGAACTCCGGCGACTCCAGCCATCGGTCTTGTGGTGTTTGTGGGGAGGTTGATGTGTCTCAGTAGGTGTGGCTTCCGAAGCTCGAGGATGAGGGACGGACTAACGGAGACTGATAAATGACTGTTTATATAATTGAAAAAAAAAGCAAAAAAAAAAATCTAAAAAAATATCATTTAAACTTTAAAATTCTAAATAGGTGATTTAACAATAAAATGTTTTGTTAATTGTAGGATAAAGGTGTAATTTTAACAATAATGTTTTATGTTAGGGGCGTCTAACACCGTTAAGTTTTTAAGGGTGCAATTTTAACAACAAAGTTTTATGTTAGGGGCAAAAATACACATAAACATTATAAATTATGGCAATTTGACCAAAACCGTTAACTTGAACAAAATGGACGTTATATATGGGTCCCAACGTGATTTTTTGGTGCAATTTTAATAACAATGTTTTTTGTTAGGGGCATCTAACACCATTAAATTTCTAAGGGTGCAATTTTAACAACAATGTTTTATGTTAGGGGCATCTAACACCATTAAGTTGGTGCAATTTTAACAACAATGTTTTATGTTAGGGGCATCTAACACCATTAAGTTTCTAAGGGTGCTAAAATACACATAAACATTATAAATTGGGGCAATTTTACCAAACCTGTTAACTTGAACAAAACGAACGTTATATGTGGGTCCCAACATGATTTTTTTAATCGATATTTTCTAGAAACTTTTAAAAATTATTGATCATACACACTTTTCTTTCCTCCAATCCAATCGGGCCATTCTTCCCTTCTTCAATCTTAAACCCCTATCTCACCCCATTATCTTTCACTTTCTCTGCCATCACCTACTTCTTTAATCTTAAACCCCTATCTCATCTCATTATCTTTCACTTTCTCTGCCATCACCTACTTCTTCACCTCTGATGTTAATCCTTCCTCAACCTCGTTTCAAACAGAGATGGCAATTTTACCAAACCTGTTAATTTTACCACTTTCTCTGCCATAACGTTCGTTTTGTTCAAGTTAACAGGTTTGGTAAAATTGCCCCAATTTATAATGTTTATGTGTATTTTAGCACCCTTAGAAACTTAATGGTGTTAGATGCCCCTAACATAAAACATTGTTGTTAAAATTGCACCAACTTAATGGTGTTAGATGCCCCTAACATAAAACATTGTTGTTAAAATTGCACCCTTAGAAACTTAATGGTGTTAGATGCCCCTAACATAAAACATTGTTGTTAAAATTACATCAAAAAATCACGTTGGGACCCACATATAACGTCTGTTTTGTTCAAGTTAACGGTTTTGGTCAAATTGCCATAATTTATAATGTTTATGTGTATTTTTGCCCCTAACATAAAACTTTGTTGTTAAAATTGCACCCTTAGAAACTTAATGGTGTTAGACGCCCCTAACATAAAACATTATTGTTAAAATTGCACCTTTACCCTTAATTGTATTACCATTCTTGTTAATCCCATTAACGACTTTGTCAACGGGATTTTGAAGTTTAAAAGGTATTTTTTTAAAACTTTTTTAAAAAATAAAAAGAAAATGTTTTCCATTATAAAATTTAGGAAAATGCTTCTGTCTAGTTCTTTATATCGGTCAAGTTTTCCAAGTTTTCCAATCATATTGAATTATGTGTCCTATTTTTTAATAATTATCATTTAACTATAGACACTTGTACAAAAATAAAATACATGGTCATGTGTGATTGGTGAACTTGATATAATAGATATAAGAAATTTGATATAAGTATGGTCCTAAAATTTATTATATAAAAATACCTAAGATCCATGTTCTTGAGTCTTAGAGCCCGTTTAATATAAGGAAAATTTGAGAAAGGAAATGAACTTAATGAAAGAAAGGGAAGGGAAGATTGTGATTTGCGAGGATTGAGGAAAGATGAGTTGTTTGGTATGAAGAAAATTGAGGGGTGGCACTTGGAAAAGAAAAGAAAAATACTCATTTTACCCTCAAATTGAATTAATAATTATCTATTAATCTAATTTATATTTCAATTCATTCATTAAATAATTATTAGTACAATAATTTAAGAATAAAATAAAATTAATAAAATATAAATTATAGTTTAAATAAATTATAATCATTAGTTTCGTACATTTTAATTTAAAATTTTCAAGAGCATATTTATCTTTCGGATATTCCTTCATGCTAAGGAATAGAACTGGTAAAAAGAGACGGTTTTTCACGAGCCAAGGCCTAAAAAAGTTGGTCTAAAGAAAAATAGTCATATTTTGAGGCCCGGCTTATAATCATAAGGGTCAGAGCTGGCCCTACAGGGCTGAAGTTATTTTAACAATTTTTTTTAGTTCTTTTTTTAAAAAATTACAACAATGAAAATTCTAATTTAACACATAAATATTGTCAAAATTAGGGTGTAAATGGTATGCATCATGAAACAAACAAACATAGTCATTAAGTTATGATCAAAGGTAAATTATTCTCCACATACCACAATTACAAATAATTAATGAGAAGACTTAAAAAAATTAAAAATACTTCTTACAAATATATTTTGAAAATTGTAAGTAATCAACAAAATAAACAACACAAGATATAAAAACAAATACCAGAAAATAAGTAAAAAAAATACAAAATTGGTAAGAATACTTATAAAATAAGAAATATCATTTATAAGTTTTTAATTTTTAGGATTGTTAATACAAAATATTCTTATAAAATTTAATTCTCAAAAAGATAATAACAACTAAATATTTGTAACATCATCAATAAAATATAAAAAATCAATAATATTATTATCATATAAATAATTTTAAAAAATAAAAATATATATACGAGTTTAAAATGGCCAACTCGTGCCCCTATAGGGTTGGTTCTTTTAAACTCACTTTCACTTTTGAGTTTTGAGACAAAAATCTTAAACTCAATCCTTATAAATTCAAAGTCTAAATGAGCCAGACCCGATCTCATCTTCTCACCTTTAAAAAAAGATTGGTGAACCCAAGAACTTAATTTTTCAAAATAATTGAATGTTAAAAATGTACCAAACAAAAAAAACTTAATCATCTTCCCCTTTCTTCCCTATCATTGCCACCTTTTCAGCTTAAGGCCGGTATAGTCTTACTCTTTAGTGAGTGCAATTTACCATATGTAACTTATCTTGAAAAGACGCTGTTGGTTTTAGCTGAATGCAACATATCTATAGGAGGTATAGCTAAAGAAAATTTAATTTACGACTTTAAACAATTTTAAGGTAATTTTGGATAATAAATTTAAAATAAAAATGGTTTAACTACCCTCATATTTTATCTAATTTATAAAAATTTCTCTCTATTTTAAAAGTGTATATAAACTTCCTTTAAAATTAAAATGCATGCTATACAAACATCTCTCATATTTTTTAGATATCGTTTCTATTCACTCAAACCATTAAATTTAACTCTTAAACTTTGTTTTTGACCAAAACACACCCATTTAACATACAAATTATTCCCAGAAAGTAAATTTTTTTGATATTACCATAATATAATTTTTATACAATGTTAAAAAAATTTTAGCTAATGCATATATACGTTTTCAAACTTTTTAATATGTTATAAAATTTATTATTTTTTATTATATTATAAATTTTATAATTTAAATTTTTATTTAAATTTATTGAAACTTATTTACTATTTCTTTCAAAGGACTAAAAACATATTTCAAACACATATTTTTTATCATATAGTATAAACGATACAAGTTTTTGAGATTATATAAATAATTTATATTTAAAATTTAAAATTTTTACGCACAATTATTGTCTTAAACAATTATAATATATTCAGTTAAGTATATACTAATCAAATTTCTATGTCTACATTAATTAGATTACTTTAATTTTTGTCACAATATGGTAAAAAATAAATAAATATAACTGTGCAAAAAGGAAAAATGAGGTGAAATAGAAGACTATTAATTGCTTCAAAATAATTTTATCTAAAATTTTTGGATTTAGAGTGATGAAGGGTATTCATCTAAAAAAAACATTGAATGAAGGGTGTATTAGTAATTAAAATTTATTTAAATATTTTTTTAGAATATTATTAACAGAATTAATTGTTTGGATTTAAGTGTATGTTTTTAAAATATAAGTGAAGCTTATGTAATTAAGACAAAACACAAGGAAATTAGAGTATTTTACTCTAAATTTTATGACCATGGATTTTCAACAATTTTCTCAAAAAGAATTATCATCTTTTTACCTTATGAAAAAAGGATTATCATCTTTTATTTATTCTTTAGTTGGAATCTGTATATAAAATAATTAAAATTTTTAATTTTTTATAAAATTATTTTATTTGATATTATCTTTTTTGAGTATTTTATATTATATTTTATTAAAATAAAATATGAGTCTTTGTTTGCCAACAAAAGATTATGTGTGAATTATTAAAAACTACATTGCAAGCAAATTAATTGCATTTCTACCATTGCACATAGTGGGTGATAAGTTATACACGGGTGGATGATATTTTACACACGAGGGATGGTATTTGCACATTTACAGGGATGAATTTTACACATGTAGATGATGCTTGCACATAAGGGGTGCTTGTTTGCACCTGCAGTACCAATTAGCAAATAATTTCTTTACAAGGTATTTTTGAACCATTTTCCCAAAGATTATTATATTAATCTCATTGGAAGATTAATCACAGTGATTGACTGATTGTACCCTCAATATCTCATAAAAATGGAAAAATTACATTCAGGTCTCAGACAAGATAAAAAATAAAAAAATAGTCCATTAAAATCTCAAAATCACAAAAAGGTCTCATGAGACTGTTTTGCAATAAATTCCAATCATGGACTTGTTAATCAACGCTTATGGACTTGCCAATATACACCCTAGACTTGTCAATGACGCGCTCCTAGACTTGTCAGCGAATGCCCATGAACTTATCAGCGGAATTTGAATTTATTATAAAAAAGTTTCACAGGATTTTGCGACAATTTTGAGATTTCAAGTTACAATTTTTTCATTTTTTCTTTTGCTCGGGACCTAAATGTAATTTTTCTAAAAGATATACTCTCACGTCCTTAATATAAGATATATTTACTTAAGTTGATTATATTAAGGAAGTAAGTTGAGTTAGTTAATATGATATTTATTTTCTAAAACACCCTAATTATCTTTCTATATTCCCTCACCTCATCTCCTCATTAATTATTATTGAAAGAGCACCAATATGGGATAAATTAGAAAAAATTTGATAAAAATATAAAATATGTCTTATATTTAGAGTACAGATCAACTTTCTAAATATCTCTTATATTAAAAAATAGAGAGAGTATAAAATTTCGACTGTCTAATTTAATTTGGATGCTCAACCTTGGGCATATTATATTCAGGCGTCGTCATATTTCATTCATTGTTTTGATTTGTATATAATTTTTAAGAGGGATCTTGTCTTATTTCATTTTTTTATTAATGGCTGTCTTATTTATTATTAATTATTGGAAGTAGGTATGATCTAAAGAAATAATTTAAGTCAGTTAAAGGAAGAGGCATGAAGGAAGAGTGTTAGTAATTTAAGTAATTATTTAAGTATGGTTTCTTTTTCATTAATAATTTAAGTAATTACATGCAGCACCCCTCACTCTTTTTTCTTTTTCTATTTTACTATAATGGCGGTACAGAAAAGAAAAGGAAGGAAAAAAAATAACAAAGAAAGAAAGCCAAGTCAAATTTTTAGAGTGGGGCCAAGAGAAATTAAAAATCAAAACATCGATGGCTGCCACTAGTGGAGGCTACAACTCCCGCAATTTTGTTTAGTATTATCGATATAAATTTTAATATAACGCTTTTTGACTTGTATAAGGCTTTTCATAAATATTATATTTCATCAAATTCTATGTCTGCCCATCTCTGTCAACAACAGCAATAGCTCACATGCATGCTTAGATAACGTACTCATATTTATCAAATTTTACATATAGATAAAATATTTTTCTACGACATGGGGTTCAGGGACCCAAAAATAAAAAATTATAAGATAAAAAAAATTAAAAAGAAAAAAAAACAGGAAAATTTTGTATCGTTAAGATGGGAGATTCTTACAAAGTTAATGTGGGGCGATTCTTTATTAAGAACTTTATAACTAAGTGACATGAAACCTCATTAAGTAGAAAGTCACAAGTTTGGTTATATACTTGTAACCTCGTATTAATAAAATCTATGCTTTAAATAAAAATAGGATTAATGCAACCCTCGGTCTTGTTGTGTGTGGGACACTGGGACTATGGGGAGATTGACGTGGATGCTTTGGCTTCGAAAGCTTGAGATGAGGGACGGGTCAAGGGAGAATGATAAATGACATTTTAATCCGTTACAAAACAGGAGTAGCAATTAGCAAAAGAAATGGTAAATAAAAAAATTGTTGCCTTTTATTTGTTCATTAGTTGGAATATAATCTCGGCATCTTTTAGCGGAAATCACATGGGTCACTAGGTAGTCCAAGTTGAATCCCGTTAGCTTATTCAATATTTATAATTAAACTAATATAACTAATTAATTTATAAAAGTATTCTAGTATTCCTATATAATTTTGAAAAGAGTAATATTTCAATAAAAATAATATTAATCCCAACATTGAAACTCACATCATCCAGCACGTCGAATTCCTGAAGGACAAATCTGAAATATTGTTAATTTTTTTTAATTTAAAATGGCTTTATATCATACTCAGGAATGAGAAAACAAAATATAAAACTTATTTACTTAAAAATTCTCATTCAATTCTATCAATTTAAAATGCCATAGAACTATATGATTATTCTTTTTCTCTCAAATGTCATATAAAACTAATTTACTTATAGTATATATGTAAACTTATTTACTTACAATATATATATATGTATCATATCATGATTAATGTTTGAAAGTTTTATATATTTATACACACGCGTGCAAAAATAATACTCATATGTCACATATTTGAATTTATACAAATAATAGTAATAAAAAAAGATATGGAACACAAAACTAAAATCACTACCGTAGAATCGCTTATATATAACGATGAGTATCGACTATAAATTATGATTTTGAACCGTCATATATGCGGATGCTATATATATTTAGTTCCGAATAGTTATATATGCATTGTAATATATTGAAGACATATATAACAATTATTTATAAATAATCGTAATGTATTGATTTTATTTTTTTATTATATATAATTATTTTTTATTATTTTTTCCTTTAATTTTATTGTTAATATTTATTATATAAAACACAATATAATCATTGATAATAACAAGATAATAATATTAAATAAAAATTTTATTTATAATATTCAAAATTCAATACATTATAGATAAACATCATACAATTTAAAATAAATTAATCACTTAAACACTTTAAAACATTATCTTATAATTTTTTGAATTCTAAAAGAAAATATATCAAAAAATTAAACAATACTCTCCAATGCTTTTTATTGTAAATTGTTGATCACATATCAGTACTCCAAAGTTCCAGTAACTGTAAAAAAGATAATATAAATGTGATAATTAAAATATCTATAGCAAAAATTGGCAAATATTAAAACTTGAACAAATCTCATATTTGATTTCAACATACCTATTAAAGTTTAGGAATATAAGAGGGTGAACGTTCAAGTAGATTGTGATTCAACAAGCTGCTAAAAATTAGAAGAAAAAATTATATTGATTTTAGTTTATAAAAAATTTTACATCATCACTTTTTTTTGTGCTCCCTACCTTTTTCCAGTATTTTTCTTTGTTTTTATCTTCAAACTAACAGCTATCATAAAAAAATTAGATATGATTTTTGTCTATGATTCTTCTTCTTAAATAATCCAGTGACCTTGAGCCTCAATTAGTAAGCTCTCATTATATAAAAAAATAAAATGAAACTAAAAATATTAATTAAAAAAAATGAAAGCTTAGTTGAAGAAGAATCACAAGAGGAAAGAGCAGCAAAGTGAAGATTCATGTTAGTAGTTGATGATGGAACTTGTAACGATAGAGCAAAACCTATGGAAAGAAGAGCTACGAGACCCACTAGAAAACCTTAAAAACATTTAAGAAGGTATTGAAACAGTTGTGTCAAATAAACTTTTTTTTTAAAATCTTGTCTTCTCATATTTGATATCTTTTAAAATCTTGCAGTTTTAGATGAAAGAATACTTAACGATTCTTTGTAAAGAACCGTAATATATTGTTCATAATATTAATTAATATATCAATAAAAAATATATTAATATATAGGTAAATTAATTAATAGTTACTTGTGAAGAACTATAATGTCAAATAATTTTTTTATATAACAAAATACTAGGATACTTAGCGGTTCTTTATAAAGAAATGTAATATATTGTCAAATAATTTTTTTTTCAGAATCTCACATTTTTTATATTAAATAATACTTATTGAATCTTTGTAAAGAACCATAATGTATTGTCCATAATATTAATTAATATATCAATAAGAAAATATATTCATATATTGTTAAATTACTTAACAGTTACTTACGAAGAAATATATTGTCAAATATTTTTTTTAATATAAGAGGATACTTAACGATTCTTTATAAAGAATTGCAATATATTGTTAAATAATTTTTTTCCTGAATCTCACTTTTTTATATTAAATAATATTTAATAGGTTTTTATGAAGAACTATAATGTATTGTCAAATAAATTTTTTATAAAATTTTTCCTTCTTATATTTGATATTTTTCATAATACCGCCTTCTTATATATCATTGTTATCATTTTTTTAACTATTAAATAATATTAAAGAATATATAATGGTTCTTTGTGAAAAGCTACCATGTATTTAATTTTTTTTTAAAGAAAATATCATCTTCTTATATATGACGGTTTTCATTGATAACTGTTAAATATTCTTAAAGAATATATGACAGTTCTTTATGAAGAACTATCAAGTATTGTCAAAAAAATTTTTTTCTAAAATCTCGTCTATCTTGCCTCCTTAAGATATTAATAGATATTATATATTAGACTGATATTTTAACATATGATATTTATCTTAAAAGTTTAAAATTGAGATATTATTAGATATAATTAAATCTTAACATATTATATTTATCTTAAAAGTATAAATTTGAGATATTATTAGATATAGATATAATATCTAATAATATCTCATATTTATATAATTATAGTTTATGGTTAATTATTATAACAATTATGTATTATTTTTACTAATACAATGTTGGAAGATAAATCATTTGTAAGTGTTATATGACGGTTGTTTCGTAAAAAAATATCATTTGTCATTAAATAAATGACGATTCTAAACTACAATCGTTATTTTTTATTTTTACGAATTTTTCCTCTCAATATATGATTGTGCGCATATTTAACCATGATGTTTTAATGTTATATATTCTTATGCAGCCTTCGCTTTGATATATATGACGTTTATTTGTTGTAAATGTTTTATTAAGCATTATATATTCGAATATGTTGTAGTGAATGAAAAGTAAGGGCAAGTGATGGAGGAATGTATCTTCATATTGGAGCATATGAATTGAGTATTGGGGAAAATCTAAGAAGATACTGAGAAGTAGAAATTTTAAGAAGAAAACATAATGACGGGTTTGGAGCTTGACATGAAAATCTCCTTCAATTACAAGATTAGAAAGCTTGTGTAATTCCTATATATGCATATGTCATATTATATTATATCATGATTAATGCATGAATAATTTTCATACATATCATATATTTAAAGGTTAAATGTTATTTTTGTCTTGAAAGTATTCACCGGGGACCAATTTTACCTTACAAGTTTTTCGCGGACTAATTTTGCCCCGAAAGTGTCAATTTTGGAGTAATTTTTCCCTGATCGTTATCCCCGTTAAGTTTAACCGTTAGTTGACTTAATTCAGGGCAAATTTTCTCCTAAGTAAAAACTTTCAGGGTAAATTTGCACCTTAACAAAAATGACATGGACGACAAATTGCCCTGAAAGTTTTAACTTAGGAGCAAATTTACCCTAAATTCAGTCAACTAACAGTCAAACTTAATAGGGATAACGGTCAGGGAAAAATTGCTCCAAATTTGACATTTCTGGGAAAAAAATTTTCCTCGAAAAACTTCTAGGGCAAAATTGGCCACCAGTGAGTACTTTTGGGACAAAAATGGCCTTTAACCCTATATTTAAATTTACAAATAAATTGTACATTTATACATAAAGAAGATAATTTAAGAACTTAATTGTACAATTCGAGGTCATATTAATAAATCCTTCAATTTAGGAGTTATAAAGTATAATAACATTAACCATGAGATGAAATCCTAAGAGACCATAAAATTACTTGCACACCATAATATTTAATTTTACAAACAAATTGACATCATATATTAAAATTTTAAAATGACTAATAATTACTTTTTGGTTTATTTCATATATCATACTTGTGATAATAGTTATCAATAACACAATATTAAACAATATAATAATTTCTCTCACATAAGTCAATCACAATAACTTTAAACAAATAAATTTTAGTAATAAAAAAAATTAAATATCATATAGCCTTCTGGGCTTATTATTATTTCTCTTGACTTCACAATAAATCTTGGGATCTTACCTTACAACTTATTGCCTCTTTTAATACTTTTTCCCTTAACATCTCATGTTTTTCCTTTCATAATTTGGTCTTATTTTCAATACATTGATATATATATTTATTAATGACTTCTGGCCATATATATTAAAACAATTGCTTATGACTTTATATCCAAATATCATTATTTTAATATCATCTAACATTGTTGCCTCTAATTATCAATTTGGGAAAAATATGTTAATTAATCTTTAGGACTATTAGTCTTCAGAACTATTACTCTTGAGTGGCATAATTTCTTGCAAATTATTTGTCTTTAGGACAATAGTAAAAATACTTTTTCAAGGCTCCCAAAACCCCTTTGTATATTTTGATATTTGAAACATAAGCCTTCATGGATTTAATATGCCGCAAATTTTTTTTTCTCTTCATGCCATTTCCTCAAATCGTTAGTGTTCTTTTACAATAGATCCTTCACAAAAAGGGATGAGACTTCTTATCATCCAATCATAAAATTAAGAGTATTATGACTACTAGCCATTCAATGAAATTAAAATATCAATAGATATCCAATTGATTAACATAAACATATAGAAGAATAAAATTTAAACTTTAAATAATAAAATAAAAAGGGTTAAGGCTCTAAAATACCTTTCAACTTGTATCAAAAGTGCAAAAGTAACTATAAACTATTTTTTTCGAAGCAAAAGCGATCATAAACTTTCAAACTTAGGACAAAACCGTTAAGAACTAATTTCCATATATTAAAATAGGAAAAATTAATCTTTTAACCCTTAAAGTTTTAAACTTAGGCCAAAACCGTTAAGAACTAATTTCCATATATTAAAATAGGAAAAATTAATCTTTTAACCCTTAAAGTTTTAACTCACTTATTGTTAGTACTAATGATTTCACCTAAGAGGGGGTGAATTAGGTGATAATATAAAATTTAAATTATCGGTTAAGAATACTTAATTAAAAGTTAAGAGTAGAGAAGATATCACCGAAGTGTACACCAGAGTTTATATTGGTTCAGGCTTAACCTTTTGACCTATGTCCAATCCTTAGAGTGCTTCTGAGATTTCCACTATACTTATAAGATTCGATGGGTTCTTGGAACTACAATATTAGTAAGCTCCTCAACATGACACTCATTCCCCTTCACACTTTATAAGCTGATCCTACTCAAGGTCCTACCACCTTAAGAATCTCTTTGCAAGTAGTGAATGAGGGTATTAAAGTTTCTCTCAAAGAGTAGATAGATGAAAACTAAGGAGCAATAAGAATTACAGAGAATAACAGAAAAACAGAGCACGTAATGAACATAATTAATTTCATCATTGGTCTTTTGCTCAGTCTTGAATGCTTCTGTATTTATTGGTGGAATGTCTTTAATGACAATTGTGAGCATTCAAATTTGTCCGTTAGAAAGTAATTGTAGTTGTTGATGAAGAGAGTGTTTCCTTCGGTTTTTTCTACTACGTATTTAATGTTCTTGTCAGAATTTTGGTTTTTGAGTTTTGAACGTTAATCCAATATTCAAGTACTTGAAACTTACTCAGAACTAATATTAGTACCCTTCAAGAATAGTATAAAATTTTAGGAAGTAAATCAAGATGTGAAGTATGTGAATCAAGATTTCCAAGACGATGATTATTGGTTTTTGATAACTTCACTCGAGTGAGACTGATAATCACTTCAAGTGATGTCCAATTACTCGAGTGTTCATCACTGACACTTGAGTGTTTTTGTGATCTTGTGCTGTTCGTTATCTCAAGAAACTTGGTAGTGATAATTTTGAAAATTTAGTATTACTTGAGTGCTTAGTAACATCACTCGAGTAATCTTGTAACATATTGAAATCCTTGATAGATCACTATCGAGTGCCTCAAGTGATCTCCTTTAGACTTCATCAGTATTTCCAGGTCACTTGCAAGATTCTTGCAAGTGAACACGGATCACTCAAGTGATCTGTATAATTACTTGAGTGATCTTCAAAGAAGATCACATCACTTCAAGTGGCATTGTGAGTAACTCTAGAATTAGTCAGCACTCTAGTGATTTGGCTTTTTTATCACATATTACTTGAATCTTCTTATGAATGACTTTTAGAAGTGTGCCATCACTTGAATGATTAATTTCTTCACTCAAGTGATTTGTGTCCTTGAGTCACTAACTTCCCAATTGTCTGTAATATCAGTTGAATGCTTACTAATTACTCAAGTGATTCTGTTATGACAATCCATTAACCTTCAATTCTTCTGGAAACTACCTGTAAGCTCAATAACTCGAGTGATTTGACATTTGAAAGCTTTTCACAAAACTTGATCACCATCAAATGACTTGGGAAAATTCTTGGAGTGAAGCATCATCACTCAAGTGATTCTCCTTGGTAACATTGAACTGAGACTATCACTTGGGGGCACAAGCTATTGAGTGATTATGTCAAGATTTAAATAGTTCACCATAGATTTCACTTTTTATTTTTCAAGAAGTTTAATTATCACTCAATTCTAATAAATCAAGGTTTGTTATCATCAAAACATTATAAGAACTAACATTCTCCCCTTTTTTGATGATGACAAAACCTGGGTGTTTGATTTTGAAAGAAAATTGATGAGGTTATCAACCTAAGTGAAAGAGTCAATTCTTAACTTAAAAAGAATTTTTTCACTTAATATCAATAGGCACCATGACATAATTCCGTAAGACACAACTTTATTATATCATATCATTTGATAAGCAGATTAGAATAAAAGATAGGATAATCATATAAAAATCATACAAGTGAAATTTAAACAAGCGAAATAAGACATAAACATAACAAGAAACTATATATATAAGATATTTGACCTCGAACGATTCTCAAAACTCTTCTCCCCCTTTTTGTCATCAGTAGAAAAGGTGAAACAGATTGGAAATGTGATATTTAAGGATGGTGGATTGACACGGAGAGGTACAGGTGGTGGAATAGGGTTAGCATCTGAAGGAGAAGGAGATGGTGTTAAAGGAACCATAGCAGTTATGGGGTCAAATAGAATAGAGGTGTGGTCAGGGGAGGAGGAATGTATAGGTGAGTGTGGAGTGAATGTAAGAGAGGAAGCTCAAGTAGGCTCTGGCTCAACAGTAGAACTGGGATCAAATTTAGTTACCTCAGTAGTGGTTACTGTATCAAGGATCTCAATCTCTTTAGTGTGAGAAATGGAATCAGAGTGATGAGACTTTGCATTTGAGGAGTGAGATGGAGACTAGATAATGGGATCTTCTTAAGGAAGATCTCTAGCTAGAATCAGATCAGATATAATTATGGTAGGTAGAATATGAGCGAAAGTATCAGGAAGGATGGGGATAGTATTAGAGGTGGTATCAGGGATGTAGTGGTCATATCAAGGGCAGTAGTGAGGGTAATAGGGACAGTGGTTGTAGTGTTAGGTACAAGAGTAGTAGTGGTGTTAAGTGTGTTAAAACAAGCTTATCACCCAAAGGGGGTGAATTGGGTGATTATAGAATAATCGAACACTTAATAAAAATTTAGTAATCTTAAAAACACAGTTAAGAGTAAGGAGTGAAATCATTGAAGTGTACACCGAGAGTTTATACTGGTTCAGCCATAACTACTTTGATCTACGTCCAGTTCTCAGAAATGTTTCGGAGCCTTTCGCTATATCTTTTAAGATTCAATGGGTTCTTGTACCTTAGTACAACTCAAGTTCCTCACCGGACACTCAGTCTCCCTTACACGATGTAATCTCGAATCATAACGTAAGGTTCCTTAACCTTAAGTTATCATAATAAAAAATATTATGTTTTGTAAAATAAATCTCTCTCATAGAGTATATAGATAAATACTAAAGTACAGATAATGAAACAATGAGAAACAGAGCACTATGAGTATATTGGTCACAATATGTTTGTGTATTGTAAGTGTCTATTCTGTTTTTCGAATCACTGAACTTATATAGCAAAAGTTTTGAGAGCCGTTGTGAATATTCAAATATTTGCTTGTTGATCGTGCTCTGACACATGCTTCAGTGTTACCTATTGTTTTCCTGTTTGTTGAATATGGTTGTTGCCCATGATTTGTTGTTGTTGATGTTTTCCATATGACTGGTAGTGCTTAACACTTGTAAAACACTAAGGAGAAATAACATTTAGAATTCCTCTTAAATATCACTGAGTGAATATTCACTTCACTGGAAGTGATCAGTATCACTCGAGTGCACCACGAGATCACTCAAGTGATTTCTAAGGTTTTGTCAAGTTTCTGGAAGTGATTCTGATGAGAACAGTGGATCACTCGAGTTAACAAACTATTTACTAGTAGTGATATCCATTCACTCAAGTGCATCATGACTTCACTAGAAGTGATTTAGTAAAAACAATATATCACTCGAGTGCACATACAATTCATTGGAAGTGATATCTTTGAAACATGCAATCATTTGAGTGCATATTAATTTCACTGGAAGTGATTTCAGAAGAAAACAGAATATCACTCGAGTGCATAGCAATTCACTAGAAGTGATATGATTAACTAGAAGTGCGTTGAGTGATTACTGGAAGTGATGTACTAAGAAAACCATACCACTCGAGTGAATATGATCTGACTGGAAGTAATTTGGTGCATACTGGCATTCACTAGGAGTGATATGACTTTCACTAGAAGTGATGTTGGCAAAATAGATATATCACTCAAGTGCAACCAATTCACTAGAAGTGATCTGATGAACTAATAGTCACTAAAAGTGATATGATAAAACACTGGAAGTGATATGTAATTTTAGCCAATCACTCGAGTGAATCTGGAGATCACTCAAGTGATTTGCTTTATGAGGCATATCACTCGGGTGATCTTCCTAATCACTTGAGTGATGATTTACATCACTCGAGTGATCTATATTTAGATCACTTTCTCACTTCATTGGTAGTGCACTTTGATTGAATTAAAACTGGATCATTTTAGCTAAGATTTGTTATTATCAAAACATGAAATCTAATATTCTCCCCCCTTTTTTATGATAACAAAGCTTATTGTATGATTATATAATTTTCAGAAGATCAAATCCTCTTTTATAAGTTCAAAAACAATGCCTTTACAAAAAAAAAGCTACAAAAATAAGTTGAGGATATGCTTATCAAAATTTTTGAAATTAGCTTATTAGAAATAAGACCATAGAGATAAGATCAAAAAGTTATGATCACATTTTCATTATAGTAAATCTTTTTACAGTTCCATTTCTATTAGGGTTAAACATAAATAGACTAAATATAAATAGACATATAAAACATAACATAATAACATAAGTAAAATCAAATGATCATATAAGCTCTTCTCCTCCTTTTTGGCATCATCAGGATTAGAAGGAGAGAAGGTGGAAATTGAAGGCTAAACTAGAGGAGGGACAAGGAATGTGCCCCGTGCAATATAAGGGATGATGGATAGTTGGGCAGGAGACTGGAATGAAAAAGTGGGAGAGGAGGGTTCAATGAGAGTAGTCTCAATGGAAGGAGTAGGTTCTATAACCTCAGTGGGAGTGGTATCCTCAACCACAATCTCCTTAGTGTGAGAATTGGATGAAGTATGATTGATGAGGAGGATAGGATCTGAAGAATAGGATCTCCCTGAGGAAGATCACTACCTGCAATGTGGTCAGAAATAAAAGAGGTGGAAGCTACATGAATAGGAGTATCGAAAGGAATGATAGGAGGGTCTGTGAATGGAGGGATTAGGAGATCATAAAGTGAAGGAGGAGTGGAGGTAGATGGTACAGAGGTGGAAGCTGGAGGGGGTTTAGGAAAGGGAATGTGAAGATAAGTCCTGAAGGTTTCCTCAATCCTTTGAATACGCTCTGTTTGATCTTCCTAACAGTCAAATAGAAGCTTGAAATTGTGATCTACCACCTCTACTAACACTCTGACCTGGTAATTGACCAGATCAACTAGCTGAGTGTTGGACTTATTCAACTCAGTAATGGCAGTCTAGATATCATCCTAAACAAATGTCTGGAGAGCAGCCTAAGTAAAAGAAGGACCTGGTGATACTGCTCTAGAGGATTGAGCCACATCCATCTTAGAAGGAGAATGATCCACCTTCTTGTAATGAAATTCCTTCTTCTTGCTTGTCTTAGGAGATGGAGAGTGAGGGCTCAGAGTCTTAGAGGCAGCTCTAACAAGTATAGTGATTCCCATTCTGATCAGATGTATCTTTCCAAACTTAGGAATCCTCACTATATCTCCTCCAGGAATCAAATTCCATATGTTATGCATGGAGAGGATATAAGAACCAACTGAGGATAAGGAATGGTAGTAGTCTTTGTGGAGTGAAATCTGAATCTTCTCATTTCCTGAAAGATCATATCACCCACATTCCTCCTTTCTCTTACCATAAGGAATGCCATTAACTGCAAGTCTTTCCCAGTAATGTGAGTAAAATTCTTAGCCTTGTTTACCATGCTGCGAGAGTAAATATAGAAGAGGTCTCTCTGATTATTGGTCAAAGCAACAGGTGTACGAGGAAGAGGCTCACCAGGCTGTCTCAGTCTAAATATATCAACTAGTTTATAAATGTGAAAGACTCGGGGAGGATTTTGTGGAACATCCTCTAAGCCTAGGTAAGTATTAATCAAATCTACAGACAACAAGACCTTCTGCTCTCTCATACTGGTCTCAATCTCTTCGCTATAATTCTTCCCTAGCTATCCTTGACATCAGCTATCTTCATATTACAATAAAAATGCTTAACAATCAATGGATTATAAGAAATTATCAACTGAAGCCAGAAATCATACTAATCAAGATAGGGGATAAATCCAAATAAAAATCCCTTTTGAGTTCAGCTAAATCAACGTACACAACAGGGCAGAATTGTCTCTTGGCAAATTCAGTTTCAAAGACAATGGAGTTGTTTACCTTGAGATCTCTTATATTGAAACCAGGAGGAGAAGTGAAAAGCTCAGGGGTATTGTCTTGAAAGGGCTAAATAGTCCCAGAGGGAACTTCACTTGGGTAGCCTGAGATTCAGTGCCATACTTTGATCTTCTAGGAGTAGAGGAAGCATCTTCAAGGATATTTATAGACCTTACCATTTTGGTCTTCAACAAAGATTCTTGGGCATCTGCTCTCTTTATTTCTCCTTTCCTTTTCCTTTTGAGGGTGCCTGGGTTTCTGTGGGAGTTACCCTAAGTTCTTGAATAACTACTCCTTTTTCTTTCTAAACTTTTGGCTTGTATTTGGAGGTTGATCTAATATTCTTTGATGGCGGTGAATCACGGTTAAGATTGGGCTTTTTAGTTCATGCCATTGCTGGAGATGAAAGCTTTCGGTTAAGGTTCTGACAGAGGTGCCGAGAGAATCTGAGATGAAGTCTAGGGCTCGAATCAATGAAGGGAAGATGGTAAATCACAGTTGAGAAGGATTTATCAGTGTTTTTTGGTGGATTATGAAGTGGAAACTGGGAAGAATTTAAAGGAAAGGAGTATAGAGTTGCTGAAGGTTGGGAGAGTAGTGGTGGAAGAAAGCTGATGGGAAATTTTGAAATGAAATGAACAGTCGCGGGAAAAAGAACTGATATAATAGCATATTTTAACATTTTCTCGAGTGATTTTCTCCTCTACTTGAGTGATTTTAGCTATCACTTGATTGAATTGATAAAATCACTCGAGCAATTTGCTTCTGAAACAAAATCATTTGAGTGAAATCTTCAAATGACCCAAGTGAATCCTTATAAAGCACTTGCACTCGAGTGTATTTATGAATCACTCGAGTGAAATCTAGTGACACTACCCTGGGTCCCAAACTCACTCCAATTACTTACCTCACTCGAGTGACCAACCTGTAGCATCATTATCACTTAAGTGATATCACTTTTCACTCAAGTGTTTTCCTTTCTATTTACCTTTGTTATGTGAAGAGAGAACATAGCATCCTACAAAACAAATTTCTAGAAACTTGGATGCTTAAGTTTGTTAACAAATCATCAAAACATTATAAAATCACATTTACTAACATTTATAAAACTTAATAACTTACAATTCATTGGGATTTACCATTCTCAATTCTTTCTGTATATACATGAATTGTTCTCTAGTAAGAGATTTAGTGAATATATCAGCCAATTGCAAATGTGTTGGGATAAATAACACCTTGACATCTTTCTTTTGAATATGATCCTGAATGAAATAATGTCTCACATTAATATGCTTGGTTCTTGAATGTTGTACTGGATTTTTCGCTAAGCTTATTGTGCTAGTGTTGTCACAGTAGATAGGAATTTCCTTAAGATAGATACCAAATTTTTGTAACTGCTATTTTGGCCATAATACTTGTGCGCAACAACTCAAAACTACTATATATTCAGCTTCTGTTAAGGATAATGATACTGTAGTTTGTTTCTTGCTGAACCAAGAAACAACTGCACCTCCAAGGAATTGACATTGTTTACTTGTATTCTTCCTATCTATCTTGTAGCTATTATGATCATAGTCTGAATATGCAACTAAATACTCATTACCACCCTTAGGATACCATATACCCAATTTCTTCATGTCAGCAAGATATCTGAAAATTCTTTTCACCACTTTAGCATGTGATTCCTTAGGACATGATTGATATCTAGCACACAGACTAACACTGAATTGGATATCTAGTCTGCTAGTGGTGAGGTAGAGTAATGATCTAATCATTCCTTGATACTTGGTTATATTAAAATCAACTCCTTCCTCATCCAGTTCTAAAAGAGCTATTAAACTTATGGGTGTATCTACTCCATTGGCTTAATCCATTCCATACGTTTTGAGAAGTTCTTTAAGAAATTACGTTTTAGAAATGAATATTCCATTCTTTCTTTGTTTGATTTGTAGGCCTAAAAAGAATGTCAATTCACCTATCATGGATATTTCAAACTTCCCCTGCATTATCTCAGAGAACTCTTTGCACATAGAATCATTAGTAGCACCGAATATAATATCATCAACATAAATTTGAACTATTAAAATATCATTTCGTTTTCATTTTATAAATAATGTTGTATCAACTTTTTCTCGTGCAAAACCTTGTTCGATGAGAAATTTACTCAACCTTTCCTACCATGCCGTGGGAGCTTGTTTCAAACCATATAAGGCTTTTCTTAATTTGAAAACCTAATTTGGCTTTGAAATATCTTCAAATCCTGGAGGTTGTTCTACATAGACTTCCTCTAAGATGTAGCCCTTCAAGAATGCATTTTTCACATCCATTTGATAAAAGCTTGAATCATTTGATACACGCAAAGGCTAAGAGTACTCGTATAGCTTCCAATCTTGCTACTGGAATATATGTTTCCTCATAATCAATAACTTCTTAATTATAGCCTTTGGCGACCAATCTTACCTTATTTCTGACAATAGCTGTGGATTCATCAAGTTTTTTTTTGAATACCCATTCAGTGCCAATGAACAAATAATCTTTAAGCCAGGGTACCAAGTCCTAAACTAGATTTCTTTCAAACTGATTTAGTTCTTCTTGCATTGCTAACACCTAATCATTGTTTGTTAGGGCTTCGTCAATGTTAAAAGGTTCTAATTCAGAAATGAATGCAGAAAAGCTAACTTCATTCAAAACTTTGTTTCTGGTTTTGACACCTTCATTCACTTCTCCTATGACTTAATTTAAAGGATGACTCTTGTTATATTTCCAGGCTCTAAGTTGTACTAATTGACTTGATTCAACATCTTTTTCGATTTTATCATCCTCTGGACTGGGAGGATTAGAATAAGGTTGGTTATTTTGATGGTTATTAACTTTATCTTACTCATCGTCAATGTTTTTGCTAGAGGACTCAAGTTTATCAAATACAACATGAATTGATTCTTTAAATACACATGCTTGTTTATTAAAAACTTTATATGCTTTACTTTGTTCGGAATAGCCTAGGAAAAGTCCTTCATCTGCTTTAGCATCAAAATTTCCTAGATTTTCTTTACCATTGTTATGAATGAAACACTTACAACCGAATATGTGTAGATGAGCAAGGTTTGGCTTTCGTCCCTTGTAGAGTTTGTATGGTGTCTTTCCAAGTTTGGTTTTGACATACGCTCTATTTGAAATGTAGCATGCAGTGCTCATAGCGTCTGCCCAGAAGATTTGAGATATGTTCTTTTCATTTAGCATGACACTAGGCATCTCTGTAAGAACTCTGTTCTTCCTCTCTACAACTCTATTTTGCTGTGGTGTTCTTGGAGCAGAGAAATTGTGATCAATGCCATTTGTGTCACAGTAGTCTGTAAAGGCGTAATTTTCAAATTCCTCATCATGATCTATTCTAATACCTACAATAGACATACATTTCTCATTTTACATTTTCTTGGCAAAAACAATAAATTTACTAAAAGTTTCGTCTTTAGAAGACAAAATAATAGTCCATGTAAATCTAAAAAAATCATCAATAATAACCAATGTATATAAATTTCCACTAAGATTCTTAACTCTTGTTGGACCTACCTGTAATATCTTGAATTTTAGGACAAGAGGCTTGGGATTAAGCCTAGATTAAGAGGACTGCTAGACCCTGGTTTAGCGAATGTCCTGGCCAGGCATTGTATTATTTCCCTAAAATCCTTTTATATCCTTGGATATTAAAAGGAATTATATTGGTGAGCTAAAGAGCTCGAGGAATAACAAAACAAAGTGATTGGAAGTCACACACAATATAGTAAAATGGAACACAAAGTAATTTTGCTACCGGTGAAATTCCCTGTATGGCAGTGATGATTGTGTGACATTTTTTGATAGGTAAATGATGGTAAAAAATTATAAAACTTTCTAGAATGAAATTATACTTATCAAGATTTAATTTGATAGGTCATATAAGTCATTTGGAGTTGTACACAAAGAGAAATGAATTTTTGAAGTTAGCCCAGCGAAATTAACTATTTTCTAGGGTAGCATCTAAAGATTAAAATTCTAGAAAGAGTGAGCTTCTAATTGGACAAAGGTTATATTTTTCTTAAAAATAGACTCGATAAGGGTTGCATAGCCTTTGAAACCAAGCCAATTGGAATTTTGTACAATTAGATATGAATTTTTAAATTTTAATGAAAATTCTGTCAGTTTTGCAATTAAGTGCGAAAATTAATTATTTGGACCAATATTGAGCTGACACGTGGCAGGTACTTAATAACCCATTTAACCATCGATTCATCTCCTTCATCAGCCATTCCTGCGTGCTGAACCACATAGAGAGAGAGAGAATGAAGCAGCCAAAAATGGAGAAAGAAGCGAGAGAAAATTATGTGCGCCGAAACTCTACCATAACGGCATCCTCTCTCAAAGTACCCTTCAGGAAACTTCTTCTACTCGTCGCAAGCTTTATTTCTACGAATTTATATTTTTAATTGGAGGTGTTTAGTGCTATCTCCGTTGCCAGAGTATTGCCAGAATTTTAAACAATTTGCAGAAACGGTAGAGGTAAGCGTAAGTTTCCTTTTTAACCGATTGATTTGTTGTTTGGATGGGTATATTGGAAGTTGGGTACTATTCATAATTATAAGAAAATGATATTTTCAATGGCTAAATCATGTCTAATGAGTGTTTAAATAGTTAATCATTTGATTAGAAGTAGAAAGGAAGTGATTAAGCCAAAGAAAATGAGAAACCGACAAACTCTTTCCGGGAACTCTAAATTACTGTTTCTGTTCTGGATATTTAATGGAGAAGAAATGGAAATTTGGTAATTTTGATACTTCCATTAGCTTTAGAAGGCAAAATTGTGTAGGTATACAAGTGTTCATGATTTTTGGATGCTTGTATATAAATTTGGGAAATTATGAAACATATATGTGCATGTTGTTTAAATCTGCCCTGTGTGGCAGTCAGAGTTGTGCGTGATGTTTGAGGTCTAAAACTTGTCCAAAAATTCCGAAATTTTCCAGACTTAAATTATAAATAATAAGCTTTAATATGATAGTAATATGAAGGATTTAGATAAGTTTGCTAGGAGTTGTGATTTTTCAAATTCTGGTCATGTGAATTTGAGAATTTCTAGAATAGTATGTTTTTACATGATATTTTAGGGACTGAACCTTATCCAAAAATTCTTAAACTTTCCAGAATTAAATTAGCGACATATAGCTTTAATTGGATGGGTATTTTGTAATTTCTGGACAAGTATATTGGGAGATATGAATTTTTAAATTTCTGCCCTGTTTTCTGGAAAGAAACCTAAAACAGTGTGGTTTGGCAAAATTCTGGGAATTTTGTGGTTGTGGTGGCTAAATTTAGCATTTTTATGTGAAATTATATTCAAATATCTTCACATAAGAATTAGAACCACTCGATTTAGAGTTTTCTAAAATTAATGGTGAATTTTCAAAGTTAATTGTGTTAACTGAAATTCTGAAACAGAGATTAGAAAGGGGAAATTTCATGTTAAAGTATTCACATATAGCTAATGGCTATATGTTCCTTTGAAAATAGACCTAAAGAGGATTGAATAGAGCATTGAATTATGGCTCTAATAATGTGATTGGTTATATAAGGCAATAAAGTGACAAAGAAAAAGCAATGGCTGGCGGATCAAGGGACAAGAAGAGAAGGACATAAAGTCCGAGAGGTAGTGAACTTACCTTTTTTGCATGTATGCAATATATATGTCTTGCATTGATTATGTGAATGCTTTGCCTATTTGTATGGAACATGTATGATTGGTTGAAACTCTGTTATATTTATGCAATGGCCATATGTATGTCATAACATCGAGCATGCAACATATCATTATGTTGGCATGAAATAGTGTAGGCAAGCATGCCATGCATTCATATATATCTGGCATGCATAGTGGTAATGTTTACTACTGAGATTCTCTCGAATCTCACTCCTCCAAACCAACCATTTAGACAGGTAGAGAATGCCTAGAGATATACAAGGAGGAACTCCGATGGTGAAGGGTGGATTATAGTGCAATGCACTGCCTTTTGTATTTAGTGAAAACATTTGATATGTATGTACATGGGTGTATGAATGAAGTTTAGCAGAGAACACCTCTAAGAGAACCGCTCTAATTAAATTAAAGGTAGAATCGCTCGCATATTCTGATATAATGAGATTAAGAGCCGATGAGACATTATGACGTAGTTAAACTTGTGAAAATAATTGAAATGTTTTTTTTACCTGCTGAAAAACCCTCTGAACCCTAGGTTCAACTCCTGAGTTGAGATTGGTTATTTATGAATGTTTTCTGAAGTTGGGCAACCAGGGTTCAAATCTTGGCCCCACCAATGATTTCACTACTCATTTATACTCATCTAGGGCTATTGGAATTAAGGTATTACACCACTAAATCCATATATAGAAGTTGAAGTGGTCTGTTGGTAGTGATTTCATTTTTCGATTTGAAAGATGATTATATTTGTTTACTTTTTTGACATGTATCACAAATTAGATCATTTTTGAAATCTACTTTAAGTAAACCAATTACTAAATCATTTTTGAGTAACTTACCTAGTTGATGCATATTGACATGAGCTAGTAGTTTATGCCATAGCCAGCTTTCATCAGTATTACTTAGAAAATAATTTTCAGAAGTATTTTCATTCATATAAAGGATATAGCAGTTACCTTCCCTTCTTGCTCTAAGTTTTGTTTTTAGATTCTTCTTTTCGATTTGCAGGTCTTTCTTGCTTACAATCAGACATTCTTCTGAGTTAAATATGACCCAATTGCCTTTGTCTGTGCTTTGACTCATGCTTAGCAGGTTGTGACATAAGCCTTCAATGTAATATACGTCATTGATTTGTATACCTTTATTGCTTTTGATTTCACTGAGTTTTGCTATCCTTCCAGATTGATTTCTTCTAAATTTTACTTTGCCACCTTCTTTTGGTTCTAGTGTGGTAAAATTCTCAGGATCACCGGTTATATGTCTGGAGCATCTACTATCTATATATCATTTGTTGGCTCTGGATGCTTTGAAGTAAACCTGCAATTAAGGACAATTAAGTTTTAGGTACCCATATCTTTTTAGGTCCTTTTGGGTTAGTATAGATAATTCTCTGAACATACGAATCCTTAAGTACCCATTTGTAGGTTCCTATAATTTCTTTCTTGTTATGAATGCATGAAGTGTAATGTATTTTCTTATTGCAATAATTATAGTGAGCGAAAGGATTAGACGTATGCTCAGAATGTTTGAAATAATTCAAATACATTTTTCCATATGTTTTCTTTTTACCCTTCTTTTTGTCTAATTTTGGATCATATCCAATACCAGACCGATCATTTACAACACGATGAGCTTTTAAAATAACATTTAACATCTCACTTCCTTTTGTAAATTTTTCAAGAGTTTTAGAGAAATCAGTTTTTTAATTTTTCATAGAAGAACAATTTTTGCAATATTTTTTATGAAGCCTCTTTAAGTTTTTTTCAACCAATTTTTTTTCTTTTTGAACATAATGAGTTCTTTAACTACTTTAATGAATTTAGAATGTAAAGCATTGTATTCATCATGTAATTCATTATAAGTAGGATCAAAATCGTTTACCTCTTCCTCTATTTCCTCTTGAGCAACTGGGCATATATTGTATATCTCTTCATTATCGCTTTCTTCATCTGAGGAACTGTCTCCCCATATTGCAGAAACAAATGCTTCCTTTCTATTGAAGTATTTTCCTTTTCTCTTTTCTTTATTTTTCTGCAACAGTTCTGCACATTCTGATTTGACATGTCCAAGTTTACCACATTCATACCAGATGATTTCCTTGGTTTCCCTTCTGTCACTTGTTCCACCTCTTTGCAAGTTTTTGAAACCCTGGCCTTTATAGAATTTCTTGAATCTTCTTATTATCAGGCTTATTTCATCGTCATCAAACTTATTGTCTTCTTCTTAACTTTCTTCCTTCGTCACGTTCAGTATGAGTCCCTTCTTTTTCTTGTCCCCGACTTCCTCCAGTTCTCATTTGAATTTTAGTTTGCTCATATTCAGAAAGACTTCCAAACAGAGAAGCTACGGATCGCATCGACTTTCCTTTTACCTCTTCAATCGCCGTGACTTTAGCCTCCCATTCTTTAGAAAGTATATTTAATATCTTTCTTTCTTGGGTATTCTAATCATAGAGTTTTCCAAGGGCTGCAAGTTGACACACAAGGTGAATATATCTAAGTTTAAATTCAACTATCGACTCACCTTTTTTCATATGAAATAAATCAAACTCTGTAACCAAAGTATTGATTCAATTTTCTTTTATTCCTGATGTTCCTTCGTGAGTTATTGCCAGGGCTTGCCACATTTCTTTAGCACTTTGGAGTGTATAAACCCTGAAATATTCTTTTTGACTCAAAGTACTTTGAATCATCAGGACTGCTTTATTATTGAGGGTTATGAGCCTTTTGTCGTTGTCGTCATATTTTGATAGTGACTTGGAAACTTTACGTGAATCTTTAATTTTTGTAGGCACGTAGTTCCCAATTTTAATTATGTCCCATAGTTCATATTCTGTAGTCATGATAAATACTTGAAACTTTGCTTTCTAAAAAGAAAAGTGTTCACTATTGGTCTAGTGATAGAAGCTCTGTTGGGAAGAATTCCTTCACCCATGCTTGCAATTGGATCCATCTTAGGTTATTGTACCTAAACAAGAAGACCTAGGCTCTATTACCAAATGTTAGAACAAGCTTATCACCCAATAGGGGGTGAATTAGGTGATTACAGAATAATCGGACACTTAATAAAACTTTAGTAATCTTAAAAACAAAGTTGAGAGTAAGGAAAGAAATCACCGAAGTGTACATCAAGAGTTTATACTGGTTCAACCACAACCACTTTGACTTACGTCTAGTCCTCAGAAATCCTTATGAGACTTTTACTATATCTTCCAAGATTCAGTGGGTTCTTGGCACCTCAGTACAACGTAAGTTCCTCACCGGACACTCACTCCCCCTTACACGATGTGATCTTGAATCCCAACTTAAGGTTCCTCAACCTTAAGTTATCACAATCAAAAATATTATGTTTTGTAAAACGACTCTCTCTCACAGAGTATATAGATGAATACTAAAGTATAGATAATGAAACAATGAGAAACATATCACTATGAGTATACTGGTCACATTATGTTCATGTATTGTAAGTGTATATTTTGTTTTTCGAATGACTGAACTTATAGAGCAGAAGCTTTGAGAGCCATTGTGAATATTCAAATATTTACCCATTGATCGTGCTCTGACAGATGCTTCAGTGTTATCTATTGTTTGCCTGTTTGTTGAACCATTTGTTGAATATGATTATTGCCCATAATTTATTGTCATTAATGTTTACCATGTGACCGGTAGTACTTAATACTTGTAAAATATTGAGGAGAAATAACCATTAGAATTCCTCTTAAATATCACTCAACTGAATATTCACTTCACTAGAAGTGATCAGTATTACTCGAGTGCACCACAAGATTACTTGAGTGATTTTCATGGTTCTTTCAAGTTTCTGGAAGTGCTTCTGATAAAAACAGTGGATCACTCGAGTTAAAAAACTATTCACTATCAGTGATATCTATTCACTCGAGTATATCATGACTTCACTGGAAGTGATTTGGCAATAATAGTATATTACTCAAATGCATAGACAATTCACTTGAAGCAATATCTTTGAAATAGGCGATCACTCAAGTGCACGTTAATTTCATTGGAAGTGATTTCAGAAGAAAACAAAATATCACTCGAGTACATAGTAATTTACTAGAAGTGCGCTGAGTAATCACTAGAAGTGATGTACCAAGAAAACCATATTACTCGATTGAATATGATCTGACTGGAAGTGATCTGGTACATACTGGCATTCACTGAAAGTGATGTTGGCAAAATAGATATATCACTCGAGTGTAACCCAACTCACTGGAAGTGATATGATAAAACTAATAGTCACTGGAAGTGATCTGATAAAACACTGGAAGTGATTTGTAATTTTAGCCAATCACTCGAGTAAATTTGGTGATCACTCAAGTCATCTACTTTATGAGGCATATTACTTGAGTGAGTATTAATGATCACTCGAGTAATCTGCTTAATTATTCGAGTGATGATCTACATCACTCGAGTGATCTATCATATCACTTTCTTACTTCACTAGTAGTGTACTTTGATTGAATTAAAACTGGATCATTTTAGCCAAGATTTTTTTATCATTAAAACATGAATTCTAACAATATGGAGTAGCTATGGTATCAGGAAGTGTGATGGTATCAGGGAGTGTAGTGGTGGTAGCTGTAGAAGATGTAGAAGCAGGAGCAAATGTGGTGGAAGTTGAAGTCTCAAGAAATGGAATGCCAAGTTGTGTCCTTATAATCTCCTCCATTCTTTGTATTCAGTTTACCTGAGTTGTTTGGAGGTCAAATAATAATTTGAAATTGTAGTTGACTACCTCCACCAGTACTCTAACTTGGTAGTCTACCTTATTAACCAAGTAGGTATTGGATTTCTTCAGCTCTGAGATGGATGACTGAAGTAAGTCTTAGATATAAGTCTGGAAGGTGGCTCCCAAAAAGGAAGGGTCTGGAGACTCTGCTTTGGAGGACTAAGCCTCATCTTTTCTGAGAGGTGACAGCTCCCTCCTTTTGGTCTTGCTCTAAGTTTATGGTGGTGAATGATCACTCTGAACCCTAGGAGCTTCATGAGATACTGTAATACCTATATTCTCCAACTATTCTTCCTAAACTTGGGAATCTTCACCCTTTCCTCTTCAGCAACCAAATGCCAAATGTTGTGTAAGGAGAGAAAGAAGGATACTAGCTGAGGAAAGGGAATGGTGGTGGTCTTTGAAGAGTGAAATATGAATCTTCTCATCTCCTAAAAGATCAGATCACCTAAGTTCCTGTGCTCCTGAGAAAATATGGATGACATCATCTAGTAATCTTTCCCAATAATATGAGAGAAATTTCTAGCTTTGTTGACCATACTCCAAGAATAAATATAGAAGATCACCCTCTAAAGATCACTGAGAGCAGCTGATGTATATGGCAAAGGTCTAATAGGCTCCCCTAGTCTTAAATCTTAGATAGATCATATGGGTAAAAATCCATGAAAGGTTCATTAGGGATGTCCTTAATACCCATATATGAGTTGATCAGGTCTGCACATAAGGTAATCTTATGTCCCCTTATTAAAGTTTCTAACCTCTCCTCAGTGATTCTACCCTTATCATCTAATTGATCTACTATCTTCATATTACAGTAGAATATCTTAACCACAGTAGGACTATAAGGTATCCTCAAACTCAATCTAGACTTATACTATCCTAGATAAGGGTGTATAGATCTAAGTGATAATCCTTTTTCAATAAAATCAGAATCAAAACCTACTTTGCTGACTACCTTGAGTTCACTGGTGTTGAAGTTGGGAGGAGGAATCAAAATTTTTTATTCCTTTGTTTGAGATTGGGAAGACATGGTAGAAGTAAAGGGTCTAGGAGCATTCTGGCTTCCAGTGGCTTGGTGTGAAGGTAAACTATATCATGATTTCCTTGGAATTAAACCTTCTAACCTAATCTTCTTGACAACTAAGGCAAGTTTGTCTTTGTAGACAGAGTCTTGATGATCAACCTCTCTCTTAGGAATCAACTTCTCCTTTCCTTTTCCTTCCAAAGTAGCTTTAGTCTTAGACCTAGTCTCTTAAGGTTCTTGAATGACATTTCCTTTTACTTTCAGAGGTGGAATCGATAGGTCAGTATCTTAGACCTTTGGCTTGAATTTGGGGCTCTTGATTGTCTTTGATTTCTTGGCTGGAAGAGGAGGAGGAGATGAATCCTTGTCAATATCCATCATTTTTGGTTCTTGCCATGATCGAGAGTTAGAATGAAGTTTAGGGTTCCGATGAGGGTTGTTTTAGGGCTCCATTGAACGAAAAAATGAGGAGAATAATGTCAAAATCTAGTGATTAAAGAGTTAGAAATCATTTGTTGGAGCTTTGAGAAATGGAAAGGAAGAGATTTGTGTGAGCAGGAGTTAAACATAGATGAAAGGATAGAAATGGTGTGGAGAAAGATGATAGTTATGAGGTTGAAGATAAACATATTTTGAAAAAGTGAGTAAAAATTTATAGGAAAGTCTGATATAATACTGCCATAAGAATTCACTCGAGTGATTTCCTACAATCACTCGAGTGACTGTCCATATTACTCAAGTGATTTGAAAATAACTCACCTTCACTCAAGTAATTTCTCACTTCATTCGAGTGATACTCTAACTCACTCAAGTGATTTAATTTGTCACTTACCTTACTCGAGTGTGTATTTAAGAACACTCGAGTCCCCCTTATCCTTAACTTAATTAACCACTTGTATCACTCAGGTGTTGGCATCTCCACTCAAGTGATCTTTTGTTTTGGCCTCATCATTCGAGTGCTCTTGATCATTACTTGAGTGATCCACTTACACTTTCAAGATCACTTAAGTGGCTTGTTCAAGTGACTCTTTCTCTGTTTATCCCTGTTTTTCAATGTAAAAATAGAGGATCCTGTAAAACAATTTTCTAGAGGCTCCGATGCTTAAATTAGTTAATAGATCATTAAAACATATTACAAATCAATTCAAATGAAGAAATAAACTTACAATTCATTAGGATTTATCATTCTCAATTCTCACCTTATGAACAAAAATTGATCTTTTGCCAAAGGTTTGGTGAATATGTCGGCTATTTGAAGATGAGTAGGAATGAATACTACTTTGACATCTTTCTTTTGAATATGATCTCGTATGAAGTGATGTCTCACATCAATGTACTTAGTTCTTGAGTGTTGGATTGGACTCTTCTCCAAGCTTATGGTGCTAGTATGATCACAGTAGATAAGATCGAATTCCTTTGAGATGAATATCTAAGTCTTGAAGTTGCTGCTTCAACCAAAGTACTTGAGAACAATAACTTGAGGCGGTAACATATTCAGCTTCAGTTGATGACAGAGGTACAGTATTTTATTTCTTATTGAACCAAGACACTATTGAACCTCCAAGAAATTGATATTGTCCGCTGGTGTTCTTTCTTTTTGTTTTATAGCCTCCATGGCCAGAGTTTGAATAGGCAGTTCTAGGTGTTGATTTCCTCCTTTTGGATACCATATTCACAATTCTACTATGTCAGCAAGATATCTGAATATTCTTTTAACAATCTTAGTGAGATTTTTTGGGGCTGATTGGTATCTTACACACATTTCAACGATTAATTGTATGTCAGGTCTACTGGCTGTGAGATAAAGTAATGAGCCAATCATTTCTCGATACTTGGTGATGCTATAATATACTCCTTTTATATCTGCTTCAAGTAGAGTTGTTGACTCATGGGAGTGTCTGCTCATTGGCCCGATCCACCCTATAGTTCTTAAGTAGTTCCTTAAGATATTTGGTTTGGGATATGAATATGTCATTCTTTCTTTATTTGATTTGTAGCCTAAGAAAGAAAGTCAGCTCTTCTATTATAGACATCTCAAACTCCCCTTTCATTATTTCAGAAAATTCCTTATACAAAAGATCATTAGCGGCACCAAAAATAATATCATCAACGTATATTTGTACAATTAAAATATCATTTCTTTTGTGTTTGATGAATAATTTTGTGTCTACCTTTCCTCTAGCAAACCCCTGGTCAATGAGAAATTTACTTAACTTTTCATACCAAACTCTTGGAGCTTGTTTTAAACCATAAAGAGCTTTCTTAAGTCTATATAAGTGGTCGGGTTTAGAAATATCTTCAAAACTAGGAGGTTGTTCTACATAAATCTCTTCCATAATATATCCATTTAGAAAAGCACTTTAGACATTCATTTGATAGAGCTTGAATCTCATGATGCACACAAAGGCTAGGAGTACCCGTATGGCTACCAATCTAGCTACTAAAGCATATGTTTCCTCTAATAAATTCCTTCTTCCTGATTATAACCTTTGGCCACCAATCTTATTTTTTTTTTGATAATGATTGTGGATTTATCACATTTGTTCTTGAATACCTATTTAGTGCCAATAACCAAATGATCCTTAGGTCTGGGTACTAAGTCACAAACTTGATTTCTTTCAATTTGATTGAGTTATTCTTGCATTGCTATGACCTAATCATTATCTGATAGGGCCTTATCAAAACTAGAAGGTTTTATTTCAGAAATAAAGGCAGAAAAGCTTACTTCCTTGAGAATATTATTTCTAGTCTTTATTCCCTCTCTTACGTCACCTATGACTTGGTCTAATAGATGACTCTTATTATATTTTCAAGCTTTAGGTTGACCTTGGTTAGGAGGTTCATTCTTATTTTCAATTTGTTATCTAAAGAAGGAGGTGTTTTAGAGATAATTTGACTTTTTTTTTAAGGATTACCTCGGGCTCATCTTTTATTGGTTTGACTAAAGGTTTATTTTCATCAAACACAACATGTATGGATTCTTCAACAATATAAGTTCATTTATTATTGAAAACTCTATAAGTTTTACTTTTATTAGAATAACCTAAAAATATACCTTCATCGGCCTTAGGATCAAACTTACCCAAGTTATCTTTGCCACTGTTGTGAATGAAACACTTACATCCAAAATTATGTAGGTGAGCGAAGTTTGGTTTTCTTCCTTTGGACTTCATTGTAGTAAATTTTTCCCGGTCTCCAGGCATATGTCTTGAGCATCTGTTGTCTATGTATCATTTATTAGTTCTTGATGCTTTAAGACATACCTGCAGTCAAAGATAATTAACTCTTAGGTACCCATACATTCTTGGTTCCTTTTAGGTTAGTATGGATTATTTTTGGGATATATGGTCCCTTAGGTACCCACTTATAGGTTTTTATTTTTTCTTCCTTCTTATGAAAATAAGACGAAGTATAATATCCTTTTCAATTACAAAAATTACAATGTACAAAAGGGTTGGATATATATACAGAATGTTGAAAATAATTTAAATAAGTCTTTCCACCTGACTTTTTGTTCCCTTTTTTTTGTTTATCTTTAGATCATATCCAATTCCAGACCTATTATTTATAAATCTCTGAGCTTTCAAAATTACATTGAGTATTTCACTTCCCTTAGTGAATTTCTCAAGATTTTTATTAAAATAAGTGTTTTTCTTTTCTAAAATTTAATAGTCATCACAATATTTCATAACAGGTTCTTTGAGTTTTTCTTCAAGAGATTTTACATGTTTTTTGTAATTAACTAATTCCTTTAATACTTTGATAAACTCATATAGCCAAGTGGAAAGCAAAGTCATGTTTCTAATCTTCCAATTTACCAACAAAAGAACTATATCATTTGATCCCCTTATCAAACCGTTTGATCCCCTTATCAAACCGTTTGATCCCCTTATCAAACCGTTTGATCCCTTTATCAACAAAATATTTATAATTAAAAAAAATGTAGTATTACATTTAGCATGTAATTCATTATAAGTAAGAGCTGAATTATTTAGCTCCTCATCCTCTGATTCTTCTTGAGCCACTAGGCAAATGTTGGCAACTTCACCATCGCTTTCTTCGTCTGAGGAGCTGTTTCCCTATATTGCTAAGACAAACGCCTTCTTCTTAAAATGTTTGCTCTTTTCCTTTTCTTTGTTCTTCATATACTATGAGCATTTAGATTTGATGTGTCCTAGCTTTCTACATTCATAGCAAATAATTTATTCCTTCAACTCTTTTCTGTTACTGGTTCCTCCCTTATAGAAGTTTTTGAAGCTTTAACTTTTCTTGTAAAATTTCTTGAATGATTTTACTATGAGGCCCATTTCCTCATCATTAATTTCTTCTTCATCTTTCTGCTCCTTTTCTTTTTTGATTGCATTTAGGGCTATTCTTTTCTTTTTCTTTTCATCAATCTTATCCAATTCACGTTTGAACTTGAGCTTACTTTCATATTCTGAAAGGTTTCCAAATAATGAAGCTACTGAATGCATTGATTATCCCTTTGGCTCTTCTATCGCTGTAACTTTTGTCTCCTATTTTTTTGAAAGGATGTTCAGTATTTTCCTTACTTGAGGCCTTTGATAGTAAAACTTTGCAAGTGTACCCAATTGATTTACAAGATGGATGTACTTGAGTTCAAAATTAGCAATTGTTTCTCCTAATCTCATTCTAAGCAGATTGTATTCTGTTATAAGAGTATTGACTTTGTTTTTCTTGACTCTAGAGGAGCCTCATGAGCTATTTCCAGAGTTTACCACATATCCTTAGCAGAAGGAAGTGTGTAGATTCTGAAATATTCCTTTTGACTTGAGGCATTTTGAATCATGAGTATTGCCTTGCTATTAAGAGTAACAAGCTTCTTATCATTGTCATCAAATTCTATTGGTGTTTTTAGAACTGTGACATCATCCACAATCTTCATTGGCATATAGCCTCCATCCTAGATCACCTGTCATAGACCATACTCTATGGCCATCACAAATACTTTAAACTTTGCCTTCTAGAAAGAGAAATATTCTCTATTAAACCATGGTGATCTAGTGATGAAGCGCCATCTAGTAATATTCCTTCACCTATACTCGATATAGGATCCTTCTTAGGATGTTAAGCCTGAAATAAGAAGACGAGGCTCTAATACCAAATTTTAGTGCTAATGGTTTCACCCAAGGGAATGAATTGGGTGATAAAATAAAATTTAAATTATCACAGTTAAGAATATTTAATTAAAAGTTAAGAGTAGAGAAAATATCACCGAAGTGTACACTAGAGTTTATACTGATTCGTTCTTAACCTCTTGACCAATGTCTAATCCTCAAAGCGTCTTTCCACTATACTTCCAAGATTTGATAGGTTCTTGACACCATAGTACAAGTAAGCTCCTCAACAAGACACTCACTCCCCCTTAGACTTTGTAAGCTGATCCTGTTACTTAAGCATTTTACCTAAGAGGGGGTGAATTTGGTGATAATAAAAATTTTAATCGAAATTAGTGATTAATAGAAACTAAACCAAATTTAAAATTTAGAAGAATATCACTGAAGTATATACCAGAGATTATATTGGTTCGATTACAACCTCTTTGACCTATATCTAGTCTTCAGAGCGCCTATGAGATTTTTACTATAGCTTCCAAGATTCAGTGGGTTCTTGGCACCTCAGTATACTACAGGTTCCTTTATTGGACACTCGGTCCCCATTACACAATGTAATTCAATACCCAACTCAAGGTTACACAACTTTAAGTTATCTTAATAAAACATATTAAGTTTTTTTTTTATAAATCTCTCTCTCAAAGAGTAAATATATGATCATTGAAGTATATGATACAAAGAGAATGATTATGAATGAAGGATAAAGCACTAAAAGCTAATTTGAATGTTTCACAGTTTCGGTTTTTACTCTGCTTTGAATGCTTTCGTATTTATAGTTGAAATGTAATAAATAACCATTATGAGCATTTCATTTGTCTGTTGGAGTGTCGTTGATTCCTCTGAACATTCTTTATATGTAGAAGATAGCCACTGGAGCAAAGAAAATGTCTCAATTGAAATTACGCTTATTTTTAATGCTTATGACACAAAGTTTCTTTTTGTGATATTCAAACTTCTGATGTTGGAAATCTCTAAAACTTGCTTAGGGTAGATGTTAATCTTGCAAAAGAACAATAGCAAGTAAGTATAAAGAATTTAACAGTGTTTTCTTTGATTTCCAAAAACTTAGATATCATGTTTTGTTTTGTGGAATGCTTAGTTATTCGAATATGATCATCCATATTAGAATATCTTTGTTGATTTTGAAATATATTTAGATAATCTTTGTTGTATTCAAATAAAAGAACTTATTTTATTTTAAGGTATATTCGAATACACTTTTCTTTCTTCGAATAACATTTAGACTAAACTTGGTCTTTGTATTGGAATAACTTGGCCTTATTCGAATACACTTTTAGTTATTCAAATAAGCTCTGATATAACCAAGTAACCTTATTCAAATAAAGCTATTTGTATTCAAATAAGCTTAGCTTTCAAAATATGACATGTATTAGGATAAGTGTATTTGTATTCTAATAAGCTCCTTTGAAAAAGAAGAAGTGGTAGAATAAAAGTACCTTATTTGAATATAACTTTGGAGTTAGAAAGGCTTTTTATTCGAGTAAACAAGTCCTTATTCGAATATGATCCTTGAAAAACTGAATATCTATTCGAATAAGTCTTCTCCTATTCGAATTAGTTTTAGCTTGAAAAACTACCTCACTATATGAATAACATTTCCCTTATTTGAATAATACTTCTTATCAGAAACATAAATTGAAATATCAGAAGCCTTATCTTATTCGAATAACTAATCCTCTATTCGAATAGGCTTCTGTTATATCTTCTCTCCTTTTACAAATAAGTGTGACCTTATTCGAATAAGGCTATTCTTATTCAAATAAGTCATAGTGTTAATACATTGTTTATTCGAATAAGCTAAGGGTTACTCGTATAGCTCTTAACTGAAAATGAACTCCCTTATTCAAATAAGGCTATTCTTATTCGAATAAGCCTAGTGTTAATACATTGTTTATTTGAATAAGCTAAGGGTTACTCGTATAGCTCTTAACTGAAAATAAACTCCCTTATTCGAATAAGGCTATTCTTATTCGAATAAGCCTAGTGTTAATACACTAGCAATTTGAATAAGCTAAGGGTTATTCATATAGCTCTCAACTGAAAATGAACTCCTTTATTCGAATAAGGATATTCTTATTCGAATAAGCCTAGTGTTAATACACTGGCAATTCGAATAAGTTAAGGGTTATTCATATAGCTCTCAACTGAAAATGAACTCCCTTATTCGAATAATTGAATACCTATTCGAATAAGCCTAAGGTTTGTTATTATCAAAACTCTGAATCTAACAGATCTCACTCAAAGTCCCACCACCTTGAGAATCTCTTTACAAGTAGTGAATGAAGGTATTAAAGTCTCTCTCAAAAAGTAAATAGATGAAAATTGATAAGCAGTAAGAATTATAGAGAATAATAGACAGACAGAAAAACAGAATACTTAATGAATAGAATTAATTTCGTCTTTGGTTTTTTGTTCCATCTTGAATGCTTTTGTATTTATTGGTGGAATGTCTTTAATGACCATTGTGAGCATTCAAATTTGTCTGTTAGAAAGTAATTAAACCGTCAATGAAAGAGAGTGTTTCCTTCAGTTTTCTCTGCTACGCATTTAATACTTCTGTCATATTTTTTGTTTTTGAGTTTTTAATGTTAATCTAAGTTCAAGCACTTGAAACTTACACATAATTGATATTAGCACCATTCAAGAATAGTATAAAATTTCATGAAGTAAATCAAGATGTGAAGTATGTGAATCAAGATTTCCGAAATGATGATTATTGGTTTTTGATAACTTCACTTGAGTGAGACTGATAATCACTTCAAGTGATTTCCAATCACTCAAGTATTTATCTTTATCACTCAAGTGTTTTTGTGTGTGCTGTTTATTATCTCAAGGAACTTGGTAGTGATAATTTTGAAAATTTAATATCACTTGAGTGTTTAGAAACATTACTTGAGTGATCTTATAACATATTGCAATCCTTGATAGATCACTATTGAGTCCTTGCTGAGAAATGCTATCACTTGAGTGCTCAAATAGATCACTCGAGTGATCTCCTTTAGACTTTTCAGCACTTCTAGGTCACTTGCAAGATTCTTGCAAGTGATCATGGATTACTCGAGTGATCTATATAATCACTCGAGTGATCTTTAAAAAAGATCATATCACTTCAAGGATTCTGCAAGTGACTCTTAGAGAATTAGTCATCACTCGAGTGATCTAAATTTTTATCACATATCACTTGAATCTTTTTGCGAGTGAAGTTTAGAAGTATGCCATCACTAGAGTGATTCTTAATTTCACTCAAGTGACTAATTTCAAATCACTTGAGTGATCTGTGTCCTCAAGTCACTAACTTCCAAATTGTTTGTAATATCACTTAAGTGCTTACCAATTACTTGTGTCATTCTGTTATGACAATCCATTAACGTTCAATTCTTTTGGAAACTACCTGCAAGTGATGCCATCACTCAAGTGCTCAATCACTTGAGTGATTTGACCTTTGAAAGCTTTTCACAAAACTTGATCACCATTGAATGACCTGGGAAAATTATTGGAGTAAAGCATCATCACTCAAGTGATTATCTTTAGTGACATTGAGCTAAGACTATCACTTAGGTGCATAAGCCATTGAGTGATTATGTCAAGCTTTAAATAGTTCACCATATAGTTCGCTTTCTATTTTTCAAGAAGTTTAATTATCACTCATTTCTAATAAATCAAGGTTTGTTATCATTAAAACATTATAAGAATTAACACTTATAACTTAGTCCTTGAACTTTTGACTCACTTTTAACTCAATTATTGATGTTTCTGAGTCATCTTATAAGGCAAAAATACGTTAAAATACTATTTTAAAAAAATTTTAGATGGATTGTACATAAATTAAAAAATAAAAAAAACGTCCTTCTCTTGACAAACTCGATCCCCCTCCGAATCTGTTTTTTAGAAACCTCGTTGGGTGACAAATCACTATTTTGTTATATATTTTTAAAATTTATTTAGGAATTTTGTCATAATAATTGAATTTAAAATGCATTTCTTTAAAAAAACATCACAGAGTTATTCAAATTAAGTTTGTAGCAGCAAAGTATCATCTAATTTTGAAAATTTGTCTCGTATGTCTGTCCGATAAAATAAACAATATTTATGACAAAGGTATTTTTGAGTCAACACTAAAATGTGCCATCCCATTTTTGTTCTCCTCTTTCAGGGAATGGGACTGAACCTTGCTAAAAATTTCACCAATAAAAAAAACAAATTTACACTTGTACTGAGTACTGACTTCTTTTAAGTTTTACTTATATAAAACCATTTGATGGTCTACCACAAATTCGTAAGCAGGAGAAACCAACAATGAATTGTAGCAAACATATTAATATTATTGGGTGTTTTGTTGTGAGTTTGGCATGTGGAGTATGGGGTGATAATTATGTCCATAAAACTTATGGGTTTCCTACAATTTACAATTTTGGGGACTTAACTTTGGATGAAAAATCCCTATTTTGTTATATATTTTCAAACTTTATTTGAGGATTTTGCCTAATGAGGTTTCTAGAAAACAGAGGCAGAAGGGGATGAGAGCTGGTGAGGATAGGTACACTGTTTTTTATTCTTTTAATTTATGTGAAATCCACCTAAGCAATTTTTGATAGTATTTTAATATTTTTTTTGTCACATAAAATGACTTGTAAGCATTAGGGATTGAGTTGCAAGCAAGTCAACAGTTTAGGGACTGAGTTATAAGTGAGTCAAAACTTTAAAAGTTAAAAGATTAATTTTCCCTATTGTAAATTTGTAAAATATAGAAGTTAGTTGGGTTTAACGATTTTGTCCCAATTTTAAAAGTTTATGGTTACTTTTGCTCCAAAAAATATTTTATGATTTATAATTACTTTTACACTTTTAATAAAAGTTGAAGGTTATTTTAGTACCCTTAATCCAAATAAAAAATATAAGTATAACATCAAGTAAGGACTAAAAGAGAGAGAAACCCAATACATAAGCAATACTAAAAAAAATATATTCACAAACATGTATGAGAAATAAAACCAAGTAAAGTATCAAAATATGAAATATAAAAATATAGTATGATAACATCAAATTTAAGCGATCGAACCATCATAGTAAAGGGAATTCGTAAAGTCAAGAAATAATCCATAGAATAAGATAATAAAATTAAAACTTCAGGTCATTTAATTCTCATGTCTTCAGGCTAATTAGTCATATGGCTTGGCTAATTAATCTCAAGATGATAAATCAAATCTATATGGCTTCTGATTATGTAATTTCAGAATATGAAATCAGTGGTGTATGACTTATGACTATACTAAAAGAAACAACATCAATAATATAGAAGAACTTATAAAGGATATTAAAATAAGATATAATAGCAATAACAATCTTCAATCTTAGTCATGAAACCCAATTATTAAAACCATCAGTAAAAGAGTCTTTTTAATTTTATATAGTGGCTCATATTATCCCAAATAGATCAAATAAAGATACTATAAAAGAAGGCAGATAAAATCATTAAAGAAACATTGAGAGAAACATAATTTTGTTAGAGTTTTTTTGTGCTGACAACTTGTGAAAATAAAAGAGATTTATGATAAGAGATAGAGAAGAGCACGACGATAGAGAGAAAATGGAGAGAGAGAAAGGAGGGGAGTAATTCTCATTCAGTTTCATGTTACAATGCTATGTATAATGCTTATGCTTATAACAAGGTAATTAAATCCGGATCGGTTATTGAACCGGTCAGAGTATTGAGTCAAGGGTCAGTGGGTCGATGAGCGTCAAATCGGAGCTAACCCGAGGCTAAACTGGTGAGAAATTAAAGATTTTAGAATTATTAATATGAAATTCTAAAGAAAAAAATAAAAATAATCATTTTTTTAAATAAAAAATCGACCCGGACCGATCTACCAACCGGTTGGCCAGTTTTTGATCTGGATCGGCTAGTCTGGTCTGATCCGATTCGGGGTCTGATAACACTGGTTTATAGGTCTCCAAAATTCACTACAAAAGAGTCACAATTAATATAAATAAATTATACAATCACTACTATATGACCCTTCGTATTATTAAATAGTCTTTTAGTTTCTCAATAATGTATTAATATGTGCTAACTAGGATGTGAAAAGTGAACATCCACATAATTAATATTTATAACACTCTCAAAATTAAGAATTAAAACATTGAGGGCTGCCACAACTCGTGCAAATATTGTTGTCAATGGAAGTTTATTGAACCCAATGTTGTCAAGGAAATAAATGGCAATACAATGCTTTAAGTTTTTCATAAATTTTATGTTTGGCCTCACTATCGACACCAAAAATGGCTCACATATGCTTAATACTGTATTCATATTTATCGAATTTTAAAGATAAAATATTTTTCTTATGACACGGGGTTTATGGGCTAAAAAAATAAAAAAGGAAAAATTAATAAAAAAAATATCATTATAAATTGTATTGCTCAAAGTTCCTGAAATTTGTGTAAAAACTCGTACGGAACTTTTTCTTAGTGATCATCACTCTTCTTTAGCGGCATGTAATATAGGAAAAAAAATTGCACTTGTTGAAGATGAGATTCACCAACTTAACAAATTGAGTCCCCAAGTACCTTTAAGCAATAAATTTTAGGGATAATTATAATAAGGTCTCAAGTAAATGAAAATATAAAGAAATAGTTCTAAGTGGTTGTTAATGACAACATGAGATCCTCCATTAACAATATAAGGATCGTCATTAACAACCCTTTCAGACCATTTTTTTATATTTTTATTTATTGGGGACCTTATTATAATTTTTCCTAAATTTTAGCATGAGAAATTTTTAGTAACAAATTTCTCAAATAATTTTTTTAGATAAAAAATTATAAAGGCATGCATGTTAGAATGACAAAAAGTCAATGCATCGTTAAATGGGAAATTCTTTGTTATGGAAGAGGTTAGGTGAACCCTTCGATCTTGCCGTTAGAATTTGTATGAGATGTCATATAGCAGAAGACATGTGCTTATGCATTAAATATGGGATTAAAAAACTAATGTGCTTATGCATTAAATATGGGATTAAAAAACTAATGTGCTTGCCAACTTAAATATAAAAGGGCCTTTTTTAAGTTTAACCCTTATGTGTCTCAGCCTTTTAGGGGTTAGGGTTTATGAGACTCAGCCTTTTAAATATGGACAAATTGATTTAATATATTATTATAAAATTTATTGTCCAAAGTTATTTAGTAATAGGGATAGCAACTATGATCCCGTGAAGATTGAACTCTAAACTTGATGCTACAAAGGGTTCATCTTGTGCCACTAGACCAAAAGGTCTTTGGTGGGGCAACTCTTATTTGACTATGTACATCTTATCCTCATTTATGTATAAATAATTTTTTTTTGTATATAATTAAAAATATATTACCATACATTATTGACGATAGATCAAACATGGCTCTTAAATAAATTTTTAGGTACCTTCAAGCAATAAATTTTATAAGGAGACATTTATAGCAAATTTTTCTTTAAAGATTCATCCTAATCCCCCAACTCTAGGTTATTAGTATAAGCACATACCTATCAATGAACTTCTCAAGTTTTACAAAATGAAATACAGGAATAAAAATTTCAAAGATGAATGTTGTTGAACTCATTGCTACTGAAGCCTAGAAGATAACAAGGGTTGGGCTTTTATGACATGTTTGGACAAAAAAATCTTGGGACAAGATAGAATCACCCTTAAGTACAAACAAATTATGCCAAACACAGCCTTATTTGTTCCGCAGCCCTGGATATTTATATGGATATATAAGAGGAACACATCATCCTAACATAGCAAGCACAACAACTACGCTGTAAAATAAAATAAATAAGACAAAAATTTATACCAGTATAAAAATGAAAAATGACAGAAAAATAATTTTAAAATTACAAAATCTTAAATTAGGTATTTTCTATAAAATGAGTTATGAAATACTTATGAAGCCTCATCATTACTCTATTAATACTTGATAATAAACATGATTTAAAATTTTATAATTTTAAAGTTTTTTTCTATATTTTTTCAATAAAAAAAGATAAAATCCCTATTGGCTAAAAAAAATATTAGAATTCCATTAATATATTATATTTTTATAATATATATATACGCACACTATTATTTATTGCAAAGCAAGAATATTGCCCCGCATGTTTAAATTAAACAAATTGTGGTTCTAGATTTTCATAAAAAATTAAAATTAAAAAGGACTGCATCCCGCCAGGATGTGCCACTTACTCTCTTTATTTTTCAAAGTACAACTAAGCTTTGGAATAAAAAAATTGAAAGGACAAAGACAACGAAGCATAAATAAAATGAAATAACCAAAATACGGCAAAAATTGATTTTGACAAAAGTCAACTAGAGGTATAAAATTGGTGCCAAATAAAAAAAATAAATTAGAAAAATAATACTTAAAGATCTGTTTGGTTTGAGGGGAAACGAGGAGAATGGAGGGATTTTACTCCCCTCTCCTTAATTAAAGATACAAAAAATTTAGGAGGAAGGGGAAAATTTTTTCCCTCAAAACCCTCCCCCTAAATTGGGAGGATTTAGAAGGGAGAGGCAACATGCATAGCTTTTTTTAATTATTCCTAGACTACCCTTATGCCTCTCTTCCTTATTTTTGTGACTTTGGAAAAAAAAATTGCAACCTTCATGGCCTCACCTAGCTCGTCCATAAACTCCCAGTTGCAATCATCCCTAGCCTTGTGTTGATTATTATATCCCTGTCTTCTTCTCCTACCTCCCTCGTTCCACAACTTCATCTTCGACCCTCCAACCTTGTTTTCTCCATTCACATAGCTTTAATCAAAGGCCTTTTCCAAATTGGATGCACTCAAAGCCTGTGGATCTGAAGGCTCTTTCTAAGAATTTTGAAATGTTAGGATTCGTACACGCAGCGGAAGAAGTTAACCGGTTAAAGTTTCGAATCCCAAACAAGGATCTATCAATGGTGTTTATACTGAGTAGTTAGAATAGTACCTTTTTTGTTCTGCGTCTTGTTCGATCTCTAAGAGTCAATGCTTCTGATTGTCTCCCTCTACTGGTATCTACACGAACAAGACCCAACGCGGCAGCGTGCTAGCGCCTCCAAGATGCCTCTCTAGGGTTTCTTGCGGCTCTCCAAATCGTCCGTACAGCCTAAGGTTCTCTAGCCCTTCGAATTTTATAATTGATGTAGGCCGTATTGGATTTTCAAAATTAATCTTAATTAATTTTGAAATTCGAATTAAATCAAATAAATCTGATTTGATTAAATCTGTCCAACATATTTAATTTATCATGTTTATTTAATCTAAATAAAGAGCCAATAGATTTAATTTATCTTTATAAATTAAATCTAAGATATGATATATGTATTAATTTTAATTATTTAATTTATCAAATAAATTAAATATAAAACTAACACCTTATAATAATATTATAATATTATATAATATTACTACAATTATTTTTTCGAATATATATATATATATATATATATATATATATATATAATTCATCTACCCTAGGTCAAATATTGTATTAATTGAATCTTAGACATATCTTAGACTCAATTAATCTGGACATCATAGCTCGTGTTGGGCTATTCTTGTGTGCGACCCTTTAGGCCCACACAAAGTTGGCAGTGGGCCAATAACTGCTTTAGCCCACAAGTCGCAAGCGGCCTCTAGCAAGACATTGCGACTACCCAATTCACATGAGGATCGATGATACGATGCAACCTATTATACAACCATGTCACGTCCTTTTGTCACACGATATTTTGGTCAAGATGAGGTATGAATAGTGTCATCCTCCTGTTCCTGACCAGCACTTTCTCGATTCTTGAGTAGTCTGACTATAGAAATGGAAACTCCTTTCCATCACAGTATGACCATACATTTCTCAGACTCACTCATCGAGGGGCCCAATAATATCTCTCTATTGATGTGAGGGACAAATTCCATCTTGACCATTCACATTCCTCTGCATGAAAACCACTAAGCCCGATCAAAACCTTTATCATCACCCGGTCAAATGTGACTTTTGACTTGATCAAAGATTAACGACTCTCATGTAGGAAACCATGATGATCTCTGGTCAAAGGGAATTGTGACGCGGTTATACATGAGATAAGCTTATGACTTAATTCATGCAACTTTCTCATAGCGGGTAGGTTCAGCACCTTGTACTCCTACAAGTGCCTAAGACTTTGATTTGTATCTCCATACTTCTTCAAAGTCATACTGGTCTCATTTTATCTTTGCTCCTGCATAGATAACCGACCACGGACATTTAGGATAATCTTTACGATTTATCCAATGATACAGTTATCATAATAAACATGCGAATGATATGATAACAAAACGGAGAAATTCATTAAATAACAATAATGTCTAAAGTACAATGATTGGCCCATAGGGCACAATTTCCAACATGAAACTGTGACGGTGAAACCAAGGAGTGATTGTGTTCTCAGGGTTCTTGCTGCAATGATATTTGGCGTCGGACGAGTGTGTCGCCGGTAGATTTTGAGTACAACAAGGTGAGTGTTGTGGTTGTAATTTGTAAATAAAGCCATCAAAGATTATTATAATAATATATTTATGAAATATAATATAATCTAGAATACCTATAAATATTAGGGTTAAGGTGCAGATTTAGTAAAGAACTATTTCTCAAAGTGCACCTAACACAACTAACTATTTTAGGGTGCAAAATAGACATTATGAATTTTTAGGGTGCAAAAGTAGAAATGATTAATTTTTTTTGGAGCAAAAATAGCAATTTCGTTATCTATTTTGGGTACAAAAATTGCTATTTTTGCTTCAAAAAAATTCATAATGTCTACTTTTATACCCTAAAATAGTTAGTTGTGTTGGATGCACTTTGAGAAATAGTTCATTGTTATTTTTGCACCTTAACCCTAAACATTATCATTATATAATCATAATTATAAGGGTAAAGTTGTCCATATAAAAATATTTTATCTCTTCTCCCCTTCTAAACCAAACAAGATAATATTAAAATCTCTCCCCTTCCATCCCCTATGTCCAACCAAACAGACCCTAAGAATTAAGAGATTAAAAAATTAATTTTTGAGCCAATAATTAATTAATTAAGACAGTAAAAATCTGCTTCAAAGACTTTCGCTGCGCCAAGATGCCACCGTCGAAGGCGAGAGTGCAGATCGCCAAGTACGTTTCTCTGTTATCTATATATTTTCCCTATCAAATCAATCCACCGAATCCAAAAATCGTTACTCTCTGTCTCGAAGGTAACATTGATAATTCCTTCTTTCTAAGATCTCGTCTAGCCTTTTAATTTCTTTTTGTTACATTTTATTTTTAGCTTAATTTTTGAACTGAATTATTGACAATAAGCAATAACGACGAAGTGTCTTCCTGCGACTTGCACTCTTTTTGCCAATCTGGGTTTTCTTTTGTGTGTTTGAGAAGTTAATTTCCTCAGTGCTATTGGTCTTTCCTATTTTTTGAGCAGTTCCCCAATGTAATTTATCGTCAGTTGACAGTTTGAATTTTATGTTGGATCGGTGCTGGTCAAATTACTTTTGTTGCACTGATTTAGCTTTGTTTTAACTGATTTATTGACTATAAGCAATGACAACGAAGTGTCTTCCAGTGACTTGCTCCCTGTTTGCCTGTCTTTGTCTTCTTTTTTGCGCTTAACCAGTTGATTTCCTCAGTAATTTGAATATTGGCGATTTAGTACCATTTTCCAAGTGGAATTTTTTTTTTACCAGCAGTTGGCCGCTGCATTTTATATTGTTCCAATTTTACGTTGGATCATCGATGCTAATCAAATTACCATTGATGTACTGATTTGGGGTAGTTGGTAGTAAGTTTCAACTTTAAACGTGGTTGATTTGATCCAAATCCTGAAATTTATGAACCTGCTGTTTCTGTATATCCTTTTACTCTCACTTTGGCTTCGGTGAATGTTCCTTTTTAGTTCTTAACTTTGAAGCATCGATGCCTAAAAATGGAGTTATATCTTGTTAGATGTATATCCATTACTGATATCTTGTTTCTGAATCCGTGTTAGTATCATTGCTTCTTAGATTGTTCCCTTCTTCGGTTCCTACTTTGTTTTAATGCTTATTGAATATAGAGTATAGTTATTTGATTGTTTTTCATGTTCTAAATTATTATCTGAATATTTTACTGTCTCCATTTTTCTCATGTGAGTTTCTTTTTACTAACGGGTGAATTTTTCCTTCTTATATTTACTAGGATATTTTTTCTTGCTGACTTTTATTCCTGAATTTCAATTTTTTTTCCTTTCTACATTGCTGGCTTGTGTTTCCCCCCTCTCTGATTGGTTAATTGCTCTAACTTGTTCTAGTGATTGCTGATTGAGTGTGGAATTGTTAATTAAGATTATAGTAAAGGATTATTTTTTACCTTAATATGATTCTTTTTTAGTTCTTGCAGCATCGACTAACAGTTTGTTTTTAAAAGGTTGACAGAGAAGAGAACAGGCTCTATAAGGATAAAGAACTGAGGAAAGTTCACCCCATGATAATTTGATATCCAACTGCATTAGGAAGACCATGGCACGGGTTTCACCATTATTTCTAATTCTTTTGGTTCTTGGAACTTCCTTTGCAACTTATAATTTGGTAACAATGATAATTCGCTTCGCATCTTCAGCAAACCTGACAGTTGATGAAATAGATGTTAAATTATCATTTGACCCCATTGTTGAGATGCCTGAGAATGTAAAGAATCAGAAGAGACCAAAAGCACTCTTTCATGTAGCCTTAACAGCTACTGATGCTCCATACAATAAATGGCAATGCCGCATCATGTATTACTGGTATAAAAAGAAAAAGACCTTGCCTGGTTCAGAGATGGGGGGATTCACTAGAATTCTGCATTCAGGAAATCCAGACAACTTGATGGATGAAATTCCTACTGTTGTGGTTAATCCTCTTCCTCCAGGGTTGGACCGGGTGAGGATGTCCAAAGCTATTTATTAATTATTTACTATCTTTATTTCCTTATCTTTTAATATTGCTGCTAGAAACATTCTTCATGATCATTAAAGTCCGTTAAAATGTACTACGTATGCTTGTGTATGTATATCTGCCTATCCTTATTGTTCTATTTCATTGATTTTTTCCCTTCTGCATAAGATAAACTCAGGCTTTGAAAGACTTTGATTACACAAAATTGTAACATTTGATTCAGTATTTAGGAAGTATTGATTTGAAGGAATGCAATGCAGTACCAAGAATAACTCTGACATGTTTCAATTTGAGCTGATTCACACGGTTTGTGTATATAGACCCAAGAAAAAAAAATATGGCTCACATTCTGAAAGGTTAAGGGGATTTTTTTTCAAAAACAAAAATCTTTTGGATGAGAAAAATTAGAAGCTCAGTAATACATAATGTCATGTGTGGCAGTTACTATTTAAGGTTCAACCTACTTTCAGGATGTGTATGTGTGTATATATATAAGCATGCATCCTTTTTCAAGGCTTATCTGTAGATGTCTGTCTACTTAATGCTTTTCACTCTAGAGTTCTGATTAATGAAATTATAATCAAAAGTGAATTTTGAATGCCATGCTTGGAAGCTTCTTAAATGTCTAGATTCCATACACATCTGCATGTGATACATGGGAATTTTAGAAAAATCAGTTTGCAGAAATAGCTAGTTAGTTGATAGTTAAAGACTGTTGGTTAAAGTAGTTTGGAGGGATAGCCATTAGAATTAACTAAGTGATGTGGAATGTCCACCATTTCTATAGACTAAATTATGAATTGAGGGAAGCTCTGGTTTTGTTAACTAAAGAATTGAATAGTATGTGTCTCTTTTCTCAGCATACCAGAATACATTTTTCCTCTTTCCTCATTAATGCTATTCAATGATTTTCTGACATATCTCTTAATTTGTATGTAGGGATACATAGTTCTAAACAGACCATGGGCCTTTGTGCAATGGCTAGAGAAAGCAACAATAGAGGAAGAGTAAGATATTTTATACCCAAGTTATCCATTCTTAATGTTACTAATACCTGAACCTGAATTAATTCCTCCACTGTTTTTATCAGATATGTTTTGATGGCAGAACCTGATCACATTATTGTGAATCCTCTTCCAAATTTGGCTCATGGGGAACATCCAGCTGCTTTTCCATTTTTTTATATAAAGCCTGATCAGAATGAGAAAATAGTAAGGAAGTATTATCCTGAGGAGAATGGACCTGTCACAAATGTTGATCCAATTGGAAATTCTCCTGTAATCATAAGAAAGGTAGAATTTCCTCACAAAGTTACTAGCCTCCTACTTGCTTAGACCAGGATCCATTCACTTCCTCGATGCTTACATGACTTGCTGTGACCTTGGGGTGCAGTGTGGGAAGATATTTGGGAACTAGGGTCTATATTTTGGGTGGTTGGGATAACTCAGAATTTAATTACTGATTTGAACATAATCTCTTGTTTTTGGGCCTAGGTTTGGTTAGCCCATATATTACCTTAAAATATGTATTTAATCTATTGTGGTCATTACATCTTGAATTTTAAATGTTGAATTTTGAAAAATGTTTTTTTCTTTTGGTTATCTTGTACCCTTTCCATTCTGTAACACCTTGTCATTATAGTGATTCTTGCAGTCAATAGTATCAACTACTGCTTCTCCTCCTTCTTGTATGGTTCATTATCTTTCTATTGAGAGATTTAGCTGGTCAATAATTTTATATATACTCACTTTTTCCTCAGGATTTTCTTTCAAAGATTGCTCCAACATGGATGAATATTTCTATGAAAATGAAAGAGGACCCAGAGACTGATAAGGCTTTTGGATGGGTGCTAGAAATGTATGAATGCCAAGTTGACACTTATTGCAATTTAATACATTCCAAGATTCTAGTGGCTAGGCATACTGGTACTTTCATGTCATGTTAAGGGTTTTTTCTTGTTGAACCAAGGTATGGTTATGCTATAGCATCTGCTCTCCATGGTGTTCGACATATTTTACGGAAAGACTTCATGCTACAGGTATGGTTTAGCATGAAGCTCCTGGTTTCGTATTGGGTCTTGTCATTTAATTTCAGCTTGGCACAATCATATCCGAGTCTAAAGTTTCTTCTTCATCTTTGTCCATTTTTTCAGCCTCCTTGGGATCTTGAAACTCGTAATAAGTTTATCATTCATTATACATATGGATGTGATTACAATTTAAAGGTTAGTTATTTCTTATCATTCCTCCTTTTGAATTATGAAAACTTTTGGTTGTTGAATACATGCGTATGAATTTCCTTTCTTGAACGGGCATGATTTCCTGAAACTTGCACTATTATCTATTCCGCTACAAAGCTATGCTTGGGCTGATAGTATCTCTTTCTGAAAGACACAGCCATTTCTTATTCATTCTGATATTATCTTATAGTACTCTTAATGATGTTTCATTAATCTTTATGCTCAGGGTGAGTTGACATATGGTAAAATTGGTGAGTGGAGATTCGACAAAAGGTCACATCTACGGGGACCTCCCCCAAGAAACCTGCCTTTACCCCCGCCAGGAGTTCCTGAAAGTGTGGTATGTCTAGGGATTTCTTTCTTTTCTGTTCTTTTGTTAAAAAAAAAGAGGCTGCAAATGTAGATTTCTGCTTCATTATTAATATTTGTTACTTCAAAATTGTAATAGGTCCTACTTAAAATTTTATCAGTCATGCATATCTTAAAAACATAACTTGCATGTATGTAATCTATTAGGAAAATGGTATGCTTGCCATTTATATGTCCACTATTACCTAAAAGTATGTGAATTAGGAACAAAGTATCCATATTTTACAAGTTCAATCAATGACCCAATGTTCAAACTGTTGAATTAGTTACTCTGTTGTGTTCTTTGATTGCATTTTTGCATTGCAGTACCTTATTTTCACCTTTGCAATGGGTCTGTATGTCCAGAGTGTGGTGTGAACCGAAGTTTGCAAGTTTAAAGGGAATGGTTTGATTGGTTATGAAATTTTTTCATTATTTTAAGCAATGACGGATAAAATATTTGGTTTTTATGTCATGATTGGATTAAAGTCTAGATAGCTTAGATGTCATCTTGAGTTTACGTTTATCCTATCCTTGCACAATTTTGTCGGATTTGGGTTCTTTTCTTTATCCCTTCCCATCCTTTTCCCTCTTTTTCCTTTTTCCTTTTTCCTTTTTCCATTATTAGATTAAGATCTCAGCGGTCCAGATTTAACATATTATAAAAATATTATTATAATTTTACCTTAAAGATACAAAAATAATTTTTTTTTATACTAGATGTAAAATAAATTTGAATTGTTAAAATTATTTTTGTATCTTTTAGGTAAAATTATAATAATATTTTTATAATATGATAAATCTGGACCGTTGAAATCTTAATCTAATGGTGGAAAAGGGAAAAGGAGGGAAAAGGATGAGAAGGGGTAGAGGAGATGAGCCAAAGTCCAATTTTGTCATAATACTTGATTTGACATAACATTCATGAGAGGAGAGATATAATATGCTAGATTTAAATGTCTTTCCGAAATTAGGGTGTGTTTGGTTTAAGGGGAGGGGTATGTTATTTGGTTTGTTAAAGGGGCAGAAAATGAATCTTTTGTAATGAGAGTCAAAAAATAAAAGGAGGGAAGGAAATGAGAGTCAAAATTTTGACTTCTCTCCCACTCAAAAATTCAATCCAAATGAGAGAATGTGGACCCTTCCTTCCCCTCCCCTTCCCTCAAACCAAACACACCCTAAATCTTGCTTTTATCTCTAATCTTACATGACCATCAAGTCATGTAAGAGGACCAAAATCCCACAATACCCCTCTCTCTCTCTCTCTCTCTCTCTCTCATGCACTTTCTCGAAAACATACAAAAACAAAAGAAAAGAAAATCAGGGGTGTAATAATGGAAGGAAAAATTTGCCAAAATGAACCAATGTGCATGGTTCTTGTAGGTCCGAGCCATTTTGACATGACCATGTTCTAAACTAGAAAAGTTGCTGGGGTTTATGCAATCAGTCTATATTACTCCTCTCTTTTGCTAGTTCTTAGTTAAATTTTTTATTAGTTTATATATATATATTAGATGAATTAGTGAGCATCGTCAACTAAGATATCCTTAATGCTTCATCTGAGATAGCTATTTTCGGATTGTTTCATTTAGTTGAGGCATGACATTTTGGCACTGCCTAATTTCCGACATGTTCTATCAATTTTAGATTTAGGATTAGGTTCTGGCGTTCTGCATGCTTTATCTGGTTTCTTTCAACTTCAACGTGGTTTGTTTAAATAAAATTTGAAGTGTGTATGTGTGTGTATTCGGTCATATCAAATTTCAAAAATAATTAATGGCTGTCAGATGAAAACTTGCAGCTGTGAGATGAACCAAGTAGCCTGTCGCTTTTTGTCTTGCATTACAATCTTGTCATATGCTACCATACACCATAAACGTTTGTCCTTCTCCCCAAGTGCCTTGTTTGGCATAACCAGAGAAAAGAATTCCGGTTACTTTTTTTTTTCTTTTTTTTGGGTAATATATATTACTTTTTTTATTTGTATTTTATTACTTTTTAAAAGAATGGACACGGAAAAGTTACTTTTTTCATTTTTGTTTAATTTCATTCTGTTCTTGATATCAAACGTGCTCCTTGTTCTTGATCACATGTCACCATTTTGTTTGGTCAAACACCACCAGCTTCCTTGTTATATAACACTCAGAAATTGATGTTCTAACCGGGAAAGAGGAAAAAAGAAATTAAAATTGCAAAGAAATAGATGCCAAGTGGTCCAGCACAATGCAATAGACCGCAGGCCCCACCCTATAGGCCTTAAATTCTTGAGCAGCAAGCAGTCAATATTATTATGACCCTATTATAAAAGCAGAGTCCTCATCTTTGCCTGACCTGGGCCTTCGATTCAATTCTGGCTTGTTCTTGCTTTCTTCATGAAGGAGAAAACATGATAAGAAGCAACATTAACCTGCTCTTTCTCATCATGTCTCTGCAGGTAACTCTTGTAAAGATGGTGAACGAGGCCTCTGCTAACATCCCCAATTGGGACAGAGTCTAAATCCATGCTCTGTTCATCATCATAGTGAAGTTTCTGTTCTGAGAAAGCAAAGGGCATAGAGGATCAAATATATCTGGCAGAAGGCAACTTTATGTTCCTCAAATTTTCTCCTAGATTTTTTTGTAAACTAACAGTTTGGCCTCTAAATTACTAGGTTTTATTGGCTTCAGCGATTAAAAAAGGGTAGTACGTGTATGAAGTCGCCTCGAAAATAGTAATCTTGTTGAGCATTAGTTTCTTTTAGCATTTTTGAGTTACTTGGTGACAAGACTCACTGTGCAACAAGCTTATTACAGAGGCTAACTTATACACTTTAAGGGCCTAATTGTTAGTTGTATTGTTCACCTATCATACTCATATTTCTCCCACATGTACAGATTTTGTTCCATTCATGTCAGTTGTGAAGTGTTGAAGGAATTAGAAGTAGCATTTGATTTGAGATTTGGCTTTGGTTAATTATGTGTGTCATTTAGGAGATTTTTTGTTTGTTTTAAATATAGGAGTTAGTAAAATAGTATTAAATTATATAATTTGATCTCAATTCCATGTCCGTTATTCCATTATTACTTGAATGAAATGTTACACTGCATGATATCTATGATGGATTCTGTTTGGTAAGATTATAGTTGGTATGATGATACATTAATTAATCTGGGAATAAGAATTTTTGTGAAAGGTCATTTTTAACGGAAGCTTAATGTCTATCGCAAATTTTCATGATAGGTCTCTATATCGTTGAAGCCTTTGAATAATCATAACCATTAATTTGATTATAAAATCTCCATTTCATGTATAAATCTAACTACTACACCATTGAATGAGTTGTATTAAAGGTATAGTATAAAAAATGCATTAGATTTATATTCCTATACGCTTTTGCATATATCATTTAACCGATATGTATGCATAATTTGAGTGGGATTTTGTTTTATATTATTTCTGTTTTTGTTTGTATTTTGTAGCCCAATAACGTGCACATCTAATTACTTGAAAATAATAATAATAATAGGAAAAATTGGTTTAAAGTATATGTTTGAAAGTTTTATTAGGAAGAAGAACACAATCTGAAGAACACAATTTGAGGGGTTGGAATCATCTTCCGAAGGTGCATATATCTTCAGTCATGTATAGATAGTTATCTTATGTTTTGAAGATTTCTGTATATAATTAAAAATAGGTTATACGTAGTAAAAAGGAGTGACATCAAGTTTAAATGGGTTGCACTAAGTTCTTATTATCAATAACATTTTTAAACAGATAACTCAATATCAAAGGCCATTCTTTGGAGCTCACAACCTTTAAAATATGGGTTGGAATCTCGAACTGCTGTATTGGACCTAAACACACAATTGTGGAAGTATTTTAGGTAGCTTTGAGTTCAAAAAGGCCTCAACCGTTTTGGTCAGACTTTGACCTAAAGGAATAACAATGAAAAACAAAAAAACAAAAAAAAAAACAAAAGAAAGGAGGGAGAACTATGTAGCATGTACTTGCATTTATAAAATGAATCTAATATGGGAGAACATGACAGAGATATTGATATATTTGGACCTTGCTTTTGGCAACACATAGAACCTCCATTTTTTGTTACTCAATTCCTTCGCCATCTTCTTCCGAAGAAAAATAATTGTAATATTTATGGTTGGTTTAATATCATTTCATCTTGTATTAATGAATATTCTTGCATAATTGATGAAATAAATAAATATTGTTTGGTTTCCTGATGATATTCTTTCAATGTTGTTTTGCTTTTGTTGCTAAGTTAATTTGACAACTAATGTATTCTACCTTTTATTGATTTCATTCTCAACGCAATTCATTTTTAGGGGTCCAACGTCCTTGTTAGCACATTGACCTAAGCCTGATTTTGATACCAGATGTAATTTTCTAGTGATTGGCTCTAATACCACCTATAACTACCACATGTAATTTTCTAGTGCCTAACTCTGATATTACCTAAACTTCCAAGTATCTCTCTCTTAAAATTGTCCGTTTTGGGTTCCATTACCCCTCACGGTTTTAAGACTTGTCAAGAAAAAAGGTATATAATCTTTGCTGGCACATCAATTTGAATCCCGCTTTGATACCACCTGTAACATTCCAGTGTCTTACTCTCGACATTGTGGCCTTTATTACCCCATACGATTTTAAAATTGTCAGAATTAGAGTATCTAAGCTTTATAATGTGTCCTTTATTATCCTCCATAGCTGATGTAAGACCTCAATCGATGAGTATAAATATGTTGTCATTACATATCTTTTAGTTGTTATTGGACTTTTTGGTAATTAAATCTTTTTATTGGGACCTCATTATAATTCACCAATTTTTATTAAATGGCTTTCTAATTGATTGCTTGTATGATTGATAAATTTTGAAGTTGAGAGATCTAGAGAATGGTCTTTGATATCCAAGTCAGTACAGCATGCATTCAAATTGAGATTCTAAATAAGGCCGAAATGATAGATAATCTGTTCAAACGAATAGGTGAAAAGGAAGATGAAAACATTATCAGGTCAATCCCGCTAGCATTTAACTTTTGTTGATATTTTGTTACTAGATTACAACCCTTCCTCTCTTTGGTTGTATTTATTTTAATTTGATACACCATTTTATGTACATTTATTCCCATCTTCTAGTAATATTAATCAATGCATCCTGGTTTTAGAAAAGTGTCATGCTTTTAGATTTTAGAATTTTGTGGGAGTATTTGGATGATTCCTACTTGGAATATAATTTTCAGGTATATTTTCTATTAAAATTTTTTGTCTCTACAGTTCATTTTTAGGGTCCCAACGTCATTGCTAGTCCATCAACCCAAGCCTGCTTCTTATACCATGTGATTTTCTAGTGCCAGGCTCTATACCACCTATAACTTTCAAGTTTCTGGCTCTTAAACTTGTCTATTTGGGATTCTATTACCCCTCATGATTTTAAACTTGTTAAGAGGGAAGATATCCAGTTTTTCTTGGCACATCAATCTTAACCCATCTTTGATACCACATGTAACATTCCGGAGTCTTACTCTCGAAATTGTGGCATTTATTATCCCTCATAGTTTTAAAACTGTCAAAATGAGAGTATCCAACCTTTATAAGTCATCCTTCATTATCTTCTATAGCAGATGTGAGACTTCTATTGATGAGTATAAATATATTGTTATTACATACCTCTTAGTTGTTATTGAACTCTTGTGTAATTAAATCTCTTCATAGAGACTTCATTGTAATTCACCCACCATTTATTTGCATTTCTTCCCATCTTCTAGAAATATCAATCTATACATCTTGGTTTTAAAAAATTGTCATGATTTTAGTTTTTAGAATTTTCTAGGAATATTTGGATGATTTCTACCTAGAATATAATTTTCAAGTATATTTTCTATTAAATATTTCTGTCTTCACAATTTATTTTTAGGGGCCTAACGTCTTGGCTAGCACATCGACTCGAGCTTGATTATGATACCACATGTAATTTTCCAGCGCCTAACTCTGATACCACCTATAACTTCCAAGTGCCTCGCTTTGGCTATGATACCACCTCTAACTTCCAAGTGTTTCACTCTTAAAATTATTTGTTTTGGGTTCCGTTACCCTCATGGTTTTAAAACTTGTCAAGAGGGAAGGTATTCAGTCCTTGCTGGCACATCAATCTGAACCTCGCTCTGATACTACCTGTAATTCCATAGCCTTACCCTCAAAATTGTGTCCCTTATTACCCCTCACAATTTTAAAACCATTAAAATTAAAGTATCCAACCTTTATAAGGTGTCATTTATTATCCTCTCGCCGATGCGAGACTTCCATTGCTGAGTATAAATCTGTTACCTTTTAGTTGTTATTAAACTTTTGGGTAATTAAATCTCTTCGATCTTTGGGACTTTATTGTAATTCACCTAATTTTTATTAAATGGCTTTTTAATTGTTGGCTTGTATGGTTGCTAAATTTTTAGGTTGTGAGCTCCAGAGAGTGGTCCTTGATATCCAAGTATATACAGCAAGCTTTCAAATTGAGATTCTAAATTTGATTAAAATTATAGATAATATGTTCAAGTTAACTGGTGAAAAGGAAGATTAAAGCATCATCAGATCAATCCCGCTAGCATTTAACTTTTGTTAATATTTTGTTACTAGATTTTAATCCTTCCCCTCTTTGGTTATACTTATTTTAATTTGTTGCACCATTGTGCATTTCTTCTGGTCTTCTAGTAATATTAATCTATGCATCCTGATTTTAGAGAATTGTCATGCTTTTAGATTTTAGAATTTGCTAGGAATATTTGGATGATTTCTATTTTAGGTATATTTTCTATTAAAGATTTTTGTACGTTTGTATTGTACTAGTATGTGATTATTTACTTTCTTCAGGTAAGTGGAAGGCCTATTTGTTGATTTCATTGTACTATCTCATTGTAATGTTTTTTTTCTTTTTTGAGTATTGATTTCCTTTTTGAGTATTTGCTTTTATTTGTTACCGCTAAAACTAGCTCTACTTTTCATGAACTAATGATTTGATATGATCATTATTAGTTTAATTGTTCCACTGTCATTCTCATATTTGTCCTCTATGTATAGGTTTTGTTGCAAACATGCCAGTTTTGAAGTGTTGAAAGAATTAGAAGTGGCACTTGATTTGAGATTTGGCTTTGGTTAATTATGCTATTAGTCAGTTAGGAGATTTTTTTTAAAGAGATATAGGAGCTAAAAAAATAGTATTAAATCATATAATTTGATTTCATTTCCATGTTCATTATTCCATATTATTACATGAATGGAATGTTACATTGCATGAGATCTACGAAGGATTCTATTTGTTAAGATCTTAGTTGATATGGATGATACATTCATTAATCTGAGAATAAGAATTTTTGTGAAAGCTCATTTTTAACGGAAGCTTAATGTCTGATGCAATTTGTCATGTAAGGTCTCTATATCGTTGAAGTCCTTCAGTTATCATAACCAATAATTTGATTATAAATTCTCCATTTCAGGTATAAAATTTAATTACTGCATCATGAGTTGTATTAAAGGGATAGTATGAAAAAATACGTTAGAGTTACATATATAACGATTTCCAACAAGGTGATTGTGCCAGACATACAAAAATTTTGGGACACAATTACCTTTATAATAAAGCATGGCCCGTGAAGTCTACCCTAGGTTGCCAATAAAGGTGTTTTAATCAAAGAAATTAGTATTTTAAATACCCTTAATTAAATTTTAAAAATGATACCTACCCTCATTTCTATAAGGCCTCTTTCATCTTCTTGGATAGAGCCCTTATCCCTCTCACAAAAACTCAATCTTTCTGCACACCTATTAATACAAAGCTCCCAAAAAATTGTTCTTGAAATGTATCGACAACTTATTGCTAACACTTCACAATTTCTGAAATTGATTTGAAGGTCACCAATTCTAAAGTAATGGACTTCAACTATAGAAACCCCATCCCCCACCAAAAAAAAAAAAAAAAACGGTAGAAAGAAAGAAGAATGTGAAGAAACAAAGAAAGAAACATCAATACTCATGTAAAAATATTTTCATATCAATTTTTTTTAGGGGTTGGAGTTCATTTCTACTTTTGTTGGTAAAAACATACATATATTGCAATGAAAATTTTTTTATTTTAAATTTTATTCCTTATTACTCAAATTTTGAAAATTGAAATATCAATGTTGGAACTTTATACGAGTCTTAGCAAATTTTGGTGTAAAAATTTGTAGTAAAAGGAAGAATGATAATTAAAAGGGTAAATATAAATTTTGGTCCATTAATTTTGGTTTGATTTTGGTTTTGGTCCCTCAAGTTTGAAGTCAGTGATTTTGGTTTCTCAAGTTTATTCCGTTTATGACTGTTGGTCCCCCAAATTTGAAAAGGACTTGGTGGCGCCTTTGACGGCTTTAATTTGTTCAACGTGGCGCTAGCACTGTTAAAATAGCTTATGTGTCATGCCTTTTAGGACAGCTGATATGAAAAATATACTATAATATATTATATTATGCTTAAAAAAGAAAGGAAAAAAGGGCATCAAAATGAAACACACGAGCCAAAAATAGTTAATGTGTCATGCCTTTTAGGCTTGTGCGTTTCGTTTTGATGCTATTTTTTCCGTTTTGATACTATTGAAAGAATTAACGACATCAAAGGCGCTACCAAGTAAGGTAATTAAACCCGGTCACTGAACCGGTCAAGGTACTAGGTCAAAGGTCAGTGGGTCAGACCGGAGTTAACTTGGGACCAAACTGGTCAGAAAGTGAAGATTTAAAAGTTATTAATATGAAATTATAAAGAAAATAAAAAATTGATTTTTTTAAAAAAAGTTGAATTGGGTTGATTCTCAAACCAAATTGGTTTATTGACTGGTCTGTCAATTTTTGGGCTGAACCGATCGGTCTAATTTGGGTTTTATAACCTGGCCATCAAGTCATTTTCAAACTTGAGGGACAATAGTTATAAACAGAGAAAACTTGAGGGACCTAAACCACCAATTTCAAATTTGAGGGACTAACTATGATAAATGAAGTAAACTTGAGGGACCAAAGCTAAAATCGAGCTAAACTTTAGGGACCAAAATTTATATTTACCCGAATTAAAAACTCTATAAAAGTATTAATGCAAAATAAGGATATCTAAATGGTGTAATCAATGTTTTAAAAGTCGAATTGAAAGTCAAGCCGGAAAAGCTAGCAGGTCATAGTTCAAACAATCAGATCAGTCAGATCGTTCAGTCCAGCTAGTGACGTAATAATTTAATAAAAATTAAATAAAAAAATAAATATATGTATATATATAAAATAAATAAACTCATAATAAGTTTAATTCTCAACACTCACCACAATAATATGATAATATATCAAATTTTTAATATCATAGTTTTGTTTTAAAATTAACATTTTAAAATTTTAGATAAAAATGATCAAATGAAATACAGAAGAAATTAACTTTAAATATATAAAAAAAGTGATATTTTGTTTTGGAAGATAAAGGCAAAAAAAATTTATAGATGGGACTAAAAGAAATAGCAAGGTCAAGTGAAAAAAAAATCTTGCTATAGGGAAGCACGAAACATGATAAATATGAAAGAAATAGGTAGATAAAACTCATAAAAATAAGGATTAAAGGCTATTTTTACCTCGGAAGTATTTAACAAGGGCCAATTTTACCTCAAAAGTTTTTAGGGAACCAATTTTGCCCTGACTGTTATCCTCGTTAAGTTTGATCAGTAGTTGACCGAATTCGGGGTAAATTTGCTCCTAAGTGAAAACTTCCAGGGCAAATTTTCACCTTATTCGGTCAACATAAATGATAAAAATGCCCTGAAAGTTTTAACTTAGAAGTAAATTTGCCCCGAATTCAGTCAACTAGCGGTCAAATTTAACGGGGATAACGGTCAAGGCAAAATTGGTCCTAAAAAAACTTTCAGGGCAAAATTAACCCCCTTTTAACCCTAAAAGTAAAATGCCTCTGCACCCTGCCACCCTGCTCTATTCTATATATTCATAGTTTAATAACCTTTTATATTTATTATTCACTTTTTAATCGTTTAACCAGTTCACCATTTTAACCAATAGGCAAAGGTTTTCCATTTGCATTTACCTCTCTGACAACTTTCGCCCTTCATCCTCTTCCTCCTTCATCTTTTCAAATAAGATTATCTTCTCTCTCTGTTTGCAACTCATTCTCTTGTTGTAGTTGAAGATGGAGTAAAGGCACAATATGTTGCTCGACTCTTTCTCTGCGTCTCCCTTAAGGTGTATTTGGTTCAATGGAAGTTAGGTTTGGTGAGGTTTATTAAAGTTAAGTTAGGGGAGGTATGAGCTTTGTTTGGTTCAAGATGAAGGGAGGTGAGATTTGGTTTCTTGTTTGGTTTAGAAAGGTAGGTGAGGGGAGTTAATTATAAGTTGACAGATATACCCTTCTCTTTATCTATATATTTTCATTCTTCTTTTATAATTATTTTTTTAATAAAATGATTATGTCTTAATTTCTTATATAACATTCCCTAAATTTCTACATAGCATTATATATTTTAAGTTACCACATGTGTTAATGATATGTAGTTATTTCTTATAACTAAAGTGGAAAGAACTGAAAGAATTATTTGAAATAACAATGAGAATAGAAGAGAATGATTAAGAGAAGGCCAAAAAGACAGGAAGAACAAAGTGAGTACCTGTGTGAGTAAAAAAGTTTTTATATTATAGGGATAGATGTGGAATAATAAAAAATTATCATGGGCAATTTGGTTAAAATAAATCATAAATTTTCACTCACCTAAGAAAAACCCTAAATTTAGAGGTTTGAGAAAGGAGGGGAGGGAGCACTACTAGACAAAAAATTTTCACCTCCCCTCACCTCCCCTACTTCCAACCAAATAAAGTTTTTTAATCTTTAACCCTCCCTCTAACCTCACCTAATCTAGAAAAACCCCTAACCAAATGCACCCTTATTCGTCTTCTCAAGAATATGATATATGTGTGTCATACTTTTTCTCTCTCTCCTTTCTTTTCTTCTAGATGTAGTTTATGCCAAAACATTTCTGGCTCTCTACAGGCCACTCCAGCTCCCGGTCTTATTCTGGTTCCCGACCTAAATCCTAGTTTTGCAGGCTCAACGCGGCCCAATCACTGAAGCGATCTAAAGCTTAGGGCCAACTCATTCTCCTTACTAGCTAACAATTGGACCAGTTCGACCATCTGGTCTGATCTTAAAAACATTGGGTGTGATATAGGATAAGGAATAATTAGGGTTTTATGACTTTATCAAGATACTTAGGGTTATTTTATCATGATTATTTGAATAAGGATATTTTGAATATCCACTAGATTATTTAGGATTTTAGTATATTTTCTTATCATTATCTTACTTAAGATTATTTTAGATTTACTTTTTTCCAATATAAATAGAATATCTAATAGCTAGATATTGCTTTCATTATCATTTTGATTTAAGTTAGATTTAGATTTTGAATTTAAATTATTATTATTTTATTGAGTTAAGGTATACAAATACCCATAATTTTTTATTAAAAGTGTACCTAACACTGTAAAAATACCCATAAACTTGTAAAATCAAGTAAAAAATGACCATAACGTTAAAAGAGGCCAACCTCCGTTAGTGGGACCCATATTATTTAAAAAACAAAAATGTGTACATTTTTTAATTCCCTTTACTACCCTTCCCTATTATCCCTCCAACCCAATTCCCTTCCTCCCTTCCTTTATCTCTCAACTATATTTTTGAAAACCTGTTCAGTAGTTTAAATCTATTTGGTGATCTCGTCCTACCATAACCACCACTACAAGAGGGTGTGTTCCATGGCAGTGGGGAAGGATGGAGGGAGATGAAGAAGCCAGAAGATAGAGAGATCAATTTTGGGAAGAGAGAGAAAGTTATGGGTTTCTTGTATATGAAACACAGATCGATTTGCCTTCAATTTCTTGTCTGTAATATGCCTTGTTAATAGTGGTTCTGTAACACCTTACTTTTATATCGTATAAAACAGTCCAAAACATGACCCGATGCCAAATCGAAGACCAAAAATAGTTTTCAATCCATTTGGGATACTGACTTCACTACAGGGTTCAATCTTATAGTTAAGTGGGTTTTCGAAAAAAATTTCAAAACATTTTAGCTGTGGTCTCATTTCTGTTTTTCAAATCTATTTAATTCATTTGAGTATGTTTCCATTTGTTAATATCAAAGTACTTACTATAGTTCTTAGCAGATATTCTGGTTAGGTTTGTTACTAGAGGATCCACATGGTGCAGTTACCCTGTTTTAATTGATTTACCGCGATTACATACAAACTTTAGGGTCTATAGTTGGTGTACTTCTACCACCATGAGTAGTAGTTTTATAAAATACCCTCAACATTATATACAGATCCAAAAGTTAAATAACCGACAGAAAATAAACTATGAGACTTCACTTCTACCCATCCATAGCTACCTTTTTTCCGTGAGAGCTACTTGCTTATGCTACAAGTTAGTTATTGAAAAGGGTGAGATTTAAATGAATCACAGTAGTAACAAACAACACTCATATAAAATGCATATAGGAAAACATGAAATATCATCTACCACATACCAAACAATTCAATATTCATTCAATATTTAGAGATATGTTTATGCTATAAGAAATTATATTCAAGGACTTATCGTTCATTCCCACAATGTTGGGTATTCTACTGGGTCAAAGCCCTTCTCATCTGAATGCTTAACGAGCAATTCTACCTAATTCATGTTCAAAATTCAAGTATGTATGATGGCAATAATATACATGAAGCAAGATACATAGAATATGAGAGAGAAGTTACTAACTTAACATTTTCAATATTCCAAGATGTGTTACCAGTTCCTTAGTCTTTACAGACAGATATCGAATCCTATATATGAGAATTCATGAATGGACGGGTTATTACATATCCCAATAATTTTATAAATCATTCTCTTATATTGGTTATCATTAGAGTTATTATGGTTATTTTACCAAGTTAACCAATGAGTTAAAGTGGTCAAATTATCCTAAGGGACTAATTTCTACCCTTGGTGTTTAAAGAAATTACAATGTGCCATTACATTTTGCAATTTCAGCATAGCCACTAATGCTGGCAGAATTGGTCAACTAACTTTAAAAATTCGTATTTCTTTGCACAAATTTCCAATTATAGTGGTTATAAATCCTATGTGACGCTTATTAAGTATAATTTTAGGAAAAAATATAGCCATTATCTATATGGACACAAAGTAATATAGAATTCCATTTTATTGGACACTGTCCCAGAATTTTCCAATTTTACATGACAAAAATTTAAAAATGTAGAACTCCCAGTATACACATTCAAATAACCATTATGTACCTATAAAATTAAAGTTTGATAAGTTTACTTTTAGACAGAAAAGTTTTACATTTATTGGACATTATTTACGTATTCAAAAACATCACCCAACCAGACTGTCACACAGGAAATTCTCATTAGTAGAATTCGCAATGCTACAAACTAGATTCCAATGATCCAAAACTTATAACTAGAGGCTATTTCTGCACAATTTTTATGTAGAACATAATGATAACATTAAAATGACCAAATTCCAAATCCTTATATGTGTCCTATTTTGGCAAAAATCTGACATATATTCCAACAATTACCAAACTTCCAATTTAAGCCTTAACTAGTTTCATATGCCTTCTAAACATCATAAAACACTATGAACACAATAAAAATACCATGAATCTTCAAAAACCTAGCTTGATTGAAAATAGGGCAGACTTTCACATGGAAAAATCCTCAACCAACCAACACAATCCATTGATCAAAATGAAGCTAAAGCTCACATCTTGCTCTTCCTTAGGTCTTTCTTTAGTTCTTCAACATGTGCTTTTACAAGGTGGCTCAAAACACCTCCTCTTCAAATTATAAAACCATATAAATGAAGCTCTAATAAAGAGAAACAATGTTTATGAAGAGTGTTTGAGCCATAGAAGTGGCTTGATAGGAGAAAATCAAGCTAGAAGTACCTACCTTGTTCTTGTCTTCTTCAAACTCCACTTTCTCTTTCCTTACTTAGTGTGTGAGAGGGAGTAGAATATGATCTAATTAATCCACTTCAGCCCCTTTAAGTCCTCTTGGATGAAATTTATAAAAAAAATCAAGAGGACAAAGCCAAGTGTCAACTTCTTATAGCTTATTGCAAAAGTGGTAGGTTAGTTGCCAACTATGGTCAAGTTAACTTAGGTTAGTCCTCTTGCCTTCAATTTCCATCTCGTTGACTGAATGTTTCTGCCCTAAAAGGTGTCAATTTGATTGCCCAAGTCCTCTTGCAATTCATTTGTATCTTGGTCAAAATTTCCAAGTTGCAAGTTTACACATGTTAACTTTTTGACTTTCTTCCTTCCTTCTTTTCTTTTCTTTTTAACTTGGTCAATTGTCAATTCTATTTTACTTTCTCTTATTTGATGTAAGTACCTCCTAAAAGAGAGAGGAAAATTTGTTGACTAATTGACTTTAGTCTTATTAGGAAATGCTGGCTCTTTGACCAAGCCGCTTCTTCCTTCTTTACCTTTGATCTTGGTAATAATAATTAATGTGCCATTAACTCTTTCATTTCTCCTTATTTATACACTAATGATTTAGATAGCCTTGTTTCCTTACTAGTAGTTTCATTCCCTTTTATTCTTATGTTCCAATTATGTTTTTTATCATTCCCAATTTTAGGCAAAAATTAGATAATTTACAGATAGCTAATTGGGACTAAAGTCATTATACAATTTCTAGGAACAACTCTATCATTAATTTCAATGTTTATTTGTACACTTAGCCCTTGAGTACATTTTTTGATATTACATATTCATGGCGATTCACTCAAAACACATTTATTTCCAGCTCTGTTCTACTGAAAGAGGAACCAGGAGGTTCACGTTAGTGACTGGTAAGAACACACAAATTATTCTCATATCTATTCTAAGTTTTTAAACACAATGAAACATCATAATATGGCTAATGAAATTATTTCCCATGCCTCATGTTTTTAGAAGCTTGTAACTGATATTTGATGAATTGGCATGTTATTCTCCTACATACAATAATGATCCCTTTCACACACAAGCAGCTGAAAACCAAGCTTTTAAATATAAGTTATTATTTTTTCCTTTTATCAGCTAGATTGGTAAGCACACACAATTCATCAAGTGAAGAAGATAAAACAGGGGACTTGGAGTTTTGGAGGCAATTGGATGGATTAGGATATAAACCAACTCTGGGTTTCAGTAAAGACCTTAGGAGAGAAAGTGAAAGGTTTGTGAATGAAAAGAGGGTATTTATTAGTTGTGGTTCTGTGAAGATTGAATCAACAGAGGATGAGAGGCTTGAGGGGAGAGTTTTTTTTAGTTTTAAGGTGCATTTTGATATTTTCATATAGTATGTAATGTCGTTAATATCTTAACAGTATTGGTACTTTTTGCTCCAATTTTAGAAATTCATGTGTACTTTTACACCTTTAAAAAGCATTTGATGGTAGATGCACTTTTAGTAAAAGATCAAGGGTATTTTTGCACCATAACCATATTTTATTATTTCCTGAACTCTAAAAATATAACTTAAGGCTTTCAGTTGTATTCAATTTTGATTGATTGATTTAATAAAGATTTTCCTTAATCTCTTCTCTCTCTTCCCCTTACCCTAACCCATTTTACATCAATTTATGGTTGTAAGTCTTTCCTTTGGTAGTCTCTAACCAATGGCATTGAATAACATTCCCTCCACTAGCAAGGGCCTCATTTAGCTTTAGTGAGATGCTCAATGATTTCGTTCCCACTGTCTCTGGCTTCTCTTTGGCCAAGGCACCTGGATTCTTAAAAGCCCCCGATGGTGCTCCTACTAACATTGCCATCACCTTGTCCAGGCTCGGTGGTCAAGCAACCTTTATTGGAAAGCTTGGTGATGAGGTCAATCAAGCAGCCTTTATCACATGAAGAAAAATACTATTAGATCTAATGGCATCACCTTTGACCAAGGCGCACTTACTACTTTATCCTTCATCACCCTACGTGTTGATGGTGAGCACAAGTTCACATTCTACATAAATCCTAGTAATGATATGCTCTTTAAGACAAAAGAGCTCAATCTTAAACTCATCAAATTAGCTAAAGTATTCTATTATGGATTGATAAGCTTAATTGTGGAGTTGTGTAGATTAACACACCTACAGGCGATAGAAGTTGCTAAGGAAGTAGGATGCATGTTCTCTTATGATCCAAACATGAGGCTGCCTCTATGGCCTTCGGTTGAGGAGGCTCATGAGCAAATATTGAGCATATGGGATAAGGTAGATGTGATCAAGGTGAGTGAAGTGGAGCTGGAGTTCCTCACAGGGAGTGACAAAATTGATGACGCCTCAGCCATGTCATTATAACACCCCAATTTAAAGTTGCTGCTCATCACTTTTTGTAAGCATGGTTGCATATACTAAACCATGAATTTCCATGGATTAGAATATGCTTTTCACGTCAACACAATTAATACAACTGCGGCTGGTGATTCTTTTGTTGGTACCCTCTTATGTAAGGTTATCGATGATCAATCCATACTTGAAGATGAAGCAAGGTTGAGAGAAGTACTCAAGTATGCAAATGTATGTGGTGCAATCACAACCACTAAAAAGGGAGAAAAATCCATGCCCTTTTCACATAGGATGATGTGCTCAACCTCATCAACAGGGCTTGCATGATGGAATATGGGATTTAAGTTAGATTTTTATTTTTATTTTTAATTTAAATTATTATTATTTCATTATTTCCTAAGCTTTATAGTATTCAGTTTTGATTGATTGATTAAATAAATAGTTCCTTTTCCATTCTTTCTTCTCTCTTCTCCCATCTTTTGTTTCTCTTTTCTCTTTCTTCCCTTTACCCTAAGTCCCCAACCAATTTTACTTCACTAAATTTTAAATATAAAAATTTAAAGCGTAAATTGAAAAGTTTGAATTATGCTTCGATCCTAATTTTACATTTATAATCATGTAACATCTTTCAAAAAAATATGTACTTATTTTATGCTTTATTGCTTGGTTTCACATATTAGTTGATTTTTGCTTGTTATTTAAAATAATCAAATTATCCTTAGTTAAGGTAAGGGGAGAGAATTCAATTTCTCTTAAATAGGGCTTTAAATTCACGCATAGAAAAATTCAAACAATGTTATTATAGTTAAGGGAGATTTTAATAATAGAATTGAATTAAAGGTAAGTAGTTTAAAGGGAGAAAAAGCTGCATGAGTTCTTTGTGAACGAAAAGTATCTAATAAGACAAAATGGAAGCTTTAAAGGGACAATATGAGTGTATAAAGTAGAAGTAGCCAAGATGATGATGCCAAGATGGATATTTAGTTACACTAGAAAAGAATATTTGTAATGATCATATATATGCAAAGTGAATAAAACATAATTCCATCCATTCAAAAGCAAGCATAAGGATCACACTTAATGAATGGTTAGATTTGAAAGTTGCATGATCTAATGGTTGGAAATGCCCGATAAAAAATTCATATGGGGAGGCTGAGATGACGAGAGATTCTGAGAATGGGAGTTGGGTCGTGAATTTGAGCATGGGTCAACCTATTTGACTTCCCTTCTTAAATAGAAATCACTTTCCTTGAAAGGAAATGATTCGTAATTCCCTTGAATGCTTGAAATTGTATTTCCCTTATAAATGTATTTTATGTAAGACCTCGCTTCATTATTGATATTAACCAAAGTAGCAATTGCGTAGTTCAGTGGGCACATATGAATAGCACAAATATTGATATTATTGATACAATATGCTTGTTTATATACAGGAATTCCCTATAAGGATGTACAAAATAATTACATACCTTAAAATAAATAAAAGGTCTTCAGATAACTAACGCCTCCTCCCATACTGGCCCGAAACCTTCCATCACTGGAAATTACAATAATGCCTTTCGAGCCGTTGTCTGCTACTGGAAACTTTATACATTTATGGAAAGGGTAAGATTCGAGGGAATCTCAGTAGTAACATACAATCAAACATCTACGATGTGAAAATAAATGTCATGCACCATGTTGTGTAAGATGATAGAATGTTGTGTGCACACTGTCTGAGGCCAAACCACTGTTTGCAACCCAAACTTAACTCTGCGCCTCATTGGGTCCTAAACCATAATGAAGCTAATATGTGTGTCCAAGATATTGTGCTCATGTTATAGAAGATGACATACTCAAAGCATATAATAATGATATAGTGTATGAAAGAAAGTGTTACTAACTGGAACGTGTCTTTTCCTTGCATGTCTATCAATTCAGGTTTGTCTTTGGCTCAAAGTTTCGGTATATCCTAAAATTTTAAATTTAGGATAAATGAGTTATTATTTATTCATAATCATTCTAAACCCAATGTGTTGGTTATCTTGACTCAAAAACGCTAAATGACTAAAATGCCCATGGGGACCCGGTTTATGCCCCTTTGTACCCGGTCTAACTGTACTTTGCAAAAAATTATGACCCAAGCTAATCCTACACAATTTTGTATGTAGAATCCATTCTTGAGCTCAAATTGGTCAAATTTAGGCCCAAATTATGAAATTACCTTTGACAACCCCTAACTTAGGGTTTTAAGGGTACTTGTGATATTTCACATTCTATGGCCTTTATACTCTATATTATACATGTACCCTATACAATTTTTCCTTCTAAACTCAATGGAACCATCAAATTGATGAAATTCTAGCCCAAAAATCTTGTACAGCCCCTAGTTGATAGAGGTGGAAATCAAGGCCGTCCCTTGACAGGCTAGGGCCTAAAAGGGTCAGCCCTACAGGGCCCGAGGAAAGAAAAATTGATGTTTTTCAAAGTCTGGCTTGAGAGCATCAAGGCCAGGGCCGCCCCAGGGCTAGGAGTCATTTTCACAAGATTTAACTATAGGTCTATACACCTCATGCAATAAAATAAATACAATTACTAATTCATAATCAAAGGTAAAAAATACTATGTATAAGTAATTCATAGTCTCATACAAAGTATAAGAAGGCAAAAAGATAAACACTCTAAACAACATGATTATGACAACTATCATTTTCACCTTCTTCGCTACTATCATCAATTTCAATGAATTTTGATTGTACTTCATTTTAAGTAGTAGACTCTACATAAGGGGTAAAAATATCAAGAATTAGTAAATTACCATCATATGTAAATTTAGAAATTTTAAGGTTCTTAGGGAGGAGTTAGCAACGACATGAATAGGAGGGGCAGTGAAATTAAAACAAAAAACAAAGCTAAAAGGCCTAACCGGCCAGCCCTACAGGGTCTTCGGCCCTCCAAGGCTGGCCCTTTTAGGCCCAACTTCCTTCTGAAGCTCCATTTTTTAAGCTCGGCCCGTGATTCAAAAGGGCTTAAAAGGGTCGAGCCCGTCCCGGCTCTACTGGTTGAAAATCATGGTAATTAAGGGACAATATTGTTGTCTTGATTTCAATCCATAAACCACCTTTCTTCTACCTCTAATCATATGTTTAAACACTTAAACACCTTTTAAATATGATTATTAGAAAATTGGGCAATATGACCCCTTAGGGTTTTTATATCCCAAAATCATAAACCAAGTCAAAATAATCACAATAAAAACAACAACCATCAAGAACCATCAAGAATCAACAAGAGAAACTAGGTTCTTAAGTTTACCTTGGATTCCTCTCCTTTCTCTCTCTTAGCTATGGCCCTTCTCTCTCTCTTCCCTATTGATTTTGATTGTAAACATGATATTCATGGTGGAGAAGAGATTAAGAAGTTCTAGGTAGATTAGAAGATAAGAACACTTTGATTTCAAGCTCTTACCTTAGATTCTTGCTTCTTGAAACCCTAAACCTTCTTGTTTCTCCAAGCTCTCCTTCAAGCTCTTCTCTCTCTCTCTATTTTGTGTTTCCACCATAAATGAAGTGGAGGAAGAGTGATAAAAGCTTAATCAAATATATCCTTCTTACTTTTGTTATAATATTATTTAATGGCAATTTGCATGTGTTTATTTTACTTGACCCTTATTTCTTTTCCTTTAAATTAATATGAACCAAGTATTCTATTTCCCTTCTAATTTCCCTTTGTTGACCGAAATATGTCCAATGAGAGGCAAAAGAAGAGCTTTTAAAATATCTCTCTTCTTGCACTTTAACTAATATTACTTTTAGTTGCAATTGTTGACCAAAGTCATCATCTCTTTATGTCTTGGTCAAATTATCTCTACAAGTCATATTTAGTAGCTAATATCTATTCCCTCTTGCTTTTCTCCATGACATACAAAATATAGCATAGGAAATGATATTATAAAAATATTATCTTGTAATATAATATTTAATTGTCAACCAACATGTGTTAATTTGACTAAAAGCATCATCTTTATTTACTTGGCCATTAATCCTTACGTGTGGCATCATTTGTGCCCAAGTAAATATTTCCTCTTCTCTCATGCATGTTGGCCAAAAATATCCCCCAACTATAGGAAAAAATAATTGGCTTCTTGCTTTATTGGTCAAGTGACCATTTTGCCCATACAATTTTTTCCATTTTCGCACTTGATGGAAAAACTCCAGAATTTTCATCAAATTTTGAAAATTCATATCTAATTGTATAGATATCTAATTGGTGTGGTTCTAAAGGATATGTGACCTTTATTAAATCTAATTTCAATGAAAAATATAGACTTTAGCTAAATGGAAGGTCACAATTCCCAGAATTATTGTTTTTAGATGCTGACACTGAAAATCGTCAGTTTCACTTGGCTAACTTCAAAAATACACAACTCCTTATGTACAGCTCCAAATGACTTATATGACCTATCAAATTAAATCTTGATAAGTCTACTTTCATTATGAAAAGTTTGATGGGAATTGTACATCATTTTCCTATTTAAAAATGCCCCATAATAAGACTGTTACGCCTCTAAATACCCTGGTAGTAAATTTAAGTATTTGCAATTTATGCTCCAATATCATCATGTTGTGTGTGACCACTAATTTCTTTTTTTTTGTCACTTAATGTATTATTTAATTCACCATTTTATTCCTTTTAATGCCACCCAGGTATAACAAATTTTTAGAGAATAAACTTATGCCTTACTGGGACACTTACTAAACCGAGGCTTAACAGTCCACTTGATTCAGCCTTATTCTTAAGCCTCTTATCCCAAAATTTAAGATGTTACATTTTGTCCCAATTCTCTTGCACATAAAAAAGAAGAGTCAACTATCCTAAGGTGAGAAATCATTTAATTTAATTAATAATAAAATCCATTAATTGGCACATTAAGACCCTAAGATGACTTACTACCTCTTATGGATATTTATCTCTATTTAAACTCAACTAATCAATTATAGGCGCTAAAATCCAAGGGTTAGACATAGAAATATATAGAAATTATGAGCTCTATCCAGTCCCCCGCACTAAATTTTTTGAACTCCTGGATGAAATCAATCCCAATTGAATCAAAAATAAAGAAGAATAAGCATCAAGTAAAATGAATCACATTGGGTGAACAATAACTCTTTCACTTGTCATGATTTCCATGATGATGCCAAGTGCTAGAAGGACTATCAAGCAATACAAAGCTTAATCAAAATGAACAGAAGTGGGAAGTGTAATGTCCCAAAATTTTATCATTAAGTATCATGTAGCTAATATGGTATTTCATAGTAAAAGAACATGCTAAATGGCAAAGCAAAGTCAATATGGTCACATATGACAAACTAGTTGTTTTACAAGATAGTTGGTGAATTTCTTGTTGTAACAGTTGGATTGTGTGACACTTTTAAATTAGTAAATGACCTCCAAAAATTATGAAACTTTCTAGAATAAAATTATACATGATAAGATTTAATTTTACATGTCATATGGAATTTTTGGAGTTGTATACAAGAAGAAATGAATTTTTGAATTTTTCCCAGCGAATTTGATATTTTTCATGGGCAGACTTCAAAAATAATAATTCTCAGAATGGTGAGCTTCCAATTGGATAAATTTTATATTTTTTATAAAACTAAACTTAATAAGGGTTACATAGCCTTTAGAACCACCCCAATTGAATATCTATACAATTATATATGAATTTTCAAAGTTTGGTGACAATTTTGCCTATTTTTCTGAATTATTGCAAAAATAGAAATATTGTAAGGGAAAAATGGTCATTTTGACCAAATAAATATAACCTGGAATATTTTATGAATAATTACAGATGGGATAACAGATGGAGTCCATAAAAATTTATTACATAATTAAATATGTAATTATATATGTCACATGCAATAAATAAACCAAGAGCCAATAAGATTGTGACATGTATGGCCTCTAGAATTCTCCAAAAATCTCTTCCTTTGTCTCTTAAAGGGCCAAGTCATCCAAGGAAGAGGGCTAGAGAGAAAGAAGAGAGGAAGAAGAAGCTAAGGTCTAAGGAGTAGGAACTAAGTAGGTATACCGAAATCTGTGTTCAATCTTGTGTTCTAGTTCAAGAAACCTCCACTTAACCTCCCTATTCTCTTGAAATAGCTATTGAACAAGCAAAAACTCAAGGGAGACGGAGACAAGTTTCGGCCAAGCTAGGAAAAAGGAGGAAGAACAAGGTATGTTGTTAGAACTTTAGTATTCTTGATAAAAAACTGAGTTGTGAATGTATTCTGGCAGGTTATTGGACTGTTTTTAGTAGTTTTGTAAATTTGGGGTGTCCAATTTCTAAGGGAAAATGCTACCTAAATTTCTATTGATTATGTTAAACTAGAGATTAGATGGTTAAGCAAGTGTCAACGAAGTGTTTTAGAGCTTGGAACCATGAAAATATGAATTTTCCTAAAATTTCCAAACTTTTGGCCAGAGTGAGAACAAGGGATAGAGCTGGAATTTCATAATTTTGATGGTTCCATGATGTTTAGAAGGGAAAAATATGTAGGGTTCATGAATAGTGCGAAGTGTGAAAAGCCATGGATGGTGAAATGACAATTTTGCCCTTAAAACCTCAAGTTTGGGTTGACAAGGGCAAATATGTAATTTGAGTTGAAATTGATCTGATCTAATATGGAATCTATACATAAAAATATGTAAAATAGGTCTAAGTTGTAATTTTTGCAAAAGTACAAAAATACCAGGTACAAAAGGAGGGATGGGCTGGGTCCCCAAGGGTATTTTGGTAAATATGCAATTTTGGGCTAGGACAACTAACTTATAAAATCTAGAAGAAGTATGAATGAGTAATAACTCATTTACCATTACTTTCATAATTTTATGATTCAGTAATTGCATGGGCCAGATAAATATTAAAGGACCGGTAGAAGCTAGGTTTTGGAAAAGAGTCCAGATAGTAGCTTTATCTTTCATGATTGTCATGATCTATTCAATGTATTTCTTGTGGTGCTGAAACTCTCTGGGTGTCGGTAATGAGTTAAACCACCCCATGGAACATTTAGGGTACCATGTGGCCAGATAGACCCAGTTGAGTGACTTGATATGTACGGACAGGTATTGACCTATTCCAAGTTATGATGAGTACGGACAGGTATAGGCCTACTCCAAGTTATTGTTGTGATCACATTATGATATGATATTGTGCAGTTCAGGAACACATGATCGTTTTGATCCGGACAAAATCATCATTTGGTTCCTGAGCATTGTCAGATAGGCTTTGGCATTTTGATTATTGCATCATGATAAATGCTGCATTGTATATTTACTTTTCACATTTTGATGTTTTGTTACTACTGAGATTCGTATGAATCTCACCCCTTCTGAAAATTTAAAATTTATTCAGTAAGTGGAAACGGCTCAAAAGGCAAACTAGCTGATGCTGACATATGAAGGTCTGGTGCTGGTTCAAGAATTTCTTCTTTATTCATCTATTAATTTTCCTATATAGTTGAATATGTACAAACCCTGTGAAGATTTTTTGTAATGTAATCAAGAATGTTATATCAGTATATTGTATTATTTCTGTTTGCCCATTGAACTATATGATAATACTTTGATAAATGTTAAATAATAAAGGGTTTGACAGGAAGCCTCGCAAGGGTAAGTATATCTCTCAACTCACTTAATATAAGGTATATTTCTCTCAACATTCCCTTAACTACCACCTTACTATAGGCTTGTAGGAATTCTAAACTCTCTATTACTTGTACACAGCAATGGCATAAGAAGATCAAAAGAACTTCAACTGTCATGCCTCAAAAATTAAAGTATGACCACTACATAATATAAGAAAATTCATATTCCTTAAGCCTTAAAATATATAAATAAGTACGTAACTACATATTCTTAATGTCATTCCCCATATCAAGATTAATGTGATAATTTTGGGCATGATAAATCATTTCTAATTCATTTATGTATAAATATATTTCTATAAAAGCAGCCTAGTATATAAAGCTCCCATGAGGTAGGATCTGGGGAGTGTCAGATGTGCTCAGCCTTATCCTTACACTTGGAGAGGCTGCTTCCAGGATTTGAGCCTGTGACCTCTTTAATCATATGACAACAACATTTATCATTGCTCTAAGGCTCACCTTTTAGGAGTATAAATATATTTCTATATTAATCAAAATATTAAACCTTTTATAGAAAATTCAACAAAATCTACTCTATAGGTTAAACTTCTTAAAGCATCTACATTAGCATGAAAGTTCATAGCAGCATCCACAACTCCGCTCCATAACTACACATATATACATATTTCCAACATATTAAAGGAGATAATGATCTTGCCTATAAACTACATAGAGCTCCTAATTTACAACAATAATTATATGAATGAAATTTATGTTTACATTAGTTAGTAGTAAAATCTCAAGTATGATCAACTAAATGTCAAAAGATGAAGCACAAATATAAAAGTGAAACTAACAAGTCCTTAACTAAAATCTAAATAGTTTGCAAGCTAAAAAAAAAACTCAGCAGGTAAAGCTGTAATATTATCTATTACTTTTGTTAAAAATATTAAAGATGTGAATTATTACTCAGCTATTTGTTAGAAGAATGTATAGATCTTATTTTCAAAATATATACATGTTTTTACTAACATTGTGTAAACTGGTATTCAACAAAAAGCAAAGAAGGGGTCTAATTCATATTGTAATAGCTAATCTCCCTTCATATATGATTAAGCCTTTACTTACATAAATTCACCTTATTCAAATGAAACGTATAACTTTTGATCTGCAATAAGACCTTCACTAATTAGCAAAAGGATCAAGGTCAACGATGCTTCTAAAGCTAAAATTCTCCTGTGAATAACATCCTATAGAGAATAATCAAGTATCAAAATAGAAATATATCAATCATATATGAACTTGTAAAATAATAACAAGAAAGTTATCTTCATCTTCTAAGGTATTCAATTGGAATAGAAATTGAATTATATAAGAGATTATGTAATGAACAAAATTAAATACAAAATAAAACAACTTATTTGTAAAAATCAACTCATGAAAATACAGAAATTCTTGCTTAAGGACTTAAACAGAATGAAACAACATGAGTGGACATACAGTCTACGAGGGTAACTAACTAAACTGGTGCAGATCAGACATACAGCTCATAAGAGTAAATAACTAAATAGCTGTGGCTTGTAGACCACGAAAAATAGGTGTGATGTAAAACTACGAATATCTGGCGTAGCTCAAAGACGATGAATATCAATCTAGCTCTGTGTTAACCATGATGTGCCAAGGACTAATAGTACTGCTGTTAGTAATCAGCGTTCTGTGTTCAGTTCTCTCAAAAACCATTTTCAAGCGTGTATGGAATTAAATTTCCTTCAATAGACAAAATCTGTTCTCAATTCATAAAAGCTCACAAATCAATTCAAAATATAGAATCATATAGGTATGAGAATTCCTAAATGATAAATTTGAAAATTTCTAGCAATTCCATACATGAGTGTTCATTACAATCAAATGAAAGAATAGATAATAACTTTGAATAAAATCCTTGTTCTATATAAATATTTAAAATCAAAAAATAAATAATATAATTCGGTCAAACTAACCTTGATAAAATCATGTTTGAGAAATTTGCAATTTAAATAAAATTTTAAAAAATACTATAACAATTAATGACATTATCAATTCTAAAAATTCTAATGGGATACTATTCATTTATATGATGTATTTTTATAAATTACTCCTCAACAATCTTCTTGACAAGACCATTTCCTTAAAAATATCTGAAAATCAGAAAATGGTTTGCAATTAATTGGCTAAATTTTATAAGGTTCCAAATAGCTCGCTTGATTACATTTTATATATATATATATATATATATAAGGGTTAAAGTGCTTAAATAGCTTTCAGATTTTCCAACAAGTGTAATAGTAACCATTTGTTGCCGTGGACAGTTGTTGGCAAAATGCCCCGATTGACGATAATTACAATAGATTTTTTGTCCTACTGGAGTACTGCATGGCCTTCCAGGATGATGGGGCATGTAACAATGCCAACAGGCTTTACTCCTAAGGGTCTCTGGTTATTATGGTTACCAAACTGATAAGGGTTTTTGTCATATTCCCCTAGTTAGACCTCCCATTTTCTTATGTTCCTGGAAAGAACCCCCACTACCTAATGCTCCCTTACTACCAGCATTTTTACCAATATACAAATTTAGCAAATTGTGTTCCATAATTTGGCATTCCAGGATTCTAGAATTTTTTTCTCCAAGTGAGACAGTTAATTCTCTGCCATTTGAGGATCAATCTTCCCTCGGAAGGCGAAAGGTTGTTACTAACAAAATCGATCTACCCATGTCTGCTGACTCTTAGCCTCCACAACAGGTATAATTAGAGGCTGCTCTTGAACAGGATTTCTCAGGCTAATTAAACTCATTCTTCTATCTACCATGATGATTTTCTCTCTTTCCCTATCTGCATCTTATTTTTGTTGCACCTCTCATAGCTCATTACTCAGATCATATATTATTGTATGTTGCTTCGTTAACATGCCCATTATCTACTGTATTGAGTCGAATCTAGCTCCCCAACCCCACTCAGAACCTCTACCTTCTGGTCTCACCATTTTTATATCTCATTATTTAAAGATAAGGAAGAGGCAAATTCCATACATTTATAAGGACATTTTTGTCATTTCATAAAATTTGAAGACATAGATATTCCACTAATAACATACAGCAGCCCTTTATAACAGTTTAAGGAAAACTTTTAGTAATATACAGCCTGTACACGACTGTACAACATGTTTCTTCTCTTTTGCACTACATAACATTTTCAAAAACTTCCTAGGGGATCACCCATCCTTCCATTTCCCTGAGCTAAGCACAATTATCATTAATATACTAATGTAAAAATGCTAGTACCGGCTCCAACCGCTTTCGAGCATCAGCACCTCTAGATTGCCCTCATCCCAATTAGTCGAGTCAATCACCTCCAGGCGATCAAATACTGTATGAGTCATATATCAGAACTGGTACATATATCATAGTACTTAATTTGTCATGTGATCATCAAACTTCATAAACTATCTCTCGAGCCCACTCCATAGTGTTATTCTTCTTTCAAGCTTAAAATACAGTATCCGAAAAGAAGTATAGCGTTGTACAGATCCAAATATCGTCCAAAATCTTTAAATCAAAATATCCCTAACTCTGATATAATGTATCCACTTCATCCAGGTATGTTATATACTAAGCTACTGGGGTATCCCAATTATGGAAAGCCCACAGGTATATGCCTTCAATGTACTCCAATAACTCTGGATCCGGCTGCAGGTCATGTCTCACATATGCGGGTTCCGCCTTGGACCTAGTAACATTGTGTGGATCCAACTCTAACCCATTTAATAGCAGCTGACCGGTATCACCAACAGAAGAACTATTTGTTAGCTTTGGTCTGGGTTGGGGCTCGTACACCAGCCTTTTCCATACTTGCTTCGTTAAGGTTCTCTTGGAATTATCCCCAACTTGATATAATTGTACTAGCTACCCTCCAAGTATCCTCTAATCCTCTAGGGGCTGATTCACCGACAGATGCTTTACTCCTCTAACACCTCCATATACTTATGTCTCCCATTACAACGTAATCAAGATCATATCAGTATGTTATTCTGTTATTGATAGAACCGCATGCTCTAATACCAAATATATCAAACCTCTTAATATTTTGACATTTATCAGAGTATTAACAAATAGTTCAATGGGCATACAGAAATAACAAAATTATACTGATATAAAATTATTGATTATATTATAGAAAGTCCCACAGGGTTTATATATAATATACTACATATTCCAAAAATACAAAGAAAAGCTATCAGAAGCTATCAGATAACCAACAGAAAATTTCTTGATCAGCATCAGACCCTCAGTTACCGATATATGCCACTTTGCCCTCTTAGCCGCTTCCTCTAGCTGAATTAATTTTATTTATAGAAATTGTGAGATTCAAACGAATCTCAGTAGTAACATGTGATCAATCAGATAAAATGCGAAAGGTAAACATACAATGCAACATATGATGCAATAAATAGTAATGATGTGTACATGTTTGTCAATTAATGTTCATAATCAAATGACGATTTTGTCCAAATCAAAATGGTCATTTGTCCCTACTTGTCCATCAATGATCACAATGCTTTTCTGCTCGGCGTTTAGGTACAAATGATTGTTTGTCCCCTACTAGCCTTATTGCATGCTCTTATTCAGGATTATATGACTGTATGACCCCTACTTGCTATATTGTTCCAGAGCATATGCTTTTCTGTCCGTACTCACCTCAGCTGGGTCCCACTGGCCTCATGATACTTGTGATTTTCCCATGGGGTGGTATTTGTGCTTTTCCCATACCATAGAGAGGAATTATGCTACACAGGCTTCTTATTAGTCTACCTAGACTGGGTACTTGCTGGCCTTAAAGGTACTTGTGCTTTTCCCTTCAGGTAGTACTTATGCTTTTCCCACACCTAGCTCTAGGATTATTGTCATTCACATATCATTGTACAAACATGGCAAACAATGCATATTAGGAATCAAATAGAATATGAGAAATAGAGTTGCTACTTGGACTCCTTTCCAATTGCCTAGGTACTAACGGTCCTTTAACTTTTATCCAGCTCGGGCAAATATCAAATCCTAAAATTTCAAATTCATAATAAATGAGTTATTACTCATTCATTCTTTATTCTTAGACTCAAATAGTTGGTTATCTTTACTCAAAAATACAAAATAACTAAAATGCCCCTAGGGAATCCGGCTTAGTTCCCTTTATATCCTGTATAATTGTACTTTTTTAAAAATTATGACCCGAACTAATCCTACACAATTGCGAGTGTAGAATCCATTTTTAAGCTCAGCTTTGGCAAATTCACATTGCATTTATAGAATTACCCTTGATAGCCACAAAGTTAGGGTTTTATGGGCAAAATTGTCAGTTCACACCCTAAAGCCTCCAAACTCCATTTTTCACATGTACCCCAAACAATTTTCCATTATAAACACAATGGAGTCATCAAATTCATCAAAATTCAGCTCAAACACCTAGAAATCAGCCTAGACTAAATTCTAGAATTGTTTACAAAATAGAAGATTTTCAATTTCCATTCAACCAAACATCTTCTTTTCACTTCTAATCACTTGTTTAACCACTTAAACACCTTTTGAATATAATTAATGACAAATTGGAAAGCATATTCCCTTAGATTTCATGCATCCCAAATCATAGTATCAAGCCAACCAAACCAAGAATTCAACCAATTTCATCAACAACAACAACTAATCAACAAGTTAAGCAAGGTTTCATGATTACCTTTTGATTCCTCTTCTTTCTCCTCCAAAACTGCCACCCTCTCCTCCTTGTTTCTCTTGGCTTCTTGTTGCTTCACATTATTTCAAGAAGGATTTAAGGATTAGAAGAGGTTTTCAAGAGATTAGAGACAAGAACACATGAATTTTGCTACCAAACTTACCTAGTTGCCTTCTTGATTTCCTACTCTCCCTTCTTTGCACTTTGTGCTCTCTCTCTCTCTCTCTCTCTCTCTCTCTCTCTCTCTCTCTCTCTCTCTCTCTCTCTCTCTCTCTCTCTCTCTCTCTCTCTCTCTCTCTCTCTCTCTCTCTCTCTCTCTCTCTCTCTCTCTCTCTCTCTCTCTCTCTCTCTCTCTCTCTCTCTCTCTCTCTCTCTCTCTCTCTCTCTCTCTCTCTCTCTCTCTCTCTCTCTCTCTCTCTCTCTCTCTCTCTCTCTCTCTCTCTCTCTCTCTCTCTCTCTCTCTCTCTCTCTCTCTCTCTCTCTCTCTCTCTCTCTCTCTCTCTCTCTCTCTCTCTCTCTCTCTCTCTCTCTCTCTCTCTCTCTCTCTCTCTCTCTCTCTCTCTCTCTCTCTCTCTCTCTCTCTCTCTCTCTCTCTCTCTCTCAATTTGGCCGAAATTATGGCCTTTAGAAGAGTATAATGGCTTCTTGAAATATCTCTTGCCACCTCCTTAGAATAATATTTGTTTATTTCAATTTAATCATATGTCATACATTTTTTTATTTTTTCTTTTCCATATGGCAATTAAGACCACCACATGGCATGCAAGGTGGCACCATACTATTTCTCCCTTGTCTCCTCCTCTCTTGGCCGCCAACACCCTATTTTAAGAGGAAAAATATTTGTTTTTTATTTTATTAGCCAAATGATCATTTTACCTTTACATTTTCTTAAATTTTTGTACCAAATATTGTTTTCCTTCTTCCCTTTTTGTTTTGGCTGAAATTTTTATCATAAATTGGGCCAAAAATTATACTCTTCCATACTTAATTTTAGGCTATAATGTTAGGCCTTTATCAAGAAAAAAAAATTAAGTTTTATGTCTTACTTAGCCAAAAGTTTCCTGTAACCACTATTTCCAATATTTTGGCTACTTCAAGTACACCAAAATTCATCATTTTATTCCTTTGAGTATAATCAAATTTTCAAGGATTTTTTGTGAATAAAATTTGGGGTGTTACACATCACTTGCTTCAAATCTACTCCCAAGCCTTCAACTCCTTCTGATGCTTCACAATTCCATCGCATTTAGCAATTTTTAGCACCAAATTTTTTATGATAATAAAAAAAGTGAATATTATCATAATCACAGTTGGGAGAAATAGAAAGAGGTTGTTTATTGTAAAGCTCCAAGTTAATTGGCTCATAGAGGCATTTATCTGAGAAATTTTTCTAGCTTATTCAAATTCTCATATTCATAAACTTGTGGAAATTTTTATTTTAATATCTAACTTCAAGTTTTGACAATAACATTCAGTAATGTGGGCACACTCAAACTAGTTATAAAAGGCAATCAATTGAATTACATTGATAAAAAAAATTGGTTAAAACCACTTAGAAACAATAAATACGTAACAAATAAATGTAACTCTTTTCCAAAAATTACCCTTATTCATTGTGGGGAGAGTGTAAGAGAGAGATACTTTACTATTTACTAGAAAAAGAGGTGTGCGAAAGAGAGAGAATGAGTAATTAATATGAGTAATTAAAAAAAAGATAAAATTAAAAAAAATGGAGACAACTTCTTAGGATCTTTTGTAAATAGAAATAGGTCATATTAAAAATTGTCTTTTATAAAACGGAACTGAGGTATTAGTATAACATAAGCAACCTCATGAACTTCAGTTATACACATAACTGAATGCTGCATCTTGTCTAATATAATTCTCTCTTTTAGGCTCATGCAAGTTTTCCTTCCCAGGCGACACATTTTCAGTTACAGTTGAAACAGAGAGGTTGATTAGCTCAGCTAGCTCAAAGCACTCTATTCATGAAACTTGAAGTATTTAATGTTATGTTCCTTCTATCAAAAGGAAAAACAATTATGCTATCAATGTAACGGTAGGAGGAATAGAAATGAATATACAGAAGCGTTCTCATTAGTGTTTTGTTCTTCTTTATTTTCAATATTTCTCTGAATTCCAGAACAGCCTGATGTAATTGTTTATGGGATTCTGATCAATGCTTTTGCTGATACTGGAAGTGTTAAAGAAGCCCTCACTTATGTTGATGAAATGAAAAGGGCGGGCTTGCCGGGGAATGTGGTTATATATGACTCTTTGATAAAATTGTATACGAAAGTTGGTTATCTGAAAGAAGCAGAAGAAACATTCAAGTTGCTTCAATCATCTGCAGAAGGTCCTGCTCTATATTCTTCTAACTGTATGCTTGATCTTTATACCCAGCGATCTATGGTTGAACAAGCAAGAGAAATATTTGAGAGCGTGAAGGAAAAGGGATCTGCAAATAAGTTTACATATGCAATGATGCTTTATATGTACAAGAAAATGGGAAGACTGGATGAAGCCATTCAAATTTTCAAAGGAGATGAGAAAACTGGGGATCTTGACTGACTTGTTGAGTTTTAACAATGTGCTTGGTCTATATGTAATGGATGGGAGAACCAGGGAGGCCATAGAGACTTTCAAGGAGTTGATACGTGCTACCATTCAACCTGAAGATTGTATACTCAAATCTCTTGGCTTTGTTTTGCTTAAATGTGGAGTTTCAAAGCAAGCTGTTGGCAAGTTAGAAGTAATGATGAAAAAAGATACTGCTTCTGGTTAACAAGCACGGAAGCCAACACTCTCTTGTGTGCTTGATGCGGAAGATTTTGATGATGAGTTGACATTTCCTCTGCAAGATGTCTTCCAAAATCTTGCAGAGTTAGGCTAGCAACTGTTAGTGGATCATGAAAAAGCATATGAGACCTGATTCAACATGCTAGTTGTACCCATCTGCCAACTCAACATTTCCAAGTGGATATTATAATGTAAGACTGACATGACATGTCATTCATTGGCTCCATGTTGATCCAGTAGAAGAAGAACTAGGGTTGGAGCTGTGACAAAAGAGAGATAGCTTTTTCGTTTGACAATGCATACTGTACCATAACTCTTGCAGTTTGACTATGGGCTATGCTCTGATTTAGAGCCAACCTAAGTACTTCCATCCTGAGGAAACCTGGAAATAGAATCACCTGTAAGTAAATGTATTTTGACATGTAAGGAAAGTAGGAAACTTTTGTTGTAACAAGCTCGTTATAAGTCAGTGGTTCAGAAATCATATACTGCCCATGATTTCCTGCCTTGTCCGTTTCTCTCTGACATGTCTTGAATAGCAAAGTGTAAATTGTTTCTTTCAATCTCCAAAACAAGTTAGCAAGTGATCCTATCTGGGTTTAGTGAGGTAAAGTTTGTGTATCTTATTGTCAATGTTGCAACTGTAGTTGATTGTGTACTCTGCCTTTGTGTATCTTATTGTCAATATGAGATTGATACAAATGAAAAGGGTAACCAAAGCTGCCTACTACAGGAGGAGGGAATCGATTCACTTCAAGAACAACTTTAATGTTTGAGATGAGAGGCTAAGTTTCTATGTTCATTGGTTCCATGATTCATCATTTACTCCCTGCTATGCACTCAGAATATGAAGCAATAACTATATTATCACTTTTTCTTAGAGCCAATTGTTGAGATATAATATTGTCCATTGTATTACAATGACTCTTTATTTCATCCCTTAGAGAGAATAACTTACTTAAAATTGAGATGCATTCTTCTGATTTAAATATTTGTCTAATTCTATACTGATAAGGTGATGCAATTCAAGTTGCTTTGTATCTTTCCAGATAGATATGACAACTGTTATTTTTCTGCTTGGATTTGATTAATTTTCTCTTTTTTAATAGTTGTCATGATATAAACTTTATATTATGGTGCTTGAATTGTCATAGCTTGCATTCAATATTGTCAAAGGCACTGGCTTTTGACTACCTTGCTTGCATTGTGGGCTGATCTGTTTCTTTTTGTGGGTTTCAAGTATCAACTCAATACAGACTGTTAAGTACGCATAATCTATCAGATATTCTTAACAATAGACTGTTGCATCAATTATAAACCATTTCCTTTTAAATACCTTGAACCATGGTATGCTGACTTCCCTCTTTCTTTTATCTTATAAAATACAAATAGTTCTGAATCTTCTCAAAACACATCAAAAGATGCAGCTAGGACACAAATTGTTTATAAGTAGGCTAACTAAACTTGGAAAATGGAAAAAGCCTTTGAAATTGTTCAAGTTCTGAGAACGATAGGAGTGGCAATTTTCCTCTGAGCAACTTCATGGATCGTTGAGCCAGTCTCTTACACCCTAACATAGTCTCGTTTTATAGCTTTCAAGGATTCTAAATATATTCTGAACAACAGAACAGCTACCTAAAATAACTACTTCTAACTAATCCTCTTAATTCCTTCTAGTTGTGTTCTCATTCTCTATTTCCCACGTACTATCTTCCATTTAAGGAACATTGAGCTGCAGTCTGCTTCATTACCAATTAGGTGACAACATCAGGATTTGATTTTGCAAAACCCTCACAAGGAAGTTACTTTCCAGCAGACTCCAGTCTCTTAGGTCCTTGTCATCTGAAACTCCTGGTGTACTAAAAAGCTTTGGGATGTCTTGAGGCAGACAAGGATATTTACTGATGAGCATGTCCTTCAATACTCCAGGTGAGTCATGATTCCAATCATCTACTCCTCTAATCCTTAATATTAAAATATATTCATCTAATTTGATTAGATCAAGAAATTTAGTTAAGTTAGTTAATATATATGACATGTATTTTCTAAAATACCCTAATCATCTTCCATAATTTCCTCCTCCACCTCCCTTTCTCTCCTTGATTATTATTAAGGAAGCATTAATATAAGTGAATTAGGAAAAGATTAATAAATATGAAAACTATGTCTTATATTTAAAATCAAGATCAACTCCTAAGATATTAATTTTTTAATGCAAGGTAAAAAAAGATTTTAATAAATATGAAAATTATGTCTTATACTTGAATGCTAAATCACGTTGATAAAAAATTAGTTAACATTAGTTAGAAACAATAAATATGTAAAAAAAAATGTAACTCTTTTCCAAAAATTACCCTTATTCATTGGGGGGAGAGTGTAAGAGAGAGAATAAACAAATTACCAAAGTTCTGAAACCAGGACTGATCATTGAACAGGTTAGGGTACTGGATCAAGGGTCAATGGGTCAAATCGGAGCTAAATCGGGGCCAAACCGGTGAGAAATTGAATATTTTAGGTTTATTTATATGAAATTCTAAAGAAAAATTTAAATAATTGATTTTTCAAAAAAAAAAAGCCAAATCAAACCGGCCTGGTTTGGCCACCGGGTCGCCAGTTCCTGGACCAGTCAGTCCAGTCCAGGTTCCTAAACCTGACAAATTACTTTACTATTTACTAAAAAAGAGATATAAGGAACAGAGAGAATAAGTAATTAATATAAGTAATTAAATGGAGATAAAAAAAAAATTGGAGACAACTTCTTAGGGCCTCTTATAAATATAAATAGGTTATGTTAAAAATTGTCTTTTATAAAACCGAACCGAGGTATTAGTTTAACATAAGCAGCCTCATGAAATTCAGTTATGCACATGACTTTTTTGTTTTGCCATAGTTATGCAGATAACTGGATGCTGCATTTTGTCTAATATAATTGTTATATATGACCTAGGATACACCCTTTTTTCAATTCTCTCTTTTAGGCTCATGCAAGTTTTCCTTCTCAGGCGACACATTTTTAGTTACAGTTGAAACAGAGAGGTTGATTTGCTCTGCTAGCTCAAAGCACTCAATTCATGAGACTTGAAGTATTTTCTCTGCTGATATAAAATGTTACATTCCTTCTATCAAAAGGAAAAAAATTATGCCATCAATGTAACGGCAGGAGGAATAAGAGAATATGCCGGGTGGGACTGTGGTTTTCTTTCTGTGAGAGTTACTGTTCTAGGAGCACTAACTACTTATGCTGTCCAGCCATGTTGAGCAACAGTGTCGGCTCATATGATTGTTGCTTTTATTTCCCTCCAATGCTTTCAAGTATCAAATTTTAAAATTCAAAATGTCCTAACTATTTCTAGCCTCATATCTTACTTGCTTTTTGTTCACTCCATTCCCTTAAAATTTTAAGACTCAAACTGCATTATTTATTATGCTTTCTTTTTCTTTCAAGTTTTTCATTTTTTTGGCAGACTGTACTTCCTTGCTCTCTTCACTCTTTGTTCCTTCTCCACAAAGAATTCATCACATAATTTTTCATCTCCACTAAGAGATCAGCTAGAGGGGGAGGTGGTGGTGTGAAGAAGAAGCGTAGATGAAAAAGCTTTTGTAAAGATCTGGGCAAGATAAAGAAGAAGAGTGAGTTAGTTTTGTTTCTCCTAAATACGTTACTTCATTATCTATTATTTCCATTCTTCTGTCTCTTCTTAATTGGCTTCTTCACAGGTTTCTTTGTTGAGGATGGATTTAAAGGTGTGATTTTTCTTTCTTTATGTTGCGGCTGAAAATCGTGTGTCTATGTGCGTCGAGGGAGCATTTCCTATTTAAATATAGGAATTGTGCACATACCATGGGATGATTTGATTATTTGATTTAATTTGATTATTGTATATTGATCATGTATTCCCTAATTTTTCTCCTTCATTTTTTGCTTCAAGATTCTTCTCCTTGGGATTTTTTTTTTTAGAAGCTAACCATTGTATATGATATCGTGCCGGTAAAAATAGATCCAATGAGATTATTTGATTATTGTATGTTAATGATATATTTCCGGGTGGCAAGCGTGAAATGAGCTTCCTAAAAACTTAACATGATGAATGAGAGAAGGGGAGGCCAATGAAGAAAAATAGAAAAAAATCATTATAAGAAATATGTAAGTTTAAATAGAGGTCTAACGGATTACGAAGAATTATGACTTATGATTTGTGAAAATCTAATCAATTACAAAGGGTTATAAATTATGACTTATAAAAGTCTAATGGATTATGAAGGGTTACGAGTTATGACTTATGAAGGTTCGATGATGTTATGAAAGTGTTAGATCACAATTTGTTCTAAAAACCATTATGTTTTTATCTTTGCTACTATAAGAGGTTGGAAGACAAGTTGTTTGTTAGTGTTGCATGACAGTTATTTTGTAAAAACCGTCACATTTATCACTAAATAAATTATTGTTATTAATTACAACCATTATTTGTGTGTTATAATGGATTCCGTCTCTCAATACATGATGATATGCATATTTAATCATTAAGTTTTGGAGTTATATATTCTTGTTCAACCTCTGCCTCTACATACATGATGTTTATTAGTTATAACCGTTATTTATTAAATGTTATATATACCCAAATCTATAGTAGTGCAACATTAAGTGCATGTTTAGATAAGCCTTATGTAGGGGCAAACGTGCGGGGATTAGGGGTGTTTAAAGACCAGGCCGGGATCGGGATCCTCTAATCCTAGTTCTCGGTCCTGGTTTTGGCTGGGATGCATTTTGCATCCCGATCCCGGTTTGATCCCGGTCTTGGTAATCCCGCCACTAGGAATTCCCAGTTTTTTTAAAAAAATTAAATTTAAAATATATTATTATATTAGTTAAATTTTTCATAATTTAGTGTTTAAAGTAATCATTTAACGTCTAACAAGACCATCATTATCACACCAATTGATTTAGAATTGAAGGATAGCATTTTATTATTATTATTATGATCACCTTCATCATCTTTGTTATTATCTTTATACATTATAAAGTTAGAATTAGTATTACGATCTATACGGTTTAGCTCCAATTAAAGATGTAATACACATTTTATCAAATGATAATTTAATTTATAAGATAAAAAAATAAAAAATGGGATCGGGACCGGGACCGAGACGGGGATAGGAATCGGGATCACAAGGATGATCCTGGTCACGATTCTAATATATCTCAGTCCCGGTTTTCCTATTCTCAGTCCCGATCGGAACGAGAAATTCCAGAAACTATCGGAACGAGAAATTCCAGAAACTAAAATATTCAGGCTGGGAAAATCAAGATCAAAATACTTTGAACTCCCCCAGTGGGGATGCAGAAAAACGTACCGGGATGAAAATCAAATATGTTTGGGAAAGCGTTTTTATAATCTTACCTCTAGGTCCCAATCGATCAGTCAAACTAAAGCAGCCTTTCCGCCGCTCCAAACAAAAGGCTAATGGTTGCCGCAGGGACAGGGGGTGAGAGAAAGTGCAGGCGGAAAAAAAAAAAGCCTTGCTCAATTAAAAAAAAAGCATATAAAATTATTCTAAAACACCAAATAACAAATTTTAGAGAAAATTGGAAAAATTCATTTTTAGAAATCTAACTAGATATTACAGGAAGTTTTGTTCTCCTTCATCACCCACCACCACCTTATCGGAAGGAGGTTAGTGATGAGGGTTGAATTATTGGTTTTATAACCAAGTTTTTGTATTAATCTCTTAGTAGATTAATGAATTTTAGTTTGTTATTTAAAAAAAGAAATCTAATTGGCGAGAATGAACTAATAAATATCATACACATGATTGATACTATGCAAATTTTGCAAACACATATTGCTAGTATTTAAGTATTTTAGTATTTCAATTTTTTTATAATAATTAACTATTTTTATTTTTTGAATTTTAATTTTAATATTTCTCTTGGAATTATTGCATTATATACCTATAACATAAATATGTATTATTCTAGATACTGGATGATAATATCAAAAAATATGTATATTTAATAAAACTCATGTCTTATCTAAACTTACTTTTTTTGCTAATCATTCAAATAAGTTTCAGTTTGTCAAACTAACTATTCTTACAAAAATCAATTGAAATATAAATCATATTACACTAACTGATTAACTTTTATTATAACTAAGTTTGTAAAAGTCTAATAAAATAGAAGCCATTTTTATCACTGTTAATCTAAATAGATTCTAAGATTCCAACAATATCAACCTTAATCCCTCCATCACGCAAACCATATCTTTGGAAAAAAGAAGGTATATATGGCTCAATGATAAAGTTGAATTTAATGAAGATTTTAAAAAGATAAAAATGATCCATGCATCATGCTCTCCTTCATTAGAACCATCGATTAAAAATCTAAATACGTTAAATAAGCCATATAATATCTCATATTGGAAAATGTTCGATGTCAAAACACACCTTAAAAGTCAAAGTGCTTGCTATTGTATAATTTTATTTCGTGCATGTTAGAACTTGCCGATTGCTTTCATTTTATTTATAAAATAGTATCAAAAACTGTTATAGGTTGAAGCCAGAATCTACTCCCCCTTGCCATGTACGGAACCGTACATATGGATGGATGTAGTCTTCCAATTATACCAAATGTAACTTATATTAATTCAAAGATTTAAGGGTGGGAAAATTATAAAAAACAATACCTTTCGGATAATTAATTGTCAAATACTTCCACGCATACAAATAATATTTCGTCGTATGCAAATAATCTTCCATGTGTCTAAAAATCTTCCTTACGAACGTACAAACATATTTCATTATGTGCAAAACATATTTCGTGTGTGTGCAAAACATCTTTAATTATATGCAACAGATCTTCTATGATAGCATTTGACAATTAATTTACTCCAAATGTATTTTTTAACAATTCTTCATTTAAGGTTCATTACAAGGTGTTCGATTTTATTGAGAGAAATGTTTTGTTGTATTTTTCACCCTCATATTCTCAGAAAATCTCTTTTCTCCCTACTCTTAAAAAACTAATCTTTTTTTCTGCTTAACTCACATTTAATGCATGCTTTCAAATTTATGAAATTAAACTCTAAATCATATATGACAAGAGTGCAAATTATCTATATGATAATATCTCTTATTCTCTATTAAATTTTTTCATAACTTAGGCACTCATTATATCATCCATAAAGAATTCAAATTCGTAACCTCACGCTTAAAAAAACTTTAAAGGTAATGCTTGGTTTCATTTAGACTACAAGGCTCAACTTCTATCTCTAATCTATAAATATATAAATACGTGCAAAATAAAATAAATAAAAGAAATAAGGGAATAACATATAATTAGTTATATTGAAAGTATTTATTGCATTAATAATATGTAATTAGTGACAGTGAAATATTTCTATATTGAAATGGTTGGCCCGTTGGGCCGTCCAAAAATGACCCATCAAGTAATCGACCCATTTTAATTGAATTTTGGTATTACAAGAACTTAAGGATAAAGTAGATAGATAAAGAGGATTATATAAAAGCATCATCACAATTAATTGGGATCAATCGATTCTAGGATCATAAGACATTTTGTTTTTTTCTAGCACTGGAAATATTAGCAAAATCATCATGAGAAATTTAGGGTCAACAAAATCCTTATGGGAAGAATAGATAAGAAATGAAGACATCATTTCAATTGGTAAATAAATAAGCAAATTAAATCATTCATGTCAAACTTACCCAAGTTCTTTTAGCTTCAACATATACAATCTCTTAACCCGTGAAGCAAAGAGTTAATGGATCAGTTGCAATCAAAAGGGAAATTCCTTTGGCCATTACCAATTGTTCTCTTATTAGCGATATTGACTTAAAGCCAATACCGGGAAGCCTTTCAAATAAAAGTTTTTGATTTTTCAACTTTTCATTATTCATTAGTATGCCTTACTTTTGGTTATGTTCCCAATTAAGCGATAAGCAAAGTTGTTCTCTTTTTCTGAATATGATCATAAATAAGATTATTAAATTCATAAATTTAAGCAAACTGATGACAAAAGTGTAAACTCATATTAGTCATATTTTTATTAAGAGCCATTTTTTCATCATCATTGTAATTTTTCCTAATGTCATCAGCATTCAAATATGCTAGTAGTCATGCCAACATGGAATGTTGGATTGACAATGTTTTTATTAAGAGAAAAATAACCCAATTTTATTAGTTATCACGAGTTCAATAGCGTATTGTAACATTGAAACGATTTTGTAAGATGAAAACACAAAAAAAGTAAATTCAGTAAATCAACATGTTAGTTTAACAAAAATCATTATAAACAAATCTAACAGAAAATTTTCCACCATTAAAAGATCTCCAACTGATAACATCATCTTTCTTTAAAAGGTCAATGTAAAATGACCCTAACAATTATTCGTTTTGGTCATTTATTTCGGAGGAGATACCCATTCATCTTGTTCATATTCCATGATCGTAATAATGAAGTTGTGAAATTTCCAAGTCTTTCACATGGAGGATGGCTTCCATACTGTTAGAAGCATAGGGGACAAGAGAATGAGTGGAGTTTGAGAGTTGTATAGTACTGAAAATGATGTCTTATGAACTTTCACTAATATATAATAATGTAACACAGCAATAATATGAAGTGCTCATTTTCTTACAGAGCTGAGCTTGACTACACCAAGGTTTTCATCCGTAGTGGTTCTGAACATCAAATATTAAATAATAATAATAATAATCATAAAGAAATAAAGAACGAAATATGTGGCCCTTGTTTCATAGCCTCCAGAATTTGTCCACTTATTTGGTCCAAAAGAAAAATGAATTTGTCCATTTAAATGTATGGTCCAAGAGTTTTTCTTTATTTATATATATACACCTTTTCTTAAGAAAATCTAGCTCTTAAGTGACTCGAGATTTGGTTTCTACAAATCATATATAACAGGGTTTTTTTATTTATTTATTTATTTAATAATTTGGCACTACCATTATTCCAGTTCACTTTTATATTTTTGTTACACTTCCTTCCCTAAAGTAAAAGCAGTATAATGCACTTCTTATATATATCGCTGCCAAGTGAACCAATAAGATGTTGCTCTTCATAATCAAATAAATTAGATTTTTTAAGTATAAAAGTAAATTAATGTTTGAAAAGATTAAAACCTCAACTAACTCAAAATAGATTAGAGACTCTGTGGATCTTGAAGTGGTGACTGGGGATCACATCCTCATGCACTGTCCACTAGGCCACTCCAGTCTGGCAACTCATTGTTTATGGTGGCCCCTCTACTTGTTGACTTCTTAAGCTCTCCCTTCAATGAATGGCTGCAGGCAAAATCTCCAACCTAACACCAATGGAGTTGGGAATAGTAGAAAAAGCTAATCCTTCCAACATGATGCAGTGAAGGAATGTTTGGAAACTCTTAAAATCGTGGAATTGTAGTTTTAGAAGTTTTTTTTAATTAAAATAAAAATACTCTCACATACTTATCTCATATATCGTAAAAATTATTCTCTAAAAATTAATCCAAACACACACTAATATTAGAATCTCGCTAAAAACAGTACCTATGTTTAATATCCAACAGCGTTTGGAACAGCGATTGGAGTTTTCAAAAATAACTTTTCAATCATGATTTAAGGTATGCGAGATAAGTTATGTGAGAGGAATGTTATCTCGACTTCGGTGCATAAACACTTATAAAATCCTTTAAAACCTCATCCAAACAAGCTAAACATCTCAAATAGGGGTTCGCCTTCAATGGGAATGTACCTAGCTATACTTAATAAAAAAAAATCTCCACCCCACCGCCTTTAGAATTCAGTAATGGAAACTTTGGGAAGAAGGCTCTTTTCAAGGACTCGTTATTGTAGTGGTAGAGAGGGACACTGATAAGGGTCATAATCTCTAAATTAAATTTAAATTGTTTATAATATTATATATTGTAGGATTTTGGGTGTTGCTGGAGTGTAGTTCCGTTCTCTCGAGATACCCACATGAACTAGATCACAGCAGAGTCCGGCTATATGACACAGCAAACGCACAAAAGGAATAGAGAGGGAAAAGTACTATGAGAGAGTTTTTCAGAAAAGCATATATAGTTGTTCTGGAGAGAGAGCGCGTAAAGCCACACACTCCCATACTCCTTAATTGTTCCCACCAAAACCCTTAGGAAAAATTGTTCCCTCTCGTTTTTCAAATATTTGGTAAATGTTTCCAAATCATGCCCACAATATTCTAAACAAATACCCAATGAAATTAGGTATTACATTTTGGCCCCAAGGCCAATGGGTTTGGGCCTAATCCACCAAGGGTGGATCAAACCCATTTCCCTACATCTCACACTCACACTTGGTAGATTAGATACCATGAGCCTTGTCTCTCTCTTTTCTTTCTTTCATACTAAGTGTTTTTCCGTGACTGTATAGACATGACGTCTTCTAAGTGCCTATACTAGGAATCCTTTTTATAGGACCAGCACAAGACAACCTTCTTCTGTGTAGCTTGAATTTTAATGTTATGCCTCATATGTCCTAGATTTACTAATATACACTTTCACATGGCAGATCTAATCCCTCTCAAGTCAAGATAAAATTGCTTTTTCATATGCCTAGTATCTACACTTATGAAATCACCAAAAATAATATCGTAAGGGACATATCTCAAACACCAACATAGTTATGTATATTCCAAGTAATCTTCCTTTCGCTCATATATCATTTTGATATGCGTCAACCGCTTTCCTAACATAATACCTTAGATCGTATCCATCATGATCATAGGACAAATATTAATGTAGCAATTATTGAAATATACTTCCATGACAATGTTAGAGTCAAAGAACATCATAGAAATGTTTAACCTTCTTGAGACTCACACAGTAATGAAGCAGTGATCCATTCACTTGCTTCCCATTTGCTGTTCTTTCACACATGTGGTATGAATCACATGCAACAGTTTTTCTCTTATACTATAAGAGTGTACGTCATTTTGTATCTTATTATTAACACCGTACAGATATAAGTTTAGATACTCCCTGTATCTAAACCCAAATTCTTCTACTACATTTATCTCTTATGACATCAATGCTGAAGAATTTACTGTCTGGCAACAGGCAACATAGAAACGGACATTCATGATTCAATCTATATTTATTCATATTATTAGATATCATCTCGACATGCTACACTCTTGCCGAGGAGACTTAATTTATGTTTCTTCTCTACCATATCAGCATTCATGCTGTTTTACTGGTGAACACAACTGTCTCATCTTTACATACTCCTCCTGAATATTAAAGGCGGTTACTCATGTGAGAGAGCTAACCTCACTTGCCTGTGCGACATACTAGACATTGTATACTTTTCAAATAGACACATAAATTTATGAAGAAATACTCTCATTAATCATAAACATATTACATAATGTCTATAATTTTACATATTGTGCATCCCAATAGCCTTCACATGTTTGTCATATATTTCCTTGGCTATTGGTTTGGTTAAGGGGTCTGCGACCATACTCTTGGTCGAAATATGTTGTACAATAACAACTTTCTGTGCTACGTAATCTCTCACAAAATTGTATTTTATATCTATGTGTTTGGTCTTGCTATGATATTTGGGATCTTTCATATAGGTTATGGCTACAATATTGTCACAATACACTAACACCAGATTGGTGCTTTCATTTCCAAATCCAAGGTGTTCAATAAATCTTTTGAGCCATATAGTCTCTTACACTGCAGAGGTACATGCCACACATTCAGCTTCCATAAGATATAGGGCAATGCACGTCTGCTTCTTACTGCTTCAACATATCGCTCCATTGTTTAGCAAGAAGGTATATCCTGAAGTCGATCTTCGCTCAACTTCATCTCCACCCAAATCAGCGTCGGAGTATCCAACTAGGCGTAGATCGCTTCCTTGATAGCATAGTGCATAATCTGACGTGCCCTTCAAGTATCTTAAAATTCTCTTCATTGCTTTCCAATGTTGCTCACCGAGATTTGGCTGGAATCTACTAACCAGTCCAACTACATAACAAATATTTGGCCTTGTACACATCATTGCGTACATCAGACTCCTAACGACACTAGCATAGGGAACTCTTTCCATTTTTTTCTTTACTGACTCAGTTTTGGGACACATATCAAGACTCAGGGCTACTCCAGAAGCTACTGGAGTATCTAAGGGATTGCAGTCTTTCATATTGAATCACTCAAGAATTTTCTTGATGTAATTCTCTTGTGAAAAAGAGAGGATTCTTCTAGAGCGATCCCTTTAGATCTTAACTCCAAGTATATACTCTACTTCACTGATGTCTTTCATCTCAAAATTCGATGATAGTCATTCTTTAATAGCTAAAACTGAATTTAGACTATTTTCAGCTAATAGTATATCATCTATATATAAGAATAATATCACAAAATTTCCTTTAAATCGTTTAATGTAGACACAGTGGTCCTCTTCAATTATTTAAAAATCATAAGAGGTTATCGCTCTGTGAAACCTCAAATACCACTGTCTGGATGATTGTTTTAGCTCGTAAATGGACCTCTTAATTTTACAAACTTTGCTCTCTATTCCTTTCTTAATGAAACCTAAAGGTTGTTCCATATAGGTTTCTTCATCCAGATCACCGTTTAGAAATGTGGTTTTTACATCCATCTAATGCTATTCCAAATCTAAACTATTTACTATTGTCAGAATAAGTCTTATAAGTTGAAACGTACAACAGGTGAGAAGGTATCCTCTTAATCTATACCTTATTGTTGTGTATACCCCTTTACAACGAATCAAGCCTTGTATTTGTCAATTGATCCATCAAATTTTCTCTTTATTTTAAGAACTCATTTGTTCCCAATGGCTTTTTTCCCTTTTGGTAGATTAATTAGTTCCCAAACTTAATTCTTTTTCATTGAATCAATTTCCTCTTCCATTGACTTCTTCCATTCATCCTTAGTAGGACTTGATAAGGTTTCTTATACAGAACGTGACTCATCATCTCCATTTGGAGTAACAATAAGTGCTTCTCCTTCTATTGATAAGTGTCTCCTGGGTACATTTCCCTTGTCACTCCTTCTTATAGGAGTCTCTTGTCTCTTTTGCTTCTCTTGTCTAGGTCTTTGTAAAGACCTTTTTGGGCTCCCACTCAAGTCAATGTATTTAGACGATTGAGGGTCATTTATTTATTCTGTACTACCTTGTTCTTGTGTTTCATAAAGAGATACTATACGATCAATATTTCCCCTGCTAGGAAATTTATTTTCTAGAAATATGGTATCTCTTGATTCAATTTCAGTCACGGTTCCATCTTCGTTTTCACCTCTAAAAACATATCATTTTGATTGTTCAAAGTATCTTATAAAGATACACTTCTTTCCTCTATGATCCAACTTCCCATACCTATAAGAATCATTATGGATATATGCAACCAACCCTAAGGGTCTAAGAATACTTAAATCCAGCTTGTGTTTTGTCTATAACTCATAGGGTGTAGAAATGATTGATTTTGAGGCCACACGGTTAAGAATGAAAGCAGCCGTCAATAAAGCATCACCCCAATTTGAAATTGGCAGATTTTCTTAAGCCATTATTAACCTAACTATGTCTAGAAGGGTTCTATTTCTTCTTTCTGCAACTCCATTTTGTTGTGGAGTGCCAGGGATGGTTAGTTGTTTAATTATCCATTTTTCTTCACAGAACTCTTTAAACTAATCCGATAAGTATTAACGACCTCAGTCAGTACGCACCGCTTTAATTTTACAGTCTTTTTGATTCTCTACTTCATTCATGTATCGTCTAAAGCATTCAAGAGCTTCATACTTGTGTGAGATCAAATAGACGTGACCATATCGTGAATTGTCATCAATGAAGGTAATGAAATACTAAGCTCCGTGTCTCTCCCTCACACTCATTGGACCACATATATCAGAATGGATTAATTGCAATGGAAACTCAGCTTTTGTTCCCTTGCCAAAAGGTTTTCTAGTTGCCTTACTAGCTAGACAGTTCTCGCATAAGGGCATTTCTATAATTGAAATTTCGCCTAGCAAGCCCTCTCTAGCTGGTTTAGTCATTCTATTTTGATTAATGTGTCCTAGTCTAGCATGATAGATATTCATGCCAACAATTATATTGGATGAAGTAATGAAATAGTCATGCACATAAAAATCACTAACAATATCCATAATAAAGAATTTTCTAAAAAGGAAAGCTAAACCATAAAAGGTCTTATTGCTAAAAATGTCTGCAACCTTGCCATGAAAGTTTACATCAAACCCATAATCTAAAAGACAAAGAACTGAAACTAAATTTCGTCGGATTTCAGGTGCATGAAGAACATCATGTAGGATTAAAGTCCTTCCACCACGTAAAGCTAACTTGCAGGTGTCAATTCCTTTACCTTTAATCTTTGCATTATTACCCACGTAAATCCATTTGCTTAGATGTGGCAACCGACGGTATTCTAGGATCCCTCGTCACATGGTCTATTGAGCCTAAATCCAAAATCCAAGAAGAACAAACAGGTTTTGTTAGAAAAGCGGTACTTAAAACAAAAGGAATTTGTGAATTCACATAATTCACTAGTACCTTTTAACGGTCGTTTCACTTTGTATAGTCCCATGCAAAGTGACCCATTTTATGGCAGGCGTAACACTTGACCTTATTCAGGTCAACTTTCTTCTTGCCGCCCTTCTTGAATTTCCTTTTGCCCTTTTTGAATTTAGAGCCATCCTTCTTGCCTCTCTTATGAGGTTTCTTGCCCTTCTTGGAATCGGGCTTTGAGTTAGAAAGACCAATATTCTCAGTATAGTAGGCTTGTCCGAAAGCCTTATATGCCTCTAGGCGTTTCACTACATCATCAAAAGTAACGATGTTGTCATTATGAATCAAGTTCACTTTCATATGCTCCCAGCTAGAAGGGAGTGATCTGATCATAGCCTGAACTTGTTATTCATCAGTCAAGGTATGTCCAGCTTCCTGAAGTTCTCTGATCATGTTTGACATCTCCCTGAGATGCTGCTTCATAGGAGTATTCCCTCTAAACTTGTAGGTGTCAAAATTGATTGTCAACCTCCTAAGTTTAGTGGTTGATGTGCCACCAAACTTATCCTTAAGTGCAGCCCACATAGCTTGAGTAGTTTGATATTTCTCATATTAACACATTAGGTCGTTCTCCATGGTGCTCAATAAGGTGACTCTTGCAATGATGTTCTTCTTTTTCCATGCTTGGTAAGCATCCAAATTTCTCCTATATTGAATAGTCGTTCTAGCTTCAGATTCTACCAAAATAGTGGTCAGTGGCTCGACAGCCTTCTGTTCCTCCAAAATGTACTGGACCTTACAGTGCCAGATGTCCCAGTTGTCGTCATTCAATTTCTCCGCTTTGTTTAGTTCAGTAATGATGCCTTTCGTGGCCATTTGTCAATTTTGGAGTAACATTTTTAGCATTTAGAAACATTGTTCTCTTTAAGAGAATTTAACCAAACGATCATATAGCACAATATGGTATACAATGTATGTACTTATACCATTCTTGACTATAAAATAATTTGATTACTAGATCCATGATCAGAAGAATACATTTGTACCTCCCTTCACATAAATACTAGTAACTCTATTATTCTTTATCAAAAACTTCATATAAGTACTTTAAAATAAGTTATCAAACTTTTAGAAGTTTTACCTTTTAAAAGCTCCCACTTATCAGGGACACATGATATTATAATGCATCATTAAAAAATAGCATTAACCAAAGAACATAATTCATTACATGAAAAATATCATGCCAATACAACCAACATAAAAGGAAAAATAGGAACATTATACACCATTAAATGTCAGAACAACAGTAATCAATAATGGCTTTCCTTAGTTTCATAAAAAATCTTCTCTTTTTCTTCATGAAAATTGTTGTTCTTTTTACAGCATCAACCCAAGCGACAATCATAGGGAAGGTGTCTCTTGCTCTTACAGCTACTCAATATTTCATCATTATGCTTACGTAGAATTCTGCACTCTTTTTGTCAATTATACTTTCTACATAGTTCACAATGATTGAGTATATGATTTTTATATTCTTTACTCTAGCTGTTTTGTCTGTATCAAATTCCGCTATCCTCTCAGCCATAGCAGCAGAATAGGGTTGGTCGACCTCTTCTTCTAAGTTTTGAGGTTCATCAAGATAGGAAGGTTCATACTTTGGTCCAGAATCAAAATAAACCACCTAAGGTTTCTCTTGTATAGGCTCCTCAAATTCCTCTTCCTCGAAAAATTCAATTTTTTCAGGGTCCTCTTCAGGATCATCCATATACTCAATGATCAATGATCAATACTCATGTGTTTCAGTGCTGCTCGAAGCCTCTTGCTTTATTTTCACCTATATAAATAAATAGGAGTGATAATTGCAATCTTATAGCCCGTTTGGTTATATTACATGGGAGAGGATTACATGTAATCTTAATGTAATGGCATGATACAGCGTTTGGTTAGGCTTATGTAATGCAAAGAGGATTACAATTTGTAATCCTGATTACATCATTTAATGTAATCAGGATTACATTGCTAGAACTGATAAATGAGAATGTAGGCATCCTGTAATCCAATGAAAATGACACTATTACCATTATAATTTTTTAAATTGACCAAAGTACCTACCTATAAATACGGTTAAATATTAAATAATTTTAATTAACACCATTAAATATTAAAAAAATAATTAATAATATAGAAATTTAAGAAACATTTTCCCATTCAAAAATTTAAAAAAATTATATTCTACCGTTAAAAAAATATTAAAATATCTCATTAAATAATATCCCCATCATTAAATATTAAAAAATTAACATGAAATTAATTTACACACTGTATAATATTTTCATCATTAAATATTAAAAAATTACTATGAACCCACCATGTACACTGCACGGAATGAAAAAAATTATCATGAACCCAACGTGTATATTACTATATGTGTAGAAATGGGTAATTTTGTCACTTGCTATATTATTCTCATATATTCTCATATTCGATGTAATCTAACCAAACGTTTTTATGTATATGCATCACCTTTCCCTAATGACGAACCAAACAAATTATGTAATCATCATTAAATTACATTCCTTTACATTGTATTACATTACTTCCAATTCCGTGAACTAAACGGGCACTTAGGGATTTTTAATTGCATATAAAACACTTAAATAAGCACTGAAAAACTCACAAACAAATCCTAAATTTCCTCAAAAATAGGAAAATAGCATATCATCATGAAGATCTCAGATTTAGGAATTTTTAGAAATAAATCACATCTCAAACAGGGCCCACACGCGCCCCCAGAAGAATAAATCCAGAAAAAATTGAAAAACTGGACAAATCTTACTATGGGGATCGGCGCGTTTATTACGCGTGCTGCCTTAGAGGTATCCAATTGTCACACGCGCCGCTGATCTAGACTCCACACGCCGTCTGTTGTCTATTGGTGGCCACCACATGTTAAATGGATAAACCACATGGCCTCACGTACTACGTGGCGATTCTGTCCTTTAATTTTTATTTTTTTAAATTTATAATTGGGTTCTAGATTGGGTTAGGTCAGACCCGATCAAGCAATTTTTTTGTTCTGGGTTGGGCCTCCTCTGGCCCAATCCGTTTTTAAATTTTTTTTGGTTTCGATTTGGGCCAAATCCGAAGATTTTTAAAAAATGGATCTGGGTCAGATCTAGTATCCGACCCGGACCAACCCAACCAGATTTTTTTTCCGGTGGCACAAAACGACGCCATTTTTTTTTGTCTTCATCTTCAACCTCTAGGCAGGTCAACTCGACCCTTATCCCGATACTTCTTTCCGCCGTATCTTCACCTTCTGACATTCATTTTGCACGTTCTTGGTGTCGATTTTCATCATTTTTTCACGCTCTACGCAATGTGATCATTTTTATAACCTAAAAACCTCATTTTCAGATGACCCAATTTAAGTTAAGTTTCGATGTTCGACGGTTTCTCTCGTTTTCTGTTTAACTTTTGTGTTCCTTCATTCCAGAATCTTATTGTATGTATTATGAGGCTCTTAAATACACTAATACTTATAGAACTAAGGTCTAAACGATGTAACTTGAGGAATTTGCAGAAAAACAGAGGAGCACCAAAGCAAAAACGAAAAAACGCAAGAAAAACAAATAATGAACATGTGTGTGTGGTGAGTCAGAATCATATGTGCATATATTTTCATATAAATCAATGAACATACACATCTACACAAAAAAACGAAGGATATAAGCAAAGAATGTAGAATCATATTGGTTGAGAAGATGCATTACTAAAAAGAGGCTTTTAATGGCGCACATCTAATAACGTTTCTCAAAGAAACGCCGTAAGTAATTTTTTTAAGGGGGGAAAAATTATAAGCTACGGCACTTTTTATTATAAATGTCATAGCTTAATGTTAAGCTTGTATGTCACTTTCTCAAGAAACGCCGTGCAAGATCTTTTTTTAAAAAAAGAAAGTTAAGTATCAGCTACAACGCTTTGTAGAAAAGCGTTAATGCTGATGTAAGGCCCAAAAGATTTAGAATTATTTTCAACGTTAAATAATGCTGCTTAACTTGTATAAATAATGAACATGTAATTCCATACATATTTATTTGTGACGCTTTAAGTACATATACATATGTACTCAGATATATGCGTATTATATATAGATATATTAGTGTGAGTGTGTGTGTGGATTCATTGATATTGTTGAAAAAAAATTGATATAGAAAAAAAAATTTACCTTAACCAGCGCTTTTAGAAAAGCGCTTGATAAAGGCATTAAGGCAATATATTGCCTTAGTAATAAGCAAGGAACAAAAAACCGGACCGGGCAATGAACCGGTCATAGCACTGGTTTAAGGGTCAATGGTTCAACCGGGGTCGAACCGGTGGTCGAACCGGTTATATTAAAATATTACAATTTATTAGTGGGAATATATATATTAATATATTTTTAAATTTTCATAGATAAAAATAAAGATCTTTAGACAAAAAATGCTTAAAATATATTAGTATTAGTTATAGTGCCTATATTTATGTAACGATATCTCCTTTCCTATAATTAATTAATTATTATATCATCTCAAAATCTTTTTTTTTTTAGATTTGTTCTTTCTTTACCTATTTTTCTCTTCTTATTGGTCTTCAAGCTTTTATTTTTCCCTAAAAAATAATGCAAAATAGTAGTTAGAGGAATAAAAAATGTATTAAAAAAAAGAGGCAAACCGGGTGGACCGGTTGAACCACCGGTTTTGACCGGTTCACCAGTTTTTTTCAGCAATCTGACCGGATCACCGGTTGAACCGGTCGGTCCAGTCCGGTTTTTTTTCAGTGGTAATAAGGCAATTCATATATATATATATATATATATATATATATATATATATATATATATATATATATATATATATTCCTTTGAAATAATATATATCTATTTACCTTTAACGACACTTGTTCAATTAAGGTCATTGTTTTTTTTTTCAATTTTTGAAAGCTATGACGCTTGTTAGGATGCTTGGATGATTGTTTTATAATGTTTAAAGAGATGTAAACAAACAGTTTATCTAAAAAAATACAACAAAATTTTTTATCCATAAAACCAAATTAATCAGCTTTATCAGGAAATCTAGAACTACTGTGTAGCCTTGGTGCCTGCGAAGTCCAGATCTAGAGATATGAAGCATTAAAAAAAAGAATGTTTAATTACTTTTAAAAAAATACATTAAAAAAATAAAAAATACTTGACCTTGGCCGGCATTTTAACATAAAGTGCCGGCGAAGGTTTAATGGATTTAACCTTGGCCGACGCTTTATTAAAGCGCCGCCCAATGTGTTTAATGGTTATTACAACTTGTAATATCCATTCAACCTTGCAAGCGTCATGCAAGGTGCAATTTTTTTTAAAAAAATAACTTTTATTTTTTTAACCTTAATTTTTTTTAAATTAAGGGAAGCAATTGGTAGCATTTTTTTTAATATTTTTATATATTTTTAATTTTTTTAAAACAAAAAAATTGGGGAAGCAACCACGCTTGTTTAATTAAGGCTATTTATTTTTTATTTTTTTTTCAATTATTAAAAGCTATGATGCTTGTTAGAAAAGCGTCAAAGCTTCTCTAGACTTTGTATGTCACTTGTACATTAAGCGCCATATAAGGTTCTATTTTAATTTTTCACCAGCTCATCATTATCATCTTCCTCGCGCGCCCTCCAACTCCCAATTTCCTAAAACTCCATTACTCCGCCATCTTGTCTTATCACTTCAGTCCCTACTCTATTGTCTTGGTCCATATTTCCTACAAAAGCTCATTAGCTTGTAAGTATTTTTTTTTTATACAGAAGTTTAAATCTGTATGTTTTCTTCTTCTTCTTCTTCTTTTTAGTTAAAGTCTATCATGAATCTTATATGTATGCTTAATTTTTTCAGATATTTACTTGAAGTTTTAACTCTACCTTCTTAAACTTCCTATATATTGTAAGTTTTTTAATTTTTGAGCTTAAATCTATATGTTTTCTTCTTCTTCTTTGTTTAATTAAAATATGTCAAGAATCTTATATGGATGCTTAATTTTTTTCACGTATTTACTTGGAGTTCTTCCATGCTTGATAGATGAAGATGGGAATTCAATGTTGCAAAGGATCCTGCAAGTTGGATGATTGATTTGAATATAAATACAGAACGAGGGTTTCATTAGGAAAAATAAAACAATTATGCAATTTTTTTTTAAAAAAAAAGAGATATTCCTACGGCGCTTTTGTAGGAAGTGCCATAGAAAGTGTATGACTTCCTACGGTGCTTCCCTAAGGAAGCGCCATAGAAGGTTATACACTTCCTACATCGCTTCCCTACAAAAAGCGTCGTAGGAAGTGTATTTTTAAAAAAAAAGTTAAAAACAAACCTATGGCGCTTTTAGAAATTTAAGAAGCGCCGTAGATTGCTTTTATGGCACTGGAAGCTACGGCGTTTCTCAAGCGTCATAATATTTATAAAAATAAACGCCGTCTATAATGTTTTGTTGTAGTAGTGATATTTCATATATCTATATGCTTTCAGTAAACAAAAAAAGCCTCAATATAGATAAAAAAACCTTCTCTGATACCAATGTAGGATTTCGGGCTTACTTGAAGTGTAGTTCCGTACTCTTGAGATACCCACACGAACAGGATCACAGCGAAATTTGGCTATATCGCACAGCAAACGCACAAAAGGAATAGAGAGGGAAAAGTATTTCTGAGAGAATTTTTCAGAAAAGCATATACAGTTGCTCTGAAGAGAGAGTGCATAAAACCACATACTCCCGTACTCCTTAACTGTTCCCACCAAAACGCTCGGGAAAAACCATTCCCTCCTGTTGTTTGAAATATTTGGTAACCAAATTATGCCTACAATATTCTAAAAAAATACCTAATGAAATTAGATATTACATTTTGGCCCCAAGGCCAATAGGTTTAGGCCTCATCTACCAAGGGTGGATCAAGCCCATTTGCCTACATATATAGATGTTACGCATCTCTGATCTCTTGAAATTCATATAAACTTTATACTCCGTCTGGTCCTTGATGTAATATATATTTAACTAATTAAATTAGATTAAAAAAATAGTTAAGGTAGTTAATATGACATTTTTTTTTCGAAAACACTCTAATCAACTTGCTTAATTCCCTCAATCTTTATTTTGCTTGATTACAATTGAAGGAGCATTAATTCCCTCCATCTCTTTTGCTAAATATAAGAACTAATTGACTAATTTAAGTAGATTAAGGAACTTATGTTATTCATAACAAACAAGCTATATCTCCCCGTGCGCATGAAAATGTTTTCCCACAATTGTGATAATATCATATATGATAATGATTCCTATTTGAATTGGATGTATAAGAACAAAATTTAGGTGGTATGATTAATGAAGGCATGTTGATAAAACAGTCAACATATGGCGTCAAAGTTTAAAAAAACTCTAAAATAGATCTTATACTAAAAATCAAAGAAGAGTGCATAATCCCAATTTGAACAACTTAAATATCAAATTGCACCCCACCCCACATAAAAAAGCTACAAAACTTGGTTTAAATCTAGATTTAGATAATCTCCTCATCTTTTTCTCCTCTCCTTCTCCTCATTCTATCTTCACCTTTAGTTTAAAAATTGAACTATTAATATTTAATATCTTATAAAATTATATTATAATATTACATAAAATTTAAAAATAACTGGACATTTTACAACTATAGCATATCCATACTTTTAAACTTATCTTGCATAGCGTCTCACTCTCATCTTCAATCCGTCCAATTCAGTTTCATGTCACTTATTCTTGCGGCGTTGAAGAATTTGTTGTATCTTAAGCCCTCTACTGAATACTTGATTGTATAAAAGCCTGACGCAAATGGCAACCAAGCAAACATTGTAACTGGTGCAAATAAAACCAACCCCATTAGGTAATTGTATCCTATTGCTAGTGCTCTCACTGGCAACCATATTCCAATGCTCTTCACCATAGACCTGCTTGCTTCTGCTGTCTGTTCATGCAACCAACTTATTTTCAATTATATAATGATTTTTCAATAATATTTAATTAAAGTAACCAAAGATTTTATTTATATATACACACACGAAAAGAGATAATAGATAAATGCCACAAGACGAGTGCCCTCAGAATAGAGATATTTTTTATCTTTAGGTTGAAGTACCGCTAAGTACAATACTAATCCAAGTGCCAAAGAAGAATATTACTTGAAACAGTTATCCATTTGCTTCTTCTTCTTCCCCAACACTTTTCCATCAACTGATTTGCTTTCTCCATTTCAACCGAACTTGAAATCTTCACGAAATAATCTTTTTCTCCACTATTTCCTCCTACTCAAAGCCCATGGAATTTAATAAGGAAATGGGTGAATGACTAAGAACACACCATAAACCACACTAAGCCTGACACAAGGATACATGTTGTCAGACCTCAATAAAATAACGCTTGAAAAAATAGAAGGGAACTTACTATTATTATCATTATTGACATAAAGGGGGATTATTCATGATTGTAGCATATAAATAAAGAAAATAAGAGAAAAATGATATTTAATAACGTTGAAAGCATTTTGGAAATACAAATTTGGTCTATATTGCATATTATCATTAATCAATTAAATATCATTATAATTAGGATGGGGATGAAAAAAAATGGAATCCTCGTTATTTATGGGAATATAATACCATTGATGGAGAGATAATTTTCGCAAGTGTATTTCCATTTTTAGAATTTTTTTTTTTTGGTCAAATGGAAGAAGTTATAAAATAAAGAAAATTAGGGAATTTAAAAATTATCAAAACATTTCCAAATATGATTGATTAACTAATCAAATATGAAAAATATAATCAATTAAATATCATTAAACATGGTATTGAAAAATCTTTATAGATTTCTATCAATCCATTAATTATTATTAAAAGTTTGATGAATTTCTAAAATGTCTCTACAAATATTTAGCAATCCATTAAATATCATTACTAGTTTGATAATTGTCCTTAACAATCTCCTAATTTTTTAGCTAGAAATTTGGAATGTTATAATTATGTATTACGAATTATTATGGTTAGAAAATGTTGATGATTGTCAAGAGCTTAAATATAAGCTACTAGGAAAAAAATGGAATCATTATTTCCAAATCAAACCATTATAAATAGGAAATAATTTATGGGGATGGAAAAAATGGAATCCTTATTATTTAGGAGAAATGCCATTGATGGTGAGATAATTTTCGCACATATGTTGTTGTTTTTAGAGATTTTTTTTTAGGTCAAATGGAGGAAGTTATAAAGTAAAGAAAATTATAGAATTTAAAAATTATCAAATCATTTCCAAATATAATTGATTAACCAATCAAATATGAAAAATATAAATAAATAGAATTAGGAAATATTATGAAATAATGATTAAGACGGTGTATTTAATGACGGATGGATCTGACCTGTTTCTTATGGAACCGGGTATTACAAGTTTTCAAAGATAAAGTGGATTATATATATCGATTTTCCTAAAAGACAATCTTTCATCATACATATACTATGATATCATTAGATAGAAACTCTTTAATATATATAATTAATAGGGATACTATAAGAAAAAACCTATAAATTTAGGAGACAATTTGAATTTCGGTTTTATATTTTGGACCAAATACAATCTTAAACTAACTCTTATATTAAGGATTGTATGCAATACTGTATTTAATATTGGTTGTTACTCCCTCTCTCTCTCTCTCTCTCTCTCTCTCACACATAACAACAACAGTAACAGTATGCAATACTGAATTTAATATTGGTTGTTACTTCCTCTCTCTCTCTCACACAACAACAACAACAACAATAACAACAACAGCAGTAACTAACTAAATCATGTATGTCAAAATATTCATTCAAATTAGTTAAAAGTAATAAATGTGTACAAGATATGTATTCTTTTCACAAATGAGAAAATTAATATGCAAATCTTTATAGTTTCAACCAATTTTTGATTAGGTCCCTATAGTATTTTTATTTTTATTTTTATCAAGTTCTTATACTTTCACTTGTTTTTAATTAGGACCTTATAGTTTTTTCCTTTTGATCAGCTCTTTATTATTTCATCATATTTTTAATCAAGTCCTTGTGGTTTTTTGGATTTTAATTTATATATTTAATTGAAAATTAAATGAATGCATAATATTAAAATATAATTTGCTAATAATAAATTTAAACTAATAATTATATAATTTGAAAATAATTAATATAATTATTTATTATTTATTAATAATTAATTATAATTAGATTATATTTTTGGAAAAATTATTATTATAATTAAAATTTAATAATTATACAAATAAATAAAAAATTATAATTAAAAATAAATAATAAAAATATATGTTTAGTTAAAAAATTACGAATAATAATAAAATACTTCACTAAAAATAATTTTAAAATAAAATTATCATAATAGTTTATTATTTATTGAGTATTAATATTTATAGAATAATATTTAATGATATTATGCTTAATAATATTATATTTTATTTTACATGATATTATTATAATTTTTTGAAAAAAAAAATTACAAAGACCTAATTAAAAATCATATGAAATCATAACATGATAAAAATAAAAAATGTAAGAACCTGACAAAAAAAAGTGAAAGTATAAGTACTTGATAAAAAAGGAAAAAACTATAGGGACCTACTTAAATTTTTTTTTGAAATTATAAGGATCTACAAATTAATTATCCCTAATAAAAAATACTACATGGACCTAATTAAGAATCATGTGAAACTATAAGGACTTAACAAAAAAGGAAAAAAAAACTACAAGGACCTGATAAAAGGGAAAAAATGTAGGTATCTAATTAAAAATTGGTTAAAATTATAAGGACATATAGATTAATTACCCCTTAAAAAATACTCTAATATTATTTATGAGTTATTTTCAATATATTTCACATAAATCAAGAAAAACATTAAACTTTATTGATTAACTCTGTCTTAAAATTCAATAACATAATTTATCTCTATTTAAATAAATTATATCTAATGAGAACAAAGTCAATCCAATAATAAATGAACGATGAAATTTTATATTCATATAAAAAATTTTATAATGTGACTTATTAATATTATCAAAAATATTCATTCTCTCTATGCTCTATAAATAGGATTAGAGGAGCATACCTGTATTTATGAAAATGATGAGTGAAAAAGAGAATGAGTGGAAAATATAAGAGATAATAAATAGGAAAAAGATATGAGGGAGTCATGTAATCAATTGAGGGTAAAAACAAAAAAATGCATTAAATTTTTAGACAGCAAAAAATTATTATTTATATATAAGACAAAGCCTATGTGAGAAAATCTTATTTGTTATAAAAATGTTGATAATAAGAGAGTAGAAGAGAGAAATTATAGAGATAGAAACTAGAGAGAAATGTTCTTCATTCAAATGTAAATTTTACAAAACCAATAGCCTCTATTTATAGGAAAATTCGGTTGCTACAGTAACATGCTACAGTAATTTTCCACTATCTGCTACAGTACTTTCCCACTGCTACAGTACTTTCCCACTGCTACAGTGATTTCCACACTGCTACAGTGTTTTTCCACTGCTACAGTGATTTCCTACTTGCTACAGTATTTTTCCACTGCTACAGTAATCCCACTACTACATTAAATATATTATCTTATAGATCACATTGATTGGAAGAGCAAATTGACCTAGATATGAGTTAATGGACATCCACATAATTAATATTCATAACACTCCCCCTTGGATGTCCAATATGAATGTGCCTCATTAAAAACTTTAACTAGGAAAAACCCATTGGGACAAAAACCTAGCCAAAGAAAAGAGTACATCATTCATTGATACATTTTCCAGTGCTGCCTCATTAAAAACCTTTCTAGGAAAACCCAGTGGGACAAAACCTAGATAAGGGAAAAAGAGTACAGCGTGTATCAACTCCCCCTCTTAACATCATCAATTGATATCTCTGAATCTCCGAAGGCCAATGTCATAGACAAGTTTTTCAAAAATTGTACCTGGAAGTGACTTTGTGAATAAATCTGCTAGATTTTCACTTGAACTAATTTGCTGGACATCTATTTCACCATCCTTTTGAAGGTCACGAGTAAAGAAAAATTTTGGTGAAATATGCTTCGTTCTGTCTCCCTTGATATAGCCTTCTTTAAGTTGGGTAATGCATGCAGTATTATCCTCATATAGAACTGTTGGTATCATTTTGCCCAAAGATAAATGACAAGTTGTTCGTATATGATGTATTACTGACCTCAACCACACACATTCTCGACTTGCTTCATGTATTGCTAAAATTTCTGCATGATTGGATGATGTAGCTGATATAGTCTGTTTCATTGATCGCCATGAAATAGCTGTACCTCCACATGTGAACAAATAGCCTGTTTGTGATTTACCATCATGTGGATCTGATAAAAATCCAGCATCTGCATAACCTACCAGTTCATGCTTAGATACGTTTGAGTAGTATAACCCCATATCCATAGTGCCTCTTAGATAACGAAAAATATGTTTTATTCCATTCCAATGCCTTCGTGTTGGTGAAGAACTAAATCTTGCTAATAAATTAACAGCAAAGGATATATCAGGACGTGTATGATTAGCAAGATACATTAGTGCTCCAATAGCACTAAGATATGGTACTTCTGGACCAAGTAGTTCTTCATCACCTTCTTCGCTGATTACTCGCGGTCGGAATGGATCTTTATCTGGCTTTAGAGACCTTATAATCATTGGTGTGCACAATGGATGTGATTTATCCATATAAAATCTCTTTAGAACCTTTTTTGTATAAGTTTCTTGATATACAAAGATCCCATTTTTGAGATACTCAATCTGTAATCCAAGACAGAATTTTGTTCTTCCCAAATCCTTCATCTCAAATTCTTTCTTCAAACAATGAATTGCCTTTTGAAGCTCTTCAGGAGTTCCAATAATGTTGATATCATCAACATAAACAGCAATTATAGCAAATTCACTATTAGATCCTTTTATAAAAATGCATGGGCATATTGGATCATTTTTGAATCCTTCTTTCAATAGATATTCATTAAGACGATTATACCACATACGCCCTGATTGCTTCAGGCCATACAGGGACTTATTTAACTTAATTGAATATTGTTCTCGAAAACTTGAATTAGATGCTTCTGGCACCTTAAGTCCTTCAGGGACTTTCATATAAATTTCATTGTCAAGTGACCCATATAAATAGGCAGTCACGACATCCATTAGATGCAGATCAAGCCCTTCTTTTACGGCTAGGCTAATTAAATAACGAAAAGTAGTCGCATCCACTACAGGTGAATACGTTTCTTCAAAATCAATGCCAGGTCTTTGTGTAAAGCCTTGGGCTACAAGACGTGCCTTATATCTTATTATTTCACCATTTTCATTTCTCTTTCTTACAAAAACCCATTTGCATTCAACTGGTTTTACATCTTCAGGTGTAAGGACTACAGGTCCTAACACTTTTCGTTTTTCTAATGATTTCAATTCTGCATTAATGGCATCTTTCCATAGGAACCAATCTTTTCTTTGTTGGCACTCGCTAATGGATTTTGGCTCATGATCCTCAATATTATTCATTGCATCTTTTGCTATATGATAAGCAAAAATTTCATCAACGTTGACTTCATTTCGATCCCATCGGATTCCATTCATAACATAATTTATTGAGATCTCATTATTTTTACATATATCAGGTAACTGGGTCTCTTCTGGAGATATCTCTATTGAAGATAATAACTCTTCAGGAGATGGCTCTTCTGGAGCTATTAAATTTTCTTGATTATCCTCAATTTGACCATCTATATTCTTTTCTCCTTTTCTTTTTCGAGGATTTCTATCTTTGGAACCGATGGGTCTGCCACGCTTCAGGCGTACTTTAGATTCATTCATAGTAGATTGTCCTTCAGGGACATCAATTTTAACAGGAGCATTAGCAGCTGGGATATGTGACTTTGTCACTTTCTTAGGGTCAGTAAATGCTTCTGGCATTTGATTAGCTAAATTCTGTAAATGAATTATCTTTTGAACTTCCAGTTCACATTGATTTGTACGAGGATCAAAATGAGCCAATGATAATTCATTCCAGCTAATTTCTTTATCCAACTGCTTGTTTTCTCCCCCTAATGTTGGAAAAAGTGATTCATCAAAATGACAATCGGCAAATCGTGCCGTAAATAAATCTCCCGTAGATGGTTCTAAATATTTTATGATTGAAGGAGATTCATACCCAACATATATTCTCATCCTTCTTTGAGGACCCATTTTAGTGCGTTGTGGTGGTGATACTGGCACATATACCGCACACCCAAAAGTTCTTATATGGGAAATATTAGGTTCCTGACCAAAAACCATTTGTAAGGGGGAAACCTTTAAGTAACTTGTTGGTCTGATGCGAATTAATATTGATGCATGCAAAATGGCATAGCCCCAAGCAGAAATTGGGAGATTAGATTTCATAAGTAAAGGTCTTGCAATTAGTTGCAACCTTTTAATCAATGATTCTGCAAGTCCATTTTGTGTATGAACATGAGCTACAGGATGTTCAACATCAATTCCAAGGGACATACAATATTCATTAAAAGCTTTTGAAGTAAATTCACCAGCATTATCAAGACGTATTTTCTTGATAGGATAATCAGGGTAATGCGCTCTTAATCTAATTAATTGAGCAAGTAACCTCGCAAACGCCAGGTTGCGAGAAGATAATAAACATACATGTGACCATTTAGTTGATGCATCAATTAAAACCATATAATATCTAAATGGTTCACATGATGGGTGTATTGGCCCACAAATATCTCCTTGTATCCGTTCTAGAAATGTGAGAGACTCACTTTCTACTTTGCTTGGTGAGGGGCGAATAATTAATTTTCCCTTGGAACATGCAGTACATGAGAAATCATGGGATTGTGGTATTTGTTTACACTTCAGGGTATGTCCACATGAATTCTCAATTATTTGTCGCATCATAATTGAACCAGGATGGCCTAACCGGTCATGCCAAACATTAAATTCATTTGTAAACTTCTGGTTTACATTAGTAGATTTCTGGTCTGTATTAGTGAACTTCTGGTTCTCAATAACATGTGTTTCAATTGTGTTTATAAATGTATAATATAAACCAGAAGAAAAAGCAGGACAATTTTCTAATATGCATTTTCTACCAGCAACTATTTTTGTAACAACAAGATATTCTTTATTATTTTTAGTTGTTGTTTCTATATGATATCCATTTCTGCGGATATCTTTGAAACTTAATAAGTTTCTTCCAGACTTGGTAGAATAAATTGCATTATCAAAGCATAATTTTGTTCCTTCAGGTAATAGAATATTAGCTCTTCCGGAGCCTTCAATCAAATTTATACTACCAGATATAGTCTGAACATTAGCTTTTTGCATTACCAAGGAAGAAAAATATTTATCATTTCTGAGTATGGTGTTGGTTGTTGCGCTATCAACGAGACATAAATCTTCAGGATTGATGCCGGTAATATTCATTCTTCATTAAAAGAAATATAAAAACATAATTAAGATAAATACATTCGATAAAAGTAACATAAAATTCAAATACATAAATAATTATGCTAAGAAATCAGCAACATCCAAATAACTAAAATCCATGTCTCCATGCTCAGAATTCTCAGCCCGATCCACATGATTTACTTCAGTTGTAGATCCTTTACCATTATTTTTAATTGATTCTTGGTAAAGTTCAACTAGCTGTCTTGGTGTACGGCAAGTACGAGACCAATGACCCTTGACACCACAACGATAACATGAACTTTCAGTATTTTTATTTTGCCCACTATTTTCTCTTTTGTGGTTCTTATTATTATTTCCCCACTTTTGGTAGAAATTTAAACCACTACGACCTCGACCACGACCACGACCACGGATGTAGCCGCGTCCGCGTCCACGTCCACGTCCATGTCCACGTCCACGGCCAGAAACAGATTCATTGGTTACTACATTCGCTTCTGGGAATGGAGTCGAGCCAGTTGGACGGGATTCATGGTTTTTTAATAAAAGCTCATTATTCTGTTCAGCTACAAGGAGGCAAGAAATTAATTCTGTATATTTTTTAAATCCTTTTTCTCGGTATTGCTGTTGCAGGAGCAAATTTGAGGCATGAAATGTGGAGAATGTTTTTTCAAGCATATCATTATCAGTAACATTTTCTCCACATAAATTTAATTGAGAAGTTATGTTGAACATAGCCGAGTTATATTCACTTACAGATTTAAAATCTTGCAACCTTAAATGTATCCAGTCATAACGAGCTTTTGGGAGGATAACCATCTTCAGGTGATCATACCTATCTTTCAGATTGTTCCAAAGAACAAGTGGGTCTTTCACTGTTAAATATTGAATTTTTAAACTTTCATGTAAATGGTGGCGTAGAAAAATCATGGATTTGGTCTTTTCCTGATTGGATGCATGATTCCCTTCTTTAATTGTATCTTCTAGACCATGGGCATTTAAGTGGATTTCCGCATCCAGCATCCAAGATAAATAATTTTTCCCAGTAATATCCAAAGCCACAAATTCAAGTTTTGCAAGATTTGACATGGTTCACACTATTAAAGAAATAAACGAGAATAATTAAAATATGAAATGTAAAAATGCAATAATATATAAAGATAAGAAATAAATTAATAAAGCAAGGTAAGAAAATTATGGCTTCAGGCCATTGAGTTCTTATGGCTTCAGGCCAATTAATCTCATGATAAGAAATTAAATATATATGGCATCTGACTTTTTATCTTCAGGATAAATAAAAGTTGTACATAGCTTCTGGCTGTGATATATATGGCTTCTATTCATATAATAAGGAATCATATAGATATAGATTCTGACCATATAATAGGAGATCATAGAGATATAGCTTCTGGCCATATCATAAAAATTCAAATAATATGACTACTGGTCATATATTTCAGAAATTGGATGTAGATGGCTTATGGCCATAATAATAATAATAATATAAATAAACTTGTAAATGATATATATAAGATATAACAACAATAGTGATCTCCAATCCTAGCCATGGAATCCGATGTTCACAACAATCGGTAAAAATATATTTCTTAATTCCATATAATGGCTCAGACTATCCCAGATCTATGAAATAAAGATATTATAAAATAAAGTATAAATTATCAAAGAAATTATAAGAATAGCATACCTTTGGCAGAGCTTCGTGCTGATAACGTGTTATAAAAATGTTGATAATAAGAGAGTAGAAGAGAGAAATTATAGAGATAGAAACTAGAGAGAAATGTTCTTCATTCAAATGTAAATTTTACAAAACCAATAGCCTCTATTTATAGGAAAATTCGGTTGCTACAGTAACATGCTACAGTAATTTTCCACTATCTGCTACAGTACTTTCCCACTGCTACAGTGATTTCCCACTTGCTACAGTATTTTTCCACTGCTACAGTAATCCCACTACTACATTAAATATATTATCTTATAGATCACATTGATTGGAAGAGCAAATTGACCTAGATATGAGTTAATGGACATCCACATAATTAATATTCATAACATTATTATATATATATAGAACAAAGGGAGTATTAATTAAGATGGCCCAAAAAGAAGGGAGTATTAGTTCACCAGTGTTAAAAAAAAGGTTAACCAAACAAATAAAAAAAAAACCTATCACTTTATGTACCAGTTGAGTTGTCAGGTAGAAAGTAATACTTTCTACACCCATTATTATCACAATTGGTATACTAATTCCATTATGCCTGATTTAATGGGAGAGTTTTTTTATGAAAGTAGAAGTGAAAATAGAAGTTGAATTGGAAGAGGAAGTTGAGGTGGAAATAAGTTTTAAAGTATGATTAGTATGTTAATAGAAATAAGGTATAATTTTTAATGGAATTGGCTTATGTCCTCTGTGCCAATGTCCGCTGCACGTCCTTTTATTTGAAATGGCGTCGTTTTACGTCCTTTGCGCCAATGTGATCACGATTGCAGAAGAAAGAGCAAGGAGGAGAGTAAGTGATTTGGAATAAAACTTGAATTTGAACTTTCAATAAGCAAAAGGCTACAATGAAACTACAATAAATCAGCACATAAAGAACAACAACATCTCATATGATCATTATGCAAGATCAGTGCAGTTCAAAACTCAAAAGCTATATTATGAAGAGCTCAAATAGATACTATAAATTTACTGTAACCAAACATTGTTCGTCTCTCACAAACCATCACATTTGGATTTCCAGCCAATCTAACTTTTTCATCTGAATTTGTCATAACATATTTAAATTGGCTTTGCTATCCTTCCCTCTATGTTTTGGCTATAATCTTCCAAACTTGTGAGTTTAATTAGCTTGTGATTTTTTACTGTTAAGTTCATGATATATTATTATTTTAATTTACTGAATTTATGCTTCTGAGGTGCATTTTAATGAAGTTTAAACTGGCTTTTGAGTTTTGAACTGCGCTGATTTGCATAATGATCAATATCCATGTTGCATAAGATGCTGTTGTTCTTTGTGTGCTGATTTATTGTAGTTTTATTGTAGCTTTTTGCTTATTGAAAGTTCAAATTCAAGTTTTATTCCTGCTCTCCTCCCTGCTCTTTCTTCTGCAACCGTGATCACATTGGCGCATAGGACGTAAAACGACGTCGTTTTGAATAAAAGGATGCGCAGCGGATATTGGCGCAGAGAATGTAAGCCAATTCCCTTTTTAATAAATATGCATATTTTTCCTGTAAAAAGATTAAAATGACCTTGCCAATTTTTATTTTTTTAAAAAAAACCCACTCTCCAGTAAACCAGAACCACACAAGAATCACTTACGACTTCTGGCCATCAAATCAAATCTTGAATTCAAACTCAAATATTGGAATCAAAATTAATCAATTCATAGATCCGAAAATCGTAGAATATAGAAAGCATCAAATCTGAATCAAACAAAGTGACCTTGAAAATAAAAGGAAGAACTTTCCCCTCCTGTAATCGTAGAACATCAAAAGCAACAAAGTGTATAATCAGATTCAAGAGAGAATATGGAACATTTGTTCAAAAATAGGAATGGGTTTGTAACGTTCTCCATTTATTTGCCAAGCTTTTATCAATCGGGCTTATATAATAAGCCCGATTTACGTAAATCGAGATAAATCTCCTCCACATATTTACCTCGTAGACCGTAAAAGCACCTCGTAGACCGTAAAAGCTACTTCGTATTCCGTAAATCACGATTTATAAGCACTTATGGAGCTTACATAAACTAATCCAAACGAGCTAATAGTTAACTATTTCAAAAAACTTATTAAAACACTAAGTACAACTAGTAAATAGAAAAAGAAGGAACCAATTAAATAAGAAAGACTATCATGGTTATGAAGTATTAAACATGTAAGTCAAAATCACATATCAATTGATACTATGATAATTGGGTATTGATCAGTTAAAGCTTGATAACACAATTTACCAATAGGTCCAACATTATTTCTCACAAATATAATCTCAATAATCACAATTTATAACTTTCCTGGATAATCTCATCTCATATAGAACCAAAATAATCTCAAAAGTTCACAAAAAGTGGATCCACAATAAGAATCACAGTTTAAGATCGATAGTCTCAAACCTCCTCCATTAATACTCTGCCAAAGTGTAGAAAAGTAAACTAATCATGAAAGTTTGAAAACTATTTCATAGTTCACATCAGCTTATGAATGAGTCCTATTTGACAATATACAAAGTCAATACATAATTAACAAATAGGAGGATTTACAAGGCGCAATTGCCAACCTAAACCTCAAACTGTATTTAATATGCTCTAAACATGAGTTACTAAATAGATCACATCTTAATAATATTCTAATATTAACAATAAAATTAGGATGTTACAGGGTTCACATGAGCAAGGTGAAAACTTTAACCAACAAATTTGAGTTGCCATGGATGAACGAACGGAGACGTAGATATGAGTTGTCGTGGAAGAACAAACGGAGTGAATAGTGGATCAAGAGAGAGTTGACTGAGTGAAAAGACGTGGGCATAGGAGGTGGATGTGCAAACCCAAGTTTTAAAATCATATTGCATACCGAAGGGAAGAGGGAGGAGAAGATGTCATCTTGCAAATCGAAGGGAAGAGAGAGCAGATCTTCTCCATCCTTGCCGTTGCTTTACCTCGCCATCACTTGTTGTTGCCATTGATGTGCCTCAATGTTGTCGTCCTTTCAGTCATTATACATCTGGCCGTCGCAATCTGTAACATCCTTAAAAATAAAAATAATGATAAAATATTATAATATATATTATATTATATTAAAATATAATAAAATATATTAAAAAAATTTCAAAGTTGTTTGACGCCGTTACCAACATGATGATAAAGGGGTGGCCCCCTTATCCAAAATAAAATAATAATAATAATAATTGATTGAGGAGGGGGTATTATAAATATCATTTTTCCCTCAACACTTCCAGCGTGAAGTGTTGAGAAAAGACGTAAGCTCTGTTTGGTTCAAGAGGAGGGGAGGGGAGGGGAGGTTTATTTAAGTTAGGTTAGGGAAGGTTATAATTTTGTTTGGTTCAAGAAGGGAGGTGAGGGGAGTTAATTATATGTGGACAAAAATACCCTTCTACATATTTTTCTTCTTCTTTTACAATGTATTTATTAATAATTATTATTTATAAAATGATTATTTGTAAAATAATTATTCTAATGCAGTGCTTGTTTACAATGTAATTACAATGCTTGTTTTCAGTGCTGTGCGGATTCCTTTTCATTTAGTGAGCAAGCCAAAAAAAAAACTCAACGTTGAAAATTAATCGACAAAGGAGGGGGAAAACAGTGAGCAAGCATTAAATACACAAGAGGAGTGAAGAGCAGACACAAATATGGACTTCACGGCAGAAATGAAAACGGAATGGAGATGGAAAATCTGATATGAGGGTCAAGGGTGTTTTTGGAATATTAAAAACTTAACATGGGCAATTTAGTCATAGTTTGACATAAATATTCTCTCCCCTAGAAAAAACCCCAAATTTGGAGGTTTTGAAAGGGAGGGGAGGTGGCCACTAAAAGACAAAACTCCTCCCCTCCCCTACTTCCAACCAAACACCCATTTTTAATCTCTAACCCTCCCCTCACCTAACCTCCCCTCCAAAAACCTCCAACCAAACAAAGCCGTAAAGAGTGAGGTTCTAATAGGAGTGTTTTTGGTTCTTTGAGTATTAATAAGGTACGTAAACTCTCTTTTAATCACAAAGTTTATTTTATAAAAAATATTTTAGATAATTTTATCTTTCCTATGATAGTGATTTTATGCTAGTTAGAGAATATTTTGGGGATATGATTTTAGGCAAGTTTTGAGTTTTGTCAATATAAAACTGTAGAAATGTAAAGAATAATTAATAGTTAATTTTAACCGGTCTAGATTTATTATTTGGTTGTTATGTTATTTTATAATTAATTTTTTTTATAAATAGGGTATAAATTAATCTCCATAGGACATTTTTACCAATCAAAATTTGTTTAAATAATTTATTTGAATTATTAGATGTATTATTGAGGTTTTAATTGGTTTATTTTGTTAGATCTGAGCTCTATGAAAAATATGAATTAGGACTTAATATTTAAATTAGAATTTTATTTGATTTTAATTATGTGGAGATTTGAGGAGTTATTTAATAATTAGGTTATACCCATATAAATTATGAAAAGGAGATTTAATTATTTAAAAAGTTAATATTGAGAATTTTGTAATTATATGTATGTTAAAGGTTATTTAAGGATTTTAATGAGCGCTTTGGGTTTATGAGGAATGATATATGATTAAGAATTTTTAAGAAAATTGAAATAATTGAGGATAATAATTGTAGAGAAAATTGGGTTGTAGGAGTTAAATTATGTAAGTTAATTATTTTATTGTTATTTGTGGTTAATTGGTATCTACATTAATAATATATAGTTTTCTTGTGATCGGTGATTGCACGGGTTTTACTATCCAAATTAAGATTAAGCTTGGAATCGAGGTAACCAGGGTTAATTTATTTTATATGCTTACTTTGGACTGTAAGGCGTTTTATAAACCTTACTTTTATATATATTACTTGTATGTGTTTTGCAAGATTATGTTTATGTCTGAATATGAACTTACTTCAATAAAGCAGTGTATTTTCCAATTTATATATATAAGTGGAAATTATTATTAAATTGTTACTGTTGTGATTGATATGTTGTTTGGGATGGAATGTTGTATAAGAATTGAGAATCTCGCAATTGTTTTCAAAAGCTGTATTAATTTATTATTTTTATATTACGGGATATGTTGGGTTGTATGGAAGAGATATGGTGAAATGTGTGTCCATCGGCTCTCTCAATCTAGGCCCGAATTTGGAGTTGAGTGTTTTGGGCGGACACCTCCCTGTTACGGTATATTGGTGGTGGCATGGGAGGGGGCAGTATTATTGAAGTGACTAGCTAACCTTTGGCCGGGTATACTAGCACTGATAGGTTGTACCAGTCTAGAGGCGATAAAAAAGAGCAGGATGGATGAGTGAGGATGATTTTATTTGATTGTTATATTATATGAAGTTTTAATTTACGAGATTATTATTATTTTATATCAGTTAAACATTCTTCTCTGACTTACAATCTTTTCCTGCATATTTTGTAAATTGATTTTGGTTACTGAGACTTTATGTCTCACCTCGTCATTATAAATAATTTTTCAGGCGATACCTCTAATCTGGCTAGAGGCCAAGGGAAGCAACCAGAGGCATAGACATTGAGAATCTTGTAGGTCTCTTTTGGTATTGGTGTTGTGTTAATTTCTATATTGCCATTATAGGGCCCTCATGTTTTTAAAATGACATATTTATTGTTTGGATATATGTTTTGGAATAAATGCTTAACCCTTGGTAGGCCTGAGATTTTATGTTGCATACTCTGATATGTTGGTAGGTCCACAACTACAACTGTGTTGGAATTCATTTTGTGATTTATGGGTTAATTGTGGTGTGAGATCAGAATAATAAATTTCTCTGTAGTGAGTTTGTGGGCAAGTTTGTGCCTTAAACTCCGATATGTTATGAAAATGTTTGTAGGCGAATTCCGTGTACCCAGCTCTGAAAATGTATTAAAAAAATTACTGATTTTTTATAATTATATTGGATAATACTTATTGTAAAAAATGGTCGTTTCACCATGGTTGTCCTTGCCATTACCATAAGTGACGGGGGGCTATCGAGTCGGGGGTGAAGAAAGCTGGAGGAAGATCATGTCGGCCAAGCTGTAAATTGCAAAAAATGTACAAGGGTATAATGGCCATAAAATATCACTTCATGAAACCTATTTTAATTCCATGGATATATCTAAAGAAAACAGTCCAACTTGTGGAATTTATTTCCACTTCTCCATCCTCCCTTCCAGTATACCAAATGGGGAATTAGAATTTGATGTAAAAAGTCAACCATGTCTCATCTTATTTATAATAATATTATTAGTCATATTTTCTACATTGTCCCTATAAGAACCTATGTAAAAAGCTCAACTACAACTAAGGAAATGCTATATTTTGCGGTGGTGGTGTATGATGATAGTGGAATTCATACCAATATCAACACAATACAAAATTTATTAATGCCGTTAAAAAAATGGGGAAATTTTAGATGTAGGGACTAGGGACTAGGGACATAGGGAGGATGCAAAAAAAAAAAAAAAAATATATATATATATATATATATATATATATATATAGACACACTTACATATATGTGAGGCCCATCAACATAAACATGTCAAAAAGGAAATGGGATACAGTCTGTGAAATTCCACTTGAAGTATTATGTACAGATTGGTCTCCCTTTCCACTTGACATCCCCCATGCCCTACCCTAAATGCTCTGAATATCTCCCCACCGACAAATATTCTTTCCATATATACATCGTTCATTTCTTTAGTGTTTTTTTTTAATTAAAAGATTAGGAGAGTTGGGTCTCAAATTCATAGTTAGGATATGCCTTCAGATTTAAAAAGTGTTTATAAAGGAATTCATCAATCAACAAGGTCCTTACATTAGTAGAGTTTGAATCTGCAACCTTATAGTTATGAATCAATCCCTTTACCAACTAAACAAATCTTTATTAGCTGTTCATTTCTTTTTTACTCAACTCGTTTGGTACCTAATATAAGAGTTAATTGGGAGGTTAGATTTGATTTTAAATATAAGATTTCAATCCATTTTATTATATATATATTATTTATCATTTTTTTAAAACTAATTTACTCTACTTATAAACTTATATATTATATATGAATAAATGAATCAGTTAATTTATTTTTTTAATATAACCAAATTATATTAGATACTAAGGAAGTATTTTATAATATTAATTTATGAAGTTAAAGTATTTGGATTCTTCCATACCCTCCACCACTCCTGGGGCAACTTTTATGCATACTTTCATAACCACAGTATGGTGGACACATGTAAGTAATGATTACACATATATTTATATTAAATTATTAAAAAAAAGTAATGATTACACATATATTTATATTTAAAATTGTACCACGCCATACCAGTTGGTTTAAGCCGCAAACTGAAGAATCGACCATTTAACCGGTTTAGTTCGATCAGTCTCACCTATTCAATATTATTTTATTTAAAAAGATTATTTAATTTTTAAAAATTTTATGTAAAATTTCATATTAATGATATTAAAATTTTCACTTTCTTATTGTTCTGGTCTTTATTAGCTCTAATTTGATTGCGATATGATTTACTAACCTTAACACACTTCTTTAGTAGGTTAAATAATTAATCCAGATTTAATACTGTGAAAGACAATGTTCACTTTAAATTGAATTTAATTGAAAGAATACGAAATAGAGGTGAAAATAGATCAAAGTTTAAGGTTGGGGCCTAGTAAAACTAACCTATTTAATAAAGAAATAGGCTAGCTTTCACACCTATTTTAAGCTCTTTTTATTTAGACAGACTAGGTTTTTTACTTTTAGGTATAGCCTACTGTTATAACCTATTTAATATATTTTATATATATGTGTATATATTATTTATTTTAATTTATACTTTAATTTGAGTTGTTCAATAATATATCTGTGTGTATAATTTATTTTTTACTATTGTAAATATTATAATTAATTAATTATAATATTTGGGGGTGCTAGAGTGCCAACTATTCTTGTCATTTTCTGTAACATTCCACTTGGAACATACACGAGTCTTTCACTGTGAACAAAAAAACGAAAGAAAGAAAGAAAGAAAGAAAAATTTAAGGAAAATTCTAAAAAAACATTATTTAAATTTTAAAATCTCATATAGTTGATTTAACAATAAAATATTTTGTCAATTGTATTTTTATTTTTATTAATCCCATTAATAAATTTGTCAACGGGGTTTTAAAGTTTAAAAGGTATTTTTTTAAGATTTTCTCAAAAATTTAACCCAGATCTATTTGTAAAGAAAAGTATTGGGAAAATTTATATATTTAATATACTTGTCACCCAAATTTATATTTAAGTTAAATAGGCTTTTAAAGCGTAGAATTTGTGTAAATATGTAAGTTTTGTAATTTACCAAAAGCCTACATAAATGGAAGTAACCTTCAAACTTTAAAGGCCCGTTGTTGTGTTGGAATTGATTTTGATAGATATGGATATAGAAATAGAAATAGAAATGAATATGAATATGGATATGAAATTGGAAATGTGGTTTAAAAGTGTATTTGGTATGTACATAAAATTCAGACATTATTTTTATTTAATATTTATATTTTAAATGTGAAATTATTAATATGCCCTCATCTAAAAAAATCTAACAAGTACCTCAAATATCCAAACTATTTTTTATTATTATTATAATTAATCTTTTTAATAATATTTTTTTCTAAATTTTTTAATATATTTTAACAAGATCCTCCTTTTCTTTATATTTCAAAAATTACCTATTGATTTCGTTTTTTTCATTTTTTATAAATAATTAATTCAAAATTATAATTATATCCTAAAAATAAAAATAAGGATGTTACAGTTGTCGCCAGAGTGAAGAGAGGTTGCCGTTGTTACCAAAGGGAGGACAGTAATTGATGGAATTGTGGAGGTGGAATTACAAATATTAGTTTTTGGGATGGAATTCATTTTAGTAGAATTGACTTATTTGGCTTTCACATGGAATTGGAATTGAGAGCCAATTCCATTGTACCTAACAAAGTCTCTGATGGAATTGAAACCCAATTCCATTTTCATCCTCTCCAATTCCAGCGTACCAAACGGGCCCTAAAGCTTGAAATATGATGGGTGTGTTTGAATGGGCGGTAAGAAAAGTAACGTATTTAAAAAGTGACTTATGGATAAGTTATATTAGGTAAAAGTTAAATTATGTAAGTTATTTATATTTGGATTGACGATTGGATAAGTTCTTTTATAAAAGTTAAATGTGTTTGGTTTAACTTTTACATAAGTGACTTTTATGATATTTAAAATAAAAAAATTGTAAAATATATGAAAAGTGAGAAAAATATATTTAATCACATTTTACAATGGTAAAATAGATAATTAAATTGCAATGAAAATACAAATAAATTAGAAATGATACAAAATTAAAGTTTTTGATACAGTCAAATATATCATAACTAATCAGATCAAATGTCCTGTACAATTAGGTTCCTAATGATGTTACGAATATGATTTATTTGGGTTGAAGATGTACAAGGATCATTTGTTGACGATAGCTCTTGATCTTGACTATTATCTATATTAACTGTATTCTCATTTTCTGCATCCCTAAAGTCTACATCAGTCTGAGAATTTTTTATAAGCTCTTAATTTAAGCCAAAAGCTACTTATTCCAGCTTAAATGAAAGTGTTTTTTTTTTGTAAGCTTTTAATTTAAAAGCCCACCCAAACACTTACTAATTCATCTCTCCAATTGAATTGAGCTTATATCTTGCTATAAGCCCTTAAAGTGAAAAATAAGCTCATCCAAACACACCCAATATCTTTCTAAGGGCTTATATTCTAATTTGGCTTTTAAAAAAGCTTCGGATATTTTAAAGGCTTAAATTTAAGCCAAAAAAACTACATTCAAACTCAGATTTTATGTTCTTATTATAGGTTTCGGCCTGTTTAGACAAAGTATGACCTATTTTCACTCTAATAAAAATCTGACAATGATATTTAATTAACAGCCTAACTCCTAATTAAATATTTAGTCAATCTAATTAATCATCTAGTCAAATAAATGTAAACACCATGCAAAAGTCCATTTTAACAAGGCACTTTTACTCAATATATACACAAGTAAATATTTGTTTTACTCAGTATCATATGGTGAAAAAGGCACTTTTACCCTTGTTTTTATATAAAGTCAAATTTAGTTTAACAAGACACTTTTACCCTTAAACTATTATCTCAAGAGCACTATCCCCTAGGTATTATTATAAACTCATTTTAAAATATTAAAAATGATGTAACATTTCTCGTTTAGATATTTGTTATTTAAACTGATAATTGATCGAGAAAATTGCAGAAAATGTCATAAAAAATTAGAAATAAGTACCTTAAAATCAGTATCAATTAAATCCCAAAAATTACAAATAAATAACAAAAGCTAATGTTAATTTTTTTAGTAACAAGACATGAATCTAAAGCCATGTTTTGGAGAAATAAGTAACAAAATAAATAAGCCGAACCCAAGTATGGTCCTTGCTCCATTAACTCTTAACAATTAATTATCATAGTAGCGTGCCAATTTCCAAAAAGCAAGAATTTCTCATGTATATAAATACTGCTATATGCTTCTCTCAAAACACACACATCAAAATAACAACCATGAGAAACACAGTCCCTCTTCCACTCATCTCTTTCCTTCCCATCTTCTTCATCTTCTTCTCTGAAACCTCAGCATTGAACCCCAAATGTGAAACCCAAGACCATGGTTCAACCCTGCAAGTGTTCCACATCTTCAGTCCATGTTCCCCATTCAAACCCTCAAAACCACTCTCATGGGAACAGACAGTTCTTGATCAGCAAGCCAAGGACCAAGCCAGGGTTCAGTACCTGAGCACCCTGGCCGTTGCTCGAAAGTCCGTCGTGCCGATCGCCTCCGGCCGGCAGATTATACAGAGCCCCACTTACATTGTGAGAGCCAAGATAGGTTCTCCTCCTCAGACCTTGCTTGTGGCCCTGGATACCAGCAATGACGCTGCTTGGATCCCCTGTACTGGCTGTGTTGGATGCCCTTCTTCGACGTTCTTCGATCCTACTAAGTCTACTTCCTTCAAGAACCTTTCTTGTGCAGATTCTCAGTGTAAACAGGTGATGATGAACTTTATTTTCTCAAACACTTTATGTGCATTCTTTTCCCTTTCTGGGTTTCTTAGAGTTTTGAGGTTTTAATTGTCAGATTCTTTAACAAATGAAGAGAACATTAATTGTGTGTTAGCTAGAAAACAGTGTTTTGGATATATGAGAACAGAATTGTGAGAGATAATAATTTAGAAGATGATGAGGTTGGAAATTAGAGAGAGGATTTGAATCAAAAAAGTGAAACGTTAGTGTGGGGTTGTGGAAGATGCCAAATAATACTGTGAAGTCACGTGTTAGCCTCTCTGATTTTCTTCAATCATTTTGGCACTTCCCTTCATTCCCGTTGTGAAAATATTCTTTATCTATGAATTTATACATTTATGCAACGACGCCCTGTCAAATCATGATGATTAATACTTAAGTCTCTAAATTGAATATAGATTATTCAAAACACGTTTAAATATCATCTCAGTTTCTAAATCCAAAAGACCTCATTAAAACTTACAAAGAAGAGAAAAAGGATGGGTGAGATTCTGGAGTTTCAATGTCTTAGCTGAAACACTAAAATGTGTCTAAACACTTGATAGCAATGAGATTAACTAAAATAGAAATAATTTCGACAAAAATCATAATGGTTTTGACAAAATTAATAAATATTTATAAAATATGTGAAAAGATTAGACAATAGTTTTAGGCTATGAGCAATTGAGTAATGAAATTAATTAAAACATTAATGATTTTGACAAAAATTGTAATGGTTTTGATAAAATTGTTAGGTATTGTCGAAACGAGTAAATGCATTGACTAATTTTATTAATGATTTTGATAAGTTTAGTAATGGTATTTTATTAAAACTATTACGATTTTTAATATTACTATTTTAATTAATTTCATTACTCAATTAGTCTTTAAAGGAGACTCTAGCATTTTTGTCTTTAAGCCAAAATATGAAAAATCCAAATTCTCACTCATCCCTTCTCTATCATTTGCAATCTTTTACAAGTTTTAATAGGCTTTTATGGGTTTTGGAGGTTAAAGTGATATTTAAATGATTTTTCCCTTTATTTAAACATATTAATTCATTAGTTTTTATATTTTTTAGCATGGCGTGTGATATTTGATTAACAGGATTTTTACTTCTGATTTGAAAAATAATTAGTTTAAAAAATTTATATCAGAGTGAAAGTATTTTTAAAAAGAAAAAAGGAAAATTGATAAAAAGGAAAGTAACCAAATATTCATGATTTTTGCGGCGCCCCACTAATCACCCTTGCTGGGCCAACACCCTATGAGGTGGCACTCGAATCATATTCAATCACACGCCACGCGCCACTCTCATCGCACGTGGAGTTCACTCACCCATCATATTTTGTATTATTGGAGATCCAAATCCACAAATCCCAAGACTTGTTTGATTTGATTATCATGTACCGCCATCTAGCAGGCACAAGTTCACGGGGCTAACATTATGAAAGCTACCCTTTTTCACTTTTCAGGTCACCAATTCCACGTGCGATGGCAGCGCGTGTGTGTTCAACTTCACGTACGGTGGTTCCACCATTGCTGCTAACTTAGTGCAAGACACTGTGACTCTAGCCACTGACCCAGTTCCAGGCTACACGTTGGGCTGTATTCAGAAGGCAACAGGGAACTCTGTACCTCCACAGGGACTATTGGGCTTGGGCCGAGGCCCATTGTCTTGGCTATCACAGACCCAAAATCTCTACCAGTCCACATTCTCTTACTGCTTGCCCAGCTTCAAATCTCTCAACTTTTCTGGGTCGTTGAGACTTGGGCCTGTAGCCCAGCCCATTAGAATCAAGTTTACTCCTCTCCTCAAAAATCCCAGGAGGCCATCTCTCTACTATGTCAATTTGGAAGGTATCAGGGTTGGTCGGAAAATTGTTGATATCCCGCCGGCGGCCTTGGCCTTCAACTCCAATACTGGTGCCGGCACTATTTTTGACTCAGGTAATGTTTCACAACACAATCAAATTTAAATAATTTAAAAAAAATTAAAAAAAACAACACTCATTGCTATATATGTGGGTGACCAATTATCTTTTTGAACTAGCAAGTGGCAATTAAAAAATACAAGGAAACATTACATATAAATCCTAACTAAGGAACTTGATGAGTCCCACAAGTTTCTCAAAATACAATTGTTTAATGGCTGAGTTTTGAAATACGGATCAGATTGACCGGTCTAGATCAGGAACCAGCCAATCGACTAGTAAACTGATCCGGTTTGGTATTTTTAAAAGAAAATTATTTTTTTATCTTTTTTAGAATTTCATATTAATAAACTTAAAATATTTAATTTCTCATCGGTTTAGTCATATTTTAGTTCTGATTTGACTCTGATCCGACCCACTGACTTTTAGCCCAATATCCCGACCGATTCAATACCCAGTCTAGATTTCAGAACCTTATTTTTGAGTTTAATATATATTATTTAATTTCCTTTTGACATTTGAAAGACAAGTGGGTAGTGTGGAAGAATCCTTCCATTTTCCTCGTGTTCACACCTTACGTGTTCATATCTTATGAAGTCCAACTCAACGCCTTTCTATCTTTTTTGAGTATGCCGACAGCCTATTAGGTTTGACTTTAGGTCAAATGATCTCCAAATTTACATCTAACTACTCCATCTAATTGGACCATGTGCTGACACTTTTAACCGTTTGAAAAGTAATTTTATTATTGTAAAAGTAATTTCTTTTTTTACTATTTTCTTATTGGAGATAAAATTGAATATTCTCATATACCTCATGGAAAATGTACGCTTATAGCTAATGCCTAATTTGATTGTTAAATATTGTTGTATTAGGTACGGTATTCACTCGTCTAGTTGAACCAGCTTATATCGCTGTTCGAGATGAGTTCAGAAACCGAGTGGGTAAAAATCTTACCGTGACATCCTTGGGAGGGTTTGACACATGTTACACGGTTCCAATAGTTGCACCGACCATCACATTCATCTTCTCCGGCATGAACGTGACGCTCCCACAAGACAACTTCCTAATACACAGCACCGCCGGTAGCACCACTTGTTTGGCAATGGCGGCGGCGCCGACCAACGTGAACTCTGTTCTGAACGTGATAGCCAACATGCAACAACAAAATCACCGTATCCTCTATGACGTGCCAAACTCAAGACTGGGTGTTGCTCGCGAGCTTTGCACTTCATGAATTATGTAATTTTTTGTTGTTGTTGTCTACTTATTAAATGTCGTGAATTTGGTCAAAACAAGTCTTGTCTCTCTTGAGTTATTTTTGTTATTGTGTTTGATTTTTTTTTATATTGTATTTGACTTTGGCTTTAGGGTTTATTGATAATTATGTTGAATTGAAGTTTCTTAATTAAGTTGAAGGTTATATTTCCTTGTTTAAATTAGATCCGATATAATAATAAATAATAAATGTGAGATTATGTCTCTTTCACAAAGTTTCCATCTATATGACCGTGACATTGTGCTATTTTATATTTCATAATACTTGTACAAATTATATAATTTATCTCGGAATTTAATTTGATTTAAACTAAATTACAGCTAAACTTTTGATATTAAACATTTTTTTTCATGTTTTTATTACTATTTATAAAAATACACTATTGTCCATACGAATTACACAAATGAGTCTAATTAATCTAATTGCAACGTTGAGTGAATCTTAAAACATTAATTAATGGTCATAGAAATTAAAAATAATATAAATAATACATACATATACCTTATGGTTTTTTCACCCAAATCAGAACAAAGGCTAACTTTATTTAACCTCGACTTTAGTTTGGCGAATATTGGATTAGTTGAGCGCCTTTACTTCTTCAGGTCAGAGGGTTTGGGGGGGGGGGGCCTTTACTTCTATTATTGATTTTAATTTAAGTACACATGCATGCGTGTTTAAATCTCTGTGTGCATAAAGGAAATTAATTGAGACTTATTTTATTCAAATATGGTAAAAAACATTAAATAGAGTAACTTATGCGGGGGAAAATAAATCTGCACAAGTTTTCAAAGACTTACAATTACAATTAAAATTTTTTATAGTATTAATGGTCCAATACCTTGAACTCAAACTCCGAAAGTCAGCGTTGTTTTAAGTTTTAAGTCAAACACAGGGATTGTACCCAAAAAAAAAAACAAGTCAAACACATGGAAAATATATTCATGAACCTTGCTAAAACGTGCAAATGGGCAATGATAATAAATTAATAAAGTTATTTTGCCTAATGAAAAAGTAAATTAAAAGTCAAGGATGGCTATCGTTAAGAAAAAAAACCATGGTTTTCTTGCTTTTCGTATTACTATCGTTACTTATAAAACAAATACACTATAAATTAATGTTTTTAAAGTTAAGTTCGAATAATAATAGTTTAATTTACTGTTTCAACTTTCAACCCCTGGAAATATAATTTTTTTAATTACGTACTTATAATAAAAAGAAAATAGTGAACGTCTTGAGCTGTCGTTCAAAATATATTTTTTTTATATGGCTATGTGGAATCTAATTGGGGTAGTATCAAAGATATTTTAAGTGGGAAAAAAACCTCTTTCCACTAAAACCAAAGTATGTTGATTGTCATTCAAAATATTTATTATTTTTAAAATTTTATAATTTGAGAGATTAAAATAAACAAACTAAAATTTGTCCAAACAAGCTAAATAATTGAATTATTTAATCATCAATATATTATCCTCTCTCTTCAGGAAATAAATATATCCTTCACTCTCATTCCATTTTTTAATAAGCCACACTACGTTTTTTCTCCTGTGTGTTCTATTTATTGACATGTAAATAGTATTACTTATTGTCTATTATATTGTATATAATTGTGTTTTTTCTTATCACCCAATTTTCTAATATATTCTCATATCTTTCTTTTTTTACGAGAATATAGTCTCATATCTAAAAAATTAATTGAAGGCAAAAATAAAATCTAAAAAATTAATAATGTTACAGTCAATTATGTAATACAAAAAATTATCGCTTTCCAAACGAAATATATAGAAACATTAAAATAACATTGAAAGGTTCATAGTAATACTTTAGCCATAATTTTAATTTTAATTAAGTGAAAGTTTGACCCCTATTATCATGAGTTGCTCACCAAACCAGCATTGACTTATTTTGTTGTTCAAAGAACACAAACCAAGAAGGTATCGTTGGAAGATTAAACCCAGAGAAAGTAAATATAATGGAATTAAAGAAGGAGGACTAATATATAATTATTCTATAGTGCACACGTTTCCTTAGAAATATTGGGGTTTAGTATAAATATTTTGGTTGAAAGAAAATATTGAAAAATTTATCCTAATAAGTCTCACAATATTTAAATCGAACTTAATTATATCAAATTAAATATAATACTTTTGTTCGAGACGGAAACGGAATTAGTGATGTACACCATGAATAATGATTCCGTTCATACTGAAATTAGGTGGCTCAGATTTAATGTTATTTTAGTGTTTAAATAATAATTTTAATTAACAATGAGTATAGGTTTAAAATTTTAAATCTTTAATTTAGACTATACAAATCTAACTTAAATAATTAATATTTAATCACTATGATCGAAATCAGATCCTTTGTCCACTTCATAAATCAATAAATCAAGATATCGTTAAAAAATAGAGTGAGGATGAGTTTCATCAATCATATTATATTATAAAGCAATATATTAATTGAAAAATGCAAGTACTTGTTAATATAATCCATAATTTACATGTTGCTCAAATCATCTTGTGCGTGTTTGGAATTAGCTTTTGAGAATAACTTTTACGATTTACGAGGTAAGCATATGAAATGAGTTTTATCTCGATTTACGCAAACCATGATTTCAAACCATGGTTTTGTGTGTTTCTAAACACACACTTAAACTATATTAAATAATTTCATAAGATTGCCCATATTAAATTCAAATACAATCTCGGGCCCACTGAAAAAAAATCGAGCGATATCATACAGTAAAGATTTTGTGTGTCCTTCCCTAATAAGTGAAAAGAAAAATTAATTCTAATAAAATATAAGTACATATTGAGAGTCGTAAATGCCTATTTTTTATTTTTACACATATTAAATAAAAAAAAGATATGAGAAAAAAATTATAATATCATTTTTGAAAACTCATTTTGTAGAGGTAAATTTAAAAAGTTAATGAATTTTAGACATATTAAATGTTTTAAATTTTATTTCTTAATATGTGAGATTTGATCAAGATTTATAATAAAAACCATACCCGTTTGATTCATGGAATCAAAAGAAATGTAATGATGATTATATAAATTTATATGGTTTGTCATTAAAAAAAAGATGATGAATAGACATTGAAACGTTTAATTAAATTACATCCAACATGATAATACATATGAATAATATAATAAGAGACAAAATTGCCCATATATGTATGTATGTATGTATAATGGATTAAAGTATCTATTTTCACCAAATATATATAATAACCCTTTCCACATGTATAATTATTTGCATTAGTTAAAAGGGGAAACGGTAGAAAAATAACTTTAAAATTATAAAATCTCAAATCAGGTTTGTTATCAATACTTAATAAAGTAATAACAAGACTTAATTTTTTATAAGAAATACCTGATTTAAGATTTTTTTAATTTCAAAGGTCTTTTTTGTCATTCTTCCTAATTAAAATTACACACACACATATATAATTTAATAACCAGTATAATGCACATATTAAGTTTATGATAATTTTTTTTCATTTTATGTAATAAACATGTTGGATTCATGATATTTTTTTAATAAATGGAGAAAATCTCATGCAGTATGTACATTTGATTCATAATAATTTTTTAATATTTAATAGTCAAAATATTTTTAATTATGGAATATAATTTTTCATGTGTTACACGATACCAAGCAAACCAATAGAGCTAGGAAAACGACAGGCTCGGCCTTTTTAGGTCTCAAATTTATAAGGGCCGGACTTAAGATTTTAACCTCAAAATTGAAAACGGGTCTAAAAGAGCCAACCCTGTAGGGTCAAGGGCCACAAGCTGGCCTTTTAGGCCCTTATATATATTTTTTATTTTTTAAAATTATTTATATGATAATAATATTATTGATTTTTTATATTTTGTTGATAATGTTGTAAATATTTAGTTATTATCATCTTTTTTTATAATTACATTTCATAAGAATATCTTGTATTATGAATCATAAAAATTAAAAATTTATAAAAGCGGCAATTTTGTCCATTTTTAAATTATCATATGTATTTTTACATTTCAATAATTGTATATGGTACCAGATGCACATGTGAGATATGTATATAAGTATTTTTACACATTTATCCTTGGAATACTTCTTTAAAAATTATTAAAATAGAAGCTATAAAACCATAAATTAACCGTTGTTTACCTTCATTATTAAAATTGACATTTTTATCCTCTTTTAATCATAAATATTTTTATATTTAAAAATTATATATGATGTCACAAACACATTGAAGATATAAAGTTGAGTATTTTTACGCCACTCAAATTAGTTTTACCAACTTTTCTGATATTTTTCTAAGGAAAAAATGAAAATCAGAGGGAAAGGAATCTTTTGAAGACCAGTTGTCTTCTTCCTCAATTCCCGTCGGTACCCCTCTGTAAGCGTCAAAGGCTCTAACCTCCCTTTCTTCGATCTTTCGTATTTCACCGAAGACGGCGAGCCCTTTTTCGTCTTTTCCCTCTCCTTTCCTCAGCTGTCATCTCTCTTCACCTTCTCTCTCACTTATTTCTGCTCTCTCCTTTCGCTTTCAACTACCCCCCAACTCAATCAAACCTTATCCCCTCACGCTTCTCACACCAAACCCTGAAAATTGAAATCCTAATTCCCCACACAATCGCTTTTTCGCCGAAGAAATGAGTTTCTCCGGTTCTTCCATGGAGGCTAAACGCCGGTCAGTTCGTACGCTCGTCGGAAAACTGAGTTCTGTTTCTGAGAAAACTCGGGTCGATGCTCTTTGTCAGCTTCGTCTTATGACGAAGCAAGACCCAGAAATTCGTCCTCTGATTGTTGATTCTGGTGCGATTCCTTACTTAGCAGAAACACTTTATACGTCTACGCCTGACTCTCAAGAGAACGCCGCGGCTACGCTTTTGAATATCTCGATTTCTTGCAAAGAGGCTATCGTCTCCACGCGCGGCGTCCTCGACGCGATTTCGCATGTTTTGTCCAATCATCGATCTACGTCTTCTCCCACCGCCGTTCAATCCTCCGCGGCCACTTTACACAGTCTCCTCGTTGTTGATGAGTACCGGCCGATCATCGGATCGAAACGTGACATCGTATACGCGCTCGTCGACATAATCAAATGCCTCAATTCGCCGTCTAGGTCGATCAAGGACGCTCTCAAGGCTTTGTTTGGAATCTCGCTATATCCGCTTAATCGGAGCACGATGATCCATCTCGGTGCGGTGGCGCCGTTGTTTTGTTTGGTTGTGAAGGACGGAAGAATCGGAATCGTGGAGGATTCTACGGCGGTGATCGCGCAAATCGCCGGCTGCGAGGAGAGTGAGGAGGCATTTCGGAAGGTATCAGGAATCGGAGTGTTGGTGGATCTAATGGATTCTTTTACGGGATCGAGCATGAGGACGAAGGAGAATGCTGTGTCTGCGTTGTTGAATCTGGTCATGTGTGGAGGAGATAAGGTGGCGGCGGAGGTGAGAGATCAAGCGGAGAGGGCAATGGACGGCCTCTCCGACGTGGCGGAGAACGGCAGCACCAAGGGGAAGAACAAGGCGGTGGATTTGTTGAAGGTGTTGTTGGATGAATTTGAAAGCAATGAGAATGGATTGAAGGATCAAACTTCATGAAAATCTGAGTCGATCATTTTGCTGTACTTGATCGGATCTGAGTACGATTCTTTTGCCTTTTCTTGTTTAAATTAAATTCAGAGTTAAGATTGTACAAATTAGGGGTGCTAATTCGGTTGTAAACAGTAGCATAACCATCGTATTGTAATGTAAATCTGACAGAATATGGCGTTAATTAATAACAGATTCTATACCATTCTTTTATATAAGCAGATAGTCCAGATTATTCCGGTCTACTACTAACAAACTACAACATCCAAATTTTTGAATTGAATTTTTTGTTTTTTGTTTTTTTGTTTTTTTGTTTTAAGTATGAACTGAATTCATTCATGCAACATACAAGATGTACATCACCTCATCTCCTTCATCATTCTCCACATATTAACCAACGTCTGGGGTAAATCTCTATGTGCCAGTCTCTATGCAACCAACGTCTGGCTTCAACTATTACATCAAAAAATGGGTGATCATGGTTACACGCCCGGAAACGAAATTAATAGCCTCCAGGCAATCCGAGTAAATCACTAAGGGGGTGGCAGATTATTTTATAATTATGATTTATGTAAATCGAGATAAAACTATTCTCACATACTTATTTTATATACTCGCATATTATAAATTATAATTAAAAAACACTTTTCAATCTTTATTATAAATATTTAAAATTTTCTTAAACCTTTTCCACAACAAATATGAAGCCCATTTAGGGTGCCCAGCATCTCTGCTATAACTGGAGGCATCCTAACAAGCTTATAACGGGAGAACATAGCCCACTTCTCCGACGGCATCACCTCTATCCACCTGTTACGAGCATTTTGGCAATATCACATCACATGCATTGGTGTCTCATCCTCTTGGTAGCTGAAAGGGCACATAGCAGTCTCGAATAATCCCCGTTTCGTCTTGAGTTCTCCTGTATGAATCCTCCCATATGTAAATAGCTACTCAAGAGACTTGATCTTCTCTAGTATTGGCCACTTCCATAGCAGCTTCCAAATGTTGTCCTCCTGTCCTTGGTACCTGCAAAGAGAAAATGATATGCAGATTTAATAGTAAAGGAACCATTTGTGAATGGTTTGTAAAAGTATTTATCCTCTCCTCTCTCTTCTCTCCTCATAAGGTGGGTGAGCACTCATAATACAATCCACTATCCTCTGAGGGAACCATGTCAAACAGTTTATCCTTGTTACATTCCCCGTAGAAGCTACATAATCGATGACTTTCTCATCTCTATCATCAAGCCCTTCAGCCCCCGAGATCACATTAATAAGAGGAGTGTTCATCATTGACCAATTTTCAAACTAGAAATACCAACCCTTCCATTGCCAATCTTCTTCCCTAGCCCTTCTCTGAATTTATCTCAAACAGTACATACGCCCCTCCAAGTAAGGGAGGAGTTTCTTCGGTTCTTGACGTCTCTCCCTGAACTAAGGACTAAGAGTCTGTTTGGAAATTCTTTCATGAGCTAAATAAGCTTATTTAAGCCCAAAAGCTCTTTTACTATAACAAAGAGATATTTGAAAAGTCATTAGCTAACAATGATTTTTTAATAAAAAAAGAGTTTTTTTCCTTAAGCTCATATTTTTAGCCTTTTAGTTTCTAACAATGGGCTTTTAAGCATATAAGCCACTGCTAGTTTCTCATTGAACTTTGTTTATTTTAAAAAAATTTATTTACATTTTTTAACATCAATTATAACAATATATATGTAGTATTTAACAAGGTTCATACACTTTTCAGTCATTTTCCATCTAAACAGGCTTTTCAAATGATAATCCAAACAGATTCAACGTTAAAAAAAATTCACTTCTCCCACCATCAATCCAAACACAAATCACATTTACAATGATTTTTTTCAATTTGACTTCTGCAAAAGTCACATTAAAACAAAAAATCATTTTTTCATCGCGTTCCCAAACATACACTAACATAGCATTTGTAGTTGGAGCGCAAAACCCTCACCCGATTAGCAACAATCTCTCCTAATTAGTATAAGGAATAAATTAGTTTTATATGAAATTTTAAGCTAATATTTCCATTTTTTATATTATTAAATATATTTAACTTATTATCTCTTTACTATAATTTTTTTCTCATTATCTCTTTTTATTTATAATCAAGTACATATCTTACACATCTATTTCTTTTAACTAATATTTTAAACCATAGTTGGTCCAGCTTTTTGAGTTCAACATTGAATGTAATTTACTCATTTTAATATACTATTTCTAATTATCTTTTTTTTATACATGCTCTTTCTCTCATGGCCTAGACATAACGATATATTTAAAAAAAATAATAGTCCTTACATATTTATTACTTTTACCTAATTTTAACAGTTTTTTTAACCCACAATATTCACCGGAGGAGGAAGTATCATACAATTGGTTGATTTATTTATTTATTGACATCCGAAGGATGGTATGTAAGTATGTAACTAATTGGCCAATGAAAAGGAAGTATATAACTAAATGAGATTGAAATATTAAATTATAAATAAATTAGAATAAGATGCAAACAGTATATATTAATTTGAATTTAAAGGGGTCAATTTTTTTGGGATAATATATAGATATCATTATTTTAAAACACAGTCTATGTGTCCTCCATATTACTCCCTAATTCTAAATATAAAAGATTGGTTTTGTTTTGATTTTTAAATATAGGATCTCAATTTATTTTTCCTCCATATTTATAATTTTTTTTCCTGAATTCTCCATGTTTGATTATATATAATTAAGCAAAACTTTTCAAAAGACATTATTTTTAATACAAATTATTAGAAGGGTGGTTTAGAAAAAGGAAAAATTCTAAAACAATACCATTTAAACTTTAAAATCCTAAATAGGTGATTTAACAATAAAATAATTTGTTAATTATATTACTATTCTTGTTAATCCCATTAACAACTTTATCCACAGAATTTTGAAGTTTAAAAAGTATTTTTTAAAAATGTTCCCTTAGAAAAACAACATGCGACTGTAGTTTTTATGTATAATTTTAATTATGTAACTTCTATGAATTAGAGATCAGAGTAGGGTGAGAATACATCTTGTTGATTAGTTTTAGCATATTACAGGTGGATGCACGCACTTTTCATATGATTATTTATGATAAGTTTGAAACGGTGGGATATGGGAATTTTAATGCTCCGCGACCTTTCCCTGAAATTTCAAACATTTTTTTTCTTCCAACATTTAATTTTCCAATTTTACTTCTTCATTTTCTCCGTGGGTTATACTTTCTCTTCATCCCTGCCTTATCATTTGGCCTCTGTATCTCTATTAAATTGCTTTATCTGCAAGCCTATCTCCTGTTTCAACCTAAATACTTTGACTACCTATTAATTTAATTTAAACCACCATGTCGTTGGCCAAAAATTTTAATTTAAACAACTATATCAATATAATATATATATATATATATATATATATATATATATATATATATATATCCCGTCATGCCTATACTCCCTGAGCAATCTTCTTCCACTGTATTTGTTGGGATAAAGGTTGTTTATGATTAAGGCTGGGTAGGACGAAGCCTTTGTCTGATGCCCTGTCCAGAGAATCATCGGACTGCATTTTGCCCAACCTTACCAAATAAAAACCCAAATATTTTTGGGCTGGGGCAAAGGCAGGATGGGCGAAGCGGTTGCCCTGCGCAATATTTATTAACCCAAGTTTAATTTACTCTTTAAGTTTAAGAGAACACAAATATGTTCATAATTAATCTTTTGTGGGGGAAAAAAATCCTTATGCATACCTTATGTGGGAAAAAATAAACAACTTCAATTATAACCGATAAATAATATGGTTTTCAAATATATTCCATAATTATACACTTGAACATTCTAAAATAAGTCTACAGCCTAAGTCTTGAAGTAAAAAAGAGTAAATACTACCACATGTCATAACAAATAGTCAAATACTCATATTGAAGATTTAAATAACATCCATAATCCATTAAAAACAAATACATCAAAAAATTGTAATTAAAGTTTTGTAATCTGAAAACAAAACAGAACCAAGCTATTAAAACATATAACATAAAGTAAAGAAATGAGTATAACCTAATGGCTAATAAAACATATAATATGATTATATAAACTATTATATAAAAAACTATTCACATTACATCACACATATATTAATATATATAATTATATACCTACCAAGTAGGGTGACATACCCTGCTTGATGTCCAGTCCGATTGTGCTTAATTTTTTTCAAGTTGTGTTTTTTTTGGCCAATCAGGGTAATATTTTTTGGAGTTCGGGTGGGCGCACCGGGTATCTGGGCTTTATGAACACATGTGGACATCAAAATGCAACAAACGGTTCAAATGGGAGGTTACCAATGATCACCTTAATGCTTAATACTCTTTCAGTCCTTAATATAAGATATATATGGTGAGTTGATCTTGGTTTTAAATATAAGACATTTTTTTTATATTTGTTTATCTTTTCCTAATTTATCTCTATTAATACTCCCCCAACAATAATCAATGAGGAAAGTGAATTGAGAAAGATGACTAGAGTATTTTAAAAAAATATATGTCATATTAATTAACTCAACTAATCTCATTAAATGAGTTAAATATATCTTATATTAAATATTGGATGAGTAATAGGTTTTCAGGAACAAGATCTAGATGAAGGCTGGATTAAGATGGAGATTGATGGATCAATTCAGCCAAGTGGGAGAAGTGGTTCCGGCCGAGGGGCGACTTGTGACAATGTCGGCACTCTTACAACATACTGCGGTGTGAACCCACAAAATTGACACCGACAATTAATTTAAGGTAAATCAACATATCACTTTTTTTTTTTTTTGGTCCAACCAACATACTCTCACATTTTACTATTTTAGTCATTTCAATTCAATCTGTATATCCTTACCGACAATTAATTTCACATTTCAATCATTTTAAATTTTTAGTCACTTTTTACATATATCTATAAAGTATTACATACAAGCATATTATATTACAATCACAATTCAAATGTTCCTGCGTTCAAGTATAATTGATTGACCCAGGAATTTATATATTGTAAGCACTGTACTAGGCACTATTAAAATGGAGTTTTCTATTTAGGAATTTTAATTTCCTAATAATACGCCACATTGGTAAACACTGACCATCGAAGTGAGTATAAAAATATAACTAAAAAATTTATTTTCATATTTTTATAATTCAATATCTGAGAAGTAATTATTGTCTAAAAATATTTGTTGGCAAAAAAAAAATTTAAGGTATTTGGTGATTGAAATAAAAGAAAACCTAAATAACAGCTATAATAATAAAATTAGAAGCTTGAATCAACAAGCTGGAATAGCTCAGTTGGTTAGAGCGTGTGGCTGTTAACCACAAGGTCGGAGGTTCAAGCCCTCCTTCTAGCGAAGTATGCAAGTTTCTTTTCCTTTTGCTGGGCCTTTCTTATTATTATGTAGGAAAAAAAAAACGCGATTAGATAATGGCCTTTCTTGGCCCCAATGAACGGTTTTGGACTTTACAGCGATAAATACTCTCTCGCAATAAAATTATTCTTGCCTTGTACCAAAAAATTGATTATCCAAGGCCCGGTTTTATTTGTGCGAAGAAATTATATATTTACACTTAAATTATATATTTTTTAATTTAAAATTAATCATATTTACTTTTCTATTAAAGCTTGTTATGATGGGACAGAATATATATTTTCATTGGTAAGAATTTTTCCATTTTTTGTATAGCATAACAAGAACATTTTCATAATGCTTGTTTTAGTTTCAATGTTTTTTAAAAAAAAAAAATTACACGCTGCTCTCAGCCTAACTAATGTATGCTATAGAAAAGTAAAATAAAGTCAATAATGTTTTTATTATTTTGTGTGACAAAATGACTAAAGCATAAAATAAAAAATAATTCAACAAAAGTAATTATAGGAAATAAAAATAATAGGTAAATGAGTTTAAGTCGGTGTCTATTTAACAAAATATAAACTATTTAATTTTATAAATTTAAAAATTCTGATATTTAATTTAGATTTTTTTTTCAATTTAATGTACCATAATACATACATGAAACTATAATTTTTTTGGATCTTTTTATCAAGTATTCGAGCGATCTAATACTCCAGTTTAAGGGTTTACGATTGTTTCTCTCAACACAAATGTCTCTTTTAGAACTTAAACTTAAGACTTAAAAATATCTAGCAGTTCCTTACACCACAAAATGAACTTCGTTTTAATACTACTATTCAGAATGGATCGACTATATTTGATCCTCAATGAACGACATTAATTTTCAGAAATTTCAAATTTGAGATGTTGTATTATGCAGAACTAAGGTACAAAATCAAATATAAAATTGTAAGATAAGAGTCATTTGAATAATGTGTATATTTTGTATTCACAAGGAGTGTTAATATATATCTAGAGAGTGAGGAGCTACATATTAATTGCTCCTAAATGAGGGAATCGTAATCCTGCTAATTAATCAATCAATCCCACTGACTTATGTTAATTAATACAAAATATTTTCTTAACATTCCCCCTCAAGTTGGAGCATATATGTTAATCATGCCCAACTTGTTATAAAGATACTCAACCCGTATCCCAGTCAGCGCTTTTATCAAAAGGTCTGCTAACTGGTCATCCGATTGCACTTGTCTTGTAGATACAACATTTTCTTTGATATTGTCCCAAATGAAATGACAGTTGATCTCAATATGCTTCGTACGTTCATGGAAAACAAAATTTGATGTTATATGAAGCACTGCTTTATTATCACATCAAAGCTTCACAAGTAATATCGCAATAATGCCAATTTCCTTCATGAGCTAAAGGACCTATACGACCTCTTGTACAGATTGTGACATAGCTCTGTATTATGCCTCTGCGCTTGATTTAGATACAACCCTTGTTTCTTACTCCTCTAAAATATATGGTTGCTACCAATAAACACACAGTAACCTATTGTCAAAGGGACCCCAACCAGCTAAAGTACTCATATTTGGATCCACAGACAGACATGTCACACCATCAGCGCGAAGAACTCGTTCGAACACATCGTCGAGAGATGGAAGCTCCTAACTAGACAGGATCTAAGAACGAATAATCTCATAAGAGGGATCAAGGGCTTCAAGAAAACCAATGATGGCATGTAATTCCATATTCTTAATGCGAGTTTCAAGATCGACTTGTGGAGACATGAAGACTTTCATTTCCTCATACAACTGCTTGTAGTCCAAAAAGAATTCCTTCAGTGGATGAATCTGCTACTGAGAGCGATAAAATCCTTTATAGACTTCGTGAACCCGAGTAAGGCTCTCTTTACCAAAAAACATAAATTGATAAGTCATTATTTCCTTAACAGAAGTACAGTGACTTACTGAAGACAAGATTCGGGGTTTAAAAGAATTTCTAATTTGAAACAAAATTCTAGCATCAGCGCATTTCCAAGCAACTAGTTTGTCTTTGTCACTAAGGGGTCATTAGTTAAATGTCTTTCTTTTTCAATACCCATGATATATATCTTAACAGTGGTGTTCCAATCAGTATAATTAGTCTAGTTCAATTGGGAGAAAGTAATCTTAGTCGACATGGGTAATATCTCAAGAGTCTTAGAATCAGCCATGAAGAATTAACTAATAAACAAATTGTAATACCCCGAATTTTGGGATCAAAGGCTTAAGGTTAAGCCTGGATTGAGTGGACTGCTAGACCCTGGTTTAGCAGATGTCCTAGCGGGACATGGTTTATATCCTAAAATTTCTTAATATCTTTAGATATTAAAAGAGATAAAAGGTAAGGGCAAAATGGTAATTTTTCCATAAGATGAGAAATGATGGTTTTTCCCTAATATTCCCATGATTTGAGTTGAATGAGAATTAAAAGGAGAAAATGACTACTTGGTAATTAATGAAGCCATGTTGGTAATTATTATCGAGTAAAGTCAATAAGAGGAAAATCTTAAGGCTTTGGAGGACCGCTTGAGGTGGTGTAATGGGATAATTTGAAACTGAATTATACTCTCTTATTTCTCATTAGTATTAATGGAATGACGAAGGAAAAGAGAAAGGAAACTTGCTATGCAAGAAATGAGATAGGTGGACTAATTGAGTAAAGGCCACCAGATGATTTTAATTAATCATCATCCTTCATCATTAATTCCCTTTCTTTCCTGCGGTCAGAAATAAAAGAGAAAGAAGGAAAGAGAAATCGGAATAGATGAGAACGAGAATCAGAAAGAAAGAGAAAGAACGAGAATGGAGAACGAACGGGAGAGAGAGAAGAGAGAGAAAGTGTTGATTGGCCAGAACTCGTCCGAAACGGCGTTTTCTCTTGAAATGTCCAGTACTATTGTTCTACTCATCCCAAGCTTCGATTTTATGGTTTTGGATTCTTGTTTGGAGGCCGTTGGTACCGTCTCGCCGGCTGGAGCGTCGCCGGAATTCCGAACCGAATTTAGAAGCGGGTAGAGGTAAGCGTGTGCTACCTTTCTACCATTTCGGTTTATCATTTGGATGAGTATTTTGGAAGTAGTGTACTATTCATCCCTCATTCTATTCATGTTTTGGGAGTCGAAACGATGTCCAAGGGATGTCTAAACGGCTAATCATGTAATAAAGAGTAGAAAAAAGAATATTAAGATAAAGAAATAGAGGAACCGACACAACTCTTCTAAGAAAATTGTGTAGGAACCGACACAACTCTTCTGAGAAAACTGCGTTGGGCGTGGCATAAGGATAGAGTTGGAATTTCATCAATTTGATGGTTCCATTGAGTTCAGAAGAGCAAATTGTGTAGGGTTCATGTTGAAGGAGAAATGAGAAAAGGCCTAGAGGGTGAAATGACAATTTACCCATTTTGGCTCTAAGCAAGGGCTATCAAGGGTATTTTCATCATTCGGGCCTGAATTTGATTGATATGAAGTCATAAATGGATTCTACACGTGAAATTGTGTAGGATTGACCCATGTTATAATTTCTGTAAAAGTACAGTTGAGCCGGGCTTCCAGGGGCAGTTTGGTAATTTATCATAATTGGGCTAAATTATCAACTAATACAAATCTATAATGTTATATGGATGAGTGATGACTCATGTATTAAATGTATTTGGATGGAATTCTAGGACTCGACGAATGGACGTGCCCGAACCGGAGCAAAGACGAAGGATTGAGGATAGACGTGAAGTCCGACAGGTAGTGGACTTACCTTTCCTGCATGTGTATGATATGTATGTCTTGCATTGTGACTGCTTTACCTGTTTGTGTTGAACATGTTGATTGATTGAAGCTCTGTTATATTTATACAATGGCCATATGTATGTCATAACATTGAGCACGCAGCATGTCATTATGTTGGCATGAAATAGTGTAGGAAGGCATGTCATGCATTCATATATATCTGCCATGCATAATGGTACTGTTCGCTACTGACATTCTCTCGAATCTCACTCCTCCCAACCAACCATAGTGATAGGTGAAGATGTATGAAGATGCACGGAGGAGATATGAAGACGTGGAGTAAAGAGGAGGCCGTAGTGCGGGGCACTACCTTTGTATTTCATGTATGTGTATGTATGAATGTTGTATAAGCAGAGAATCGCTCTAATGTATTTGAGAAATTTTCTAGCATGAATAAGAGACGGTTTTTAGTTTAATAATTTATCGCTCGCTTACTCTGATTTAGTGGAACTAAGAGCCGGTAAGGTAATATAAGGAAGGATATTTACACAAATAACAAATAATTCCAATGAAATCTCAAAGTACCACAAATTTCAGAATACTATAAACAGAGCAAATGATGACCTCTAGATCATTGAACCAAATGCAAAAGCAACCACTAAAGGGAAACACCCTCAACAGAAGCAAGACTCAAGAAACGGAGTAGAAACTACTAACCACCCGTGATGAACAGTACCGCACGGTACTGTGATGAATAGTGCGAAATAGTACCGATGAACAGTCGGACGATACTGATGAATAGTCGCAACAGTCCTCCCCCGTTGAACAATCACCGAGGATGAACAATATGATACCGGAAAAAAATTTAGAGGGAACCAAGCTCTGGTACCATGTAAGGCAAAGAGTAATCTTAATAATGTGTATATTTTGTATTTACAATGAGTGTCAATATATATACAGAGAGTGAGGAGCTACGTATTAATTGCTCATAAATGAGGGAATCGTAATCCTACTAATTAGTCAATCAATTCCACTGATTTATGTTAATTAATACAAAATATTTCCTTAACAAAAATCAAAGGGTTAAAGTGCATATAACATTCTGAAGTATTTTTTTTTTTGGTATTTAGTACCCTAAAGTATTTTGTGGTGTACCCAACACTTTGCAGTATTTTTTTAGGGGCGTCATTTATACTAAAGTATTTTTTTGTGCAATTTTGCACTTAACAATTTAAGTATTGAAACTTAAAGAATACTTCATGGTGATAGATGCATAAAAAAATAGTTTATGGTACTGTATGAAGTTAAAAAAAAATTCAAGGTGCTAAGTATACTAAAAAAGAAATACTTCAAAGTGTTAGGTGCACCGCAAAATATTTCAGGGCACTAGATACATCTGAAAAAATATTTCAGGGTGCTGGATGCAGCTTAACCCTAAAAGCAAATGACTTTTTTCAATCCAATCATTGCAAACGTTGGACTTTTGCCAATGTTTTCAAAGTAGTGAGTTGGAGTTAAAACTATAAACACTATTCTTGTTATAAACTTACATTTCAATCAAACTTACAATAACATCTTTAATATTTTAAATTTATCCTTATTTTGGTTTTGGTTCTTAAGTTATTGAGATATAAGAATTAATATTTTAAAAAAAATGAAACTTAAATTACCAAAACCTAAAGTTTGAAATTTGAGGAATCAAAATTAAAATGAGGACAATCTTAAGAAACCAAAGATTATATTATCCTAACTTATAAAGAACAAAAGATTAGTTTTTTTGAAAGGGAAAATCCCAATTAAAATCTAATTGAAATACTAAAATCTGAATTGAAGCCCACATTTTTAATAAATTCCTATAAAAACGGAGAGGTCAAATTAGGAATTTTCTAAAATTGTTAAAAGACAAAAATATCTCTACATAGTTAAAAAAAAATGAAAGTCAATAAGAGCATGTGTTTACTATTTCAATAGGATTTAAATGAAATTTTCTCCATAGTTTTTATAAACTGGGTTGCGAAATGGCATAGGTAAATTCCAGAATCCTCTTGAAGAATCAGATGGAAACACGGCAGAGGATAATGGCTTTAGAAATTAGGAAAAAGGCTTTGCAGGTCAAAGAGACATTAGCTATTGGAGTTGAGGTCTTTTGTTGCCTTCCACTTCTTAATGGGACTTCCTGGATTTCGAGACGGCTTCCAATAGTCCAACATCATAGGCAAATCCCCCTTCAATCCCCCTAATTTGCTTTTCCAAGTTACCATTTTGAGGCAACTGATTTATTCGATATATATATATATATATAGTTGTTAGTTCAGGGGTGATCGAGTATAGTGAATGGAAATAATCACAACTCTTCCTAAAACCTACGCAACTTGGATTACTTTACCTTTCTTTCAGAATGACCCTGTTAATCGTTTGAACAGGATGGTAGAGTTCATCTCATTTAGACCGTCTAGATTTAATTTTTTTAATAACTAATTTTTAAATAAGGAAAAACATTTTTTTAAAAAAAAATTTAAATAAAAAATTATCTTTATTTTACAATTTTTACTTATTAAATAATTTTTTTAAAAAAATTAAATTTAAATTATGCAGATATGAATAGTCTAGATGAGTTAAACTCAACCTGCTTATCCAAACTGACTATCCAATAGAAAAATCAATTCTCCTTTCTTTCCATCTCTCTCTAACGTGTAGACTGTCTCATCAAGCAGTATCGTCAAATTTTCAAAAGCATATTAAGTTGTGTATGCCCACTTACTTTGTCCCAAAAATATATGGAGATAACATTCAACCTTCAAATTCTCCAGCTTAATTTCTAGTGAGGATAACTAGCAAGATTTACATAATCTATTCATTTTTGTTGTACATAAACATATTTAAAACAATGTTATTAAAAACCAGACGGATCAGTTCAACTATAAGAACCGTCGAACTGGTCTAGTCCGACCAGTTTAATATTTATTAAGATTTTTCTGATTTTAAAAATGCATATTTAATTTTACATACTTTTAAAAATTATAAGTTAGAACTCTATGAAAAATTTGATATGTCTATTTTCTAATATAAAAAAAATCACCTAAAAATATTATCATTTGATTTTAAAAAATTATTAAATTCTAAAACTATTTTAAAAAATATTATCGTTTATGTTCACTTCTTCTTTAGTTTGACTTTGGTCTGACCACTTACCCTTAATTCAGTACCCCGATCAAATCAGCAGCCGATCTGTTACCTTGATTTAAAAAGTCCAAATAAAAACCAGGTGAGCTGAAATAAAAACCCACCGATTATTGCAAGTAGGAGCATCACATAATTAAGGATTGGATTAGGGTTGAAATATTGGGAAAATTTCAATTAAATCTATTTGAAATAACCAAAATTGAATGCTTCTGCTTACTTTTTTTTAGTGTTTCTTTTTAACTTATATAGGGATATTTTGGCTTTTTAACAACATCCAAAATTCTTTAATTAGGGCCCTCGACCTTATAAAAGATTGATTAAAAGTGTAAGTTTAAATTTATATTTTAGTATTCCAACTAAATTCAATTAGGATTTTTTTAATCAGTAATCAATAATTTATCGAAAACACCCAAAAAAAAAATCCCAAATCTCGATCGAACCCGGCAAAAAAATGAGAGAAAGAAAAAGAACAAACAAATCTTGGTCTGAGCGATAATTATCCCAGTAACCCAATAACTTGCAGAAGTCTCTTCCCTCTCTGCAACTTCACTCCAATGGCTCTGCGTCTTCATTCGCACATACCGCAAACTCATCGGAGCATAGATACACTCTCTCCTTTCACTACTTTCACTTCTAAATCGAAACCCTTTTGCATTTCCTTCTCTAATCCTTCATCTTCCTTGATAACCATCCATCAACGTTATCCACTCTTCACTTCCAACGATAAAGATAGGCTTCTTTCTCTCTCCACTACAGTCCCCAGAAAATTGCTCTGCAAACCACCTCAAGGAAAATTTGTCAGAGAAGACTATCTTGTGGTATGCTTTAACCCCTTCACTTCTCTGTTTGTCACTGCAAGCTAGGCTAGGCTTTCAATTTTGCTGTTTTCTCGGTTTTATATCCTTATTGTGTGTGTGTCTATATTTTTCTTTCTTTCTCTCTTTTTTGGCATTAGTGTTTATTGATAAGGAATGAACCGTTTAATTTTGGTTGGTGCCTCTCTTCATAGCTATGGGCTATGACAATGACAGCATTTTTCAGTTCCTTGAAGAGTAAAGTTCGAATTCTGAGAATTATTGGCAAAAAACGAGTCATTTTAAACAAGTACATATGAATGGTCAATATTTTTAAAGATTTTTTTTTTTAATATTATCATTCGATTCGATTCGTGTGCCCCTTCCAACACAAATGTCTCATCTCTAGGCTGTTTCCTCTGTTGTATAACCTGATTGTTTCCTGGCTTATGTGTGTGTCTGCATTTTCCTTTCTTTGTTTTTTTGGCATTAGTGGCTATTTAAGTTTGGTTGGTGCTTCTCTTCACTGCTATGGGCTTTGGCAGCATTTTCCAGTTCCTTAAAGAGTAATGTTCAAATTCTAAGAATTATTGGCAAAAACTGAGTCATTTTAAACAAGTTCATATGAATGGCCAATATCTTTTAAGATTAAATATGAGTAATTATTCTTAATAAATTGGACCGCACAAGTAGAATTTATTGTAGATGACTGTTATTTTAGATGGAGAGAATCAGAAGGCTAAGGAGTAAATGTCCATTTAACTTCGTATGAAGGAAGTGAGTAAGGGAAAAATAAGAAGGCGTTTATGCTTTTTTTTTTTTAATAAATACTGGGCTTTGCACGGTTTTTCCTTAATTATATTATTGTTTATGAAAACAAATGAAGTTTGCTGTTGTGGTGATGCTATTTGTTTCAATTTGGTTGTGCAGAAAAAGTTGTCAGCCGATGAAGTCCAAGAGTTGGTGAGGGGAGAAAGAAATGTGCCTCTTATTATAGATTTCTATGCAACATGGTGTGGACCTTGTATTTTAATGGCTCAAGAACTTGAAATGGTATGTGCTTGACTGACTTTATTGATACTTAAATCAGCACTCACTTGATTGTGAGATTGTGGTTGCACTGCTCTTATCCTTGAGTGTCCATTCTGATGTGTTTTTATAAAGTATATATCTTTTCCTCAAGTGATGCTTGAAAGAGATGATAAATTATAAAGCCTCTCAATGATTGTACTCATCTTTATTAACAATTAGGCCCTATTGAAATATGTGGAGAAATGTTGAAAAGAAAAAATATACTAAAGTGGATGAATTGTCTAAAAAATGATTGAAAGAATTAAAAAAGGTTGCACAACGGCCAAGAGGAGTTACATTATGAAAGGATACCAGAAACCTGTTCCATAAAGAAATGCTAAAAGATGCAAAAACAATTGAGCCACTGTTTCAGAGTTATTCGCACTAATGAAAGTTTTGGTGAGGGAAAAGATGTGAAACTTTTGATTTGTTGAGTACTGTTATTCACATTGCCTATGATGAAGATGTTAAGTCCCAAATAGGCTTAGAATGAAGTCTTTAGGAAAGTGAATTAGGATTTGCATGTATAGACGCCATAAGGATCTAAATACCATACTCATTAATTTGACACGAGGTAGGATGAACAGAATCAAGAAGGATCAGAAGAGATTCTTGTCCCTTCATATTGACTAGGCGGTTTGAAGGATTTTATGGCATGAAAGTTCCAAGAAAATCCATTTCCTTGTTCAGTCTTAAAACATTGGGCTGTTCATTTAACAAACAATATTGTTATAAACTTGGAAAGCACCTGAAAAGAGAGAAAGATCTCCCACCCAATTTGGCCTATCCCACATGGGATTGGAATTGGGTTAGAAATTTCATGCGTAAGCTTTGACCCAAATGTTCCGGCTACCCACTTAGTTGTAAGGATAGGTTTGACCTTGGAGGCTCACTACTCATTTAGAATTCACTTGTTAGGTGACAAAGGCGCATAGTTGACTGAATGGACAACAAATACGATGACCTAACCTTGAAAAGAAATAACTAAAGAAATGTGGTGAGGGCCACATGACAGTTAAAACATGAAGAAGTTATACAGTCTTTATCCAGAGCTTCTTTTCTATTATGGTTTATTAATGTTGAGAGTGATCTTGGAAGTAACTGAACAATCATAGCCTGATTCTAATAATACACACGCATTAGGTGGTAAATCATTCAACACGTTGAGAGATATTGGCAGAAGTTATATGGTTTTTTCGAAGGTGACAATGCACATATCTATTCTCACGATGAGGATTATACTTCCTCTGGCATTGGGAAGCATGAGCCCGTAGTTAATTTAGTTCTAACTTGTAACTCCTTAGCATATCACTATAGAGTTGTAATTTGTTTCAATAACCCTGATTTTTTCTGGCCTGATGATAAACCTGATTTAAATAATCATATTTCTACATAAAATCTTAGATGTTTCAATCCCCGAAAAAAATCCCTTGTTCAATGCAATACGATCAATAAATATTCAGTATTCTATTATCTTTATACTTGACCCTCCAGCTGTTGGCTTTTTGTGGGATTTTGAATCCCAAATAACCATGACAACTTAGAGTAGTTTTAGAAAAATTGACCACACATCCAAAAGACAGTTAACAGGAGGAGGAGCTTTAGTAGTCAACTTTCATTTATGAAGAGTGAGTCCATATGGTGAAAATATTTTCTATTTATTCTAAATAGAAGCCAGTTAGCACAATTCTGTAGACGACTGCACAAGAAAAATCATTGAAACTTGTGTTTCACTCTAATTAGTGCTAACTAATATCTATTATCAAGTATTAGCCATGGTCACAAGCAAGCTAAAATTATGGGAAAATCACGCTAAGGTCCCAAACTAGAACAATAATAGTAGAAAAGTCTCATAACTTGTCAATCAGAAGTGAAAGAGCTACCATTGACAAATGAACATGTTACCATTAACAACAAGTTATGAGACTTTTATGATACTTTTTTTCTTACTTGGGACCTTAGTGTGATTTTCCCAATTACTATTTTGTTTCTCCATCATTGAGGCAAAGAAATGAACTTATTGTTCATAATAGCTGTGGCAGCACTAACTGATTTTCTGATAATGCAGTCATTCTAATCACTATCCAGAGCGACTAGATCAGTTTTAGAATTGCTTGGCTTACATTTTCTGATAACTACCGTTTATTTTCTCAAATTTATTGACTTATGGGAATCACAAGTATTGCATACTTAGTCTGAATATAATATAACACCATTGTTTCAGTCAGTTGTGTGGTTCCTGTTTCTACAGTATGTCCCCATGTTTGTCATTGGTGATTGTTTAATTTGGGAGCTAAGAAATAACTTTCCTCATATGGATTTCATTTTCTGCAGCTTGCGGTGGAGTATGAGAACAATGCAATTATTGTCAAGGTTGATACAGATGATGAGTATGAATTTGCACGGGACATGCAGGTAATAAGCCAATTGGTATATGCATATGCAGTGGATTATAACTTTATTGGAGTCACTCATTACTGTGATGATTATCCAAAACAACCAAGATTAATTTAATTATTTAGTAACGATCACTGTTCTTTTGATTGGGTGCTTTGAAGATAAAATTTGTCAATTTAAACCCCCCAAATATTTCTTTTTCTCAATCAAATTGGTCCTTGTGTTATGCAAAGTGAAGTAACTTAATAGATTTGCTGATGTGGAATAAACAGGAGCTTATATTTTAAACGTTTGGCTCACACTAGTTTCATTTCCTTCCTTAAAATGACCTTTTTTTCCCAAGTAGACAGGTCTAAACCCTGGACTTTTATCTATGCTATCCCCCATTCTTATCATCTAAACTAACCTCATGTGAGAAATGACATATTTTAGACACAATTGATGGTAGACATGTTTATCATAAAACAATAGAAAGAAAAAGAAAAGTTGATGGTAAACGACACATCATTTTGTGCTGGCTTATCTGGCTGTAATTTTCCCAAGAATTGTCGATTCCGGGGAGGAGCTAATACTTTTATTTTTTTGTGAATGGACAAAAGTTTAGGTGAGTTGGATTTTATACTTTCAGAAGAGGCTTCATAGCTTGAAGAGCTCTTACAAAGCTCCTTACAAATTAATGAAGTCTTCACATTGGAAATGAGATTGAACAGAGGATATAAGTAATATCTTTACTAATTAGACCAACTTTTATTTGCAGCTCATATCTGTTCCATTCTAATAAGTTTGTTAATTGTTCATAACTTTGTGAGCTATTATGGTTAGGGCCTGCCATCCTTGCTCATGAACAGGCCTAAATTTTTTGACCAAATCACTATAACAATTCCATGTCAATGCTGCTAAACAATTTTGTCACAAACTTAATTGAAATTTTAAAATGATGTTCGTTACTCTTTCAAGATAATAACCTCACAATAGTTAAATGCATTTATTTTTCTACATGTTCCTCTATCAAACCCTTGAAAATGACTTAGATCCAATGGATTTAGTTTTAAAATGTAGCAGGTTCAATATAACACAGACATTGATCATGTTTCAGGTTCGAGGATTGCCTACCCTGTTTTTCATAAGCCCTGATCCAAACAAAGAAGCGATCCGAACCGAAGGACTTATCCCCATACAGATGATGCGAGATATCATCGACAAGGAGATGTGAAAAAGTGATTTTATTTATTTATTTATTTTTTTAATGACGTGTGAATTCTGTTGATGTAATGTTAGCTTCTGTAGGACATTATCTGATGTATGAATCGAATCAGCCCTTTTGCTTTCGCTGTCACGGAGATGTCAATTACGTACATGTGGACACTTCAAAGCTATCATGTTTTGTTGGTTTCCCCTTTCAGATAAGAGAAAAAAAATCTGACGGGCAGAACCCAATTTAATCTTGTCAATTTAGAGGAGCTTTTCGGGATGGTCAGAGGAACCATGAATTTACATTTGATTCATCGAATATGTTTGTGGTTGTTGAAGGCTGCTCTGTTTTGTGGGATGAACTTGAATAGTTAAAAACGTGTTTTTCATGTTTTCAAGCTCGTTTGGTACGCTGTATATGAAAAAGGACTGGATGTCATAAAAGCCAGCGAGTCTCGAATTTTATTGGGAAAATTATTTTCACGGCCAGATAAAAAAAAAAAGGTCTTTAGAAATCTTAAAATTGTCAAAGGGTTTTGTGAGTTTTTTTTAAATAAATTTTAATCATATACTTATAAATAGACATTTATAGATTTGTTAATGGACGTTCCTGAACTTGTTAATGTACGCTCCTAAACTTTTTAATGACGCATTCATGGACTTATCAACAAAATTAGATTTTATTGCAGAAAAGTTTTATGGGATATTTTGAAAATTGAGACTTTAAAAGACTATTTTTTTTCTTATTCGAGACACCAATGTAATTTTTCCAATTTTATTTTAGGATTCTATTGGATATACTGGTGGTCAAACTGATAGTATAATAATTAAATAAAATATAATGTGTATATATAAAATAAATTCATAATAAGCCTAATTTTCAATTTAATAACAACACAATATATAAAGCTTTTAATGAAAGAATGGTTTGAAAATATTTTGCGCATTTTTTAGATTACAACTTTTTATTCTTTTTTTCAGCTTTTTTCTTTTGTTCGAACCTCTTTGGGAACTCATTAATGGGGTAAAAAAACTCATTTAATATATCTTATGAGTGTTTGAAAACTCATCTGAGAACACTGAGCTTTTGATAAAAAAAAAAACTTTTTAGAAAAGCTCATTGAAAGAAAAACCACTTCTCCCACCGCCAATCCAAACACAAATCACATCTACAATCTAACCTTTTTTTTTTAATTAGGCTTCTGCAAAAACTATATTAAAAAAAAAATCATTTCTCCACCGCATTTCCAAACAGCCACTTCATCTTAAAACCTACTCAATTTTCTGAAAACTATTTTAGTTCCCAATTTAGTTCCAGGTTCGGGACACAATGGCAGCTCCATTCCAGTCCAACTCAGCTCAACTATGAAAAACGTTTTTCTAGTCCAAATCGAATTGCAATTGAGTTTAATCCAAATTGGCTCAACCTTTACTCATTGATTTTGACCAAAACAATTGATTTTATTCCTCAAGAATATCGTGGGTATAAATGCAAAAAACTATGCTAGGAAATATTAAGAATACTTAAAATATTAATAATAAAATAAGAATTGTCCAATTTTCATCTGGATCATGCAAAATAAGAAAAAATTTGAGCATTTTATCCTCATCTTTAAAATGAGGATGAAATTTAGATAACGAAATATCATATTTTATTCCATTATTCTTTTCTTCGCCCTTCATTCAGTTTTATTTGAAGTACATAATCTTGGTTTTGATGTGCCTCTAGTGACAAGCGTGAGGAAACGACTGAAAGGAAAAACACTAGCTAAATATAGCTCGTTGAATTAGTTTATGGAAGTTCTATAAGTGTTTATAAATCGTGATTTATGAAATACGAAGTAACTTTTACGGTTTATGAGGTAACTTTTACGATCTACGAGATGCTTTTACGGTCTACGAGGTAAATATATGGAGGAGATTTATCTCAATTTACGTAAATCGGGCTTATATAATAAGCCCGATTCAACACTGCTCAGCTAAACGAGCAAATATTTGCTACATCTAATTGTTAATTTAAATATGATGATTGTCATATCTAATTGTTAATTTAAATATTTGCTATATGAAAATTCAAAAGGAGGCCAAGTGAAGGTGTGTTGTGTATGTATTCATTGTAGCAAAAGAAGAGAAAGCCACATTTGAAGTCATTCAATTAGTGTTGAGCATCATGGGCTAACCCATTGCTACATCTAATTGTTAATTTAAATATGATTATTGTCATATCTAATTTAAAATAATTCTCTCAGTGAAATTTTTTTGTTCAGAAAGTTTGAATACATGATTTTACTTAAAAGAATTGTATATTGAGCCTTTTTTTTAATTAATTATTTTTTTTGGGTGTTTGTAGTTGTGGGGGGGGGGGGCCCTAGTATTTTATTATTATATATAGTTATGTTTATCGGTAAAAATGCATATTTAGTTATTTAACTTTACATAATGCTTCATTTTAATCATTTTATTTTATAAATTGTCTTTTTGTCCTTTGACCCTGGTCATTACCAAAAATTGATACTCCTTCTTTTTCCATATATAAAATATTTTTTTAATGGATTTGTTCATTTTTATAAGATCCTTTTTAAGTTTGTTTTAATAATAAATAGCCTTTAACCTATTTTGCCCTCAATTATTCTCTCATCGTTTATTATCCATGGTTCCCTTTCATCTTTTTTGTCATTATTACTTTCTCTCCTATTCATTCATAAATAGAGTTATTTTTGGAAAACAACTTATATTTTCTATATATTTATTACTTTTAACTAATTTTAACTGTTTTTTCAAATCTCTGATTCGATTAAATAGACCTTATATATAGGGAGGGAGGGAATAACTTTTAATCTTTAAATGTTGACAAAACATTCTCAAACATAACATATTAAGTTTAATTTTTAAAACAAGAATGATTGCTAAAAAAAAATCATCATTTAAGACTAACTTACGGAATAAAGTTAAAGACCAAAGACGCTATTCTACCAACATTTATGAACAGAGGTTGGGTCTAATAAAAAGAATAACTCTTTATAACTTGATAAACTAAAGTTTGAAGGACATGCCTAATCAGATAAGTTCAAAGGCCCCTTGTGGCCAACTGACTGCAAGTAGATGCATACCATGCTCTTTATCACCTGCAGACAATACTGATAAGAGAATTGAAGAGTCAATGCTTCATTTTGGATCAAATGGTGTCCAGATTCAATAGTTTCTGTTGCCCCACATGTATCACAATTTCTAGGATTCAAATAATAACTCATCACATGGGGGTAGACGGTTTGGATGAAAATAAAGATTAAACAAACAATAATTTTTCATTATCGGATATCTATTGTTATCCCGCTGGAATATATAATATCATGTCCTTCACAACATAACTTGCATGCAATTCCTACATCGTTGAGATATATTACTCTCTGCTTCAATTAAAAAAATAATAATCATATGCAAGAAAAGATTCCTAAGCAAATTGAACAATGTTATCACAATATAAATTACACACCTTACTCAAGCAATTCCCTCATTTTAATGTTTTTGTATTATTACTAGATGATGATTCTTCCCCCCCCCCTCCTAGCTTCTATCCTTCTCTAACAAACCATAACTTAGTATGGTAATTTTTTAGATTAAACTATATAAATCCCCTAAACTTTATATCTTATGTGAAAAATTTACCTAATTTTTAAAACTTTACAATAAACACACCTAAATTTTCAAGTATATACAAATAACCCTAAACTAACCAATTTTATACTCCCCTGAATTTTTTTTGGATGCATATAAGTATCATTGAAAAAAAAAACCGGACCGGACCGGCCGGTTCAACCGGTGGTCCGGTCCGGTTCATAGCAAAACCGGTGAACCGGTTCGACCGGTTTGACCGGTTTTCTTTTTTTTTTTTTTTTAATAAAATAAATTTTTTTATTCTTTTATCTACTATTGGACATTATTTTTTAGGGAAAAATGAAAGTTTGAAGACCAAGATGAAGAGAAAAGTAAGTAAAAAAATAATAAATCTAAAAAAAATGATTTTTAGAGGATATAATAATTAATTAATTATAGGAAAGGAGATGTCATTATATAAATATAGGCATCATAACTAATACTAATATATTTTAAGCATTTTTTACCTAAAGATCTTTACCACTAATAAATTATAATATTTTAATATGACCGGTTCGACCACCGGTTCGACCCCGGTTGAACCATTAACTCTTAAACCAATGCTGTGACCGGTTCATTGACCGGTCCGGTTTTTTGTTCCTTGATAAGTATAACCCCTAAATTTTGAATCATATATATGCAGATAAACCCCGTTAAACATTAAGCCATTTGCAGAAAATTAATGCCAAAATAGACATAACCCTTCTCAACTTTAAATCAATTGCATATAAGCTTCATCATCTTTCAATTTTAAAAGTCAAGCCCTCAACTTTTAGATATTGAGCATCAACCCTTGTCGTTGAAAATGACTGTTAAATTTAATGAAATTTTAGCCACATCGGATTGTTTAAAATTACTTGATAGATGACATGTAATTTTTTTTATATTTTATTTTTATCCTAAATTAAAAATAAGATATTCACTAAAAGGACAACTTTGTATCATTGATATCCCTAACTTTGAAACTAGAGATTGCATCAACGCTCTCATTCCTTATAGAGAGGCTAGGGAGTTTTTGTGTTAGAGCTGCTAATTTCTTCATACAACAATTGAGCTACTGATTTTTAAACTCTTAAAAACGAGAAATGTTATATTATATGCAACTAAGTTAAAGTTATTTGTCAATATAGAATAAACAAAACTAATAGTATGAGAGTTATTTTCATAAAGTAAAAGTTTAGGAACATTATATTTATTACGAGGCTTCAAAGGTTGGAGAGGTTATATATATATATATATATATCACATAAAATTGGAGAATCTTGTATAATTTAGCATTTTTCTATCTATATACGCTATTTTATTTTTCCCCCTAAAAAAAGTGTTTGCGAAATTAGTGATGAATAATTAAGGGGATCTCTCGCATATATGAATTATAACATTTGAATTGTGCAATTTTTATAAATATATTTTACAAGTATAAGATAATGCATATATAGATAGACATCTGGTCAAATTAAAAAAGGTATAGATAAATATAGCCCAACATGATATTTAAAAAAAAAATTGTATGCAACATTCCTTTTCAAGCCTTGTGCCTGCCCACTGGACATGATAATTAATGTGTAATTAATTTAAAAGTCTGCTAATCCTTGCTTAACAAGCTTTCTCAGTCTCGCTTGCGTGTACCAAATGACGTGTAAGCCTATACTTTTCTTGGTGTAGTCACATTCAATGCATCAATTGAAGCAAGTGTTTGTTATAATTAAACTTTGATTAAATAAAAATATAAAAAGTAATCCACAGTAGGAAAGATTAGTGATTTACGGATTTGGGATGGCAGCTATGTCTTTGCAACTGCATCTTCTGTTGTGTCTCGGTTTTAGGGTCTTTCTAAATATATTTTTTATAATTTTTTTTATTGTTAGATTCTATATAAAATAGTGACATTTTTATATCTTTATGGACAAAAAATATAACTGTTTTCAATTTTTTATTATTTTTTAAATATTTAATGCTTAAAGTGGGGAAAAAATAAAAAAATGCACCATTTTTTTAAATATTTTTGAAAAATCATAAAAAATTAAAAATAACTCTATTTTTTGCCCGTAAGATATCAAAATGTCACTCATTTCGTATAGAATCTAATGACCTAAAGATTCATAAAAAACTACATTTGGAAAAACCCTCAAAATGGGGAGGCAGCAGAGGAGGCAGCTGCAAAGGTGCAGCTGCCACCCCAAATCCATGATTTACTGGTCAGAATGATACATTTTATGTACCGTCTCTCATGATTAGTATAAAACTCAATTGATTAATTTGAGGAAAGTACAAAACTATTTTCTTTACTCTTAAATATAAGATAGAGTTGAATTTAGAGATATTAACAAAATAAATTAAGTTATTTTAAAATATTTATATTTATCATTTTTTTCTAAATTATTTTGCCTAACTTATAAATTGATATATAATCTAAAGATACACAATGATATTATTAACTAACTTATTTAGCTTCTTTGATCTTTCAAAAAAAAAAGGTCAACTACTCTATCTTATATTTATGACTAGAGAGAGTAATAAATTACTTTAAAATATTTATATTTATCATTTTTTAAGACAAGTTTTCCTAACTTATGAGCATATATATAATCTAATGATACATAAGTATTTCAGAAAATTATGTATCATATGTTATGATTAAGTAATTTATTTAGTTATTATAATCTCTCAGAATTTATTAATTATATCTTATATTAAGGAACAAATGTAATGCCAAACTGTTATATTTTCATCACAATAAAATTCTCAAACATAATAATGAGATATATATATATATATACACACACACATATATACACATACATACATATACACACACACTATCTCCACAATCTCTTAAACACTATCTCCACCACTATCTTCTAGATTATATTTAATTGTTGTTGTAATTATTTTTCATTAGGTAGCATAAATAGCTGATTAAATTTTCATTTTATGGCAGATTTATTGGTTATTGAATCCAGACTACAGTTTTCCTTCTCGACTTCCTCTTATGCCCTCTCTATTTTCTCCTTATTTTTATTCGGATTCTCCTCTCTATTACGTCCTACATCATATAGACTTTTCACATATTTTACCTTTAATATAAAACATTAAAAATATGGTGATTATGCTTATACAATTGAATAATGCTAAACTTGAACAAAAAGGTTGCGTGTAATTTCTTCCTTCTTGTAATGCAAAGTAAGGTATCAAGAGAACAAATTCAACTAATCATGTGGTTTCATATGAAGAACATGCATGTTTGGCACACTTTGCTTATTTTCTTTTCTTTCTTTCTTTTACTAACATGTAATTTATTTGTTCATTAATTTGCATTTGAACATGCATGTTTTGCACACAGATTGGTTCAATAATTGCATATTTGATTTTTTTTATTATGATAGTTTGAATAAACTTTTGATCAGCTTTATTTTCCATTTTATTTTTAAGTACTTAATAATACTAAGTATTTGCTTTTATTAAAAATTAGAGGATGAAATTAAAATTATAAAATAAAATAATGTATCATCATACTTTTGGCCAAGCATAATAAGCTCATTCAATTAAGTAACCAAATTAAGCTAAATGAAAACAATAAAACTCTAAATTAAACAGATCATATTAAAATTGAAACGGGTTAAAATTAAATTTTTTTTATTTTTAAAATTAAAATTAAGCTAAATGAAAACAATAAAATTTTTATAAAATAGAGGCCATGAAAAATTAACAAAAGTATCCCTCTATAGATCTCCATATTCACTACATATAATATTATAATGAATGAAGTATTTTTTGCCCCTGCTTTTACAATTTTGATGTAACGACGAAAATGGGTCACAATTTTCACGCGGATAATCAAAAAGGCCGGCCTTTAAAAATAAAAAAAAAAACGTGGCGGCCATCACGTACGCCGCACAAACTGTTCCCTAACCTACAACCGCCACCTAAACGGCGACGTTTCTACCCGAGCTTCCGCAGGCGAAAACGCTAATGACATGAGCGCGGCCAATATCCCCACCGGAAAGAACAGAAGCACCAACGGCGGCGGAGGAAGCGGCGGTAATATCAACGGCAACACCACCATCGACGCCGTTAGAGCTACCAGGATCACAATAGACCCTAAGCCATAACACCTTTCCATGCTCTTACTTTCAGGAATCACCGAAGATATCTTCTGCTGTATTTTGATCTGATCCGCATCAATATTTCCCAGCCCTCTCTTTTAAGAAACTGTTCCTCTTCTCCGCCGGAGACGATGGTTGTAGGTAATCAGGCGACGGTGACGGCTATTACGTAACCACGAATGAGAATCAAAGAATGAAATGTGTTGCTTTGAAAGGAGTTAGGGGATGATGAGGGAGAGTATCCATTTATAGTATAGGTCGGAGACGCCTTGTGGGCCCCAGACTATGTAGGACCCGCATAAGTTAATTTTTAAAAATAAAAATATAATTTGGTCGGAAAATCTGTCACAGTGAACTGATCCGATCTGCCGAATCACAAGCAGAAGATACTGTGTATCTTGTATCTGCCACATCAAGTACTAATCTTAATTTTAATTAGTCAAAATTGAGAACTTTTTAGTTTGAGTAGTTTTTTTTAATTGACATATAAATTAATGAATAAGGAATGTATTTTTTTTCTTTTACCAATAATGAGGAATGTATGTTGACTCTTTTTAATAGATTTTTTATTTATATAATAATTAAAGTGGTGTAATTATTGAAATTTATTAATAATTTGGAAATAGATTTTGAGTAATAAAACATGCGTACTGAAAGAAATTATGACAGGCGTCTAAACTCTAAACAAAATGCAACGCCTAACGATGAAGATCGATGCCAGAATCAAATCAAGATTAGGTGGATTTGTGAAAAGGTGATAAGATTCCTTCAAGGAAGTATTTCATTACCGACTTCTTTAATAATTTAATATCAAATCAGACATAAAAAAAATTATAAAATTACATTGCAGGTTAAACAACTAGATGAAAATTATATTTTAATTGTTAAAAGGCACAAATACTCTTAATTTATTTTTAGAATAAAATCTTTAATTAAATTGTTAAGGAAAAGGGCCCCTCTCAATAATTTTATTAAGCCTTTACTTTATCTATGCATACCCTTTTTAATAAAATTTCATATTGTTTTATCTACCTTTATTACGGACGCATCTAAATGCCATTCTTTGTTGGTCTATGAACCACTTTTAAATAGTTTCTATCATTTTCTCTTCAGTAAATGTCACCTTAGCTATTTTTTGTATGTGTTAAGTATAAATCTTATTTTTTTCGTATACGTTCATTCATCAATATCAATATATTTATTTTAGCCACCCCTGCTTAATATTCTTGATACCCCTTTAAAGCTTAACATTTGCAACCATTAGTATTGTTGGTCTTAAATTAGTATACTAACACTTTCCTTTTATCTTATTAGGTATCATTTGATCATAATAATTCAAGTAATCTCTTCATTTAAACTACCCAGGCAAAATTTTATAATTAACATTTCCATCAGTTTTACCATTTTTTTATATAATTGAGCCTTAATATCTAAACTTTGTCACTTACCAAATAATTTAATCTCTCATTTTAACCTTCAAATTATTTCTAACTTGTTTCTTATCAAAATTGCAATCCATATATTTTATCTTGATCCTATATAAACGAAAGCCCTTTGACTTATAGGTTCTTCACTATAACTTAAGTTTATAGTTAATTTCGTCTTGCAATTTAGCCACAAGAACAATATTGTAATAAAAAGCATGCATTTAGATATTTCTTTTTGTATAAGCACGATTAAAAAATTTATGATTAGGTTAAATAAATAAGTACTCAAAGATAATTATGATGCATTAAAGGTAAAACATAATTTCAATTTAATTATTTAACATGCGGAATAATGTCATAATATACTATACCACAGTTAATATTAAATTACAGAGGTTCTATAATAAATTCTCCTCTCCTTCAAATTCTTGGTAGTGTGTAGGAAAAATAATAATTAAATTAATAATTTTTAAGTAAAAAATTATTCACATTAATGATGATGTAGAATCTATTTTTACACCGGAAATAATAGTATAAGTAAAGATACTGACAACATAAAATTCAAATTGCTTTGTCATGGTCTGCAGCAAGAGAAGAAAAATACAGAAGTGGAAAAAATCATTTAAAAAAGAAGAGAATTTCTTTAATAATGTTAATACCATATAAAATATGAGAGAATTAGAAAAAAAAATTCTCCATTAAAATTTTATTGGTAAAAAAAAACTTAATATATTCTTATAAATAGAAAGTATCAGTTTTCTTCAAATTTTATGCCTATAGAATACTGGTTCTGTGATTTAGCTCATTCTCATCAATAATTTTTTTAATGGGGGACTTTTTCCCAATTTTCTCTAAAATTATTTAAGAAAATGACATTTTGAGATCTTGCAAATAGAATATATTATTTTTTACCGAGATAGACAATGAGTAAAACGAAGTACAATATAATTTTTAATGACAAATGTTTTATATACAACAATAGAAATAATTCTATAGGATTATTATTAAATAATGATGTGAATATAAAGAATAATAATTATTCGATCTCAAATACTAATATAAATTACTTATCATAGAGTTTTGTTAATCCAAAATATTACTCGTTTTTCTGCCTTTTTTTGGATCATCAATGGTTTTTTTCATAAAAATCCCTCATTAATTGTTCAACAAAAAAGAAACAATTTTTATGGATGGTGGCAAGCCATTCAATTAGGGGAAAATCTGAAAAATAATGTTATTTACAAACTCAATTAGTTAAATTACTTAGAAAGATATTGTTAATTTATGGTATCTTTTGTTGGATTCAAAGTTTTGATGATAACAAATCTTAGATTTATTAAAAAAGATATTCATTAAAATTCATTAATATTGTGACTTGTTCGAATGTGAATAGTCTTATTTGAATAAGAAGACTTTTTTTCGGTTTAAAACTATTCGAATAATCTTTAGCTTATTCAAATAAGCATGGTATCATTTGAATAAATAATGTGTTATTTGAATAATTTTTCATAGTTAAAGAAAAAAATTATTTGAATACACAAGAAACTATTCGAATAGAGTTAAGTCTTACATGTTTTCAATATGACTTATAACAACTTATTCGAATAATAGTTTACTTGTTCCAACTTTATTTTGGAAATATTATTCAAATAATGAGTTGACTATTTGAATAAGTTGAGATAGTTTTTGTTTTTAAAAATAAAATTAAAGTTTATATGAATAAAGGGAAAATTATTTGAATAAGAAACTCATTTACTTAGATTCATATTTCAAACTTTTATTCAAATAAATACTAAAGTATTCAAATAAGAATACTCAAAGAAGTTTTATTCGATTAACAAGATGATGTGTTAGAATAATGTTACTTGCTTTTTGAAAAGGATATTTGAATACATAACTTGTTATTCTAACACACTTTTGTAAACATATCCAAATAAAAGATTATGTATTCGGATAACATTAATTAAAGTTAAAAGAAACTTATTCGAATACAACTAACTATATTTGAATAAGGTTACTTATTCTTAACAAAGGTTATTCGAATAGAGCCAAATATATTCGAATATGAAAATTCATTAATAAAGAATTTTATTCGAATACAAGTGACTGTATTCAAATAAAGTCATCTTGTTATATGCAGAAATCATTCAAATAAAGGAAGAGCTATTCTGATACACCTTATTTCGGTTGGCTAAATATTATTTGAATAAAATAAAATATATTTGAATATGCCTTAACTAGATTTTTCAGAAAAACAGAGCATGATTTATAAACTTTGGAAATCAAAGAAAACATTGTTAAAATTCTTTATACCTACTTGCTATTGTTCTTTTGTCAGATTAACATGTATCTTAAGCAAGTTTCAGGATTTCCAATATTAGGAAGATTTGAATATCGTAAAAAGCAATTTATGTCAGAAGCAATAAATGCTAGCGGTCAGAAGCATTAAATGCTTGCTGAATTCTAATCAAGACATTCTATTTACTCCAACGGCTATCTTCTACATATGAAGAATGTTCAGATGAAGCAATGGCACTGTAATAGACAACTGAAACACTCACAATGGTCATTTATTATATCTCAACTATAAATATAAAAGTATTCAAAGCAGAGCAACCACCGAACTAAGAAAGATTAAATTTAGACCTCTTGTACTTTCTCTTTCATTTTTATCAGCCTCTTTGTAACATGTACTTCAATGATACTATATTTACTCTTTGAAGAGAGAGATTTATTAAAAACTCAATACATTTTATTGATATGGCTTAAGGTTGTGGAACCTTAAATTAGGTATTGGTTTACATTGTGTAAAGGGGAGTGAGTGTCCGAGGGAGAAACTTGTTATGTACTGAGCTACCAAAAACCTATTAAATCTTGGAGGCTATAGTGAAAATCTCATAGGCGCTCTGAGAACTGGACGTAGGTCAAAGAGGTTATGACCGAATCAGTATGATCTCTGGTGTACACTTCGGTGATATTTTTCTAACTATGGACTCTGGTTAATTTCCATAATTTCTGTTAATTGTTAATTTCATTTAAATTTTTATTATCACCCAATTCACCAATGCTTGTACTAACATCTTTTGCTATTTTATATGGGGAGTTTCTCACTCTCACTAACCCAAAATATAAGTCATATATAATTATATTTAAATTATTAGAATGGAATTATGGGTTTGATTTTCTTACCAAATTTAAGATTCTACTTACTTCAATAAGAAATTATAGTTAAAAATAGTTTTTACAATAAAATTGTAAAAAAAGTTATTATTTTTTAAGACTACCCTCCAAATAAAATTGGTTTGTCTTAATTACTATTAATTTATTTCTTACATTATCTCTCTATACAATATATTATTGAAGACATTCGAGGAAAAGAATTTAATACTATTAATTTTTTATAAATTAACTTATATTTAAAACCTATAAACCTTGTAGAAGATATATTATATTAACGACGAAAGTAGTATAATTTTTTTTTTAAAAAAGATAAATAAATATCATTTAAACTTACAAAATTCTAAAAAAACCTATTAAAAAATGAAAAGTGTAAATAGGTCCTTAAGTAGGAATATAGAATTTTAATATTTGGTACTTTTATCAATACCCCTCCTCACATTGTTTTTTTTTTTGAAAAAAAAAAGGTGAATCCCCCTTGTTGGCTAGAGCTCTACCAATTGTTGTGGGATGTTTTCTGGTCAATTTTTTTTAAATTTTATTTTTAGCTAAATTTGTGCCCAAGTTGTTAGAGTTGTTGGAGGGAGGGTTTAAACTCCAACTCTTCAGGCCACAAAAGATATTTGACCATTGAGCCAACCTGCACTCTTGTTATATATATTTATATTCACAAACAAATACAACTTAGCACTTAAGGGTTTACCACATACAAATTGACAACATTTTAATACATATTTATTTTGACAACATTGATAATTATAAAAATAAAAAATAAATAATTAAAATTTTATTATAGTTTGTAGACATTTTTCTTATAATAGCGTAAATATTATAAGTAATGGTATTGATTGAAGGCGTAAATGTATTAACTAAATGGGTAAAAGCGTAAATCAATTTTAAAAGAAATAATGTAATAAATTGATTTAATTATTTTATATTTCTAAAATTAAAACTATTATAAGAAAAATGTCTACAAAATAGAATAAAAGTCTAATTAGTTATTTTTATAATTATCAATGTTGTCAAACACATTGTAAGTATGGCAAATATGTATTGTAGTGTGGTCAATTGCTTTATTAAAGTTGTTATTTACATCTGATCACATATTAAGTGTTAAGTTATATTTGTTTGTGCACATATATAAAAAAGGATATGGTGACTAAGGTCACATAGACATCCCACTGGAGCTTTAGCTCTAGCTGGCCGGTGAGGGGTACTGCATTTTTTTTCAAATAAAAAGTGAGGGACATTTTTATAAAAACACAAAATTTCAAAATCATATATTCTCACCTAAGGACCTATTTGTCTTTTATATTTTTAAATAGACTTTTTGAAATTTTGTAAGTTTAAATAGTATTTATTTATTTATTTTAAAGAAAAAAACCGAAATGTAGTTAACCATACCTTATAACTAGGATTGAAGGGAGTAAAATCTTAAACTTGGTAAAAAATAAAATCAAAACCATAATTCCATTCTAATAAAAAATACAAGCAAACAAGGGACAAGAAACGGGGCTAAATATTTATTACTTCGATGTCTGACGAAGAGTGGAAGACACAACATTTATTTCATTTTGGCATTACATGTAACAACATATGGAAATATACATAGCATGAAGTATGAACGAAACTCCACCGACCAGAAAGAAAAACGTTATTTCTGGTAAAAAAAGAAAGGAAAACGTTATTTTTAAGCAACGTAACGTCAGATGAAATGAATCATTACTGTAACGGCGGAAAGTAAGTACACAAGATATGAAAAAAGAGTTAAATAGAAGTTAACGCTTTAAATTCTAATTGTGGTGAATGACTTAAATTATGCCCAAGTTATTATATCAAACATGATTTACATTTTGAGAAAAAACAAATTAGAGGAAATAACTTATATTTTGAACAAGAGCAGCTGAGCATACTCTTCTTATCCACAACCACAATACTGTTAGCTTTTTTTTTTTTTTTTTAAGTCTAAGATAAAGTTCGGGTTGATAATATCTAGATTATATAGGGCTTGTGCTATTGGTTTATGTTCCTAAAACAATTATGTAGAGTATTTCTTAAAAATAAATTTTGAAAATAATTTTTTTTAAAATCATTACATTAAAAAACACATATAAAATAGTGATTGTAAACAAATTATTTTTTTTATATTTACATAATTTTTTCCAAAAAATATTTACATGATTGCTTTTAATGAAAATATTGATATTTCTCCGCCTGTTTTCTAATTGTGTAGGATAAAATGTAGCATAACATCGTGTTTGAGTTCTTTAAAAATCCTTTATTTTATTTTCTTTTCAAAATCTCATCTATATCCTCATATTAAAAAATATATGTGTTAAAATTAATATTTTACATAATTATTATTTTAAACATAAATAAATAAATTTAAAATATTAAAAATATGATATAGAAAATTCATAACTACAAATCAAATAAAATTTTAAAAAATTAAATTATAAAATACTGTAATAATAGTTTTAGAAGATATTAAATCTGAATTATTCATTTTTTGATATTCTGAAAAGAAAAGGAAGAAAATGATTTTGAAAGTATCTTCTTACCAAAATATCATGTTTTGTTTTATTATATCTAGAAAAACTTAGTTTTTTTTCCAGAAACAAAAATATATTTCCAAACAAGTTTTTATTTTTTTATTTCAATAATATAAAATTTTATAAAAAAAGGAAATCAAACCTGTCCTTAATTTTTTTCTATCTTATTTTTTTCCTTATGTACAACTCATGAGTTATTTTACCAAAAATATGTCTTGAGTAATTAATGTAGTAAGTGAATTTTAATAACATATTACTCCTCTAATCCTAAATATAAGGTAAATTTACAAGGTTCATAAATCTTTTATTAATCATCTTGGCCTAATTAGGAATTTGTTGAAAGTGTAGACCTAAATCTGAATTTCAATATTTTAAATAGATTTACTTGGGATTCTCCCTAAATACAATGTCATTTTAACGAATTCTTATATAATTAAAAATATAGTTTAAATGATCAGTTCAATATAATGTATGCATAGAATTTGTAACACTTTTTAAAAAAATATTTATTATTAATGATTGAAATTTGATGTGTAGATGAAAATATATACCCCCATAAATAAGGATATTATGAAGAAAAAAAATAATATAGAAGCTGCCTGAGAGCCAGAGTAGCAGATAAAATTGGACCTATAATAAACTGTGAACCGGAAAAAAATACAGAGGAGCTTGAATTTTTTGCAATTTAAGAAAAAAGAGTCAAATATCACTTTTTTTTGTTTAATCAAGGGTTTCTCTTTTGAAATTTAGGGTATTTTTAACTTTCCCAATAAATATGTTTTCCGAGATTTAAACTTATATTCTCTTCTTTATAGAGGTGAGGTCTCTTACCACCTCAACTAATAACTTGTTGGTAACTTGATATAACCAAATATCATTAATTACAATGTCTTACAATACTATATAAAAAGGCTTCATTTCAAGTTAGCAACAATAACTATCCTATCTATGTTGGTTTTTATCACTGTCTATACTCTGTACCGAAGTTAAATTTGACCAGGAAAAAAACTAAATTAAATCTCCAAGAACCCGAAATAAGATACTGATAAAAGGATCTTTGAATTTGAAGGAATCAATACAGAAAAGTATATATAGCGCTTTACTATATAGACTTTACTTGTGACGGCCATGATAATTATTATTTCACACATGAATACATAAAATTCAAATTGAACACGTTCTTGGTGGTTCAATGAATATTGGTAGAGCAAAAAGGTTGTGTATTATGTTGCTGGCTTCCAGCAAGAACATTAAAGAGTAGGAAGAAAGGAATAACAATAATTTCAAGGAAATTAAATTAATTAGTCATCTTAGATCCCATATAGTTATTCAAACAAAGAATAACAATAATTTAAAGCAAATTATATATGAAGGTTGATATGTTTGTTGAGTAATTTATGAAGGTTAAAAAAGAAAGAGTAGGTTTGTTTGTTTTTTAAAAAAAAAAAATCTGAAAAGAGTATGTCAGTTTTTGACCTGAAATCTTATAATAATGTTATTTTTTGAGGACGCATGTGTTATTTGCGTTACGTCATTGTGATTGGACAGATTCCTCTTCAATGTTTCACCCCATCATCATGTTGCCTTGCCGTTTTTCACGCCGGATGCTGTATATATGTGCGTGTGTGCGTGTGGGGCAAAAGTAATCTACCTAATTTTATACGAGATTTAGGTTTTGTCCAATAATTTTATAAAATATGTTTTCAATCTTCTAATATGATATTATTAGTCTAATGATAATTTTCATGCCAATCATTATACACAATTACAAAAAAGATTTTAATGGCGCACATTTAATAACGCTTCTTAAAGAAATGTCGTAGGTAATTATTTTTTTTAAGGGAAAAAATTATAAAATACAACGCTTTTTATTATAAACGTCATAACTTAATGTTAAGCTTGTATGACATTTTTTTAAGAAATAACGTGTAAGATCTTTTTTTATTTTTTTTTAATATCAAGTATATCAGCTATGGCGTTTTACAGTAAAGCGTCAGAATTGGTGTAATAATTTAAAATTATATTTTGAACGTTTAGATGCTACTTAAGTTATATACATGTAGTCAGCAAATAAACTTCCTCCAACTTATTTATTTCTAATGTTTTAATTATAAATTATAATAAATGAAATAAATATTTAAAAAATAAATTAACAAAATCTATACAAACATTTTATCCAAAAAAAACATGCCTAATTGAAATTTGTACCTTAATAATAGAATAATATGTAAAAAAAATTATAAAAAAATAAAGTTTATTGCCTTAAAAGTAAAAAAAAAAATTGACCTTAGACGGTGCTGTAAAGCGCCGGCCAAGGTTTATTGGAGAAATCTTAGCTGACGCTTTACATAAAGCGCCGTCCAAGATCTTGTTTTTTTAAAAAAAAATAATCGATATTGGTGAACACATTTAAACCTCATTTATTCTCAACTTTATTAAAAACTACTTAGCTTATATAAATAATGAGCATTCATGTAGTCATGGCAAAATTTCCCACACTTATTTATTTCTAATGATTTAATTATGAAGAAAAAATAAAATAAATAAATTTAAATTTACATCCAATTTTTTTATATTAATTTCATTGTTCCCAAAACCTTTTATTCCATTAATTATTAGCAAAAAAAAAGTTATCTGCAAAAAAAAATTGTACCCTAATCGGCTCTTTCAAAGAAAGCGACGACTAAGATCCTTGAAATATCAAAAGAATAATCTGTAAAAAAACAAAAAAAAGTTACCAGAAAAAAAAATGTCAACTAAAGTCCTTAAAAATAAATAAGAAATAATCTGTAAAAAAAATTATCAAATAAAAATCTGGATCTTATCCGGTGCTTCACTAAAAAGCGCCGGATAAGATAATAATTTTAATTACCTTATCCGACGCTTCACAATGAAACGCCGAAGAAGAAAACAATTTTTATTACCTTATCTGGCGCTTCAGTGAAGCGCCAGATTTACCTTAGGCAATTGATTGCCTAAAGCAATTATATATTATATTAATAATTATATATAATATATAATATTATAATATATATAATTATATTATAATATATTAATATATATATTATAATATTATATTATATATAATATTAGATATTGTTAGGTAATATATATCTTTGAACGGCGTTTAAATGTCAAGCGTCGTTAAAGATTATTAACTTTGAATTTAACGTCATTATTTTTTTATTTTTTATTTCGATTATTGAAAGTTATGATGCTTGGTAAGGAAAACGCCAGAGCTTTTATAGACTTTGAATTTAAGGTTCTATTTTAATTTTTCACCAACCATCCATTATTGTCTTTCTTGCGCGCCCTCCAACTCCCAATTTTTTAAATCTCCGTTATTCCACCATCTTGTCTTATCCCTTTAGTCCCCACTCTATTATTTTGGTCCCTATTTCCTATAGAAGCTCCTTAGCTTGTAAGTATTTTTTAGATACAGAAGCTTAAATCTGTATGTTTTCTTCTTCTTCTTTTTAGTTAAAATATGACATAAATATTATATTTATACTTATTTTTTTCTAGGTATTTACTTGAAGTTTCAACTCTGCCTTCTTAAACTTCTTATATATTGTAAGTTTTTTAATTTTTGAGTTTAAATCTGTATGTTTTCTTCTTCTTTTAATTAAAATCTGTCATGAATCTTATATGTATGCTTAATTTTTTTCCAAATATTTACTTGGAGTTCTTCCATACTTGATAGATGAAGATGGGAATTAAATCTTGCAAAGAAAACTTGCAAGTTTGATGATGGATTTGAATGTAAATACAGATTGAGGGTTTTATTAGGAAAAAAAATCAGTCACACAATATACAGATGGAGTTCTAGCGTTTTTTAAATTTAACAAGCGTCGTAGGTTCTTCTTATGACATTGGATGCTATGCCGTTTGTAAAACGTCATAATACTTTTAAAAAAAAGTACTGCTTGTCTTATTTTTTGTAGTAGTATTATTTTAAGAAAAAAAATAAACTTAATGTGTAAGTATTTGAGGATGATGTGTAAATATTTATAACTGATTTGATTGATGGAATAAGTGAGAATGTAATGGGAATTACATGAGTCTGATTGGTATAATATTTAAGAATATGATAATCAAATTTTTGTTTATATTTTATTAGATGAACATAACATTAAAAGACACAAAAACACTCCTGATAAAAACTCCTTCCTCTTTCTTCATCATAGTCAACTTCCTTGCTCTCCACCCATATCTTAAAATCGTCAAGTGAATGTGAAATTATCTTTGATGAAGGTGCCTAAGGTTTGAGCTTCTTCAAACTCTGCTTGTTGAGACAGTGGCTAAAGGAGGATGAGATGAGAAGAGGAAGAAGACGATGGTGTAGTGTCATTGCAATTTGCAAAACTCTCAAATATGATCCATGAAAGAGAATGACAATGTCGTGTTTTCCGAGGAAGGCGATAGCTGAAGAGGTTCGCCGGTGGAGGAGTGTCACCAGTAGAGGTTGGACAATAGTGGTGAGTGGGTGGTCAAGTGGAGGAAAATTAGAGGATTTAAAAGTAAATAATGTGTTTCTTTTTCATATTAGTGTAATATATGCATTTACTTAAGAGAATCATCATTATAAAATGTAATTCCTTTATGTTACATAACCCAACCAAGCATCAGAATTAGTCTTTATATTAAAATTCCCTTTCATGAAATTCAATCATTTAAAATTTTAATGTTAGTATTTTTTTTAATTAATAAAATTTACAATAATGTTAGAGTTAAGGGACTTTAAAAAACACTTTAAAAAATTAAGAAACTAAAATGAAATATTATGTAAATTAAAGTTATATCAACAAACTTATACTTTTGTATAGTTTTGTTGATATATTTTAAAGTGGCCTTGAATTGATAGTAGGAATTAACGCTACTATTTATAAGTCAAATAGTCTAATTTATTTTAAATTATACATATTGATAACTAGATTTTTATATAACTTTTAAAAACTGAGAGCTCAATAGCAGCACAATTTCCGTTATTTTAAACCTTATTTTCAAATATTGTATTCGGAAAACTAAAGATGAAAGTTTGATAGCAAATTATTTGAAACTCAAATTTGAGAAAGTAGTTTAAACCATGCAGTACATTTTATTCCCTTACGTTTGTTTTTGTAAAAAGAAAAAGATCAGTAAAGGATCTTATTCCTTAATTGTTATATTTCGAAATTTAAGCCTCTTGTATATCATTATCTTCCAAAGAGTCATTTTCCCTTATACTTTAGTTGGCGTATCTTGTTTTCATTTGACACCAAACCTTGCAATTACAATTCTTGGCATTGAATAATTTGATTTAATTTTTTTGATGTTGAAGTTATTATTATTCTAAGCGTGTTAAATCAAAATAGATGTCATCTTTGAAATCCTTCAAAGAATAACATAATTTTTCATTGATGGATTTAACAATTCCAAGAACACTTTTGTCGTGTAATTATCAATTTTTTTTTAATTTACTTACATTTAAACATTTTTTTATTTAATAAGTTGCAATATAAAGTAATATGTGTGTGTGTGTTTGTATTGAGAACTTTGATTAATTAAGTCCCCCCTTCATCCAAAAAAAAAAAGTCTCTTCAAGAATTAACCTTTTAAAATTAATTTAGAAAAAATTGGGGGAAAATTATCCCATTGACAATTGTATTTATAAGGAGCTGATAAATTGTTATACAGAAAAAATATCGACACTCTGATTTATAAATCATAAGCAATATAGCTTACCTTAAACTTCATGTCAAAGCATAAGTTTACTGCTTAATTAATTACTCCCTCCAGTTCTAATATAAACAAACTAACTAAGAGCTTAATTTGATCCTAACTTAAGACCTCAATTCATTTTCTTTCTCAAATTTATATTTTTTTTTCTCCAAACTGATTTAGAGGACCGATACACGTATTTTTATAAGCAATTAATTTAACTAATTGTTTTAACTTTTACAAATTAGTTCTTTAACTTCTATACTTAGGCCGTGTAGGAGTAATAGTTATAAATAAACTTTTCATATTTTCTTTTGTAGAAGGAGACTCTGTACTGAGCAACTTATGGACTTTCGAAAGAGATTAGTAGCCAAATAGCTTTTTAATAGAATATAAAAAAGTGGGTTGATTAGTCAATGGGCCGACCAAACACGGCGTTTAATTAGCAAAGACTAATTCACTAGCCAGACACCTCAATTGAATTCCACAAAAATGTTTTGATTAATTATTCGTTTTGGTTGTAATGTAAAATCTATTTATTTAAATAATTAGTTTAAAAAAATTAAATAAGTTAATTAATATACCATATTTAATCTAAAACATCTGTATTATCTGTCTTAATTCCATCCACCTATATCTTAATTATTATTTATGGAATATCAATAAGAATAAATTAGAAAAAGATTGAAAAATAGAAAAAATAGATATTATATTTTGAAACAATACAACTCTTTAATTTATCATATATTAAGGTGTAGAAGGAGTATTTTAATTTTTAAAAAAGACTAATCCTTCTCAAATTGTCTTCATCGCCTTTTATTTGTTTGTTAGTGTTTACGTGGTCAATCCAAAGATGTAAATGCTGCAATTTCTGAATTGCTGAAAGAGAATGATGACCGTACGGACAACCATGAGCTGTGTTTTTTGCATCTTTAACTTCATCCATCAACCTCACCAACATTTTTCTTTTGGACTACTGAGACCAATCCAATTGACAATTTAGAATTAAAATGGTTTTGGAGAATTCCAAATGATGAAAGATATAATTCTTGACTAAATTGGAGTACTCGTCTCCTATTTATAAAACGCTACCCACTAATTTTTACTCATTTTAGTGCTAAATATTAGAGTTGGATAGTTAATACATAGATATTAAAATTTTAGTTAGGTTAATTATTTGTAGAAATGCAAATGATTTTTTTTAAAAAAATATCCATTTTTTTAGAAACCACTCCACTAAACTCTTACCAATACAAAAAGTTCTTTTTATAGGCAAAAATATTTTTTTATGAGAGGCAACCATGATTGAAACACGGCAAAATGAATATAAGCACATATCCCCATAAAAACTGCTTTCTAGATTGGTTTTAGAACTAGTTTAGATAAAGGCGATCTAGAAAATTATGGAATTTTCAAACTGGTTGTACAAACAATTACTAAAATATTTTTGGGAAAATTTTAGAAAAAGAACTTCAAAAATAAGAAAAGAAAAATGGTGTTTTGAATATTCATAATACTAAATACATGTTAATATATGATTTGTCTTTTTTGAAATTTAGTAGAAATGATATAAAAAACGTTATATTCTTTTTTAAAAAAATATTACCCCACCTCCACTGCTGGCTGGCTGCCGTTGGTATATTATGAACACAAATATATATAAACTAACCCTTTTCTCTTTGATTCAAGCTTATTTATAAGTTTAATAAAAAAATTCACAACATTTTATAAGGTTTTAATGATTTATCGTTTACCCATTAAAATAATTAACAATATTAGCCCATTCATAAGTTTTATTAAGGAATTCACAACATTTCTTTAGGTTTTAACAATTTTCATTTACCCAGTAAAAACATTCACAATATCAACTCATTTACGAGTTTTATTAAGGAATTCATAAGATTTCATTAGGTTTTAATTATTTTTTTATTTACGAGTAAAAAAATTCACACAATCAGCACTTTCACAACTTTTATAAAGAATTCATAACATTTCATAAGGTTTTAACAACTGTTCGTTTACCCAATAAAAAAATTCACAAAATTAGGTTTTTCATAACTTTTGTTAAAGAATTTACAACATTTCATTAAGTTTTAATGATTTTTTGTTTACCTAGTGCAAAAATTCACACAACTAAATGTTTTACAATTTTTGTTAATGAATTCACAACTTTAGGATTAACGATTTTTCGTTCACCCTTGAAAAATCACTAAAACCTAATGAAATATTGTGAATTCCTTAATAAAATTTGTGAATTAGCTAATATTGTGAATTTTTTTTACTGGGTAAACAAAAATTATCTAAACCTAATAAAATATTATGAATTCCTTAACAAAACTTATGAATGAGCTCATAGTGTGATTGTTTTTTTAATTGGGCAATCAAAAATCATTAAAACCTAATGAAAAGTTGTAAATTCCTCAACAAAAGTGTGAAAGACCTGATAATGTGGAATTTTTTATTGAGTAAACGAAAAATCTTCAAACCATATAAAATATTATGAATTATTTAACAAAACTTGTGAATAAGCTTAAGTCAAAGAAAAAGAGTTAGCTTCTATATTTGTGTGCATAGTATATATTATAAATCAATGTTTTTGGCAAAAAGCAATGAGGGTCAAATTCCACCCCCACCACTTTGCCATATATTTATTCTCACCGGCCATTAGAGCTTTGACATCGACATGGGGAAGTTGTGGGCGGCCATTCCAAGACGGCTGCTAGCTGGTCACCAGCGGGGTGGGGTAATTTTTTTAAAAAAAATATGTGAGCGCATTTATGTCATTTTTATTAAATTTCAAAAAGGAGAAATCAGGTACTAACTTTTCTTTGGTATTATAAATATTCAAAACAGTATTTTGTCTTTCCCTATTTTTAAAGTTCTTTTTCTAAAATTTTCCCAATATTTGTAGACAAGTTATCATTGGAAATCTGTCTTAAAAGTACCCATTTTCAGTCATTAATGTATAACCAAATTGAAGAGTTGATCTTGATCTTAAATATAAGACCTATTTTTCATATTTGTTAATCTTATCCTAATTTACTCCTTTTAATACTCCCTTAACAATAATCAAATAAGAAAGGGATGAAAATAATTAAGAAAAATAATTATGGTGTTTTAAAAAAAAATGTCATATTAATAAATTCAACTAACTTCTCCAATCCAATCACATAATTTAAAAAAGAGTACATTAAAAATAAGAGGGAGTATACGTTTTTAGATTGGGTCTAGAAAAGTATACTTTCTAAACCAATTATCTCAATAACTAGTTTAAAGAGCTATACCAGTTATCACAATAAATTGTGTAAGAATTTCTAATTGCAATTTAATATTCTTAACAATTCAATATACAACATAAAGTACACGTCCAAAAAAAAAACAACATAAACTATTAATTCAATTCCAACAATTACAATTTTAAAGACAACTGTCCTAGAATTTTAGGCCAGATAATTCAATACACCCGTTGGAAATTTATATTTGCTATAGTTTTAAACTATAGGTTTCGCGGGAGAAAATAATCCAAGTTTTTACTAAAATATTAGGATTAAAGTTTTAGATGAAAATAAATTTAGGGATCAAAATCTATAATTTAAAACTATAGAAATTAAAACTAAAATGAGATTAAACTAGAAAGTCCAAACATTTTTTGTGGTTGTTTGGAATTTATCATAATTATTTTTTTGTAAGTTGAGATAAAATTTCTTTAACATATTCATCTTATACATCATAAATCATAATTAAAGAGTTACTTTTAAATGTTCTAATGGCCATTACAAACATGTCCTTATTAACTCTCTTATGAAATATTTGTATAAAAAGACCCTTGTCTCTTTTACTTTTGAGTTTTATTTCAGATAATGGTTGTTTACCCCTTTCCTCTCAATTTTTTAGGCCAACTCTCTTTCCCCCTAATTTACTGTTTGAATCAAAGGAAAATTTTGGAAAGTTACACCATTTTTTTACATTTAACTAATTTTAATTAATTATTTAACGTAATTTTTGGCCAAAATTATTTAATCTCATGAAAGTAATTAAGATGGAATTGACGGGAAAAAACAGATGAAATTAAAAAAAGTACAGGAGAGAGCATTAAATTTCATATGAGTAAAAAAATTATTATTCTAAATCTTAATTTATTTTCAAAAATTATTTTTCCTTTAACCCATTGATGAATATTAACTTTTACCATTATCATTCATGTGGGTGGATTAAAAGCACGTTTGGCATCATTTTCAAAAGTATCAAACTCAATATGATACCAACAAAGGTTGTATCTAACAGAAAAAATTAGTCCCTCACAATATAATGATCAAAGATTAAATCCCTGTTAAATCCACATTTAATAATTAACAGTGCTTCAAACAAGATTACCTCTAACAATAACCTCAAACAGAATTGCCTCTAATAGATAACCTCAAACAAAATTACCCCAATAAAAGGATACTTGTGCTAAGGAAAGAAAAAAAAACTCAAAAACGTGATTATTTTTGCTTTTGTTGAAATATGATCTTATAAACAAATAATAATCACGCTGTCGCCAATTTATCCATAGGCTCCTATATACATAATTACATAGAACTTCATCAGTCATCACTACATCTTAACGCAAACTGTGGAAAACCCCATGCATGTCTAAAAAGCTTCTTGCAATCTTCCTACAAATTACAATGCACGCCTATGAAAGGAAAACATCTACACATATACCCATGAATCAAAATTGGAACAAACTGCGTTATTTATAGCTTCTCTATATATTGAAAAGGTAGTTCATTGCATTTACTCTGTATCCTCTCCAAACAAAATGTGCTCCAATTGATTGGGAGGAGTGACCCTCTTCCTAACTAACATTTCAACTGTAGGACACTTTCTCTTGCACCCTCCCCTTGGCCTTGACCTGAATTGTTCATCAGATTCTTCAAAATCCCCCTGCAGCCAGGCAAATCATAAACTTTCTTCCAATACGTACTCAATAATTTGTGAAAATTAAAATGGCTAGGCATTGATAACAACTTACATGTGTATAAACATGTAACCCAGTTTTTTCATGATTGTCCCTCACATGTTTGTAGGAAAATCTCATGCCACAATCAGGAAAGCCACATACAAATGGCTTCTCTTTGAAGTGTACAGCCTTTACGTGCTTTTCAAGATTGTATTTCTGTCCATGCAAACCAAAAGGTAAATTAGAAGCAAGTAAAAGTTTTGGGCTTGACGGAAAAAACTGAATTTCTGTCAATGCAAATGAAAAGAGCATGTCGCCAATATTTAACTTCGAATCAACATCTTCAGTTAAATGCAAATCATAGAATCTAACAAGTAGAAATGTCTTACAGTAGTGAATTTCCTGCTACAATCCTTGTGTTCACATTCAAATGCCTCTGATGAAGAACTAGTTTCATGCGATCGGAGGTGCCGCTTGATATTTTTCTTCAGTTCCTTTTTCCCACAAGTCTCACAGGTCACAAATTGATGACAGGTTTTGACATGGGCTTTAAGGCACTGGACATTAGTAAAATGCTTCAAGCAACCAGGATCCAAGCAGACTACCTCTACTGTGTCCAGCTTAACTGTAGAACACACAGAATTTAGAAGTGCGAACAACTTTCCTAAAGATCAAGAAACTTTCCAGAAACGGCCAACTAACAGACGTCTGACTAAAAATAGCAAATTGATCAAGAAATTCAAAAGGAAGGAAACTTGCCATGACAATTTTCATGCTTTTGTAGCTGTGAAGCAAATTTGAAGACCTTTCCACAGCCGATTTCTGGGCATTCATGCTGCTTCTGAGTTTCCACTTTAGCTGGAGAGGAATTCCCATTATGAAATTCTTTGACATGCCTGGTCATATCCCCTTTAAGAGCTAAGTCACGATTACAATCCTTGATTGGACATTTAAAAGTTTTCCCTTTATGCTGCAGAAGGTGGCGAGTCAAGTGATCCTTTCTTCGGTAACTTGCTTGGCAGTCATCAACAGAACACACATATGGCCTCTGAATCATTAAAATAATTGTTAAATTTTAACCTCAACTAAAATGTCATTTCAGCTCTAATAAAAACAACACACGTAAATCAACTGCCAACCTCTTTAAAAGCGTGACTGAGGCATCCTTGATGGAGCTTCTCAAGAGGTCTCCCTTCTTGATACTGATCCATCAAGTCAATAAAATCTGCCTCATGCATTTTGGAGTTCTCTGTTGGGGATCCAATGCTTCACGCTACAGTATCCATAAATTTCTGATAGCATAAATATCTTTCCTGCGAAAAATACATGTTCAGTTTATGGTGACAAGTGATGAAACCTGATTGTTGATTTAGGGAGCTACATATTACAAGACTGGTAACAAATCTTTGTTCAAATCTCTTATGTACTGCAATGAGGATCTTATAGTGAAAGTGACTAATGGAACTTCTACATGGGTGTATGATATTGGAACAGTTAACTGTCTGAGCACCTCGATATAAAGAATATGTTTTTTCCTGAGATGAAGTGTAATTTTATTGTCAGATTACATTCAGAAAAAGTTGAATGTGTAGACAGATATTTGATGTGATATTGGGTGTAGCTTTCAGGATTTTTTGTCAAGTGGGATGATTGGCAATGCAGAAAAGCGGAATGAACTCTATTACTTTGAAAGGGCAAGCATGGGAATACAATCATTGGAAAGGGTTTACTTAGTTCTGAACCAACTGTTTTCTGAATTCTCTTTATCCACAACCTTAAACAAAATTCCAGAACCACTAATACAAGGTAGTCCAAAATTGCATTCTTGATAATAAAATTTAGCACATTAGCTCTTAAGAGTAATCTAAATTGTCGCCAAATACCTCAAGAGAATGGCTTTGCATGTGCTGCACCAAATATGCTGGTTTTTTGAAACTAGCACCACATTCCTTGCAAGTATTGGATTTTGTGTCCCTGACTTCATCATCTTTATCCACTTTGATTCTTTCCAACTCCTCCTAAGAGACATAAAAAGATCACATTATAATCACGGTTCCAATGTAAAACACATCTCAGGGAAACATAGCATGTCACTCCACTAAAATAATATAAAACTCGAGTTCCCAGAATTACATTCTCTCATGATTAAACCTCTCCTATGTTAATAGGTAAAATAATACATACTCATCAATGACTGCCATGCATAGCATAATAGTTTTAAAATTTAAAAAAAGTAGATTCCCCCTAATTCCTTCAAAGGAATCATTCAAGCACATCAAGAGCACAACATTATAACTAAGCATTCTCATGGCATAGAAAATCAAAACATGAAAACAGAAGTACCTTGTGGCAAGAATTGATATGAGAGGTTATCAGGGTCTTTTTGGATCGACAGATGCCACAGTATTCACAGTAATAGCGTCTAATATCTCTGAATATAGGCCTCTCTCCAGGTTCCCCCAGTTCATCCATCTTTATCTCAGTCATTTAGCCTTATGAGGTGTCAATCCTATCAAGAAAACAACAAATATAAACTGAGAACAAAAAAATTAACCAAGTAATCAAAACAAAAGTCACAGAAAGGATAAAACCCACGGGAAATTATCAATCCTATTTCCCCCTATCTGTTATGCATAGCAATCTTGTGGGGAGGGATGGATTTCCTTCACCACTAAAGTCTTGCAAAATATAAAATTATCCATTAAAAGATGAAACTGCAGAGGAACTTGATCTCATAAACGATTTCAGCAAAAAAATCATTTTTACACCCTTAATTAATCTAGCAAGCTGAACTGGCGTTTTGCTTAAGCTAAGCAAGCATGAAAATCAAAAGCCTCAAGATCACTGGGAAACATTAGAAGAGATGGCATGAAAAATTAATTATATAAAAAAATTTAATAAAAAAAATATCGAGAGTTTATATATTTTTATTGAAGCATTTTATTGATTTATTGATTAGAGATATGTCATGTAGATTCCAATTTTCGGAATAAGATGTGATGGGCAAAGTAGATGAGAATATTTTGTCACCAATTAAATTGACATCATAATTAAAATTATGAAGGTTTTATGCATAGTGGAAACACAACATCTAGCTCTTTATTTGGTAGCGGACACATGTATGAGATTTGCAGTATGTAATGAACAAGATACAAAGGCGTGAAATTACCCCTTGAAACTTGAAAAACGAATCTTGAGACAATTTTAGTTATCGTAGGGGCATTCTTCTTTTTCAAAAGCCACATTCTTTTTAATCTTTATTTCTGTTTTTGGTCTGTAATCGCCGTATATGTGAACTCGTTTCTCTGCAACTCACGTTTAGTTGGCTCATCTTCTGTGTTTCAGTTCTCTTCCCCAACGGAATCACATTCTCTTGATAACGTATATATGCAGTGTAACACAAAGGTCTTGAAAATTATTTAAAAAAATCTATAACAATCTCTTATCAGAATTTCCCTCAAAAGCATAAATCAAACGGAGCATTTTTCCCAGACAGAAAGAAATCCAATCAAATAAACCAATTAATATTATATAGTACCAAAGCGAAACTGAATGGGATAAAAACCGAACCGAACAACAGAAAAGAATCAGTTACAGTGGACAAAACAGATTAATTTTTTAAAAAAAGTAGCAGCAAGATGGGGATGAAGACCTTAGAGGCTGAAAATATGGTGGATTAGTGATCGATGCGTCGATACTGAAAAGAGAGGAGGACGGAGTGGTCGAGATCGAGAGAGTATGTGGATGTGGACCTGTGGTTCTGCTTCGGCTTCGTCGGCGGATGAAGTTGACGGAGCGAGCGACTTCGACGGCGAGTCTGTGGCTGGCCGTGGTTCTGCTTTGACTTCAAGATGAGGTTTGAGGAGGTCGTTGTGTGGTTGAGGGCTCGACGCTGAGCGGCAACTAGCAGCAAGTGAAGGAGAGTGAAGATGAATCAGGATATAGGGTTTCTGGTTACAGGCTTCCTTCTAGTTTGGGCTACATGGTTTTCTTTTAAAGGGAATTGTTGGACTTAGGACATAGAGGGCCTAAAGAATAATGAGTATGGCCCAACTGTAACTTAACAGATGATATTTACTATATAAGTCATGAAGTGGTATATTGATTACGTTTTTTTATATTGACTTTATTTAACATTTATATTCTTCTTATAACTATTATTTTAATGTATATGTTTTTTTATAAGATATCATTTGAAGAGATTAATGCATTTTTTTTTATTTTTACCCTCAATTAATGCCTTTCTGATCAATTTTTTTGGCTCATTCTCTTCATCACTTTTTTTTAATCATTTTATCTCCCATCCACATTCTTTATAAATAAGGGTGTTTTCAGAAAATGAGTTATATTTCTTACATAATTATTATATTTAACTACTTTAAAATAAATTTTTTATCTACGTATGTTGGCATCTTATAAAAGGAAACTAAGGGAGTAACTTCATAGTTTAATTTATGAGATTAAATATTGGTACATTTGATTTCTTTTTATTTTCAAACAAAGTTTGGCGTGATTATTATTGAAGTAGATATTATTCTGGGGAGAGGTCAATTTTTGGTCTTTGATAAACAGTAATCAAGGTATAAAAGTGTGATTGTGGAAGATACTTCCTCTCTTCTGAAATCGTTTTTATCAGTTGGCCTAGTTTAGTTAGAACAACTTCCTCTTTATTTCTACCATAATCATGTGCAACCATGTCCTTTTTTGTCTTTAGACCTTTAATTTGCGTTTTTGTAAAATACTACCTATCGTTTTACTTTAATATAAATTAACTTTTCTCCCCCAAATTAGTTGTTTTTTAAGGAATAAGATTTTATTTTTTTTTTAATAAAGGAATACGACGTTGAACTGCAGAGTTTTTTATTTTTTTCAACATATTCTAAACAATAAGAGCACCAAATATCTGGCACAAAAAAAAAGAAAAAATGACAGAAAAATGTTATTTAAACTTTAAAATCATGTTGACAAATACGTTAATAGGATTAACAAGTATAGTAATGCAATTGATAATACATTTTATTGTTAAATCATCTATTTAGAATTTTAAAGTTTAAATGGTATTTTTTTGAGATTTCCCAAAAAAAAACCAAATATAGCTCAAAATTATTTTTTTCTTTTTACATATTTATTGCACTCAATATAATCTATTATCTTTCTTCCACATAGATGAGGGTAGTTTTGAAAAATAAAATTTACTTTTTTACATATTTATTTTACCTAACTAATTTTAGCTATATTTTTTAATATTACAATGTGGTCAATCTTATTTTATGTAAATCACCTGCCCCGCCCCAAAAAAAAGCCAAATATAGTTCAAAATTCATTTTTTTTACATATTTATTGTACTCAATATAATCTATTCTCTCTCTTCCACATAGATGAGGGTATTTTTGAAAAATAAAATTTATTTTTTTACATATTTATTGTACCTAACTAATTTTAGCTATATTTTCGAATATTACAATGTGGTCAATCTTATTTTATGTAAATCACCTGCCCGCCCCGAAAAAAAAAATAAAGCCAAATATAGCTCAAAATTTATTTATTTTTACATATTTATTGTTCTCAATATAATCTATTCTCTCTCTTCCACATAGATGAGGGCATTTTTGAAAAATAAAATTTATTTTTTACATATTTATTGTACCTAACTAATTTTAGCTATATTGTCGAATATCACAATGTGGGCAATCTTATCTTATGTGAAAAAGAACATGTGAGGAATTAGTTAGCAATCTTAAGCTTTGTTTGGAATCACCCGGGGGCTTTGAGAAGTATTACTATGAGTCATGTTATAAGTTACTTGTAACTTGTTCTCACTTGTTAAATAATGCATTAAATTGATAAAATATTTCAAACATACATTTATTAACCTTTAACACGGGAAAATTCAAAGAGAAACAAGGCTTGGAAGCACAACAGTGCCAAACTATTTCATTAAAGGTGATATTGTTCTTTATAATATAGATAGATAGATACTTCTTGATACAAATTATGTGTCTTGCTTATTAATCTTTATAAGTGAAAAATAAAGAAATAATGATGGATCCACAATAATCAACCATTGGTGCACCAAACATCACAAAGGTAATGTGTCTTAATGTTATTTGATTTGTGGGAATGTTAGGAATTCTGTGGATTGACAAGTGAACGAGGAATATATATAATTTTGTGTATGAATCTTCTCTCTCTATCTCAGCTCAACATATATATGGCTCATGGCTTTCTGTTTTCTACTACATCACAAGCATTATTTATCTCTAGCTACTTCATTATATCAAATGTTGCCAAGTGTTCTAAAAGTGAAAACTTTGTCATTTCCTTTAAGGACATATAGAAACATACAAGATATGTCTAGAACATAAACATGTTATTAATACTCTTTATGTAGGATGATGAATTGGTTGGCAAAGAAATGAAAAATGAAAAAACTACGATGGATCACAACCCACCACAAATGGCACATCATCAATAGTTGCTAATTGTATAAGAAAGTTAGGTGTTTGGTATGGTGAGAAGGAAATAGCCATACTCTAGTACAAAACTAGTTTTCTCTGTGTCTATACAATTGTCTTTCGAAAGGTTACGACTCTTAATATCTTAATATCGCCATCTTTTGATCCAAAAATGTTTCTCCTAAAAGGATGAATTCAATTAACATATTTAATATGTCAACAAAAATTCAGTTAACTAACATTACATGTCACGAAATACTTTCTACGATTGATCATTTTAATTTTCTTGGAGTTTATACTATTACTTATAATAATGCTTTTATTTTTTCTTTCTTTTTTTTACATCAATAGGAGCACTTACAATATTATATATATTATGCATGTAAACATTTCTTATTTAATACTCCCTCCATTCTTTTTTTATAAAAAAACAACTATCACATATGGCTTGTTCTTATTTATAAGAGACATTTAAAGAATATCTCAAATTTTCTTTATTAATTTTTCATTTTACCTTTATTTAATTACTTATATTAATTTCATTGCACTTATTGCATTCATTTACACTCTTCGCACCACACATTCTCCTTCTTCCACATATCTCTTGTTTATAGGAATAAAAATAGACTAGGCTTTAGCTTAGTAGGCCTAGGCTTGCGATGGAGATCTAAAACCTAAGTTTGTATGTAGGCTTCTTTACTGGACAAGGCCTGAAGCTTATTTAAAAACTTACTTAAAGCCTATGCATCTAAATATATAATCCACCAAGCCTATTTAAAAGTCTATGTTATGTCTTAAAAGTTTAGGAATTCATTCTAAAAAGGTTAGTAAGAGAAAGAAATGAACACATAGTGGCAACAATTATCTAAGCAAGTAGGAATAAGAAAAATCAATCATCTATTAACTAAGTGGCATGTGAAACTAGATTTTACTTCTTGTTTTTCTTGTAGAAAATGAGATAATCTCCTCCTATTAGGATCATTTTCATCTAGGCATCACTAAAATAAACTTATTGTAATTAATTATGTTGCATCAAATGACACAAAGCGAGGGAGAGACAGTGAGCTAGCATTTTGCCATCTTGAGTGATCAAAAAGAAGAAAAGCATATGTGATCAACTGATGAATGAAAAGGTTAAGCTCTTGGGTAAATGATGAAATGTGAAACTTAGGGTTAAGACTAAGTTATTAATTTTATAAATAATTTACAATATTAATTCAGATTAAATTATATATAATTATGCATAATAATACGTTTTAAAAAATGCACTAAATTGGCCAGGTTTGTGGGCTTGTAGGTTAGGCCTTATGAAAATAGGCATGACCTGTTTATCTAAATAGACTTGATAATATGTCTAAATAACTTATTTATTAAATATGTTAGACTAAGCTTAAAGTAGGTTACGCCAAAGCCTAACCTATTTCCACATCTAATTATTTGTACTTTTCTTATTCTCTCTCTTGTTTCCCCTCTCCTTATAAATAAAGGTATTTTTGAGAAAAATGTTACAATTGTTACATATTTATTTTCTTTAACCAACTTTTTGAAAAAGTGTTTTTTATAAAAAGAAATGGAGGAAGTATGATTTTGTTTTCAAAAAAAATAAAAATAAAAATTCAACTTAACCAGTCAGAACTTTTTTTTATTGTGATTTTGCCCATCAAGGAACTCAAAAATTAAGAAATTAAATTACTAAAGAGCATCCTGTTCCAGATACACCAAAATGGAAACTTTATCATCTAATTCAAAATTCCTTGGCCAACTAGTACATATTATTTAATCTCTACAGAATATTCTTTTATCTCTAGGGGATTCGGTCAAAGTAACAAAAATACTGCTTGAATAAAACAAATACTAATTTATTATTTTGTTTTATGTAGACTAATAATGAAACAGGTATTCAGATATTACAGAAGATCTCAATTCAGATACAATTGAAACAACAAATCAATCAACAGTTTCAGAATCAATAAAGACAATGCCAACTACAAATGTTTATCTTTCACAAGATAAATCTTCAAAGGTAAAAATTTTGTTCTTTCTCATATAAGATAATAGTTATGCTAGATTATTTGAATTTACTCCTCTTTCTTGTTTGTCTTAATTTAGGACGAGTTGGTATGCAAAGATGAGAAAAAGAAAACCATCATGAGGGATCCTCATTCACTTCCAAAAACCAGAATTGGCATACAATATTATAATCCAACAAATATTAACAATTCACTGAAGATTGATTTTCTAATGCTTTAATATGATACAAAAATCCAACTTAAATATCTTTGATGGTGAACAGATACTACTATAGATTCTTGTGTGTGTAAAACACTTAATAAATAATAGTTACACTGAATAAATGTCATGTATGTCGCGGTGGAAGTCGCGTAAAAATATATAATGCTAAAACATAACAGTTAAATATACACACTACTATATATTGAGAAGTAGAATTCGTAAAAACATAAAAATAATGGTTATAGTTAATAACTGTCATTTATTTAGTGATAAATATGACTATGCTTACAAAACAACTGTCATGTATCACTTACAGATATTTCGTCTTTCAAAATTATATTAGTAAAAACAAATAATAAATAACATTTATAATAATTAACCGTAAAGTATTATTATAAATTTGAGATTTTATTCTCAAATTTATACTTTTAAGATAAATATAATATGTTAAGATATTAGTCTATTATATAATATCTATTAATACCTTAAGGAGGCCGGAAAGGAGGGATTATGAGGAAAAAATTATTTGACAATATTTAACCGTTCTTGATAAAGAACCGTTATGTGTTCTTTACTTAAGCATTATTAATGAAAACTGTCATATATAATAAGGCGGGATTCCAAAAAAAATTATTTTACAATACTTGACAATTTTTCACAAAGAACCGTTATATATTCTTTAAGATTATAATTAAAAATTATAACCGCCATATATAAAAAGACGTGATTATGAAAAATGTCAAACATAAGGAGGCGGATTCACGGAATCAGAGGTAATTTAATAGAATATAATATAATGTAATGATGATTCTATGAATTTATTTGGTTCATCATTAATAAAAAATGATGCATATATATAAAAATATTTGGTTGGATTATACAAGAAAATGAGAATATATGAGAATAATATAGTAAGAGACAAAATTACTTCTATTTACACATATATGTATAATATACACATTGGGTTCAAAGTAATTTTTTTCTAATTTGTGCAGTATATGTGTTTGGTTTATAATAATTTTTTATTTAATGGTGGAAATATTATAAAGGAGTTTATAGTAATTTTTTAATACTTATTGGTGGGAATATTATTTAATGAGATATTTTAATATTTTTAATGCTAAAATATAAATTTTTAACTTTTTAGTAGGGAATTATTTTTTATATTTTTATCTAATTAATTAATTTTTTTAAATATTTAATGATGGTAATTATTTAATATTTAACAACATTTACGGGTGGGCACTTTGGTTCAAATTAAAAAATTGTAATGACAATAGTGTATTTTTCACTTAATTACAGGATGTCTGCATCCTCATTCATCAGTCCTAACAGTATAATTCTGATTACATCAAATGATAAAACTAATCAAACGCTGTAATCGGTCTATTGCATCAGGATTACATGTAATCCTCCCCATGGAATCGAACAAAACGTCATATAATAGATTGAATGCTCTCGTCATTATTTAGAATGTGATGATGATTACCTATAAGTGTTAAAAAATTGCAAAGTGTTATGTAGGAGGATATAGATTCTTTTTAAAACTAGCCAAACACATGTTTGGGCAATTTGTCACCTAGCCAGAAGGTAATTGGGAACAAGTAAGTTTTCAAATCCATAAGGGCGATATAAAACCTAAAACACTTTCTTGTTTGTTTGAGCTTATTTGAATCGGGCTTATTATATAAGCCCGATTCACGTAAATCGAGATAAATCTCCTCTACATATTTATCTCGTAGACCGTGAAAGCACTTCGTAGACCGTGAAAGCACCTCGTAGACCGTAAAAGTTACTTCGTATTCCGTGAATTACAATTCATAAGCACTTATGAAATTTTCAACCGTTATTCCAAATAAGCACTTAGTGGCTAAAGGGTACTACAATGGGAAGATTTCACGTTTTGCATTTTAACTCTGAACAAACAGTTATGACTATAACAACAAGCTTAGTTTTGAAATTACATCAAGATGATGTGAAGACCGCTTTTTAAATTGGGAATTTGGAAATTGGGTGATGAGCTTTACATGAAATAGATTGAGAGCTTCGTAGAAACAATCATCCAAGTAGTAATATATGATATTTTATAAGGTGAAAACCTCGCCAACTTTGAGATAATCGAAAAATATTACATGAGTTTCAAACAGTCTTGAGATGATTCTTTGTGAAGTCATTTTTTGTCAAATGACATATGTTTAGCCGAAACAAGTATCAAGGGAGTTAAAGTAATAAATGATCAGAGTTATCTTTAAATTTTGAGTTGAAAAATCATGGGTTAAACAAAATATATCTTGAATGATAAGATAAACGGAGACTACATAGGGAAGATACAATCTTTTTCTCCTAAGATAGGTACAAGTGTTATTCTTAGGCATCTTAGTATGTAAAATTACAAACCCATGAACATCCCTGAAGTTAAAAACACAATACTCGAGAGGTTACAAGTCCAACAAGGAATCCAACAAAGAAAAAATGGATAGAATCTCATAGTAAAAATATGGTTGAATTGGTAACATGAATATACACATTGGTATATATAAGACCAAATGTTTTTGGTTCAGACATAGAAATTATTTTTTGATCTAGCTATGAAAAAAATTATGAGAGGAATCATGAATTAACTTGTCAAGGCAACAACTCACATTAGAAAGGATGTTCCAATACAATATTTGCTTACAATACCTAAGCAAATGATAATAAAGTAAAGAAATAAGCAATGTATCTCTTTCATGGAATTAGAACACATGGCGTATTCTGCCATTATTCAAGGTGCCATATGGTTAAAGAAGTTCCCATGAGTAACTGGAAATGAATAATGGATAGAATAATCCAAACGATAACATCATATGATGTGGATTTAAGTATTATAGCAAAGTGAAGCATACATTTGACATATCTCTGTGAGAGATATGCTTTTAGAGAAAGAAAGCAACTGTTAAATGACTTTCTGCTGACAAAATATTTATAGATCCCCTTATTGAGCTCGTAGCTTAGTATTTATTGAGTTAGTGAAGATCTTGGGGCATAAATAGAATATAAGGTCTTGAACTTCTTTTATAAGAAGATAAAATAAATAGTATGTATGTTATAAGTAAATACATGTAAAGTATACAATTTTTTTGTATGTCATGAGTAAATACATGTAAAGTATACAATTTTGTATGTCATATAGGTTAGAAAAGGTTTATTCATTTACATGAACAATCGTCTTCCTACATCTTGTAGGAGTAAGGGAGGATAAGATGAGCAAATGATCATTATGAGATGGTTATGAAGAATTTTTGTGTTTGAGTTGCCGTAGTTAAACTGAGATGAGATCCTTATGTATATATATATAAAATGAATTGAAGCATGAATACAAACCTATAGTCAGGCAAAGAACTCTTTTCACAAATGAGATTGCAAACGCGATATTGTGAAACAGAAAGTTCTGGTTCAAATGTTGAGTATATTTTGGACTAATATTTGTACGGTGAAAGAGAAAGAAATCAACATACTCCATAAACCATTCACCGTAACATGCAATTCATACTGCATGTGTTTGAGAGTTAGATTGCAATATGGGATGTTGGTGAAAGATCCCTGATTTACTATAGTGTGAGTCCCATAAAGGAAAAATCTTTCCACGATGCCTTTAAGACTTAGGCGACATCATGAAAGCTTGGTTTAGTAACAACTATTTTAACTGAAGCTTTATTATCACACACGATTCGGTTAGACAAGTGAAAATTAGGAAAGCGACTAAGTTAAGACAGATTGATATTTAGTCAAAAAGAAAGATTTACTCCTAAATTCAAAGAGATGTGCTAGTGTATGTGGTCGACCTCTTACTAGTTCTATGTGTGGCTTGTAAGTGTGGATACTATGTGCATGGAAGACAATTTGAGTTAATCAACAAACTAACTAGAGAGAGATTGGATATGCCATGAGTAATGTGTATGGGAGAATCTGGGGCATCTGAGGCAACAAATAGATAGTGTATAGATATATAAAGGGTGTCCTTGGATGCTAATCTGATATAAGAGATTTTTAATACCATAAGCACTAAATTTTGAAGTTGTTTTGCCTACTCGGTTACGGTAACCGACAAATATGAAACAATAAAGAGTAATAGACGCACGATGGGAGGTCCATTAAGTATGAATAGGAGATGTTGGACTTTGGGTCCAAGTCCACCCTTGAAGGACCGGACTATTTAATTAGGAAATAAATAGCATTATCAAATAAAAAATAAATCAACATTAATTATGAATTTGTTAATTAAGAAATAAATAATTGTATATTAGGAAATTAATCCAGAATTAATTTCCTAATCATTAATTGGAGGCCGAGTAGGAGTGCATATAACTTCTTTATTAGTGGTTTACTTAGACCTCTATATATAGGATGTCCATCTCTCAGTTGTATTACAAGCCCTGCCATTAAGCTATCTGACAATCTCTCTTTTCTTTTACCATCTTTCTTATTTTGATGATTTGTTGTGCGTATCTTATTTGGATTCTAATAGTCTAATAATTACGTGAACATTATTATATTCAAATTATGGAGCATTAGAGTTTTGACTTGAATCCAAACATGGATTCGTCCCAATCCGTAAGTCTATTCTCTCTCATTATGTTTCCTTCAATTTCTTTGGCTGCTCGTTTACCTTCTTGAAAATGGAAACCCGGGGGGCGGGGATGAGTGACATGATCATTGGTTAAGTGAGAGAGAGGGAGTTTATCCAAAGAAACACAAATATCCTCAAAACTACTAGTGTCTTCCCCTTTTCATAAACATCACGAAAATGCTCAAGCACCACTGTATTAATTCTGGACATATCAAAATTCTAACTGGTTTCGAATATCCACCCTATTTCTCTGCGCTGAAGTGACGGTTCTGCTGAAAGCTGGAAGTACATTTTCAAGAAATTTTGATTTTGGATTGAATTTTAGCCACTCTAATCCTATTCCAACAAATTAATTATTCAAGATTGGAATATAAGATCGCTTATTTTATACTAAGCCATTCCTTGTTCATTGCATTTTGCTGCAAGATATCGTAGATAAAGATATCTTTTTAAGAAAAGAAAATCTATGAATTTGTATATCCACTTCTTCTATTTATTTAAAATATTATTCTAAATCTTAATTTAATTTTTTTATTTGACAAAAAGCATGATTCCTTTTAAGGTTTAGTACAAAAGATTCTGACATTTCTTAATAAATACATTTTCTAGAATTTAAATTTATATTTTTTTTTTACTTGAGTGAAGCCGTTTACCGCCATAATTTCAAAAACTTAAAAAATATATTAGAAATTATCTTTCCCTTAACTTACTGCTAAATATCAACTTTACCATTAAAACATGTTTGGAATATTTTTAGGAGTGTCCTAAAATAGAACAAATATTAATTACACTAATTTATCCATAGGCTCCTATATGCGTAATCACATACAACTTCATTACTACAGCTTAATGCAAACTGTGAAAACCCCCTACATATAATATTATACAACTTCTTGCATCTGCCTACAAAATATATATTATAATATAATATATATTTTTATAATATATTAAATTTAGACCGTTGAGATCTTAATCCAACGATTCAGATTGAGAAGAGGATAGAAGATGATAGGAAAGGAAGAGGATGGAAGCCAGATCTAACATGGTGATGAGCTTAATTTAATTAAAATCGCAGTTAAAAAAAATTAATCAATGGAAGTCTTCAACGTGTTTCAGTGTTTTAATTTTTTTAATCTTAGAAGAGATGAAGTGGCTCGATAGAGGAGATGAAACATGCGTTTTAGCTTCAAGGGGAAGATAATGATGAGATTTAAATATCTCATTAGCATCAATCACGGGCTATATATAGTATCAAGTTAATTTGATAATGAGTCTTTCAATTTTTATTTTTTTTGGTGACACAGTCTTTCACGTTTCAACATAATACATTTTTGTTTAGGCCCATTCAACATAATACATTATTAATATTTCTTTTATGAGAACGAGGGTTTGTTGGAAGTTGACATTAGGGAGAGCATGATCGGGTGGGTGTAAGTTGAGGATTTAAATATTTCTCATGTGAGTATATAATTAAAAACCATATATATCATATGATATTCTAAAATTCAAATTTAAATAACATATATTTGGTAATTATAATATTGATAAGTTTTGGAGAAAATTACTAAGTTTAAAGGAATAATGCTAATATTATTAATAAAATTAAAGTACCAATATATATTAGTAATTAATATAAATGGCACAAAAAGTGATCACTAAATTTGAATGTTAATTAAAAATAAAAATAGTTTATGATAATTCATATTAAATATCCAAATGATCCGCCCCTACGATGCTCTTTCGCTACTTCAACGAAATATCGGTATGTTGGTGTGTGTGTATTTTTATGCATTTTAAAGGCGAAATAGTACCCATGTTTCTCCACAGTCGCAATGTGATTTTTTTTTAAGCATATTTAAATTGGTCATACAAAATATATTCATATAAGTTAAAGATAAAACTCTTCATACATCACGTTAAAATTAAAGGTGTACGAATGCCAATGATTCTTGTTCTATTACAACACTGCTAATCACATGCCATTTCGCCTTACCTACAATATTAGACCTAGTGTAGGCGTGGATTTGAATCCAATAATGATGGTGATAAAAATAATATTCCATCATGTCTTGTGGACTAAATCATTGAAATTAACATATAATAGTTGATTTATTTAAAATTATTTTTTTTAATTTTATTCATATTAAATAAGATTTTAAAGAAAAAGAAATAAAATGAGTCATATTTAATAGGGTTAGGTTTTTTTACTCCAAAAGTATTACCTTCGGAGTAATTTTATTTCAAAAGTTTTAAATATAAAACAATTTTGCCCTAACCGTTATAATAGTTAAGTTGACATTTAATTGATCAATTTTAAGGGTAAATTTACTCCAAAGTGAAAACTTTTAGGGTAAAGTTGTCCATGAGATAACGACAAAATTGCTTTAAAAATTTTAACTTAAAAGCAAATTTATTCTGAAAGTTTTCACTTAAGAGCAAATTTGCCCCAAAATTTGGTTAACGAAATATCAAACTTAATTGAAATAACGTTCAGAACGAAATCGCCTCACATTTGGAACTTCCGAGGAAAAATTGCCCTAGATTAAACTTTTGGGGTAAAATTACCCATGAGCTAATATTTCCAAGATAAAAATGGCTTTTACCCCTATTTAATAATTAATTAGATGGGTAAATTTGGATAATAATAATTGATATATGCTACAAATAACTTATATAGCGGGATAATAAATCATTTTAAAGCAACTTCTATTACGAATTGAAGGAAGTATAAATTACAACTATAAGCAACCAAATCGTGTAGATGAAAAATTAGTTAAATATAATAAATATGTTAGAAATATAAATTTTTTTTCTAAAAACTATATCCTTATTTATAGAGTGGAAGTGTGAAAGAGAAAAAAAGTGAAAAAAAGATGAGAAAGAAGAAGTAGAAAAATACAAAATGCAACACTGTAACATAGAGAAAGAAGTGCCCTATTTTAAGAAGTATATGCTTTACTCTTACTAGTTTATAATATAAGTTGTTTTTAGAAGAATATCTTAATTTATAATATAAATTACTTGGAGATCAATTAATACTTATTTATTAATTTTGCCCATATAATTAATATTTAAATATGACTCTTTGTATTTTCTTTTAGTACCTTATTTAATATAGACAAAATTAAAAATCTCTTTCAATTTAACACGAATATAATGGATAGAAGGGAATAAGTAGTTAAAAGCAACATGTCCTCTATGGCAAAAAAAGAAGTGTGCGGGTCCTCCCAAAAGATATGCTTTGGACCAAATTAATAACTTCTTAATTGTCCATTAAAGAGAATGCTATTGCCTTTTAAATCTGATTGTGTTCACTTCTCTATATAGGTTCATCTTTGGTCACTAAAAATCTTGTGGTCACCTTTTAAATCGATCGACCTGTACATGCTCTGATATAAGAATCTCTTTTGTTCCACAACACTCAAATATCAAAGACAATATAAAAGTAAGAATACATTATGCATTTTCTTTTATGTATTTATTTTTATTCTGTTGTTATATTGATGACTTATTGAGAGCTCAAGCTCTTTAATGGTGATTTTTATTATTCAGATTCATTCCATATATAACTGAATAATGTAACTTTTCTAAATTAAATATTTCATTCAAAAATTTTGTAAAATTAGTATGACAGCTTGTTTCTTTGAGTTGTTTGCCTGCTATTGTGTTCTCTGATTTCTTTCTTCGTCATTTTCTTAATATTTTTTCTAAATAAAAACGGCTTAGCATCATAAAAAGGTCTTAAAGTTATATGAGGAAGAGGAAACTATATATACATCCGAGTTTCTTTTTATGATAAGATACTTCCTCACATTGTGTCTCTGTTTTACAATCATAATATTTTGGCCTTTTTTATGTTTATACTATAATCCAAATATTTACCAATATGAATGACTAAAAGTTTCTCTGATAATTAAAGGAAAAATTACGAAATGCTTATTTCTTTTGACCTCAAATAATGGATAACATATGAAAGCCTTGATTAATTATACTTCTAATAGTCAAAGAATTAATTGTTGATCATTTTAATCTCATACTTATTAATTCTATATTTTCTAATTTATATTTTCTCTCTTATTAATTTTGTATAATTCATCTCTCACTACATAAATTTGTATGCGCTTCTGCTAAACTGCTGCTCTTTAATAATTGCTTTCCTTTTCTGAAATTTCAGGAAAAATATAAAAACACAAAAAAAAAACAAAAAAAAAGACTTCAATCTTGTTAGACGATATCTCCAAGTCCAAGGAATAAAAGGTAAGAATATAAGGCTTAGTTGATTCTGTTTTTTGTTTTTAGGTTTTCAGAAAAGTTTTATAAATTTTTTAAAAAACAAAAAAATATTATTTAGATCATTGTTCTAAAAAATTACATTTAAAACTAAAAAAAATGTTCAGAACAATTATTTTTTAAAATTGACCTGAAGAACTAAGAGATGGCGAGAAACTAGGTTCAACCGGTCACCGTTGTCGTTGATGTCTTTGCTAGTTAAGCAGAGATGGACCCACAATTCTTATTTACAAATTTTATAGATATAGTGAATATATACACATTTTAATATATTAAATATTCCTTTTTAATTTTCTTATTTCATGTAAATATTCATTAATAATTAATCTATTATTTATTCAAAAAATTGAAAAAAATAATATTTACATTTATATTATATAATTTATTATATATTGTAATTTTGATTTGTATTTAATATTTGTATTTTTATTAAAGTCTGGACATCAGACCAAGTCCATTGAGGTTTGAGCTTATGATTTAGAGCCTCAAGAAAGAGTCGGATGTAGGCCATAGACTTCGTTTAATCCTGTTTATTTTTAAAAAAAATAAATTAACAAACTGCCACAGTGACACTGGTCTACATTGACATTAGCTTTTGACTTTTTGAATTTAGTGTTTGTGTTTTATTAAACATGTATAATATTTGATATTTGAATTTAGTTTTGATAATATTTAGGATTAAAGGTCATTTTTGCCCCGGAAGTTTTAAATATGGGGTAATTTTGCCCTGATCGTTATTGCAGTTAAGTTGACCATTAGTTAACCAAATTTAGGAGAAAATTTACTCCAAAATGAAAAATTTCAAGACAAATTTGCCCTCGAGATAACGATAGAATTATCCTGAAAATTTCAATTGAGAAGCAAATTTGCCTTGAAAGTTTTTATTTAGGAGAAAATTTGCCTTAAAATTTGGTCAACTAATGGTCAAACTTAACTAAGATAATGATCAAGGTGAAATTGCCCCACATTTGAAACTTCTAAAGGCAAAAATGACATTTAACACTAATATTTATTTTTAAATTAGATATTTTAGTCTTCAAATATATAAAAAGTGAAAAGATGACAAAAGGAGTAGAAGCGGGCCTCAGGAATGACCACCTTTTTTGGACTTGGGCCTAAACAATTTATAGGTGTTAGATCATCTCATTTTGTTGTTCTAAAGCTTCTTACTCTTAGTGCCTATTTGGATTAACGGTAAAAAAATAATTTTTTTTAATCTGACTTTGGTTCTCATTAAACCTAGGGAAGAAGAAGATGAATAGTAGCTATGGTAGCCTCCCCAGGTCCAGCCTTCAACTTCTCTCTCTAGCTCACTGAAGAAGAAGATAAACAGTGATAGTGAAGTTCTCAAGTGTCGGCTGCCTCTTGTCCTTCAACCCACAAGACAAAGTGAACAGTGCTTTTTTATGCCTTTCTCATTTTAGGTCTCATTCTCATTAATCCTCCCAAAATGGTGTCACTTGTCTTCCAATTGTCTTCTCATGCATTGTTGAAACGGATGCGTTGAAAAAGGTGAATGAAATCAATAATAATAATAATAATTATAATAATAATAGCTAAGATACTAGGTTGAACAAAAATGCCCTTATCCCTAACGGTTGTTGGATTCTGTTCAAAAGTAGCTTCTAACTTCTCTAGAAACATCAGTAGCTTCTAACTCCTCTAGAAGCACCTTCAGCCGGCTTCTTGGAGAAGCGGCTTTTTCAATTAAAGCCTAGTGTAATGTACTGTGTTCCCAAACACACATGTAATATGTTAATTGGGCTTATGATGTCTAACTAGACTTTTTTATTTTCTTACTGTGTTTCCAAACAAATCCTTAATTAATTCTCTAATTATTGTTGTGAGGTTGAACCATTCTCTCTGCATAAGGACACAACCCACCTTGGGTGTGTCAAGCTAAATGAAAGAGAAAAATAGAAGAAATGAAGTCAATCAATAATAAGGGGGGCAACTGGGAGTTTATGCTTGATTACATTTATTACCACGATTCTATATGCAAAGCATAAAATGTGTCAGAGGTTGACATGCTTTGATCCCAAAATGTATCACCCTTTCTTATCTCTCATACTTTTAGCGTAAATTTTTTAAATTTTTCATAGATAACCTCGATAGAAAATAAATGACTCACTTGGGCTATTGAGGTTATAAAGGCATGACGTCACTTTTTTCGAATCTTAATTATGATAAAAAAGGGGTGGAAAAACAAAACGGTCTATTATCGTTAATTAAAATATTTTCACAGATCACATGCATCAGAAGCACCGACACGCTTGTGTGATAGATATGGCAAAAAAAGGGAGCTCTGCTCCAGGCCTTCGATACTCAGTTTACACTAATGGGCACTACTAAAAAAAAAAAAAGGGTCTTATAAACCGCTCTATCTATACCATTTTTGCAGAGACAATTTTAAAAATGTGATTTATGGTATTTTTATAAATATATGTAAAATTTTTGATCGATTATATATACAACGTATCTAAAATATATTTTTTAAACTAGTTGTTTTTACTATCAGTATAAAAATTATTAAAATATTTTTTATAAAAATAATATTTAGAAGTTTTTAGATTGTTCTACATATTATAACTGATCTAGAATATACATTTTAAATCTAGTATTTATATAATCGATCTAAAAATATAAAAAATATTGTTTAAAAAATAATATTTACAAGCTTTTATATTGAATTTCGTTAAATCCAAGCTACAGAGTGATTTAAAACCTAAAAAAGTTATATAAGCTTTACTTGATTGCCTTTTAAAACTAAATTTGATGATCTTTGCGTTTTTTCATCTTTGTTTGCCATTTTTTTTAAACTTTCCCCTTCCTCATCGCTCACAAGACCACAATAATGAGCTCCTCTCCAATTATTTCAAGAGCAACATCTTCTCCAATTCATTCGAATTCGAACAACTTCTCATAACACCACATTGTGCTTGTTTGGTTGAGCGATCTTGAATCGGGCTTATTATATAAGCCCGATTCACGTAAATCGAGATAAATCTCCTCCATATATTTATCTCGTAGACCGTGAAAGCACCTCGTAGACCGTGAAAGCACCTCGTAGTCCGTAAAAGCTACCTCGTAGACCGTAAAAGTTACTTCATATTCCGTGAATTACAATTCATAAGCACGATTGAAATTTTCAACCGCTGTTCCAAACAAGCTCATTGATGATCTTCTCGCATAAGCTACCGTTCTCAAAAATAAAATTTAAAAAAAATTGAAAAATCCAGATCTCAAAATCACTTCTTCACAACGATTTTAAAATTTAGATTTTTTAATTGTTAATTTTATTTGTTAGACAGCGCATCTATTATTTGGTCTAGCAAGTGTTTGACTTTCTAAACATCTCAATATATGACTTAATCTAAATCCATCTTAAAAGTCAATTTTAACTAGTTTAAAAGGCCTTTTCTAGTAGTGGGATTTAATTGTTCCAAAGTCTCAATCATAAAATATAAATAATTCCCAAATCCATAAATAAGCAAAGTTAAACGGAAACCTAGGTCTTAGTCTATCCGCTACTAAAAATCCAGATAACTCGTGGAAATTAAACGACTAGTGGCCAAATGCAAGTCATAAATTGTGTATTTTATTTTGCAAAAAAATATGTATTTTATTTTGAACCATGATTAAAAAAAAATTATATGCTCCCTCTAATCATGGACATGTTCTTGAAGAAATTTTTTTTCCACAATATAAGTTCCTTGATGCATTATTAATGAATTTTTACCAATGTAGAGAAGTATTTTTCTATGCCCTTAGATATGAGCAATGTTTAATTTTCAAACAAAGTTAATAAGTTAACCTTGAGGGGGAATATTACTTTATTTTGAATATTTAACATTTAATTTATTTTCCTTATAAAAAAAAATTATATTGTTGGACCTAAAGAAAATGAATGACTATCATGTCTTCCCACAAATCCTGCTTCCCTCCATTGCTTTCCCACCCCTTGCCTCTCCATTATCCAAAACACTACCGTTTTGGGTTGGGAGGTGAGATTGGACCTTTTTTTTTTTTAAAAAAAACAAATATGTAGCATCATAAAATATTTTTTAAGTGATATCCAGTATGTTAAAATAATTTTTGATGCACTGATCACCCTTAAAATAACAAACAACACTCTAAAGTATTTTTTTAATAATATCCAGTATCATAGATTAATTTTGAAAAAAATATTTAAGGTGCTGAATGAGTTAAAAATTAATTTATGATATTGGATGTTACAAAAAAAAAACTTTAGGGTGCAGTATGTTAGACAGTAGTTACTAATGAAAAATTATTTAAGGTGCTGAGTGAGTTAAAAATTAATTATTTTTAGTAACACTCAGTATCATAAATTAATTTTTAACTCACTCAGCACTTTAAATAATTTTTCAGTAGTAACTACTGTCTAATAAACTGCATTTTAAAGTATTTTTTTTAGTAACATCCAGTATCATAAATTACTTTTTAACTCATTCAGCACCTTAAATAATTTTTCTAAAAATTAATTTATGATACTGGGTGTTACTAAAAACATATTTTAGAGTGTTGTTTGGGAGACAGTAGTTACTGCTAAAACATATTTGAGGGTGATCAGTGTATCAAAAATTATTTTAAAATACTGAGTACCACTTAAAAAAATACTTAGGATGCTATATATATATATATATATATATATATATATATATATATATATATATTAAAAAAGGGACCCAAATTCCCCTTTTTTTTTTGTTCAAAACGGTAGTGTTTTAGGTAATGGAGAGACAAGAGATGATAAAACAATGGAGAGAAGCTGGATTTGTCTTCCCATTTACTCCCTCTTGTACTTAATATATTATCTATTTGGAGGATTATTTTTAATTCTAAATATATAATATATTTTTAATATTTGAAAATTTTTTAATATATCATTAATGTTATAATTAAAGAAAAGAGGGAATTAAAGAATTAAAAAAAATAATTAAAATATTTTAAAAAATATATGTCATATTAATTAATTTATCTAATTTTATTAATTTAATTAAAATTAAATAAATAAATTTTATATTAAGTATCGGGTAGAGTAATGGAAAAAAAAGTATCCACGTGAGACTCTAACCTTCTTTTTGTGTCGTCTTCATCTCAAAATCACAAGCAACAATCAAACCGCGCCGCAATATGCCACCAATCACATCCCTCCTAAATTCAAATTTGCTACGCGTCTCCTCTGGATTCGTTCTTTGGCCAATATATACGCTCGCTTCCTTGTTAAATTCCACTTCCGTCCTTGCCTTTACAGGGGCCCCACACTTTCCACGTTAGTTCTAACGGACCCCACCGTCTGTTCCGTTCCCCAGCGCCTCCCTCTCTTCCCGTGCTTTCTCTCTCGCGTTCTCTCTTACGTTCGTTTCAGTTCGTTCCTTCTTCTCTCTTCTTTTCGTTTCTGCAGACCAAGCCAAAACCCTAATCAGTCATTCTCGAAGAGCCATTGGTGGGTGCTTGTTGTGTTCGGTTACTTTCGCTGAAGGGATGTGCGGCATTGGTGGAATTCTTATCTAGTGCGAACTGATGAGATTTCTTATGGCCAAGAGCTGTTCGGATTTGTGAATACTAAAAGACTTCGATTGATATTGGTTTCGGTTTTTATTATGTCTGATTTGGTGGCCCGTACGGGCCGGCTTAAGCAGCGGTATGAGAACGGATATCGCCTTGTCGCCGGGTATTTTTTTTTTAATTTCTTAATATGCCATTCATGAGCATTTGGTGGGGTTTATGTTGATTTATTTTGGGTTGTTTCTTGGTTGGGTGACGTAGAGGAGAAATGTCATTTTCAGGTTGAGATTACAATCGGGCTGATAACATATTTTGTGGTTGATTTTTTTATTATTATTAATTGATTGATGATTTGGTTTCTGTTTCTCTTGTTTGTTGGCTTCCATCTTTTCTTCTCTTTCTTCTGATTCTTGCGGTGCTATTGTGTTGCAACTTGCACGCTTAGATCAATTTATTGATATTGACTAAAATTTCTATTTGACAGATGATTACTCTTACTTATTATTTTAAAATTCAAATCATCATTCCCATGCAGAAGGAACAGGATTATCAAGGACCTGTTGGGTTGATCGGACGCATTGAGTTTAGGCGTATTTGCTCGAATGATTGTGGGTCGATGACTGTTTTAGTAAATTATTTTCTTTATTATGGATGAGCAGGTCTACTCAGCAGTCATGCCATGTCCTTTGTTTTTTTCTTTACTATTACTTCAAATTAATTATTGAAATTAACGTAGTTAGAATCGTCTCTTAATTACAAACTGAGGCAAAAAGTGAAACTTTTCCAAGTTAAACGCTCTAAACAGAGACCTTTGGATTTTGGAGTATAAATTTAGCTTGCATGGTAATATGGATGCTTTGTCTCTCCATTGCAGATGCAGAACTAATTAATCAATGAACGTAACGGTCTATTTTGGGTCTTTGAATTTTCGTTCTTGGCAGGAGATTCTGAGAATATTAAATAGGTTTGTCATCCTGAGATATTTTCCTGTTGTGAGATCACACTTGGGCGGATCCGGTTAGGTTGTGTTTTGTGCTTTTTTTGGGTGTGGGCATCATGGCTCACAAATTAATCAAAGTACCTTATATAGAGGTTAGGATTTGACGTAACTCTGTACAGTTTAGTAAGTATTTGCATGTTACTGATACACACAACAGAATTCTGGAATATTTTTGGCATGCAGTTTGGCGTGTGCAATCCATGGTCGTTTAATTTCTCAACAATAATTCTGCAAAAGCACTTTAGTGTTCCAATTGTAACTTTTGAATTTTGATCCTCTTGAATTTCTGGTAGTCTTGTTGGCTTTCAGATTTTTTCTTAGCTGTCACCAAGCAAAATTTGAGATTGACTTGACCAACTACTATATGGCTAGACTTTAAAATTTAGAATCTTGGATGGAGACGCTGGAATCTCAAGAATGCGTATACTGTTTTTTTTAGACAATTTAACACCCCCTCCCTCCATAGGGGAGGGGATCCTTATTTTGGTCACTTGGGGTATAGAACTTACAACCTTCTCTATAAGAGGAAGTGTGGGGTGCCACTTGAGCTTGAAGCTGTTGGCAATAATGTGTATACTTAGTAGGGTTAACCAAAGTACAAGTGAAATTTCTTTGTTCTCTTTCTCCTTTTCCTTATAATGATATAATCCAAGAAAAATTGCATGTAGTGGTTGATGGGGATTCAGTCATTAGATCACCACATTGACTTGTCATATTGTTTGATATATTTTTTATTTTGTTATTTTTCTTTTTCTTTTTTGAAAAATCTTGGAGAAATCTTTAATTTCTCTTTCTTAAAATTACTAATCAAGTAACTTAATTTATAGGCATTAATAGATCATTTGTTGCAACCTTTTGAAATAGTAAAATTTTGAATATAAGAAAGGTGGAAGTGAACCATAGAGAGAGTTTGGAGATAGCAGGTGGTGATATTCTTTTCACGTTTTAATAGAAGCGAGAAGCAACTAAAACCATGTCAGCCATGTTCTTTTGGCTGGGAATTGCATGAAGATTGAAGAGAACTTTGATATGATTGTTTTGGCTATATCCACATATAGCCCTGTTCTTCCAATGCTAATGTCGCTGCCAATTTCAATTGTTGCAGGTGCGTTCCATTTAGGTATAGAAGTACTGATGTTTGTAATTCTGATTCCAAGAAGATCGTTGAGGTCCTTATGATTAGCTCTCCTAGTGGACCTGGCCTTTTGTTTCCAAAGGTAAATTTTAAAAATATTTATTTTTATCTACAACAGAAGCGATTTATTTATTAAGGGGGCTTATGGAAAAGTATAGGAGTAAAGGAAGAGATTTATATATGGTTTTCATTGATTTGGAAAAAGCGTATGACCGGGTACCAAGAGATGTACTTTGGAAAGCCTTGGAAAGGAAAGGGGTAAGGGTTGCATATATCAAAGCCATTCAGGACATGTATAAGGGGGTTACAACCAATGTTAGAACGCCTGGAGGTGTTACAAAGGACTTTCCTATAAGGATTGGACTACATCAGGGATCAGCCTTAAGTCCTTATTTGTTCAATCTAGTGATAGATGTGCTAGTTGAGCCTATAAAAGAGGAGGTCCCTAAATGCATGTTTTTTGCGGATGATATAATTCTGTTGGCTGAATCCAAAGAAGAAATTAATTCTAAACTTGAGATATGGAGACAAACTTTGGAATTGAGGGGCTTTCGTCTTAGTAAGAGCAAAACTGAATATATGCATTGCAAGTTTGATAAGAAACAAGGCCAAAGAGAAGTGGAAGTTAAATTGGGAGGGCAAGTCATCGCATAAGTGACAAAATTTAGATATTTGGGATCAATTATACAACAAGATGGTGAAATTGATGGAGATGTCAATCATATAATTCAAGCCAGATGGTATATATAGAGAAAAACTACTGGAGTTATTTGTGATCGTAAAGTACCTAATAAGGTAAAAGGAAAGTTCTATCGCACTGCTATAAGACCAGCAATGTTATATGGTAGTGAATGTTGGGCTTTAAAGGGACAACATGGACATAAAATGGGGATAGCTAAAATGAAGATGTTGAAATGGATGTGTGGCTATACAAGAAAAGACAAGATTCGTAATACTCATACGCGAACGAGTTGGAGTGGCCTCTATTGGAGCAAAAATGGTAGAAAATCGTTTGAGGTGGTTTGGACATGTTCAGCGAAGGCCATTGAGTGCTCCAGTGAGAAGGGTTGATCAAGCAGTATGAAGTCCTGTTAGACGAAGTCGAGGAAGGCCGAAACGAACGCTCAATGAGGTCATAGAGAGAGACCTTTTAATTAATAATATATCAAAATCTATGATTTTTGACAGAGCACAATAGCGCCGTGTGATCCATGTAGCCGACCCCACCTAGTGGGATAAAGGCTCTGTTGTTGTTGTTGTTTTATATTTTTCTTAGTGTCTAGCCTTCCATTTGTTTAACAACTACTGTTTGATATCTGATGAACTTTTTTCTGATGGATGTCTTTGTTTTGAGGAACAGGAGTTCCAAGTAATTAATTTTGTTTTTATAATTCAAGGTCTCATTTATTTATATTTGGATGTTTATTTTGTAGATAGTTTAAAACCAAAAATTATAATGCCGGAGGTATTATTGACGTGATTGTGTCAACTTCCTTCTTTTTTAGTGAACACCGTTTCAACTTTTGCATTGCCACAATACTTACACTAAAAATGTAAGCCTAAAGTAAAATACTTGGCAGTCTATTGTGTTTCTACTCTTTCTGTTTTCATTGTATATATGGAAATGAAAACTGTATTTTTCAATTATTTTGCCTTTTGATATTAATCTTAGTACCTTGTTGAGAAAAGGAAACATGCATTTCACAATAATTTATGTTCTTATAAATGTGTGAGTGACAGTGACTAACAAACAATTCTTGTTTTAGAGAACCTATGTAGCTTATTCCTATAGGTTTGTGGCTTATCTTGAGAGAAGTAATGTCTAGAGCTTCAGTTATTGAGGTTCTCCACTTGTCACTGGTTTTAAAAGGCTAGAAAATTGGTAGAATGACCTTGATGGACTTGGTACAGAATCTTTGATTTAGATCCAAAGAGAAAGTCAGCTATCTTCTACTACTTTTTTATGATAAATAACAGAAAAGTTGCATCAAATAAATTAGATTTCTGTCTTTTTCCTTAATCCCCTTACGAAATTGACATATGTGATTCTGTACGTGACAAGGTATGCCAGAAATCTGGAATTGCTATGTTTACAAGGTTCCTTGTGTCAAATTTTTTCATAGGATATAGTTGCTTATGATTGGGAAACACTTTTGATTAAATGAAACTCAGTTGAATTCGGAGTAGTTGTTCCCATCATGAAATCTGCTTCTTAATTAACAAATTATGTGCTTTATTTGTATCTGGTATTTTTGTGAACAAGGTTCGCTAGATGTTGTTCCAAACTTCCTATTCTATGCTTATTATTGCATAAGGCTATTGGCAGATTGCTACTTTTGCCTTCCCATCAAAACTTTTATTAAAAAATTTAAAAACTTATGCATTGGAAGACCAGAGATTTTCCCCCGTCTTGACAAGAGCACTAGCATGTGTTGGTAGGACATGAGCATGCCTTGCTCTTTGTTTTAACAAACTTAATGACATCATATGATGCAATAATGGGATTCCAAAACAAGCTTGTGTTAGAAGATTTATGTTTGTGGTAGAGGTCAATGATTCAATGGTTGACTTGTGAGACTAAATTAGTTTGTTGAGGTATCATGCTTTAATTTAATAGTCTTAAATTTGTATTGTCATTTTTATTTGGTGATAATGCATTTTGTCATTTTAATCCATATAAAGGATTGCCTTGAAATGAAACAATGTGACAGGGTAGATACGTTATTGTGCTTGAAGGCTAACTTGAGACCCGTAGAATAATTTAAGATTTTATTGAATTGGTTACATATTGTGCTTGAAGGCAGATATGTTATTGTACTTTAAATTCCTATATAAAGCTTGATGAAATACCTATATTGCATGGTGTTACATATTGGAAAGGATTATGCAGCTTTGTAATGAATTGCCTGCAACCTCTTACTCAGGAATCCTTTGAAAGTTACTACTATATAGGTTTTTTACTGTGATAAAATTATTTTGGTTGAGATTAACTTTGGTGAACTTCAGTGATCTCCATCTTTTTTTCTTTTGGAGAAAACAGTGGTCTCCATCTTATATTCTGCTTTTTCTGATGTTATTTGTATTAAAGGGAGGTTGGGAGAATGATGAAACTGTTGAGGAGGCAGCTACAAGAGAATCGATTGAAGAAGCAGGAGTTCGAGGAGACCTAATGGTAAATTTTTCTAATCTTGCACCTACTTCCATTTTGTTGTTTTGATTTTCATTATACAAGTATTTAATTCTATTTTTTCTTTTAAATCTAAAATCAATGTTTAACTCTATCATGCATATAATAACTAAAAGTATGATAAATGATACAGTCAATATTTAATTCTGGACTAAAAGTGGAGATAATTTTGATTTGTCAAATTAGTTTCATCTTATCCACTTGAAAAATGGAATTAAGAATGAAAAATTTCCCCTGTTGGTGTGAGGAATTGTCTCTTCTAAAAATGAAAAGAATTTACATGGGAAATAAAGAAATTTTATGGTTGAACTATTTTGTATTTAAGATGTAAGCAACTTTCTCCCTTTCTCACTAATGTCAAATTACTTTTTTTTCTATCCCTATTAAATACACATCTTTATATTTATTATCCCCCACTCACCACTAATTCTCTTTCATCTCCTCATTTATTACACATTCTCTTTCATATTTTATAACTCTCTCATATTTGTTACTCATTCTCTCTCCTATGCTCTTTTTATAAATTGTGGCATATTTAGAAGAAACATAACATTTTTAACTAATCTTAACCGTCAGTTCATTTTGTGCAATAAAGATAAAAGTTGCTTATTAAAAAGATCGGAGGGAGTAATACCTTAATTTATTTTATTGTTAAGGGATTTTTTTTTTAGATTAAAGTAACTATTAGTTTCTGAATTTTTTTAATTGATGTTATATGGTTAGTATGGATTTTCTTAAAACAATGTTTGATACTTGTTTATTTGTTTTCAGGACTTTCTTAGTTACTTTGAGTTTAGAAGACCCACCAAGATGAGTTCAATTCGGAAGGACTGTGCAAGGCGGCAATGTTTGCCTTGTTTGTTAAGGAAGAGCTTCATTCATGGCCTGAGCAGAAGTTTAGAAATAGGAATTGGCTATCTGTATCAGAAGCATTTGAAAGCTGTCGACATGCATGGATGAGAGATGCTTTGGATTGTTTCTGCAAATGGCATCAACGTACAAAGAATGATTTTCCTTCATCTTAATAGGGGCTTGCTATCAGATTATTCAATACAAAAATATAACATGTGAAAGAATATTTTTGGTGCTTAAATATAAACATATTTCTTTATTGAAAAACTTGATAGCAAGCAACAAACTTACTTTTTTGTCGTTTAAGAAATAGTTTTTTTTTTAGGCAATCCATCAATTGTAATTTGAAAATTGGTTATTATGGGTAATCAGTTGGAGAATTCTATTTCTAGTTAGAATTATATGATTATTGTTTGAAGTCTTTGGGTTAACCTAAGTATTAAATATCATTCATACACTTGGGCTTATATTGGCATGCTTAATAATTCTCACTTCTACCTGATTTACATGATTTTTACTAACTCTGGAATGAGTTTCTTACCCATGTAACTCATGTTGCTATTGCACAAGTTAATGTAATTCTTCTTAAATTTAAATTTGCCATGTATTTCCACACCATTTGTCCGGATTTTTACATGTATGCTCCATTTTCAGTTAATTCCGCTTACATCCCTCCTATTTAGAAAACTAAAATAAAATATTTTATTTTTTTGCTAACAAATTATTCAATATAAAATATAATATGTAAACATATTTTTTCTGAAAAGATCAATCATGGATACTAAAATCTATGCATATGATGCCTTTATTGAAAAACGAATACCGCTTGTTTAGGTTTTTTGGGTTAACTTAGGTATATACATTTATGCACCTTGAGCTTATATTAATTAACATACTAGTTCAAGAAATTTTTACTGCGGCATGATTTTCACTTTTCTTGCATAAGTTTATATAATTTTCACTCATCTAAGTTACATGTATATGCTGTTTTTCTTATATGAGTTCATGTAATTCTTATCTCTGACTAAATCATGCATGATCTTTTTTAAGTTGACTATTCTCATGCTCTCACCGTCCTCCTTTTCTATTACTTATCTGGGCCTTTAAATTAAAACTTGAGTGGTTTAGATTTAATATTTTATAAAAATATTTATTTATTGTAGTTTTAAATTATCATAGCTAAAATTTAGAAGTTTTTGAATTTACTTATTTATTTTTAACTAATTTAATATTTTAGTAATAACATTAAATCAAAACTATTCAAATTTCAATCTAAAGGTTGAGATGAGCAGTAAAAGGAAAGAGGAGAGGAAGAAAACAATAAGAATACATAAGGATAGCCAAGTCCGATCTTTTTGAATCTTGATATAAAATAATTTTCCTTAACTTTATAATTAATCCTCTAAACCTTTATTTTTATACAAATAATTTATATGAGTGGAGTTGAACAAGACGCCCAGCAATGAACCAAGACACCCATAGCGCATTGGGTCCATCCAGGCCCAATGAAAAATTGCCAATGTTCGGCTCGCTCAAGAAAAGCCTATAATGGGCGGGCTTAAATTGACATACAAGTATATTAAAAAGGACAAGCTATGGGCACACCTTCTAGATGCCCATGCTCGCCCATATATGTGTATTATATATATACTCAAGAAAAGCCTATAATGGGCGGGCTTAAATTAACAGACAAGTATACTAAATAGGACAAGCTATGGGCACACCCTCTGGCTGCCCATGCTCGCCCATATATGTGTATTATATATATATAAAAGGTGAAGTCAAAGTTGCTTTGGAAGCAATTTTTCCTGATACGATATAGCATGAAGTTAAGTTGAAGCACATTATAGATATCTTGCATAGCTTATATGATAACTTCATCACTTATGATGAAACATGTGGATTTTAATCTAAGTCAACATTAGAGTAAGTGGATAATAGTGTTTATTATGAAAATGTTTTAGTTCTAGAGGTTGAAACTAAAGTATCTTTGTTTGCTATTGATCACACATGTAATAAGTTTTTAGCCAATGCAAAGACTATGATCAAGAGGGCTAAGCAGCTTTTTCAGAGGTGGATGAATATTTTCAAACCGATTTAATAGAATATTGTGAATCAAAATTTGACCTTTTGGCATAATGACAAGTTTACGCTTTTTAAGTATAATGTTTTAAATTTGATTGCATTGTGATCTGTTAGTCTCCACAATGTTTTCAAAATCTACTTTTAGTACTGAGAGTCGAATACTATATGCTTTTAAAAGCTGTTGAAGCATTTATATGTACTCAAAATTGACTACTAAAGTTCTACCAAATTAGAAGAGGTTAATGTTGATAATTTCATGCATGTCATTTCATGTGTTGTTTCAATGGAAAATAATGAGGATTATGATGCTTTATTATTAGTACTTTTTGTAATTTATGTTACGAAAGTAGTCGCAACAATATAGGAGAAATGCAACTCCATATTATTTTTTTAAAAAAAAATGCACTATCAAGCTGCCCATGCCTACTCAAACCCACATAGGTTTAGTCCAACCCATTTAACATGGACTTTAACTGGCATTTGACAAGCATGAGCTAACTTATGCCCACTAAGAAATAAATGGTCGGGCTAAGACCTGACCATCGAACAACCCAACCACTGCACAGCCCTTCAAATGAGGTTTTTTTGCACAAGATGCCAAGAAAATTATCTCAACCTTTACAATAGCACAGTTTTTTCCCCTTTGAAGTTTTAAAACTGAGGTCCATTTGAACATAGTTAAAGAATGATACAATTAATTTTATATTCTAACAATATACATTTCAAATAATTGAACTTTTAAAGCTCTCAAGCAAGCTTTATCCTACTAGGCAAAAACAGTTACATGAATTACACAACATTACGTTAGATAAGACGTAAACAACCTTTCAACAATATAACTAAATAATATTCTAGAAAATTTGGGGGCAAATTGTTCCTCTTTTTTTTTTTTTAGGAAAAAAAAAAAACACTTGTTGACTCCAGACATAACTGTATCAAGAGTAAGGATCAATGTCAAGACCAGTAGGCCACTTCACATTAAGCCAACTCCAAATGAGAACAAAACTATCAGGTAAATATGTTACAGATGGGACCATTCCATTCAAAAAAATAATGGGACTGCATGGTTAAGGTGCGTTTAAAATAAAAGGAAATAAAGAAAGAAAAAGAAAAAAAATGAATTAAGTCGATCAGAAGAGAATTTGTACAATAATATATGTAATGTATATATACCTCAAAATCTGGGAATACATGCTTTTGAGTTATGAATGAATGACCTATTGCCAGTTTTCACCATGTCTGCCTTGGAATCTCCAATAATATCCGGCATGGCAAGCCAAATTTCCTCCATTTTCTCACCAAGAGAAGATCCAGCTTTTCAACGGTCAGAGCTTAAGTTATTATAGTTCAGAGCACATCTGGTAGCATGGAGTAAGAAGCCTTCCATTTCTTTGCACAAAGCCTAGGCCCCAAAAAACAATAGCTAAATAGCTGAATTGAGAAAAGCAAGTTATGATATGAATGTGTCAAATGATGTAAATATGGGATCCAAGATCAGTTCTCATCGAGAACGATATCCGCAGGGTCTCCTATCCACGGCCTTCCTTCCCTCCATCGGAACTTAATTCTTAGCTTACCATTTGAATCTACTCCAATCACCTGTCCCTTACTAGCATGTGTCTCCATTCCCCATCCCCACCGGGGCGCCACCAATCCATCTCGGATTCTTACTTTATCCCCAACTCTAAATGGTCTAACTCTTTCCATCTCCCATGCCTTGCAAAGCCATAGCCTCTCAGTGAAACAGAATGCCACCCACAGATCATCATCTTCCATCCGATGCACAACCCCTAAGCTTGAATGGTTCACTTCTCCCCACTGGTGCGTTGGTGTTGAAACAGATGCTCTAACCTTGACCCAGTCTCCAATCTGGAGCTCCTCCTCTTCTACCAAATCTACTTCTGCCGGGTCCAGCATCCATGCTTTCGATCCTGCTGGAGTGTATATTCGAAGCTTCCCATCGGCATCAATGGCTGATATGGTTCCAATACTAGCATGGGTGTGTCCAGACCACCCAAATCTTGGCTGTTTTACAGTTTGTTTAACCATGACCTTTTGTCCAACAACGAGTTTCTCAACTCTTTCGAGATGGGAAGTTGGTCCTACCCATCTTTCTTGTTCCCCACAAAAGCCAACATGATTGTTTCCATCCCATAGATCACCTTCATACCCTATGCCTTGTACAAGACCAACACTACCGGGTCCAACAGATTTCCAGTCATCGGCATTATCTTTCAACTTCACCCACTCTCCAACTTCAAACATGTGCTCAATCTCAAGGTCCACAGGATCTCCTCTCCACAAACCAGGCAAACCAGAGAATGCCACCCTCACTTCTCCATCGGCATGTATAGTAGTTATAACACCTCGTGATTCAGGATGAGCTCCTCTCCAGCCCCATCTTGGTTCAACCAAACCGGTTCTGAACCTAACATACTGCCCAACTTTAAAGCAAGGAACCTTTTCAACATCTGTATAATGAGTGATCCACTTCCCTTTACGAAAACAGCAAGCCAACTCCAAGTATCCAGAATCCTGTACACTATGCACAACAGCTATACTTTCTTTTCCAACACTATTCCAGTCATAACTTGGTCTGTTTCCTAGGCTTGGTTTTGAGCGTACCCAATCACCAACTTCAAATCTAGGAAGTCGTTCTGCATCTCCAGGAGAAACTTTCCACAAGCTCTGCCTACCAGTGACTCTCACCTGTGAAGAATAGCAGAATCACAAGTCTAGCAATTTAGAGATAAATTAAATGAACCTAACCACTGCAAACATTCCTTTTCCTTATCTCAGAAGTGATCAAAATTTCAATCAACCTATATGGAAACTTGTCAACAGCAGTAATAGCTCGGATGAATGGCTATTTCCGAGGTGATGTCCTATAAAAGCATTACATGACTTGTATGATTTATGCAAAACATCTCTACTTAAACCAAGGTCCCATTTAGCTATCATTTTGGATGACACATCAGAAGTTTTAGTTCGGTTAGAGAACTAGAAATATTTGGTGCTAGATTTTTGAAAACAAAAATTAGTAGGCTTACATTTAGAGCACCATCCATGTCAATTCTCACTATTTTTCCAACAGAAGCTGGTGATTCATTTGACCATCCAAGGCGAGGCTGAGTAACAGATGGCATCACATGAATCTCTTGTCCCACCTCAAAAGGAGGAACCTTCTCCACATCAGTGACAGAGCAAGAGAAAGGCTTACTCCTGAAGCAAAAGGCAATACCCATATCCCCATCCTCTTCCAAGCTATGAATTATCCCGATACTGCTCTTTGTAACATCCTCCCACCCATACTTTGGAGAAGACACTGAAGCTTTCACTCTGACCCAATCTCCAACCTGTTTCAGAAAAAATATATATATTAAGCATCCAGCATTAGATAGTTGAAAGCATAAATTTAAAATGAAAACAAAAAGCAGGAATAATCACCTTGAAATCTTCCACCTTCTCCATGTCAGATGGATCAGCCTGCCATGGTATGGGCCGATTTGGTATATCCATTATTAATAAACCATCATTCTCTATCTCGCTTATTCTTCCTACACTATGATGTGTCTCACCACCCCAAGCATATCTAGGTTCCGCAACAGATCGCTTCACACAAACCCGATCACCTATCTGTGATACCAACAATTTGTTAGACACTTCTAATAACAACTTTCTAATGAAAGGAAAATGGAAATCTACATTTTTCTTACCCTAAAAGGAGCAACATGCTCAACCTCTTCTGGTTCACAATGCCATGGATTTGGCAGATAGCTCAGTTCAATCAAGAGACTACTGTCTGGCCTAATACAATATACTATTCCAATGCTTCCGGGTGTCACAGACCCTAATCCATGCTTTGCAGATGTAAGAGTGGGGCGAATACGAACCCAGTCTCCAACCTTGAATTCCTCAACCCGTTCCATCTCGGATGGGTCAGCTTTCCACCCTCTGGATGCTCCAGGAAACCCTACACGGAGGATCCCATCATCATCAACGCATAAAACTGTCCCGATGCTGTCGCGTGACTGTCCACGCCAACCAAACCTAAAATAGATAATCAGTTATTAATAATGTAGGAAAAATAAAAGGCAACAAGAATTAAAAACTTATGAAATGCATGAGGCACTAAATAACAAGAAGTCAAGTAACATATGAATCTTTTCTATTTTACTTTTTGTTTGTCATGAAATTGGAGCAAGCCAAGAGAATAAGTATCTGTCATGAAGGAAGAACTAAGAGATTTTTATTCAAACGTGGATCTTCTCTAATCTTTTCACTTCTATGCAACGAAACAAGAGCCTGAATATAGATTAAAGGGCAAAGTACTACATCTTCCAAACGAAAAGAAAAACATGAATGAACAAGCCATCCAGCTAAATCAACTGACATGGTTTCCCAACAATCACATCCTACACATCCTTTACAAACCACTCCAAGAGAGGGGAAAAGATTTCAAAGAAATGTTACAATGACAACAAAAGCATACCCCACAGCAAATATAAGATTATATGGCCTGTATGTATATAGCACAACAAGTAGATATAAAGACTTGGCAACTAAAATCACCAGAGAATTTCAAATTGTTCATCAGTTTCCTTCTAAATTCTCTAACTAACCAGAGTTTACAGTTCATAAGCTTTGCCACCCCCCCCCCTCTCTCCTGTTAATCTTCCTTTTGTTGGTAAATTTTCTCAGCAATGGGCTTTCTCTGGTAGCTCATGTGGTGCACAAGGAAGCAAAAAATCTAGTTGAAGTGTGAATATGGCATGCTAATTTCTAGTGCATTCATGCGGAGCAAAACTCTAGTAGATTCAACAAAATTACCCTTGGTGTCCATCCAAGTGCTTCTTTACCTTTTTGATTCATTTAGATGGGTTGGAAGCTCAACAAAGTTCATTTTTCCACTTAAGTTTACGTTTCTCTCCTTTTCAGCAGTGGAATTTGAAGGAGATTCCAACTTTTAAGCCAACACATAATAAAGAGAAGGGGCGCAATAAAGCAATAGAAGAAAGCAGCCCAGAAACAAATTATAAATCAGATGTAGTAGTAACTCAACTTTTCAGAGCTTTGAGTGAGATGGACAGATGGATGTCTCCCCTTCGGATCCACATTCCCTGCTCATCAAAAAGATGAGCAGGGCCATGCTCATCACCCCAATTTTGGGTTTTCTTTTAATTTTTTTTTTTGGAAAAAATACTCCATGCACTAAAAATTAATTAGCTTAAGATATTGGGTGTTAAAAAAAAACTCAGATATTGGGTATTATTAGAAAAATATTTCAGGATCCTGATGTTGTAGGAAAAATATTTCTGAATGCAAGACTAAAAATTAATTAATTTTGAGATATTGGGTGACAAAAATATTTCAGAGTGCAACATATAATTTAATCTAAATTAATAAGAATGCAAAAAAAAATAAAAAAAATTGGGTCCACCCCAAAAATGGGGTGATGAGCATGCCCCAACTTATCTTTTTGATGAGTAGGGAATGAGGACCTAGGGGTGTTCTCGGGATGGGACAGGATCGGGAAATCCCATTCCTGATGCCAATCCTGAGAATTTCTCTTCCCGATCCCGATCCCTTTTTTTTTTAAGAAAAAAAAATCCTACATTGAATTTTTTAGTGTTTCCTTTAGCCTAGGACAAATATATCATTTGTCTAATATCATATTGTACGAAATTAGTTCAATACAAATATATAATTAGTCCAATATATGCTTAAAGTTGTCAATTCAGCTACAAAAAGCAAATGAACAAGAACAAACAATTAGAATTATTTAATACATAATAAATGAAATTAACTAAATAAACTACAAGAATAGAGAGGATGCTAGGGATTTTCACATTCTCTTTACATTTGGTCTCGCCTTCTTAAATATTTTTAAGAAAATGTACATGTGTGTGTGTGTGTAATTGGGATCAGGAAAAAGTCGGGATCGGAAAGTCACATTCTTGATCCTGAACTCGAAGAATTTTTCCCGTCCTGAAAATTTCGGGACGGGATTTGCTCGAGATCTAGACGGGAAGATTGGGACGGGAAAATATTGTGCACCTTTATGCGGACCCCTCCCCTTCTCAACCTTTAATCTTATTTTCATTTCTTAAGGGGACAAAATTAGAATTTTATTTTTCAAAGGGGAAATGTCAAAAGAGAGAGGAGAGCAACAATATGGTTGAGAAAAATTTCTATAAAGAAACAAGTATCATGCAAAAGAAAACAGAAAGCAGTAGAACTTTGTTTATCAAATGACTTAATAAGCCACAAGCTTATTTACTTATAACAGATATGTGGACTTTTTTGCATAATTGAAAAGGCTGAGGTTATAACCTCGACATAGAGTACTAGTAATACAAGTGTGCACATACACACACGAACACACTTGTGCACATACATTACAATGTAGCATCTATGCAAGCCAAACCTGGGCTCTTTCACATCGGCTTTGAGCTGTACATGTTGGCCCCTGTCTAATGGAATGACTTTTACAACTTCACTTGCTAAAACACGAGCCTCTCCGGAACAAAAGGAGACAATGAGATTCTCCCTATCAGGAACACTTTGCACAAAGCCAACACTCGTTTGTCTAGCACCCTGCCACCCATATGTTGGAGTTGCAACAGTTCTTTTAAACTTCACCCAATCTCCCACTTCAAATCTAAATACATTCAGAAATAAACATATTATAATACCTATGTAAATATATTACACAAATCTGAATTGACAACGCCTACCATATCCTCAAAATAAAAAATAATAGCAGAAACAGATGACTTCCCGTACATTGTAGAAGATAGATGAACACCTCTATTGGCTAGTGCCTCCATCAGATCTTCAGATATCCATTCTCGAGGAAGTGCCTCTAAGATATCACGTAGGGTCTTGCCACTGTCATGAAAATAACCAATAGTTACAGTCGTGCATTCGCACTCAATGTGGTTAAGATGTTAAAATGATCTAACCATCAATAGTTAATGAGTTTCAGTTTCACAATATTTGACAAGTTCTTCGCACATATGTATACGTGTGTCTGCTTGTCATATATATACACATATATATGCATATAACATGGTTCATGACTACTTGCCTGTGGTTTCTCACTTCAACATCAGCATCAGGATTTCTTAGCATCACAATGAGCCAAGCAAGATTTTCACGAATCATTTTTGCGGTCTCTGCTGCTATGTGGAAAGAATTGTCACCATCATCATCCTGATACAAAATAATCCGAGTATCAGAATCTGCAATCACAAAGAAGATAAAAACAATTTCCTTCCAAAAGATAGGAGGCCGTCAATCCTCAAATATTTCCAGTGCATAAATCAAGTTTAAAGCTCAAGGAAAGGTTCATTCAAACCACTTATAATAGAAAAATTAACAGAATTATAGATCACGCAAATAAGAAAAAATTTCTTCCTCGAAGTAAAATTTCTAATCTGTGCAAAGTAACAAACAATAAATTCCAGATACATCCCCATGTCATATAATTCACAATCCACTCCTACATAGAAGTATATGCTGTATTAACAAAGGGAAATAGGTTCAATATTTCATTACATGCCTTTTTGTGCATATTCTGTTCTTTTGAATTTTTGTAGCGAATCGTGCGAATTAAATTTATCATATATTCAACCAACTTGAAGGCCGTAAATATATAAATACACTGCTTGTAAAAAATCACTACACTTGAATAACTCAAACAAAGAGGTGCTGCCACGGCAATTCAACTCAGTGATGAGTAAATTGTACATAATGAAAACCAGTTTTAGACCAAACACAGTGGAACATAAACAGTTATGATAAATCAGAAAGGAGAAAAAAAAAAAATTGAAACCCCACACCAAAGCATCGTCTTCATTGATCAAACAATAAAACGAGAGGTGTCGATTTTATGCCATTATGAGTAATATTATATATGATAAAATGGCAAAAATGGAGGCTTGAACGAAAAACCTGCAAATTATAATCAGCCCCAGCAGATAGAAGCAATCCAACACATGACTTTGCCCCCCTAGCTAGTGCTAAGTGAAGAGGTATACTGTTGTGCACATTACGGATGTTCACATCAACACCAGCAGCAAGAATAACCTACTCAAAACACCCAGAAACAAACAATTATCTTATACCATGTGTATACTTCAAGTACCAACAAGATATGACTAATTACTATACCACGTGTATACTTCAAGTACCAACAAGATATGACTAATTACTAATCATTCACTTACCTTGACCAACTCAACATCATTAGTCATAGCCGCTGTATGCAGGGCTGTCCGTCCATTCTGTGTATCCTGAGCAGATGGATCTGCTCCTGCAGCAAGCAGTATCTGCACCAATTCTCTGCCCTCTACATTTGACATGAACAAACATGATCAGATGATTCAACTAGAGTAATGAACAGAAGAAATAACACAATTGGTTTTTCCTGCAATCTCATACTTGAGTTGAACTATTTAACCAGATGAACAGAAGATGGAATTCAACAGCACTGAGTCATCAAAGTGAAAGACATACTTAAAACCCAACCAACATTAGGTCAGTAGTTATGCCATCCAATATATCACAAATCAAAATCCTCCAATCTCATGCTAGTTAACAACATTAACATGTATGATAAAAATCGCAATTACATTAACTACAGGTACACCCACTTAAGCTTTTAAAGTGAAAAAGCACTTGAACATTTAAAGTTTTGTTCCAACAATAAAAGTTTAGTTCCACAACACCAAAAATTACAAGACATGTCATAAAATTCAAACAAACAAACATCTTGTGTAAAAATATGATGGAATTGACCCAAGAAAACTGTTATGGAATCAGACTTACAAGAACATGGGATAGAGATAAGAGAGAAGAAAAATCGACTAAGGTAACAGTTGCTATTTTGTGAAGTCTAATAGAACTCAAACGGGATTAAAACTAAAAAATTGAAAACATAAAAAAGTATCAGATCCAACTAAGTTGAGATCTATCATTTTCTTTCTCACTCCAAATATTCATCATCACACTTTTAATTAGATATAGAGATTTCAACAAACTTCACAATGATTAGGATTGTCAGCACTTGCAAACTGTTGGAGGAATGATATTTTAAGTTCTAAAAGACGAATTTAATAACAGTAAGTTCCAAAAACCTTTACAGAAAAATAAGTTGCAAATATCAATTTTGACAATTATAAATGAGACTCTCACTTGTAATTAGTATGGCCTATAAAATTAAATAACAACCGAAACTCCTATATCTGCAATGGTTTGAATAGAGATTTGCAAGCATTGAGTCTAGTAGGAACTACGAAAGGAGTCGAGACCGCCCATCAAATTCGTCAAATCAGGGGTCACCCTTTTGTTAGGAAGTGGATAATATATGGGAACCTTGAGTCAAAATTCTCAATAATGCGAGACATACTAATACAGAGTTTTCAAACACAGATAAGCCACTTTTAACAGCGACCTGCACCCAAATGATAGAAATTAAATGTGCTCAAGTTGTTTCCTTAATATGACAGAATTTATTAAAAAATAACTTTCCAGATTGTGCAAAGCCTTGAAATAGTGTATGATATTGAAGCTCTTTGACTTTCTATTGCAGCTTGGTGGCAAAATATGAATGGCTTTAGCCTTTTAAAACAGATGCAGTTATAACAATCTTAATCCCCTTTATTTATAGCAAGACTTTCTTTAGCATCAAGGAACATCACTAATTCAGAGGAACCACAATTTTCAGTAAATAAAAAAGATAACATTTATATTGGAAATAATTACAGGTATATCAAATAAAAAAATAAATTTTAAATCACTATCAAGCAATAATCCCAGTTTCCAGATACCAATTTCATGGTCTTTTTTAGAAGCAGCCGCCATGCACAGTGCAGTGCCAATAGGGTTTGGAATGTCAATTGCCTCAGCAATCTCATTAGGAGTTGCAACTTCAACCCATCTTTTTACAACAGCCACATTCCACGTTGCCACAGACAAGTGCAGTGGTCTGTAACATCAAAATCCACAACAGTAAGAACAAATGTTCATGTTTTCATGAGACTTAGACAAAGGCATATCTAAATTCAACATCAATGTCACAGTAACTAGAAAGCATTTAATATGCCAAAGAATAAAAGGACTTTAAAACCCAAAAGAAATCACATCTCCAACATCTATCTGATACTACTATGAAAATTTGAAACCGAAGCACGTAGCAAAAGTTCATAGCTTGTGCTTTTAAAAGCTCTAGAAATGAAGGAACATAGTTTCACTCTTGATTAGTGCTAAACTAGTTAGTCCAGTGCACTCAAGCCAACGGCTACACTCAAGATTGAGAAACTAAATTAGGTACAAGTCTCCTTGGGAATCTAAAAACCCAAAGTTGCCACAGTTTGGTGAATGTTGAATTAAATTAAAGAAAAAGATGCTTGAAGCGATTCTCCTTTTTACATTTGCGTCAATAAAGATAAACAATCCAACGAGTTATAGTGCATGATTTACAGGGCAATTGACTAGCATCAAGCATTAACTGTGACCGACGGGATCATTAGAAGTAGCACTTAGAATCGTATAACTGCTATATTAAAATAAGATGTATGTCATAAATTAGTGGGCTGGGCTTGTATTTGTTATTTAACTCTTGTGCTTGAACTACTCCTATTAATATAAATAGACACATAAGGGAACGTAACATTTAAATCAGTGATCCTATTCAAACTTTTCTCTTGTTCATAACTCATATATACTTGTGAAAATTGCCATGTCCATATCCATGTCATAACAAATGCTTGACTTCAAAAATCCCAAAAGAGATTTTGATGAATCAATTCCCAAATTTCTACCCTTAAGGACTTAATCCACCTAGTAATATCCTAATTCTAATTGAAATACAAAATTCTAATAAGATCTTTTCCAACATAAATTACCCCCAAAATTATTGTTTTATAAAAAATATTCATTATGACATCACACACGTCAAAGAAGATGAGATAACTTAAGCAAACGTGTTTCACAACACACTATAATATAAAGGCTGTTAACGTAATTCTCAGCAGTTAGTTAAAATTAATTATTATATGTTTGGACTACTCAACATGCATATCTTAAGCTCAAAAGATGAGGGATGGATTTGGTCCCAAAAAAAAAACACCAATTGATGAATGGACATAAATTCATACGTCAGATTCTTCGAATTTAAGATGCCCATTGATCTGCAGCCTCCATTTTCCAATATCACAAGGGCACAGTCTGTGTACTTCTTGGAAACTGCACGATGCAGTACGGTTTCTCCTTCATCATCCACTGCATTAGGATCCGCTCCAGCCAACAGTAATTCCTGTTATTTTTCCACAAAAATTATATAAAAACAGCTCTAATCAAGACAAATAAGAATCAGAGTACAATTCATGTAAAACATACTCGCATGCAATCTGGCTGTCCATGATAAGCACAAACATGGGCAACAGAAGGGCCAAAGCCATCTCTCAACTGAGACCTTACATTAGCATTTCTTTTTATAAGACTATGGACACATTCTGGAGATCCAGCTGCTAATGCAAAAACAAGAGGAGGATCTCCATCTTTGTCCAAGACATCTACATTTGCCTCTTTGTACTCCAAAATAGCTTCAACAAGTTCTGCACTACCCCGTCTACAAGCCAGATGAAGAGCAGTTTGTCCATCAGCATTTTGAGCTTCCAATAAAGAAGATAGGTAATTGCTACCATTTTCTGATGCAGCCTTTGCAAGAAGAACTCTATCAAAAAGGAGAGAACATATAGACAGAATGAGTGAGAACAAAATGAGGCTAAATGAACGCAAACTGAAGCAGATCAGATGTAATTTGTCATGCTGACTAACCTAACACCTCTAACATCCCCTTCAGACACAAATCGATGAAGATGGTTTGGGTTTTCTCGTGGAACTTCTGGCTCAGGTAGCGGGGAAGGCTCAACCGCATTTGACACAGATGATTGAACAAAGTCACTGTGTGGACAGAAATAACATTATGACAGTTAACAAATATCAATGAAGATTGCCTAGTTTCACATTCACAAGGAAGCTCATACATAAACATAAAAAACCATACAGTCCATTATTTGGCTTCCCAATAAGATGCCATAACACTAACTTAGAAGGTGCAAATCATTGTTTACAATAAATTCCAACTTACTTATCAGGGCTTGCAGGAGGGCTGCGTGGTATTTCCTGCAAATGACGAAGAAATATAGCTAACATTGCATTAAAACTAGGCCTTTTGGCTGGTTTAAACTGCAAGCACTCTCCAATCATCTTCCACAATTCCCTTGGTATTCCACCCCCAACCACACTAGCATACTGCGGTGGCAGTTTCTTTCCCTTGACAACTGCTCGATAGATTTCTTCTGCACTTAAACCAGACCAGCTGCACAAGCAAAGGTCTTGAACTGAGAATTTCTAAAATGTAAGCAGTATAAATATTTGGGTACAAAAAACAAAAATGTATGAATAAAGAATGAGTTGCTCCACGTACGGAACAGAACCCGTGCACATTTCCACCAATGTACAACCAAAACTCCAGGCATCCGACTCTGCAGATATACCTATTGCATCATCCCAGAACAAGTTTAACGACTTCTTCACAGGTTCCCAAGCCTCTGGAGCTGTGTAATGTGGACTGAGCATTATACACTCCATACATGAATGGATCTTTGAGGAGTTATCACATTCTGCCCTGGCCTTCCGACAGGAAGGCTTCTTCAAAATTGTAGCAAGTCCATAATCTGAAATCACTGCTCGACCATTTGCATCAAGAAGAAGATTGGATGGTTTGAGATTCATGCAAACAATACCAGCAGCATGAAGTTCAGCCACACCTCTAGCAATGTCTGCTCCATATCTATATTTGGCAAAAACTAAGTGTCACTACTCACCATCAGTTATCATGTAAAATTAGCATGCAATAGGGAGAATTCAAATTCCATTGGTTTGACTTCAAAGCTAGCTAAATTATATGAATAAGAAAAGATGAAATCAAGACATAGGTTTACTGGTTCTAATTAAACTGTTTCCAGAAGATTACTCAACTCTTCCTTTGTTTTCGCGCAGAAGCCATAGGAAAGCACATAGATAAAACATTTTAATCATTCTATGCTAGCCTTGGCCTGGATAACAGCGAAGATACAGTTTTTAAGTTTCCCTCCAAATGATCATTAAAATTTCATCACTTTGCAGTGCATCCGACTTCTACTTACGGGTTTGCAGCATTATCCATCAAACAACTGCCGAGAAATTAATACAAAATATTAAAGTATAAAGAAAATTTAGTTTCCTTTTAATTACTTGTTACTAAGTTTAGCATTAACATCCAGCGGGTCAACAAAAAGTCTCATAAGATAGAAGAATGCTTAAGCCAAAATTTGATAACAGAACTGCCAAAAAACGGAATTCAAAACCTTAAGACTTGATCCAGAGTAAGTCTGCCTTCGTTACGCTGCATCTCCGACTGAACTGATCCATAACACCGGTCCATTACAAGACACAAACTTTCCTCCATCCTCATTGCTCCATGAAATGTACATACATTCCTACACCACATTGAAGCACGACGCAGAGTCTCAAGCTGCCCCTGCATCCAATCCAAATCCATCTCATCCACTACCGTAACCTTCTTCACCGCCACTTGATGTCGGCACCGACCATTTCCACCACCAATCACCGCTGTCCACATTTCCATACCAGCCCTCCTCCCCTCTCCTAGTCGGCGCAGAAGTTTCAACTCCTGGTGCACTCCAACCTCTAAAACCGGTCCACAGCCGCCGGAGCTCGATGTTTGGGAACCGCGACTACACCGGCGGCGAATGACCGAGTCCTCATCTTTGTCTACATCTTCTTCACCACCATCACCCCCTTCTTCTTCATCATCTGTGAAGTCACAATCAAAATTCGAACCGGACGCATTCGAAGCCGAGTGAATAAGAGCCAGCACGGCGTAGTTCTTGCGCAGAGCCTGCACAGAGTTCCCGACGATGGACACATGGCGACATCTCGGACACGCCAGCGTCGTATCTGGAGACGCCGAGAACATTCTTGAGAGACACTCTCTGCAAAACCCATGCCCACATTGGAGCAGAAGCGGGACTCGCTCTTCCTCGTTGTACCGCGTTTGGCAAACCGAACAACAGGGGACTTTCATATTCTCCTACTCCCTGAACTTCCAATCTCAGACTGACCCAAAAAACACAAAACCTTCACTTGCCTCAAACCCAGAGCAGATATTGTTCGATCGAAACTCGAGCTCGCAAAGATCTTGTTCACGCAGAATCGAAGTTGATAGGAGGTGGAAATGGCAGATCCACAACCGAATAAAAGAGGAAAATTGGAGAGAGAGATTAAGCTGGAGCCAAAGTGATCAAATAAGCTAACGAGGGAAGAAATCTAGAGGCAGAGAGAGGCTCTGTGATAGAGGGAAGTGGGGAAGTGAAGAAGGAAAGGAGCGATATGTGAGGGATTTTGGTATTATAACTTTCTTAATTTCCTTTCCATTTCTTTCGGTTTCTATGGAAGGTGGCTTCGGTGGGTAATGCAGTGGGCTGCTCTTGCTTGGACTTCCAAGTCCTCAACGCCGTTTCTCCCATTTGTTTGTACAACATAGGTACACAATCTGTAGGTGATTTTGAGGGTATTTGAACAGCGGTGGATAAAATGACTTATTTTAATTAGGCTTATGAAAAAGTGCGATTGGGTTAAGTACGATTGTGTATTATGATTTATGTTTGGATTGAAAAATGTAAAAATGTTTTTTTATTAATGTTTGGATTGAAAATTGTAAAAGTTATTTTGTTGTATATGTTAGGAGGGAAAAAAATAAAATAACATAAGAAAGACTATCGAAACGTAATGTAAATAATGTTTTGCCAATATACATCAAATTTGACAGCAAATAACATTACAAATTCAATCATAAATTGCGTGCAATTTCGTTCCTAATCTTGTCCCGAAGGTCATAAATTGTAGTTGTAGATGTCCCAACATTATTGGTGTACGAAACATCTTCGTCTACAGTTGTATCAGCAACATGGCCTATGTTAGCAGTGTCTGCTCCGTCAAAGTGAACGTCACTTGAGCCATTTCTGCGAATAAAGTTGTGTATGGCCATAGTTGCACAAACTAAACGGACCTGGGTGTCGTAGTTATAATTTCGCATTTTTTCCAAAATAGCGAATCTACTCTTCTAGATTCTGAAAGTCCTTTCTATTGTAGACCTCAGACTAGAGTGGAAAAAACTAAAGGTCTCATTATCATTTTGAAAAACAGGTTGACTCCTAAACTCCGGCACGTGATAACGTTCACGTTTGTAGGGGCCAAGATACCCTTCTCGCGTCGGATACCCAGCGTCAACCAAATAATATTTTCCTGCGAAAAGCATAATTAATTGTATAAAACTGAGATTATTCAAAGCAAATAAGGAATAAACTTGGGTTATTCGGTACCATATGTTACCTAGAGGTGGATGAGGGAAATTCAAGGCGGGATTTGACACAGCAGCGTGGAACACACGAGCGTCGTGTGCAGAACCTTCCCAGCCGGCCAACACGAATGTGAAACATATATCCCAATCACATACTGCCATCACATTTTGTGTCGGATAACCCTTTCTACCAATATACCTAACCCGCTCGGGACCACTAATGGCACACCTTATATGGGTTCCATCGATGGCTCCTATTGCATCCTTAAAATATGGATGATATCGTGAATCGTCGGAGATTAGTGAGTGGCATTCACGGAATTGAGGATCCATAGGCTTGATATTTTCCTCGGCTAAACGCAATCAAGCATTAAGAACCCTATGCAAATGGCGGCTTACAGTTTCCCCTGAATGTTGGAAGAGTTCTTGCACTAACCTATTTCCCATTCCGTGTCCAACTGTGACCAAAAACATGGCGACCATTTCTTCAACACCCACGTGTTTTGAATTTCGTAGCCCGTGTTCTGTTAATTTAGCGCACAAGAGATAAAACACATTGTTGTCAAATCTAAGCATCTCTTGACAACGTCCGGTTGTGTCGGCCAACAGCTCCTGCACCCATAAATGGCCGGTGCGCTGACTTGTTCGACGCGGTTGTTTGCAAATGAACGGCATACAATACAAACACAACAAAGAGGTAAGTTCTGCACACTCCGTTAACTGTTCATCCAAAAGGGCTGCCAAACGAGAGTCATCATCTTCTTCGTCCATGTAATTATGATTCAAAAAGGGCAAACCTGTACAGATTAGGCAAACTTAGGCATGACAAAACATATTTACACGTCATAACATACATGCATTAACTAGTAAATTTAACATACTGTCAGTGGATGGGCATCCAACAAATAATTCATACAAGTTTCAAATTAAATAAACAGCATAAATGATTCAACATGGACGACAACGATAATAAAAACCTAGCTGAAGTAACGGGATACGGTAAAACGCAACCAGTCTACCAACAACTCCTTCTTTTGAGGAAACAATGAAGCAAAAGTGTCCCGTTTACTCTTGTAGTCAGAAAGAAGCTTAATGCACTGCAATCGGAATGCGGGATCCTCATTAACTTGCTCTAGGGAAAGGAGGTTTGTAATGACACTATCAATACTGCGCTCCTCGCTAAGACTCACAGCAGTAGCTCTATCCCTCGTAGCATCAGCGATGATACTGAAAGCATCTGCAATCTGAGAGGCCGGTGGCGCCTTCAGCTTCTTCCTCTGATTCTGATGAATCACCCGCTTCCGCTTGCCGGAACTTCCTGAGTCAGCAGGACCAGATGCACCGCTCTGGGATGCAACCCCCATACCGGCCATGTCATCCGTCACTCCAGTGCTGGGTGCCGGTTGCTGACCAAATGAGTCATCCTCACTATCCCCGGACCCTTCTTGTTCGTCTATTATCGGGCGGTAGACATCTTCCGGGTCCATGTCATCCGTCTGTGTGGGCCGACCTGATGGACAATAACTTCTACCCCCATTAGCGTATGCATCTTTGTATATGATCCTCAATTCTGTCTCCCACTTCAACGGCGCTTTGCGAAACTTCCTATAAGCCGGATTCTCCTACAATCAAATAAGCAAACAAAGGTAAAAATCAAATAAGCATAAACATGAGTTGCTTTACTTGTTATTCAAGTTTGTTAAACGAAGATAACTCACATGACATTTCTGGGACCACCACTGAGGCGTTGCGTCGATCACCCTCGTTTGAGGATCTACTCCCAAGCCAGTCTCATTAAGCAACATTTCCCATATCCGTAGATCCTTCCGAAGGATGTCAAATTTGTTTTTTAGTTGTTTCTTGTCATACTCGCGACCTGTCCGTGCGTTGAACGTCGCCACAATAGCTTCCCAGCCCTTCTTTGAGAACGACAAGCCGTGACGTTCTTTTGCATAAATTTTCTCAATCATAGCATGTATAAAAACCTCAGTGGAGTCATCATCCCATGCCGCTTTGTCATTCATATTTCTAAAGAAAAATTTCAAGGATAATTGACTATAACTTTGTTGGTAAGAAACACACAAACTACCTAAGTATTGTTACGTTAACTATGTTTTAGCAGTGCAAGAAACCTAATTACGTTTGTGTAACTACAAAATGTTGCGCGGTATCACAATACGGTAAATGAACACCACAGTAAATGACCAACACACTAGCTTGTACCATTACGAGAAACCTAATTGTTGCTATCTAATTTAATCTTACTAGTCAATTTACACTTACTCGTCAAACCGTCAGATTATGTGGAGCTGAGACGGGAAAAACTTGATCGACAGGAAAGTGCGGAGCTGAGATAGAAAAAACTTGTCGGAAAGGAGAGTGATGAGAGCTGGGTATGATGATGAACAAGTGCCCAATAAGATCTGGAAATCGGTATGGTTGGGGGGAGATAGCTTAATGAATTTCAACGTGGTAGAGAGATTCACACGGCACTGTCCAGCTCAAACAAGCAGAGGCAATAAAGCTGAAAAGCACACGAGCTCAATCACAAGTTTGAGGATTACAATTGAAAAGGGATGTATTTATAGAATTAAGCTAAAGGCTAACTCCCTAACTGACCTACTAAATATATTTATTTATATGGGGTCCAACACAAACACAAATGATGAAAATTGAATCTGAGATACAACCTAAAGCTTTCTTACAAAATCCTATGACATTTACATTCAAGAAGTAATCTAATTAGGCCGTCGGATATTTTTGGTCCCTTGCAAGGTTCATGATACAAGCTGAGATAAGCGATCATATTAGCTTACTTATATTCACTTACTATAATCCTTTGCCTAGATATTTCAGCGACCAAAGTTGCCTACAAAACAGAGATGTAATAGGGAAAAAAAGGCTGATAGTCCCACATTGGTTCCAACACAAACGGCCATATGTCACCTTGGAAGATGAAGACAGAGGGCTTAGAAAACGAACCTGAAACGATTGAAAAAGCTCCTACCGTCGAAACAGGGAAGAAGAGAAGAGGTTGCAGCAGTTGGAGATTTGGCAGTAAGTGCTGATCTGGACTGCACTTGAGACTGAAACACGCGTCTGACGACCTTCAAACGGTGGAGCAGGTGAAGCAGTGAATGACCCGATGGCGGCGATTGGTAGAGCACGAAGTTCGTAACAGCGACACCACGGTCGAGCTCATACGACGATGCTGGTGGCTGGGAGAGGACCAAAGCAGTTGAAACAGGAAGGGGAGGAGATGGATAACTTCTTACTCGTCGGACGTCGAAGGTTATTCGTCAGACACTGCAGAGATGAAACAGCAAGGAGAGTAGATTAATTGGGTTCATATAGATGGACGACAGCGAGATGTGGAGAGCATTGTGGTTGGGTTCAGATGGCTTCATGAATGCTTAGTTAAAGGATTTTAGAAAAAGATTCGCACGGACAGACAAAGAAGCAGATGGAAAAGCTGAAAAAGGGAATAGGAAACTCACATGCACAAACGGTCAAAAAATGAAGGAATCCAATGAGGTATTTGTTTTTTTCAAATTGCCTCCAGCGGGCTTATGGACTTATAGCTAACCAAACATTGGAAAAAAATAATTCCCAATTCATAAGGGCTTACGGCAGTGTATCGGGCTTAAAGCCATTTTCAACGCTGAAGCAAACAACCTCTTTGTGTGATCAATTACAATTTTGATTTGATTTAGTTAGCATATAAGTTTTATAATTTAGTATGACTTAAGTAAATTTTTAAGATATTTATGTATATAGTACTTTGTAGGGTATGCAATTTTATGAATTTTTATAATGACAAATGTTAAATTTTAATTAAATAACTATTTCATAATTGAATCATATTAAAATCTGGATTTAAGATCAACATGTTATTGATTGACTTATAGATTAGGAAATTGATCATGTGTTTGTTTAAATTAGCGATTATAATCTTTAAAAATAGTTTTTTTAATTATAATTTACGACATACGAAGTAAGTATGTGATAGAAATATTGTATCGACTTACATGTATAAATATTTTTGGGCCTCCCAATTCCTAACCAAATGCACACATGATGATTAGACATATAAATTAATAGAATAACTATAAATATAATATGAGAAATCGCAAGATTGAAGCAACAATGAAGTGAATGGAACTAAAAAGGGGGAAATAATAGTACTGATTTAGCTTCTCTCTACTAGTATACAGTATGTATGATAGGCTATTGTATTAATTTTATGATTGAGACTTGATAAATTTTTTAGTTTAAACTTCTTTTTAGTTAAAATGTGATTGATTCAGAAGTATAGAAAAGGCATACAAGGAAGAACCCTTATTTCAATGTTGGAGAGCTATAGATTAAAAATAAAAAAAAACAAGAACTTTGATTGATATGATTTAAGTTTAGAAGGCCTTGTCTTAGGGTACAATATAAGGAGAAGGTATAGTGAGAGTTTTGTCTACACATTATCTAATTATTACCCTATCTTTGTTTTAAGTTGTGAGTTAGTTGTGATCACCATGTTTTGTGGAGCCTTGTGAGATATTTATTATTGGGATTTAGTTATGAACTCTTAAACATAAATTATGAATAATAATGTTGCTTTATATGAAAGAATTATAGTCTCTTTGAATAATGAAAATTAATTAAATTGTCTATATAGTGTCTCTAATTAAGATACCTTAGTATTTAGTAACTTCATAGAGTGCAAAGCCTTGAAATATTGTGAAAAGCTTTGTCCAAAAAACATTGTGAGAAGACCTATGTAATGCATTAATTGGGGGTGCAGATTATGATTAGCCTATGGTTTTCAAGTAATTTGATCATAAAATTTAGTTTATTAGAGTTTGAGATTCGAGTGTATTGAAATAAGAGTTTGAGGTTGGCAAGGCTAAGTAGAGGCCCATTTAATAGATGCTTGGTTCGTGTGTTTGTACGATACCTCTAGTCCTGAAAATTAGAGAAAGCGTTTACTTTATTTTAAATATAAAATCTTAATCAATTTTATTTTTTAAATTTATTATTTTTTTATTAAAATATTCATATTAATTATACATATTAATAAAGTTTTTTTATACATATTTGTTATAAAGAATTAATTTAATTAATTTTTTTAATATCGACAAAATAGTTATCTTACCTTTATATTAAGGATAGGAGGGAATACGTTAAAATGTATCCGAATTCTTTTATGTTGTTTCAGGATGTTTTGGATTAACTCAAGTATTGATCGTTTTTTCATTAGTGTATAAAATATTAAGATTCTTGGTATTAAAATTATTTATGTTGGAAAAATAGTAGGTCCACTTTTGATGAATAACCTCAAGAACTTGATACCTAGAACCTTTGCAAAAATGATTTTGCCTCAACTATAACTTTTACAACATGAAGTTAGGGTTAAAATCAATTCATATAATTTGTGATTTATATTTGAATAAATTTTTATTAAAAAATTTAATTTAGCATAATTTTTTTTATATTATCATTCGGTATATGTAGAGTTTGTGGCTACCCCTCCTAACACATGCGATTCTTTTGGGACTTAAATTTGAGACTCAAAAATATCTAGCAGAGTTTTATATCGCTAGACCAAATATATATTGGTTAATTTAGCATAAACATAATTAGATGATATATTGAAAAAACCAATTTCAAAAAGTTCAAATATATAAAAGAAAAGAGGCCAAAGTAAAAAGTTCCTAAAATGCGGATTTTGTAGAATATATAAATAAAAATATGCTTGTGATGGTACTTTAGTCGGTGTTGGATCCTTGTCGTCACATGTGTGGCCAGAAATTCAACTCTAGTAAAAGTTTGATGGTATTTGTAGCTTCATATTAAAAGGAGGGACGGGGTTGAAGCTTTTTCACGCCAAGTTTGGGCGTTTGTTGGGTAAGTATGATCTGGTGTCCATATGGATGTTGAGGAGGAGGAACTTTTCAATGATAACTTTGTATATTCGAACCATAAAAATTAAAATACAGAGTTATTGTGCCTCTTTATTTCTGTTTTCAACATTTTTTTTTCTCAAAAATACAGTTTCATAAAATTATTTTTTAAAAGAATTTTTGGAAAAAATATGTTTGGATATATAGTTATTCTAAAAAATTATATTTGAAAAAAATATATAAAAATTTGTTTGAAATAATTTTTTTATAGCATCAACTAATATAACAATAAAAGGAAAATAATTGTTTAATTTACTTACTTAATATAATTAATATTGATATTATCTTTTATAATTAATTATTTTTTATAATTATCTTAGAATATTGATACAACAAGAACCACCATTATCCTACAATGTGACATTAGCTATGGGGTTCACATAACATCATTGAGCTCTATTCACTCCCAAAAAAAGGCAATCATTGATGGAACGCCGGCAATGACATAGCATCAGCATTGTCTGACATCGATCGATGGCCGTTACTAGCGGTAATGTGGTGACGACCATTGGTCGTCTACAATAGTGACATATATTCGATTGACGGCTCACAATAGTAAGAATATGGTGCATCTGTTGTCAAAGGTGACATGGTGCATATGTTGTCAAAGGTGACATGGCAATATTCAACCGTCACTGACAATGGCGACAGTGACGTGGTGTTAGTGACAGGTGCTGGCTTCAAAACCTGAGACATAGAAGGAAGAGTTTCCTCATTATTCAAAACAAAAAATAAAAAATAGAAAAGTAAAAATAAGAAAAAAAATCTAAAAATTGTTTTTGTTTCTTAGTTTTTAAAAATAGGTTACCACTTTTTGTTTTTAAAAATGCTTAACTAAAAATAATTACCAACCAAGTTTTATTTGTTTTTTAAAAATTGTTTTAAAACAAGAAAACAAACAATCCCTAAATTCTAAAATATTGAACCACATCATGTTTGTGTTAATTGTGTTGGAAAAAACACGCGTAAAAATAAAGAAAATTGAGTTTCAAGAACATTGTTTTTTACAATTAGAAAAAAAGCTTTTTAGATCAATTTAAATTGGTTTTTTAGACCGGTTGTAGGTCCGGTCTTAATAAACCAGGTAATTTCATACTCGGTCTAAAACGTGAGCAATTTTTTTTTTAAAAAAATTAATGTTTTATTTTGTTTCACAAAAGCCTTGTTAGTCTATTGGATATTATTTTATCTAAAAGTTATATTATGTAATATAAATTCTATAGACAACCTGAAAAATACAAATATTTTTTGATACAAAAAATAATTGTAATTAATAACTCTGAATCTAAGCCCTATATTATTATATAATTATTAAATCTTAATTCTGATATTTATTTTTTCAGGGTTTACTTTTTTTGATGGCTTGCATTTTCCCTACCACTAAAAACATTAAATAACATTAAAACCTAAAGGTTAAATATGCCCATTGTCATGTATTGAGACGCATAATTCATGAAAATAAAAATATAATGGCTATAATTATTAACTATCATGAATTTACTAATAATATTGACGGTTTTTACGAAATAGCTGTTATGTAACATTTTCAAATGATTTTTCTTCACTACTTTATATTAGCAAAAACAAATATATAATGGTTATAATAATTAACCATAAAGTATAATTCATAAATACTTGTCTTTTTTTTAAAGAATATTTAATAGTTAAAAATAATAACCGTTATATATAAGAATGTAGGATTTTGAAAAAAATTTATTTCAAAATATTTGACAGTTATTCACAATGAACCATTATATATTCTTCAGAATACTTAAGAATCAAAGAATTATTTGATAATACATTAATGTTCTTTACAAATAGCTGCTAAGTATTATTTAATATAAATAATGAGAAAATTTCAACAAAATACTATTTGAATTTCAAAATCCTAAATCAGTTATTTGACAAAAATTTAAGTTGTCAATCCTATTATTTTTTTTTGTCAATCCCATTACTCTTATTGTCAACAAAATTAATTTAAAATTTTGAAGTTCAAATGATATTTTTTTAGGATTTTCCCATAAATAAAGGTAGTATTCTGAAAGATATCATATATAAGGGAAAAGGATTCTGATAAATATAATTTGACAATATATTAGGGTTCTTTACAAGGAACTATTAAGTATTCTTTGATATAAATAAAAGTGAGATTATGAAAGATATTATATATAAGGAGGAAGGATTCTAAAAAAAATTGACAATACATTATGATTCTTCACAAAGAATCGTTAAGTTTTTTTTTTCATATTAATAAAAGTGAGATTATGAAAGATATCAAATATAGAAAGCAGGATCAGGAAAACAAAATTATTTAACAACACATTATGATTTTTCACTAAGAACCATTAAGTATTTCAACAATACATTTTGGTTTTTCAATAAGAAACATTAAGTATTCTTTATGTAATATTTCAAATTTTGGGACAAGAGGCTTAAGATTAAACCTGGATCAAATGGACTACTAAGCCTTAGTTTAGCAAGTGTCCTAATAAGGCATGATTTTATTCCCTAAATTTTTTATACCCTTGGGGTATTAAATAGCATTGGGAGTGACAAAATAAAGCAATTAGAAGTCACACACAATATAGTAAAGTGGAATACAAAGTAGTGTTGCTATCGGTGAAATTCCAGGTGTGACAGTGATGATTGTGTGACATTTTTCAATAAGTAAATGATGTTGAAAAATTATGAAAATTTTCAAAGGGAAAGTAGACTTATCAAGATTTAATTTTATATGTCATATAAGTCATTTGGAGCTGTACACAAAGAGAAATTAATTTTTGAAATTAGCCCAACTAAATTAACTATTTTCTAGGGCAGTGTCCAAAGATTAAAATTCTGGAACAAGTAAGCTTCCAATTAGTCAAATTTTATATTTTTTTCTTAAAAATAAACTCAATAAGGGTCACATAGCCTTTGTAAACACCCTAATTGAATATCTACACAATTAGATATGAATTTTCAAAGTTTAGTAAGAATTCTGCCCAGTTTTTCTCTATGTGCAAAAATTAAAAAATGTAAAGGCAAAATGGTCATTTGATCAATAAAGTCAGCATCCATTTATTTTTCCCTTAATTGGCATAAATTATGGCTAAAGTAGGGAGCAAGAAAGAGAAATAAATGTTTCTTTGCAATATTATATAAAAACTCAATATTTGGACCAATGAGAAGGAAGCACTTGGAAAGTCAAAAGATTGATCCATTAAAACATCATTTCTTCATTTTCCTCCTCTCATTTTCATGTGAAATCTGAACCAAAGAGTGAGAGGCAGCTGCTAGACTTGCAAGAGCATGAAGAACACAAAGGGCTTAGGGTTTTCACAAAATCTAAGATAAGAAGTTGCAATCTTGAAGTTTAAGCTCCCTAATTACTTCATGACCTCTCCTAACCTCTCTTTCTCCTTAAAATCCATGGTTTTCAAGATGAAATCAAGAGAGAGGAAGTAGTGAACAGTGTCATTTTAGAGAGAGAAAATGGTGAAATCAAGAGGTAATCTCATAAACTTGATCCTCTTATGCTATATGTTGTTGTTGTGGATGTTGTTGGTGGATATTGGTTTGTTTTCTCTTATTTTTCCAAATTTGGGCTGATAAAACCCTAGGGGAAATGCTGCCAAAATTTCTCCTAAATCATGTTCATTTAGTATTTAAATATATAATCATGTGATTAGAAGTAGAAAGAAAGTGATTAGGCAAGAGAAAACAAGAAAACAACATCCCCAACTTACTGCCATGTTCATGACATGATGAAGGAGTAAAAATTTTCTAATTTTGATGATTTCATTGGCTTTATATAGAAAAATTGTGTGGGTATACAAGTGTTCATGATTTTGAGAATTTATGAAGTATGATTGTTCATGTTGTTGATTTTTCCCTGTCTGAACAGTGATGTTGTGTGTGGTGTTTCATAGGGTAAAACTTGTCCAAAAATTCTGAAATTTTTTAGGATTAAATTATACATGTATAGTTTTAATATTGTGGGTATTTTGTAATTTTTGGACAATTATATTTAGAGATATGAATTTTTGAAGTTCTGCCCTGTTTTCTAGAAAGAAACCTGGAACAGTGTGGTTGGGCGAAATTCTGGGAATTTTGTGGTTGTGACAGCAAAACTTTAGTATTTTTATGTGAAATTATATTAAATATATTCACATAGGAATTAGAACCATTCAATTTGGAGTTTTCTAGAATTAATGGTGAATTTTCAAAGTTAATTGTGTTAACTGAAATCTGAAACAGAGATTAGAAAGGGGAAATTCCATGTTAAAGTGTTCACATATAGCTAATGGCTATATGTTCCTTTGAAAGTAGACCTAAAGAGGGTTGAATAGAGCATTGAATCATGGATCTAATAATGTGATTGGTTATATAGGGCCATGAAGTGACAAAAAAGAGGCAATGGTTGGAAGAGCAAGATACAAGAAGAGGACATAAAGTCTCAAAAGGTAGTGAACTTTCCTAACTTGCATGACTTGATTTGTATGCTTGTGTATTAATGTATTAATTACTTTGATGAATTGTATGAAGCATATGTGAATGAATGAAGCTCTTCTCTGTTTATACTATGGTCATGAGTATGTTATATGAAACATTAAGCATGCATATATGTCATTATGTTGGCATGAATTCATGTAAGCAAGCATGTCATGTACAAAGAATTTCTTGTATACAATGGTTAGCATTGTTTGCTACTGAGATTCCTCGAATCTCACCCTCCTCAACCAACCATTCAGACAGGTGAGCATTGGAAGTGTGCTGAGAACAGAGAAGAGGAATGCATGAAGAGGAATGCTGCTTGTTTTATGAAGACCTTGTAGTTATTTTAAGGTTTGTAAATATTGTGTAAACCCCTGTAGGGGAAACTTTTGTATTATAATAAAATAATATTATATTAATATTATCAGTATATTCATGCTATTCATGTGTGCCAACTGAACTGCGCATTGCTACTTTGAGTAAGATCAATAATAAGGGTATATAAGGGGGTCTTTACACTTTAAAATAAACAAAGGAGGGATTCTAAAAGATATCAAATATAACAATATGATATTTTGAAAAAAAAAATTGTTTGACAATATGTTACAATTCTTCATTAAGAATTGTTAAGTATTATTTACTAAAAAGGCGGAATTCTGAAAAATATCTGTTAGAACTGGCTGACACCCAAGAGGGGGGTGAATTGGGTGTGTGATAAGAAAGTATGATCTTTTAAAATCTTTTCGCAACTTATCAAATCAATACATGTGGAAGTATAGAAACATAAGCTGATATGTAAATCATATATGCTGGAAATGTAAAAGCTTAGGGAAGAGAATATGCAAACTGTGATTTATCCTGGTTCGGTCCAATCCACGATGACCTACGTCCAGTCCCCAGGCTCCTCCTGAGATTTCCAATCCACTATCTTCTTGTTTAACCGGGCACAAGAAAAGCCTTTACAAATTCACAAGAGTTACTCCCCCTTACACACTGTAAGGTTTACTCCTTCTTACAGCAAGTCGAGCAAAGCAATCCAAAGACCTTTCTCTCCTGCTTAACTGTGCAAGTCTTATGAGCAGCAACGTTCTCTCCTGCTTACACCACTGTAAGTCTTACGAGCAGCAACGTTCTCTACTGCTTGCACCTTGTAAGTCTTATGAGCAGAAAGTCTCTGACAATTCACTCTACAACTTCCCATAAGGTAATCAGCCCTCTCAAGGTCCCTCTACCTTGAGTTCAATACAGAAGTATAGATGGTGTGTTTACAGACTCTCTCAAAGAGTAGATAAATCCTCACTGAAGTACAATACAAATATTCACTCTCTCATAATATAGAAGATGAAGTAGAGCAAAGAGTGGTCGGAGGTAGAAAACTTAGAATATCAGCATGTTCATGTTCTCATTGCGTTGCTTGCTATTCTGTGTTTGAATCCTCTCTTATTTATAGCTGAGTTGTGGAAGATATCCGTTAGAGTCTGTTGATTCATTTGACCGTTGAGCCCATTCGGATATTTTTCTGTTATAATCCCATCTGATGCTTAGACAGTCACTACTTCATTTTCGGTTGGAGTCCCATTGCTTTGCACGGTTGTTGAGTGTATTTAAATATTTTCCCGTTGATCGTGCTCTGACACATGCTTCAGCGTTTCTTACAGTTTTCCCATTGGTCTGACAGATGCAATAGTATTTGTCTTCCGTTACTTATGAAATTTGCTGCCGTCCATGAATAGTTGTTATTTAATATTGATCTGTGTAAGCCATGTGATCAGTAGTGCATAACACCTGTAAAAGCACTCAGAGAAATAGTCGTTAGAAAATATCACTCGGGTGATCACAGACTTCACTGGGAGTGATTTCAGAAAACTGGAGAATCACTGGAAGTGGACTTGATTTCACTGGAGGTGATTTTCATAAGATAATATTCCACTAGTAATTATCAGCATCCCTCGAGTGTACCATGAAATCATTTTCCTTGTTTCTGTCATACTTCTGGAAGTGATTTACATAAGCATTCCACTTGCAGTAGCTTTCTAAGAGTAAGCATATCATTGACTCGATAATAATGATCCCTTGAGTAATTTCCATGATTCTGTAAAGAATAGTAAATCACTCTAACTATCAGTAAATTTACTTGCGGTGATATCAATTCACTTGAGAGTGGTGTCACTTCACTGGAGGTGATCAGTATTTCACTGGCAGTGACATTGTAAGAGTAAGTATATCTCTTGAGTGCATTTTAATGTACGGAAGCAATACTGATTCAGTTGGGATTCACTGGCAGTGCGTTCAAGCTTCTTATGTCAAAAATCATCATATCACTCAATCATATAATATCTTACTGGTAGTGATCTGAGGCTGGAAGTGAAACTGAGAAACTGGCATATCAGTTCATTGGAAGTGATCTGGTGCATGTTGGTATTCTCTGGAGATGATCAGTTACTGCACTGGAAGTGATCTGAGGAATTTTAATATTCACTGGAAGTGATTCAGCAACCACTGGAAGTGATATGGCAAACTTCATATATCACTCGAGTGATTCAAGATCACTGGAAGTGATTTGGTAAACAGTGAAATATTCTTGCAGTGATTTTGAATCCACTGGAAGTGATTTGCAACTTTACAAGCTTCACTCGAGTGATTCAAGATCACTGGAAGTGATTTGGAAAACTTGGCGCATCACTCGAGTGATTTGGAATTCACTGGAAGTGATTTTCAAAACAGTGTATTTTTCTTCCGGTGATTTCAGGCGCACTGGAAGTGATTTGGCAAAGTTGAGATATCACTCGAGTGATTTGGAGATCACTGGAAGTGAAATGGAAAATCTGAGATATCACTGGAAGTGATTTGGAGATCACTGGAAGTGATTTGGCAAAGTTGAAATATCACTCGAGTGATTTGGAGATCACTGGAAGTGAAATGGAAAAATTGAGATATCACTGGAAGTGATTTGAAGATCACTGGAAGTGATTTGGAAAATTGGAAATATCACTCGAGTGATTTGGAGATCACTGGAAGTGAAATCTGAAACAGTGAATTTTTCTTGCAGTGATTTTTCGATCACTTCCAGTGAAATGCAATATCACTTGAGTGAATGCTGAAATCACTCGAGTGATCAGTTTCCAGTTCTTCAGTAAACAGAGGTCAACTTCCAGATGTCATAACTCTTCGAATATGACTCCAAAAATGATTTATTATATATCAATCGAAAGCCCTGGAAGTCTACTTTCATATGGCACCGGTTTCAGCTCAATAGGATCAGTGGTTTGAGAGTTATACTCAAAATACTAAGACTGTTCCAGAAAGTGACGCTGACATGAAGGTCAAATTAGAACACTGATATCTCCCTCATATGAGCTCTTTTGAAGTTAGTTCTGGTGTCCAAATGACGCATTGGGAGTCTATTTTCATATGCAATTGGTTTTGTCTCATTTGGAGTTGTATTGTGAGAGATATGATCAAATAACCAGACCTCGCTCAGCTCGACGAAGCACAGACTCTGAAATGCTGCACATCACTCGAGTGATTTGCTGAATCACTCGAGTGATTTCGTTTTTTGCTGAATCACTCGAGTGATTCCTCAAATCACTCGAGTGATTTGTTAAAAATCACTCTGCTACAGTTCCAAACAGTGCCAAACAGTGCCAATTGCTACAGTAACCGTATTGCTACAGTACCCACTGCTACAGTACCCATAAAAACTTGAATCTTCATATTTTTCATTAATTCTTGCAAGTTCCTTATTCCTCAATTTCTTTCTTCCATTGCTTGACTAATCTACAATATATGCAACATCAAATAGTTAGTCAATGTATTAGAAAAGTATACTATGCAAGCTTCTTATGCTTAATATTTGATATCTATATTTGTCATCATCAAAACTAATCATATCTAACAATATCAAATATAAGGAGGCGAGATTTTGAAAAAATTTTATTTGACGCAACTCTTTAAACTCTTCAAACATTTTTTGATCTTCCATAGTGAGTCTTCAAACTCTTTTTTTTTCATAAGTTTTGTTTTAGCACTGCAGGTCTTGTCCTTCATCACTACCCTAGGTCTTCACTCTTCAGCTCCTTCCTCTTGTGATTCTTCCTCTATAAGCTTTAATTTTTTTAATTAATATTTTTAGTTTAATTTTTATTTTTTTTTATATAATGAGAGCTCGTTAGTTGATGCTTAAGGTCGTCTCTCAAGATTACGATATCTAATAAATATATATAATAAAAAATAAAGCCAATATATTATGATTATTAACAAAGAGCCGTTATATATGCCCTTAATATATTATGATTCAGAACATTTATTTATCTGAGTGGAGCATATATAGGCCCATATATATGATGGTTCAAAACCGTCATATGTGGTCGATAATAGCCATCATTAAAAGCCTTTTCTATAGTAGTAGCAATTTTTGACCCGACACTGCATGTTATTGACATATGATTTATATTATTTTTGACCAATAGATTAGGTGCTAAGTTACTGTACTTACACATTTTGATTCTTCTAGACCTGAAATATGAAACATGGCTCTACCTGCCCTAGTCTAAGAGGATATATAAAGGAAAAGATTCTTATTTAATGAATCTAAGTATAACATCGTTAATATGCAAATATGAGAATTGGATTTTATATGAGTGAATTTGATACCTTGATCAGGTTTTGGATGAGATAGAAAACAAACTGAAGACCAATAATAAGGAAGCAACTGACTTCATGGAAATACTAATGATGATGTGAGAATTAATAACTATAAATTGGAGGATGAAAAATATTGACTGAATGATTATCACTTACAAGGAAAAATTTGTTGGATTGGGTGTAAATCTAGTGCAACAAATTTCTCCTTGCAAGTATAGATCACCTGGCCTACATTTTTCATTGTTGAATTTAGACATATGATCTTAATCATCAACCCCATTACTAGTAACTCCATCTAGTCGGGTAGCTCCTCATTATTGTCCTTCATTTTGATTTCCATCTTAACTAAGAGCTTATCACATGACCATATTCAACCATACAAAATAGAATTCTCAATTTTGTATATCAACCATGTTAGACTCAGCTTCATTAAATAAGATAAACATACGTGTATATAAATTTTTTTCAGAGAATTCGCTATGATTGAATTTGTGAAACTTGCCATTATGAGAATAACACAATGAAATTGCATTATTGTCATAATCACAAGTTTTACAATCCCAACCATGATGAATTCCATGGGCAAGAATCACAAACAATAACTATAACAATCAAAGAAGAATATCGAGCAAGCAAAAAAACAATATAAATTTTCATGTATCATAAACTTTCATACTCAAGTGAACATACAAGAAGCCAACAAGCATAAACTGAATATCATATTATGTTAGATTCCATGTTTTGATGATAACAAATCATGTTTTGGAAGCTCATGGATTAATTATCAGCAAAGCAATCAATTCTGGTGATCTGTGCAAGATCACTCGAGTGATTTTATTAATCACTCGAGTGATATTCCAGATCACTCGAGTGATCGCTGAAATCACTCGAGTGATTGCGGAAAATTACAGATCACTCGAGTGATATTGGAAATCACTCGAGTGATCCGCAATTTCACTTCCAGTGATCGCGAAATCACTGCAAGAAAATTTCACTGTTTTGAAAATCACTTCCAGTGATTATGAATCACTCGAGTGATCCGCCAAATCACTTCCAGTGATTGTAAATCACTCGAGTGATCAGGCTAATCACTTCCAGTGATTTTGTTTTCACTTCAAGAAATTTCCACGGTTTTGCTAATCACTTCCAGTGATTCTCAATCACTCGAGTGATGCGCCAAATCACTTCCAGTGATTGTAAATCACTCGAGTGATGAAGTAAATCACTTCCAGTGATTAGGATTTCACTTCAAGAAAAATCTACTGTTTTACAAATCACTTCCAGTGAAGCTGAGATCACTCGAGTGATCCGCCAAAATTCTCAAATCACTTCCAGTGATCCTCAATCACTCGAGTGATGTTGGATTTTCGCTGAATCACTTCCAGTGAATTGGAAATCACTGCAAGAAGATTTCACTGTTCACCAAATCACTTCCAGTGATCATAAATCACTCGAGTGATATTTGCAAAGTTACAAATCACTTCCAGTGAATTGGAAATCACTGCAAGAAGAAATCACTGTTTACAAAATCACTTCTAGTGATCCCAAATTCGCTCGAGTGAAATATGAAATTTTCAATATCAGTTCCACTGAACCAGCAATCACTCTCAGATGTTTTCAAAGCTTTCAAAATCACTTCCAATGACACTTCCAGTGATTTTGCATCTTCTCATATAATGATTTATTGTTCAAGTATACATCTTCCTACATTGACTTTGATTCATTTGCTCTTAACTTCATAAACGTCAATTGATTTTGCTAGTGAAATTTATTATTACTGATTTATCCAAATAGCCTTCAAAATCATATGATATATCATTTTAATACTCAGTTGCGAAAATAGGATCACTCTCTATGGTTTTACTGTCTCTTTTATGAAACACCTCAGTGATCCATATTAATCTCTTGAGATACAAATATTGCTTAACGGTCATATTCATGAGTGTGTTACAGCTGTACTCCACTATGACGCACTTAACATGCAACTGAACCTCCACTGAAACGACAACTATTCATGGGAGCAGAAGAACTTCAGAAGCAATGGAAGACAAGTACTGTTACATTCGACAAAAGCATTTATGAATCAACGGACATATTTACAACAGCATTCAAAGGCTACACTATATATGTCCAGCCATTTGAAAAATACAACAACGAAGAAATACGCCTGAACTTTACACAAGTGATATCTTCTCAAAAAGGCTTTAACCCTTCATCTGTACTTCAGTTTTTATCTACATACTCTGAAAGAGAGATTTGTCAGATATACTCATTCTCAATTGTATTAACTTAAGGTTGAAGAACCTTAAGTAGGGATTTGAAATTACCTTGAGTAAGGGGGAGCAAGTGTCGGAAGGAACTTGCGGTTTGTACTGAGGTGCCAAGAACCCACTGAATCTTAGAAGATATAGTGAAAGGCTCAGAAGGACTTCTGAGGACTGGACGTAGGTCAAGTGATTGAGACCGAACCAGTATAAATCTCTGTGTGAACTTTGGTGATATCTCTTCTTTCATTAACTGTGCTTTAAGTTTTATATATTGAATTTAGATTTGCCAATTATTTTCTAATCACCCAATTCACCCCCCCTCTTGGGTGAAAAGCTTGCTCTAACATATTATACCTGTGGAAAGAAGACTTTTTCTCATTTTCCAAGTTCTACAGGAATGGCTTGCCAGTATCTGCAACTGTATTCATCCCCTCTTTTCAATTATACAAAGTTACATATTAGATCAAATTATTTAATGATCTTCACTTGTATACAAAAATATAAGTGACATCTACAAAAAACCACTCTACTTAGCACTCTTTACATGTCTTTTCAGCGCCCTTCATACACCTTTATGTACTGAAAAATAATAAATTTGTAATAAGCAAATTAAATACAAAACCATTTTAATGAAATAAAGTTTTTGTGATATATGTGGTGGTGTTGATTGGCCAGAATTAACATTACTTGCTTCAAATTCAATGTATTACATAAATATATTCACAAACTACATTGAATTTGAAGCAAGTAGTAAATTAAATGATCCTGACCTACCAACTCCACCACATATAACACATATTGGACACTTCTCAATACATGAATATATGGTCTATTTGGCGCTCATCCAGTCTCTGTACTATGTATGCTAGTCTCGTGCAGATTTCTATTGCAGGTTAAACCTTGTACTACATGTCATGGTATTGGTGGGCCAAAATTAATCACAACTAAGTGACTAAGGCATATGCCCCAACCAATACCACCACATATATTATAAGGTTAATCTACAATGCAAAATTACAAATATTTTTCACAACCAAATGAATAGAAATTCGCATACAATAACTACAAAAAAAAATATATCAATCAAGTAGAAAAATTTTATTTATGTAGATGTAAAACAACAAAAACTAAACTTTCAATTAGAGTTTAAACAAAGTAGGAAAAGGCATAAGCATTATTGTTTTGACAAATCAATAAAAGGAGCGAGCATCCATCAAGGTTAACCAATTAAATGTTCATGTAAGCAAAGACAATGAAAGAGAACACTAATAGGAGAGGGCAATGATTTTTACCGAATGTAAGAGCAAAACGACGATGACAGAGAGGAGAGACCAATAGAAAGGAATACCAAGCCACCCTGATAGTGGAGTGAAATATATCACAGCAGTTAGAGGTGATAGAGAGAGGAAGAGCATGTGTATGAATAAGAGAGGCTAGAGAAAAAAAAATTTAGAAACAAAATTCATAAACAACAACTTAAACGATCTGAATGCTCGCATAACACGAAAAGATGAATATCATCAATAGGAAATAGTAGTATAGATCAAAAGACATACAAAGATTGAAACTTTTTCATTAATAATCTTTGCCTAAAGGTGAAAGTATATGCATGAAACCAAAAGTACATCAAAATATATATACAATAAGGGTTCTTAAAACCCAAGCCCTTCAGATGATCATTATCATTCCAGGAGACAATTAGCCCTAGTCCAAACGGTCAACGATGACATCAAACACTGCCATCAACTTCTTCAGTCATTCAAAGAATCGATCTTACTTTTCCATGATCTCTAGAACGGTGCCCTAAAGGTGACTCTAAGGCTGGAGGTGGAGGGCGATGCTTAGAGAAACTGCCAGTAGCTACTGCCTTATAAGGAGAGGGGGAATGCTTCCTCTTTGCTCTTGCTATTCGAAGTGTTTCCGATTAAAGAAGAAAGAGAGAACTAGAAAGGGACTTTTGAATTTGAACTTTAGAAATAAAGGAGCCTTGGTATTTTATAATCGAGACTGATAGCCGAAAACTTCAGATGATACTAATAAGACATGATAATATGCTTAGGAAGTTGAAATGTTATGCATTTAGACCGGTCATCTTTGAAAATGTGTTCTAAATAATAATTATGAGACCAGATGTTCATCTTATCAAGTATAAATAAAAAATGAAAGTTAGAAGATTAAATGACATTTAGAATGGCTAATAGTTAAACAATAATTCAAATTAACATATTTAGACCTTGTGCCAATACAACTGGTCTGAATATAATCAAGTTATATATTTAATAATATCTTGGATAATATTTACTAATACAAACACACACACATATCATAAAATTAATGTATCAAGCCAGAGATAGAAACAACAATAGAACAAAGACAAGAGAGACGTTCAAGATTAAGACCAAGATCAAAATTATAAATAATTTTTTCATTACTATTATTATTTTTTTGTTGCCTTCGAATAAAAAACATTTTATGTAGTTAAAAAAAACCTTCAACCTTCCTCCTCATCACCGAAGGCAGAAAAGGAAGAAGAGGAAGGAGAAGAGGAGGGTCACCCAAAAGATTGTACTTGGCATTATTGACGTCGAATACAAGGTTCAACTTGTTGTTGGCAGTGTGTAGCAAAGTGAAGAGTTACTCGAGGTGTCTCTCCATGCAATGGTCCCTCGCTGATGGTTGTGATAGAGGTGGAGGAGGAAAAGGAGGACAAACTGAAGGAATCCTAGCCTAATGTGTCTCACCATATTGATATTTGAGAGAGAAAATAAGAGGGATCTAGATTCGAAGAAACAAAAAGAATGAAGAGTTTAAATAGACGAGATGGATGAAGATTACATTTATTGAAGTGGCTTCATATTTCTAAATGATGCATTAGGAAGTTTACCTTAGAAGATAAAGAAACTCTGAAACATTTAAGACCGGATGTAAAGAAAAGATAGTCTTTAAAAGAATGTTTACACTAGAAAAAGAATTTAAATTTTAAAGTTTTCATGGTATTTAATACTTATCAAGACCGCATTAAACTATAAGTTATCTAGAAAATATTATTTAGACCACACAGAAGTATGACTAGCCTTGAGTTATATTAATATTTATAAAAATGCCACTAATCATAGTTTTTAAACCATCTTCGCTTATAAAGGTCTAGATGTGATGGTCTTATGAACTTTTTATCTAGTAGTGTTGGATAGTTATTGTGGTAACTCCGCAGATTAAACAAGTGGTAGATAAATGTAGAGAAATAAAATAAATTAAAACAACAAAAATATAATTATAGAACTTATAAGAAGAGTAGATATGGAGAAAAGGAGCTTAAAACCCCAAAAACTCAATGTGCTTACACTAATACTAGGCATTGATTTTTGTGAGCATAGTTAATTTAAAGGGAAAATCCTACAAAAATACCATATGCATTTTTAAATTTCATAAAAATGATTTTAATTTATTAAATACCAAATTAACACTACTCATTGAAATTGAATTTTAAAATGTGAGTGATTTTATAATATTTACCCTCACATTTTACAATATTGTGGAGCTTTTTTTTTGTGTCAAAGGTTAGTGAAGGTGAGATTTGATCTCAAGAATTTTGAGTACCATTAAGCCACCGAAACTCTATGTTATTATAATGCACAATAAAATATAATACAAGTGGGAAGGTTATGTTTTAAATCATTTACTATAATACCAACATCATTTAATAAACATCTAACCTGTTTCAACATTTCATCAAGGCAATTCACAACAACTTATTTACAATACAAGTTAATTAGAGGGTTATGGTTGAAATCATTTACTATACTACTAACAACATTTATAATACTTCCAACTAATTTTGCCCCGAAAGTATTAAAAAGTGCAAAAGGATAATTGTGATTTTAGATGGTTGTGATTTGTATAAGTGAGACTAGTTAAAAGTGTAGTTGGTTAATTGTGTTTAGATTTTTTTTTACAAGTGATTTTGAGAATTTTGATTAGGTTTGGATTTCATTTATTAAAAGGACTTATGAAAGTATAATTATCAAAAAAGGGTATGAATTTAATAAATACCTTATTTTAATTGTTGAATAAATGGAAGGCCCTTGTTCCTATACTTCACATACTGTGGATTTTCTAACATATTTATATAAAAAAATTAGCATGTCCATATGTAAATAAGAGAAAAACATACCCAGAAGCTTACTATACATATAGATGAATCACATACATCTTATGCATCCACGGTATTATTTTCATTATCCCATCCTATCCTTGTTTCTTTTTCAAAAAATCTTACAATACTATATATTCTTTTTTAAAGCAATCCAACTTATTTTTCAATTGGCTCTTTTAAGAGTTGTGGCCACTTTGACAATTAATCTATGCAAGAACAACTTTCCACCTTTTCTTATAAATATGTCTGGTATTGATATTAAAATAATTAGACCGGTTATCTTAAACCCGGTGTAAAAAGTGATTTCTAAACTAGTTGTATTTATGCCCACTCTAAATTAATTATAATTGAGAGTAGCTTATACATTTATCCGGTGTAAAAATATACATGTACCTATTATATACTCAAACACTTGAGACCTGGAAAAGTAGTTGTTTATTGCATTCCTCTGTGTGACCTCAATCTTATTTTTTAGCATTATTTCAATCAATCGCACTCCCATTCAATATCTAAAATTCTACCTCATTCTTCAAACTTTCTCCTTCATTTTCTATTTCATGACCTAAATATTTTCGTAGTTTCATTCTACCACGAGCGAGCGAAGAGGAACTCACTCTAGTTTCATTTTCGCAGTTTCAAGACATAAATATCTTCGGTGTTATTATTTGTGCTTCCAGGTATTTTGCTATAGTTTTTTAAGGTTTATTACTCATCATGTGAATTATTTTTTTTATTTATATGAACTTGTATTTTGTTTAAACTGCTTTGTAGGATGTCAAATTTGGACTGTAGTTGGATAAATCGTAAATAGACAAGTGTTAAGTATTGTAATAGGACTAGGGAATTTTGGAATTTTCTAAAAGAAATCCTTTGCATCTTGATGTTCAAGGGAGGTTTTTTTACCCTTGTATGAAATGTCTGAATGGTAGGCAACAGATTCTTACAGAAATATACTCCCACTTAATTTGTGAGGGTTTTATGAAGAGTTATATAGTATGAGTACGGCATGCTGAAGAAGTGAAAAAGCCTACTAAATCTCAATAGTGGGAAGGAGCATTTCATCATGACTATGATTCTATGGATAATGGTGGTAGGATAGAGGACGTGATCCATGATGTTGGAGTAGGTGCCTATAAGCAGGCAAGTACGTATGATGATTTGTGTAATAATGCTTAGAAGCATTTGTACCTAGGCTGCAAAAATACAAAGTGTTGATGACTTTGATGATATTGTTGAGCTTAAAAGCACACATGGGTGGAGCGATGTCAGTGTTTCAGAGCTACTTGAGACTTTAAAGGATATGTTCCCTGATGAAAATTCTTCACAGGAGTGCTATTATGATGCAAAGAAAATTTTGTGTCCTTTTAGCATGGAGTATGAAAAGATTTATGCATGTCCTAATGACTGCATATTGTATAAAAAAGATTATGAAGGGCTTGTCAAGTGTCTAAAGTGTCACACAATAAGGTACAAATCAAGGAAATCTCCAGTGAAGGTGTTGTGGTACTTACCAATTGTACCAAGGTTAAAGTGACTATTTTCTAATGAAGAGGATGCAAATAATTTGTTATGGCATGCAAACGAGAGGATTTCAGATGGAAAGATCAGAGACTTGATAGATGCCATGTAATAGAAGAAAATTAATGAATTATTTTCTTAATTCACCTAAGAGCTAAGGAACATAAAGCTTACTCTTGGTACGGATAGTATGAATCCTTATGGGAGCCTGAGCAGCATCATAGTTCGTGGCCCGTTTTGCTGATGATTTACAACCTTTCTCCTTTACTGTGCATGAAACACAAGTACATACTGTTGTCCAGGTTGATTTTTGGACTAAAACAACTAGGGAACCACATAAATGTCTATCTACCTAAGGCCTTTGATTGAAGACTTGAAAGAGATATGGGAGGAATGTGTGGATGTTTATGACGCTAATAGGAAGAAGGTTTTCAAGTTTAAAGCTATGATATTTTTCACTATTAATGACTTCCTTGCGTATGAAAACTTATTAAGATATCGCGTTAAGAGCCATAAAGCATGCCTAATTTGTAAGGATGTGACATGATACCATCAACTTCAATATAATAGGAAGATGGTGTACCTTGGGCATATGAGATTCCTTAGGTCGAGCTACTTATATCGCATATTGAAGAAAAAAATTCTTTAGGAAACAAGAACTTTCAAATGCACCAATGCCATTGACTTGAGATGGGGTGTATAAAAAGGTGAAAAACATCAACACTTTCTTTGGTAAGTATAAAAAAAGTTAGAGTACTAAGAAGAACATATAGAAAAAGAGGTCTATCTTCTTTAACCTCCCATATTTGTGCAAACTTGATGTGAGACACTATATTGATGTCATGTATGTGGAGAAAAATGTGTAACACTTTTGAACATATAAGGTAGTGCCAAGGACAGAGTGAAGGCAAGATTGGATTTGCAAGATATGGGAATGCAAGAGAATCTCCACCCAATAACATATGGTAAACAAACTTATTGTCCCTTAGCTCCTCATACTTTATTAAAGGAAGAGAAGATAAGCATATGCTAGTATGTGTATGGCATCAAAGTACCCTATGGTTATTGTTCGAGTATTAAGAAGCTTGTTTCAATGAAAGATTTAAGACTAGTAGGACTAAAGTCTTACGACTGCCATGTCCTAATGAAACATCTACTTCCAGTAGCTATTTGAGGCATTCATAAGGATGAGTTGAGACATTTAGTGACTAAACTTTGCTTATTCTTCAATATTGTATACAATAAGGTCCTTGTGCCTAAAAAATTAGATGCAATGGAACATAAGGGGTATTTGATATAGCAAACTTGAGAAGCTATTTTTTCCTACATTTTTTGACATCATGGTTCACTTGATTGTTTATCTGGTGAGAGAGATAAAGTTTTATGGCCTCATCTATTTACATTGAATGTACCCAATTAAAAGAACAATGAAAAACCTAAAAGGGCATGTGAAGAACCCAAATCGACCAGAAGAATCCATAGTTTAGAAATATGCTTCAGAAGAAGCTATGGAATTTGGTTTGTAGTTTGTATCACAAGTACCACCAATTTGGGTTCCTAATAAATGTAGAGTTAAAGAATACAGTAAATGTAGGGCTGATGTGAAGACCATGAATCCTTATGAAATACAACAAGGACATTTGCATATCTTGAATAATATTGATGAAGTTAAAGAGTACATACAAGTGCATAAAGAACATGTTAGGAAGGAAAATGGTAGGGCCAGAATGGTTGGGCAAAGGCTAATAAGGGAATATAACAAAACTTTTGTGTAATGGTTTAAAGATAAAGTTGAAGTGGAGTGTTGTGCTTCAGATATGGTGAGATGGTTGTCTCACGATCCTATGTTAGATTTGATAACTTGGCAGTCATTTGACATCAACATGTACTCTTTTTATACAAAGAAACTAGATGATAAGAGTACTGTACAGAATAGTCATGTGATGTTAGTGGTTGAGTCTATGTATTTCTCAAGTTTGAAAGATAAGAATCATAAATTGGATGTTATGCCATATTTTGGAGTCATTGAAGAGATATGACAGGTGGATTATGTCCAATTTAGATTGCTCGTTTTCAAGTACAAGTGGGTTGACATAAATAATGGTATTGAGGTAAATAAGTTAGGATTGATACTTGTTAATCTTAATAGTAGACAGTTCGATAATGAGTCTTTCATTATAACAGACCAGGCTAAACAATTTTTCTATATTGATGACCCTATAAAAAAGAGGATAATAGCCTATGGTTCTTCAAGGGAAAAAGTGATAGATTATGATGACTCCAACTATTTGAATATTGATATTTCTAGGACTCTTTTTTAAGGGGTCTCCCTGAATTGAATAAGGAAGATTAGCCGGATGATGAATACACCGTAAGAAATTATCACTATGAAGGAATATGGAAGGACATACCTATATGAATCTATTTCAATAGTTAGTATTATGTTGCTATGATCTTTTAAGTTCAAAGCATGTTAATATATTATCTTGTGACCTAATATTTCTTTTTCCATAATAGGAATATAGCTGATGATAGTGTCAACCAGATTAGGCAAAAAAGATCATGAAGGGCATGTCAACCTGGTCAGACCAATCAGTCTCACGATAAAGCAGTTATAGATCATTCTAGTCATACTAATACATAAATTATTGTTGATATGTTAAATGCTATGGGTTGTCCAATCTCAAGCATATCTACGTAGGTGATGCCTCATGGTGATTAGTCTGAGCCTACCTCTTGCCTTAGATAAAGAAGAGGTAGAAAGACTATTAAAATGAGAGAGGTCAACTTGTCCCATAATTTTGGGATAAAGAGTCTGATTAAATTTGACAACAACTAGAGGCTAATTGGGGAAAACATGACTACCTACAAAAGTTACCTTATGCCTTCATACGCACCAAGGTTCTGATATCCTTAGAGACTTAGGAGGAGGTTTATCAAGATGTTAAGGATCTACCTTAGCAGATTGTCTTGGTACAAAACACACTTTGAATTTATCACATTTTGTCCTATGTCGACTAATAGTGATAACTATTGTTCTTATTGCTAACCATTTTAATAGTATGTAATGTAGCTCACATATGATGTTCTAGATATTCAAGCGTTGAAGGATAAGACTCTCTCTTACTTGTGTGACCATTTTTGGGTGTTTAAGACATGATTATCACATGATTTCAATAATGTCCAAGTGGAGGAAGGCAAGCCTTATCCTACTCTATTCAATAAATATCCATCTGTTACTCTAGAAGCTTGGGCAGAATTTTGCCGATTGCGTACTACGCCAATAGCTATGGTGATTTTAATTTTGTTGAGTGTTATTCCCTATTGAGTCATTTTAACTATTAACCAGTATTTGTCTTTTATTATGATTTTTACCTTTAGGAAAGAAGGGCAAAAGAGATTGAAAATGGTAGCAAGAATGACTGCCTACACACAATGTCTTGAGGTGGTTATGCTAAGGCAAATAAGGACCTAATGAATGTAATATCCTAAATTTTGGGACTAGAAGTTTGAAATTAAGACTAACTCAAGATGATTGCTAAGCCTTAGTTTGCAAAAGTCCCAAAAATGTCCAAGAGACAAAATGTCTTTTAGGGACTAATTTAGGAAGAATAAAGTATGGGATTTGGTTCCAAATAACTAAAGGAAAATACACAATTCCTTTATCTAAAAGCAAAAATGATTTAAAGCCTAATTTGGATCCAAAAAGAAGAAGAAAAGCGTCTTGGAAGAAAGAAAAAAAAGATAAAGGTAATTCAAATAGTATTGCCATGATAAAGGACAAAAGAGGCAATTGTCTTTTGATCTTGAGATTAAAATCGAAATCCAAGATTAAGGGCTAAGATTTGCTCTTAAAAATTGAAGTAATTATGAGGCCCAAAAAATTAAATTAATTTCCCCCTAATCAATTTAAGAATTTGGCCAAAGAAGAAGAAAATGGGAGACAAGGAAATTCAACCAAGTAACTAAGGGATAATAAGCTTCTTTGTGTACAAAGAGCTAAGAACCATTGGGTAAAGCATCTTCTCTTTACCCTCCCTCTAATTTTTGGTCACACAAGCAAAAAGGGAAGAGGAAATGATTACTTTTATCCAACCTAAGTACACTTAGTTAGGCCAACCAAACTAAGTTGCAAGAAGTGACTATATGAGGACAAATCATTATATTTTTCCCTTTCTCTCTCTCTCTCATTTTTAGCCAAGCAACTAAGGAGAGAGGAAAATATGACTTTAAAACACCTTATCATACTCTTTCCTTTATCATTTGGACAACCAAACTCAAGGAGAGGAGAGAGAAACTGCATCTGAAATTTTGCAAGTCAAAAAGCAAGGTAAGAGCTTCTCTCTTCATTTTCACCCTCCTACTTACCTCAAATGCCAAAAGTGTCTTCATGAACATTGTTTCTCTTAGTCTAAGCTTCATTCATATGGTTTTATTTTTTTTTCAAGAAGATGTATTTTAAGGCATTTATCAAGGTCCAAAGTTGTGGAATCAAGAAACAAAGCTTAGAAGAAAGTAAGAGCTTTCTTTTAAACCATATATTGTGTAGTTTGGTTAAGTTTTGTGGAATAGGTATTACTACTCTAAATTTTGGTTCTTTGATTTTTTCTAGGGTTTATTGTGTTTTGGTTTTGTAAATGGTGTTAAATAAGGTTTATAAATGAGAAATCACAAATTTGGAACTTAGGAGTAGTGCTGCCAGATTTTGTTTCTAAAAGGCAGTGATATTGTGTCATACTTTCAATAAGTCAAAACTGATTCAAATGCTATGAAACTTTTCAGAATGAAAGTAGACGTCTTGAGTGTCATTCTGATAGGTAGAATGTAATTTTTAGACTAGTGGATTTAAATTTGTTTTTTTAAAATTGGACTCTGTTTCTGGAACCAATTCTGAAATAGTTAAGGTTTGATAAATTTTTGGGAATTGTGTGGCTGCAGTTTCTAAAAAAATGATATTTTTCTTTGAAATTAAACTTAAATAGGTTTACAATTTACTTAGAATTAGTCAATTTGGAGTTTTTTAGAATTAATTAATTTTTGGAAATTAGGCATTGAACCTAGTTGTTCTGTAGTAGACTGATGGTGATGTGTTTTTTTTCTGGTCAAATGAATTCCAATATCCATGAAATTTTCCAAAAATAAAGTAGACCCAATAAGATTTAATTTTATATGTCATTTATGTTAATTGGATTTGTATATTGGAAGTTTTATATTTTTAAAAATTGGTCATGTAAAATTGTCAAGTTTTGGAACAGTGGTCAATAAAGTAGAATTTTGTATTGATGCATGTTTAGATGACTAATGGCTATATTTTTCCCTAAAAATAGACTAATTAGGGGTCACATATCCTTTATAATCATCATAATTAGACACTTGTACATTAATATGTGAATTTTCAAAGATTTGTGAAAATTCTGGCAGAATTGGACTATGTGCAAAAATAGAAAATATAATGGCACCATGTAATTATTTGGAACTTTAAGGGTGAGACTAACTAACTTAGGATAGTTGAAATATTTTGACTTAGTATACTAACTTTAATGACAACCAACATAAATGTTTGGATTGTACAAATATTGGATAAAATAATAACATGTCATCCGTAAATTCTAATTATAAGACCTAATAGTTGTCTGGGATCTATGACTTGCCCGAGCTCGGGGAAACAATTAGATATCCCATAGGAAAGGCAACTAGGTAGTAGCTCTTTTCTTTCATATGTTATTAGATGCTTTGCATATTTGTAGTTTCATCATGAATTTTCTAAAATATTCTGATTATGCGGGGTGGTTACCTGAGGCCAATTGTAAGGGTGGATGCCCATGCCATTGAAAATTTATGTTATACACGAGTGGATGCCCGGGGCCTTTTATGCTGGTAATACTTGGGGCCAAATGATTTGTTATACTTAGCGCTATGGTGATGTGTTATACTGCATGTTGTGTTCTAAATGTTGTTGTGATAATTCTGTTTATATGATGACTGTGTGACATACTTTATGATCTTATATCTATATGATTGACTGTCTGTTGCTACTGAGTTTCTTTTGAATCTCACCCCTTTCCTATAATAAATCTATAGTACAGACTAGTAGCTCAAAGGGCAAGAAGGTAAACACAGACAGCTAGAGGACGAAGCTGAAAGATTTTATTTTCTGTTGGTTGTCTATTTTGGATATTTTGGGATATGTATATGACACATATAACTTTGTAAACCTGACAATAGTACAATGGTAAAACTAGTAGTACCGATAGCCTAGTAAATGGACGGTAAACTAATATTGGGACAACTTAGTTAGATAACGCTTCTGAATGCCAATGAAATGTTAATTAACGAAGGAAATGTGAGACTTAAGTAGAGAATTGCTAGTATACTCTGATAAGACAGAATTAAGAACCGATAAGACTTAGTAATGTAGTGAAATTTTGTGAAAGAAATTGAAATTTTTTTTATCCTTTGAAAACCCTTCTCAATCCCAGGTTCATTTCCTGAGTTAAGTTGGGGATTTATGAATGTTTTCGAAAGTTTGATTTTTCTTGAAACGAATCCTGGTTTAACAACTTATTTCACTACTCTTTTGTATTAATATGAGCCTATGGGATATAAGGTGTGACAATGGAGGCCAAGTGGAGGAAGTTAGAAGAAGCCACAAAAGAAGATCTTGTAGTTTTGATTTCATCACATTATCTAGCCTAACTCGAAGAGACATGGTTGTATGCTCGCCAATCGATGAGTGGGTCATACACAAGTGAAAGTGCTTGCAAAGTTGCTGAAAAAATTGTAAGATACATTACTATATTAGTTATATTAGATAACTAAGCACAGCGTTCATGCTTATGTTTGTAATATATAAGTAACAGGATGAGTTGAAGAAACAAGAGGCTGAGGGAGCCCTCAGGCTAAAATAAAGGAATGACTTTTTGATTTGTTTTAATGGGCAAAAAAGATCATAGAGGGTGTATCAGGGGTGTTAGATAAGAGGTTGCCTTAAGAGAGTATTTTAGAAAACAACTTTGTGCACTACTAACACATTTAATAAAAAGGAGGTCAATGTGTTGATCACTACTGTGAAGGCAGAGATAGCAGCTTCGTTTAATGAAAAAATAAAAACTCTTAAACAAAAGGTGGCTGCTTAGATCCCAAGCAACTCTCTATAGCACTTAAAGGAGTTACTGCATTCTTGGTCATTTGCAAGATCTTGATAGAAGACTAGTAGCACATGGCAACGTCCACGACCTTAGCATAATCGTCCACAACTAGGAACTTATAAATGACAATGTGAGAGTGTCAGTTGTCCAGGTCATAATAGCAAAAGCTCATATCCCATTCTCTATTGATGATGTAAAGTTTATCGGGAATGCAAAGAATAGTTTCCTCATGTGGCCAAAGCATCTTGGGTCAAATGTTTCCCCCTACAATCACCTCTCTATCCCCATACGAACCCTGATCCCCTGATACAATTCTACCTCTTAAGTACACTATCAAGCAATATGTGGTTCATCTATGCTTTGATGATGACTAACAATCCAAACAAGTGCATCTGGATGTATATATTGTGGGCTACGCTTATGGCTAAAATCATCACCCTTTTATTGATAAGGATGATTTGACAAGCCTCTTTATCAAAGGATAGTAGTTGACCAATGCGTGCATTCAATTATAGATAGTGTAAGTATTGTCTTCTAAAATAATGTAAATATAATTTAAAAATTTGTGATATTGCTATGTAATTAACTAACATCTCACAGATACCTGCACGACTTGTTGCAAAAATTAGGCAAAACAGATAAGTTTTCATTCCTTTGCTCGTTGTAGATCTCCCTAAATCCATACCTGAACACTAAAGATTTAAGGCATGCCCACATATCACAGTAGGTGGATCGCAGTAGAGCTAATTGGGTAATGTCACCATACATACAGGAGTAAGTCAAAAACTTTCTTTTCATTATAATGCTTAATTTGCTTAATACAAATTTATTCTTTTTTCATATAGTATACATTAGCAATTGGTGCTATTGTCGAGGAAATGTCATACTATCATCTTCTTATGCTATACTTATAGCACATCATCCAACTCTTACAAGGAACTATTTAATGAGTGAGTTTTGTTCTGTATCTTATGGTCTTTCTCATTAATATGTATAGGTTACTAACTATCATTTTCACAACGATTAGATCTATAAAGAGCGTGTGGCTCAATGATCATCCTAACTTGGATCTCTTTCTCAAAGCCCCAAATGGGGTTAGTTGATTCATTAATGAAGTTCTATTCTTCTTCTTCTATCCTTTTGCTTAACATGATTAATATTTAAAAGAATCAAATTCATTAATATGTATTGATGATTTGTGTTATCATAAATTTGTTAAAATTTCTTTAAAAACCTTTTCAAATATTCAAATTTTAATTTGGGTTGCTAAATTTAAGAAATCATTAATCAAGTCATATGACCTAGAATGAGATGTAGAAATTTTTTCAATTTACCTTAATGCTCTCAAGTTATTAACTAGTGTATAGAAAAACTCTAAACTATGGAGATGATGTGCCATTATTTTACATAAGCGATATCATAGAGAGTTATCCTTCATTATATGCTCTCTTGTCTTAACCAATATTTTCTTTATTTTTTGAACCTTCTTTATCAATATTCCTTCTTATAACATAACCTTCCTCTAAGTAGTGAGACTGCTTGAACTATGATAAGGATAGAGGTATTTGAGATTAAGTGGAGAGAAGAGGGAAATGAGGTAAATTTATAAGATTTTAAAAATATCAAATAGAAAAAATTGACCTAATTTAATATTTGTTAATTTCAAATGACTTTAAAAAGAATTTTTCCTTTATTATAAGTTAGAAAATGAATTAGGTTGGGAGAAAATTATATTTATGTTCTAATAAATAAATATTGAATAGTTGATGATATAAATACTTATGTTCTAATAATGATATTTGAATGAAGAGTTATCCTTCATTATATGCTCTCTCATATGAACCAATATTTTCTTTATTTTTTGAACCTTCCTTGTCATATTTCTTTTTATAACATAACCTTCCTCTAATGGATTAGTTTTGGTAAATATATGACTAAAACATTATTAGGGATATGCTTGTGCTATTATAGAGAGTGTTTAGCATTGCGACTGGGCCAACTAATCACACAATTGGGACCTAATAAGCCCTATTGAAACAATAGGTGGCTTTTATGTGTGTTTGGGATACCGTTTTATGAAAAGGTCTTATGGTTTTTAAGCTGCTTTTACTATAAGCCACGAATCCTAGCTTTTTGCGATTGGCTTCTAAAATTGGGTTTGAAATTTTTACCGCTAAAAGCATAATAATGTTGTCCCAACAACCTATTATTTATTTATCTCTCTCTCTTTTCCATCGTATCTCTATCTCTGCTTGCCCTCTCTGAAGTGTCTTCATCTTCCCTTTCTTGGTGGCCACAGGTGCTTCAACTTAAAGAGCATCTTTACTTCAGGCGTCACTCTTAAACACACATTTCACCGGTGTTCTTGGTTGTACTCACCTTTTTCGGCGGTGGGTTTTATTTTCATCGCCTTTTCCATTAATCATAGCCTTACCTCTTCAACCTAGCCACCTAGTCTCAAAGCCCGACAAAGTATTCTGGAGTACCGTCAGAAGCTTTTGACTCTGTAATAGTGGTCGATCCATTCATACAAGTCAGTTTGTAGAGGTTTGCCATTAAACTGTCGATCTCTGCTCTTCTCTGCTCTGTGGTCTCTGCCCCATGACATCTTCAACCTACTCTCTAGTCGTCGATCTGGTATTTGCTAGTGTCTTCTTTCGCATGGTAAGCTTTAAAGGTTCATTTAAGTAAGATGTGTAAGTGTAGGTCTGATCTATCCTGTGGATTTCATTTTTTGTTTCTCTGCTAAAGTGGTTTGGCATTAATATTTTTCTTTTTCTATTTTTTTTGGCTTCTATGATCTGTAGACTGAGTTATAGGAATTGAAAAGGATTTCTTTCCTATGCTTCTAACTATGGGATTCTCATTGCATTGTTTACTAACTTGTGGCTGATGATAAAGAATAATATATCAGTATATATTGTTTAGAATCGACGCAAAGTTGTAAATATTATTCAAAAAATATATAAAAACTTGAAAACATATTTGTATATAAGTTGTAAAGGAGCAAAAGAGGACGACATTTTAGCAAAGGTGATAGAAAAAAAGGCTTTAATACTAAGGTGGAATTTGGAAGCATTAAGTGCTAATGTTTCTTTGCTTTTGAGGTTGAAATTCTAAGCTATTACAGTATGACCTCCTTATATTTCAAGTTTATAAATAGTGATTGAAATAGTGTGATTGTTCCCATTGTTTGTTTATGGAATTTGAATTCAAGCCAATGTCTTAGTAAACTCACTAAAAGGCAGATTATTAGCTACAACCAAATGATGCTTTCTTGTTTGTGATGCTTGAGTATGATTATGGACCACGCTTTGTATTATATAGCAATCTGTTACCCTTTTGCTAGCTTGCCACTAAGTACAGATGTGTTTATTTTTAATCCTTCTAGTTCTCTTCGTTGCCTGTTAAAAATTGGAATGGAGAGAGTAAATTTTTTTATAGTTAGCTCTAGAAATTTGTGTAGTTATTACTCACTGCAACTTGTATATCTCAGGCATGTTTTTTCTTTTGTTAAGTTAGGGAATTTGTTAATAAATTATCTGTGAAATTTTGCCATAGAAATATGGACAACAGAATAGTATTGGATGAAGAATCAACTAAGATTTTTATTAATGCATGCCTTGAGCATATTTACCTAAAATAGCAACATAGGTTGACATTTACAAAGACTAGCTAGAACAATATTGTCTCCATATTCAGTGAGAAGATTAGGAAAGCATATGAGAAGAAACAGTTGAAGAATATGTTAGATATCTTAAGGAAGGATTTATGGACTTAGGATTTGTTAACCAAATAGACTAATGTCGATGCATTGAATAAGTAGTAACAGCAGAAATTACATGTAAATAATTACTATAGTAACTTATAATTCTAATTACTATTGATTCAGTTGACTAAAGTATTTTTTTATTATAAGTTTTGATTTAGGTCACTCGTATGCATGCATGAGAATTCATCATATAAAAAGTTTAGGCATACAAGCCTCAAGTTTAAAAGAGAATTATGAATTATATTCAAGAATGTTATGGCAATTGGAGAGGACATTTTTGTACCTTCTTTTACATAGCCACAGACACAGGAGGCAGATCAGGAAGATGTGTACCAACTGACAATGGATGAAGAAGAAGGGTCGAGGGACATCGAAGATGAGCTTTTTGGAATTAACCTAGGAGCTAGTACAAGAGTGATAGATAAGCTAGCAAACATTGGCTTATCAACCTAGACTCAACCAACCTTTCCTACTGATTTAGGAAGCCAGGGCAAGAGGAAGAGAGTTGATCGGGCAAGTCAGAAGCAAAAGTAGAAACTTTCAGCTTTAACACAAATTGTGGATGTAATTAGCGTAATAACTAATGCATTAAAGGAAAGAGCAGAAACATTAAGTGAATTCAAAGATATAAGTGTTGATGTTGTTATGAAGGACCTGCTTGACCTTGAGGAAGTCCAATGTGATGCGATCTTTCAAGTCCACTGTATAAAGTTTCTAATGGACAAAAATAGTCAGGAAACATTTGTCTCAATAGCTAAACGGAACAAGTAGTACTTGATTGAGTAGTTGCAGTTTATGGTTAGCACCCCTAGATATGGTTTACTGTTCATGACCCCTACCTGTTCTTGAACTATATGTCTACATAGTTGAATTATGATGTACTATTGTATTCGTTTTTTTATATGTTCATTTATTTAACTTATGACATTACATGACCTAATGACTAAATGTTTGTTGAACTACCTTTTATCACATATTGAATGTATTTACATGTATAATTGAGTTTTTATTTTTTTTATACTCACACCTGAATTTAACCATGCTCATAGGTTACATAAGTAATGGCAAATTGGAACAATCAAAACTTCACTGATGGGATGGAGGAAGATGACCAATCTCGAGTATTATCTATTATAGATGAAGAGTTTACAGAGTATGAACAGTTGAGTGCATTGCTTTGTCAATATTTGGTGCTTTATATGTGTAAAGAACCACTTAAAATGAGTCAACGCACCAGTCATTTGTGGATCCAAGAGATATTGGCAACCCATGATTCACGTTGTCATGACATTTTTATATTGGAAAAACATGTGTTCTACAACTTGTGTAATAAATTGGTAGAATATAGGTTACAAAATTCAAAAAAGTCAGTGCCAAAGAAATGGTTGCTATATTTTTTATCACTGTTGGGCATGGAGCTAGCAATAGACTGGTACAAGAACTATTTAAACATTAAAAGAAAATTGTTAGTAGGCTTTTGCACACGGTATTAGAGGCTTTCCTTAGTCTAGCGTGGGAAAATATCAAACCCTATGATTCTAAATTTCCTAGATGCTACCCAAAAATACTCAACAATCGCTAATATTATCCCTACTTCAAGGATGCTATTAGAGCAATAGATGTAACTCATATAAAGTGTGTGGTCACTACTCCCAATAGAGATAAATATATAAGGAGAAAGGGATACACAACACAGAATGTAATGGCTATATGTGATTGGAATATATGCTTTACGTTCATGTTAGTGGGATGGGAAGGTACTACACATGATGTTTGTGTGTTTCAATCTGATGTCTCAAATTCATCTATGAATTTCCCTCATCCACCTGCATGTATATTTTGTCATCTTTAGTTCAACTACTTTCATTTCATACTTTAATTAATCTCACATGGTTTAAAAATTTGTTAGGCAAATATTATTTGGTCTATGCTGGCTATCCGATACCAGTTAGGTATCTTCGTCCCTACAGATATGAGCGTTATCATCTGCCAGAATTTAGGCGTCAACCTGCATTTAGAAATACTAAAGAGACCTTCAATTTTTATCATTCCAGTTTGAAGTATGCTATAGAAAGAACTTTTGGTGTATGGAAGAACAGATTTGAAATCTTACAAAGAATGTGCAAATATAGCTACCAAACATAAGTCCGCATAGTTTGTGTAATAATGACTATACATAATTTTATTAGGAGAAATTCTCAAACTGATTTTAATTTTAAGCAAGCAAAAAATGGGAATATAGGTCATGTAGATAATAATACTATAGATGAAGAGCCTTTCTCGACCAATTATGCTGGGATATCTTCAAGCCATATAAATCATATTTATGACATGATTAAAGACCAACTTGTATAGAATATGTGATCCAATTAGTTATGTAATATTTTATGATCAAATTATGTATTTTGGCACCACATCTTCTAACTTAAATTTTTCCACTTATTTATAATATTAAATAAGATTAAGGTGCAATTTTAGTAATGAAATTTTTTTCGAGGGGCGTTTGGTACAGATAAGTTTTGAAAGAGGTAAAAATAACAATGAAAAATTAAAAAGGGTGTAAATTTAAAAAAACCGTTAAATTTGACCTAACGTCGTTAGGGATTTTCTTTTCTTACAATTTAACATCGTTAGGTTAAATTTAACGGTTTTGTTAAATTTGCACCCTTTTTAATTGTTCATTATCATTTTTCCCGTTCCAAAACTTATTTGTGCTAGGCACCTCTTGGAAAAAACTTGGTTGTTAAATTTGCACATTAACCCTATTAAATATCATTTTTATCTTACAATTATCACAAAAGCACTTATGCAATCGCCAATCCAATTATAAAAGCACTTATGCAATCATTAGTTTAAATATAAATTATATTACATAATCTGACTCTTATCCAATCATAAGTTTCCATAAGTCAGATTGCAAATAAGTCACTTTTCCCACAGCTATGTCAAACACACTCATAATAGGTTTTCGCTAATTATGACTTTTAGAAACTATCAAAGATCATAACGGAAAAAAATTCTAATTAAAATGAACAAATCAATAAAGGTATAAGTAGTGAGGCTTCTTGAATATGATAGGGAGAGAGGGATTTGAGATTGAGTGGAGAGGAGAAAGAAATGAGGTAAATTTACAAGATTTTAAAATTTTCAAATTGAAAAATTGACCTAATTAAAGATTTGTTAATTTCTTTTTTTTATGAATAAAAATTTGTTAATTTCAAATGACTTTAAAAGAATTTTTCCTTTATTATAAGTTAGAAAATAAATCAGGTCGGTAGAAAATTATATTCATGTTCTAGCAAATAAATATTTGAAAATATATCCTTGTTATATGGAAAAGTATAAATAAGAAAATTACCCATTTAAGTTGTTTGGATGGGGATGGTATATCGATATTATCTTTTTTTTGTTCGAATATTGGTATTATCATTTTACTTTATATTCATGGTCTATTATTTATTGGAAAAATGACCAATAAATATCATTTGAATTTAGAAAACCATAAAAGTCTTATAAAATATAAAAATGACAGAAAGGTGATGTAGTAAAAATTTGGGATTTTAAAGTTATGGTGTGTTTTACTAAAATGCACCTCACTTTTTTTCCCCTTACTAAAAGGGAAAGAACCATCTCCGTAGCACCGTTGAGGATAAGGGTGGCATTTTGTAGGCATGGGCGGCATCTTGAACGGTGGCAAAAGTTTCGAGCCACTTGCGGGTATGCTTACGGGGCTCGTAGATCTCAGCAGCCCATTTGCCTCAGCTTTACTACCTGACTCCGCTAAACCTAAACTTGTTGTCAAGACCACATTTGCCTTTGGTTTTGTGAGAAGAAGGACGGTAAGTTAGTGTAGGAGTAGTGGTTTCAAGGGACTAAGATGTAGGGGAGGAAGGGTTGCCCATTGGTTGGGGGATAGAGGAGGTGGTTCTAAAATGAAATGGGTTAAAGGGGAAGGTCGAGACATTCCTTGTTCAGTGTTGTCTTCTTGTCTCTCTCAATTGGTCTAACAAGAGAGGCTCTTTTTTTTCCTGGTGTAGGGCCATTGGATGTCAGCTCTATAAATGGTGTGCACATATGACTTGGGAATTTGGATTCTTTGTCCGGGGGCTTTTGTTCTTTCTTATCCTTCGGTAAAACCATCTACGTTCAATTTTTTTGGGTGATATCTGAATTCAAATTTCTTGATCACATTCTATGACTTGTGAGGTAGATCTATGACTTGTTCACATTCAAATTACTGTTGTGGTTTAATTAGCATTAGTTTGATTTAACGCCCTATGTATTATGCAATTATATATAATCTTTTTATAGTTACTAGTATGTTTTCACAACTTTTGGTAGATCATTCATTCAATCCACTTTCTAATAACAATAGTTTTCAGGATATTACAATTGAGAGAATGGAAATGGAAGTATTTTGAAGCCACACGTAATGTTGTTCCTTATATATAGAGAATGACAACTTCAAAATCGTGATTAACAATTTCGGTATAGAAAATAACAATTGGGAAAAAAACTGTTGGCAAAAAAAAATCTCACCTATCAACTACTCCCATTAGGTGTCGTTGACAACTGGAGTATATGTAATTAACAATTTGGGTATAGAGATTGACAACTTGAACTCTTCAAGTTGTCAATCTCTACCTAAATTGATATTTGTTATACTCAAGTTGTCATTGCCTATATTCAAGTTTTCAACGATGCCTAATGGGGGTAGTTATTAATTGCTATACTCAATCTGTCATTCCTTATACTCAAGTTGTCAACGATGCCTAATAGAGGATGATAAGTTAAGTATAGACAATGACAACTTTAGAATAACAATTAGCAACTAGGGGTATACATAGTAATAACATGGGAGTTAATTTGTCAATCTCAATATCAAAATAGTTAATCGCTTTATTCAAATTGTCACTGGAGCTCTGATTGTCAGCCCATTAGCGGGGTAGTGCATCAACAACCGACGAGGGGACCTTCCTTTTTTTCTAAAAAAAAGTAAGAGGCATCTTGATTAAAAAAACATTTCAAAATCTCATATTCCTATCTTATGATCTATTTGTCTTTTTTATTTTTTAATAGATTTTTAAAGTTTTATAAGTTTAAATAGTATTTAAGTGGGATTTTTTATTTATATTTGTTTAGTCATTTATTTATGCCTCAAAGAAATAAAGTTTTACAGGCTTTCCCTGCATTTAAGATTCCATGTCCAACGTTGCAGTTTTGACGGTAGATTCTCTCTTCCTGTCTCTCAAAGACAGTCTCAACTAGGGCATGTTTGGGTTTGGGTTTGGGTTTGACTTGACGGTGGAAAAATCCGTTTATATAAGTCGAGACAAAACTTCTCTCACAAACTTAGCTCGTATGTTGTAAATTACGTTAAAGAAATAACTTCTACAGCTAATCTAATATAAACAATACTTAAAGTGTGTTTGGATTTAGCTTTTGAAAATAATTTCGGGAGAAAAAGTAAAAAAATGATTTTTTTAATGGATTATGAGAAGAATAGATTATGAGAAAAAATGATTTTAATAAAATGATAGTGTTTGGGTATTGTGTTGAGAATCACTTTTTTAATGGTCAAATTACCCAAAAAGACATTAACTTTGTGATAATTACATATAAAAGGATAATATTATATTTTATATATTATTTCATATTAAATTTTATAATAAATACTAAAAATGAAATAAATTTGTCTACATGTGATATTAATTAACTCAACTAATTTTTTTTATATAATCAAATTAGATAAATAGTTGGATAGGAGGGAGCATTAAAATTTTGAAAATTGTCTTATTTAAACCTATTATGATGTATTCACCTATATCGAAATCGATTATTTAACCTATTATGATGTATTGCCTGTATCAAAATCGGTGTTTCTTAGACGCTGCATATATAATTATTTAATAAGATGATAATGTTTGGGTATTATTATTAGAATAACTTTTTCATAGTCAAAAAACTAAAAAAAAACATGAACTTTTGTGATAATTACATATAAAATGATAAGGTTATATTTTAAATATTTTTTAACATTAAATTTCATAATAAATACTAAAATAAATTTGTCTAGTGATCAGAAATTGAATTTGTCCTTTCTTAAGTGAAAAAGATATATTTTGTACATCAAATGGGAAATAGAAAGCGCTGAGAATGAGGGCAAAAACAAAAACAATTTTATTATATTCATGTATAGTGGGAACAGATGAGGTATCACATTAAAATAGAGAAAACAAGAAAAAAGTCAAAAAGGACAGGAGACCGAGGAAAGAGAAAAAAAAGATAAGCGAGAAGAGCATAAAAAATAGGCTTCTCTAAAATCTATGGTTTGAGGCTCCAAAACACAAGAAAAAAAAAGTGATTCTGGTTTTTTGTTTTGTGTTTGGATGATAATTTTTAATTTTTTTTATTTATTTTTTTATCCAACCACACACTTACCCTCTCGACCTCCTCAAATCTTTCCGCCGATTCTTTCATCTTCGTTCGATAATACCGATTGATTTTTTTTTTTTTACAGTGCTGTTATTTGGGGATAACAGTGATGATATTAGGAGGCAGAGATTGATTCTGAGAAACGAATTTTTCAGTTCAAATAAACGTTGAGGGTCGAGGGAGAGACGAATTGAAGAGGAAAAACATTGAGCATTTTTTTGCCCATAAAAAGAACCTGTGGTTCATCGTTGGAGTTGGTCGGAATCAAGTCGTCGGAAACTACTAGCTTTTCCTTCTCCCTTATCGTGTTCCAGGCTTCTTTCCTTGCGGTAGCTCTCTTTCCTTGTCTCGTATTTCTAGTTGCACTGCCTATTATTCTTACTTTGACATTCCATTTTATTTGCCACCCTCATCATTCCCTGCTTTACAGAGAAGAATGTTGATTCTCCATTATTAGTTATTCGGAAAAGTTTGAATCTTTGAGATTTAGGAATTTGCTAGCGTGGAATTGAATCTAAGAGCGGGGACGATAGTTGAAGTACTGATAGTGATTTATTACGAGTAATTAAACTTCGTGTAAAATACGTTACATTGGATCTCAGAGTTATGGTTAAAAATGCGAAGACGTGTTGAGAATATGATGGCACTGGTGCACTTGGGAGTGCAGAGTTAATTAGGGAGGTCTCATATTTGTCGTTTGGTTGTAATTAATTAAAGAATAGGTAGATATAGAATTGTTGTGTGCGTAAAAAAAGAATTGTTTGTTGGTCAGTGTTGGCTGACCATTGTTGCATAGTTTTCAACTAGCTTGCTTACTTTATAACAATGAAATATATAAAACAGAATTTGTAACTACGAGATGATAGTGTTGATAGCTGTTTCATCAATTTTACTACTCCTTTTGCAGTATTAGCATTATGTCAAAACAACCTGACATCCTCTTTTTGGAGGAATGGCTGAGGAACAAATGTGGTGCAGCTAGCAAATTAAATTCTATAAACTCTAATTCCCCATCTGCTAGAGCCATTATTCAGGCATGGGCGGACCTCAGGGACTCCCTTCAATATGAGACTTTTAGCTTCCATCACCTTCAATCTCTTAAAATCCTTGTCAATTCTCAAACATCTCTCCATGTTGCAGACCCCCATGTGAAGCTGCTTGTTGCCATTCTTTCATCTCCAAATCGTTCTATTCCTCATGAGTCCTATCCTCTAATGTTTAGGCTTCTATACATATGGGTGAGGAAAACCTTGAAGCCTACTTCAGCTATTATTGATTCAATAGTGGAGGTCTTCCCTCGCCTCATCTCTGTTCAATTTGATTCTAGAAAAGATCCTCTCTTCTTTTCTGAAGTTATGCTCCTACTAGGTGCCATTTCTTTTGTGCTCTCTTCATCTGAAAGATCCAAAACAACCTGCTTGGACTTACTGTCTAGGTTGTTGGTAAAGGAGTATCAATTACTTGGCTTATTTACCGAACATGTGCCTGATGTTCTGGCAGGAATTGGGTATGGTCTGTCTTCTTCTGTGACAGTGCATAATGTTTCAATATTGGACTCATTATTTGAAATTTGGGCCAAAGAAAATGGGCCTCAAGGCAGTACTTCTCAAGGATTGATGATTCTTTATTTGGTTGAATGGGTCATGTCAAACTTGGTTAATTTCCAGTTTTCGGATAAAATATACATGTTTTGTCAAGAAGTTTTTGAGAAATTTAAGGTAAACTATGCTCCATTTCCTGTTTTCATGGCTGGTGCTGGAGTTGTGAGGGCGTCAAATAGAATTATGTCGAGCAATACTAAATTTGATACCATCTCGAAAGCAAGGGCTTCTGCAATCGTTTCAATGGAAGCTTTAGCTAGCAATTTGTTCTCAAGGATGTTGAGACCTGATATGTCAATCTCAGGTGACGATCTTAGAGACAGACTTTTGCTTCAGTGTGTCTCATTAGCACTGGCTCGAACTGGGTCATTTTCTGGTCACTCCTCATTTTTTGTTTGCCTTGCTTTGGCATTGTTAACTGAAATACTTCCATTGCCTTGTATGTGCAAGTCTGCACTTGAATTGTCAAGAGGTTCTGGTGGACTGAAGCTAACTGAGATCAAAGAACATCTAGACAATATACTGTTCAAGGAAGCTGGAGCTATAACAGGGATCTTCTGCAACCAGTATGTCTCAGCAGATGAAGAAAAGAAGGATGTAGTGGAAAATCTTATATGGAAATACTGTCAAGATTTGTACTTTGAATACAGGCAAGTAGCTTTGCTTTTTGAAGGCAAGGAGGATAAACACCTTGAGGGTTTGGGGAAAATTGCTGAATCTGCTTTTCTAATGATTGTGGTTTTTGCATTCGCTGTCACAAAGCATAAGTTGAGCTCCAAGTTCACGCAAGAAATGCAAATAGATGTCTCGTTGAAGATATTAGTATCACTTTCTTGTGTGGAATATTTTCGTCATGTCCGTTTGCCAGAGTATATAGAAATAATTCGCAAGGTAGTTGCAAATGTCAAGGAGAATGAGCATGTTTGCGCATCTTTTGTGAAGTCCATTCCTTCTTATGTTGAATTGACAAATAGTCCAGGTGCGATTTATCATTTTAAGAAACCTATTTTATTTTCTTTCTTTTTTATTATCTTATTTTTATTAAGACTTAACATGCCTTCTAGACCTTACTCTGGACCAGAAAACCAAATACATATGGTCTAAGGACGACGTGCAAACAGCTCGCATTTTGTTTTATCTACGAGTCATTCCAACTTGTATCGAGCATTTGCCCAGCCATGTATTCAGGGACATGGTAGCTCCAACAATGTTCTTGTATCCTTCATCAAAATAATGTACTGGGTGTTTTTGTTTTATACTCTTGTTGGTGCTCATAGTCTCATGGTCATTTGCTGTAAATTTGCTTCCTTATTCAAGTGAAACTAGATATATGGAACACCCAAATGGAAAAGTAGCCCGGGCCTCACATTCTTTGTTTATGGCATTTATTTCTTTGGGAGAAGAATCTGAAATGAATGGAAGATTATCATTGAAGGAGCAGCTTGTTTTCTATTATATAGAAAGATCACTATCGGTATCTGAATCAACTGTAACATAGGTCTTAAATTTTTGAGATTGATAACTTGAAAACAGTTATAATCTTTTATGGAACATGAATACAGGGATATCCAGGCATAACTCCTTTTGAGGGTATGGCTTCTGGAGTTGTGGCCATTGTTCGACATCTTCCCGCTGGAAGTCCTTCCATATTTTATTGCATCCACAATCTTGTTGAGAAGGTGGATAGGCTCTGTGCTGAAGTCGTCACTAATGATGCTGATGCTTGGAAAAAGTTGCAGGGGGAGACAGAGCCTTGCAAGAGGTTACTGGACTTACTCTTGCACATAGTCTTTTTGGTTGACATTCAAGTATGTTATTTTTTAATTTCTTATGATTAGCTAGTTTCTTTTCCTTTTTTGGTTCCTTTTTTTTGGGGGGGGGGTGTTGGGAACTAAAACCGGTCATATTGTTTTCACCAACTAAAATTTACATCTGGTTTTTGCCAATTTAATATAAAATGAAGTAGTGTGGACCTTCTAGGATTCAAGATTGACACCCACAATCAAGTTGGGCCTGTTAAAATAGTTATTGTATAATTCAGTGCTTTAGATTGGCCATGCTGGAAATTGTGTTGCTCTCATGTTCAATGAATGATGTTATTTTGAGTTAATTTAATCAAGCCTTCTACTGTTTCCTAGGTCTTGGTGGACTTAATGAAGTTGTTAGCACAGCAGATCAACAAGTTACCACAAGATGCACAAAACATGGTTCTCAATGAGTTACATTCACAGGTGGCTGAATCTGACGATGTCATACGGAAACCTATATTAGTTTCATGGTTGCAGTCATTATCTTACCTTTGCACAAAGGCTTCGCAGGAAAATGGAGCCTCCAAAAAGAGCCCTAGTGAAGATCACTTTACTTTAGCCCATATTGCTGACCCCAAAAACTGGGTGAAATTAACTTCACGACTCTGAGGCGTTCAGGTCCAGTGCCTCCAAAAAGAGCCTTTGTGAAGATTACTTTACTTTGGCCCTTGTTGCCATCCTCGAAGCTGGGAAAAATTAACACCACGGCTCTGAGGCATTCAAATCCAGTGTTTTGTGCTAGACCTTCTCTTCTACCCTGCAAATTCTCTTGTCACAAATCACGTCAATACATTTGTTGCTGCATATGATATGAGTTGAGCTGATTCTTGAGTTGCTGCTTTTAGTCTTTTGTTCATATTTCTCTAATCTTGTCCCTGTTACCTAAGGAACTTAGTAGATTTTAATACCTATTACCTCTGTGACATCAATTATTGCCAGCCAAAAATAGTACCTGGAGGGTTCTCCATTTGTTTCTCCTCTTGCATGGTACTGAAAGTGAAGGCAAAATAATAGGTAAGCTGCATAAAATTTGCTCTGCTCATCATTTGCTCCATTCTCCAACTGTTATAGTCTTTCAATTATATTTTCTGATGTTAAAATTGGTGGACAGAAGTGATTTCGGTGAGGTGTTTATCAGGAAGAAGATTAAAGTGTAATTAGGTACATCTTTTTGAGGTAATTTCATCCATACGAATCCTTAATTGTCAGGTTTGGTTGGTGGTTAATAATACCAGTTCTTTTCACTTTTTCTGTTCTGTTTATCCAGCAAAAGAGCTGCAAATGTCCAGATGAAGATGCTAGATCTGTCTTGGGGAAATAAATGTAATTTCTTAATTTACATGCATTTGGATTACTGTGTATATATATACACTAGATCGTGATACTTGTTAAGGTTTTATCTCACTTTGTTTCCAATAAATGTCCAGGGGAAGCTTTATGATTTGGTGAGGAGAAAGCAATGTAAATACATGCTAACATGGAGCATAAAAGCATATACTCGTATTTTAGTGGACATGTGTATATATTTTGGAGCTAGTCCTTTTGGAATTGTAATGTATCTATGTACATGCATATACTTGTGAGCTTGAGATGTAACTACAATGTCTAGTTTAGCATAAACTTTGTCCTCTGGTATTTTACATAAGTTATGGAGTTATGTGGCTTGCTGTGTTTATTAAGAATGATATTATTAACCATAGACATTTTAGTTCCATATGATATTACTTGTGGAGAAATTAATTACAATTTATTTTTAGGTTGAATAGAAGCCTTACAGGTGATAAATTATTTCTAATGGACCTCAACTTAGTAGGTGTTGGAGCATCAAGAGGGCAGTGTTTCACTCCTGTCCATTCTCTCTTGGTCTCTTTCTTGCTCATTATTTTTAATTGATAATGGCATGAAGTTACAAGATTAAACTTACAACGTGTTATTTACAGAATGCTCGTTGAACACACTATCACTGCTTTTTTTTTTTTTTCACGATTTTACGTTTTAAGTACTCACCATTTTTCCATTAGTTTTAAACGGTAGGAGAGAATCCAAAAGGAATGACTAGGAGATAATCTATGTCCCATCAAGTGTTGGCAATCAAGTTTCAAGTGAATATTTGGTTTCACGTTGAAAATTAATACAACCATGTCATGGTAACTTGTTTGGGAAATTCTCAAACTACGATTTTGAAAGTTTTTTATGTAAGTCGAAATAAAATTTATCTTATATATTTACCTCGAATAGTGTAAAAATACTTCAAAAAAGTTAAAATAAACATACAATTAGTGAAAGCAACTCATTGTAAGCATGAAGTTGCATGTAAATTAATAAATTCCATTTTCTCCCAAGACAGATCTAGCATCTTCACCAGGACATTTGCTGCTCTTTTGCTGAATAAACAGAACATAAAAGGTGAAAATACTAGTATTATTAAGGGAAAATCCCTAAGAAAGAACTTTAAAAATGCCAAGAGACAAAAAGGTGCTTCAGATATTCATAATATTAGAGAGGTGTGAGGACAAAATGTAAATGACTTAATTGTCCCCCTAAGTTTAAAAAACGTGTTCCCATCTTTTACAAGGTTTTAACAAGTTTTGATAAGATTTTCACAAATTTCAATTTCAAAAATCACAAGTTCTGATAAGATTTTCAACTCTGATGACTTAGTTATGAAGATCAAACCTATCTGTCCAAATCGTAGAAGAACCAATGAAGCAAATTTATACCTACGACGTGAAATCGCTGATGAGAATGAATCAGATGCCAGCTTGGCTTTATCTATGCAACTACACAGGGAATGCAACTAGGTTTCGTGAGTGAGGCTGAAGAAGACTCAAACTAAGTCATAACATGTCCAAAGACCTACCTTGTACTTGTGTGGCATAGAAACCAAACTCAAATGCGTATTTCACTCTTTGATGATCTTTACAATGATATTGGGCACCTCTTTATACTACTAAATCACTCATTAAAATAAAGAAAAACAATGCAGAAGTCAATAATGGTATGCTATCACCAACTCTTTTGTCTCCCACCTACTCCCACAGCCACTAATCTCCTCTGCTGACCACCGGCTTTGTTTTCAGCCGTTACTCTATTTCATATTCTATTTCATTCTCCTGGGGTTGGACAGGACTTGTCCTCGAGTCAGAATCAACATCATCGTCAAGATACGGAGATAGATCCGCAACATTGAAAGTGGCTGAAACACCGTAGGCACCAGGCAGTTCCACTTTGTAAGCATTGTTGTTAATTTTCTGCATAATCTTGAATGGACCATCAACTCGCGGAGACAACTTGGCATTTTGTTGCTTTGGAAACTGTTATTTTCGCAAATGTATACAGACCAAATCTCCCACATTAAAGACTTGCTGCCTTTGATGCTTGTCCTGTTGTGCCTTGAGTTTTAAATTTTGCTTCTGAATCCTATCACGAACCTGTTCATGTAGTTTCTTGATTTCTTTGGCCCTTTAGTCTGCACTTACACTGTAATACTGCTTGTTTGGTGAAGGAATCAGGTCTAATGGCTTGAGGGGTCGAGTGCCATAAACAACTTTAAAAGGACACTTTTCAGTTGCCTGATTGACTGAATTATTGTAAGCAAATTCAACTTGAGGAACAATAAGATCCCACTACTTCAAGTTCTTTCCAACAAAGTTGCATAATAGATTTCCAAGAATCTTGTTAACAGCCTCTGTCTAGCCATTAGTTTGAGGATGGCTAGCACTGCTAAACTGAAGCTTAGTTCCCATCTTTTTCCATAAAGTCCTCTAAAAGTGGCTTACAAACTTGATATCTCTATTAGAAGTGATAGTTTTGGGAATGCCATGAAGATGAACAATCTCCTTAAAATATAAATCTACAACTTGAACCGCATCATTAGTCATTTGGCAAGGGATGAAGTGAGCCATTTTTGAAAAACGATCAACAACCACCATTATAGAATCATTTTGTCTCTGGGTCCGAGGTAACCCAAGGACAAAATTCATACTCACATTCTCCCAAGGTGCTTTAGGCACTGGCAATGGCAAGTACGACCCGGTATTTTGGCTTTTGGATTTAACCAGATGACATGTTTTTCATCTTTGAATATGTTTGTTCACATCCCGTTCAAGCTTTGGCCAATAGAAGTTCTCCTTTACTAGGGCCACAGTTTTGTCTCTACCGAAATGACCGGCTAATCTTCCATTATGGGCTTCCCAAATTATAGCCTCACGTAGTGAGCAATGAAGAATGCAAAGAGTTTTTTCTTTAAATAAAAATCCTTCTTCCCTGTAATACTGCTGAAATGGCTGAGATTCAGTGGTACTCCAGGCACCTTGGAAATCAGGATCATCTTGATACAACTTGTTTATAGTTTCAAAGCCTACTACTTTGTCTTGCATAGTCGTTAATAGAGCATGGCGATGACTAAGTGCATCAGCTATTGAATTCAGAACACCAGCCTTATGCTTGAGTAAAAACGGATAGGTCTGCAACATTTCACTCAAAGCGGCATGTCTTTTATTGATCTTCTGTTGAGAATTCAAATGCTTGAGTGCTTCATGGTCAGAATAGAGGATAAACTCCTTATGCAACAAATAGTGGCTCCAATGTTGCAAGGCTCGGACAATGGTATAGAATTCTTTGTCGTAGATAGAATATTTGAGCTTAGCATCATTAAGCTTCTTACTGAAGAAAGCAATTGAATGGCCTTCTTGACTCAGAATGACACCAATTCCGGTGTTAGAAGCATCACAACTGACCTCAAACACTTGGTCAAAATTAGGAAGTGCTAACACAGGAGTTTCTGTCAAGCGTCTCTTCAGTTCTTCAAAACTTTTCTGAGCCTTCTCTGTCCATTGGAACTTGTCTCCCTTGATGCAATCCGTAAGGGGTGCGGCAATAGAACTAAAGTTTCGAATAAACCTCCTATAGAAGGAAGCTAATCCATGGAAACTTCTGACTTCTTGGATAAATTGCGGAATTGGCCAACTGTTTCAATTTTGCTTTGGTCAACCCGTATACCTTCTACAGTGACAATATAACCCAGAAAAATGACGTCACTTGTCAAGAAAGTACACTTCTTCAAATTAGCATAAAGTTTATGCTCACGAAGAGCTTGCATCACTTGTTGTAAGTGCTCTAAGTGATCTGCTAGGCTTTTGCTGTAGATAAGAATGTCATTAAAGTAAACAACAACAAACTTGCCAATGAAAGTGCGAAGGACCTGATTCATCAGATGCATAAATGTAGTAGGAGCATTTGATAATCCAAATGGCATCACATTCCATTCATACAACCCATCTCTGGTTTTGAAAGCGGTCTTCCATTAATCTCTGGGACAAATTTGGATTTGATGGTATCCGCTACGAAGATCAATCTTGGCAAAAATTGTGGAGCCATATAATTGGTCGAGCATGTCATTGAGCCTAGGTATCAGAAACCGATACTTAATTGTGATCTTGTTGACTGCACGACAATCTATGCACATTCTCCAGCTTCCATCCTTCTTGGGTACTAAGAGTATAGGCACAACACAAGGGCTGACACTTTCACGGATCAATCCCTTCTTCAGTAATTCTTTAACCTGACGTTGAACTTCAGCATGTTCTTGGGGACTCATCCTGTAAGCTGGCTTGTTAGGAATTACTGCTCCTGGAATGAAATCTATCGCATGTTGAATGTCTCGCATGGGTGGTAATCCAGGTGGAATGTCATCTGGGATCACATCAGGAAACTCAACTAACAACAATTGAACCTCTAGTGGAATAGAAGTTCCATTATTTGCCTCGAGCAATAGAACAAGACCCATGACTTGGCCTTTTGATTTGGTCACCTTTAATTGGGACTTCTCGACTAAAGACACCAACGGTTTAGTCGAAGTTTTGCCTTTGTTATGTTCGTCTGGAGGTAAGGGTGCGAGCTGAATCTTTACACCATCCTTCTAGAAAGAATACGTGTTGGCATGATCGTCATACAGAGCACATCGATCATATTGCCAAGGCCTCCCCAGCAGAAGATGACAAGCATCTATAGGAACAACATCACACCAAACTTCATCATGATACTTTTTAACAATAGAAAAGGTAATAAGGCATCATTTAGAAACTTTTACCTCGCTTCCTTTATTAAGCCATTGAAGCTTGTAAGGGTACGAATGGTTGTGAGTTGGCAGTTGCAACTTTTCTACCATGTAGTGAGAGACTACATTTTCACAACTTCTGTTGTCAATGATAACGTCACAAACTTTACCTTGAGCAGTGCAACGAGTATGAAAAATGTTGTGATGTAACCAAGGATCTTCTTTTGCTATTGTTGTATGTAGGCTTCTTCTAATCACAAGTGTTTCACCGTGATCAGCAAGAGTGACTTCTTCATCAAAAATTTATTCCTCATCAAACACTAGTTCTCTGAAAGGTAGGGGCTCCTCTTCTTCTTCAGATACTACAGAAGCTTCTCCTTTAATAATGGTCACAACTTTGTGGTTAGGACACTCTGAAGCGATATGATTGAACCCTTAGCATTTGAAGCATTTAATTGGTTTGGAGCTAAATTCCTTGGAGGTCTTTGGTAGACGCTTGCTTGAAGAGCTAGGCTGATTTACATTTGCCTTACATCCATCAAAAGGAATTCTGGTGGAGGAAGATGGTTGGTACGGAAACCTTTTGGGTAACTGCCTCTCGATACGGATGGCTAGACGGATGACATCGTCTAGGGTCTAGTATTGTTGGAGCTGTACTGGATAGGAAATATTGGTATTCAACCCTCCAAAATAACCGGCTATTGTATGCTCTTCCTTCTCTTGGATATCACACTTCATCATGAGCTTTTTCAAATTCCCTGGTATATTCTTCCACAGACATAGCCTTTTGGCGGAGATTATGTAATTGAAGAAAGTTATCTTGATAATAATTTTCAGGAAGAAACTTATGCGAGAGCTCTCATCGCATCTTGTCCCACGTACTGATCTTGCCTTTCCTTCTCTTTCACGCCTTTTCTTGAGATTTTCCCACCATATGGAAGCATGTTTCTTTAGTTTGATAGCAACAATTTTAACCTTCTGCTCATCAAGAATCTCCTTGTATTCGAAATCTCGTTCGATAGTTTGAAGTCAATCGATGAATTCGTCTGGCTGGAGCCTTCCTTCAAATTCGGGTACATCCACCTTAATGTCATTAGGGCGGAATAATGGTTGTCGAGGACAGCGGTGATAATTAATGGATGAAAAACTATTGCTATCCAAATCGCCTTCTGGGGTTTCTCTGCTAGTTTTTAACAAAACTTGCTGCATTTCTACAATAGCTTCCAGCTCCTGTAGCCATTGTCTCATTTCTTCCATCTCAATCTTGTGCGTGTTCCTGCATCTTGGAGGCATTTTGGGGCTATATTTGTAAAGTTAGGGCTTAAAGTACACAGTTATTAGGTATAGGGCGAAAGGGTATAGGGATAGGATTAGTGTTTATGGGAAGGAAAGGTAAAAATGTAATTTCGACAAAAATTTAGGTCAAATTGTAATTTCAGGAAGTTTTAGGGCAAAAAAAATATGATTTTGGCAAAGTTTTGGGATAAAACTATAATTACAGAAAATTTTGGGGCCACAATGTAATTTCGACAAAATTTTGGGCCAAATATAAAATTTCTGAAAGATTTGGGTTAGAAATGTAATTTTAACCAAAACCTGGGGCAAAATTGCAATTTCTGAAAGTGCTGCTGACTGGTCGGTTGACGTGGCATTAAGGACACGTGGCAGCCTTTGATTGGGGTGACATGCCGTTGACTGTATAGCTGTCGTTGATGTGGGATGCTGACATGGTGTTGTCTTCAACCTCCAGATTCTAGCGAACTTCCGGCGACGACGAGAAGTTTCCGGCGACCTTTTCGACAAACTCATGGCTGCGCGTGGTGGCCGTTTTCGAAGATATCTAGCATTTTACTAAAGTTTTCCAGCCTTCTGAACATAATGGCGAGGTTTGTTTTCCTAAAAAATGACCGGAGATGGGATTTTCGAAGATGGCTGAATTTTTCGGTGACCGAAAACTTCGAATCCTTGTTCTCCATTGATTTTTCTGGCGATTCCTTCCTCTGGAACTCTTTGCTCTAATACTAAAATGGTATAGGAACCAAACTCAAATGTTTATTTCACTCTTTGATGATCTTTACAAAGATATTGGGCACCTATTTATACTACTAAATCACTCATTAAAATAAAGAAAAACAATGTAGAAGTCAACAATGATATGCTATCACCAACTCTTTTATCTCCTACCTACTCCTACAGCCACCAATCTCCTCTTCTGACCACCGACTTTGTTTTAGCCGTCACTCTGTTTTGTATTCTATTTCATTGTGTTGTTTTAGCTAAGAATGTTTTTATGTTTACCTAGGCATGAGTTCTTAATTGTAGTAAGTATGTGTAAGTTTCAACTTCATGTTGTCTGTAGTCCAGGTTAATATTTGTCATTGCTTTTCTTAATTTTAATTCCAAGATCTATGTTAATTAAGGCTATGTTCATTAAAAAGTTCTCTTGTTTGTAATTAGTGCTCAATGATATTGCATTCAAAGTTTAGGTCATGAACAAATGGCAAGTAAAAGTAGGACAATAGGAATTGGACTTCTTCCAGTGGATGAAACATTCATTCAAATATAAGATAAAACTACAAAAACAGTTACACTCCAACTTAGGTTCATGAGTGAACATGAACCAAACTAGACAATCACAAGTTGTTACAACTAAATAAAAAGTAAAAAACACAAGACTTGAAGACTACAAACTATAACAACACTCATACTTTTTCCTTCCTCTCTTTAACCAGTTGTGTTACTGACACAATGGAGCTTGAACAAGTGCATTCAGATGATCACATATGTAACACCAAGCTTCAATCTTGTAACAACCAACTTGTCTAAACCACCCCTCAAAAACTGACAATACATCATCCCCGTCCAGAGAGAACCAAGATCAAGATAGAACTGATAAAGAATCAAACGTAACATCGGTATATTATATAATCATGCTTAATAAAAAGGAAGTATACTTGAATGATGTGGAAGCATGTAATTAATGTCCAAACCTCCATTAATTGCCAACTCATTCCCAAGCCTTGGAAAAGCATCAAATGAATGGCAAAACTCATGGTATACTATCCAGTCAAGCTTCAGGATTCGGCTATTTTTTAGTACCCCACAATGAAGGTCATCAAATTTAGGTCCCAACTCCATAACATTCATTGCAATTTTTAGAAGATATACCTGACATTCACATATAGGTTTCACACCCCCGTTACTGGAATGTAATGTAAGGCCTAAAAGTAACCATCACGAGATTAGTACAGAATCGACGAAACACTATTAACATTAATTCAAAATTGAAAAACAATCCACATGCAGATAACAGAGCAATGTTATCTACGTTAAATCTTAAAGTTAATATTAAGTGGTCTGAGTAACCTTTCATGGGGGACTTTAACAAAATAAAAACTATAACAGGCCTTCCACCATGCACAATGTGACACCGTCTTGATCGAAGCCGCGCCATGCAGTCAAGGTACCTTTGAAGCAAAGTCTGTTAGAGCAAGCTTTTCACCCAAGTGGGGGGGTGAATTGGGTGATTACAAAATAATCAGAAATTTAAATTCAATTTATAAAACTTTAAGCACAGTTAATAAAAAGGGAGAAATATCACCGAGATTCACACAGAGATTTATACTGGTTCGGTCTCAACCACTTGACCTACGTCCAGTCCTCATAAATCCTTATGAGCCTTTCACTATATCTTCCAAGATTCAGTGGGTTCTTGGCACCACAGTACAAACAACAAGTTCCTCTAGACACTCGCTCCCCCTTACACAAGGTAATCTCAAATCCCTACTCAAGGTTCCTCAACCTTAAGTTATCATTATTGGAAATGATTAAGTATGACTGACAAATCTCTCTCACAGAGTATGTAGATAAGAACTGAAGTACAGATGAAGGCTTGAAGCACTTGTAAAGATATTGCTTGTAGTGTATTCAGGCGTTTCTCTTCGTTGTCTCATTTTTCGAATGGCTGGACATATATAATAGAGACTTTGAGGACCGTTGTAAATTTGTCCGTTGATTCAAAAATGCTTCTGTCAAATGTAACAACATTTGTCTTCTATTACTTCTGAAGTTCTGCTGCCACCATGAATAGTTGTCGTTTGAGTGGAATGTTCAGTTGCATGTCAAGTGCGTGATGGTGGAGTACAGCTGTAACACACTTGTGAATATATCCGTTAGAAAATATTTGTATCTCAACAGACTAATATGATTCACTGGAAGTGTTTTTTGAAAAACAATAAAACCATCAGGAGTGATCTTGTTTTCGCAACTTAGTAGTAAAATAATATACCATATGATTTTGACAGCAATCTGGAGCAATCAGTAATGATTATTAATATCAAAGACTAACTAACAAAATATACTGACTTTCATGGGAGTAATTACAAATGGATCACAGTGTATGTTTAAAAGTGTTTACTGGAGCAATAAATCATTATTGGAGAGAATACAATATCACTGGAAGTGAATTTAAAAACGTTGAAAGCTTCTGATAGTGATTACTGATTTTCTGGAAGTAATCATGAATTTTCCATATTCCACTCGAGTGAATTTGGAATCACTGGAAGTGATTTTGTAAATAGTGATTTCTTCTTGCAGTGATTTTAAATCCACTGGAAGTGATTTGGAAGTTTTCAAACATCACTCGAGTGATTCAAGATCACTGGAAGTGATTTGGCAAACAGTAAAATATTCTTGCAGTGATTTTCAATTCACTGGAAGTGATTTAGCGAAAATACAACATCACTCGAGTGATTGAGGATCACTGGAAGTGATTTGGAATTCTTCAGGTATCACTCGAGTGATCTGGCATTCACTGTAAGTGATTTTCAAAACAGTGAATTTTTCTTGCAGTGAATTTTCAATCACTTGAAGTGATTTGGCGCATCACTCGAGTGATTCAGGATCACTGGAAGTGATTTGGAAAACTTGGTGCATCACTCGAGTGATCTGGACTTCACTGGAAGTGATTTTCAAAACAGTGAATTTTTCTTGCAGTGATTTATTAATCACTAGAAGTGATTATGCGCATCACTCGAGTGATTTCAATGATCACTCGAGTGATCTTGAATATCACTCGAGTGATTAACTAAATCACTCGAGTGATCTTGCTCAGATCACCAGAATCACTTCTTTTGCTGATATGGAATCCATGAACTTCCAAATCATGATTTGTTATCATCAAAACATGAAATCTAACATTCTCCCCCTTTTTGATGATGACAAAACATATTATATGATCAAGTTCAAAATTTTGATTTTCTAACAAACTTTACTTGATCTTTTTCAAAAAATTCTGTAACAACTTTGACTAGCAAGAACTAAGAGGAGTTGTTTTAAAGATTAAGAGTTTTTGACCTTTTATAGAAAATAAAAGATGTTAGTTCAAAGTTCAAAAACCATTATAAGCAGAATTTAAACATGCACATATGAAGTAACTTCTTGCTTTTCATGAGATCATATTGGCAGCTGCAAACATAAACACAAATGCATTAAGATCATATTCTCATTAGATTAAAGTCAAGTACATGTCAGTTCAGAAAACATACTGAAACTACACAAGCTGCACAATTACATGACAAATACTGAAACTACATACTAAAAGAAAATACATATGATCATATCAGTTCTTCTCCCCCTTTTTGGCATCATCTAAAGGAGAGGTAGACGGCGTAGATGCCTGAGTGGATGCAGAAGCAAAGAAGGAGATAGGTGGATGTGGGAACTGGAATCAGTGTTATGTGAAGAAGATGATGGAGTCTGGAGGATGGGATCAGCCTGTGGAATATCACCAGCAGGAATAGGGTCTTAGATAAAGGATGTGGGAGGTGCAGGAGGAGTGTCTGAAGGAATGATAGGAGGATCAGAGAGTGAAGGATCTGGAAGTGGAGAATCTGATGGAGGAGGTACATATGAGGTGGTAGGTGGTAAGTCAGGGAAGGGAATATGAAGGTGAGACTGAGTGCATCCTCAATCCTCTGAATCCTCTGTGTCTGCTCTGTCTGGCGCTCAAAAAGTAAATTGAAGTTGTGATTCACTGCCGCTACTAACACTGTAACTTGATCGTTGACTTGATCAATCAGTTGAGCGTTAGACTTCTTCAACTGAGTAACAGCAGACTGGATGACATCCTGAATATATGTCTAAAGAGCAGCCTGAGTAAAAGAAGGACCATGAGATACTGCTCTGGAAGACTGAGCCTCATCCATCTTGGAAGGTGAAGGATCCATCCTCTTAGTATGATGATCTCTCAGGCTTGCCTCAGGAGGTGGTGAATGATGTCTCTGAGGCTGTGAAGAAGCTCCAGTTGGAATAGTGATTCCCATCCTAGTGAGGTGAATCTTCCTAAACTTAGGAATCCTCACTATGTCTCCCTCAGGTGTCAAGTGCCAAATATTATGCATGGAGAGAATATAGGACACAAGCTGAGGATAGGGAATAGTAGTAGACCTGGAGGAGTGAAACCTGAACCTCTTCATTTCTTGGAAAATGAGCTCACCCACATTTCTTCTTTCTCTGGTCATAAGAGATGCCATCATCTGAAGATCCTTCCCCGTGATATGAGTGAAGTTCTTTGCCTTGTTAACCATGCTACGGGAATAAATATAGAACAAGGCTCTCTGATCATTGGTAAGAGCAGCTGGGGAAGTGGGTAAAGGTACACCAGGCTGTCCTGGTCTAAAGATGTCAACCAGTTCATGAATATTAAAGACTCGTGGAGGCTTCATAGGAACATCCTCAATGCCTAGATAGGTGTTTATAAGATCTCCAGACAGTAGGACTTTTTGATCTCTTATACTTGTTTCAATTCTCTCAACAATGATGTTTCCATGGCTGTCCTTTACATCCGCAATTTTCATGTTACAGTAAAAGTATTTGACAACCAAGGGATTGTAGGACATTCTCAGTCTCAGCCATGGTTCATATTGTTTCAAATAAGGGGTCAAATCAATATGAAATTTCTGTTTCAGTTCTTCCAAGTCTACCCACACAACAGGACAGAAGTTTCTTTTGGCAAAATGTGAGGCAAACACAATGGAATTCAAAATGCTGAGGTTACCAGTGTTAAACCTAGGAGGAGGTTCAAGAAGTTCAGGGGTTTCTTCAGCCAGGGACTCAGAATATCGACTACCAGAAGCTTGACTTGTATACCGTGATTTCTGAGGAACCGAAGCTGCTAAGATATTGACAGCCCGAGTGATTTTCCTCTGCAATGTAGATTCTTGAATGTCTGCTTCTCCTTGTTTCTCTTTCCCTTTCCCTTTCAAGCTTGTATGCGATCGGGTAGTCATTCCCGTTGGCTCTTCAATGCGAATTCCTTTGGGTTTGTGAATGGTCGGATTGGGCTCTTGTTCAGATGGTGCTTTCGGCCTCTTAGACGGTGGAGAGGATGGAGGAGATTGCCCGGGCCTTTTGGTTCTCGCCATGGGTACAGACGCTGGGTATAGACGAGAGTTTGCAAGGGGGTGCTGTTGGCAACTGACGGAAATTGAGAGGCAAGATTGAGACTAAAATGAACTTGCTTAGAGGGGATTTGTCGGTGAAGGAGAGTAATGAGGATTTGGGTTTCTGGGTTCAAGAGATTTCAGAGAGTTTGAGAGGATTTCAGCGAGTGAAAGTGAACGGTTGAAGTGAAGTGAACAGTCGCGTGAGAGAAAAACTGATATAACCGAGTTTTTAACATTCACTCGAGTGATGTTGGGTTTCACTCGAGTGAAGTATAAAAATTACTTCAAAGAAGCTAAAAGCACGCTGTAACTCCAAGATAATTAATTAAAACACTTCATGTGACTTACATGTAATAAGATTATCAATCTAATTGCTTGATTTACCTGTGGTTGCAGTATTTCACCGTTCACTCACTCGAGTTGGTCTTTTATCATCACCCGAGTGTTTTCCTCTCTGTTTGTCTCTGTTATTTGAAGATATTACAGAGCATCCTGCAAAACAACTTTATAGATACTCCGATGCTTAAGTTAGTTATGGGATCATCAAAATAATATGAAATCAACATTTATAAAGATTAAATAACTTACAATTCATTGTGATTTACCATTCCCAATTCCCTTCGTATATACATGAATTGTTCTTGAGCAAGAGGTTTGGTGAAAATATCAGCTAATTGCAAGTGTGTAGGTATGAATAACACCTTGACATCCTTTTTCTGAATATGATCTCTAATGAAATGATGTCTCACATCAATATGCTTGGTCCTTGAATGCTGTACAGGATTTTTCGCCAAGCTTATTGTACTGGTGTTGTCATAGTAAATAGGAATTTCTTTAAGATATATGCCAAGATCCTGAAGTTGCTGTTTTAGCCATAGTACTTGTGCACAACAGCTTGAGGCTGCTATATATTCTACTTCTGTTGAAGATAATGATACTGTAGTTTGTTTCTTACTGAACCAAGAAACAACTGCGCCTCCAAGGAATTGACATTGCCCACTTGTGCTCTTCCTATCTGTTTTATACCCACCATGATCAGAATCAGAATAGGCAACTAGATATTCGTTACCTCTTTTGGGGTACCATATACCCAACTCTTTTGTGTCTACCAGATATCTGAAAATTCTTTTCACTAATTCAGCACATGACACTTTAGGGCATGACTGAAATCTTGCACATAGACCAACACTGAATTGAATATCAGGTCTACTGGCTGTGAGATAGAGTAATGATCCAATCATTCCTCGATATTGAGTTATATTGAAATCAACCCCTTTTTCATCAGCATCCATAAACACCGTTGAACTCATAGGTGTATCTGTACCATTAGCTTCATCCAATCCAAACTTCTTGAGCAATTCTTGAAGGTATTTGGTCTGTGATATGAATATTTCATTCTTTCTTTGTTTAATTTGTAAACCCAGAAAGAATGTCAATTCTCCCATTAATGACATTTCAAATTCTCCCTGCATTATCTCAGAGAATTCTTTACACAGAGAATCATTAGTAGCTCCGAATATAATATCATCAACATAAATTTGAACTACCAAAATATCATTTAGTTTTCGTTTTATAAATAAAGTTATATCGACTTTTCCTCGAGTAAAACCAAATTCGATGAGAAATTTGCTCAACCTTTCGTACCAGGCTCTAGGAGCTTGTTTCAAACCATATAAGGCTTTCTTTAGTTTGAAAACATGATTTGGTTTGGATACGTCTTGAAAGCCCGGAGGTTGTTCTACATAAACTTCCTCCTTGATGTACCCATTTAAGAAAGCATTTTTCACATCCATTTGATATAATTTGAATCCTTTGATACATACAAAGGCTAAGAGTACTCGTATAGCTTCCAATCTTGCTACTAGAGCATATGTTTCCTCATAATCAATTCCTTCTTCCTGATTATAGCCCTTGGCGACCAATCTTGCCTTGTTTCTTATAATAGCTGCTGATTCATCAAGTTTGTTCTTGAATACCCATTTAGTGCCAATAACCGAGTGGTTTTTAGGCCGATGCACCAAATCCCAAACTTGATTTCTGTCAAATTGATTTAATTCTTCTTGCATTGCTAACACCCAATCATTATCTGATAGGGCTTCTTCAATGTTAGAAGGTTCCAATTGAGAAATGAATGCAGAAAAACTAACTTCGTTTAAAACTTTGTTTCTAGTTTTGACTCCTTCATTAACTCCACCTATCACTTGATCTAGATGATGACTCTTGATGTATTTCCAGGCTCGAGGTTGATCTGGATGACTTAGTTCAACTTCTTTTTCAAAATTGTCAACCTCAAGATTGGGTGAGTTAACAGAGGGTTGGTTACTAGATATTTCATCATCAAAGTTTTTACTAGAGGACACATGTTCATCGAATACAACATGAATTGATTCTTCTACAACACATGTTCGTTTATTAAAAACTCTATATGCTTTACTTTGATTTGAATAGCCTAGGAAAAGTCCCTCATCAGCCTTAGAATCAAACTTTCCAAGATTATCTTTACCGTTGTTATGAATAAAGCACTTACAGCCAAATATGTGTAGATGAGCGAGATTTGGTTTCCGTCCCTTGTAGAGTTCATATGGTGTCTTTCTAAGTTTGGTTCTGACATACGCTCTATTTGAGATATAGCATGTAGTGCTCATAGCGTCTGCCCAGAAGACTTGAGACACATTCTTTTCATTGAGCATTGCTCTAGCCATATCTGTAAGAACTCTATTCTTTCTTTCCACGACTCCATTCTGTTGTGGAGTTCTTGGTGCTGAAAAATTGTGATCGATGCCATTTGTATCGCAATATTCTGCAAATGCTTGATTATCAAATTCTCCACCATGATCTGTCCTGATTCCTGCAATCAACATACCTTTCTCATTTTGCACCTTCTTGGCAAAGGCAATGAATTTACTAAATGTTTCATCTTTGGATGACAAGAATATATTCCAGGTAAATCTAGAGAAATCATCAACAATAACAAAAGTGTACAAATTTCCACCAAGACTCTTAACTCTTGCTGAACCAATCAGATCCATATGCAATAATTGAAGTGGTCTGTTAGTGGTAATTTCAGTTTTCGATTTAAAGGAAGATTTAGTTTGCTTACCTCTTTGACAAGCGTCACAGATTAAATCATTCTTGAAATTTACATTAGGTAATCAATTACTAAATCCTTTTTGAGTAATTTTCCTAATTGATGCATATTAACATGGGCAAGTCGCTTATGCCATAGCCAACTCTCATAAGTGTTACTCAAAAGGCAATTTTCAGAAATATTTTCATTCATATCAAGAGTATAGCAGTTACCTTCTCTTTTTGCCTTGAGTTTCGTCTTCAAATTATTCTTTTCAATTTGCAGATCCTTCTTGCTAACTATCAGACATTCTTCTGAATCAAATATTACCCAGTTGTCTTTATCTGTGCTTTGGCTTACACTTAATAGATTGTGACATAAGCCTTCAACATAATATACGTCTTTGATTTTATCCTTGACTTCCCCAAGCCCTGCTATCCTTCCGGTTTGATTTCCTCCAAATTTTACCTTACCACCTTCCTTGGGTACTAATGTGGTGAATTTCTCAGGATCTCCAGTCATATGTCTTGAACATCCACTATCTATATACCATTTGTTTGATTTGGATGCTCTGAGACAAACCTGCAGTTAATGATAATTAAGTTTTAGGTACCCATATCTTTTTGGGTCCTTTTGGGTTAGTACAGATAACTTCCTGTTAATGAACCTTCTTAGGTATACATTTATAGGTTCCTATAATTCCTCTCTTTTTATGAAAACACGAAGTAGTGTAATGTCCTTTTCTATTGCAGTAATTACAATAAGCAAAAGGATTAGATGTGTGCACAGAATGTGTGAAATAACTTAGATATGGTTTACCTCCTGTCTTCTTCTAACCTTTTCTTTTGTCTAAGTTTGGATCATATTCTATACCAGACTTATCATTCACATGACGTTGTGCTTTTAAAAATAACATATAACATCTCACTTCCTTTTGTAAACTTTTCAAGAGTTTTAGTAAGATCAATATTTTTCTTTTCAAAAGACAAACACTTTTCACAATCTTTTACCAAAGGATCTTTAATTCTTTCTTCAAGAAATTTGTTTCTCTTTTTACATGCAATCAAAGTATTAACAATTTTGACAAATTCAGAATGTAAAGCATCATATTCATTTTGTAATTCATCATAAGTAGGATCAGAATCTTTTACCTCCTCGTCTGTTTCTTTTTGAGCAACTCGGCATATATTGGCTGTCTCTTCATTATCGCTTTCTTCATCTGAGGAGCTATCTCCCCATATTGCAGAAACAAATGCCTTCTTTCTGTTGAAGGATTTGATGTTTCTCTTTTCTTTATTTTTCTGTAATAACTCTGGACATTCTGATTTGATATGTCCAGGTTTACCACATTCATAGCAGATGATCTCCTTGGCGTCTCTTCTGCCACTCGTTCCACCTCTTTGTGAATTCCTGAACCCTTGGCCTTTATAAAATTTCTTGAATCTTCTTATCATCAGGCCTATTTCATCATCATCGATCTCCTCTTCTTCTTCTTGGTTTTCTGCCTTTGTTTTTCTCACACTTAGTGCAAGACTTTTCTTCCTCCTGTCACCAACTTCTTCTAGTTCTCGTTTGAATTTTAGTTTGCTTTCATATTCTGAAAGGCTTCCAAATAAAGAAGCTACAGATTGCATTGATTCTCCTTTAGCCTCCTCTATTGCTGTGACTTTGGCTTCCCATTCTTTGGAGAGTATGTTTAATATTTTTCGTACTTGGACATTCTGATCATAAAATTTTCCAAGTGCTGCAAGTTGATTAACAAGATGAGTATATCTAAGTTCAAATTCAGCTATTGACTTACCTTCCTTCATACGAAGTAGATCAAACTCTGTAGTTAGAGTATTGACTCGATTTTCTTTTATTCCAGATGTTCCTTCATGAGCTACTTCCAACGCTTGCCACATTTCTTTAGCAGTCTGAAGAGTACAGATTCTGAAGTATTCTTTTTGACTCAGTGCACTCTGAATCATTAAAATTGCTTTGCTGTTGAGAGTCACTAGCCTTTTGTCATTGTCATCAAATTCTGCTGGTGATTTAGGAACTTTTCGAGATTCTTCAGTCTTTGTAGGCACATAGTTTCCAGTTTCAATCACATCCCATAGTCCGTATTCTGTAGTCATTATGAATACACGGAACTTAGCTTTCCAGAAGGAAAAATGCTCACCACTAAAACTTGGTGGTCTAGTGATAGAAGCTCCGTCAGGAAGGATTGCTTCACCCATGCTTGCCATCGGATCCTTCTAAGGTTGTTAAACCTGAACTAGAAGACCTGCGCTCTGATACCAAATGTTAGAGCAAGCTTTTCACCCAAGTGGGGGGGTGAATTGGGTGATTACAAAATAATCAGAAATTTAAATTCAATTTATAAAACTTTAAGCACAGTTAATAAAAAGGGAGAAATATCACCGAGATTCACACAGAGATTTATACTGGTTCGGTCTCAACCACTTGACCTACGTCCAGTCCTCATAAATCCTTATGAGCCTTTCACTATATCTTCCAAGATTCAGTGGGTTCTTGGCACCACAGTACAAACAGCAAGTTCCTCTAGACACTCGCTCCCCCTTACACAAGGTAATCTCAAATCCCTACTCAAGGTTCCTCAACCTTAAGTTATCATTATTGGAAATGATTAAGTATGACTGACAAATCTCTCTCACAGAGTATGTAGATAAGAACTGAAGTACAGATGAAGGCTTGAAGCACTTGTAAAGATATTGCTTGTAGTGTATTCAGGCGTTTCTCTTCGTTGTCTCATTTTTCGAATGGCTGGACATATATAATAGAGACTTTGAGGACCGTTGTAAATTTGTCCGTTGATTCAAAAATGCTTCTGTCAAATGTAACAACATTTGTCTTCTATTACTTCTGAAGTTCTGCTGCCACCATGAATAGTTGTCGTTTGAGTGGAATGTTCAGTTGCATGTCAAGTGCGTGATGGTGGAGTACAGCTGTAACACACTTGTGAATATATCCGTTAGAAAATATTTGTATCTCAACAGACTAATATGATTCACTGGAAGTGTTTTTTGAAAAACAATAAAACCATCAGGAGTGATCTTGTTTTCGCAACTTAGTAGTAAAATAATATACCATATGATTTTGACAGCAATCTGGAGCAATCAGTAATGATTATTAATATCAAAGACTAACTAACAAAATATACTGACTTTCATGGGAGTAATTACAAATGGATCACAGTGTATGTTTAAAAGTGTTTACTGGAGCAATAAATCATTATTGGAGAGAATACAATATCACTGGAAGTGAATTTAAAAACGTTGAAAGCTTCTGATAGTGATTACTGATTTTCTGGAAGTAATCATGAATTTTCCATATTCCACTCGAGTGAATTTGGAATCACTGGAAGTGATTTTGTAAATAGTGATTTCTTCTTGCAGTGATTTTAAATCCACTGGAAGTGATTTGGAAGTTTTCAAACATCACTCGAGTGATTCAAGATCACTGGAAGTGATTTGGCAAACAGTAAAATATTCTTGCAGTGATTTTCAATTCACTGGAAGTGATTTAGCGAAAATACAACATCACTCGAGTGATTGAGGATCACTGGAAGTGATTTGGAATTCTTCAGGTATCACTCGAGTGATCTGGCATTCACTGTAAGTGATTTTCAAAACAGTGAATTTTTCTTGCAGTGAATTTTCAATCACTTGAAGTGATTTGGCGCATCACTCGAGTGATTCAGGATCACTGGAAGTGATTTGGAAAACTTGGTGCATCACTCGAGTGATCTGGACTTCATTGAAAGTGATTTTCAAAACAGTGAATTTTTCTTGCAGTGATTTATTAATCACTGGAAGTGATTATGCGCATCACTCGAGTGATTTCCCATATCACTCGAGTGATCTGGAAATTTTCCACATTACTCGAGTGATTTCAATGATCACTTGAGTGATCTTGAATATCACTCGAGTGATTAACTAAATCACTCGAGTGATCTTGCTCAGATCACCAGAATCACTTCTTTTGCTGATATGGAATCTATGAACTTTCAAAACATGATTTGTTATCATCAAAACATGAAATCTAACAAAGTCCTCATTAGTTAATCGAACTACTTGTAGGAGAGAGGGATGAACATAGAAGACGATAGAAGCACCTACTATGGTAGGACAATATGAGAGAGAAAGACAAAGTGAATGATGTTCGATATTGAAGCTAATGGAACAGTATAAAAAGTAATTACTATGGTGGGAAGATATGAAATATGGAATCCGAAATCTGAAATTTAGACTGTAACTAAGCCGACCGCCTTTTTTACAAGTTCTCAGCTTGATATAGAGCCGATGACCCCCCCCCTTTTTTTAAGGGAAGCCGTTAACTTCTTGTGAACAATGTTTTGATTCAGGAGCCACAATGAACCGTCTAAAAGCACTCGGCTTCAGTAGTTTAGTATTAGGATATATGTTGATTTTATGATCTTCTTTTTTGTTTTTTTTGAATGACTTTTATGATCTTCTTTATTTATCAACTTACCTACCTTCTCTTTTATCTTGCAAAAGATATTCCTTCACTTTCTAAAATTTTTTAAAAAAGTTATTTTATAGGGTTAAGGTGCAAAAATATACATGAGATTTTTCTAAAAATGCGTCTAACACCAAATGTTTTTTTAAGAAGCAAAATTAACTATAAACTTTCAAAAATAGGTGCAAAAATACATATTGACTATTAGTTGACTATTTGTTTAAGTTTTTAAGGGTTTAGGTGCAAAAATACACTTGAGATTTTTCCAAAAATGCGCCTAATACAAATGTTTTTCTTAGGGGAAAAAGTAAATGACTAAATGTAAACTTTCAAAATACGTGTAAGAACACACATTGACCATTAGTTGATTGTTTGAATTTTTTTTACTAAAAATGGTGACATTGAGGATGACATGGAGGATTAAAAAATAATTTGGAGAGAAATACTTACATACTTTAGGAGTACAATATCATCTAACCTCTATTCAAGGAAAACACAATAACTCATATTATCATTTTAATCCTAGTTGACAGATGAGTCATATGAAAAAATTTAAATTTTATCTTTTTTTAAGAAAAATATTGGTTGATTATTTTGTTTTAGTTTTTTTCTAATTAAGATGTTTTTCCTTAAAAATATGATAAAATTTTAATTTTTTTTAGATGAGTCATCAACCAATTGAATTAAAATAATATGAGTTGTCATGTTATCACTAGATAAAGTTAAGATGACGTGGTACTCTTAGAAAATATAAATATTTCTCTAATTTAGAATAATAATTTCTAACTGGCCAAAAAAAAAAATTTCCACCCAACCCTTTATCTCTACTTAACCCATCCTCTCCTCTCTCTATCTCTTCCAAAAGAAGTGATGAGGTGAAGATAAAGGGTTGTGTGAAAATTATTTTTCCTTCCTTAGTCAACAAATTATTATTCTATATTATTTCTTAATCATCCATGTCACTATTTTTAGTTAAAAAAAATTCAAACAAACGGGTAGTATAGATTTTTATATATTTTTTGAAATTTTATAATTATTTTTGTCTCTCAAAGAGCATTTGTGTGAGACATATCTTTAGAAAAATCTCATATGTATTTTTACTTTTTAATCTTTAAAAAATTTAAATAAACAGTCAACTAACTATCAAAATATATTTTTATACTTTTTTAAAAAATTTTATAGTTACTTTCTCTATAAAAAAATATTTGATATTAGGTACACATTTAAAAAATTCTTATTTGTATTTTTCCACATAAACCCTATTTTATATCACCGTGATCTTCATTTCTTATACGCAAAATACAATTTTGCCACCAAAGGGCCCCTGCAGTCTTGCACAGTTGCACTAATCGGCTCGTCGTCTTCTTCGTTCTCTCTCCATGTTGTCAGGGTTTAGGGTTTATACTTTGAGCGTGTTTAGCTTTGTTTCTTGGCTATCATAGTTAATCGCTATAGTATGTACTCTTCTGCATTGTGTTAACACAATGTATGCTGTAAAGGGTGCCTGGGTGGGGCAAACCTTTGCCCTTGCCAAGCGCAATGAATCTGAAATCAGAAAATCAAGGATTCGCCGTTCGAAAGAGGAAAGGAAAGCAATGGTTGAAACCTTTATAAAGAAGTAATTATACTCGGCTCTCTCTTCATTGATTGAATTGTTCTATCTCGAGATATTCATCTTCTGTATTTATTTATTTTTAATTTTTTTTTAAAGAACTTGTGCATTTCTTCTTTTCTCGGAAGGAATCTGTCTCTATGCCTGAATCTCTTTTGAGATTTTGCAAAAGAATCCTGGTGACGTGGACACTAAAGCTAATTTTACGTATGGTTTTCATCAAATTCTGATATTGGTTGGTATTGTTGGGTCCTTCCATTTTCATTTCTGGGACATTGTGTAGATTCCGGGAGTAAATGATGTCTACAATGCACGGAATTGTGGGCATGTAACATACTCCCAGTTACGGTGAGTTGTTGGGCACGATTTATTTGTATTGATGAATTTGAAGGGTTATATTCTTTAATTAGAAATGTTCTTTTTCCAGTTTGTTTAACTTTCCTGTCTAATGTTTCATTTTGGTTGTTTTTCCTACATAACCATGCCTACTTTTTGTTTAAGGTTTGCAGTTCTCTGTTTAGCATGTAGTAAATTCTTTGTACTGGTCATTAACTATATACCTTACTTGAATTACCTATTTGATGCTATAAATTCTGATAATGTAATTGTAATTAAAGGGGAGAGTTAGCTAATGAGTTCTTTGGTCCATATAAATAAGGGGGACTGGGTAGTTTGTAAGTAGGCTTTGAGATCTCCCTGTTCTATCTTTCCCTTTCTAATTCTCCCTCTTTCTCTCCCGTTTCCTATCTTTCTTTTAGATCAAAGTCATTGGTATGATATTTGAAATCTGACTATTATTTGACTTCCGTATCTAACTAACTGTATCTGGATGGGGTAGATGGAACTCCATAGATTGAAATCTTAGTATTGATCTATTGTTAATATGACTGGTTTATTTTACATCTTTAATAAATCCCTTTTTACGTACAGATGAATTCTATTTAGCTTACTTTGTTTTTTTTTTCATATTATTCACCTTTTAGCTCTCTCTCTCTCTCTCTCTCTCTCTGTGGATTATTGAATTGGGAAGTTGTGTTCTTAGAAGATTCCCAAATTATTCTTGCTTTTTACTTTACTTTCAATAAAAGCCCTTTTGCCAGTGTCATATTGAATGTAGTGCCTCTCTTAAGTTTCACCTGACTGAAAACTTTACTTTAGGTACCAAGAGTCTAACAATGGAAGCTTCCCATCGCTTAATCTTACCCACAAGGAAGTCGGTGGTTCGTTCTACACGGTACGGGAGATTGTACGTGATATAATCCAAGAGAATAGAGTGTTGGGGCCTGCTAAGTTCTCTTTAGTGGAGCACCCCTCTGACCAGGTTTTGGACCAAGATCTGTTAGGTTCAATTGCTGTAGATCCTAATACTTACTTTACTGCATCTCCGAATGAAAGCCATCATGTGCATAACAATCTTCAGGATACGAGTGACAAAATGCTTTCTGGGCAGCATACTAGAGTTGAGGGTGAGTTGTCTGGCAATGGAAATTCACTCAATGGTAGCCAGGTGGATGTAAGAAACAAGGAATTCAATGAAGCATATGAAAATGGAAATCTAATTAATGGTAGCCAAGTTGATGAGACAAACCAGGAATTGGTTGAAGCATTTGGCAAAGGAAATCTCATCCATAGTAGCCAGGTAGATGAAACAAACAAGGAATCTGTTGAAGCAAGTACTCCTGACTTTCAAGTCCGTGAGTCTTTGGCAACCCCAGAGGATGTTACACAAAATTTAGCAATGCCTAAAACTAATTTAAGCCCTGTCACAGCCGACGTGGTTGTAGAGACATTCCCATTAAGGTCTGTTACAAGCTCAGCCATTGGAATAGAAAGTTCTGAAGAATTCAGAGGCATCACCAATTCTCCAGAAAATGAAACAAAAAGTTTGGGCTTGCATATAGGCAAGAAAAGGTCAGAACTAGAGAGTGTTGAGTTGATGAAGAATTCTAATTTATATGATGAGAAGTCTGTGGATGACCTTGGAAATACATCTGCCTCTGGTAATGAGGAGGATGGAAAAAATGTTGGACATATTTCTGTCAAAAGCACAATTCAGGCAGCACTTGAAGAACATGTTGCCCATGACAATGAAATATGTGCTGACCCTCAAGTTAAAGCGCCTGATCAAAGCAATATTTTGACTGCTGAAGTCATTGAGCAAAGTCAGACAATATCTGGTGCCAAGGTTAGTTTTTCTAGATTTTTAAAATGTTAAACTTTGATCAGTGAGATGCACTTAAATATTCTTTAGGTTTTGTTTTTCTTTTTTATCGTGTTATGGGGACAAAAGTAGGATTTATGTTATTCTTAAATGTTTTATTTACTAGAAAGAATTATTTAATTCACTTTTGACTTGTGATTTAGGCATGCCTGCTAGTACTGTCTGCATGATTTAGTACCTAAAACTAGTAAATTATGTTGTTTGTCATAGTTAAGGTTTCTGGGGTATCAACATATCTATATAGCATATGCTTATGTTTTCATTGCATATTCTGTGTATCAGATCTTCCCAACGATTTTCCTCCTGTTAGTATTCTTAACAATCATTGATATTTGTGACCACTTTTAGTTGTAAAAACAATAATGCATAATGTATATAAAAAAATCAATAATGCATAACGGTGTTAAAGATTAATTTACCCCACCTAGTGGAACTAGACTTGTGTTAAAGATCAGTTTATTTTGTTTTTCATAAGTTATTGAGTTGATGATTGTGACTATTTTTGTTAAGAAATCTGACAGTTCTCTCACTTGAAAGCCCCTTGTGCTCTTAGCGTGGGCAAGGATTGAACTTCTGTCCATTTGGTCATGAAGGCTCTAATGCCTTGTCAACTGGCAAATCAACCAAAAGTATTCCACCCTGCCCTTTTGTATGAGTTTGCAAAATGAATGTCCTAATAATTGACAAAATTCACTATGTAGCGAAGTTCCTGGTCCCTGAAGGGGTAGCATTAGATTATGTGGTTCTACTCGTATGGGAGAAAATACGAGGAGGAAGTTATACGAACAAAGGATTTCTAATTTTAATTGGAGTTATCTTTTCTGTATTTCCTCTTGTCCTCATTCTCTTACCTCCTTGAGTTTCACTCTCCTATCCTCTTTTTATATTTCAAATCTTTGTTTTTATTATTCAGTCTTTGCTGCTTTGAACTTTTTCATTCTTCCATTTGGACATAAATGCCCCCCTTCTAGTGACATTTGGTGGCTAGCAGTAAAGGTTAAGCTACCTTATTTACAATCAAAACAATGCTACGTTTCACCAGCTGATTAGGGAGACAAGCAGATGCATTTGTTTTTGCTTTTGTTCTTTTTCGTTTAAAGTTCATGGGGTAGAAATTTTCTGATAGATAAATGTATTGACAGACAAAAATTCAAGATGGATTTCATGCCAAGACTCTCACCGTCAATATTACTGAGGAGTCAAATATTAAAGAAAGGCAGGAGAACTTGAATGAGCGTAGAGTTAATGGTCAACTCGGTGGCAACTCCCAGAAAATCAACCCAACTTTAGAAAGAATAAATCTGTAAGTTTATATGATATTTGCATCTCAAATACTGTGCAGATTTCAAATGTCATGTAACTCGTGTGATGTGAGCCATTGCTGTTTGGTTCTTTTGCCTCGCCTAATTAACTTCACGTGGTTTCTCTGCAGAGAGTCATGGGATGGGAAGCCCACAAATTCAACGAAACAAGAAATTAACCCAATTTTGGCTGTTTTCAGAGCTTTTGTAGATGCCTTCGTGAAGTTCTGGTCAGAATAGAGCCTTTTTCGGTATGTTCAAGAGATTGCATAATCTCACCTGAGAGTTGTATCGTTTAAGTGATTTATTGTGCTTATCTTTTTCTTCCTTCATTTGTTCTCTTGTTAATCTTTTCACTTATGCAGTTATCATCATCCCGTTTTCATGCATGATTGACCTGGTCTTGTATAATATTATGACTGTCATTTGCTTAATATCTTGTTTTCTTAATCCTTTGGCCTGTCGAAGATTTCATATATCAGAAACTATAATTTTGTGCAAGCTGGAAAAATCAATTGGGAACTAATTTTAGCCAAAAAAAAAACACACACAACAACAACGACAACAACAACAAAGAATTGAAGTTGACGGTGGCAATGAGTGAAATCCAGTTGCATTACAGTTTTGCAAGGGAGCCAAAATTATAGTTTGCTAGATTTTAAGAAAATCCAAACATGCTTTCTCTTAAATTCAAAATCATTTGTGAGTGAAACGTTGTTACTCTATTTTGACAACCAGGTGTTTGCAACGGATTTTGCCATAAATTTAGGACGGACCAGTTAGTCCCGGATTTACCCTGTTTCATGAACAAAAGCATGTTTAACTCATCCTTGTATACTTTTAGTCACATTTAACGGTAACTTTTTTTAGTTAACATGTCAAGCTTTATCAATAAAGATGAATGTGCACTAACATATCAAGCTATAAAACATCAATCTCTTCTCTCTTCTCCGTAGTCCTTTTTGCCCACTTGGATTTAATTTACGAGTGTTCTACTTTCATGTAATGCACTTCACAAATAACGATCAATGAATAGTAATCCATCCACTCATTTTTCTTAGTGTGATTGACAAAATTGATAAGTTTTCGAGGCACACAAACTTTAGTCTCCTACGGCTACAACAGAATATACTTATGGTGTAATGTAAGAATTTGTCGAGAGTCAAAATCATTTTAAAGCAACAACAATTATTTAAATATACTGGAAATATGAAATGCATAATCATGTATGACTTTGGTAATTATACACAGTACTAATATTCTGTGACAAAGCCAATCAAAGTACTTATGTCTAATTATAATTTGATGCACTTAATTATGAGTGGTCATAAGCCACGAGTTATACATCTCAAACAAATAAATTTCGCAGCGTTTTTCTTTGCACTATATTCATTTTAGTAGCAAAGGGGTAAAGAGAAACACATCTTGAAACTAAAGTACGAAACACACACATATTTAACATCTTAATCATAAAAACAACCCTTATCCAAGAATGGGTACAAGTCTATCATGCTATGCACGATGGCCCTTTTGAGCAAACATAAAGTACAAATGATACAAAGTCTGTGACAATATTATTTTTGAAATAAAATTATGACAATGAGCACAATTGAAACATGAATTAAAAAGGGCACAAATGAAATCCCTATTAAAAGCCAAAAGGCCTGAGTTTTGCAGCAATTATTTCTGAACTTTGATCTCGCTGTTCTAGAATTTCTTGGCATTCCTCTAAAAGTTGAGAATAGCGTACCCTAATGTTTGCATACTCTTGTTGTGCAACATTTAAATGGGATTGAGCTGCCTCCAACCGCTTATATGCTGCCTCAAACTCTTTATGTGTGGCCTCCAACTCTTTTTGAGCCATTTCTACTGATTGTGTAGCTTTTGCTTCTTGATTAAGAACGTTTGCAAGTTCTCTCTTGTTGGCTTCTAACTTATTGCCTAAACTCTTTAGGACTTGTTGCTTGTGATGAAGTTCTGATGCATCACAATTGAAAACCTTGGTTCTGATAGACTCAAGCCAATCTTTGTCAAAGCCTAGAACAGAAGCATCCTTTAAATTCTTCGCCAACAATCTTTTTTCTTCCTCAGTGATCGTGAAGGGGCTCCTAGTAGCTAGAATGTTCAAGATATTTAGAAGGGCCCTATAAGAATAACATAACAACTCAGTGCTTCGATCCTCTGAAGAAAGACAAAGTTGTGGCTTAGCCTTGAATGCTTCTGCCAGTATGGAAGGCTCAACACCCTCTAGTTTCATCATATTGACTATCTCTTTCACCTCAACAACACTTGAAGCATTTTTGGTGTCATAAATAGAAGAAGCCATTCCTGATGAACCACATTCAGCAAGTTGACCTGACAAAACCATCATATTAGCAAGTGAGTTACAATAAAAACAAACTCAAAAGAGTCGTTGAAGGAATCAAATCAAGTATAATAAAAAACAAGCATGTAATGGTATGGCCACAAGACTTGCTAGAAATTTTAATAGCATCCAAAGTTTCATGCAAAGGTTTGTTATTAGTGGTTCCAACATTTTCTTGGACGTTTCTTCCTGAATAAAGAAATTAGAATAGGAAATCCTTCTAAAAGTAGAAAATAATAAAGGAGAAGCAGTAAAAGATCACAACAAAGAAACTAACCATCATAAGTAGACTGGGAGGAAGTAGACATAGAAATTTGCTTAGAACTCGTTAGAGCTTTTGATGGTATAAAGCTCAATGGCAAGATTGTGTTAGAAGCTTGCTGGTCACTTGAAATAACTGACATTAGTGGCACAAAAGGATCATGTATAACAAATTAGTTAAGTATATAAATATTTACTCAGCCCATCAAATTAATGCATGAAGTATTTCATTTTAAGAAAGTAACATATAGATACCTTGATTAGAAGTCTTGTGCTCTTTTCCTGGTGGCAAAGAACTCACTGCCTTCATGTCACTTTCATGTCTAGGTGTAGTTATCAAGCCACCTATAATCCCCAGAATAAGTAACTAATGGACCTATAAACCTTGAAATTAGTACACTGATATCTTACCTTCCTCTTCAAATATTTTCACAGTTGTACTTGGGCTTCTAGAGAGAGAAGTGGAATTGAGACTCATAGGAATAGGTTCCTTGTACAAAAAACCATTCATCATTATCAATATTGCAACAACAAATCTATTAAATTGTAAAATTATCGGAAGAAACCCACCTCTTTAGAAGTTAAGGAGCTTGGATGTGGGGTCTCTAGTATCAAAGCACCTTCTTCACCTCTTATTTCAACAATCTGTATACCACCCTATATTTAAGTTGTTACTTCTAAGATATTAAAGCATTGTAAATATAATCCTTAATGAAATTTTTATTTTCTATTTATTAGATTGTATGTCAAGTCATGTTTCCTTAGAGAAAATGAGGATTCATTCTATTTGTTTCTTTTTTTCACATCTTTGCAAACCAACTCATCCAATATGAAGATGAATAAGAAAGGGTTGAGTTCAAGTTATCTATCATAAATTTACATAACTTATACCAATAAGTGTTGGTCCTAGTTGAAAGAGCTATAGTTACTTAAATACAATATCTCAAGTTTAAATCCGTGTAAATGTAGAAAATGCTTTTAGAAGAGTGACTTACAATTGAACCTAATAATACTCAAATCTTATATAGTAGTACTTGATATCTCTTATAGCAGTATAAAAAATACCTATAATCTTATGAAATAACAATAATAATATTACCTCTGGGTATTCATTTTGTGAAATGGTTGGAATTTCACTTCTTGGTTGTGAATCTGTTAATTGATCTTTTGTTTGAATTTGGCCTAAGAGAAACCATCACATTAGAAATGAAAATAACAAAGTCAACTAAGCAGAATGAGAAATAGTGACATGGATCATAGGAAAGAAAATTCAAGTCCACTAATGCTACATGTTCAGCAGCAAATAGAATAAGTAAATAACCTTTAGAATATGATGACTCTTGTTCTCTTCGTGTTAAGCTACTTGGTTCAACATTGGGCTTATATTCATTTTGAACCATGCCTTCTTCCTTGATGTCCCCATGGTCAACACCTTCAAAAAAATTGGTTGAATGTGGATGAGACTCATCATAAACTTCAACAGCATCATCTACAACAATAGAAGTTCACTAGTTAGTTAGTGGTTTCAACACCATTTTAAATATTTCCTCCTAAAATGAAGCAATGTTAGAATGAAAACTATCAAAACAAATAACTGAATAAAATAAAGATGTACAATGGGTAGAATCACTAGTGCTTGGACTAGAGTCTTCTATAAGGTCAATTATACTGCTTCTTATAGCAACATTTGTGTCTACTAAATATCGTAGGTTAGATAATTGTAGCAAGTCCCTCACTACAAATGAATAAATGAATGAATTAAATGTCACTATAAGAAGATAAAAAAGAAACTCACCAGCAGAAGCCTTTGAGAGAATAGAAGAAGGAGCTTGGTTGTGGCTTGTTGGAGCTTTTGATGACATAGGACTTGGTGGCAATATTTCTTGGGAAGTTTGCTCACTCAAAACAATTGTTACGGGTGGTGCAAATGGATCACCTATGAAAAAGCGATTATTATATCAAATCAAAGGATGAAAGATTTTATTTATAGAAAGTAAAAAATACCATCAATAGAGGTTTCAATCTTATCCTCTGATAAAGAACTGCTAGCGTTAATGCCACTTTGGAGATGTCGAGATTTGATCAAGCCACTTATAAAGCCCAAAATAAATAACCAATATTTTTCTATGCAACTAAGACATCAATATTTTACCTTGTTCTTCCTCTTCCTCTTCAAAAGTTTTGGCAAATGAATGAGTGTTGTCACTTGTTGCAATTGGCACCTCCTATTAGAAACCAATAGTCATTATGTTTTCAATAAGATATATATCAGAGGTTGTAAAAGGGTTTCATGGAACACACCTTTTCAGAAGTTGGGGAGATTTGATATAAGGTGTTGGATGAAACACCTTTACCTCTTGCTTTAACAACCTGCACAACACCAATGATATTCAAGTCAGAATTTTCTATGATAATAAAAATTGGAAGCTCAATTAATCATTCGTGAATTATTAACACTTTTTAATTATGAGATTTTATGTCATGTCTCATTTCTTGTATTGATTTCATATCAATTATTTGCTTTTGCATTTCATAGCTACTAAGCTAATCGTATATGAAGATGAATAGGAAAGAAGCATTAGTTCAAACCATCTAGCATAACTCTATTGATTGATTTGGAAAGAATAATATTGTCACATTTGAAGATTCTGATAGAGAAAACAATTGCAAATTTTGTTGTTGAGGTTGCTTTTCTTGGTTACACTAGTCAGTTAATTTTCTCTTTTTCATTGAATTATGACCCTCAAGAATTGTTTAATACCACATACCTCTTCTAGTAACTGAATTTTCTTAAAAACATTATATGGGTTCAAATAGAAACTTAAAACAGAAGAAAGAAAATTATTATTGTCCACTAGAGACATAAATAAACAAAAAAAATCAATAGATGAAGGACAATAATCTCATTTTTGAATATGCCTTTCTTCAATTAGTTCTAATTATTCTATATAAAAAAAGAATAAATGTATCAACTAATACCTAATAGTAAATTTCTTCATTTCCTTTGTTAAAATGAGATATTATTCTTTACTGATATATTTTTATTCCAAATTTCCGACCCACTCCTCAATAAAATTAAATTAAATTAAATCCTCAGAGATTAAAATTCTATAAAATTAGAGTTAAATGATGACGATATCTCTTTTAGCATTTTTAAAATAATATGCTTATCAACAATTTCACTACTGGTTCTTCAATACACTGCCAAAAAGTACAATATGATATTCAAACTCTGTTTTTCTCATAAAAAAGGAAAGAGTTGCACTTAGTCATCATTTTCTTTAATTTGTTTTCATGTGCCATTGTTATTAATAAATATTCTTATTTGTTGCATCTCTTCTTTATGCTCTGATCAAAAGCTCACTATATATTAAAAATAATGCATAAAGGGAATAGCAAACACATACAAGCGGCCCTGTGAGTTTTGAATCTGATGACGAAATTGTCGTTTTTGCAATCTCTGGCATAAAATCTTCTTCAACAATTTCCTCTGTTGCTCCCTGAGTTTCCTTACCAATACCACAGAATTTAATTAAAAAAAAATAAAAAGGCTTGTTGAATTTTTTAAAGAAAGGGAGCATAGTATAAATAATTTTGTTGGCATTTAAAATGCAGTTAAATTTAATGTTTTTTCATTGAACCTATTTAAAACGATCTAGCATATATATAATCATGATGGGGACCAATGGAGAAGCAGTAAAATGATGCCACCAGCAATAAAAATCATACCTTATTGAGGGATTGTTGTGTTTCTTCTCCCATATGTGAAGAAATCCTCTCCTCTGCTTTTTCTTCAACTTGAGAATTTCCAATTTCAGGGTCTCCTTGATGTTGAGTAGTTGAAGTGTCTGAAAGTAGGATTTTTAGTGTTATAATAAAACTCATCTAATAATTGTCAATTTTAAAGCATTAATTACTTCTCTGAATGCATACCAAATTTGGGACAATTATCCACGTCCGCAAAATAAGCTTCTTTTTGAAAATTGATCCCATGACAGACACTAACGAGGTTTGGAAGATTTCTAAGTGTCAAAAATTCTAGTTGTGGAAGCACATTCTTCATGAACATCTCTTTCATCTCATCTCGTTTGATTAGGACATGCTCAAGTTCATTGGCTTCACTTATCTGCAATTGTACTAGTTTTGGAAGGATATCAGAAATTGTGATAGAGAACAGGTACTTCAGTCTGTCACAATTTGATACAGAGACATATTCTAAGGCGGGAAAGCATGGTTCATGATCATCAGCATTTGTTTCATAATCTTCTTCAACAATGTGAACTAATTCTTCACATTCTGATATGCATAGTGCCTCCAACATTGGTAGGCTTCTGACTATAGATGCAGAGAAGATAACTCTGAGATTTTTGCATGCCTTAATGGTTAGACGCTGAAGACTATCAAAGCGCATGATACATTTAGGCCCCACACATATATTCATCAATTCACTTAGATTTCGCAACCGCAATTCTTCTAAGCTTGATGTCAATGGCTGAAGTTCTCCCCGTTTTTTCTCTGTTTTCATATATGTCAAATCAAAAATTTCATCTATTTTGAAGTCATGAACTTGAAGACAACCCAAAGTTTTCCAGCACATCTCAATTACCTGCGAATTCCATGAAAGATATATCACTTCCAAATTCAAAAATACTTGGCGAGAATGAAACTATAAAAAAAAAATTAGAGGAAAAATCACATTTGAAATTTAGGTATAGATGTTATTTTCAAGCATATATGTAAAAAAATTAACAAAAACCCCTATAGCTTACAAAAAATGAGGATTAGTGAGGTAAAATTATGGACATTATTATATTCTGCTTCTTTAAGATAACATTTAGAAATCTATAAACCATGCAATGAGAGAAATTATTAAAACATAAGTTATCAATTGTGGGAATAAACTAGAACTAGTTGGAAAAGTTGAATACAGCCATACCTTCGTTTCCTGTTGTTCTGTATGCCAACAAATTAAAAATTCTTTGAAAGGTCTCATTGTTAACTCTGGAAGCTCTTTCAAAATAACAGACCTTAGATATAACCCTCTCATATAATAGTTTTTGGGATAAATGCTTACAAATTTTGGCACATGCTGAATAGAAAGATATTTCAAAATTGGGAAATCAATGAGAGTTTGGATATCCTGATTCTCAGGATTTAAACTACCATCATGTTGGCTTCTTCCAAATACATATTTCAACATAGGAGCCTTACTGATCTTCAAAGATTCCAAATATAAAGGGGATCTAAAAGCACATGCTGAGAATAAATATTCCAATGCATCGCATTTTGAAACTTCCAATTGTTTCAACTTTGGAAATATGGGATTGTTGTTAATTTGAGTTATTGCATCTCCCTCATCTGATACAATGCACTTCAGTTGACCACATGCTCTAATTGTCAAAACTTCCCACAAAATTGTTGAGGCAATGGATAGAGTTGTCAATGATATTAAGTTTGCACACTCCCCAAGTTGTACTTTTCTAATATTTTTCAAAAGGTTTTGGGTTACATGAAACAGAGGAGCTCCATTTGTGGTTGCATGTACTTCCTACAGGCCAATAAATCATTAAAATATCATTATGGATTAACACATAAAAGGAAAGTTAAATTAAAATAAAATACTAGCTATATTAATTTGAAATAAAATTTACTTTGAACCATCATAATTACGCGTCCTCATTGTAAAAGTATATATCAATATATATACATCAATCTAACAAATAGAGGAAATTAATGTAAAAGCTTAAGATATTAGTTGACTGTGGGAAAAAAAAAGCTTAACATGATAAATCAAAACAATGATATCTTTTCACGTCTTTTTTCTGAATATGTTTGAGAAAAATTACTAACCCATTCTATTGAACACTTTGTTAATAAAAATTTAAGTAAACTTATTAAAATACAATAATATTTTTAATTTTAAAATGTTATTTCCTTTGTGATATTAAATTCAACTGTCCAACATCAGCGTAAAAATTGGAATATGTAAAACACTTGCAATTTGGTCCATATATTTTCATTGCTATTAATTTGATCCATACATATTTCAACTTGGAGCCTTATAGAAGATCCTCAATAAATATGCAAGGCTGCGTAAAACAGAAGATCTCCATTTATAGATGCATGTAATTGCTACATGACAACATATAATTAAGATCTCGCTATACATTAATACATAAAAAGTTCTAATTCAAGTAATGTACAAAAAGTTGAGTATTTTGTTAGCTGACCTTTTTCCAAATATAAATTTAGAAGACCTCCTATTATGATCTATTCAAAGTATTGAAAATAAATTATTCTTATTAAGAGAAAATAAATCATGTTATCTGTCACCTTGAAAATACACATGTCACTTATGTTATATCTATCACCTAGAAAATAAATTATTCTTATTCCAAAACAAGTAATATGTAAAATTTGATTAAGAGATACTTTTATTCAATAACACACACACACATATAATATCTAAGCATAACAATAAATCAAAATAATTATATCTTTTTCATGTTTTTTTTCCAAATATTTTTTAAGAAAAACTAATCCAACCTTTATGAGATCCATTACCCGATTCCATTAATACATTGTTAATAAAAATTTTAGTAAAATGATTAAAATATTATAAATATTTTCAATTTACAATATTTATTGTCTTTGTAGTTTAGTATTCAAAGTCAACCGTTCAGCATCAAAACAAACATTAGGAGCAGTTGTCTCATAAGTGTAGGAGCAGTATCAATCCACTTCTTTGATGCAAGCAATCCCTATAAACAGAAAATGTTTTTCAAAAATTAAACCACTTAATAGTTTTCCTTTCATGGAATGTTATACTGACTTTCATCAATCAATGCCTACCATGATATATTTCTTTTTGACACCTAGGTTACACACACACATTGATAATTTTTTAAGTGATACTTGTGGTTAAGGAAATCTAGGAAACTAGCACATCATCTAGTCAAACTTACCCAACAATAATTTCAAGAAACATATCAAAAATATATGATACATTTTTATGTGGTGAGCATGGTTAATTTACTTGTGATTTTATATTTCTTGCAATAAATATGTTTATGTAAGTGTATCTTTACTCCTACCATTTTACAAAAGAACAATTGTTCAAACAAGATTCATCACCAAATTTTGTTACAAATTAAGTCCATCAAGAAAAAAGAAAATAAATAACTTCAAATTAATTTTGAATACTCCGACCTTACATTATGAAATAATTAACATATCATTCATAAGAGAGAATTTTAAACAAAAAAGAGAGAGGCAAGCGTAGCATACCTGTGGGTTTGTGTGGTCAAGTGATTTATATTCAGAAATAGTACTATTTATCTCTTTGCTGGCGGACCTCAATTTATTGAGAGAACAACATGTTTGAACCCAAGAGAAAGCACGTGTGGCAAGACTTTGATTTAAGTTGCTTGAATTATGTCTTGAAAGTGGAGGTGATGGATTGTGCATTGATGAACTCATGAGTTGGTGATATTCTCTGACAATTCCAATGAAACTTGGTACTCCAGAAAGTCCCATCTCTTTTAATGAAGGGAACAACGAGTCATAATAACTCTTTTGATTACTATCACCATCTTCACCCACTATGATGTATTCGAGCGCACTGCAATTTGTAATTGTTAATTCTTCCAATTGCTTCAGACTTCGGGCAGTGTATGGCTGGAAAACTGACACTAACTCTGGACAATCTTTCAACTGCATAGATTTAAGATGACACAATTTGTAGTTGCCATTAAATAATATGCTCTTCAGTTTATGACACTCTGTCAACTTCAAAATCTCTAATTGCTCCAAAAAGCCAGACGGTAGAGGACCCTGGCATAAATCTTCAACACCCATTTTAGAGAGATGCAGTTCAGCCAAATTACAAAACACAGTCACATCAGGATCATGATTCTTAGTACATATAAGGCACTCCATGTCAGGACGTGAGCTCAAATGAAGAACAATCAAATCATTCATCACACCTTCCTTTTCTATTGGAACAACATCAGGGACAAGATTCTTCCATATTCTTTGCTCATTCTCTCCCTCCAGTAGAAGAACTTCAGCTCTTTCAATAAGTTGCTTCAATGTTGAGTCTGAGACTAAATGACCCAATTCTTCCACTCGAAAGTATCTTGACATGGAACCATACTTTGCAAAATAATCTGAAAGATCATCCTCAGAAGATATATAATATCTATGTAAACTAAGAGGATATACATTTTCAGAAATTGCATCTTTTTCTCCATCGTCACACACATTACCAACAAAAGTTAACTCTTCCAGTTGTGAGCACATTTCAATCACTTCAAATGGATTATTCTTTTCAATTTTACACATTTCTACCTCCAATGATCTCAACTTCTTTAGTTTCAAAAATTCTTTAGGTAATTCAATGATTGAACAATCCCGAAACCAAAGAGTCACAAGACTCGACAAGTTTCCAAAGGCAGAGATGTCACCTAACTCCAAATTTGCAAGGATGAGTGTTTGAATAAACTTCAATGGTTGAAGTGAATTCGTCAATGATAGAGCTGGACCACTTTCTTCATTAAATAAAAACAAAACTTTGAGGCTTGTCATCTCTTTAAAGAATGTATCTGTGACATTCAAACCCTTTGAATCATCTAGAAGTATTAATAGAACCTCTAATTTCTCTCCATCAAATTCATCAGGAAATTTATCACTTTTCAAAAATAGATATCTCAAGTTTCCTTTTATAGGCTTATCCAAATCCAGGAGAGATTGAATATCGTTTTCTCCTATCCCTAAGGCAACTTCACGAACCAAATCATGCAACTTTACACATTCTTCCTCATCATTCAACAATAAAGAAGAATACATGAGTTCCATTATAGCTCCATGCACCTCACTTCTAATTAAGTGGTATTTGTCATTTTCATTAAAAGAGCCCAATCCTATACCAATTTTGTATAAAAACTTTATAGGAATTTCAGAATCCTCAGGGAAAAGAGAAGATATCATAAGGAGCTCTTTGGCCTTTTGGTTTTTCAAGTTATCATAGCTTAACTTTAGGCATTTATAAGCCTCTTCCAAATTTTGATCAAGACCACGATCTTCCAAAGTTTTCAAAGCATCCTTCCAAACCGATATAGGTTGATTCTTTAATGCTCTTGCTACAGCTACTATTGCAATTGGTACTCCTCCACAATGCTTCACAATTTTTTGAGGCATGCCCTTGAAACCACGATAGGAAGTATTTAAACAAGCATGTGCCTCAAAAAGATCTGATGCCTCTTCATTGGTTAATATTTGCAGCTGAATCATATGGCATCCCATTTCTGTACAAACATGTGAACTACGTGAGGTTATCAATAAATTACAACCCCTGTGCTGGTGGCCAAATGGAATCCCCAACTTTTCTGTCAAATCAAACTTTAGCCATACATCATCTAGTATTATAAGCAACTTTTCGTCCATATTAGTGATTCTGCACAATATTGTACTTGAGAGTTCTTCTTCTTTCACTTCATCTAAATTCAAATCTAAACTTTTTGCAAGTTCAGCACGGATCTTTTTGAAATCAGGAGGTTGGGAGACAACAAGAAAGATGAATTTGTCAATCAATTTGGATTCTTTTAGTTTATTACCCACTTCTTTTGCCATTGAAGTTTTGCCTGTTCCCCCCAACCCTTGCAATCCAATCATATTGCAATTCTCATCCTGTAATGCCTTCAATAGATCTTGAAACTTTGACTCTCTACTCTCAAAATGAATGAAACCTTGTGAAGAAAGGCATTTTATGTCCAACACATTTGCTCGACCAGCTACTATATTGGAGTTGCATCTTTCCAATAGGCTGTCAATATGTTGAGTCTTCTCTGCTAACTCCTTGCCTCTTCGATATTGCCACAAGCAATTCGGACACCAGTCAAAAAACAATTTCTTCTTTATTTTAGTGTCTATATGAATGATATCATCTGCTTCACATTCCCATTGCTGGGCTTCAAACTTAAAACTGAAAACTCCTTTTCCTTTCTGAAACTTTCTCTTTACATCCTTGTGCTTTGCTGCTAGTATCTTCTTTTTCTGCTCAAAATTTTCAACATAATTGTTGAAACAACATAGATATTGAGCCTCATGTTTCACTAGATTCACCAAACTTTGGACTTCATTCTTTGCAAGGTCAAGTAGGAAGCTCCCCATCTAACATGGATACAAGCTAATTATAGTCTGTTTATGACTAATATACTATCGGGGTTTTAGTCTTCAAATCAGTTTATGTAATTAAATCAGAAAGATGTTGCTCCAATGACTTAAGATCTTAAAGAATGCAAATTGAAAGTGTTGAAAAGTGGTAAATTAATTTGCATTACAATATAATCGTTATGTAAGAGGAAAACATACAAACCAGAAATGTGGGGCAAAAAAAATACTTGGATGTTATATATTAACACTCCAACAATATTGTTTAGAGTTAGTTTTGGAGAATGATTTCGGCTTGGCTACATACTGTAATGATGACAAATTATTGTTCCCCTAATTTTTTTTTCCCGATAACATGTACCCCTAATATTGAAATTAGAAAGATGCTGCTCCATTGACTTGAGATATTTCTTTCTTTGTTTTTTCAACAAGAGAAAACATGTACGATTAAACATACAAATTATACGTGGTTTTATTTTTGCCCGAAATTATACGTGGTTAACAGTTGTAAATTAATTAATTTGCATTAATTACAATATTATCTTCGTGGAGAGGAAAACTTAAAAACAAGAAATGTTTTTTTTAAAAAAAACTGAAAGTCATATATCAACATTCCAACAATTAATACTGATTCAAGTTAGTTTAAAAAAATGATATCGAGTTGGAGATCATTAAAATTTAGATTGCATGGCAAACGTGTTATGAAAGCAAATGGCTCAAATTTTAAAATTAACTAAAATTTCTAAGACTTCTGGTCCTGAACTGTAATTAATCATATTCATGTAAGGTCCTCCAGTCATTTTCCCAATTTAAAAAGATCACGATATTAATTTTAATTATAGTTTAGAGCTGTTGGATTTCTCCATTCACAATAAATTGTTGTGAATTTTTTAACTGCAACACCTGTGATAAATGATATATTTTAAATACAATTGTTTGTAGTATTTTATTCATTTGATCATACATAAACTTTTCTAGTTTTTCAGATTTTATATTCCAAAACTTCGTATCAATTAAAAAAAGCTATTCATCCAAAAAATTAATACTTTTTTTTTTTGGTTTCATCCATCAAAGTAATTATATTCATTTACCAGCGTTTAACAAATAACAAAGCCTTTGGGACTCTTGTTAGTTATGGCTACTATTGAACATCTTTAAAGAATCATCCAGTGCTGGGAATCTTCACCTAAAATGGCAGCTCATTGCACAAAAATCCCATCAAGTGAGGTCTACTAAGTATCATATATATGCAGCCTTACTCTTATAAATAGAGTCTGTTTTAAAGATTTAAACATGTGACATCTTAGTCACATGATAATAACATTTATCGTTACCTTAAAATCCACTCTATAATAAAATCTTAACCAAGTCCTAGAGGCGTCATCTCCTTTTGTGACATATCTAAAAAAGAAAAATTGTGGGTGTAACATCCCAATTTTGAATACAGGTTAAATAAGTTAAATTGGCCCAAAATTTGAAAATATGAGAAGCTTCAATGTCAAAAATTATAAATAAGGCTAGATATCGAGTCAAAAGTATAACCATGGAAAACTGTGTCAAAAATTAAGAAAATTCAAGAGAAATCTTGAAAAATGGCAAAAGATGTTTTTAAGGCCTAAAGAAATTATTTAACGTGAAAATGCCTCAAAAAGGATTTATTTGGCTAAAAATCCTATTTTCAAGTGAACTTTAAGTAAAAAAATGAGAAAATAATTATTAAAACGACTTAAGGGCTCAAAAAAATTGAGGAATATTGTGAGATATTATTTGGAGAATTGGGAAAAATTTTGAAGAATTTTAATTCCTTAAAAATAGCCCAAATAATTTTAAAGCTATTTTTGGGAATCAAGGTTTCATTTTCCAAAAAAAAAAATTTTTAAAAGTTAGAGCTTCATTTTTGAGCTAAAAATTTTTAGGATAAATATTTTACTAGATAAGGAAGCTAATTAAGGTAAAACTTCTTAGGATTTTTACCCAGTAAGAAGCTTAAAGAGATGGCTTGTGGGATAAACTTGGCACAAGGACTTGCTAAAAAAAAATATCCCCTTCTCACTTGAATCATCAGAACCTCAGACCTCATTCCCCATTATATTTTTCGACCTTTTTCAGAAATAGAGTGAGAGAGATCACGAGAAACAGAGTAAAAAATCAAAGAGGAAGAAGAGATCCATTACATGATAACCGATTGAGAGGCTAATTAAGGTAAGTCCCCTAAGCCCCCTCACATTCTTGCTTTCTTCATCTGAAACGTTTTTGGGAGAGGGTGATGTTTCGAAATCTGACTTAAGAGAGAGAGAGAGTGAAGAAAATGTTAAGGGAAGATGAAATAGGAGTGGTTCCCTAGGGTAAGGTGACCTTCCGTTTTGCTATGGGAGGGACGTAATTATCATATCTTTCAGTTACTTAAGAATATACATAAAGTGATAAAGACAAAATGACAAAAAAAAGGATGATACTCCTCAAGATCTATTTATTTAATTTAATTAGGTTAAAAAAGTTAGCTAATTATATCAAAAACAAAGAAAGAAAAAAAGTTAATTTAGTTAATATGACATGTTTTTTTTAAAACACCCTAATTATTTTTTTCAATTCCCTCAATCTCTCTCTTACTTGATTATAGTTGAGGAAGCATTAATAGAAGTAAATTAAGAAAATGTTAATAAATATAAAAAATATATCTTATATTTAAGATCAAAATTAATTCCCTAATTAAGTCCTACATCAAGGATATGAGAAGTAGTATATACTGACCTCTTTTTCACATGTATGAACAACGTTTGGTGATGCAAGCTTCCTTCTTTTCTAAAGCCCAAAGTACTTAATGAAGAGGAGAATAAAATGAGGAGTCCACAAAGAACAAGTCCTGCCAATTTAACAAAATTCACAATACCATGTTTAATTTAATTAGTTCAAAACTCTTAAATTTCAGGGATATATAACTGAGAATATAGAAGCATCATCAAAAAGCTTAAAACATAAAAATCAAACATATATTATCACAAGATAATGCAAAACCATTACTATAAAAAAGATATTATAAGAAATTGACGAAGAAAAAAAAAGAAAGAAAATAAATATTATAATAGCAGTCAAACAACTGAAAGAAAAATGACCTTACCAAATTTACAACAGTTCGTAGAAGTAATAATCCAAAGGTTAAAAATATTGTTATAAAAATAGAATTGTTATACGTGTGTCTCTAAGGTTATGTTTGGCTCGATGGAGGGGAGGGGAGGGGAGGGATTTTAATGGAGGGGAAGGGAGGGGAGGGTTTGAGAGGGATTTTGTTTTACCTTGTTTGGGTTGACAAAAAGAGAGGGGAGGGGAGGGATTTTAATAGTATCATGTTTGGTATAGGAGGGGAGGAGAAATATTTTTATATGGACAACTTTGCTCTTATTTCATTTAATTTGTAATTAATAACTTTCTAACATATTTAATCAAATATAATTATATAAGGAATGTAATACATAAAATTATAATTTTATAATTATAAAAATTAAATAAATATAATTATAAATGGCATTTACTATATAAAATTATAATTTTATAATTAATTAATGAGAAGGGTATTGTGAAAATATTTTAAAATGGCATGGGCATATTAGTCAATGTGAGTTCAAACATTAACATTTCCCTCCAAATTCCCCCACTTTTGGAGGGGAGGGTTAGGAGGGGAGGGGAGGGAGAATTTTAGAAAATTTTCCCTCCCCTCCTAAAATTTTTAGTTATCCAAACAAGGGGAGGGGAGCAAAATCTCTTCATTCCCCTCCCCTCCCCTCCCCTCCCCTCATACCAAACACACCCTAAGTGTATGGATGTATAAGGGAAATACCAAAGAAACAAACTCACAATATAAAAAAAAAAAAGTACAAAACACAATCAAATTACAATATATCCTTACATTTTCTTAATAGCCCATTTGGTTCAATTACATAAGAGAGAATTACATATAATCTTGATGTAATAGTATTATTACAGCATTTGGTTAGGCTTATATAATGTAAAAAAAATTACATTTTGTAATCATGATTACATCAAGATTACAGTGTTGGAACTAATGAATGAAGATGCAGACATTCCGTAATATAATGAAAATGACACTATTTCTTTTATAATTTTTTAAATTGACCAAAGTGTCCACCTATAAATACAGTTAAATATTAAATAATTTTAATTATCACCATTAAATATTAAAAAAATAATTAATAACATAAAAATTTAAGAAATATTTGCCCCATTCAAAAAAAAAAAAGCAGACCCTAATGCCAAGCAGCTCGAGCACAATGCGGGTTCAAGGAAATGAGACCTTATATATACGCAACATTACCCTAACATTATATTGCCAAGAGATTGTTTCTAGGACTCAAACCTTGGACCTAAGGGTGGAAAACCAGCTCACCCACCAGATGCGCCAAGGCCCCCATTCAAAAATTTAAAAAAATTATATCTACCATTAAAAAAATATTAAAATATCTCATTAAATATTAAAAAATTAACATAAATCCAATCTATACACCGTATAATATTTCCACCATTAAATATTACAGAATTACTATAAATCCTGCATGTACACTACACAAAAATGAAAAAAATTATCATGAATCCAATGTGTAAGTTATTGTGTAAAAAGAGGTAATTTTATCACTTGCTATATCATTTTCATATATTCTTATGTTCGATGTAATTACTTTTTTTATGTATATATATCATTTTTCCCTAATGACGAAACAAACTAATTATATAATCATCATTACATTATGTTCCATTACATTACTTCTAATTCCGTGAACCAAACTTCTAATTCCGTGAACCAAACGAATACTAAAAAAATTTTATAGTGTACGTTGTTTCAAGTGAAACCAAGAGAAACTAAAAGAATCCTCAAACAAGAATACAGATTAATCCTGCCAATAAAAAATGTGTGAAGAAAGCTTTAGTTCAGAGAAATAATATGAATAGAAATAAAAAGTATGAGTGTATAGTGATCAACAACAATTAGTTGATTCAAATAATATCCTATAGGGTCACAAAGGATATGCATTTCTTTCGTGAGGGTTTTATCTTTTCTATAGGCATGGAATATGCATTTTGCAACTCTCCTTTTTGAGAAAATTTCAATTATTTATAATAGAAAATATACAAATTATAATATAAATATTGAAAGGCCGAAATGTCCTCCAAAAACGATGATCCCCAGAATGATGGCACCAGAAATTCTCCACTACTAAAGCTCTTGTGGAGTAGTGGTCGTAGGTCATATCCTATTTTTCGGTCACTTCTTTAGTTTCGCAGTAGACCTTTATCGACTTCAATATAACTTGCCGCTACAAAAACTTTATCCAAGTTCCTTCACTGTAGGTCTTGTCAAAAGGAGGGAAGAAATTGGGGATAAAGCCATTGATGAAAGAAGAGAGAGAACAAATATCGATTTCTTCTAATCTCAAAACAGAATCAAAATGGTCGTTGCTGTTAGGGTCAACTGAAGGGGAGAGAGAGATGGGGGCGACTGGATGAGAGGGAGACAAGCTTGTGGATGTAAGACAACCAAAGAAGAAAGAGGGATTGGACGGTTAAGGACCATATCAAAGACAGAGGAGGTGATGACCCAGACGTACCAAAAAACATTTTATGGGCTCAATGCACCTGAAAAAAATATTCTAATATCCTAGATCTACTACAGAATACTTTAAAACGCTAGATGGATTTAGAAAAAATACTTAATACTTTATAGTACTGAATTCACCTTAACCCATAAAAAATGAATATGACCTTTTTGATAATGCTAAGCCATTGTTATTAGAAAATGATATTATAAGAAATTGAGGAAGAGAAAATATGAGAGAAAATAGACAATACACTATTATTCAAATAACTTTGAGAAAAAAGTCCTACTAATTTTACATGATCAGTTGATAACAAAAGTCATAATCAAAACTTAAGTATATGATTGTAAGAATAGAATATATACATATACATACATATATAGAAATAAAAATATAAACACAATATTAAAATAATAAAAAGGAACAAAATCAAATTAGAATATACATATATCCTTACCTTTTTTTTATATTTAAGTGTTGTTTCGCGTAGGAGCAAAGAGAAAATAAAAGAGATTCTAAAACCAGAAGATAAGCTTACAGAACCTGCCAACCAAAAATATGGGAAAGCATTAGTTATGAGAGAAAACTATTAATTGAAATGTGATAAGTTAGATATTAAAGTGATAACAATTAATTCATTTGCATAATATCCTTTGGAACCACAATGAATAAGCATTTCTTTGGGATCACAAAGAATATGAATGTTCTTTTAATAGGTTTTATTTTTTATAGGCATGGAATATATGCATATCGCAACTATCCTTCTTCCAAAGTATTCCATTATTTATAATTGGAAATATTCAAATTATAATATAAACATCAAAACACCAAAAGGTTATAATTAAAACTATACAAAAACCCATATATGGTGTATATTTCCCAATTTTTTTGAGATTTCAATCACAATAAAAAAGGATATTAAACGGAACGGTCACACAAAAGAAAATAAGAATAGAAAACCTGCAGAATCGCATGCAAATTTCAATAGCAAAAAGGAAAATATGGCTTTTGATAATGCAAAACTTCATTCTTTGCAAGTTCGAGTAGGCAGCTCCCCCATCTAATATACTATTGGGGTTTTAGTCATCAAATCAGTTTACCCGTAGTAATTAAATCAGAAAGTGTTGCTCCAATGACTTGAGATCTTAAAGAATGCAAATTGAAAGTGTTGAAAAGTGGTAACTTAATTTGCATTACAATATAATCTTTATGTAAAGGAAAACATACAAACCAGAAATGTGAGGGGGGGGGGGGAATACTTGGATGTTATATATTAACACTCCAACAATATTGTTTAGAGTTAGTTTTGGAGAATGATTTCGAGTTGGAGATTATTAAGATTTTTTTATTTCAACGTACGGAGTGAATCATACCATGTGTTGAACCTGAAACCTCTTAAACACACCCAAAAAGAAAGTTCGACAAATCTGCAAGCTAAGTGTGCGTATGAAAACTTTCAAAATTATGGTTTACATAAATCAAGACAAAATTTTTTTCAAACATTTACTTCATAAATCATAAAAGCTATTCTTCAAAATTTATTATTATAAGCAACATAGCTAATGTTAAACTTTTGTGGTACTTGACTAAACTTACATCATACAAGCTCTTTATTTTTGAAAAAAAAAATTAAAGTGACAGCTTAGGCAAGCGTCATAGCTTGCATTAATTTTTTTTTAAAAAAGTAAATAACTTGTATGGCGCTTCCCATCCGCCCAATTATGTGTGGCTTTGGAACGTCATTGCTTCCTTTTCATTTGAAAAAAAAAAGAAAAAGTCAACTAAGGGAAGCTTTAGCGCTTGCAATCCAAGTGTCATTGTTTCCTTTAAATTAAAAAAAAAGATCAAACAATTTTTTTAAAAAAAATTAAATAGAAAGGGAAGCTTTAATGCTTGCAATTCATGTTGTGTTTTAAATTTATTAAATTTAATTGACAAGTGTCTAAGCTAATTAATTTTTAGTGATTTTAATTTTTAGTGTTCAAGATTATTTATTTAGTATTATGAAGATCAACGCTTTACTGAGTTGATTGACTAATCAAGTGGATGAAATCGGAGTGAATATATGGTCAAACAATTAGCTAATATTTAGGTATGTATGTTGTTTTTTTGCCTATTCTTATTTTGTTTACTCACTTAAAATTAATTGTATATTACAGTTGTTGTAATTAAATACATTTTGTAGTGATTTTATGAATTAGTTTTTTGTTTCGAGTTATTTCATTTTGTTTTTTTTTTTTTATGTAGATTGTATTGTAAATTATTGAAGATTCAAACTATAAATATAGAAGGTTTCATTAGAAAAAGGAAATAATTACAAAAAAATATTTTAAAAAAACAAAGGCTTCCTGGGGCTTCTTATGGTGACACCCTCCCTATGGCCCTGCCCTAAGTAAGTGCCAAAGAAAGCTACTTAAAATAAAAAATGAAAGCTATTTAAAATAAAAAAAATAAAGAAAATAAGCCAGGGCACTTCTATAAATTCAAAAAACGTCATAACTATTTTTAATGACGTTAGAAGCTATAACGCTTCCCAACGCTATAGTATTTTTATTAAAATAAGTGTCACATATTATATTTTTTTATAGTAGTAGTCCACTGCCATATGTGGCTTGAAGCCATGTTGCTCCCTTCTTCCTTGTATACTTAAACATTTGTAGTTTGTTTATGCAACCAGGAGCTAAACACAAAATTAAAAAGAAAAAGAGAGAAAGGAGTAAGTACAATTTTTTTATTATTATTTTGAGATAATTAATTTTAGAAAAAAATTGGAAAAAATCGCTACTAAAAATTCTGTAGTAACGAGGGAGTAAATCAAAATAGGAAGAATATATTTTAGATCACAATTAAAAAAAATAATATATTGACAAATCTCATAACTTATTAATGATAGTTTTCCACTTATCAATGAAGACTTTTCTGATATTATTTTCTTTGGTTATCTTAATGATTTTTTTGTTTTGATCTAATCAAAAGTTTCCCCCTCAAGACTTATAAGGCAAATGGTTCTCATTTCGCTCAACAAGTGCATTTCTTAAGATTTGAACTTATGTTCTCCTCCTTATAAGAGTGTGATCCCTTACCACCTCAACCAATAACTTATTGGTTATCTTAATAATATTTTCTCATCAGAATATTAATACTTTGTGTATGAAATTTTATTAGTTGCTAGCGTTTAAATTAAATTTTATTAACAAGAAGGATTTGCTATATAATAGTATATATAGGAAGTAGCAGGTTTGATCAAAGTAGAATGCCTTTTTTCCCCTAGAATCCCGCATTTGTTTATACACAAAGTATTAATATTTTGATGGGAAAATATCATTAAGATAATCAAAGAAAATAATATCAAAAAAATCCTCTTTAACAAGTAAAAAGCTACCTTTAACAAGTTATGTGACTTATCGATATATTATTTTCCTTATTTAAGACTTAAATAAAATTCTCCCTACTTTGATTTAGTTTCTCATCACTAACTAAAGAATTTTTAGCAGCAACTTTTTCTGAATTTTTCGTAAAATCATCTCAAAATAAAATAAAAAATAAAAAAAGTTTGTGCTTGTGTAGTCAAGCTGCACCTTTCTCACTTTTTCTTTTAAATTTTGTGTTTAGCTCCTGGTTGCATAAACAAACTACAAAGCGTTTAAATAAGGAGGCCAGTGTAGCTTTAATGCATTTGATAATGGAGAGTTAAGAAAAAGGGGAAAAAAAGAAGGGAAAAATTCCATTCAAATTCTCAAAATCTCAAAAGGTCTATTAAAAAATTGAAATGACATAGAGATCCTTGGAAGAAATCTGGGATTTTGAAGTTTAATTGTTTTTACTAAAACATCCCCCATATAACATGCATCCTACTCCTCTTCCTCTCTCCTTTCCCTCTCTTCATCTCTTCTTCTTCCCGTGAAGGGGGTAACTCCTCCCTCTCCATTTTAGATCTCACCATCTCCATCCTCCTCCCTCTCTGCCGCCTATGAAGCCAGCAGCACCGATGACAACCTTGTTGAGAGGGGATATCGCCACCACCTTGTTCGCCGCCACACCCCGTGATTGGAAGCTCATTTATCAAATGTACTATTAGGTGATTCTATTGATTTTTTTTAATCTTACCATCCCTTCCATTCATGGTTGTTTAGTTTTCTCCAAAAGGAATAGTAAAAGTTACCATGTGCCATCCCACTTCTTTTTGTTTTTTTTTTTCAATTTTTTAGTTATCTTGGAAACTATAAAAACAGAGTAAAAAGGGTTCTGGAGAATTGGATCTTGGCTTCCTTGCTTTTATTTTCTCATAATAAAAACATTCAATGAAACATGTCTTGCTCACAGGATGGTTAGGCATATCCCTTGGCAAAGTAGATAGTAGATAGATTAGCACAATACCCTCTCTGATAAGACAATCTTAATAATGATGAAGTAATTCATAAAAGTCTATCTTTGTCTTGCTAAATGCTTTATTATTGTATAAAAGGATTGAGTAAGAGCATTGGGTTATAACTAATTGAGTAATAAAATTAACTAAAAGAGTAATATTTTTGACAAAATCCATAAATATTAACAATGTGTAAAAGGATTGACAAAAAAAGTTTGATTTGTGGCCAATTGAGTAATGAGATTGATGAAATGAAAAGTGGCGTCAACGAAACCTGTAATAATTTTAACGAAATCAATAAGTAATGACAAAATGTATAAAATGATTGAATAAGAATTTTGGGATGTGACTAATTGAGTAAAGAGATTGAGTAAAAGGGTAATGGTTTTGACAAAATCTGTAATAAATTTGACAAAATATGTAAATACTAACAATATGTGTAAAAAGACTGATAAAGAGTTTTGAATTGTGGTCAATTGAATAATGTAATTGACGAAATGAATAGCGGTATTGACAAAATATGTAATGATTTTGACAAAATAATTCTTGACAAAATGTATACAGGATTTAATAAGAGTTTTAGGTTACTACCAATAAAGTAATAATATTGATTAAAAGAGTAACTATTTTGACAAAATCCGTAATTGTTTTGACAAAATCAATAAATACTGACGATATGTGTAAAAGGATTGAGTTATGAGGGTGTTTTGGTCTTTTCTCCTAAACATTAAAAACCTAGATTCCTATCATATCCCTTCTCTGTCCTTTACATGTGTTAAGAGACTTTTTTTAGGTTTTAAAGGTTGAAATGGTATTTATCTGTCATTTTCCTTAAAAAAAATAAAAAAAAAAAAGGCAGCAGATGGCAACAGACTAAAAAGGTAAAGGAGACAAGCCGTGCCCATGATGGATTAAATTGATTGACAACTAATTCATACAACTAACATATTTTGGGATCACCAAAGTTATGCATATTTTTTGAGTTTTTTTTGTAAGCCATGGAATATGTTAAAAGAGAAATACAAAATAGAGAAAACAATACTAGTTAAAAAATTATGGGTGGAAATAGGCCAAGCTAGACTAAACTTTAACTAAATAGGCCTGAACCTGTAACATAAGTTTAAAACCTGAGTCTAAGCATAGGCCTGTATATAAGCTTTTTTTTAAGCTTAGGCTTAAGCTTTAAAAAGGTCTGAAGCCTTTTCAAAAGCCTACATATTATATAGGCCTTTACATATGTTTAAAAAATTAGGCCTTAAAGGCTTTAAATAAGCTTAAAGGAATATAATTTAATGCCTATAGTGTTATTTAAATAAAATTTAATTCTTATAATTTAATAAATCTAAATGAAAATTAATTTAAAAAGCTATTACTTAAGTTTTAAATTATAGAAAACAAACCCACTATGATAACTTAATAATCGTTTTTTAAATTAAAATAAAAAATGATAAAAAAATATAAATACAACACACATACATATATATAAATAGACCTTGTCTATTTACATATTTAGGTTTTAAAATAGACCTTAGCCTAATTTCTTTGTTAAACAGGCTAGACTAGGCTAGGCCCTAATTAGGTCAAACTATAAGCCATCTGATAGGGGCATGGCTTATTGCCACTGTTATAAACAATTCAAACAAAAAAAGCCCTACAAATTTTACAATGGCTTCTAACAGAAGTCATTATCAAAATGATAAAAATGTTTTCATAAAAAATGATAAAAATGCGATTATAAGAATATAATTGGTCTAAAGGAAAATAGAAATAAAAACACAAATTATTAGAATAATAAAAAGAAACCCAATCAAATTAGAATATACGCTTACTTTTTTTAAGTGATTTTAGCGTTGTTTCACATAGAAACCAAGGGAAAATAAAAGAGATGCTCAAACTACAACACAAGAACACACATCCTGCCAAACAAAAAATGTGAAAGCTCATTATTGATCCTTACAATTTTATCAAATTTTATTTCTGATCTCTGCAGTTTTAAATCGTTGGTTTGTGTCTATATAGTTTGAAAAGAACTTGGTATGAGTTTAATTATAAGGATTGATGAGAGCTAAATATTTGTTTCTCTTTTAGTGATTAACCTTAGGATTTGGTGGGATTAATTGAGTATTTTGGGCAGAATTAAGGATTAATGAGAGATTTGAGTGTAAAGGTGATTTGGGAATTAAATTGGATAAATTGATATATTTTAAGAAATATTCATTATTCCCTTTATTCATTAATTGTGAACATATGATATTACCTTTGTGCATTTCATTTATATAAGTGATGACATGGGACAGTGGAGCTTAATGGAGGGCAAAGATGGAATTGGAGTAGATCACATATGTAGATTTTATTTCCTAATTTTCTGATTTTAATAGGCATGAGAAACGAGTTAGGCATTCTTTGTTGGCTTGAATTAATGACCTATTATTGGCCTTAAGATCCCTCACATTTTTACCAGCCTCCAAACAAGCCCTTGGACCAAATATTCATACATTCCAGATCACATTTGAGAGCGGGCCAAGCACAGAGATCACGCTCCTTCCTGCGCTTCTTCTGATTCTCATTCTCGCCTTCTCTAATCGGGATTTTCACTTCGATTTCTTTGTCTCCTCTCATCTTCTTCACCTCCGACTACCTCTGTCCCTTCCAATCACTCTTCTTCTGTTCAATTCTTCCTCTAAATTCTATAGCTGCGATGGTGTGGAGAAGAGAGTCCAATGGAGCTAATTTCCAAACCATGAGTGGCCAGATTCCCATGTCTGACAGTGATAAGGAAGCTAACAGGAGTCTTTAAGGTACTAGGGGAGTTCTTTGTATCTTAATTTCATTTTCTACTCTGTATATGCATATTATGATTCTAAGTTGCTAGAGTTTGTAATTTGTGTATATGGTTGAGGATTTGATCGGTTGATGTAATCTGGATGATGATACTTGTGTACTCAAATTTGTACTCATGGATTGTGATTAGACTATAGCACTCTTTTGTTATTCAATTGCTTTCCTCTATTCCTTGAAATCAATTGTTTACTAGGTTTCTAGGAATTAATTGGTGGTAGAGAGGATCTCTTATGAATCTAACATGAGCTAAGTACTTCAAAATATTCCTAATTGATAAATTGAATCTAAGTTTAAATTATATTGAGAAGTTAGGAATATCGCTTAGTAAGGGTTTTTGCTAGTCCTTATGCTTAGTTAAGGGAAGAACTCAAAATTACAATTGGACAACAATGGTTAGTAGAGACTCAATCACCTAAGACATTCATCTCTTGCATTTACACTCACTTTATACATTGGAAAATCCATAAACAATTAGCTCTTTGATTTCAATTAGATAGATGAAACCTACATTCCATAAACCTACATAGCTCTTTGATTTCAATTAAAAACTAAATATAGGCTCCACGTAGAGATCGACTTGGGTGAGATGCCTTATAGTGCCTCTAGCTTAGTTTTATTTGTTAGCCTCATGATATAGCTTTTCAAAGACCAAAATCAAAACTCATTAAAAGTATAGAAACTAGTTATCAAACTTAGACGAAATTCTTATGAATTTATAAGTACCAAAATCAATAATTTAAAACTATAGGGACCAAAATTAAAATTTAATCAAATCACAAGGACTAATAATGACATTAACCCACAACTAATTCATATAAATATACTCCCTCTTGGCCTTGATATAAACTACAAAATGGATCTAATGATAAGGACATGAGAGAGTAATATCTTTTGGAATCACCAAGAATATGCATCTTTTTTAATGAGCTTTATTTTTTATAGGAATAGAATATGCTAAATGGGGGGGGGGGGGGGAGAAAGAAATAGAGAACACAATAGTAGTCAAACAGCTCAGAAACAAGACCTACAAAGTTTACAGCGGATCCTAACAAAAGTCATAATCAAAATGCTAAAAATGTGATTATAAGAATAGAATTGATGTAAAGGAAAATATCAATAAAAACATAAAAAAATATCAAAGTAACAAAAAACACAATCAATTAGAGTATATCCTCACCTTTCTAAAGTAATTTTGGTGTTGTTCCACACAGAAACCAAGGAAAAGTTAAAGAGATTCTCAAACCAGAACACAAGAACACAAATCCTGCCAAACAAAAACAAGTGAAAGGTTTAGTCTCAAGAGAATAATATAATTACTGAAATTTACAAATGGTATGATATTTACGTGATCAACAATTAATTGATTCATATATATACTATTTTTTGGGATAACATTTTTTAATGAGTTTTTTTTTTATAGGCATGGAATATGCTAAAAGAAAAAAAAATGCAACACTCCTACGAATTAAATTTTGAAACAACTCAGCAGAAGTCATAATCAAAATGCTAAAAATGTAATTATAAAGATAGAATTCACACACACACAGTAGCAATAAAAAAATAAAAACGATATTAAAATAATAAAGAGAAACACAAGCAAATTAGAATATTTAATTTCCTTACTTTTTTTTAACATGTTTTAATGTTGAATATTTTAAATTATAATATCAACATGAAAAATCTGAACCATTATAATTAAAACTATACAAAAAAAATCATAATGTATATTTCTAAATTTTTTGAAATAATCTTAAAAAACATTAAGAGTACAAACTTGTAGAATTGCAATCAAATTTCAATAGAAAAAATGATTTTACAAATGAATGAAGTTGCAAAAGAACCATTATTATTAAAAAATGATTTAAGAATTTGTTGAAGAAAATATAAAAGATATAAAATAATTGAAAGAAAATAGAGAATACAATAGTAATCAAATAACTCAAGGAATTAAAAAAAGTCTAACAACTTTTATAATTCGAAACAGAAGTAACAATCAAAGTGCTAAAAGTTAATATGATTATTAGAATACACAGACACACATATATTCTATACTTGAACATACAGACAACATAAAAATAATAAAAACAGTACAAAACACTTTCAAATTACAACACATCCTTATTTTTTTTAAAACGATATTTTTTTCATATTGAATCTAAGATGGGGAAAAAAAGATTCTCAAAGAAGGAGATAAGAACACAAATCCTACCAACCAAAAACATGTGAAAGCTTTACCAATAGCCAATGAGGTTGGATTTAGCGGAAGACGTTAGTCCCTCACAATTAGAATTTCTAAAATTTATGGTCCTTAACTGTAATTAATTACTCAAGTCATATTATAAAGTCACTTCCAACTGATTTCACTGTTAAACATCATTAACTATACTTTAAAATTTAACAACTTTTTAACTTTACCCTATTTAATATGGGAATAATGTCTTTGCAATAATAAATAAGGGAACAAATATACATTTATGTAAAAACATTTAATGTGACTTATAAATAAAATCAATAACTAAAATCCTCTTTTTCAACCTTATAAATAGAACTAGGGGAGCATTCATCATATAAGGTCTTCAACAAGTAATTTTCCTAATTGAAAAAGATCATGTTATTTGAATTATATTTTGTAGCTGTTGGATTTCACCAATTCATTGGAATAGTTCAGTAGTGATGGGAACTCTTAAAATCAATTATCGAATAGAATCATTTATTCGTCATCTAACAAAGAAAAATTGTGAAAGTTCATGTCCTTTCATTTTTCCCTTTACACAATCTGGATCCATTTTAATATCTATTTTTTTAAATTTATTATTACTAATAGAAGTTATAAACATGCATTTTGAATAATAAATATTTGTACTTTATGAGAATTAAGATTGGTTTGGGTCCAATCTAGTTTGTCCCAACAAGGGGGGAAAACGGAAAAGATTTGGGCCACAAAAAATGAATCCAAGATCGCGGATTGGCCCCAATTTTTGTTTGCCCATTTAAATCTAAAGGTACTCTCCTAGTTTAATCAGTCTAATCTTCTACAATTCTATTTTGAAGAATTTATAAAAAGTTTGTGATAAGTTTTCATATAATTTTTTAGTTTTTAATCAAATTTTATGTAAAAACAAAATTTTAGATGCTTGAATATATATGATAGCATACACTGCCCCTTTATTTAGATGCATGAACAAAGTTTGATAATACAAGCCTCCATCTCATGTGAAGACCAACGTAATTGATAGAAAGGAGAATAAAATATAGAATCCACCAAAAACAAGACAAGAACCAAAAGCAAGTCCTGCCAATTTAACAAAATTCACAATGCCATGCTTAATTTAATTAGTTCAAAACTCTTTTTAAGTTCAGGTATTTATAACTAACATTAGCAAAAGAAAAAGGTATACATAACTGACAATACTAGATTTAAAAGTCATCGTAAAAAAGCTGAAAACAATCAAACATAAATATCAAATATATATCACAAGAATAGGGATAATGCAAAACCATTATTATGAAGAAAAAAAAACCCTAATATCATTGTTTCAAGTTAGCTTTGGACAATGGCTACGTAGTACTTTGAACTTTGCTTGTCTCCTTTTCTTTTCCTATCCATTCCATCCTTCAAACAAGGTAGTTTTGGAGGTAAAGTATAAGGAGCGCTTTTTTAAAAAAAAAATGAAAGGGGGTTCATTATCCTAAAATATTTTTCAATATATCTTAAATTAATTTTTAATATATTAGTAGCACCCAATATTTAGCATCCAGTACTTTAAAGTATTTTCTAATAGATACTGGGTGTCAAAAAAAAATATTTTAGGATGTTAAGTATATTAAAAATTAAAATACTTAATGCTATTGAAAAATAATTCAAAGTACTATATATTCTCTCTCTCTCTGTTTTTTTTTTTTCCTTTTAAGTCATCCCCCTGCTTTGTTAACCCTATAACTAGGTCATTTTGGGGGATAGGTCGTTTTGGGGGATAAAGGATGGAAACCAAGTCAAATTTCTCTCTCATTAAACCAAAAACGAATCCAGAGAAAATAAGACGAGCTAATAGCCTAGTAAAACAAGCCTAAGAAGGCAGAATATTTATTAAATAATTTACAAAATTTAGGTAAAACTATTAATGCTTCCTATCTATGTTGGCAATTAAGAAAACTGAGGTAGAAAAATGAATCGTAGAATTATTGAGCAATAGTATGTGTTTCGGGGGAAGTATCTACATCAGGGAGACTAATTACAGACGCAAAAAACCAAAACTATGTCGGTTTCCGAGTAAACGGTGTAGAGTATCATACAAACGACGTCGATCTACTCCAAGACCAACATAATTAAGAGAATTGATAGTGGCGACATTTATCATCATTTGAGATACTTTGGCTCAACAACTTCTTCAGGAGTTGTAATCTCAAAGTGAGTCTTGAGGTCCTTATGTTGTTTTAGGTTATTGTGCAACTAGTTAAGATGTTTGTTTTAGGGTTGTTAGCTGAAAAGATTAAAATTTGCCATTGGGTAGTTTGTTTGTAATGTTATAGTTAGTGATTATCATAGTACATTTCAATAGTGATCGATAAATTTCAAAATATCGATTGATAATAATGCTTTTCTGCTGGGTATAGTTGTTCTATATATGTGTAGTTTGTTTGTAATGTTAGTTATAGTTAATGATTATCATAGTACATATACTGATCGATAAAGTTCAAAATATCGATTGATAATAATGCTTGTCTGCTGGGTATAGTTGTTCTATATATCCACAATTGAAATGTGCATTCAGATTATGGTTGAATAAAAATATTTAAAAAAATGACTTTCTACGTCGGCAATTATTTGAAAAAATGATTATCTATGTCAGTTTTTATCATTACCAACGTAAAGAGTCTTTTTTATGATTAAAAAAATCAGTGTGCCACAGCTCTCCTCATCCATTCATAAGAAAACATTGCTAGACTGATCTCAGAATACCACAGTTCTCTGGCAAATATTTATGAAAATATAGAAGTTTGAGAAATATATTTTTGAGTTCGTTTTTTACCTTTCAATTTCTGAGTTTGTTTTTAGATTTTTGATTCGATCTCTGGTTTACCATCAACAGAAAGATGATGAATCAAGAGAGGTTGAGAGAAATGCTTTCTGATTCAAGTATTTCTCGTTCGATTTCTTTTGCTGGTATTAATTTCTAGATGATCATCGTGGATGCTGGAAGTTGAACGGTGAAGAAGGATGGCTAAAACAAAGATGTTTTTTTTTTTCCCCAGATGGGGATAACTTGGTCTTTTTGCTTTAGAAAAACAGACAGACACACCTAGAGATGAGGATCCACGCGTATCTAGCACACCTTAAAACTCACTTTCCTCTTACTCTTTTACTTCCAGCTCCACTTCTGCTCCTATGAAAATTCTTCCATCATACCCAACCGGAGATAATTGTGCTCAAATTGAATTAGTAATGAAAACTAAAATTACAAACTAAATATATATAGAAAGAAGGAAAATAAAAAAAATAATACGGGATAAACAAAATTCTGGGTTTATTATTAGTACCTTCTTTCGGCCTTTGAGACATAATTCCAACGAATCTAGAGCATGCAAACAGCTGGCAGACTGCCAGACTCAAACAAGCCCTGCTGATTTGAGATTTGGAAAAAAAAAATCGTTATTGATTTCAACAACTCCACTATATACAGAGTAGAAATATGCAGCGTGAAAGTAAAGGAGTGAAAAAAAATATCATGAAATATGTTATAATCAGAATTATATAACAAACAAACATAATAGTTATAATCAGAATGTTATTATCATACTGTTTTTTTTTCTTGTAAGAGCATACCATGAAAATAAAATAAAGGAAATAATTTTGAAGGAACTCTTGGGAGTTATTTGAGAGCTATCTAGTTTACACAACAACTAAGCCTTGAAAAGCATCAGGGTTTCATTTTTACACTAAGTGCCCGTTTGAAAATACATAAAATCATGTTTTTAAATCAGTTTATATAAATCAAAATAAAACTCTTCTCATAAAAACATTTTCTTCAACTGATATTGAATAATTTATCAATTATCAATATATATAGCAGAAGTAAGAAAAAATTAAAAATTTAAAACAAAATAATAAAGAAATTGACAAATAACTATAGCACTATCAAAATAATTAGAATGTATTTCTGACATAATAATACAATTAAAATGTACTGTTACCTTTTTTTAACTTTTGCTGATGAAAGACATAAAGGTATGAATGAAAATAAGAGTGGAAGGAAATATTTTGAGGAATCTAGAACACACAAATAGCAAACTCCAAACAAGTCCTGCAAAATTAAAAAAAATTACGGATAATACTTACTCTGTGAACTTCGACAATGAAGATTTTACATTCTTTTTTTTTTTTGGCCCTGTTTCTTCAAGTACCTCAACGAACAACGATGTTCCACAGAGAAATCTGTTTTTGTTTAGAGAGAGAAATAAGAGCACAAAGGGAGCAACGTAGAGAAAAGTTAAAGGAAGTGTGAGAGAGAAAAGAGGAGCACCGACAACTTAGAAGCAAAAGCAGAAATTTATTCAGCAATGCAAGAAGAATTGAGTGATAAATTGGTGAATCCATCAATAATGGTGATGAGGACTAAATTAGAACGGTCCAGATCTCCTGTCTATATTTACTTTATGATTTTTATTTTTTAAGAATTATTTAAAAGAAAAATGACAAAAAAAATACTATTTAAATTTTAAAATCTATTTAATAAATATGTTAATGGGATTAATAAGAATTGTAATATAATTAACAACTCATTTTATTATTAAATCAATTAATTAAAATTTTAAAGTTTAAATAGTTTTTTTGAGATTTTTTTTTATTTAAATCTAACAAATGATATTTTTTAATTATTAATTTTTCAAGAAATGGTTTTTATTTAAAAATATCAATTAAAAAATTAAATCTATACGGTTGAAACGATATATGCACAATACAAATCCAACCGAAGCCGCCGCTAGAAGTGGTAATATGGGTTGGGACTACGGGCCGAGCCCGCCCAACCTGTAAATATGGGCGGTTTGGGTTTTGAAAAATTGGGACTATTTGGGAGCGGTTCTTTTGGACCCAAACCCATATGGTCCCAACCCATGACGGGTTGGACCACCGGGTTGGTGGGTTGACCCATATATTTTTTAATGTTGTCTAGTGTCTATTGGACAAGGGAGATTAGGTGAAGGGCCAAAGTCAAACAAGACTCAATCCAATTTGCGTAGTCTTTTGGGTTATTCATTATTGTCCATTTCATTAATGTTTTTTGGGGTTGTGACTTGTTGTCAGTTGTCTAGTTTGAGTCTTTGAGAGTTAAGACGTGGTATTCGTAATTTAGTATAATACCCCCCTCAGATTTATGTTTTTTTAATTTAGTATACTAAAATATTGATAGCTTTTGGATTTATGTTTTTTTTTTGTTATATGTGGACTTGTGATTAATGTTTAATTTTTAATAAATTTTTAATTTCTTTATGGTTTATGTTTGTAGAAAAAATAATTTTTAGTATATTGTGTTAAAAGAAATTTTATAAAAAATAATATGGGTTGGGCGGGCCAACCCACCAACCCAGTGGTTATGGGTTGGGTTGGCTAAATGTCAACCTATATTAATGCGGTTCTTTTATGCCCAACCCATATAGTCTCAACCCACGGCGGGTTAGCCCAAACCCAGTGGGTTGGATCATATTACCACCTCTAGCGCTCGCTTGCATAGTAAAATTTATTAAAAAATTAAAAAGTCGTTCGCAGTGGTCCGCTAGCATGTGGGTGCGTCCACACTAATAATTGAGATTCTTCGCTGCAGATAGAAAACTGTCACGTGACAATGACACATCAAAGGGAAAATCACATAATTGTTTTCCTCCATCATCTCCCAGGGATTACTACAACCAGGCGGCCAGCTCCTTTTAAAAGAAATCATAATCTATCATTCTCAAATGATAAAAATTGGGATCAGACTAGAAATCGGTTGCAATGTAAGGTCAAAGCTCAATAGATTAATCCGGATGTAGTTAGAAGTGGTAGATATATTAAAATATTATAATTTAATTAATAATAATAAAATAATAATTTTATTGACTCCTATGTGCCCCTCCCCACCTTCTTCTATCCGAATCTACACAGAGATGCTTCTATGCTGCTTTTGGAATTTTCATATTTTATATATATATATATATTTCTATGTGACATTTCAACATGAAAGAAATTATCACAAGGTTTGTCCGCCCACACAGTTCAAAACATTTAAGCATATAACTGACGAAGTACTAATTGCTGTGTTACTGGTCGGAAAAAAAAATTTGATGTAGATGTTAATAACATTGCTATCATTATCACAAGGTGGGTCTCACAATTTGGCCATATAACTTCCTTTTTTTATTTTCTTTTTCCTAAACTGGTCTCTTTCTCCTTTTAGTCAATAAAGTGGCTTTACTGGTCAAAAAATAATAATAAAAGTGGCTTTAGAAGAAAGAAGTGATCATGATACGTGGAAGAATTATTCCACTGATCGAAGCACTAAATCAGTAAATCAGAGGTTGAACGAAAAAAAAAAAAAATCAGTAAATCAGAAGGCAACGATAAGGAACCACAGAGCAGAGACACGGCGATTGAAGGAAGACTAAAGATTCATTGAACATAAAGGAAGAACATGTGAAGCTTACCAGGAGATTTAAAGAGATTGAAGAAGATTTCAGAGCATAGAACACAACTATTGAAGATTCAAACTCACTCTCAACGATTCAGTGTCGCACAGAGCACAGAGGAGAAGAATCCACTGGCCATCGACTTCACTCTTGGTGATTCAGCATCGCACTGAGCAGTAGCAAAGAGGAGGAAATTAAGGCACAGAGTTTCACTCTTCCGCCTCTACGTCACAACTGACCTCACATAGACACAGACTCACTCGTGACTTTTTTTTTTTAGAATTTTAAAAAAAATACTATTTAAATTTTAAAATACTAAATAAGTGATTTAATAATAAAATGATTTGTTAATTGTATTATCATTCTTATTAATTCCATTAATGAATTTGTCAACGAAATTTTGAAGTTTAAAAAGTATTTTTTTTTAACATTCTCCCTTTTTTTTTGCATTAAAACTTTTTAAGGAAAAAAAGCCCCACCTGGCAGGTTAACCAGGTTGATGCCGAGTCGGGCGATTCAACTCAAATTTCATTGGGTCTACTCTCCCCCAATTCAAGCATTGAACCAAACCAGATTCTGTTGATTAGTTTTTCAGTCGGCCCGTTCAGTCCGATCTGATTTTTTATTTATTTATTATATTTCTAAATCATTTTACATACAAATAAAATATGAAGAATTGGAAAAACGTTTCTCATTAAAAATTTTATAAATAAAAGATATCTAAATAAAAGTATGATACCAAGGTAAAAATATAATACTGATACAATGTGTGTATAAAATTTATAGACTTCCAATACTTTTCATGTATTAAAATTTATATAGTTCATCTCAACAGTAAAATTTTGAATGGGTGATTTTTCTCCAATTTCCTCTAAAAAAATAACATTAATTATTTTTTAAGTTTATTTTATTTTCATTATTTCGTGAGTATGATAAGAGGCTACATAGTACATATGATAGATATTGGGAAATGGGGTTGATCTACCCTTGGTGAATTAGGCTCAAACCTATTGATCTTGGGACTAAAATGAAATATCTAATTTTATGAAACATCTGTTTCTAGTATTCTAAATATTTATTAGTAATATTTCCCAAATATTTGAAACAAAGAGAGAGAACGATTTTTACTGGTGAGAACAGTTAATATACGTGGGCTGTGTGATTAGGTGTGTGTTTGGCATCCACACAAAAAAGTGCTTTTTTAAGAAAACCATGGTTTCAGCAAAAATTTTCCAAACACTCATAAAAATCCCACAATCCCGTTTAAAGATGAAACCACGGTTTGGGGTTCCCAAACCATGGTTTCCAAAAAGCTGAGATTCATATGCATCGAAACCCGATTATTACCGTTGTGGGGTAATAATTTCGTCTCTCTCCTTTGTCTGCACTTGTGTTGCAGAGATTCCCTGTCCCTTCGTCCATTTCCGTTCCACTATACATTTTACCACAACTCCATTTCTCTTCCACTTGCGATTTCTCAGCTTCCTCCTCTCTTCCAGCTTCCATTTTTCTTCTCGGCTCTTCCCCGTCTCCACTAGAACCCGCTGGCCGTCAGATTCCCTTTGCCTTGCCTTATAGTTCCTAACTCCTCCAAAACCGTCGGTAAGTGAACGAAGAATCGTTGCCTTTTTCCATTTTCGCTTTCTGAAATTTCTACACAGATCTGGCGAGCAAGACGAGCAAGAAGAATATTCAGTTAGCCTTCTCTCTTCAGCCACTATTGATCTGCTTTGTCTGTTTAATTTCATTACTGCAGTACAATCATCGCTGCATTTCTAGTTTTACTCTTTGAAATTTGTACTGGTGAGCAAGTCGAGCATCGTTTCAGGTTTGTTTTCGGTACTCTGCGATGATCTTGTTGTTCAGTCTCTTTAGTATTTCTAGTTTGGCTCTCTGAACTGTTTGGATTATTCCCTTGTCTTCCCCATCGTCAATCAACACCAGAACCCCGCAGCTCCACCGTGAGGATCGTGGGCTTCATCTTTCCGTTTTCATTATTCTCCTCCTGATTTCTGTTCTCAGTCGCCAAGCTTAGAGCAAGCTCCATCTTTACATAAGGTCCACCTCTAGCTCTCCTCTTCCCCGTCGCCGGCGATCTCCTTCTCTGGTTTGTCATTTTTATCTTTCTTGCATTTGGACTTTTGATCGGCTGATTATAGAATATACTGAAGTGTTGCTGATGTTTATATCCTGATTAACAATCCTGATTATAGAATATCCGTTTGGACTTTTGCTTGCTGAATCTAGTTGATGATGAGCTATTCTGTTGATGAAGAGCTATTCTGTTTGAATTTTTGCTTTTTTGCTTTTTAAATTTTGCCTTGTTTCACATGATCATCAGTTGATGATGAGCTATTATGTTTGAATTAATTTGTTCAACTTGTCTTATAGAGACGGATATTGGACCATATTTTTTTTCTTGGTGTTTAGTCCAGCTGTGGTCTTTTTCAAGTTGTATCTCACTAAAACCAAACTTTTTATATTCAAAGTCAAACTAGAGAAGTCGTTTTCTGGTCATGTACAACAGCTTTGATTGATGAGGCAAATTGATTACTAGGTGAATTCTTTAGAAGACAAATTTTCAAGACTATGAATGAAAACAGGGCTATTCATTGTATTACTAATGCCCAGCCTGTGGTAAACTGATGGAATGAGTTGTGCATGAGTAAGGATATGTGCGGATGATATTGACCATAAAAAAAATCATACATCAAACATGTTATTATGTCTGATGCAGCTTTAGATGAGACTCACTCAATTGATGCAGCTTCTCTTATCCTACATTTTGATGATATTTAGAGTTTCATTTACTTACTGGGTGAAAATTATTTTATAGGTACTTGTACATTCTCTCAATTTTTTAATTTAGTACATATACTTTTTTTCTCTTTATTAAATATCTTAATTTTACCACGTTAGCATTGTTAGTCCCTGTACAGTTCATAGCTGTATAGTGAAAAGTTATATAGCAAAATTAAATGATTTAATAAAGAGAAGAAAACATATAGGTGCTTTTAAAAATTGATGAAAAATCAATTAAGAATAGGTTTGTCTAGGGTGGATTATTTGAACAATACCAACAGAATTATTTTGTGTTATGTCATTGTACGTTGCTCATTGGTTAGGTCCTTTTGTTTTATCCCATCTAACTCTAAGCTTAAAATTCCCCCAATATGTTCCGTTTTTTAGTTGAATGTAACATGCTTCCTGTAATTTTGTTCTCCAATGATTTTAAAGGAGAACCTCTTTCATTTTGCTTTGTTCAACATAACTCCCCTATCTCTTGTTTCCCCTATTAAAAATCGCCCAATCTGTGTCATTAGTGGAAAAAAAAATGACATGAGTAAGGATAAGGTGAAAGCTAGTTGGAATGGGAGTAGCACAAAAATCTTCATTGATTTATGCTTAGAACAAGTTCAAAAAGGTTCCCGCCGAAACACAAGCTTTAGTAAGGATGGGTGGAAAGCTATTTCGGATGGCTTCACTGTTAAGACAGGCAGGATGTACGAGAGGGGTCAATTTAAAAATAAGTATGACGCCCTTAGGAAGGAGTGGCAACTATGGGACAGGTTGCTACGTGAGACGGGGGTGGGATGGGATAGCATCAACAACACTATTATGGCCAATCCTGACTGGTGGGACAAGAAAATAGCGGTTAGTAACTTATTAATATGAGTGTAGTTGACGCTTTCATTCTGATGTGATTTTGTATAACAAATGTTATAACTTCATTGCTGTATGTACAGGAAGTTCCAGGGTATGAGAAATTTAGAGCTAGAGGTCTACAACACCAAGAAGAACTAACCCAGTTATTTTCCAATGTTGCGGCTACGGGCACATAGAGTTGGGCACCTTCATCGATGTCGCTTCCTGTTGAGCCTATCCCTACTGAGGGTATGGAAGAAGGTTCAGGGGATAGCGATGAAGTATTGGGGTCACCAACTGGGTTGAGCGGTGACTTGAATTTGTTTAGTTTCATTAGCAATAGTGGAGGTAGTGCGGGAACCAGTAGCAAAGGCAAGGGATCCTCAACCGGTGATAGAGGAACTAGTTTATTAGGGGTGAGGAAGAGGGGTGTGTCAACAAAAAAGAAAGGGCAAAACTCTACGAAAATAGCCGAGGCCTTAATGAAGATGGTTGAAGCAAATGAGAATGATGTGGAAACTTCACGCACGGAGAGGATGGCCGCAGAAGCTCGATCATATGAGGTTTCAATAGCCGGAGTGATGAGTCATCTCAATCAAATACCGGAGATTGTGAATGATACTGACTTTTATGCCAGATGTGCCTACCTCCTAATGCGAGACCCACCTGCATGAGAAATGTATGCTGCGGTAAAGAATATAAAGGAGAACCTTCTTTACTTTCTAAGGCGTGAGTGTTATGGAAATGAATGAGAATTGTGTTAAGGGATGGGGGTTGTTTCTTAATGTAATGTATTTCGGATGGATTTTTATGTGTATGGCTTTAATTACTATGTACTTTTATATGTGTACGTTATTACATTAATGTGATGTTGGTGCATTTGAATTACTTAATAATTACATCTTTAATGACTTCATAATGATTTATGTGTATGTTCACAAGGAGAAACAGGTATGGACCAGACAATCACACTACTGGATGAGCGTATGAAGCGGCGGATGCAAACAGTCCGGAAAGTTGTCGCACTTGTAGGAGCATATGCTTGCATTTATTTATGTAAACAACTGAGACATACAAGTGAGTTCACAGGCGCTGCATGGGTCCGTGATGTCTTAGGCAGTAATTTTGACCGGTGTTACGATATGTTTAGAATGAAACTTAATGTATTTCATGAACTGTGTTGTGAATTGCAACGACATGGTCTGAGAGAGTTTCGTAATGTTGGTATTCATTAGATGGTTGCGATTTTCTTGAACACTGTTGGGTTTGCGTTGTCGAGTAGGCTTCAACAAGAAAGATTTCAGCGCTCTGGTGAGACTATTCACAGGGCAATGCATTCTGTGTTAAATGTATGTTGCCGCCTTGCAATAGACAACATCAAACCCTTAGATGATAAATTTGAGAGCATTCATTCGAAGATACAACTCAGCAATAGGTATTGGCCTTTTTTTAAAAATGCTATCGGAGCAATTGATGGCACACACATTCCATGCAAAGTCAAAGCAAGAGAGAAAACAAAATATATAAACAGAAAAGGATTTGCCTCGCAAAACGTGATGGTGGTTTGTGACTGGGACATGTGTTTTACCTTTGTATTGGCTGGGTGGGAAGGTTCGGCACATGATGCTCGCTTATTTGATCATGCAGTGACAACGCCGGCGATGCATTTTCCACATCCACCTACAAGTATGATTATAATTCATACAATCTTATTATTATTAACTCCAAATATTTGTATTCACATTAATCATACATTTGAACAGGTAAATATTATTTGGTGGATGCCGGTTACTCAACCCCGACTGGGTACCTTGGCCCATATAGAAGCGAGCATTACCATCTCCCTGACTTTCGTAGGTCATCCAGGCTTGAAAATGCGAATGAGACCTTCAATTACTTGCATTCAAGTCTTCGGTGCACAATAGAAAGAACTTTTGGTGTTTGGAAGAACAAGTTCGCAATTTTAAAAGACATGCATAGCTACAAGTTCCCAATACAGGTTAAAATTGTTTGTGCCACGATGGCTATACACAATTTCATTAGAAGATCATCCATTTCTGACCCTGACTTCGAACACCATGACCGGGAGGATCTTATGTGTGGTGACGATGACGATAATGATGATGCTGCACAATCATCAACAGTATCTTCTTTAATTGGATCTTCCTCAGACATGGCTTCTCTTCGTGATTCTATAAGAGATCAAATCTTGTATTACACGCAAGACCGCTAGTCATGTACTATTTTCACTGTTTCAACGTACTTTGTTACTTAGTGAACTATCACTTTATATCTACTTTGATGTTCTGAATTATTGACAAACTATTAAATGTTAATGTATTTATTTCATGATGAATTTGAGGCTTGAAAATGTTGTTACGACCAATATATTACTTATTAGTGAAAGAAATACAATGTCTAAAGGAGAAAGGCAAAAACAGATTGTATTAACTGCATTGAAAGAACGGTTATTTATATTATTTTTAGATGTTAACTATTGAATTATGAACTTTCAATATACAATTTATTAATATATATATTTCTATGTATGTATGTACAATTAATTTTTCATAATTTATCATTTTTCCGGACAAATTTAAAGAGTTTTTGGTATTTATTGTTTCAATTTTATGTTAATAATACCTAAAATATAATCTAATATTTTATATCTAATTATGAAAAATTATTTTTTACAATTTATTATAATATATATATATATATATATATATATATATATATTATACATTTTTAGATAATTTTATTACATTTTTTTGTATTTATTATGAAATTTACTACTATATAATATATAAAATATAATATTATCCTTTCCATGTAATTATCAAAAAAGTTAATGTCCTTTTCAGTAATTTGACCATTAAAAAAAGTTATTCTGATCATAATATCCAAATACTCTCATTTATTCAAAATCACTTTTTTCTCATAATCTATTCTCAAAAATAATTTTTTTTCACTTTTTCTTCATAAGCTATTCTCAGAAGTTGTTTCCAAACACACCCTAGAAAGCTCTCTCCCTTCAGAAAACCTAACATACTGAAAAAATACTTCTGATAGACATTTCTCTCATTCTTTTTATGCATTTGTTGTGTGTTATAATCATACTCTACCGTGATCTGGTTCGTATGGGTATCTTAAGAATACGAAATTACACTCAAATACACCCAAAATTCTATATTGGTTTCGGAATTATGGTTTTTATCTGTTCTGTTGCTTATGCTTAACATATGAGTAAAAGTTCACTTTGTTCAAGCATATATATTGATCCACTGTGCCTCTGTGTTTTTCGTGATATGTTTTTCTGATTGTGCTGAACGTATGGTTCCCACTCTAATACATATCTTTTTGTATTGTGATTAAGGTGGATAATCTTTGGTTATAATCTGCGTTTTTTGGTTTCCTTTTTTTTTTCGGTGTTTTTTCTGTGTACACTCCAGTCTTGGTTATTTCTTGAGTTTTTCGCTCATGTCTTAGTTTTAAGGGATTTTTAAAAAAATAAAAAGTAAGGATACGTATATAATTTCACATATTTATCAACATTTTAAAATTTTAAATTAAACACTTTGAAATTATACCACTCTTATTTGTCTTTTACATATTTTGTCAATATTATTTTTGTCATTTTCCCTTTTTTTTAAGAGATTTCAACGTTCCTCATCGGAGAAAAGTGTTGGCAATTTTGTGATGTAATTGAAATGAGAGGAAGTACTAGTGAGAGATAAAAAGGAGCACAGAAGAAGTTGCGAAGAAGCAGCAGCAAAATTTTGAGCATCAATTAATAATGGAAGCCGAAGGAGTGAGTGAGATTTAAAAAGATAAAATGATCTTTTAAAATTTAAAAATGTTATAAAATTTTTATACGTTTGATTACTAAGATCATGCCATTACATATAATCAGAAAAGTGACAGTACCAACGCATACAAATAGAAATAAATATACAGAAGTATCATTCTTATTTTTTAACTCAAAAAGAAGAGTGAAACCATACTTTTTGAAAATGAGGGAATTTTAACGACCTGCTAAACTCCAACATACTGTGGTCGAAGTTAATCAGAATTAAAGGCTAAAAGTATAAACTAAATATATAGAAAGAAGAGAAATAGAAAAAACAATACTCTGGATAAACAAAATATGGGTGTATTATTCGCAATGAGCAAAAAATCCAACCGAACTGGCTGGTTGGACCGGAAAACCAGTAAACTAGCCCAAAGTCCGGTCCAATTCATAAATTAAATTAGGAACCGGTTCGAACTGGTAAAAACCAGTGAAAACCAGTGGTCGGACCGGTATCCTTTTATTTTTTATTTTTTATTTTTAAAAAATTATTTTTTTATTCCTCTAATTATTATCTCGCACTATTTTTTAGGGGAAAATGAAAGTTTGAAGACCAAGATGAAGAGAAAAGTAAGTAAGGAAATAACAAATCTAAAAAAAAAGATTTTGGGATATAATAATTAAATAATTATAAAAAATGATATATCATTACATAAATATAAGCACCATAATTAATACTAATAAATTTTAAACATTTTTTCCCTAAAAATCTTTATTTTTATCTATAGAAGTTATATATATATATATATATATATATATATATATATATATATTACTACTAATAAATTATAATATTTTAATATGACCGGTCTAACTCCAATTGACCTATTAATCATGTGTCGTGACCGATTTATTGCCAATCCCATTTTTGGTTCTTTGATTATTCATACCTCTGTTTTTCTTTTTCTTTCTTTTTTTTTTTTTTGTCTTTGGGATTCAGGATTTCAAGAAATCTAGAATAAACAAATAGGGGAGCAAAAACAACTCAAACAAGCCCGGCGTTGATTTGAAATTAAAACAAAATTGTTATTGATTTCAACAAATCCATTATAAATAGCAAAATAAGCAGCGCGAAAGTAAAAGAGTGAACAGAATGTGTAGAAACAAACACCGATAGAAGTATAGTGATGATCAGAATGGATTCTAATTTGAGGAATTTTTTTCTTCTTTTCGAGGAATCTAGAACACACAAAATCAAACACACCAAACAGGTCCAGCAAAAATAAAAAAGATATATATAGACTGAAATTTAGTGCAAAACTTACAAGATTATGAATAATTAACATGTAATCTGGGTACTTCTAAAATGAAGATTTTACCATCTTTCTTCAACGACTTCAACGATGTTTAGAGAGAGAAATAAGGGCAAAGCGAGCATCGAAGAGGAGGAGAAAGAGAGTGTGAGAGTGAAAAGTAGAGCACAGAAAAGTGAAAATTTGAGAGAGTTTTCAGTGTTAGGAATAGTGATAGGAACCTCTAATCGTGCTTTTTAATCGTGATTTACGGTATATGAGATAGTTTTTACGGTCTATAAAGTAAATATGTAGAAGGATTTTATCTCGATTTATGTGAATCAGACTTATACATAAATATAAGATAAACAAAACAAGAATTGAATGACCCAAAGGCCCCACTTGTCCAAGTTAAAGCTCCTACTTGCGAGTTTGTACGTGACATTTTTTGTAAAAAAGTGTAAATATATTAACTGGGTGTTTGAAATAGCGAGTAGAACCTTTAAAAGTGTTTTTCAATCGTGGTTTACGGTATATGAGGTATGTTTTACAGTATATAAGATAAGTATGTGAGAGGAGTTTTGTCTCGACTTACGTGAATCGCATGTATAAAATAAATGCAAGCTAAACTAAACATGGCCTAAGCTGAAGTAGTTTAAGTGAGTGTTTTTTTTACCCTCAAACCGTATTTTCAAAAGTCTTTTTTATAAGTTGAGATAAAATTCTTTTCACATACTTACTTTGTAAATTATAAAAATTATTCTCCAAAAATTAATTCAAACAAACACAAAAATTATGTGTGTGAACTGAAATGGGAACACGAAAAGAACTGTTGGGATTGGTAGGCACACAGCAGAATAATTAAAATTTAAAATTGTAAAAGTTTACAAATCCCAATTGCGGATCTATCAAAGGCATTTAAATTGAGTTAAAAGGAGTAGTACCCTATTCATGTTTGTTTGAATGCCCACAATCATCAACGCATTGTGAGTTCTTAAATGTTCATGTTTGATTACTCCTGAAATAATTTCCCCTGCATCTACATGTTCGCTAATTCTTCTTGGAGTTTTGCCTTTTTCAATCTTAAGGAGCTAACTACTCATATCAGCTTCCTCTACTGGTATCCACACGAATAGGACCCAACGCCGGTAGCATGCTAGCGCCTCCAATATCCTTCTAAGGTTTTCTTGTGGCTCTATATTTTTTTTCATCTGTGTAAAATCCTAGCTCTTACCTTTTATAACTAGTTAGGGTTATCTATTTTATGATGGATATTGGATTTTTAAAATTAATCTTAATTAAGTTCAAAATTCTCATCATATCAATTAACTGCTAATTGTTTTGATAAGCTAATTAAATAAATCTAATTTAATTAAATATGTTCAACAGTTTTAATTTAACCTATTTATTTAATTATAATAAGAACCAATCGAATTAGATTTAATTTATCTTTATAAATTAAATCTGAGATATTATCATATAATATCTTTATATATACACAATATAATAATATTATCATATATTTAATATATATTATCAAATGATATTATAATATATATATATATATATATTATAATACTATCATATTATCATATAATATAATATTATTATATATAATATATATTATCAAATAATATATATTATATATATAATATAATATTTTCATATAATATATATTATATATGTATGTATGTATTTCAAAAATACATATGTGTATATATAATATTATTAATTTTCTTTTCAAATACACATACACACACACATGTCGTGTGAATATTTATTTGATACACACATATAAATATTTATCAAATAAATATTCACACAACATGTGTGTGTGTGTGTGTGTGTGTGTGTGTGTGTGTGTGTGTGTGTGTGTGTGTGTGTGTGTGTGTGTGTGTGTGTGTGTGTGTGTGTGTGTGTGTGTGTGTGTGTGAGTGTGTGTGATTCGTCTACCCTAGATTAACCATTGTATTCATTGAATCCTATAAGCATCTTAAATTCAATGAATCTGGACATTATAGCTCGTGTTGGGCTATTCTTGTGTGAGACCTTATAAGCACATACAAAGTTGGCAGTGGGCCAATGACTATACTAATCCATAAGTCGTAAGCGGCCCCTAGCAAGACATTACGACTACCAAATTCATATGAGGATCCACAATATGATACAACCTGTCGTATAACCATATATCGTCCCTTTTGTCACACTATATTTCAGTCAAGGATGAGGCATGGAGAATGTCATCCTCCTATTCCTGACCATGACTTTCTCGATCCATGAGTAATCTGACTATATAAATGGAAACCCCTTTCCATCATAGTATGATCATCCATTTCTCAGACTCACTCATCGAGGGACCCAGTAATATCTCTCTACTAATGTGAGGGACAAATTCCATCTTGACCATTCATATTCCTCTGTATGAAAACCACTAAACCCGATTGTAGTCTTTATCATCACCCGGTTAAAGGTGACTTTTGACTCTCATGTAGGAATCCATGATGATCTCAGGTCAAAGGGCATTATGACATGGTAACACATGAGATAAGCTTATGACTTAATCCATGCAGTTTTCTCATAATGGGTCGGTCCAGCACCTTGTACTCCTACAAGTGCCTAAAACTTTGATTTGTATCCCTATACCTTATCAAAGTCATACTGGTCTTATTTCATATTTGCTCCCATATAGATAACCGACCAGGAAAATTTAGGACAATCATTATGATTTATCTAAGGATACAGTTATCACAGTGAACATGTGAATAATGTGATAACTAAATAGAGAAATTCATTGAATAACAATATTCAAAGTACAATGATTGGCTCCTAAGACACAATTTCCAACAAGAACATGGTTGCTTTTTGGAGCTGATAAGAAAGGAGCTATTGGGAAAAGACAAACAGACATAGCATGTGTTTATTACCGCATTTATAAGCCCAATCTCACGATTGGGTGTTTTAAAAAAATTTGCCCATATTTGTTACAACATTTGCAGGATTTGGCTTATGAACCCAATCGCACAAAAATGAATAAGCTCTATGTTGGAGTTTTCCCCCTTAGGTTTAATCATCAAGCAATTAATGGAGCGTTAGGAGCATATAATTCACCGTTTATTTTTTATCTACCAACCAGCTTTTAGTAACTCTTGTCCAGTTGGGTATCTTGGTCCGTACAGATGTGAACATTACCACCTCCTATAATTCAAAAATCGATGGGGTTTTCAGAATCTTAATGAAACCTTTAATTTTTATCTTTCAAGTTTGAGGTACACAATAGAAAAGACGTTTGGAGTGTGGGAAAATAGGTTTGAAATTTTACAAAAAATGCGGAAGTACAACTTCAACACACAAGTCCACATCGTCTGTGCAACTATGGCTATACATAATTTCATTAGACGAAATTCCCAAAATGATGTGAACTTTAGAGATGCAGAAAATGAGAATGTAATTGATGTTGATAATAGTCAAGATTAAGAGCCATTGTTGACAAACGATGTTTAGACATCTTTAACTCAAATGAATGATGTTCATAACATCATCAGGGACTGAATTGTAGAAGACATTTGATCTAATTAAATATGATTAGTTATGTTCTATTTTATTGTAGAAAAAAATTTAAGTTTGTATCATTTGTAATTTATTGGAATTTTTATTATAATTTTATTATGTATTTTACCATTGCAAATTTGTAAATTTATTTTTCTCATTTTCCATAATTTGTTAAATTATCTCTTTTAAATATCACAAAAGCCACTTATACAAAAGCCAAATCAAAAACTTTTTCACTTTCTAAAAAGTATTTATCCAATCGCTAATTCAAACATAAATCACTTAACACATTTTGACTTTTACCCAATCTAACTTTTCTATAGGTCAGATTGCAAATAAGCCACTTTTCTCACCGCTATTCCAAACACACCCATATATAGCGCTAGTAACGTTTGAAAAAGGAACTAACATTTCAAAACTACTTATGATGATAAATAAGTGACATAATTAAAGCTAACTTTGTCCCTAGCTTTCTTAATGATTTGATACTGATCCCTAAGCCACCATTCCCAAAAACAAACTTCCATCCACATGCGTCTATTAAATGGAAAAACACAGTTTTCTCAACCATATACTACTTAATTTGCAAGTGGGAACAATTTTTTGCATATGTTCTAACTAAAGTTCTCAAATTTTCAGAGTAATGCTTTGTAGATTTTCTTAGCCATATATCCATCATTGACAGATTGAAAGAATAAACTCGCCAGAGTTGGAGATCTTCCTTTCGTTGCTTCCCCACCAAGGATGCCTAATGGTCTGACAAAGAGTGGAGAGGACAAAGACTCTCAAAGGTTCAAGTAGGAAGGAGAGGATGGAGAGAGGAGCAGCGAACAATGATTGGGCATCAAAGGTACACATTAGGAAGGAGAGCACGGATAGAGGAGCGGCGAATGGTGATCGGTTTAGGAGGTTTAGGTTAGGGCTTTGAAGCATGAGCAATTGGATTTGACACATTTGGTTGGGTGATTAAGAGGTACAAAAGTGCTTATATCGTAAATCATGATTGAAAAGCTGCTTTTGAAAGCTTCAATCACTAATCCAAACAAGCACACAGCCACAAAGCGATTGGGAGACAAGAGATGGAGAGAGATAGTGATTAGTGAGTGAGTTGTGAGGGATTGAGAAGGGTGTCATTATAGTTTTACCCTCACATTTTTTTAAAAAAAAATCTTAACAGATCGGCCTGATAGGTCAAAATGCTTGATAATAAGTCTAGGCTTGACCTATTAAGAAAAACAGGCTTTGCAATAGGCCTTAGCTTGGCCTTTTATTCTGATAGGTCAAGCCTAATCATGCCTTAAATAGGTCAAATCATAGGCCCCTGACATGTTATCTGGCCTATTTCCACCCATACTTAATACAAAAATATGTTGTATTCTCAACTAAAAAAGTATACTGAACAATATTTGTGATAGGAAACAAAATAAAAAATAATAATTCCTTTACTCCTTTAATTCTTGGCTCACTCGAAAAATTAATCTCTCAAATAATTTGATATGACTCAATCCATCAATGCAGCTCGAAACTCATCTGTCCTTAATATGTGGATCTTTTATATTTTGAGAAAATTCTAAATAAAAACCATTTGATTGTAGAAAATCTCAAAAAATTTGTGAACACATGGAAGAGATAAATAAATCTCAGAGAACTAATATATGATTTTGAAATATTGTGCTTTTACCAAAATATCCCCTAATTTTTTTTAAGAAAAAGAAAGAATCCTCTCCTGCATTTGCTCTCAGCAGGCCTTCAGTAGCCGAAGCTCCAGTGATAACTTGAGTAATGTGATTGATTACTTAAGTATAGTAATTAATTACTTAAGCTCTATTAGCCATATTCGGCATTATTAACAAGTTGAATAAAAACAGTGACAAATTAGTATAGCGATTGACAACTTGCACTTTTGATATTGTTAATGGCTACACTCAAGTTGTTATTATCAATACTCAAGTTGTCATTGGTTTTATTCCACTTGTTAACAACATTTGATAGGGTTTGAGGGGTTCAAGTAGTTAATCCATATACTTAATTAGTCAATTACATTACTCAAGTTATCACTGGAGCTTCAACTGCCGGTCGCTAGAGGGGCATTTTGGTAAAAATACAACATTTCAAAATTCTAAAATAGTCCCTTAAGATCTATTTGTCATTTCCATATGGGAATGGACTTTTTGGGATTTTCCTAATTCAAATCCCTTGAGACCTATTTATCATTTCTACATGAAAAATGACTTTTTGGGATTTTCCTAATCCAAATGGTATTTTATATGTTTTTTTCTATGTGGATGTGCGCGCGTGTGCACGTATATAGTAGGGTTAAACCCATTCCAGGTCCTACAGTTTTATCAAGTTTTAGTTTCGATCAAGGAACAAAAAACCGGACCGGTTAATGAACCGGTCACAACACAAGTTTAAAGGTCAATGGTTCAACCTAGGTCAGACCGGTCATATTAAAATATTACAATTTATTAGTGGTAATATATATATTAATATATTTTAAAATTTTTATATATAAAAATAAAGATCTTTAGACAAAAGATGCTTAAAATCTATTAGTGTTAGTTATGGTACCTATATTTATGTAAAAATATCTCCTTTCCTATAATTAATTAATTATCTGTTTTTTAGATTTGTTCTTTTTTACCTACTTTTTTTTTCATCTTGGTCTTCAAACTTTCATTTTTCCCTCAAAAATAATGCAAATTAGTAGTTAGAAGAATAAAAAAATGTATTTCTAAAAAAAAAAAAGCAAACCGGGTGGACCGGTCGAACCATCGGTTTTACCGATTTTGACCAGTTCAAACTGGTTCGCTGGTTTAATCCATTAACTGGACCGAACAACCGACCGGTCATCGGTTGGACCGGCGATTTTTTTTTCCTTGATTTTGGTCCATGTATATTTCCTTTTCATTATTTTTGTCCCCACACTTTATGTTATCTAAAATTTTGATTCATTTAGTTTTATAAGGATTTGAATTTTAGTATAACAATATTAACTTCACTAACATAGCTTCAACAAAATTTTGCTTATGGAACTTGGATTCAATTTTGGTACCGATTTGTGTCAACTTTTTATAAATGATTTTATTATATTTGAAATAACTATGATGACAGATTTGTCTCAGCTTATAGAAGGCTGTTTAAAATATATGCGCGCACTATTTCACATATATATATTTTTACATTTTCTTAAAGATAAAATATAAATTTTTTTTTATACTTTTTTACAGCGAATATATTCGGGGAATTTTTGATGTGTCCTTTTCTATTTACGTATTTCCTGCAAAAGCTGATCAGCCCTCATAAAAGCAGCCACCGTTATTAAAATTTTAATGCTTCCTCTAGTCTGACTTTTTTTTAAGATTTAAAAATTTTATAAATTATTTAATTTATTAGATTAAATATAAATTTATTAGTTAAACAAGTTAATTTTTAAAAAATAATAAATATAAATATTTTAATATAACTTATTTAATTATAAAAAATTAAATATCTCTTATATTAAAAATTAAAAAATATAAAATAAAATGTCTCATGTACGTATGTTCGTACGTCCGTCATCAAAGAATCTCAATTATTATCCGACCTACCAATGAGGCCGGATCCACGTAACAGTGTCACACTACCAACTTTATTTCATTTTTTCCGAGTGTAAAACAACGTTAATGCATCAAGTGTAACCTATAATAAATTATAAAACCCTATATTTTTGGGAAAAATGGTTCAAAAATACTTTGTAAGAAAATTATTTGCTGATTGATACTATAAGTACAAACAAATACCCCTTATGTATAAATATCATCCACATATACAAAATTCATCTCTATAAATGTGCAAACATCATCTCTCGTGTGCAAAATATCATCCACCTGTGTGCAACTTATCACCCACCATGTGTAATGGTAGCAATTAGCAATTAATTTACTTACAAGGTAATTTTTAACAATTCTCCCATATTTTTATCCTTATCATCCATAATTCATATCCAAGAAGCCATCTAGTTGTCAAAAAAGATACTCCTTCCTGTTTTAAGTAGAAGATCCTGGTGGGTTTTTGGGAAGGATCATAGAAATTAAATAAATAATTTAGTTATATTATTTATTATATATCAGTTTATAAAGTTAGATATATTAATTTTTTAAAAAATATAAACGTAAATACTTTTAAATAATTCATATCCAATAAGTCTTCTTGTTGTAAGAAAAAATTATGACTTAGCACCTACAATGGATATGATGCATCCAAAGGAATTTTCAAAACACATTTTCGCTAGATTCAGCCTAGATCCCTCTTTATGGCAGCCACAAAGGAGGAGGACGTCTTGATTGAAAACGCTACAACAATAATATGTATTCCATACATATTGTCTCCATCGATAATGTGAATAAATACATTTTTCTTGCCTGCCATGCGAAGCCATTGAAATGCAGAGTTATATCTCAGCTTTTTTGTGGTTTTATTTTCGAGACCTTAAAATTTTCCCGTGGAGTTTGCAACTTGAGAAGAAATAATAAACATAGAGAGAGAGAGAGAAAGAGAGAACAAGTTGGATTTTCCCAAATCTCGGTGAGTAGTAAGAAAAGAAAAAAAACGTGCATTGAAGCAAAATTGGCTAAATGTCTCGTACCGAAAAATTAATTGATCGTTGGTACCTAATATCTATGGTCTTTTTAGAAGAAACATGTAGAGAGAGGGAGAGAAAATGACGAAATACCACGCTACAGAAGCTCCGTTGTAATTTGTGAAAGGTGAAATTACATTTGCTCTCTAATTTAATTTTCACACTAAAAAATCATTTACAATTTATAAAAAATCATTTACATTTTAGCTTAATTTACATACCACAAGAGTTTATTTACAATTCGGAAAAAGGTTATTTTATAATTCATGGAAGGACAATTGTATTTGCACTCTACTTATTTTTTATACACTATGAAAGGTTATTTACAATTTATAGAAGGGTCATTTACATTTGCATTTAAGGGAATGTCACTTGGATTTTAACATCATTTGTATACCATGAAACCTCAATTGTAATTAGTGGAAGATTATTCACAATTTATAGAAGATTAAATGCAATTTATGATTTACATTTTATTCTACCGATCGACATGTTATGGTTCACTTTTACCTCCTTCCTTGTCTCGCTCCATCATCAAATTTATCATGGTTTGTCACTACATAAAATCTATTATTTTCTTTTTGAAATTTGATTTTTGCTTTCAACCAAAAAGTAGAGGAGGGTGGGAGTGACACCATAAATTGAAGAACATGGGCGAAGTGAAGAAGACAAGTGTCGAGGCAGCTGACAAGGTCATTAGATATGATGAATGTTATAAGATAGAGATTGCCGACATTAGTTGTCGGAGGTACCATTGTTTATTGTTGGAGTTTGCTTGTGGGGGATATGAAATTTGTGAAGGATGAAGTTGATAATATGAAGGAGGTGATAAGGGAGTGGATGGTAGTGAAAGAACTTATAGGCGTGAAAAAGTTAAAAGAATATATCTTTATTTCATCAAAGTAAAATGATCATTTCAGTTACTTATTTCTCCCAAAAAGCTTCAATATTTTAGTTTTTCTAGGTCATATTCCCCCATTAATTTCTTCAATAGAGATTCATCCCCAATTTTCCCTTTTTCTAAACATTCTCGTCATATTGTTCCCCCGTTCAAGATTCAAAATTAAAACAAATATCTTGAAAGTTGTTTGTAGTATATGTTTTTAAGTTATAAAAATGTACAACTTGAAAGAAAAATTTTAAAAATCTTTGCTGATGAGATTGCCTACCACTATGCCTTTTTTATTATAAAATAAAGTTTGTTGAATTCTTATATATCAAAAAAATTTAATTAACTTATTAAATATGCTATGAATTGATAAATTTTCACAATTTTATCCTCATTTATAAATAATTATTCAGTAACTATTTTATACATAATGTTTCTAATTTTTCATCTTTCTTTACATTTATAAATTATTCTCAACCCTCTCTCATCTTTCTTTCTACTCAATATGAATTTATTCATTCTTTTTATGGAAAAATTTCACTTAAATACTATTTTAAATTTCAAAACCTAAAAAAGGTTGTTAAGACATGGAAATAATAGAAAGGTAGCATGGGATTCATTTGGAATTTTAAAATATTATTAATTTTACCATAATACCCTTCATTTTTTAAGGCAGTTGCTTTTCTTTTGGGGGGTTTAATATTTTTTTTTTTGGAAAAAAATGAGAAGCCAAGTGATAAAAGTGGGATTTGAACCAACCCTCTCTTGATCCTTCAAAAAGAAGGGGGAATATTAGACAATCAAGCTCTTTTGATATAAAATATAAATAAAAGTGTAACGACCCTTTCTCATAACAACAATTATATAAATAATACTTATCCAATACAGCTATACACAAACTCGCTCACAATCATATTAGAGTTTATGGCACAAACTCGCCCACAAACACTTCACATATAAGTTCATTATTCTGATCTCACTTCACAATTAACCCATGGGTTACAAAATGATTTCCAACATAGATATCCAAACAGTAAATATGGCATTTTAAAAACATGTGGGCCCTATAATGGCAATATAGAAATTAATACAACACCAATACCAAAAGAGGCCTACAAGATTCTCAACGTCTATGCCTCTGGTTGCTTGCCTTGGCCTCTATCCAGATTAGAGGTATCGCCTGAAAAATTATTTATAATGACGGGGTGAGACATAAAGTCTCAGTAACCAAAATCAATTTACAAAATATGCAGGAAAAGATTGTAAGTCAGATAAGCAGGTTTAACTGTCAGAATAATAACAATAATAATAATATTCTCATAATTAAAAATTTAACATGATATAATCAATAAATAAAGTCATCCACACTCATCCATCCTGCTCTTCCTTATCTCCTCTGGACTGGTACAGCCTATCAGTGCTAGTATACCCGGCCAAAGGTTAGCTAGTCACATCAAGAATACTGCCCCCTCCCATGCCACCACCAATATACCGTAACAGGGAGGTGTCCGCCCAAACACTCAACTCCAAAATCCGGGCCAGGATTGAGAGAGCCGATGGGCATACAATTCACCATATCTCTTCCACACAACCCAATATATCCCTAATATAAAAATAATAAATTAATACAGCTTCCAAAAACAATTACAAAAATTCTAAATTCTTATACAACATTCCATCTCACACAAACATATCCACCATAACAGTAACAATTCAATAATAATTTCCACTTATATATGTAATTTAAAAAATACACTGCTTCACTGAAATAAATTCATAGTCAAACATAAATATAATCTTGCAAAACATATACAAGTAATATAGATAAAAGTAAGGTTTATAAAATACCTTACATTCCAAAACAAGCATATAAAATAAATTAACCCCGGTTACCTCGATTCCAAGCTTAATCTTAATTTGGATAGTAAAACCCGTACAATCACCGATCACAAGAAAAATTTACATTATTAATGTAGATACCAATTAACCAAAAATAACAATAAAATAATTAATTTACATAATTTAACTCCTACAACTCAATTTTCTCTACAACTATTATCCTCATTTATTCCAATTTCCTTAAAAAAATCCTTAAATAACCTTTAATATACCAATAATTACAAAATCCTCAATATCAACTTTCTAAATAATTAAATCTCTTTTTCATAATTTATATGGATATAATATAATTATTAAACAATTCCTCAAATATCCACATAATTAAAATCATATCAAATTATAATTCAAATATTAAGTCCTAATTTATATTTTTCACATAGCTCAGATCTAACAAAAATAAACCGATTAAAACCTCAATAATACCTTCAATAATCCAAATAAAATAATTAAACTAATTTTTATCGGTAAAAACACCCTATGGGGATTAATTTATACCCTATTTATAAAAGAAATTAATTATAAAATCACATGACCACTAAATAATAAATCTAAACCGATTAAAATAAACTATTAATTATTCTCTACATTTCTACAGTTTTATATTGATAAAACTCAAAACTTGCCTAAAATCATATCCCCAAAATATTCTCTAACTAGCATAAAATTACTATCATATGAAAGATAAAATTATTTAGAACATATTTTATAAAAAGAAACTTTATGATTTGAAGAGAGTTTGTGTACCTTATTAATCTCCGAAGAACCGAAAATACACGATCAGAACCTCACTCTCTTCTCTCTCCACAAAACACTTCACTTACGTGAAGTGTTTATGAGGGGTATTTATAATACCCCTCACCTCCTGTGCATCAATCATTCATCCTCGTTCATTTCAATTTTTTTTTCCTTTCTTTCTTCTTTAAATGACAAAAGGGGTTTACCCCTTTTGTCTCCTACCGCACTAAGATATATATATATTTATTATATAATATATTATTATTTTAATAAATTATTATTTTATTATTTACAATTTAATTTCTTTTTTTTTTAATGTCACAAAAAGTGCAATGATATTTGACTAAATTAGTAATAGAAATGACTAAAGGCGTAATAGTATTGATTAAAGGAGTAATTATATTCATTAAATGAGTAATGTTATTAATTAAAGGTGTAAACATATTGACTAAATGAATAATTGTGTATTTACTAAATGAGTAATAATATTGATTAAAAGTGTAATGATATTCACTAAATAAGTAATGTTACTAACTAAAGGCGTAATAGTATTGACTACATTAGTAATGACATTGGCTAAAAGCATAATGACATTCATTAAATGAGTAATGTCATTAATTAAAGACATAATGATATTAACTGCATAAGTAATGGTATTGTTTAAAGGCGTAATGACATTCACTTAATAAGTAATGTTATTAACTAAAAATGAATAATGATTTACGCCTCTAGTCAATATCATTACATCTCAAATCAATACCATTATACCTCTAATCAATATTATTACTCATTTAGTTAATATTATTATGCCTTTAGTTAATATCATTATTCATTTAGTTAATAGTATTCCCCCTTTAGTCATTTTTATTACTTATTTAATCAATATCATTACACCTTTAATAAATATCATTACTCATTTAGTAAATATCATAACGCTTTTAATAAATATCATTACTCATTTAGTGAATATCATAATACCTTTAGTAAATATTATTATTCATTTAGTTAATATCATTACGTTTTTAGGCATCTTTATCACGTCTTAAGTCAATATTATTATTCATTTAGTAATAACTATCATATTTTTAGTCAATATCATCATTTGTTTAGTAAATATCATTATTTATTTAACTAATATCATTATGTCTTTAATTAATAACATTACACATCTAATCAATACCAATACGTTTTTATTTGTATTCTACACATATTATATATATATCAAAATGACTTGGTGGTTCAATCGTTTGGATTAGCTTATGGAAACTCCATAAGTGTTTATAAATCGTGATTCACGGAATACGAAGTAGCTTTTACAGTTTACGAAGTAACTTTTACGGTATACGAGATGCTTTTACGATCTATAAGATAAATATATAAAGAAGATTTATTTTAATTTATGTAAATCGGGTTTATTCTATAAACCCGGTTCAATTAAATTTAACCAAACAAGCAAACATCCCTTTTAGAGGACGGCGGCCGGTTCAAATCCTATCTTCTGCTTGACTACTTAATTTTTCAAAAAAAAAAAACCCCAAAAATAGTCACCCACGCTAGAGCTCCAATAGTTTGAGGGTGCCAACCATCTGGCTAGGTGAGGGGTGCCCTTTCTCTTTTTTTTTTTTATTTAAAAATTGAGAGATAAAATTAACACTTTAAATCTCAAAGTACCTTATATTTTTATGTTATTTTCATGTCTTAACATATGTTTTAGGACTTTGAAAGTTGAGAGTCATTCAAAGTGGAATTTTACCTAATTTATATTTAATTACTTTTTTTTTCTTTTGCTGTCAATCTCCCTGTTGGTTAGATATTTCAGATTCAAACCCACATTGCATGTGTTTGTTTCAGCGTTTAAATGACTTATAAGTGTTTATGCACGTAAATCGAGACAACACTCCTCTCATATACTTACCTCGTATACCGTAAATCACGATTGAAAAGCTGCTTTTGAAGACTTCAATCACTATTACAAACACATCTATTGATATGGGAGCGATTCAGCCGTGACATACCATTACCCTCTTTTGCGTTCAATCTATGTTCATTATTCATTTGATGAGTTAGGGTGTGGATAGGTGTTCTCTCAGGGTCTATGGGCTGACTTATTTTTATTCTGATCAGGTTTAACCTGTTAGATTAATAGATCATGTTGATGCCATTTTAAAAACTTTTTAATATTAAAAAGTCAGACTTAAGCTTATTGACAAGTTTGTTAGGCCTATCAGATCGACTTGAGCCTGTGAAATAATTAAAAGAAAATATTGGTCTATTGTGTGTATTAATATTATATCATTAATATTAATTTATATAATTGAGTTTGTTTTTGACCTATTTAAAATAGGTATATGGCCTGTTATCCTACTTAAATTTATTAAAAAATTTCAGACCTCATTAATATACCACAAACTTAAACTTAGATTAAAAAAAAAACATGTTACAAGACACGTGCTAAACTCAAATCATACACTTCTAAGACAAACCTTAATCTAAGGCACAAGAATGGAAATATGGCCTGTTTCCACAATGAGAAACATATTTTTTTTAAAAAAAAATATTAATTAAGAATATTAGGGAAGGTTTCGGCTAGAGGGCTAGAGCTACTCATAAGTCATAATTGGAGGTACGGATGGCACTGTGTTGGGTTGTTTTTTGTATTATTGGTCATCCACAGGAGACTTTTCTGTGTGCCCACAGTTATGATTTCAGTGAGGGCGGGCAGGTGAGACAAGATGAGCTGTGGGTATTTAATGCATCTGAGAACGTGTCCTGTGGGGTAAAAGGTACATTTCTCTTGCATAGAGCTGTGGGTATCCTGTTGCCACGCAGTGGAATCCAATGTAAATTAATTATAAATCTAGTGTTTGATTGCAAGGTGCATTATATTATTATTTTTAATAATTATCCAAAATTAATCTATAACACAAAATTTATTTTTAAACAAGGCACAATAATTTTTTGTAATTATTATTATCATAATAAAACCTTTTACTATAATAAAAGAATAATTAAATACTTTTCTCGTTATCATTGTGCAATGAGATTGAACTTAACATGTTCTAATTATAATGTCTTATGGAAAAAAAAAAACTATATATATATATATTAGCTTGATGTGAGTTTGAATGGACAAATCACTGAGGCCATGTCTGGTGCGAGGAAGTGACCTCTGCCCATTATTAAGGATTGACCCATTCCCTAACTAAGACGAGCTTTATAATGACCAAATTATCCATTGTTAATAAAATTCTGGATAATAATACCCTTGCTCATCTTGCACTCTTATAATTTTATTGGAAATAAATGAATGTGGCCCCACAAAGTCTTTCTTTTATCGAATTTGAATTGGATTTCAATTTCACATTTAAGTTTTTTTTATACGATGGAATTGAAAATTTTTATAATTTTAATAGGAAATCAAATTTCTTTAATTCCATTAAATTGATTTCCACCCAAAAAATAAAGATTTACAATTCTGTACCTAAATCCATTTTTACCATTCAACTTGTATGGTTTTATCTAAGGTTATTAAACTCGGACTGGTCATTGAACCGGTCAGAGTACTGGATCAAGAGTTAATGGGTTAGATCGGAGTCAAACCGGAGCTAAATCAGGGCCAAACTAGTGAGAAATTGAATATTTTAGGTTTATTAATATGAAATTCTAAAAAAAATAAAAATCATTTAAAAAAACTAAAAACCAGACTGGTCACCGAACTAGACCGGTTTTTCGGCCAGTTCGCCGGCTCTTGGCTGATCCAGTCCGAATTTAATAACAATGGTTTTATCTCATCCCACCTTCTTAGGTTGGCATATTGATAATTTTATATTTTAAATATAAATATTAAATAAAAATAATATTTGAATTCTATATACATATCAAACATAATTTTAAATTCTATTTTCATTTCCATATCCATTTCCACTTCTATTTTTATATCCATTAAAATCAATTCCAGTGTACTAAATGGACCCTAAATGAGATTTTGGGCCTTCAATGCCTTAATCTTTCAATTTTTTTTTAGTTAAATTTTACACACAATGAGTTATGTTTTGATATCATATGAGTATGAAATGATGCAATTTTAATTTTTTCTATAAGAAAAAAAATACAATCATGTACTTTTGATTTTTGTTTTGAAAAATCATGAAAAAATTAGAAACTATATTATTTACATCTATAAGATATTAAATTCTCATTAATTTTATATAGAATACAATAATCAAAATAAAAAAATTAAAAATTGAGATATTAAGAAAAAACATTACATAAAATTAGAGTACGCGTATGAGAGACCTAAAGCTAATAATTCATGGAAAAGAAGACTTTCAGTTTTAGTAGCTGCCTTCCAATCCATGTGGGCGAAAATAAAAAATAAAAAAACAACAACAACAAAATCAGAGCTACATTCAAAAGTGGCGGGTAAATATCTTCACGTGGAAACCATTTTAGATGAGTAGTTCCTGGGCAGCTGGGACTTTAAATGAGTTTGTTGCATGAGTTTTAAATTTTTAACACGGAAACTCAAATTATTAAAAACTGATAAGACAGTAATGAAATGTGGTAAATAATTCACAAGTTAATTTATAGAAAATGTCTAATTCTGGATTTTATAATTTTAAAATTTAAAGTCTTTTTTTCCTGTCACTTTCCGTTTTTAATACACTCTGTGGACTACAAAATTTAAGGAGTCTTTTAAAATTTTGATTTAAAAAGAATAAGATGTTGGCGGCACAATTAAATGTTATTTTTAATGTTTTCCTTGTGAGAGTGGGTTGCAAATTAATAAATGCATACTTGAAAATTATATTTTTTTAATAAAAGAAAAAATAGGTAAATTTTAGAGAGAATCCTTATTAAATTCAGTTGAAATCATGGTTTGAAAAATCATATCAGACTGGTCGGTTCAAACAAAAAATCAGTGAACTAGTCAGTGGTCCAATCTAAAGAAGTGAAAAAAATCGGTCAACCCGGTCTGACCTAGGGTAAACTGGTGTGAACCGGGGTAACCCGGCTAGTCAAGGGTTGCCCTATTTTTTTTCTTAATTTTTTTATACTCCAAACGACGTTGTTTTGGTTTTTTTCTTAAAAAAATTATTTTCTTAAAATTTTTTTATTTGTAAGGAGCTTTAAAAGGATTGTAAAATACTTTTAGTATTAGTTGGAGAAAAATCATTATGTACTTAATGATATTTTTGTGGATATTAAGTTCAGGAGGTTATATTGAACTATTTGTTAAAAAAAATTCTCATGTAATTTTTTGAATGGTATATATGAATATGAATATATATATATATATATATATATATATATATATATATATATTTAATTGACCTCGATCTGACCCTCGGATTGACTCCGATCTAAATCACTTACTATTAACCTAATACCTTGATCGGTTCAATTTTCAGTATCTTAGTTGAAGTACAAAAATTCATATTTAAGCCTACATTTTCAACAAATTCTTAATCAAGTCAAAAATATTCATTGGGCCTTTATCAATCTTATAAATTATGAATCTTATCATCAAAGACCTACCATCGCATATTTTCTCTAGGGTTATATTAGGTTAGCAACTTTAAATTAAGGATGGGGTTGTCAAAATATAAGGTTCTGAAACTCAAATTGATCGGAGTATTAGGTTAAGGGTCAGTAAGTTTGATTGGAGTTAACCTGGGTCTAACCAGTGAGAAAGTGAAAATTTTGAGTTAATTTATATAAAAATTTGAATAAAATAAAAAAAACAAATTATTTATTTTTTTTAATTTTAAGAAATTGAACTAGTGAAATTGGTTCAACTACCAAACTGGTCAGACCACCGATTGGCTGGTTTACAGCCCAAATCGATTAGTCCAGTTTGATTTTGAAAACCCTGAAAAATATCAGCGTGTTTGTTGTTGTGGTTGGTTTTAAAAAGGGAAACAATGAGAGGGTGCTTGTGATGAACATATATGTAGGCACTGAAAGGGAGGGAATGAAAATTGGATGGAACATCCTTAAATCACTATAAAATATTTAATGAATATTATAATTTTTTAGTACATATTTAGTTAATGTCATGATATTTTTAGTAAATATCATTAATCATTTAGTGAATATTATAATATTTTTAGTAAATATTATTACTCATATAGTCAATATTATTATACCTTTAGCTATTTTTATCACGTCTTTAGTCAATATCATTACACATTTAGTAATAATCATCACGCCTTTAGTCAATACTATAATTAGTTTAGTAAATACTATTAGTTATTTATAGTGTGTTTGGCAAATTCTCAAAACCATGGTTTGGCATCAAAACCATGGTTTTGAGAAAAATTAGCCAAACACTCTCTTTTTTTAGAAACCATGGTTTTGATGTCCAAAACCATGATTTTGGGAAAAACTTCTTTTTGTTGCTTTTTATCCAAAATCATGCTTTTTTGGTTTTAAAAAATGTCTAAAAATATTTTTTAAGTAGCATATAATATTCTAAAATTATTTTTAGTGCTTTTAATCCTTTAAAATATTTTTTCAGTTATACCCAGTGTGTTTGCATACTGATTGCAATTTTACCCTTAATTTATTTTTTCAGCTCTAAAAATTACTTTAAAGTATTTTTTTAGTTGTACCTAATGTCATCCACTCTAAAATATTTTTTCAGGAGCACCTAATATTTTAAAGTAATTTTTGAAGCTGAAAAAATAAATTAAGGGTAAAATTGCAATCAGTCTGCAAACATATTGGGTACAGCTGAAAAAATATTTTAAAGAGTTAAAAGCACTAAAAATTATTTTAGAATACTGCATGTTACTTAAAAAATATTTTTTGATACTACATACGTCCAAAAAAATATTTCAAAATATTAGATACTATTCTTTTTAGACAAAAAAAAAGTTCAGCTCCTTAAAACAATACCAAAACGGTGTAGTTTTAAGAAAATGACTAGCAGCTTTTTTCTCATAATCTATTCTTCTCATAATCTATTTTGATGTTCTGAATTATTGACAAACTATTAAATGTTAATGTATTTGTTTCATGATGAATTTGAGGTTTCTAGACATGTTGTTACGACTAATATATCACTTGTTAGTAAAAAAAAGACAGTCTAAAGGAGAAAGGCAAAAACAGATTGTATTAACTGCATTGAAAGAGCGGCTCCTTATATTATTTTTCGATGTTAACTATTAGATTATGAACTTTCAATGTACAATTTATTAATATATATATTTCTATATATGTATGTACAATTAATTTTTTTTCACAATTTATAATTTTTTCGGACAAATTTAAAGATTTTTTGGTATTTATTGTTCAATTTTATATTAAATAATACCTAAAATATAATCTAATATTTTATATCTAATTATTATAAATTATTTTTACAATTTATTATAATACATACATACATACATACACACACATATACATACATACATACATACATACATACATACATACATACATACATATTATAAATTTTTTAGATAATTTTATGCCATTTTTTATATTTATTATGAAATTTACTACTATATAATATATAAAATATAATATTATCCTTTATATGTAATTATCATAAAAGTTAATGTCCTTTTCAGTAATTTGACCATGAAAAAAGCTATTCTGATTATAATATTCAAACACTCTCATTTTATCAAAATCACTTTTTTCTCATAATCTATTCTCAAAAATCACTTTTTTTCACTTTTTCTTCATAAGCTATTCTCAGAAGCTGTTTCCAAACACACCCTTAGTCAATGTCGTTACTCTTTTAATTAATAACATTACTTATTTAATTAAATATCATTACGCTTTTATTTGTACTGTGTATATATATATATATATATATATATCAAAAGGTCCCGATTACCTAATGGTTACCATACCTTTTGGAGGACGGAAGTGGGTTCAAATCCAATCATCACCATTTCGCTCCTTAATTTTTTAAAAAAAAAAAACCCCAAAAATAGCTACCCTTGCCAGATCTCTGACTTTTGGAGTGTGCTTGCCAGCCAGCAAGCATTGATGCTTTGATGAGGGTATTTTTTTTAAAAAAAAATTTAAAAATTGAGAGATATTATGATAAAATTAATATTTTAATCTCAAATTAGTCATATGTTATCTTTGTGTTATTTTCATATCTTAACATACGATTTTGGATTTTAAAAGTTGAAATTGTATTTAAAATGTATTTTTTCCTGATTTATATTTAATTTCTTTTATATATTTTTCTTTTACTGTTAATCTAGTTGTCAGTCAGATATTTCAGATTCAAACCTTATGGGAGGGATTCAGCCTTGGCATATCATGGCCCTCTTCTACGTTCAATTTCGTTCATTATTCATTTGATGAGAAACGTATTTTTCTTAAAAAAGAACATTAATTATGAAGATTCGTCAAGGTTTCACGATGTGGGCTGGAGGCCTAGAGCTAGTCATAAGTCATAACGATGGAGGTACGGATGACACTGTATTAGGAGGGTTTTTTTATGGAGTATGTTTGGAATAATGATTGGAACCTCTAAAAGTGCTTTTCAATCGTGATTTACAGTATATGAGGTAGTTTTTACGTTCTACGAGGTAAATATGTGCAGTAATTTTGTCTCAATTTACATGAATTGGGTTTATACACAAGTATAAGCTAAACCAAACAAACTCAGTCTGTTTGGGAATGCGGTGGAAAATTGACTTTTGCAGAAGCCAAATAGAAAAAAAGTCATATTGTTAATGTGGTTTGTGTTTGAATTGACGGTGTGAAAAATAGTTTTTTTTTACCTTGAACCTGTTTGGATTAGCGTTTAAAAAGTCTGTTTAGATGGAAAATGATTGAAAAGGGCATGAACCTTATTGAATACTACATATATATTATTATAATTGATGTTAAAAATGTAAATAACATTTTTTAAAATAAAAAAAGTTGTTGAATGCCAATTAAAATAAAAAATGTAAATAAATTTTTTTAATATAAAAAAAATTGTTGAAGGCCTTGTGGTTGCTGAGAAAACTTAAAAGAGGAAGGAGAGAATTGAGAACTTTTGGCAAGGAAGGAGAGACGTAAATGAGAGAACTGTGAGGGTTGGTGAGAGTTGAATGCCAATTATTGCTATTTCTAACAATAAAAGCTCATTCCAGAAACTAAAAGCTCACTTGGATGTATTTAGATGAGCGGTGAAAAAAGTGACTTATGGATAAGTTAGATTGGATAAAAGTCAAATTGTGTAAGTTATTTATGTTGACATTAATTATTGAATAAGTGCTTTTATAAAAGTGAAATGCGTTTTGGTTTGACTTTTGTATAAGTGACTTTTGAAATATTTAAAATAAAAATTATAAAAAATTTATAAAAGTTCAATTGTTGAGAAATTTGATAACAAAAAACATATAATTTGATGAAATAATATTACATAACTAATTGGATTATATGTCCCGTATAATTTGGTCTCTAATTAAGTCATAGATATAATTCATTTGGAAAGAAGATCACCTACCATAATTTGTCATGGAAAGTTGATCATCTACACTATTATTATCTACATCAACTATATTCCCACAAATTAGCTATAGTGTACTTTTTCTATTTTGATCCACGTTTTGGCTTCAGAACGTGAAGCTAAACACGCCATTAAACTGAAGATAATAAACCAAGTTAATTTTACGTATATTATAATTATAATGGTTAATTGTTTTTTTCCCTTCCCCGTTCCCAAAAATGTGTCTCGGTCCCATTGCCTCTTTCCACCACCGCCAATACGAAAGGAGGGCTTAGCTCTATACCATGGACGAGTGTCACACTTGATTAAATATAGCTATTGCCCAGGGAAGCCTGAAAAGATGGAAGTCTGGAAATAGTGAGAGTGGAAGATGCTCTCTGGAAGTGGCAATCCCAGATATGATGATGATGTACCTCTTTAAACACCAAGCTGAATCATTCCCTCCTGCGAGAGGAGCTTCTTGATGGAGGAGAAACACCATGAAGCCGTCATTCAACTGTTGTCTAACGTTGACTCGTCGGCATCCGAGTTGACTTCCTCCCGCCACCGCTCCAAGAGGGAAGATAGATCCAAGAAGGAAATTCGACGATGCTGATTATTTTTGCTTCAAAATCTTGGTGTCACACAGACGAATATTTCAACTGAACTCGATTGAGCTGGTTTACGGTAGGCTCTATCTAATATGCTGCTCAGTGCTTATGATCGGCTTTATCTAGTTCAGTCATGCTTGCTTCGGTGGCCGCCGACAGAGGAAAGACAGATTCAAGAGGCGGAGGGAGAGTGGAGACAGAGATTGATGGAAGAGAGCGCAAACAGAGAAAGATGTAGGAGAGAGATAGAAGAATAAATTATTTGTTGGTCGCATTTAACGGTCCTTATTTTAGAAAAGGCAATCGGTAAAAACTCCAATTAGCTGTTTATGCTAAAAGTAGCTTAAGAATTGACAAGCTTTTAAAAACAATTGCCTGTCCAAACACTTGGAAAAAAAATTTTAGTTTGTCTATCAGGCTTATTGCTGTCAATCGGATTTATAAGAGGCTCAAACGTTAAAACAAACACATCAATAGGAGCTTTTGAAAAAAATTATTATTATTTTTTTAAAAAAAGCCCATCTTAATTTTATGAGAATCCAAACACTATCTAAACTTATCCAATGAGCATCTCATTGTAAATGAGTTTTTTTTTCCTTATTTCATGGGTTTCCAAACAGACCCTCTCTATTGCTCGTCTACATGAGACTTTTGTGTGGGCCCACAGTATTATTGTAGTGAGGACATGCAGGTTAGACCAGATGCGCAGTGGGTATTTAATGCATCCGATACCGTGTACTGTAGGGGTAAAAGGCACATTTCTCTTGCTCAAGGCCATTTATTTCTGTGTGTAAGGGCAAACGGTGGATAAAATGATTTATTTTTAATCCGATTTAGAAAAATTTAAGGTTAATAAAAATTAAATTATGTAATTAAATTTATATTTAAATTAACGATTATATAAATATTTTTATAAAAATCAAAATTTATTTAGATTATAGATTGCATGAATTCTTTTATGATTTATGTAAAGAAAAAAAAGATATTTAATATTATAAAGAAGTTGAAAACATAAAAATGATGGTGTCAAGAATCCAAGATACCTAAATTTATTCAGAAAAATATTCTATAACTAATAAAATTACATATCTCGTATAAATTAGTCTCTAATCATATCATAAATACAATTCATTTGGATTAAAAATATCCTAGAATAATTGAATTTTACCTCGATTGCCTTATCATCCCATACTGTTCTGTCACTTATATCTCTTTGGAAAATTACACATAATTTATCAACATATTCCCTAAATTAAAAATCATATTCCCATTTTAAAGATAAAATAAATCCAAACATACTTAGTACTCTTATGCTAATTAAATTTTAGACATATAAAAACTTAATTATTACTATCTAATTAAAAATATTTATCACGTAACCCAATCCTTTATTTACATTGTCAAGCTAACCTCTAAAAAAACAACTTTTTAAAACTAAACCCTTTACTAAAATTTTCTTTCATCAACATATCCATGGGATGTGTACGTGGAGGTTGGGGGGCACAAACGGTTGACCACACCGCAGATCCACAGGAACAGAAAGAGAAACTTCCACCAGACCTAAGCAAGCACGATAGAGATGCAAGATGCAGAGAGAGCGAAGAGATGAAGCTCCTTTCCAGGTGGAACCATCTGTCACCGCTAAGAGAGTGAATAATAAGACAGATAAGGGATTTGCAACCACTTGTGGCTGCAGGGACGGAGAGATCAGACGAAGTAAGCTCTCATGAGAATAAGCTCTCATGAGAATTTGGCCATCCAAACATTAAAAAAAAAAAAAAACAAATCAAGATCGCATACGGGCTTTTTATTGTCACCTAAACATAGTAATTTTTATATTCTAAAATAGATAACGAAATTGTTATTTTTGTTCTAAAAAAAATTTATAATAACTACTTTTATACCTTAAAAATTCATAATGTCTATTTTTACATCCTAAAATAGTTAGTTGTGTTGGCTGCACTTTAGGAAATCGTTTTTTTTTGCTAAATATGCATCTTAACCCAAGATTTTTTAATAATTATCCAAAATTAATCTATAACACAATTTATTTTTAAATAGGGTATAATATATTAAGTTTTAGTAATTATTACTATCATAATAAAACCTATTACTGTAAAAAGCAATAAAATTCTTTTCCCATCACGGTTACCATCGTTATCACTGTGCATGATGTTGAACTTAAATGACTAATATAAAAATATATATATCAGCTTGATGTGAGCATAAATGGACAAATCACCGAGGCCATGTTTGGTGCGAGGAAGTGACCTATGACCATTAGTAGGGATTGACCCAGTCCCTTAACTAAGACGAGCTTTATAATGACCAAATTCGGTATAATAATAAAATTCGAGGACAATGTAATAATACCTTTGCTCATCTTGCACTCTTATAATTTTAATGGAAATAAATGAATGTTGCTGCACGATGTCTTTCTTTTAGAGGTAAATATTAAATGAGATTTAGCGCCTCCAATGTGCCTTAATCTTTTAATTTTTCAAATATATTTTTTCTTTTCATCATTAAATTTTACACAAAATGAGTTATGTTTTAATCTCATATGGGTATGAAATGATGTAATTTTAATTTTTCTAAAAGAAAAAAAATATCATGCACTTTTGATTTTTGTTTTGAAAAATCATAAACAAATTAGAAACTATATTATTTACATCTATAAGAAATTAAATTCTCATTAATTTTATATGGAATACAATGATCGAAAGAAAAAAAATTAAAAATTGAGATATTATGAAAAAACATTAGATAAAATTAGAGGCGCAAATCAGAGACCAAAAGCTAATAATTCATGGAAAAGAAGACTTTTAGGGCTGTTTAGTACGAGAGATTTGAAGCGGAAGGGGAGAGGGAAAATTTTTATGATTTGGATTTAAAAAAATTGAATAAGTGGGGTTAGAAGTTTTTAATTAATTTTTTATATTTTTATATTTTATATCTTATATTTATTAAAATTTTATAACCTCACTTATCTTATTTTTTAAAATTTGACTTATAAACATTTTCACTACCCTCCATTTTTCTGCCAAATAGATTTAACCTACCTTCCAATTCATGTTGGCAAAAAAAAAAAAAAGGGCGGGGGTACATTGGAAAGTGGCGGGTAAATATCTTCATGTCAAAACCATTTTAAATGAGCAACACTTGGGTGGTTGGGATTTAAAGGTATATTTGGAATAACGATTGGAACTTTCAATCGTGCTTTTCAATCGTAATTTATGATATACGAGATAGCTTTTACGGTCTACAAGGTAAATATGTAGAGAAGTTTTATCTCGATTTACGTGAATATGGGTTTGTTGAATGAGTTTTAAATTTTTAACATGGAAACTCAAATTATAAAAAATTAATGAGAGTGTGATGAAACTTGATAAATAATTTATAATTTATTTTATTTTATAGAAAATGTCTAATTTTGGATTTTAAATTTTAAAAAAATTAAGAAGTTTTTTAAAATTTTGATTTAAAAACAATTAGAGGTTGATGGGATAATTAAATACTCTGTTATTTTTTATTTTTTCCTTATGAGAGTAAAGTAGAAATTAATAAATGCATATTTAAAAATTATATTTTTTAATAAAAGTAAAAATAGGTAAATTTTAGGGAAACTCCTTATTAAATTTAGTTGAAATACAAAAATTCAGATTTATGCCTACAATTTCAACAAATTCTTAATTAAGCCAAGAGTATTTATTAGGGATTTATGAATCTTATAAATTTACTTTAATACCCTTGAGTGTTTACTATCTGGAAAGCTGGGAATTAGGGCCGACCCTTGACGGGCCAGGGCCTAAAAGGGCTGGCCCTACAAGGCTCGGGGAAAGAAAAATTGCTGTTTTTCAAAGTCCGGCTGAAAGCATCAGGGCCAGAAGTCATTTTCACAAAATGTAACTATACGTCTGCACACCTCATGCAATAAAATAAATACAGTTATTAATTCATAATCAAAGGTAAAAAATATTGTATACAAGTAATTTATAGTCTCATACAAAGTATAAGAAGGCAAAAAGCTAAAACTCTAAGCAACATGATTATGAAAACTATCGTTTTCATCTTCTTCGCTACTATAATCAATTTCAAGGAATTTTGATTGTACTTCACTTTAAATAGTAGACTCTGTTTAAGGGGTAAAAATATCAAGAATTAGTAAATTACCATCATATGTAAATTTAGCAATTTTTAAGGTTCTTAGAGAGGAGTCAGCAAGGGCATGAGTAGGAAGGGTAGTAAAATTAAAACAAAAAATAAAGCTAAAGGGCTTAATGAGCTGGCCCTCGGCCCTGTAGGGCCTTCGGCCCTTTTAGGCCCGACTTCCTTTTGAAACTCCATTTTTCAAGCCCGGCCCGTGATTTAAAAGGGTCGTCCCGACGGGCTCGGCCTGATTTCCTGGCTCTAACTATCCGCTTTCCTCTCTCATTAATTAGGAATCATCTCTCCCATCGTTCTCACCTTCTCTCCAATCATCATCGAAGACCTACCATTACATATTTTCTTTAGAGTTATATTAGCTTAGCAACTTTAAATTAAGGATGGGGTCAGTAAATTAGAGTGAAGTTAAATTAGAGCTAACCCGGGGTTAAACCGGTGAAGAAGTAAAGATTTTGAGGTTATTTATATGAAAATTTAAATAAAATCAAAAAAATAATTTAATTTTTTAATTTTAAAATTTTGAACCAGTCAAATTGATTCAACTATCGGACCGATCAGACCACTGATTGCACAATTTCCTACTCAAACCAGTTAGTCTAGCCTGCTTTTCAAAACACAACGAAATATCAGCCTCTTTAATGTTGTGGTTGGTATTGAAAATAGAATCAATAAGAGAGGATGCTTTTTGATGTACATATATGTAGGCATAGAGAGGGAGGGAATGAAAATTGGATGGAAGAGTCATTGAGGCTAGGAATGTAACAACATCCTCAAATTATCGTAAAAGTCATCACTCAATTAAAACATTAAGTAATATTACATAAAAAATAATATATCAAAGGGCTCTATCCACAGTACAAATCTTATCATGCAGCGGAGTATTCAACATATGTAACGTATGCCAAAAAAGGCCTTAAGTTCGGCAATATACATTATGCTCATACGATTAAATGAGACATACAATTGATATTAAATAAAGTCTCATGTGCCTTTCCCTTAGTAGCATCGCCTGAACTCTCTCACAAAAAAAATAATAAATCGATTTGATGAGTCACATGAACCTAGTGACCACTTCCATTTTAACAAGTATGTAGGGAATGATTATAAGATAGTTACGATGTCAAAATATAAGTACATACATAAGGTATAATCTTCCAAAAACATAATAGTCCAAGAAAACAATTTAATATGTATATAATTCCTTCAACCATCCTTATAACCTCTTTAATCGCTGACAGAATCCATAGGCTATAACATATAATAGGATTAGTCTTTTTGACAAAACTACATCAAACTCTTCAATAACGAGGTGTAGTTTGGCTAAAAGCCACATAACTCATATTAGACCATGGGTTCCTTTTCCGTTGAACATGGAAAGGTGTCACCTGTCCCTTGAGTTGACCCTTAACCTAGCCAAAGGAAAGGGTGATATTAAAGCCATCCACTGTGCGCACAGTGACGACTATACTACTTGGTATAAAAGAACCGAACATTTTCTAATCACAACTCAACACACTCAACCTCTCAACAGCACAAATATCAATAATTTATTCTCATATATTCCATATTTAATGTTATGCATCATCAATCATTCAAAACCATTCAAACCTACTTAACTAAAGTTTACTAAAAACATAATTCAAACTATCATTTTACATTTTTCATATATAAAATACTATAACATATTTATAACAATTAAAAATACTAACATACACTTATAATCATCTCAACAAGCATACAAGATAAATTAGAAAGTGGTTACCTCTATTTCTTGATAACTAAATTTGAGAAAATTCAAGTAAGCCAAATTCACTCTACGTAAAATATATAATTACATGTTAATGAAATTAATAATAATTGATAACTAATACAAAATAACCCCTATAATTGACTCACTTTAATCTTTGTAGAAGAATAACAACAATTTATCTATTCCTCAAATTCTTTTAAAAATAAAAATTTCTAAAATTTTTTAACTCTGTTTCACTCAACAAAATCTTTAACAACAATAATTATATAATCACCTTAACTCTAATAGGCATAAAATTATCGATATCAACATCCTAGATCAATTAAATTTCTTTTCTAGCTTATATGAGCATAACCTAATTATTAAACAACATTTGAAACCTCCACATAATTAAAACTATTTCCAACTCTAAATCTAATATCAAATCATAACTTATAATTTTATATAACTCAAAATCCACAAAACTAAAAGGATTAAAATTTTAATAATATCTCCAATAACCTAAATAAATTGTTTAGTCTAAATTTAATCGGTCAAAAACATTCCTAAAGTATAATTTATGGTTTGTTTTAAAAAAAATTATTATAAAATCATAAAACAATCAAATGATAAACCTTAACCAATTAAAATCAACTATTAATGATCCTCTATATATTTATAATCATATATTAATAAAATTCAAAACTTGCCTAAAATCCTAATCCTAAAATATTCTCTAAATAGCACTAAATTATTATCATAAGAAAAAAAATTATGTAAAGCATCTTTTATGAAAGAAATTTTATGATTACAAATGATTTTTAATACTTTATTGATTTCCAAAAAACCAAAAATACTCCCACCAACATCTTACCTTCTGTCCTTTCGGAAATCACTTCACTTGCGTGAAGTGATTATTGAAGATATACCCTCTACCCTGCAACATTAAATAATAATATTTTCCCCCTTCTACTTTCCATTGAAAGTGCTTCTTTTTCTTCTTCTTCTGTTTTGAAAGTGAGAGTTTTTTGTTTGAAAAATTATATTTTAACCAAATCTCTTTTTTTATTTTAAAGATTTCCTACTATATTAATTATTATTTTTCTTTATTTTTTAATAATTTAATAATTATAAGTATATCTTAAAAATAAAAATAAAGATGTTACCAAAAAAAAAGATAGCATATTCTATAAAGGATGAGGGAGGAAAGCTTGTTAGTGGCATTGCATGTCATCCCTATAGGAAAAGATTGAACATATGAAGCAAGCTGCGAGATTGTGATGATTAGGGAGAGAGTGAGAAGAATGGGACAGAGGGAATCCTTATCAAGTAAAGAGAAGGACTAGTAAACATTTAAGGGTATATAAATTTATAAGATTCATAAATTCTTAATAAGTTCTTTTGGGTTGATTAAGAATTCATTGAAAATGTAGGTCTAAATCTGGATTTTGGTATTTCAACTAAATTTAATAAAGATTATCCCTAGATTTTATCTATTTAAGACACATTAAATGCCTTAATTAATATTTCTTGATTTATATAAATTAGTTAAAAGCATTTTATATTTTATATTTTAAATCAGACAAAGGCCTATCAAGGTCTCAATATTGCCTTGTCATTAAGATATTGTCATAACCTTAATTACAAGAATCCATATCTATAATATTTATATGCACTTCCTCATGTTATTTCTATTGCTCCCTCCTGTCCTTTTTTTTAATTATAAAGTCTGAAATTAAAAAACTTATTGTAAAATTATACAGTTTTAATTTATTTTTTTGAAAAATCATAAAAAATTTAAAAGTTATATTACCTTATAATTTTGTGTCGGATATAATGATTTAAAAAAAAACTAAAAAGAGCTCAAATTCAAAAAAAGTTATTGAAAAGAAGACTTTTTGTAGCTACATTTTAAATGCGCCCATAATCTCTTCATTATGCCTCCCATTCTTTACCTTTCCCATACTTAAAATTATACTGTTTTGGGTGGAAACGGGGAGGGTACTCTACCCTTTCCCCCCCTCAAAATAACAATTAAGCCTCTGAAATATGTTTTTAGTAGTATTTAATATTTTAAAATAGTTTTTGTGCACTATATATATAAAATAATTTTTTAGAAGTACCCAGTATCTATAAAGCTACACCTTAAAATATTTTTCTAGTAACATTTTATATCTTAAACTAAATTTTAGTGCATCTAACACTCATTATCCAAAATTTATGGTGCTCATTGCCATTAAAAAAACATTTTAGAGGCTTCTCGTTGCAACTAAAAAAATAATTTTGGGTGTTGAATGTGATAAAAATAAATTTAAGGCATAGAGTGTTAGTGAAAAAATAGTTTAGGATGTATCTTGTCAGACATTGAATGCTCTTGACAAATTATTTTATGCTATATAGTGAAAAAAATATTTATTAAAAAAAATACTTGAGAGGGTTAAATATTATTTTAAAAAAAAAGTAGAGTCCCCATAAAAAAAAGGGAGAATTGCTTAAAAATACTTTGGGGGTAAATTAATTGCTAAATGCTACCATGGATAATCTGTTGCATGCGACGGGTGATATGTTGCACATGATTGGAAGATATTTTGCACACAACGGAAAATGTTTGTACTTTCGTATAAAAGCTTTTTGCACACACGGAAGATGGTTACACACAACGAAAGATATGTTGCACATGATGGATGATTGTTTGCATGCTTGATACAATTTAACAATTAATTTACTTTTAAGATATTTTTAAGCCATTTTCAAAAAAAAAAAAAATCCACCCGTAATTTTGGATATGAGTGAGGCAAAAGATGGGAGGTGCATTTGACCAATTTTTTATTTTTTTAATTGTTTGGGATTATATTGTAATTTTCCCAACCTTTTATCACAATTATCTATTATATTCATATACCGTTCTTTCTGTTATTTCTATAACGAGTACATTTAAAAATCAATAAAACTTAGGCTACTTTATCTTAGAGAGACTAAGAGTAATAGTTTAAAATTTAAGGGATCAAAATTAAAATAAGGGTAAATTGAGGGACAAAAAATGTTATTAATCCTTTATACATTGTAGATAATGTTAAATCAAAAAAGAAAAAGAATTTAACCATTATTTAAAGGGTTAAAAGGTGATTTTACCATATAAGTTTTCACTAGGGACAACTTTGTCTCTAAAGTTTTTTGGGAGGCAATTTTACTCTGGCCGTTACCCCTGTTAATTTTGACTATTAATTATGTGTCATCTACTTCATTTTTTTAAAGTTAAATTTAAAATTTTCTAGAAAAATTTGCATCTTAACAAAAATGAGGGTGCTGGTAGGTGGATTGCCAGTTCAACATATTTGGTTAACTAACAATAAAAAATAACTGATAACAGTTAGGGTAAAATTGCTACATTTTTTACTCTTCCAGAACAAAATGGCCCCCGAAAAACATTCGGGGCAAAATCGCCTCTAAACCCTTTTATATAATGGTTAAATTCTTTTTCTTTTTTGATTTAACCTTGTCTACAATTTATGAAAGGTTAATGCCATTTTTTCACCTGAAGACTATCAAATTAAATTCATATTTTATGGCCTCCGAGAAAAAATTGAAGTTCCGGCAAAAACAAAAAAGACAAAATATTGAAGGGAAATTTATATATGGTATGTTGGCCAAAAAGGAAATTTACATATGATATGTGAATGGCATATTAATTTTTTGTTAATGGTCATTATACAGATAAGGGAATTCAATATAGGTTAGTTATTTTCATTTCATATGGCTTATTCGGACATCATTTTAGTGTAAATTTCTTTATTTTCTCATTTTATTTCTATAACCTTATCAAGGATTCATCCCTATCTAGTCAACCATAAAATAATCCTTTCATAATATGAAGCCAAAAAAGAGAAAACCTGCTTGAATAAAATATGCTCAAATTTCCAGTGGCCTTGTAGCTTAATTAATATTTGATTAGCCCTTCAGATTCATTTGAAAATAAGCTGAATTGAATTTATAATTTTGAACTAATAAATTGAAATAAAAATAAAAAATCTATTTAGTAAGTGACATCAAATCAACAGTGTTGTTGACAATACTTTTTGGTTTGGTAGGAAAATAGATAGAAGAAAAAATTTTTAGAGTTGGATTTAAAAAAAATATAGATGTGGGGTTACAAATTTTTTATTCTACATCTTTTCTTTATGAAAGTTTTATAACCTCATTTCTTTAATTTCTTAAAATTAAACTTGTAAGAAAATTCCCCCTCCCATTGTCCTTCAAATTTCTCATACCAAACACACTCTAAGAAATAATGATTCAACACCAAAAGAAAAATAATTGAGTTGGGCATGACCAACCCATTTTCTTCTCTCTCTCTCTCTCTAAAAATAGATTTCTTTCTTTTTCTTTCGATGATAAAAAAAGAAGAAAAAATTTTATATAAAAATAGAAAAAATTGAAGAAAAATTGCTATTTAAAATTTTTATTAGTCATAAGGATTTTTTAAATTTCTATGTAAAGAAAATGCCGGGTATTATATTTTGATTTTGGTGCTTACTGATAAAAGTTTTACACAGAGGGACATCTTTCACTAATTTTCTCAAATATTATTATTAGTGTGGGAAGTTTTATATTTAAATCATATATATGGAGGTTAAAGAAACAAATTTATAATGATTTTTCACTTATTAGAGGTCTTAGAAAGAGTATTACTCTCTTCCCATACAAATGAGTGAATGACAAGGGTGGCTCAATTCAAATGGAGGAGATAATTAAGAACCAAAAAAATCTTCTATTTGTGCACAGAAGAACACGGGAGGTGATTTATTAGCACTATAACAAATACATATGAAGTGCACATCTTTTAATCACTGAAAAGAAAACATGAAGCATGAAAAATGAAATGAAAGCTGTTAGAAAATATATATTTGTAATTATTATAAAATCATTAGAGATCAAGATCACTAGAAATTAGGGATTAGATTAGATATTATTGTTAAGAGCCATAAATGCTAGGGCTCATTCCTTATGTATATATTAGACCATTTTTTGTAAATGAATAATCAAGCAGTTCAGATTATTTTTCTTTACATGGTATCATAGTCAATTAAGGTTTTCTAAAAAATTTTCTAGCGTTTCTTTTTCCGTTTGGTCTCTATCATATTTCCTTTCAATGTTTAGGGCATTGGTGGGTGGTGAAATTTGTGAACATGCCTATGACAGAGAGCATTGGGAGGTTCTGATCGGCCTTGAATAGCGTGTGAGGCTTAAGCGCCACTCTGATTCTCGCCATCTGTCCATGAATAGGGGCGTAAGGCTATCTCTAGTGACCTTTTTTGGCTCAATTTAGTGCTTTCGACGTTGACTTCTCATTTCTGGCACGACTGTGGTGTTTCATACTTATATATGTAGGTTTGGTCACTGGGTTCTCCTCCTTTCATGTTTTTCGGCAAGTTTTGGGTTCTCTTTGGCCTCTTGTATGGATATTTCTATCTTTGGATTGTGGGTTGAGACAATTTTCTTTGATATTGGGTCACTAATTGGTTTCTAGTGTGATCTATTTGGCTACTGGCAATTGCACCATTTTGGTGTGTTCTAAGGCAAGATTTGAGGTGATGTCTTTCACCTTGTGAACTTACCCTTAGTTACTATCTATGTGAGATCTATTGGCATTTTCTTGTTGCTAGGAACCTCTATTATTGCCTTGGCGTCGTTTGGTTGGTCATTGGTGTGATCTTGAGTTGTTATCATTTTGGGTACTTGCTCTCACCTAATGGCTTACGCAGTGTTTCTTGGTTTATTTTCAGTTTGAGTCCTTTGTGTGGCTTCTGGGATTCTTGGTTAAGTTATTGTGGTTTGAATGCTCATTAGCTAGTTGTCCTTGGTTGGATGCTCTAGGAAGTTTTTTTTGCCTTTTTTATCATGTTTGGCTCTCTAAATCTTCTCTTGAGGTATTTTGTGGATGATCCTTGTGATGATGACATGATTTTGATTTTTATTGTAGAGTATCATGCGCTACAGAAGTATACCCTTAGATCTGTTAGTGGCCTTATAGCAACCGGTAATACTGAGATTTGTCTTGTATGAATTATGGATTCTAGTGCCATTGACCATATGACAAGTAACCATCATTTATTCTCCTCATTGCGCTTTATGCCAATCCTTTTAGTATAACAATTGCCAATGGTTCTACTTCTCATGTTCTTGAATCTGGCATAGTTCAACCTACTCTATTTGTTTCCTTATCCTCTGTCCTTAATGTCCATGGCCTTGCCTGTAACCTTCTACCTCCCAACAAGCTTACTTGACAATCAAACTCTTTTATTACACTATTTCCTGACCATTTTTTGATTCAATATCTCATGAGGAAGCAAGTTATTGATAGGAGCTATGAATCTGACGGCTATTACGTCATTGATGATCGGGTGCCGTGTTCAGTTACTTGCTTTGGTGGTTTGTCCTTTTTTACTAATAATTGTCGTTTGGATTATGTGCCTTTTTCTTCTTTTAAAAGTATGTATCCTCAGTTCCATCATTTGTCGTCTTTAGAATATGAGTTGTGTTAGTTTGCTATACACTATCGTGTTCATTTGGCACCTCAAGTCAATAAATGGACCGTGTCTCCCTTTGATTTAGTCCATTATGATGTTTGAGGTTCATGTTATGTCTAATCTAAGCTTAGTTTTAAGTACTTTGTTATTTTTGTTGATGATTTCTCTCACACCACCTGGCTCTATTTAATAAAAAATTGCTCTAAGTTATTCACTTACTTTTGCAACTTTTTTGTTGAGATCAAAACTCAATTTGGTGCATTTGTGAAAATCTTAAGGAGTGACAATGCTAAAGAATATTTCTGCCCAATTTCAAAACTATATACTGTAGCATGACATGCTTTATCAATCCTCCTGTGCAGATACACCAGTTCAAAAGGTGTTACAAAATGTAAGAATTGACATTTAATAGAAGTTGCGTGGGCTTTAATGTTTCAAATGAATATTCTTAAACCTTTTTGGGCTGATGTTGTGTCAACTGCATGTTTTCTTATCAATTGTGTGCCGTCTCTTATTCCTAGTGGTAACACTTTGTATATAACTTTGTTTTCTTCAAACTCCTTATTTCCTATTGATCCAAAAATCTTTAGATGTGTCTGTTTTGTTCAAGATGTTCATCCTACTATGACCAAACTTGATCCCACGTATCTTAATTTTGTCTTTCTTGGGTATTCTAGGGTTCATAAGGGTTATCGATGCTATCCTCCCACTTTTCATAGTTATTTTTTATCTACAGATATCACTTTCTATGAGTCAAATCCTTTCTTTCCTTCCTCTTATCCACTTAATTCCCCTGACATAGTAGAAGGCCTTGATGATATCTTGGTGTATGAGGTCCATTTACCACCAGTGTAAGCGTCTATTCCTGTATTTGCTAAACCACCTCTCCTTCATGTGTATCAAAAATGTTCGAGAGACAGTAATGTAGTTGATCATGTTTATGAACCACCAGTTCCCACTTCGGCGTTTGATCTGAAACTCGCTGCTCCTGCTATTGAACTCGCCCTTGAACTCAAATCAGTGTCTGATACCCCTGATACTTCTAATGACTTGCCCATCGCCTCACAAAGGTAAATATACTTGTACCTATCCTATCTATTCTTTTGGTTCCTATAACCACATGTCTCCTCCATCCTGTTCCTTTATTGTATCCTTAGACTCTATTACCATTCCCACTTTATGACTTCCTATTTTTTTAATAAATTTGAGATATATTTTGATATATTTGGGAAATCATCAATGCAAAATTAAAACTATTTTCATGAAATTTTAAGAGATATCTAATTGGGTGCATTATTTGTGGGATTTCAACTTAGAATATAAGTTTTCAAATTAAGGAAAGAAACAATAATAAGAAAATAATAATTGAAGTTTTTTAAAAAAAAAGGGAGTTCTAGTTTATTTTATTATTGTTATTATTATTATTTGTATTATTATAATACTATTGTTTCCCTTTTATGTTGATTGATAGGATGCTGATTTTGGAATAAAAGGAAAGGGGGGATACTTAAGCTACAAGTTACAATTGAAATAAAAGGAGGAGGAGGCAACAATATATTATGACTTATCATCATTTTGAATTACAATAAAAGAGAAAGAAAGGAGCTCGAGTTTCATTCTTCTTCTACACGGGAGGATAAGAGCTTTATGGAGAGGAGAAGATATTAGAGTAGCCACTTGGACAGAGGAGTAGTTGGAGTTTAAAGATAAGACTTTGAATCAATGCTCTGTCCTTCCCCCCTCTTTTTCTTGAGTTTTTGGATTATGAACTTGTTGCGGTTTTTTTTTTCTTTAGTTATATTTAGTTAGTTCGTTTGTGCAACCTAGAGGAGCTATAAACTTAGGGGTGGATTAGATTTTGTTTTCATTGTTTAGTTATAATTAATATTAATTTTGGTTACTTAATCTTGTTTAGCTATATCTATTTAGTGACTGACCATCATTGAATATGAATTTGAGCATTAGGATTTACCTTGATGAAGATAGACTATAAGATTAAGTAATATGGGATTAGATTACGATTTAATTTACAATTAGGATAGATATATACCTAATGACCCCATATAATTGTTGAAGAATGTGTTCGAGCTATCTTGCCTCTTGAGTGATTATGTTAGACATAACCATTTATATTTAAGAGAGGGTTGTGAGTAGACCGACAATCACTTATAGCTATTTATACTCGAGATTAATAAAATTGATATTAAGGCTAATTAAATTAGTAAAATCAATGTTTATGAAGTTAACATGGGACTAATAACTCTAGGTTATTTGTTTGATAATTGTATTAGTTTGTTTTAATTTGATTTTAATTTTCTTTTCATTTATTTGAATTCAATTTGATTTTCTCAAATTAAACAAAAGTGTAAAATTAGTGCTCAACCGGCCTTAAGTACCAAGTCTCTGTGGGAATGATATTTCACTTACTTTTTATTACTTGATATGGCCAATGCACTTGCGGAGTTATAGGCTAAAATTTTTTCCCTATAAATTTTTTGGGCAATTGTGAACACCCCATTTTGCCTGAACCTCACTCAAAAAATAAAAAATTAAAAAAAAAAGAGAAAAATAAAAAATCTTCTTATTGATGATGATTGTTGTCTAAATTGGCAATCATCATTAAAGGAGAAAAAAAAATAATAAGAAAATCCTCTCACTGATGATGGTTGGTATCTAAATTGATAATTATCATTAAAGGAAAAAAAACCCCCCCTTATTGATAATGGTTGTGGTCCAAATTAGTATTGTCATTCACTATGGGAAAATAAAAGAAATACAAAAAAATATCTCTCATTTTGATAGATTTAAATTAAGAATTTACTTCTGGGGAAAATGTAAAAAAAAAATTTAAAAAATCTCTTATTGATGGTGATTGGGCAAGCTAGGAAGTTTTATTAACATAAAATATAAAAAAATTAAATTAAAGAAGGAGTATTTATGAAGAAAATCCTACTTTGAAACTATAAATAGGAGAGTAAGAGACACAACAAATTGGGAGGGTAAAGACATAAGAAAATAGGAAGAGAAAATAGGCAAATAATGGTTAGAGATGTCTAAAAGTAAGAGTGAATTGTTGATTGTGTTCATTTTTTTATCTTCTTCTTCATACCCAAAGAAAGCCTATATCTTCATGGTTATGGTTACATATGTGAGCCTCGACACTAATGGCTGGAGGGTGGAATCCACCATGATTTGAATTAGTCTATTCTTCTTTTTTTCATTTATTTTTCTCTCTCCCCTCCTTTTCTTCTTATAACTTGGCCATATATACTTTTGCTTGTTGAATTCCAATCTTTCGTAATCAATTGTTAAATGGTGTTTGACTTTATGATTGTTGTGATATGATTTTTAATTGTTATGCCTATGTTATGTCTCACATGTATAATTGTTACCTTAATTTAATCACTTCTTATTTTTCAATTTCTCAAAGGCATGGTGCAAGAGGTGATGACTCATCTTTTATCTCCTTGAACTATTTTGAATATCATTGTTGTCTCCAGTATGTTCTTTCTCATTATCTTAATGTCATAATCGTACAAGTATCCTTTTGTCCTCTTCTTGAAAGTTCATTTTCCTTCTTATGGTTCAACTTTTATGAATAACAATCAAGGTTTTTTTAAAAAAAAGAAAAGGGTATTCTCATGCTTTGATGATATTACGTGGCCATCATATTTTTCTTGATTTCCTCACTTTGTCTTTTTGTAGCAAGGCTCAAAGCATAAGAGGGATATGCTCTTACCATGTCTTTATTGATTTTCTTGCCATCTTGGACATTCTACAATGAATGATATGTGGAGAATGCAATTCCGTGTTGACTTGATGAACTCTTGCGTTTTTTTCCTCTTTTGCAAATAAAAAGTTTTAAAATAAAAAAGAGGCTCTTTTCTTAAAATAAACAAATTTGGTTTTATATGAGAAAATAAGGAAAATGCATTTTGTAAAAAAAAATAAAAACCAAATAAGAAATTATTTTCTCAAATAAATTAAATAAAATTTTCCTAAAAGACACTAACTAAGTGCCTTGTGTAATACCCCATTTTTCACCAATACATTTATGTATATATTTGACATATATTTAGTGGAATAAGTGGTGAAATGTGGCGTATGAATTGATGAGAATTTATAGAAAATATTCCAATCACCGGTTATGCGTAATTTGGCTGAATAAGGGTATAAGAAGGCAATAAATGTACCGATAAAGGCCTATTATGGTAACCAAAATTCAAGAAAATAAGTGACATGAATAATGGCCTCATTTAAGTGTAAAAATGGGGTTAAGCCGAAGAAATGGGAAAAAATGATTTATTTTGGTAAATCATTAAATGCAGGGGCAAAACGATAATTTTGCCGAAAAGTGGAAAATAATTATTTTCCATAATATTCCCACTAATTTGAGTCAAATGGGAATTAAAAAGAGAAAAATGACTACTTGATCATTAATAAACCAATTTTGGTGAATTATGGTTAAAAATGGTCAAATAGTCAAAAAGTCAATGACTTGGTCAACAAGTTACGAGTTGGCACAATGAGATATTGGAGATTCAGATTTCCCTTGTATTTCTCATGGAATTTTTGGCTGTTATGTGGCATGGAGAGGGAAATAGAATTAATTAGAGAATTATGCTATTATGGACCAATGAAAGTATGCCAAGTGTCAAGTTTAATTAATCAAAGGATTATATCATCCTTTTCTTTACTTCATCAGCTCATTCTCACGATCAATTAGACCCAGACCCAAAGAGTGAAAGTGAGAGCTGGAGAACGAGAACTGAACGAAAGAAGAAGGGAAGCTAAGGATCATCCAAAACTCAAGGTAAGAAGTTGATACCTTTTGATTTAAGACTCCTAATCTCTCCATAGCCTCTCCTCCTCACCTCTCCATCATTGCTTTCCTTGTTGGACAACTGAATCAAACGTTGGTGGTATAGAGAGAGAAAATGTGTAGGAGAGAGAAAGTTGAAGAAATCAAGAGGTAACTTCCTAAACTTGTTCCTCTTGCTTGATTGTTGTTAGTAGAGTGATTTTGGGCTTGATTATGGTTCATTTGGTACAAGATAATCCAAGAAAACCAAATAGAATATAATAAGTAAGTGTCTCCAAACCAAGTCCAATGAAGGTCTAACTAGTTAATATATTGGTTATAAGTAGAAAGGAGGTGATTATGCTAAAGAATATGAGAATCCGACACAACTTTTCTAGGAATTTATTTCCCCTTCCCTGTGTTGGACGTGGAAAATGGATAGGAATTTGATAATTCTGATGCTTCCATTAGATTTAGGAGGCCAAATTGTGTAGGGTCTATGTTGACCCTGAAGTGAGAAAAGCCACGGAAAGCGAAATGACAAAATTACCCCTATTAAGCCTTATTTGAGTGCTGTCAAGGGTATTTTCGTCATTTGGGCTTGATTTTAGCCAATTTGAAGTTAAAAATGGATTATACACACGAAAATGTGTAGGAATGGCCAAAATCACGATTTTGAGAAAAATACTGATAATCATGACCTAAGGGGTATTTTGGTAATTTGGCATCATTAGGCTAAATTTACCAATATTATGAGTTTGGAAGGATGCATGGATGAGTCATAACTCATTTGTGGTATTTGAATATTTCAGGACTTGACAATCAGTCTGACCTCAATAGTTGCCGAGCTTGAATTGAGTGGGAAAGTTGCATAGAGAAGCAACCAGGTAGTAATCGTCTTCATATGACATGACATGCATATGTGTTGCTTGATAACATAACTAAAATGTCATACATGTTTAGATTATGCGAAGTGATCACCCGGGGCCTATCTTTGCACGTGTTGACACTTAACCTATAATATTCATATTGCACGAGCGGTGCGTGGGGCCTATCATTACGCGGGTGCCCCTCGGGCAACGAGAACCTGTCTAGCACGTTGTCAGTTATGAGATTGCATTAAATGCACTATGCACAGATGCCCTTGGGGCCATGAGAACTTGTCTAGCGCGATGTCAGTTTATGAATTGAATGTTTTGCACTAAATGATGTTTTGATAATTTTGTTGATGATTGTGTGAGTAAAGCATGCTTGTGTGTGTTATCTTATATACTTGATTGTGTTACTACTGAGATTCCTGTGAATCTCATTCTTGTCCCAAAAACAAAACTCTAGTATAGGGAGGAAACTCGCGGGGCAAAGAGAAGGTAAATTGATGAAGAGCTGAGGCCAAGCAATGAGAGAGCTTAGTCTGGGTTGTCTAGTCTCTTATTTGTTTTCTAAGAACTTTTATGTGTTTTGGGTTTGTATATGAAGTGGAGTAGTGAGAGGATATAAGTATTGTAAAATGAATTGTGTATAAATGTGCTTATATATGAATATTTATATCCTGCAGAGGCATTGTATAAAGTTCTAGCATTTTGGTACTCTGACGTTTATATTCGGTGAGTATTAGCTAATTGGTACTCTACCGTAGTGTTGGGAAATGAGGAATCACACCTTGCCTTTCTACCCCTAACAAACTACATAGACTTTAATCCCTCTAAAGGGTACGTAAACTCTAAACTTTCTTTCTAGGTCAAGTTCAATAATATAAATAATTATTTTTTTCTCATTTTGTAAATATTTTGTTTTTGGGTAATTATGATAAAATTTAAAATGGCCATATTTATTTGTAAATAATTAACTTAGGGTAACCATTTTTGTAAATAGGTGCTGTGGGGTGTTTAACACCTTCCCCATGCACAATAGACTCCTAAACCTATTTGGTTTTAATTTTTGAAATTTTTTTTCCAAATTATCCCTTTTTAAAATTTTAGTGGCGATTCCATATTTTTAAAATTTCGGGCGCTATAGTTTGACAACTTCACTAAGGAAGGTTTGAGAGTCAAACCCATTTAAGTTAAGTTTTAAAAATAATTTGGCCTTAATTTTCTTTTAATTACCCTTTATTATTATTTATTTTTATTTATTAAATTCTTTATTTATTTATTTTTTTCTCTATCTATCTGTGATTTGCTTAACATATGAGGGTTGGGTAGAACCTATGCTTATAGGTTGGTATGCTCTCCACACATATTGAACACATACACTATTCTCCTCACACACATTTTGGGCTTTGTACGTGGGTTTGTGAGTTCCTTAAGTGAGCGAAAGTTTCTAGCAGTCTCCTTGTAGGGTTTTCAGAACCTCTTGAGGCTACTGTGAAGATTTCATCCTAAATATTAATCATTTGGCAAAGTTGATCTCTGTGGGTTTTTAGAACCCCCTGAAGGTCAATTTTGTCAGATGGGGTCTTCATCTTTATGATGAGGGCAGTTAGGAGACCTTTAACTGCGAGAATTAGAACCACCTTGAAACTATGATACATATTAGTAGAAATTTTTGACATACCCAATTAATTAGTACTTGTCTTTCTTAGAGTGTATATCCCCTAACCTAGGGTTATTCCTAAAATAGGACATTACAGGGAACTTATTTATTGTTGACAATATTATTTGTCATCTTTGCATAATCAAGGAAACCCCTATAATTAAGCGGCTAATTGTCACTTCACTTGAGTATGTATCTAGCATCACTCCAAATATAGGCACATCACAAAGACGGTATATGCATTAGACAACTAATCTTTGTCTAAGGGTTTATGACCCTAAAAGACTATAAGCTCATTACATCTATCATGTAAGAAAATATCTCAATAAGAGATAACCCTTTTAAGGCTTATAAGGCATTATTACATCATTTATAGGCCTTTTAGCTTTATTTGATATGAGCCTTAGATATAATCATCATTTTTAAAACCCTTAACAACGTGATAGCTTGGGCCAATTCGTAGGTTAATGGGCACTTTATTCTTCCTACGAGGTAATGGATCTCTTGAGGAGGTGGAGTTCTTTTTTTCAATGTCCATTATCTATATCATAACTTGAAGTACATATCATCACTCTTTTATGTCTTATGAGGCATCCTTGGATCATTTATTAGCATTCAACTTCATTTGATGTAGGCTTTGGATATAATAAACATAATTGAATAAGGAGGCAGAAAAAGGAAAAAATGAGCATGCAAATAAAAAAATAAAAAAGTAAAAAAATGCAGTCATATATTTAGTTAATAATGCTTGTATAGAATATATTTCCTTAAAAATAACTTCATTTACCATTTTCAATGTCATCCTTCCTTCACACAAACAATTATTCCTTATTCCTAATGTGAGGCTAAGATTTTTGTCTTTTCACTTTCTGATAGTATTATTTTTGATTGGAGGAAACTATCAAGGGTCTAAAAACTTTTTTTTTTGCAAAAGTTTCCTGTATAGAGGTAATATCATACTTTAAAGAAGCTTAGTTTTGAAAATGATTTCACCCCATATTGATGAGGCTAGTTTTAAAGATAAATTGTTTAACTTGGACATAATATGATGATAATTACACAAGTCGTGTGAGGATTTGAGCCTATTGATATGATTTCATTTTCATGTGTGTACCACTTATCCTTTACCCAATCTAGAACTTAGCACGTATCTTGTTTGAGGTTAGATTTGATGTTCATTTGTGATATAAAGAGGACCAATGCATTAATTTTTCATCCTTAATAAAAACAAAGCCAAATAGCCATCTTTACATGATACCATTTGAGCCTATGTGATATTCCTTTCCTATCCCTTAGTATGTAAAAACCACAAATATGTTTCTTACCTCTTATTCAAGTTTCTTTTTTGCTTTCTAAGAGGACCCACTCTTCTTAATTAGAGAAGTATGTGTACACTCTGAAAATTGTTAAGACTTTGAGATGAATCTTGTTAAAAAATTATTAGTTGAAAGAAAAAGAGAAAAAAGAAAAGAAAAGAAGCTAGCTAAGTTGAAAACCCGTAAGGGCAGTTTAGGCAAAAGTTAGAGCAAAAAAAAAAAAAAAGGAAAAAAGCTCACTAAGTTGAAAACCCGAAAGGACAGCTTACACAAAAGTTAGAGCAACAAAAAAGAAAATAAAATAGAAAAGAAAATGAAAAGAAAGATGAGGTAAATATGAAGGGAAACATGGAAAGAGCTTTATTTAGTTATTCTTTTGTTTTAAGGCATTTAGAGCATACATTGGCTTGTTTGGTTCTTATTGCTCTTAGTTATTATGAGTATCTACCTTAATTGTTAGATATCTTTTATCTTTTACTCAGGGTACTTTTGGCCTTTTATAGCACCCTACTTCTTGGTTAGAGGAGCATGTGTATATTTTTATAATTTTTGAGGCTGTCAAGGTAATTTGGTTGTAAGGTTGTTTTCTTTTGGATATTTTAAATTTTTAAAAGTGGTTAAAAATAATGAAAATAAAAGAAATATTTGAAAAAATAAGAGAAAAATAAAAAGAAAAGAAGCTTGATCAGTTAAAAACCCATAAGGATAGCTTAAGCAAAAGTTAAAGTAAAAAAAAAAAATCCAAAAAGCTCGCTAAGTTGAAAACTCGAAAGGGCATCTTAGGCAACAGTTAGAGCAATAAAAAAGAAAAGAAAATAAAAATAAAATGAAAAGAAAGATGGGGTAAATGCCAGGGGAAATATGGAAAGAGCTTCCTTCAGTTGTTCTTTTGTTTTAAGGCCTTTAGAGTGTATATTTTATTGTTTGGTTCTTATTGCTTTTAGTTATCATGAGTATCTACTTCGGTTCTTAGATATCCTTTATCATATACTCAGGGTATTTTTGTTTCTAAGAGAACCCTATCTTCCAGGTTAGGGGAGTATGTGTACATTTTTATGATTTTTCAGGCCGTCAAGGTAATCCGGTTGTAAGGTTGCTCTCTGTTAGATATTTTAAAGTTTGAAAAGTGACTAAAAATAATGAAAAGTAAAGAAACAGTGGAAAAAAAGAAGGAAAAAATAAAGGAAAAAAAAGCTTATTAAGTTGGAAACTTGAAAGAGCTACTTAGGCAAAAGTTAAAGCAGAAAATGAAGAAGAAAGAAAAAAGCAAGAAGAAGAAAAAAAAAAGCTCGCTAAGTTGAAAATTTGAAGGGGCGGCTGAGACAAAAGAAGAAGAAGAAAAAGAAAGGAAAAAAATAAGAAGAAAGAAAATAAAAAGAGCGATGAACAAATACATAAAATATAAGAATAGAAACTGGATATTCTTCACTCCTCTTTACCCTTTATTTGTACCCAATGCCCACATAAAAAAGTCCTTGTAATCTATGTTAATATATGGCTTTTTTAGTGATAGAGAACTTAGATTATTGCTAAGCTTATAGAACAAGAATGAGATAATTTGGATATAGAGAATAAACACTAATCTTCAAACACTGAGTGGTGAGAGTAAACACTATATCTGGTGAGGAAATCGTTGCGGCATTGTATTCTTGTTAAACCTTTTACCTTAATGCTACCTAACTTGAGGTTGGTAACATGATTTAGATAATGATGCATTGATATATCTTTTGATCACCTATTCTTATGACTTGGACGTTGTCTTCTATGCTTTAATTCCTAAGATTTCATGACTGGATGTTAACACCTTGCTAGGTTTCTTGAGTTATGCTCATAGGTATTTCCTTAAGCATTTAGGTCTAAGTAATTCTTTCGTTTCAATCCTTTTCTACTCCTATTGCGGTATATGAGCCTTTTCTAATTTTATCACCTCACGTTTAAGACATTACCTTCATTCTATTTGCCTTTCAATAAAGGGCACTAAGTTAGAATATGGGGCTTCTCCTCAATTCTGTTGCTCCCATCTATTTTTCAGAACAACACTGACATTGTTAAATGAAGTCTTAAAAAAATTGAATATGAAAATATTAAAGATGAAGATAGACAAAAAATAATTTCTCATGTTGCACAAATTAGCATAGGCTAAGGAAAGAAAGTTGAATATTCAAAACTTGGCTAATTGCTCAAAAGTCATTTCTTTTATTAAGAGTTAGCACTAAGTTGTACCCAAAGAAAAATTGTAATATCTTATAAAATTGGGCAAACCTTTCTTGCATTGGTCTTTGCATTAATTATACCCTCACTTTACTTAACATGTAACAAATTAGGGGGCAAATTTAAAATTAAGTTTTCAACAAAAAAGGCTTCATTAATATTATGTCATGAATTTCCTCGAAGTGTGCTTTTACTAAGACTGGGGCAAACCTGAAAGCTTCTCAACAAATATCATAATGGCCTAACAAGAATAACATCCTATATGAACTCATAAGTGAAAGGGTTTTGAATAAGGCTAAGGCCAAAGTAAGGGCAACATCATTGATCAGGTAGCTTATCATCATCATCATCTCATAATTTCCATTGAACATCTTCATCTCCTTATTATCATTATCATCCTCATTAGCTCTTCATCATTTTCACAATCATCATCCTCATTTCATCATTTCCTTATCATTATCATAATCTCCTTATCATCATTATCATTGTTGTCATCCTCATTAGCATTTCATTGTCATCATTCTCATTAGGATTTTCTTATCACAATCATTATCATTTAACATACTGCATAAATAGGGCACTACATAATTAGTGTCACGTTACTACCACTATTACTATTTTCATTTACATGAGTACTTCATCTTTTTCATTGTATTCATCATCCTTATTAGGTTTCATCATCACTACCATCATCATTATCAGTGCTATCACCTTCATCATGATCATCTCACCATTATCATAATCTCCTCATTATCATGGCCATCGTCATTCTCTTCATCATCATTATTGTCATCCTCATTAGGATTTCATTATCACTACCATCATCATATCAGTTTTATCACCTTTATCATGATCATCTCCACCATTATCATAACCTCCTTGTAGTCATGATCATCATCATTCTCTTCATCATTATTGCTATCATCAGTGTCATATTGCATGTTTGGGGGTACTATGTGCTTAGTGTCACATCATCATCTATGACAGCCCTATTAGGCTTCATCTTCATCATCATTAGTGTCATTATCATATTTCATTTTAAGTCACTGCGTGCTTAGTGTTGTGTCATCACTACCATAGCCATTACTATTTATGACTTCCTCATTAGAACTCCATCAATATTTTTATCATCATCAAAAACCTCATTATGTGGGGGTATCACACGCTTAGTGCCAGATCACGACTATTATCATCGTCATTTATGGCATCATTATGAATACTTCATTATCATCTTATCACTATCATCGTCATTATTAATGTCATCATCTTTATTGGCATTATCATAAGCACTATTCTAAGGGGCATCTCGTGTTCAGGGCACCTTTTTAAGCCCAATAACAGTAGGCACCCTTTCAAAACCATGTATCAGCAGACACCCTCAAGGCCCAGTAATGGTTGGCATCCTTTTTAAAGCCATGTATCGGTAGACACTCTTAAAGCCTAGTAAAGGCTGTCACCCTTTCAAAACCTTGTATCAGCAGGTACCCTCAAAGCCCAGTAAGGGCTGCTACCCTTTCAAAGCTCTGTGTTGGCAGACACCCTTAAAGCTTAGTAATGGCCTGTACCCTTTTAAAGCCCTGTATTTGCAGGCACACCTTAAAGCCTAGTAACAACTGTTATAATTCTTTCAAAGCCCTATATCTACAGACATCCCTTAAAGCTTAGTAATAGCCAACAAAATTCTTTCAAGCCCTGTTTTGGAAGGTACTGTTCTTTAAAAGGCCTATCTCGATAGGGACTACTTTTCAAGCACAGTAACGGCTGGTATAATTCTTTTACGTCCAACCAAAGTCCTATGTAATTAGGTGCTTTACTTTTATTTCAAGTGATCTTCTAGCTCCATTATTGTTCTTTTCCCTTATGAACCAAGTAAAGAGGGGTATGTGCATTGTATTTTGTCCAAACCCTCCTTAGTTCCAAGGAGGCACTCTGTTCTTTTGGCTAGAAAAATTATGTGTTCTTATCTTTACTTGTTTCAAAGACAAGAATCTTACTTTTCTCCAAAAACTTGATAAGAAAAACTTTAGCTTATAACTTGGCAAGTACACAGGCCAAATCAAGTAATACATAGTGAGTGAAGGATTGTTCCCACTGAGATTTGGTACTTGAACCCGATTGAGTATTGATTTTACACTTTTTTTTAATTAGACAAATCAAATTGAATTTAAATAAGTGAAAAGAAAATTAAAATCAAATTAAAACAGACTATCACTATCAAATGAGCAATTAGAGTTACTAATCCCTTATTAACTTCATAAATCTTGATTTCACTAATTTAATTAGCCTTAATATCAATTTTGTTAATCTCGAGTATAAATAGCTATAAGTTCCTGTTGGTTCATTCACAACTTTCTCTTGAGTATAAATGGTTATGTCTAACATAATTACTTAAGAGGTAAAATAACTCGAACACACTCTTCAACAATTATATGGGGCCATTAGGTATATGTCTATCCTAATTGCAAATTAAATCATAATCTAATCCCATATTACTTAATCTTAGAGCCTAATTAAAATTTTCTTTGTCAAGGTAAATCCTAATATTCAAATTCATATTTAATGATAGCTAGTCACTAAATAGATAAAGCTAAACAATTAAGTAACCAAAATTAATATTAATTATATCTAAACAATAAAAACAAAGTCTAATCCACCCCTAAGTTCATAGCTCCTCTAGGTTGCACAACAAACTAAGTAAACATAACTAAAGAAAAACATAGCAATATATTCATAATCCAAAACCTCAAGAAAAAGAGAAAAGAAAAAGGACAGAACATTGATTCAAAGTCTCATCTTTAAGCTCTAACTACTCCTCTGTTTAAGTGGCTATTCTAATATATTCTTCTCTCTGTAGACCTCTCGTCCTCTCATGCAGAAGAAGAAGAATGAAACTCAAACTCCTTTCTTTCTTTTTTCTTGTGATTCAAAATGGTGATGAGTCATAATATGTGGTTGCCTCCTCCTTCTTTTATTTCAATTGTGACTTGTGGCTTAGGTTTCCCCCCTTTCCTTTTATTTCAAAAGTAGTGTCTTATCAATCAATAGAAAAAGAAAACAATATTATACTACTACTGCTATTACTATTACTACTATTACTAATAATAATAATAATAATAATAATAATAAAACTAAAAATCTTTATTATTTATTTTTTAAAAACTTTCAATTATTATTTTCTTATTATTGTTTCTTTTTCTAAACTTGAAAACTTATATTCTAAGTTGAAATCCCATACATGATGTACCCATTAGATATCTCTTAAAATTTCATGAAAATATTTTTAATTTAGTATTGATGACTTCCCAATTATATCAAAATATATTCAAATTTATTAAAAATAGGAAGTCATCACCACTACTCTCTATCAAGCCTTGGCTTATCCCAGTTGGCACGCTGTAATGGAAGAAGAAATGATGACCTTTGATAAGGTAGGTACCTGGACTCTCGTTGATTTACCTTGTGGAAAGAAAGCTAACGGGTATAAGTGGGTGTTTATGGTAAAGCCAAAAGATGATGGTACCTTAGAACATTTGAAGGCTTAACTAGTTGCCAAATGATATACTCAGACCTGAGGTGTTTACTATTCGGAAACATTCTCTCTTGTAGCAAAACTATCCTTTGTTAGCATCTTCATTCCTATGGTAGCTACTTATGGTTGGAATCTTTACAATTGGACATTAGAAATGCTTTCTTGAATAGTAATCTTCTTGAGGAAGTTTACATAGAGCAACCACCTGGTTTTGTTGCTCAGGTGGAGCGAGAGAATGTATGTCATTTTCAGAAATCTTTATATGGCTTAAAGCAAAGCCCTCGTACTTAGTTTGATAGGTTTAGCTCTATGGTTAAAAAGTTTAGTCTGAATCAGAGTAAGTGTGACTATTTTGTGTTTTTTTAGCGGAAAAATGTTGTCATAATTCACTTAGTGGTATATGTTGATAACGTTGTTATTATGGTAGCAATACTTTAGGAATCTCATCACTCAAAGCCTTTCTTAATTCTTATTTCCAAAAAAAAAAAAAGGATCTGGGTCCATCAAAGTACTTTTTTGGGATTGAGGTTATGAGAAGCAAGAAGGGTATCCTTTTGACATAAAGGAAATATGTTATTGTCCTGCTAAAAGAAAAAACGAAACTTAGAGCAGCACCAAGTAAATCTCCTATGATTTCTAATCCTTTTTTGGACATTGATGATAGTGTACTATTTGACGAGCCACTTGAGGATGTGAGAAAAAAGGTTGATCTTGAGAAGATCAAATCGTTTGTATATCCTGAGAGATACCTAGATTGATTGAGATATTGAACTATCTCACGGTACATCACTTTGATATGACCTTTCCAGTGAATGTGCTTAGCCAATTCATGACAACACTGACCCTTACTTAATAGGAAGCTTTGGTACGTGTCTTATATTACTTTCAGGGCTCACTTGGTTACGGTATACTTTGTATGACTCATGGCCACTTCAAGATTGAATGCTTTTGTAATGTAAATCATGTGAGGTCAAAGGCTACTAAAACATCCACCAGAGGATATTACATGTTTGTGGGTGGAAATTTAGTGCCCTGGAGGAGTAAGAAGCAGGATGTGGTTTCTCAGTCTGGTGTAAAAGCTGAGTATAGAGCCATGGCTCAATTAGTACAAGAAATTGTGTGGATTCACCATTTAATGAAGGAGGTTAGTCATGCTATGTCACTATATGCGGAATTGTGATGTGATAATAAAGCTGCTCTACATATAGCCTTAAACTTTGTGTTTCATGAATGTATGAAATACATTGAAATTGATTGTCACTTTGTACATGATAAGATCAAGGATAATTTTATTTCTACTGAGCATATACAGTTTAATGATCAATTGTGCGATCTTCTGACAAAAGTTTTAAATAAGACTCATGTTAACTATCTTTATAATAAGTTAGGCTTGATTAACATCTATACTCCAACTTAAGGGGGAGTGTTAGAAAATATATATTTGTAATTATTATATAATCACTAGAGATCAGGGTTACTAGAAATCATTGATTATATTAGATATGGTTGTTAAGAGCCATAAATGCCAGGAATCCTCCCTTATGTATATATAGACCTTTTCTGTAAATGAATAATCAAACAATTCAGATTATTTTACTTTACATAGGCTAATAAAATAAAAAAATGTTACCTTTTACTAGCAATTATTTCTTTTTTCTCTTTTTCTCCCTTTTATATTAAAATAAAGAGCCAACAACATATGAATAGGGATTACGTGATTAAGACTTCATCATCTATAAAAAAAAAAAGAAAAAGAAAAAAATAGAGTGAGTAATAGAGATACTTAACATTAATCAAATGTAATTTTGGGTAAAAACAATAAAAGAAAATATCGTATAATGAAGGGGAAAGACAGAAAAATATTGTCAAAATTAGTAAAAGATAAATAAGTATGTTGAATTTCAATAATTTCAAAGGGATTGATTTGAAATTTTGAAATGTTGCAAAATTTAAGAAATTACCTAACCACCCTTATTTTTTTGGAAATAAAAAACCTCATTCCCCTTGCCCGCAATCAGAGCTCCTACATTGGTGACCGACGGTAGTGGCCTTTTTTGGAGAACCAGTGACCTTGCCGGCGATCGTCAGCCGGCGCTTTGGCCTTGGCAACCAGTCACAAGAGCGCCAGTGGTCTCATTTGTTTTTGAATTTTTTAAGCAAAAGTCGTCAATATTGATACTTGAGTTGTTAATATATATACTAAAGTTGTAAATAAGACTAACTAGAGCTTCGGCGGGGTTTTATATATATATATTTTTGAAATTTTCAAACAAAAGTCATCGATAGGTATGCTTAAGTTGTTAATATACATACTAAAGTTGTAAATATAGTCAATTGGAGCTTTGACTGTTTCATATATTTTCTACGACTTTAGTATGCATATTAACAACTCGAATATGCATATTGACGGTTTTTGTAAAGTTCAAAAAAAATATATATATATAGGACAACCAGTAGCTAGAGTTGAGAACTTTTATTAAAAAAATAAGTTGGGTAATTTTTCAAATTTTTAAATATTTTAAAATTATAAATTAGTCTCCTTTGAATCATTGAAATTTAACATACTTATTTATCTTCTACCAATTTTGATTGTATTTTTCTGTCTTTTTCCGCATAATGAAATAGCATGAGATATAACTTAGCCAAGTTTGGTCTACCATTTCTGGATTGTTGTGGATCCATCATAAGGTTTCCCTTCGGCACTTCTTTGCTCACCAACTCGTGCTACTTAAAAGATGAATATAATAAGTAACATATGCCCAAGTTATTCATTTGAATTTCGAATTAAATGAAGCTGTCATTTTAACTTCTCTAATTTTATCAACAGATGAAATAGAATTTTGTTATCTTAAATTCATTATTGGAGATATGAAAGGGCTTCGATCTGTGTGGACAGAAAAAGTCAATACCTTTGGGAAGACAAATATAAAACAGAGAAAGAAAGAAACTTGCGAGTCTTGCTTTTTTGTTATTCTGCATATAACTTTAAAAAAGGTTAAATAAGTATGCATATTAAAAGCACTTTTTTAATATTTATATGCTTGAATGAAATATGGTTATTCTTAGTGTTTTATTTTTTCGGTGGTCCAACCAACATGTGACAATAAGTGTAAAAGAGATTAAAAGATACAAGGTTATTAGAAAACACTCACCAGATGGATCTATGGCTCTTGAATCATATGGAAAGGAAAATGCCTTTTTTTTTTAAATTTTTTTATTATGAATTTTCCTCTCTTAGTTATACGATGCTTTTCAATATCCAACAATAGAATTCGGCTTACGTCTTTTGCGAATAAATCCGCTACGCGTCTGCTGCCTACAAAACGGCGTCGCTTCGTCAGCAAATCTGGGCTGTCCGTCTCTTATAATTAAATGGACAGTGATAAGATAGTACTAAATAAAACGACGTCGTTTTGATTGAATGATCTCGTCCGTTCATTTCAAGACTCAATCTCAGCCGTCCAAAGCTTTATTCATTAAATCAGCCCACCTGATTCAGAATTTTGGCACGCTGTGCTGTTCGTCTGTGGGAAAACGCCGAAGACTGCTTGCTGTCGTGTTTGGTACTGCATTCCACATGATTTATGATGTATGGATATATTTATTTTGAAGAATGTTGCATCAATTAATGTTTGTTTTTTACCTTATATCATTTTTATTGTGGTTAAGTAATTGTGCTCGAGAGGGATTACGAGAGATTAGGAATTTGCATTTAATTGTGTGTTTTTATGGAAAGATGGAGTATTTTTAAGGCAATTAACTAATTTTATATTTTTAATAAATTAGTAAAAGATGACTTATAGATTGAGATGAGAATATTACATTAAATTGATGATGATATTTTATTTTGTGCTTGGGTTATGATCAAGATTGACTATACAAATCCATACTTATTAATCCCCTTAAACACTAGGAATATATTTATACCATGGATTTTTGATCAATTTTAAGATTTTTATACACTGGGAATAGATTTATTAATCCCCTACATACTTATTTTATATTGATGATGATATTTTATTGTGTGCTTGGGTTTTGATCAAGTTTAATTTTGCAGGAGTTTTATACCATGGATATAGATTTAACTCCCAGACTTAATTTTGAATTTGACAATTTAGAAGAAGCATGAGAATTTTGGAAGGCATATGGTAGGAAAACGGGTTTTGGTGTTCGAAAATAAAGCTTTAACAAGAGTAGAAAAGATAAGACCGTATACACTTCTTATTTATATGTGTGCTGTAAAGAAGGGGTGAGAAAGTCAGAGAAAGAAGAGATGACAAATAAGAGGCTCAGGGATGAGACAAGAACAGGTTGCAATGCCAGAATGAAAGTTAAGCAAATAGATGGAAAATACAAAATAAATGAAGTTTGCTTGGAGCATAATCATCCTCTTCAGGAACCTGAAGCTGTTCACTTGTTTGCATCGTTTTGAGAACTATTACCAGCTTAATGCTATGAATTAGAAAATGCTGAAAAGGTTGGAATTAGTCAAAAATCAGCATTCAATTTGCAAAGTCAATATGCAGGAGGTCGAACCAATTTGGGATTTATAAGAAGTGATGTAAAGAATTATCTTAACTCAAGAAGGCAGTGATCCATGAAATATGGTGATGCTGAATGTATATTTTAGTATTTTGAGAAACAATTAGTAGAAAACCCATCATTTTTTCATGCTCACCAAATGAACTTAGATGAGCAAGTGACAAACGTATTTTGGGTTGATGCGCGTATGCTGGTCGACTACGCTTGCTTTGGAGAAGTTATTTCTCTTGATATAACTTATTGTACGAATTGTAATCATAGACCTCTTATAATTTTTTCTGGCTTCAACTATTACAGAGGAGGAATAATATTTGGAGTGACATTGTTGTATGATGAGACTGTTGAGAGTTTCAAATGGCTCTTTGAGACTTTTTTATGTGCACACAAAAATACAAAGCCATTCATCGTTTTCACTGACCAAGACGCTGCTATGTCACGAGCATTACAAGAGGTGATGCCAGATACAAAGCATGCTTTGTGCACCTGGCATATTTTGAGAAATGCAATGAAGCACCTCACAAACTCAATGCTTAGTGATTTCAACCATTTTATGTATAACTGTTGGGATGAAATTGAGTTCGAAGAACGTTGGGAAGAATATTATCAAGACATGATATGACAAAAAACTCATGGTTGATATCTATGTACCAAATCAAAGAGAAGTAGGAAGCATGCTATATGAAGAACTCAATAACACTTGGCATGAGAAGCACACAAATAAGTGAAAGTGTTAATGCATCTGTCAAGAGTTGCACCCATGTTAAATTGGATATCAATCGATTCTTCCAACAGTTTGAACAAGTCCTGGAGGATAAGCGCTACAATGAACTGAAAAGTGATTTTGAGTCACTTGACAAGTTGCCAAGGTTGATATTACAGAGTTCAAATATGCTTTGTCAACTTTCTGATGTGTATACTCGCTCCATTTTTTACTTGTTCCAACGGGAATGTGATCTTCGTGATGCTACATGTATTAAAGAGAGAAAAGAAAGGTCACCATAGATGAGAATGATGATGCTGTCATGTTTGATTATGTGATTACCATGGATGGTAGCAAACGGGAACATAACTTGACATATGATCCTTCCACAGATACAATTACCTACAGTTGTAAAAAGTTTGAACGATTGGGTATATTATGCTGTCATGCCTTGAGGGTATTGCATGAATGTGATGTCAAATTACTCCCCAAGAAATATATAATTAAGAGGTGGACAAGGGAAGCACGATGTGGTGTCGTGTATGATATAAACGAAGAACAAATTGAAGTTGATCCTAGATTACAAAGATCAAATAGGTACAGACAATTATGTCCTCTACTTGTTAAATTAGCTAATGATGCATCAGAAAGTCCAGATGCATTCTCTCTTGTTCATGAAGGTGCGTTGGAATTAAGCAAGAAAGTGGCTGAACTTCATATTAAATATATATCAAACGATAGTAATGGTGATAGAGGTAATGGTGGAGGCAAATTCATTGGCTTAAAAAAGAGATATGGTAGAAATATAAGTAAACGGATTAAGAGTTCTATTGAAATCAATCAAAGAAAACGGGGAAGAAAAGCCTCTAAAAAGCCTCATCAACCTTCACAGGTATACTTTTTATCTATTTAATTTTTTTGAGAAGCTTCTTATATATTTATTATTTTTTTTGTGGCAAATGTGTTTTAGGGACACTGTAGTGAACTTCAAGCACAACATGATAATGTCATGTTAGATAATTGTCAACCCAGTCAAATGACTTTTATAAATTTATTAATGGTACGTCATATAATGGGTGTGCAACATTATTAACTATTTTGTTTATCTAAGAAATGTATATTGAGACATTTTTTTATATTTCTTGATTGTAGGCACCACTTGAATCTGACATCACATTGCTTGAAGCACTGGATTTCAGTCAAACATACAATTCAGGTACTCATAAAGAATGATGAGAGTATCATTAAAAACATGTAGTCACTTTTATTGAAATCTGAATTTTTTTACATATCAGTCTCATCTTAAGACAGACGATAAGTTCAATACTCTCACTATATATTCATTGACATTACAAAGTTACATTGTGTTGTAAATACAGGTTCAATGATTGGCTTAGATCCTCCTACATGAAGTCTCTACTCCTTTGAACAACTTTTGGCTTCCTTTGGGCTCCTCTCTTTGTTGTAAAAGAAGCTCATCATGGTGTTCTTTTGGCCTAGTCTCTATTCTAGTGAAACAAACTCATTATTTTGTGCTCTTGTATTGCTCTCTATTTTGTTGAAGGAAGCTCATTGTAATCTATTATGAAACAAAGTGAAGTAATAGTCATTTGTTTGTATCTGGAGAGAAAAAGATGATCACAACATTGATGAATTCACAAAGTTACCTATTCAATGAATTTTTAAGCTCTTTTGTCTTCAGTTGAGTCATTTCTCCTGAAAAGTTACCTTTTCAATGAATTTACAGATACGCAATATACAACAACAAACAACAGCAACAGGTAATACAACAATATGGTGGATATAACAAGCCCATATGGTTTGGAAGAGGACCATATGACATGGAAGGATATATTATGCCAGTTGCAGATGAATCTGAATCTAACCTTGTCTAAATCTAAAAAATGAAATTGAAGATTAAGACCTAAATGCATATAAATGATTAAGACCTAAATGCATATAAATGAAATTGAAGAATAACCACCTTAATGTCCCTGTGCATGATTCCATTTTTGTGCAAGTACTCAAGTCCTAGCAGTAACTGCTTCGTGAAAGTTCTAATAACTTGTTCTATGAAATAATGGTTCTATACTTTTTGATAGAATTAAGTAGTACATGCATTAAATAGCTAAACTTACAGCCTCAGGGAAAGCTCCAAACTTCCCCAAAAGTGATGATATGGATCCACCTGATACAATAGTCACTGGGATGAGTTCAACGTAGAAAATAGCTAAAATACTAAGCAAATAAATTGCAAAAATAAATTTGAACCTGTGTATTCTCCTTCGAAGCACTGCTAGCCGCGATCAGAACCTATAAAATCAGAAAAAAACAAAATAAATGCCAACTTTTGTGGTATAATATAAATATACTATAGGCAAATGTAAACACAGCATCATTTGGGAGCAACATCATTTGCAAGGATATTTCTCATCATCTTAGTTTCTTTTCTAATTTTAATGTTCTCTTAGCCGATCCCCCTCAATTGTCAGAAACTCAAGCAAGCACATACCAAAAGCATAGATGTCAACAAGTTCATTGTATTCTTCTTCATAAAGCTCGGGAGCCATAAACTCCGGAGTATCTAATTACAATTAAAAATAAAGACTTACAACATGGTTCTAAAAGTTAGTCCAATCTAAAAACAGACACAAATGGGATGATTTCACAAAAAATGTTACCCATAACACTATGAGCTGAATTGGCTTGCTGAAGTATCGCAACCAATCCCAAGTCACTAATTTTAACCTCACTATGATTTCCATTGACAAAAATATTGTCACACTTTAAATCTCGATGAATAACTGGCGGATCATGACTGTGAAGATAAGAAAGGCCCTCCAAAATCTATCTAGACCATTTCTTCAATGCTCTCAAGTCAATATGCTTATGTTTCTGACGATATCTAAATAAAAAAAAGTTAAACATAACACAATGGTCTATCTTCAAACAATAAGAACAACAATATAAGAACCAAAATACACAGATAAACTCACTGGCATAACGTTCCAGAAGTGAAAATTTCAATGATGAAGTTGATGTTCTCATTCTTTGTATCGACCCATGAATTGTAAAATTTAATTATATTTTTATGCTTCAAAGTCTTCAGCAAATGCACTTCTGAATATAGGGGCTCCAAATCCTCATTATTACGCAATAAATCTGCCACCTTAACCTGATTCCAAGCTACTTCAATTCCTGCCAACTCATCAAATGCTCTATATCTATATTTTTCTAGAAAGTTAAGAGCATGCAAATGATCCACAAAGTGTTTGCTCTCGCATGAATTGATGTTACTTATTCAGTTGTTATCGTTCATTACATAGTCTATTCAGCATAGAAAACTGAGAAAAAGGATACACCTTCTTGAAAGCACCTTGCCCCAAATCCTCCTTGTACTGTGAATACCAACCATCAAATGGAGAATAGGCATTAAGCAAAACAAATTCGTTAGGTGACCATCCCAATCACGAATCAGGCACATTACACTCAATTCGAAAGAATAAGTTACCAAATAAAGCAATAATTATATAAAAATTTAAATTGGGGAAAATACAAAGTTGTCAACTTTCATTCATCACTGAAAGGCTTCAGCAAACAGAAAGGGATGATTAAAAAAAATGAAACAAATTCAAGTTTCCAGGTAGCCGAGCAATATAACAGGAGGTGGTAAAAATCAGCATTTGACATCAAATTAGATTTGAAAGAAATTATCACAATCCAGAATGAAAATCTGAATAGAATAAAAACTAACCCGACCATATCGACCAGTGCGGTCAATCTCCACGAACTCAGAATCAGCATCATCTTCTTCAGGGGATAAAACTCCTTCCACTTCCTCAAGAACTGCGACGCCCGAACTGAATCGTCAATGGGCAGAGTCGGAGATCCATGGGAGATGTAATGAGAAATTATGTGGACGGCTGAGATTGAGAGAGAAATTCAACGGCCCATATTTAATCATGAAATGACGTCGTTTGACATAAAAGGACGCGTAGCGGACTGAGTGCAGCGGACGCAAGCCAATTCGCCAACAATAACAGGGGAAAGGCACGTTTTTAGCAGCAATCGTTTCCCAGAAATTCTTGACTTTTTGTTAGAGGCGAAATTGTTAAAAACATATGGTGCAACAAAGTTAGGAAATAGTAAAACAATATAATATCATTAGAAAACAATGCTTTTTTGCAAACTTTCTTAATTAGAATAAATCATCTCTTCACTATTGTACTACTACAAGCAAGTTTATAAATACATTTTTGAAGGAAAAAATTGAATTCATTCCAGCAAAGCTTTAGCAAAAAAAAAAGAAAAAAAGAAAAAAGAAAAAAGACAGAGAGATTGCTAGTAGCATTCTATGACAAATACTGTGTCACAAACATAGTAACTAATACTGAATCACACACACACACACTAGTTGATCTAAGCCTTTGAATCAGATGATACATTTGTAATATAACTAAAGAAGTAAAGATGCTATCCTTAAATGACGTTAAGGTGACAATCAAGCCCTTTTGTTCATGTTTGATGAATTTATACGATGCCGTTTTCAATATCCAACAAGAACAGGGAAAAGACATAGGTTTAGCATTTATGAGATGATAGAACATATATAAGAACGAACACATTGATTTATTTAGTTGACGAAGAATTTGGGTTTGCAAATAGACAAGAAAATTAATGGGGAGAATTAAAGAGTGGTGAGTTGATGAAGACTTGTAATTCTTTGACAATTCTTTATTAAGTGATGTTGTCTTCTTATCTTATTTCTCGTATATAAAGTGTACGTATGCTGTACGTTTTCATATTGTGATGAAATATTGTTTTCATTTGAGAGCACTTAGAATTTCTAAGAATCTTGAAGTATCTGGAGATCAATGTACCTTTAGTCTAGTCAGAAATTAAAAAAAAAAGCACATATAGCTTGTCAATTTTCAATTTTAATTGGAGTTATCTGTGTGTATTTCTCCTGTTTCCTATCTTTCTTAAATATCAAATTCATCCATTGGTATGATATATTTGAAATCTGACAATCATTTGACTTCCTTATGTAACTAACTGTATCTGGAGGTGGTAGATGGTACTCCATAGATTGAAATCTTGGTATTAATCTACTCTTAATATGACTGGTTTTATTTTACATCTTTAATAAATTCCTTTTCAAGTACAGATGAACTATATTTAGTTTATTTTCTGTTCCTTGATATTATTCAGCTTTTGGCTCTCTCTCTCTCTGGATTTTTATATATTGGGAGGTTGAGTTCATAGAAGATTTCGAAATTATTCATGTCATTTACTTTACTCTCAATCAAAGCCCTTTTGCCAGTGTAATATAACATTGAATGTAGTGCCTCAGTTTAGTTTCACCTGAGTATAACAATGGAAGCTTCTTATCACTTAATTAGTGGTAGCCAGGAATTGTTATTGAAGCATTTAGCAATGGAAATTTCTTCCACATACAAGGAATCTGTTGAAGCAACTAGCTAGTTCTCCTCACTTTCAAGTTAGCGAGTCTTCGGCTACCCCAGAGGATATTTGCATCTCAAATGTTGTGCTGATTTCAAATGCCATGTAATTCAGGTGTGATGTGAGCTCTTTTGCCTCTGCTAATTTAATGAGACATGGGATGGGATGCCCAAAAATTCAATGAAACATGACATTAACTCGGTTTTGGCCGTTTTGTGCAAGTAGCAAAATTCAATTGGGAACTAATTTTAATGATAATACTTTAAAAAAAAAATTAAAATCTATTATAAATTTTCTTACTAATTCTAACATTATTCAATTTGGAACATTATTTGTCAAATTTTGCTAACACAATTCATGAATTAATTGGGTAATTTCTGATCACTTGAGGATACCATGAATTATAAGGTGGGCTGAGATACTTTCATAGGTTTAGGGTTGAAACTTGAAAGTTCAAACATATAATTAGAAAAATGATCATTTTCACCGTACCTAATATGTGATTTTAAAATTATTAAAATTTGGGCACAAATATGCTTCTGAATGAATTAGACGTATTATTATATTTTCAAAATTTAATTTGAAATTATTAATTCAAATTTGGTCTCAACCTAACTTTGTGATTAATTGGATAATTTATTAATCGGAAAAAAATGTGAAGTCACTTAAACTCTTAGAGTTGTATTAATTTTGCCAACTGAAAATTTTGAATCCTTTTTTGTACTAATTTTATAACAGATTCAAAATTTAAAGGAATTTTTTTGTTGATAAAATTATCTCTGAAACCTGTTTGGTTGTTAATTATAATTATAATATTAAATAAACATCCACTTCAATTCACCTATCTAGTTTGAATTCTGTGTGGCCCAAAATTGAGGCAAAATGGGCCTATTTTAATAAAAATGTACCAAATCAATAAAAATCTTATTAGGGACTCTAATATCTAATCTTCTTCTCAGGAGTCTCAGCCTCTCAAGTCCAATTGTGCCTGGGAGGTTTATTTCTTACTTTCTCGGGCTATTTAAGAATTATTATATGCCCCCTATTGCCTTAAATCGAGGAATTAGTTGAAAAGTTTCCTTGGTCCCTCAATTAACTTTACCTCTCTGGCCAAAAAAATAAAAATAAAAATATATCACTTTACATCCCAAATTTATAAGTATTTTTCTCCAAACTATATATATTGATTGTATATGTTAAATTATATTCTATCAATAAGGGTAAGAAAAATAACATACACTTTTTTAGAAATAACTAACTTAACTAATTTTTTAAATATATATAAATTTGTTATCTGGCATTTACTTTTACTACTAGAGGGAATATAATATATTATTTAACTCAAGGCTAGGGTTAGAGAAAGACTCTCAAAGAAAGTAGTTGTTAAGGAGATAAGAAGAAAACTGACAAGATAAAATGAAAAGTTGGAGACGAATCAGCTAGATTTTTGTAAAGGATACTACGACTGACAAATTTAGTGACAATTAGGAGTTTAACGTTAACTTTTTCAATTATATGATAACATGTCACGCTTTTATCAGTAAAGTTGCATAACATGTTTGAATCTGTATCACATGCATTTCTTTCTATTAAGCTTTGATTATTATTGTTCGACATTGTCTTGCTGCATCAATCTGAGGGAGATAATTGTAAGAAATCTCAAGTATCTGTGATGAACTTGATTATAAGTGAGTAAATCCTGGTAAAATGGGTAAAGAGAAACACATCTTGGAACTAAAGTACTAAACAAAAACATTTATGAAGATAACCTTTATCCAACAAATGCATAGAAGTCTATGATGTTTTGCAGGCACGATGTCCCCTTTTGCAGTCTATGATATCTTCTAATCGTCAAATCTTCCAACAAAATTGTTGATGCAATTGAATTAAAGTTCATTTTTATAATATTTTTCAAAACTTGAATCAAAAGGCTTTGGGCTGCATAAAACAGAGTTTCATTTATGCAAATTTTAGTTTTCTAAAGGTTTAACGTACTAAAAGGTTTAACGTATTAGAATATCCATATAAATAATTGTATTTCCTGTATCAAGATTAATGTTTGTAAAAATGACATTTAAGGATCTTCGATCTATAACCATTAATTACATTGAGGATTGTGAATTTTAAAAATATTTAAGAAGGATAAGTAGTTCTTAAATGAAATCAAAATTTTTGTTGAGTTGATTTTTTTTCATTACGCAACTTTTAATTTTTTTAATACTCGTATTTTCAATGTTTTCAGTTCTTTTATCTGTTTAATACTCATATTTTTTATGTTTACAATACTTTAAAAAGATAAAATATGAGTGTTGAAAACATCAAATTTGAGTAGTGAAGATAAATCAAAGTATTAAAAAAATTAAAAAGACAAGTATTGAAAATATTATAAACAAGAATTGAAATGATTCACTTTGAGTACTTAAAAATTTGAAACATGAATATGGAAAAGAATCAGTAAAGAAAAACTTTAATTCTCAATCCATTTTTGAAATTTTTAAAATTCATGCCCATTATTAACAAAAATTAATGTTTATAAAGAGTTTTCAACTCTCATTTTCCCTTCACATATATTTCACTTTTGAGTAAAAAAGTATATAAACAAAAAATAACATATATACTTGAGCCCAATAATCAGTCTAGGCATGTGATATTCATTTACGCATGCGCATACACACATATAAACTTATATGTAAATTAAAGAAGATTTTTGTTATTGGTGATGAGATGTGTATTTGATTTTTTTTTTCATATTTGACGACAACATAAATATATGTAAGAGAAATGTGAACATAATAAATAGTGAGGCAAGAAGAGCATACCTGCGGGATTCTTTCGTCAAACAATCTCCCTACAGAAACCGCACCATTAACCTTTTCACTAGTGCTTGGAATTATCTCCTTCAAATTATCTCTTGAAGCTGCAGATGTAATTGGTTGTTGTAGATGTTGGTATTTCCTAAAAATGCCAACTAAGCTTGGTAGTTCAGAAAGTTTCATTATTTCTAGAGGGGGCATCTCATTAACCTCTTGGAACTTATCAAATATATATTTCAACTTCTTCCACATCCCTATGATTATTCTTTCTAGAAGGCCTCCAATGGGAAGGATTGGCAATATTATTTCTAAATTGTCACACCTAGCAATTTAAAGAGTTTTAAATTTTGGAAGCAAAGTGCCGTAACTCTTATATTCTATAATGCATTCCAACGCATTACATCTTTTAATTATCAACTCCTCCAACTGCGAAAGATTTTGAGCAGTGGATGGGAGGAAAATTGATGTCAACTTTGGACAACGCTCCAATTTCATGGTCTTAAGCTGAGATTATAATTGCCATCAAATAATATGTTGCTCAGTCCCAAGTCATAAAGAAATATTTCAGCCAAATTGGAGAAAGCATTCACATAAGAGAGATGGTTCATAGCATGAATGAGACAATGCATGCCAGGCCAACCAACCAATTCAAGAATAATCTTGTGTGTTTGGAAAACCACCAAACCGTGGTTTCAAACCACGGTTTATGTAAATCGAGACAAAACTCTTCTCACATACTTACCTCGTAAATCGTAAAAGCTATTCTCAAAAGCTAATCCAAACACACAAATGCCACCAACGTCTACTGGAACAACAATATCAGGGATAAGATTTTTCTGTTCTGTTTCTTCATACCCTGTTAAGTGGAGAAACTCAGTTGTTCTTGCAAGTTGCTTAAATGTTGCCTCAGACAATAAACGCTTTAAAAGATTATCTGGCTCGAAGCATCTTGAAAGGGAACCATATTTTTCAAAATAATATGAAGACCCCTATAAGAACATATTTGATATATCTGTAACTATGAAAAGATACTTTTTGAGAAGTTGTATCATCATAATGATACGCATTTTTCAAAAAAAGGTCAACTCCTCTAGCTTTGGGCATGCTTCAATCAATTCAAAAGGATTACTCATTTTAATTTCACACTTTTCTATCCTTAAGCATCTCAACTTTGCTAGCTCGAAATTTTCTCCAGGTAATTTAATGAATGAACAATCATCCAACCATAGAGTCTCAAGATTTGGCTATTTTCCCAACATAGAGATGCTACACAATTCCAAATTTGCTAGGTTGGGAGTACAAATATCTTGTAATGATTGAATTGAGAGAAATAGCAATCGAGCTGAGAGTCGATGGTAAGATTCACACTGTAAAAACAAAACTTTGAGCTTCGTCATCTCTGTAAAGAATGTATTAGGGACTTTCAAACCCTTTAGGCTATCAAGAACGAGAATAGTATCAGTAAGATCTCAAGGTTTCTACCATCAAAATATTTCAGAAAATCATTATTTTTCCAAAATAAATATTGCAAGCCCTTTCTTATGGGTGTTTCAGATTCAATGACGGATTGCATATCTTTTTCTCCTATCAATAAGGCTACTTCATGAACCAAATCATGCATCTTTACACATTGCCTCTCAACATTCAACAATAAAGAAGAATCTAGAAGTTCCACTACTATAGCATCAAGTGCTTGTCTTCTTCTTTTGTTGTAGTCATCAACTCCCACAAAAGGCCGCCTATTCCTACACCAATTCCGATTAAAAACTCCATAGGAATCTCAAAGCCTTCCGGGAATAGAGAGGATATCAAAAAGAGCTTTTTGGCCTTTTCATTTTTCAAATTACCATAGCTTAACTTCAAGCTTTCATAGGCCTTCTTCAAATCATCACCACAAGCATCAAGTATTGACTTACCACTTTCCAAGTTCCTCCAGGCTTCCTTCAAGACTATAGAAGCTTGATGTTTCAATGATCTTGCTACAGCTACAATCACAACTGGTATTCCGTGGCAATGCTTCACAATTTTTGGCGCCAAACTCTGCAACTTAGAGGGACTATTAGTATGCTCGAGGAAAAGAGACAATATTGCTTCCTTATCGGTCAGTGCATCTAAATGAATCTCCCGTTGGCATTCCATTTTGGTACAAATGTCGTTATTTCAGTTGGTTATCAATACAGTACAACCCTTGCGCAAGTGGCGACAAGGAATCCCCAACTCTTTAGTGAGATCATACTCCTCCCACACATCATCTAGCACTATATGAAGTTTTCTTTTAAATCACTTTTTTTTTTCAATATTCTATCCTGGTGTAATTCTTCCTCTCCATCCTTTAATTCCAAATCCAAATGGCTAGCAATTTCACGTTGAAGCTTTTTGAAATCTGGAGGCTCAGAGACAACAACAAAGATGACTTTGCTGAATGTGGATCCTTAGCTTCCACTCAGCGCCCACTTCTTTTGCCATTGAGGTTTTGCCTGTTCCTCCCAAACCTTGCAATCCAATAGTGTTGTTTTCTTCACCTTTTAATATCTCTTTTAGATCTTGAAATTTTGCATTTCTGCTCTCAAAATGCATGAAATTTCATAAACAAAGGTATTTTATTCCTGGAAGATCAGTTGGACCTGCCACATTTTCGAAGTTGCATCTCTCTAGAAGTGTGTCAATATCTAGAGTCCGTTTGGCCAAGTCTCTGCCTTTTCAATATTGACGCCAACAATTAATACACAAGTCGTTAAGGCATTTCTCTTTTATAGCTTCAACAGCAACATCGATGAGTCCTTCAATGTCACGTTTCCATTGTAGTGCTAAAGATATAACATGAGAAGCACATCTAGCTTTATCAATTGTTCTACTTACATCTTCAAGTTTTGCGTTCAATCTATCCTTTTTCTGCTCAAACTTTTGAGCATAGCTATTGAAACAGCATAAATAGCGAGCTTCATTTTTTTACCAAGTTCACTAAACTTTGGATTTCATTCTTTGAAACTTCAGTAAGGATCTCCATCTAACTTGGAAATAAAGTTAATGTTAGTCTATCTTCCTATCTTTATTTTAATTATGAAACACACACAATAATGATTTTAATAAAATGCAAATTAAAGGAGACTAACTAAAATATGAACCCAATCTATACTATTTGGGTACTCATTATATATAATCATCTCAGAAAGGAAAATGCACGAAGATGAATCCTAGAAGAAATTTACTGGAAGTCATATATTAAGAACCAATTAATGCATGTTGAAGCTGGATTTGGGTAGTGATTTCAAATTGGAGGTCATTTAGACTACATCAAAATATATAAGAGGTATGAGATCAAAATGATCAAAAATTAATTTTTTCATATAATATCCTTTGGGATCACAAGGAATATGCATTTCGCAAATCTACTTTTCTTAAAACTTTCAATTATCTATAAATGAAAATAAAATATTCGAATTATAATATAAATATTAAAAGACTGAAAAATTATAATTAAAACTATACAAAAGAATTATACTATATATTCACCATAATATTTGGAGATTTGATCAGAACAAAGAGAATACTGAACGAAACGGTCATATGTGTGTGTACATGTACATACACATATGGGTACATGTATACATTTATATAACTATACATATCTATATACATAGACATATGTATGTATACATATGCATACGTATATGTATATAGATATGTGTGTGACATGTATACATATACATATGTATATGTATAGGCATGTATACATGTATATATATATACATATGTATATATGTGTACATATATCTCTTATACCCATATTGACAAAGTCCAACCTTCCAATGAGACTATTCTTACTTTTTTCTTACACATTGAACAACGTGCTAATGAGACTATCACAATTTTTTTTTTCAATGTGCATTAAATCAAGGAAGTGTCTTACATGTAAGAACTTCCAATATAGAAGTTAAAAAAAAATTGACTTTTTTTCCACCACTTGTTGCAACATTGTTTGTAAAAGGTTTGTTGAAACTATTATCCAAGTCTTTTATCTTTTAAAAAACTTGTTCATTAGTCAAATTCTTTGGTGGGATACCTTCTTCCAAGTCACCATTAAAATTTTTTTTCCACTTTCTTCAACAATGTTTTGAAGGCAAGAACCTGCAATGTCCCATATAAATATTTTTCTTACAATGATCTAATCGTATTAAATGAGTGTCATCTTCATATATAGGGTATACATGGTAACCTGTGATGCTATATCCAGATAGATGACCATAAGCTAGGAAATCATTAATTGTGCTAAACAATATGGTTTTCAAATTGAAAGTTTCTTGTCTATATATGTCATATACTTTAACACCAGCTTCCCGTATTAGCTTTAAATCATTGATTAGATGAGCCAAGTATACATCTATATCATTCTCATGTTGTTTAGGCCTAGAAATTAACATAGACAACATAAATTTACATTTCATTATCAACTGTAGAGGAATGTTATAAATAATCAATATCATTGGCCATGTACTATGAGTACTACATTGGACTCCATGTGGATTGATTCCATCAGTTGTTAATGCAAGGTGTAAGTTTCGGTCTTCCTCCCCAAAGGTAGGGTACTTATAATCAATTTGTTTATACTGAGGAGAATCTACAAGGTGTCTAAGCTTGGTATCTTGAACCTTTTTATCTGCATGCCAGGTTAACTGCTCAACATTTTTGCATTACTATACGTGCTCCTAAATCTTGGTATAATTGGAAAATACCAGAGTTATTAAACTCGGACCGGACCGGCTGGTCCAGCCTGAAAAACCGGTGACCTGAGTAAGAAACCGGTTCGGTCCGGGTAGTGAACCGATGTGCTTATTTTTTATTATTAGAAAATCAATTTTTTATTTATTTTTCTTTATAATTTCATATTAATAAGCCTAACATCTTTATTTTCTCACTGGTTTGGTCCTGGGTTAACTCCAGTTTGACTCCTGTCTGACCCACTAACTCTTAACCCAGTATCCCAACCGGTTCACTTACCAGTCCCGGTTTAATAACCTTGGAAAATACTATAGGACCTTCAAACAACTTGAGCCGTTCTTCCCATATCGTGATGCATTGCATTAGGGCACTCCTCTAATGAGACATATTGATTTCAAAATAAAATGCAGTCATTAAGAAATGCATGTATTTTCTCATAGCCCATACTTGTAGAGCAAAGAATTTGGTTAGCCTAATGTTTTTTAGGAAGTTCATTTTCTTCTAGAACCATATCTTTCAAAAGTACAACTAGTATTATGAAACTCAAATCACTCTATCCATGATGCGTGTTCAATTTATACAATTTCAACACTTCTAGCTGTCAAACCCCTTAACATTTTGATATTCGCAGAGTAATAAATGCATAGTTCATAAGGCATACAGAAATAAGGGAAACATACTGATAATAAGTGCTAGTTTACATTACAGGAAAATACCCATAAGTTTTGAGAAAAATAATATTTACAGAGTCATAAAGGAACAAAAGTACAACTAAGATAACCAACAGCAGCTTCTGCTCGCACCGGGACTCTTACTCGCTGGTAACTACTGCTTTGCCCTTAGAGCTGCTACCTTCTGCTGGAATGTTTTTAAATGTTGAAAAAGGGTGAGATTCGAGTGAATATCAGTAGTAACAGGCAATCAGACATATAAAATGTGACAATAAATATGCAATGCACCATGTTATGTAAGATGAAAATTCATATTATGTTGTGTGCACACTGTCTAAGGTCAAACAATTGTTTGGATCCCTGGCTTAACTCGTGTACCTCAGCTAGATCCCAGACCACAACTAGGTCATGTGCCCCAGGCACTGTGTTCATTTCATAGAAGATGGTAAACACAAAGCAAATAGATATTCACATAGTATATGAAAGAAAAAGTTATTACCTAGAATCCCTTTTTCTATTTATAGTATTTGTTCACTATCTTTATTCTGACTCATGCAATTGTCAATTCCTATCAATTAAAGTTTACAAGTAACTGATTATTACTTGCACATTACTATTACCTTTTAATCATATTCTGCTAGTTGTCTAATATAGTTATAGCAGTTTCTGTACAGTACAATTCTACGTAGTGCATTTTTGTAGGTTTCTAGAAAACTGTCAGATTTTCAATCAATTTTGAAAATCCATAATTAATTCTAGGTTACTCTAAATTGATTGGTTCCAAATCCTATGTAAAGATTTTTTAGTTTAATTTTATGAAAAAATACCTAAGTCTAGACATTACAATCACATCATTCCAAATAATTCACCAAACCTCCTCTTATAGATTGCATTCTAGAAACAGGTCTTAATTTTGAAAAATCATATCTTTTAATATATTAGTCCAAAAATTATGTTCTATACATTAAATTAAAGCTCTAAATGTATATTCTTTTCTGTAAAATTTCACAATATTTGTACTAGGTTTGGCTAATGAAAAACACTTCACAACAGAACTACTTCCAGGAAACCAATCAAACAACACCTCCTCTTAACTTCTAAAATTTCCAAATTTAAACATAATCATCCAAAAATCATAAACCCATATATTCCCTCACAATTTTCCCTTTTAAATCCAATGGAACTATCAAAAACACAAAATTCCAACTTCTTCCCTTGGTTCTTTGCGTGGCCGAAACATGCAATCCTAAAGGAAATGTTGTGTTTTCTTGATTCCATTTAGTTAAACACTTCCTTTTCACTTATAATCACATGATTAACCACCCAAACACTTAATAAACATGATCAAGGAAAATTTGGGCAGCATAACATTTTAGGGTTTCATTATCCAAATTTTACAAAATCAAGCCAACAATAACAACAATTACTACAACAACAACAATATATTAACCAAGAGGATCAAAGTTCTTGAGATTACCTCTTGATTCTCTCACTTTCTCTCTCTAGGAATCAGCTTCTCTCTCTCCTTCTCTCTTAATTTTGCTTGCTAAACATGATATTCAAGAGGGAAAAGAGATTAGAAGAGCTTTTCCATGAATTTTAGAGGCATAGACACTTGAAATCAAGCCTACTTACCTTGATCTTTGCCTCTTGACTCTCTTGTTCTTGCTCTTCTTCAAGCTCTCCTCTCTCTCTCTATTCCTCTTAACTTGGCCGAAAATGAGGCCTAATGGGAGGGATAAAAGACTCTAAAGAATATCACTTCATCTCTCTTGAAATATTATTTTTAATGCTAATTTTTACCATGTGCATTTTACTTGGCCTAGGATAATTTCATATGGCACATTTATCCTCCAAGTAAATATTTTTGTCTTGTTTTTCCTTCTTTGGCTGAAAATATCAAGAGAAAAGGGAAGAATAATTGCGTCTTGCATTTTCTATAATTCCCTCCTTTAATTAATTAATCAAGTCATTTGTTACTTTTTGACTTTTCCAATTTATTTTACTTAGCCACAATTGCTCCAAAATTAAGATATTTATCTCCAAACATCTATTTTCCTCCATTCCCTTCTTTGGCTGAAAATAGGCCTAAATAAAAGAGAAAAATATTTGCTTCTTGCTTAATTGGAAAATTACCATTTTGCCATTACATTTTGTGATTTATTGTATTAAATCATGGCTTTCTCTTTTCTTCCTTGTTTTGGCCGAATTTTATCACATATGTTGGGCTAATATTTGTGCTCTTTTATGCTCCAATTTTGGTTACAATATTAGACCTTTCAATAGACAAGAGTTATTCCTTTGTACCCTAGCTTAGCCAAAATTGTATGTAACCATTAATTGGAGTGTTTATCATTTCATGTACACCACCAATTACCATTTTATTCCATTAAATGTCTCAATTACATACAATAGATATTGGTGAATAAAAAGTGGGATGTTACACTAGCAATCTTGTGTGTTTAGAACAATTGGCATACAATAGTTTCTCTACATCATTTTTCAACCTCTCAAATAGTTGAGGGCAATTATTAACATCCTCTTCAACTGCCTTAAGCAATTCTTCAAGATCATAATCATCATCAGACACATTTGTACAAAATTCATTCGAAGCATATCTAGTGCCATGCACCTGATCACCATGCATATCATTCATCTCGCCATGCCTTGTCCATTTTGTATATGTTTGATCAATTCTATGACAAACTAAATGGTCTATCAAATCAAGTGGAGTCATATTTTTCCATAGCAACAAGCTAAGCAAGGACATAAAATTTTATTAGGATCGGTTGCATGCTCGCTTGCAAATCTAATAAACTTTTTTACTTCGTCTATATATTCCCTTTAACATCAATTGGAAAACATCCATTTTCTATCCATACCCTCAACCTATTTTTGGAAATTACTAAAATAAACTTGTCAGCATAACATAACATCTTAAAAATAGTAGTTTTTGGTGTCCTAAACCCTCTTCCTTTATTGATAGTACCTATTCAAACAATTAATCCAGCATATCCTACTGATTTTTATCAGCCCATAATAATAAAAATGATATTTACCAACATATATAAAATATAAAATAAATACAAAAATTCAAAACTTAGCCCCAAAAAAAAGTGTCACAACGATATGTTACAAATTCTAAAAATAAGAATGGGTGTTTAAGGCTTACCTCAAACAAAACAGAACCACAATGAATCTCCAAGAAGTGATAAGCTTTCGATGATTATACTGAAAAAACCCAAAAAGTAAACAAAATATTTAGAAAAGTGATAGCTTTAATTGATAAATATATATATATATATATATATATATCAACTATGACAATATAAATTAAATTAAAACTCAAATATAAAGTTGGAAATAGGATTTTGTTTCCAGGTTTTGTAGTGATTGCAGCTTGTATGACTCGTTGCTGTGAGTAATTCTGGCATTTGGTTGTTGTTGTGCTCATTATGCTGCTGCTCATGTTTGCTTGAATTAGATGATGTAGTTTATTGCACCAAGTTGCTGAATTGTGATACCTGACATTTTGTGTAATTGACATAAGCTGTTGACTGAATTTCTGATGAGTTCAACTCTGATATTGATTTTGTCTTGCTGAAGCTGACTAATGTTGCTGAAAACATAGTATGTTTCAAGTGTTTCTACTGTGAGAACCATTCTTAACTGAAATTGAGTACGGATTCTGATTTGTCCTCTCATATTTCACTCTGACTTTGAAAGTTTCTGTTTGGAATATCAAATTGAGGCTATTACTTGCATGTCCAGAATTGGATTCTGTACCAGTTTTAGTTTGGAAGTTGTTCTGCTGAATTTGAAGTTGTGCATGACTTTCTGCATCATAGTTGTATTGTTGTCACTTGTTTGTTATTTGCTGTCAAATTGAATTTTGCTGTGGATTAGAATCTGTTCATTCACGTCTTGTAATTCTATTTGAATCTGATCGGTAACATGCTCACAAGATGATTTAAAGGAGATTTCCGCTTTGTTGAGTTGCTTGATTTGAACTGATCATGAGTAAAACAATAGGGTGGAAATTTAGTGTGAAATTCTCCTTCATGCTAAAATCTGTTGCTAGTTGTATGGAAATGTTGCATTGACTGATTACTACTCACTGCCTTGCTGAGAACTGATTCATTGCAGCCAACTGGATTTCAAGTATTTGTAACTAGTCACTTGTTTTCCACAGTCACATTTAAACTCACTTGGGTAATATATTCCAATTCAGTGGTCATATTGTAACATAAAAGTCTACCTTGAATTACACTTGAACTTTGTATTTCAAGTGCTTTAACTGAGAAAGTCGTTTTTGTTAAACTAAAGAGCCAATTCTGTTATGAATCTCCGCATTACACACTAAAACTCTTGGCTGCTGCACTTTGAAAAAAAAAAAGTCATCTCTGAATTTTATGAGTTTCTATAGTTCGCTGTTGAATTGCTTGCTGCCATGTGGATTTTGGGCTAACTTCATTGCTTGAATTGAGCTGTTGCACGTTGAAGAATCTGACATTGAGTTAAGTGCATGATTTTTCTGCATCATTATCGTGTAATATGTCACTTGGGGAATTTTTGCTGTTGGGATAGATAACTGAGTATTAACTGACTATTAACTTGCTAAAATTAAGCTTATTTTGCTGGAATCTGCACACAATTTTTCTAGTTCATTCCACTAAATTTGTGCATTGAATTGAATTTAAATTATGCATTTGACTTGCTGAACCTGATTGCACATTATTGGTGTTTAAAATCTGACTTCAGTCTGTGAGCATCACTTGTTTACCAAACCATATCAGAAAATTAAAAGAATTGACTTTCTGGAATTTGGACTCATATTTGAACTTGCAGCTGCATTTTTGGACTCTGCAATTCTGTGGTCATCTTGTTCTTGGCCCTTGCTGGGTTGTGTTATTGTGGACCTTGACAGAGAAGAAATGACTTGTGAAATTGGTATAGGCTGATTTTTTTTGGGAAAGATGAAAGAATAAGTGGATAAAAATTAGATGGATAAATCTTTATTAAATTATGAAATCAGAATCTAATCTCATAATTAATAAAGAAAAGGATAAATCTTTAGTAGAAAGATAAGTCAGAATCTTAACCTATTGGACTACTAAAGTCCAAGGAGAATGAAACACTCTTTCTTACCTTACCTCATCGGCTCTTAGTTCCATTACATCAGAGTATGTGAGCGAATATATTTCAATAAACTAAAAGCCATTCTCATATATTTACACTAGAGTGATTCTCTGCTTATACAACATTCATACATACACATATATCCATATATACACATATATATGAAAGACAAATAGTAGTGCCCCGCACTACGGTCTCCTCTTCACTTCACGTGTCCATATCTTCTCCGTGCACTTCTCCAGGCACTCTTCAACCTGTCTGAAATGGTTGTTTGGGAGGAGTAAGATTCGAGAGAATCTTAGTAGCGAACAATACCACTATGCTTGTAGATATATATGAATGCATGACATGCTTTCCTACCCTATTTCATGCCAACATAATGACATGCTGCATGCTCAATGTTATGACATACATATGACCATTGCATAAAGATAACAGAGCTTCAATACATCAATCAAACATGTTCAACACAAATAGGCATAGCAGTCCCATACTCAATACAAGACATACATATCATACACATGCAGGAAAGGTAAGTCTACTACCAGTCAGACTTCACGTCCGTCCTCAATCATTCTTCTTCACTCCGGTCTGGACACCATCCTTCGTCGAGTCCTAGAATTCCCAAACATTCAATACATGAGTCATTACTCATCCATATAACATTCTAGACTCGTACTAGTTGATAATTTAGCTCAATTACGCTAAATTACCAAAATGCCTCGGAGACCCGGCCCAACTGTACTTTTACAGAAATTACAACATGGGCTCATTCTACCTCCAAACAACATCAACATGGGCTCATTCACGTCCGTCCTCAATCATTCTTCTTCACTTCGGTTCAGAATTCTGGCGACGCTCTGGCCGGCGAGACAACATCAACCACCTCCAAACAAGAAACTAAAATCATAGAATAGAAGATCGGGATGAGTAGAAGAACCTTTGTACTGGGTACTTTGAGAGAAAATGCTGTTTCGGTCGAGTTCCAGCAAATTAACACTTTCTCTCTCTTCTCTCTGTCCTCTCATTCTCCGTCCACGTTCTCGTTCTTTCTTCTTGTTCTGATCTGATTTCTCTTTCTTTCTTTTCCCTTTTAATTCTGATCCATACGCAGGGAAATAATAAGAATAAATGATAAAGGATGATGATTAATTAAAATCATCCAAGTGGCCTTTACTCAATTAGTCCACCTATCTTATTTCTTGCACATCAAGTTTCCTTTCTCTTTTCCTTCATCATTCTATCAATATTAATGAGACTTAAGAGAGTATAATTCACTCTCAACTATCTCATTATACCACCCCAAGTGGTCAACCAAAGCTTTAAGCTTTTCCACTTATTGACTTTACTTGATAATAATCTACCCGCTTGGGCTTATCAATTACCAAGTAGTCATTTCCCTCCTTTTAATTCCCATTCAACTCAAATCTTGGGAATATTAGGGAAAAATCCTCATTTCCCATCTTATGGCAAAATTACCATTTCGCCCTCACCTTTTATTTCCATTTTAATATCAAAAGATATTAAGGAATTTTGGGATAAATACCATATCTCGCTAGAACATTTGCTAAACCAGGGTCTAGTAGTTCACTTAATCCAGGCTTAACCTCAAGCCTTTAATCCCAAAATTCGGGGTATTACAGAGAATCTCTTATAATCAAAGAAGTAATTCTGTACTAATTTTCATATATTTTCCAGACTACTTTTACATATAACAAGAGTCAGTATTTATAGATAAAAAGAATAACAATGATTCCCTAAAATTTAGGACCACTAACCATGACTCATAAAAATAACATACTTGAATACATTTAATTCAATAAATAAAATTCCTTGACTCAATATATAATCTTAACTAACTCTATTTAATCGTAATCTTGTTGAGCACTTAACGAACCACTAAAACACCTATTAAAATAACTAAAATAAATATTAATAAAATAAAATCATATTAATTCAATATATATGTACACACACACATGTATACATATATGTATGTATACATCTATACATATACATATTTAGATGTATATATATGTATACGTATACATCTACATATGTATATGTATAGATGTATACATATGTAACACCCTATTTTTAATCATCAATATTTCTCCTATATAATTAATACATTTAATAAATAAAATGATGAATTGTGGTGTGAAAAAATTTACAAAAAAATTTCAATTGTCAGTTACACATAATTTAGCCAAGTAAGGACACAAAGAAGCAATTAATGTCCACTTAAAGGCCTATTATTGTAACTAAAATTGAAATATAAAATGACACGAATAATGGCCTAATATATATGTCAAAAATTTGACCAAACCAAAGGAAAGGAGCAAGAAATGATTTATTTCAATAAATCATAAAATATAAGGGCAAATCGTAATTTGCCATAACATAAGGAACAAATATTTTTTCCCTAATTCTCTTATTATTTTTGGCCAAAGAAGGGAAATAAAAGAGGAAATTGCTACTTGGTAATTAATAAATCCATTTTGGAATATTATTACCAAGGGAAAAATCAAAGTTAGAAAAAGTCAACAAATGCAACTAAAGTAACATGTGTAAGAAGCAATTTTTGGAAGATGTAAAAAGAAATTAAATTAAATTCCTCATTCCTCTTCAAGTTTCGGTCAGCCAAGGAGGAAAGGAAGCAAGACACACACACATATTCATTTGGTTACATTAAAGTAGGAAGAAGAAAGTCAAAGGAATTGAAAAAGCAATAACATAAGACTTTGACTAAGGACTTGTAAGAAGCAATTGTAGAAGAATTCAAGAAGCAAATTTTTAGATATTCCAAGATGGTAATATCTATTCCCATCCCTCTCTAAATACGTCGGAAATGAGAAGCAAAAAGAGAGAGAGAAAAAAAGAGAATTTTGGACCAATTAGAGCCAAACACTTGTAAAGCAAGAATGGCTAATTCATTAAGTCATTAGCCTTCATCTTCTTTCATTTACTTTTCATGAAAAACAAGCCCAAAGAGAGAGAGAGAGAGCTCATCCATATCTCAAGAGCACAAGGAGCAAAGAGTTAGGGTTCCAAGCAAAACCAATGTAAGAACTTGCAAAATCTTGTGATTTTTGCCTCCTACTCACTCTATAACCTCTCCTAACCCCTTCTACTCCATTAAATTCATGGTTTTTAAGACAAATCAAGAGCTTGGAGAGAGAGTAAAATTTCTTCTAGGAGAGAGAAGAAACAAGAATCAAGAGGTAAACTTCCAAACTTTCTTCTCTTGGCTTGGTTGAGGTTGTTGTTGATATTGTTGGTGGATATTGCTTTGTTTTCTCTTGTTTTTGAAAAATGGGTTGAAGCAAAACCATGGGGAAATTCTGCCCAAAATTCCCTCTAAAAATTTCCATTTAGTGTTTAAGTAGCTAATCATGTGACTAGAAATAGAAAGGAAGTGATTAAGAAAGAGAAAACAAGAAAACAACATTTTACTCTTAGAAACCCTAACCTTCTATACTGTGCATGATGTATGGAAGGAGTGAGAATTTTGTAACTTTGATGATTCCATTGACTTTAGAAGGAAAAATTGTGTAGTTATGTAAGTGTTCATGATTTTTGGATGTTTGTATGCTAATTTGGAAATTTATGAAGTGTATGTGTTCGTGTTGTTGATTTGCCCTATCTGGAACAATGATATTGTGCTTGGTATTTCATAGGGAAAACCAAGTCCAAAAATTCTGAAAATTTCTAGGATTAAATTAGAGAAATATAGCTTTAAATAATTTGATAGGTAGTTTTTAATTTTTGGACAAGTACATTAGGAGATATGTATTTTTAAATTTATGCCCTGTTTTCTGGAATGCAATCTGGGACAATGATATTTAACGAATTACTAGGAATGATATGACCATAGTGAGCAAACCTAACTATTTTTTCTCAAATTCACATTGAAATATCTTCATTTAGGATTTGGAATCAGTTAAATTGGATTTTTATAAAATTAATTATGAATTTCTAAATTTGATTGACAAATCTGCTAGTTTCTGGAAAACAGTGAAACTACATTGTACAAAATTATATTGTACAGAAACTGTTATAACTGGATTAATTAACTAGTAGCATTCAGTTTAAAATAAGAAATGCTTCAAGTAATAACCAGTTACTTGTAACTTTAATTTTGATAGGAATTTGAAATAGCTGAGCCATAACTAGTTTAGGACAAACCTCAGAACTAAAATAGAAGTCAGGTAGTAGCACATTTTTTCATATACTATGTAATTGTCTATATGTTTGTATATGCCATATTCTATAACATGACATTAGCCTAGCTATGATCTGGGGTCCAGTGAAGATACAAGTGAACAAGCTCAGAATTCAAACTTGTCATTTGACCTTAGACACGAGTTAAGCTAGGGTTTAAAAAGTGATTTAGCCTTGAACAGCATGCATATAATACGAGTTAGCATCTTAAATGACATGACACATTGCATATTTATTATTGCATTTTATATGTTTGAACTATCTACTACTACTGAGATTCTCTCGAATCTCACCCCTTTTTCAAAATACAAAACCTTACAGCTGAAGCAGACAGCTTGAAAGGGAAGATGGTGGCTCCTATTATTTAGGGATCCGGAGCTCTCTGTTGTTGTAATAGTTATTTTTTTCCTGTACTTTTTGCTACTTTTGAATGTTCTGTACTTTTGTATATATATCAAACTCTGTTGGGAATTCTCTTGTAATGTAAACTTGTACTTAAATATCATTATGTTTTGGTTGTTTCTATATGCCGTATGGAACTTTATGTTTATCACTCTGAGAATATCAAAATGTTAAGGGGTTTGACAACATATGTATATAGGTACATACATATGTGTATGTGTGTGAATACATACATACATACATACATACATACATACATACATACATACATACATACATACATACATACATGCGCGCACTCTCACACACACACACAAAACATAGATATATATACATACATACATAGATTTGCACATACATACATACATACATAGATCCGTACATACATACACATATATATACATGCATACATACATCTACACACACACACACACACGTGTGTGTGTGCATATATATGTATATGTATATATATAATGGGAAACATATTTGATGCTTTTATGGGAGAGAGTTAATTGGTTTAATTTTTGGACAATGAGTTTGTAATAATTATACTGCCAGGATAAATTAAATACAAATTGGTTAAAGGTTGATGATTTACTGGTTTTGTTAACTAAATTCTTACTGGCTTGGCTTCTTTCTTTTTCTTGGCCTTTTACTATTTTGGCTAAAGGGACAACTTCTTTTCCTTTTAGGCTTCTTTGCTTTAGGCTTACTGTTTATGGTTTATTGGATAGGATGGATCCTAATGATCCAATTTCTTTCTGGGTGGATGACCTAGTCTGGGTGAGTGACCCAATTATTCTTGATTCCTAGTCTTTATTGGTCAACAATGAAGGTTCCTTGATTAGTTCGTTCTTATTTACCTTTTCTACTTTCTGGGAATATAAATCATTTACAGCATTTGTCATATTACCAACCGTAGTTGATAAATTCTGTAAATTACTACTCAAATAATTTATGTTCATTTCTAAGACATTCATCTTTATTATAAGATAAGTAATTATTGGAGATTCCTTATAATCTGCATTTCTGCTTATTGGATTGTTACTACTTCTTGATAACTCCATCTGCTCATATAATCAACAATTAGATTATTTTGTCCTTTAATATATTCAATATCATAATCATAATAAGACAAGTCTCCATGCCATTTTATTAACATTTTATTACTTAACTCTCCATTTTTTAACCAACTTTTTACTTAAGTATTACCAAATGAGTGACAGACAGGGTTCATGAACTTATAATCAGACTATAAGAAGAGCATTTCAGGGGTAACCAGATATGATCTAAGTTGCAGAAGGATCTATGCCCCTTTTCATGCATAGAATTATAGTAATCCTTTCCAAAGGATTCACACCCTCCTTCTTTAGACCATACTAGCACAACCTTCCTTCGTTTCCCACTAGAAGGCGTAGTTGTAATGCTTATTTTATATTGCTGATTATAAGAACATAAACACTGTAATCCCTTATTTAGATCATACTTTGCTTAGAATATGATAAAACTACCTGCTTAAATTCCTATTGGAAAGTTAGTTACACATGACTTAAATGCTTATACAAACTTTGGTTATATCTGCTGATTTCCAGGCAAAATTATTGGAAAAGATCTTTATTGATAGTGAGAAAATTTACAAGAGAAAGAAGAGATCAGAAGAGCATTCAAGACTTCAAAAATTCAAATCTTGTAAGTTTGCTGATGATCTATTCTAAACATTACAAGGCTTTATACAGAGCTGGCATTCTAACCCTTGTTACATAACTCAAGTTATTTTCCTTACCCTAGTTTACAAGCATCTTCCTGTAGTTCATCTTTTATCTTGTCTTCTAATCCTTCTTTTTCTTTTGTCTATCATTCTTGATCACTGTTACTTGTCTTGCTCTACCGACACTTCTTTTGAATATGTTTTATTCTTTTTCTTGCATGCTTTTCCTGTTTCTCTATCTACTTTATCTGTTTCCTTATCTTCTTTACTTGCTTTTTTTATTCTTTTTAATCCGTTATCTTTATTCTTGTCAGTCATGCTAAGAGTAGATTAGGATCGAGTGGTATCATTTGTTTCTTTTATGCTCTTTCCTGTTCTTTGCAATAATTACATTCATGATTTAGGCATTCTGATAACAGGTGGCATATTTTCTATCTCATTTCTTCTGTATGTTCCATTCTAGTTATTCTTGATCTTATCATGCCAATTATAGAAGATGTTCTTAGTATTACTGGTCTTTCCAAGGGAATAAATACAAGTTAATGAACTTGTATGATATACCCATGGCATTTCATCATCACTTACTGCAATCCTATTCATCTGCTGGAATATTATATTATAATCATGTGCATGAATATTGGAGACCTTATTATGAAATTCTTCATCATCTTCAATTTCTTCTTTTACTTCTAGATCATATTATATTGGATTCCTGGTTGTTCCCAACTTGATCAGATTTATTGGTCTATAAAACCTATATGGAGTTATTTCAGCCACAGTTGAATAACACCTTATAAAGACCTTATGCTGAGTTACAATTCCAAAATAAGTTTTTACAACACTTCTTAATGGAAAGGGTAATTCAGATAATACTTATATATGATCTACATGTATTTCTTGTAATATTGGCATGAAATGTTTCTCTATACATATTCTTCCTTGAGATTTTTTTATATATTTTATATTCATTTGTAAAAACTAATCCTACCATTGCTGTTATATTGATTGTTCTAGCTCCTAGTAACAATTTTATTCCTCCTAACTTATGATATATCATTATAGATTGATTTATATGTTCTTCATTTCTAGATATTGCAAAATTTGTATTTAATGTAAATTTTAATTTCTGACATATTAGGTTTCCTGCTAACATTCCTAAAATACTATCTTGTACATTACTTATTATTCTTCCATCTGTTATTAACAATTTAATTGGTGAATTTATTCCTTCCTTAAAATATGTTTTTACTAAAATTTATACTCCTGCTATATATATTTTTGTCACTTCATCTTTAAAAGGTAGCTTATTTATTTCATTTTGGGTTAATATAACTTTTGGTCCCTGAAGTTTGGTACAATTTTGGTTTTGGTCTCTCAAGTTTGAAATCGGTGGTTTTGGTCCTTGAGTTTAGTTGATTTTGGTTTTGGTCCCTCAAGTTTCAAAAAACTTGATATATTACTTTAAACTTAAGGACCAAAACCAAAATTGGCTAAGTTTGAGGGACCAAAACCAAAATTGGGTCAAATTTTAGGGACCAAAACAACCGATTTCAAACTTGTGGGACTAAAACCAAAATTGGGTCAAACTTCAAGGACCAAAAGCACCGATTTCAAACTTGAGGGATCAAAATCAAAATTGAATCAAATTTCAGGGACCAAAAGTTATATTAATCCTTTCATTTTCTATTAGAGTTTTACTTATTAATGGTATTCTTAATACTCCTTCTACTAAAAACGATTCTATTGGGTGTTTCTTTTCTAACACCACACAATGATTTTTTTATATTTTTCTGAGATTTTAGCATTTTACTAACCTTATGCATAAAAATATTATTTTGTAATTCTTCAGGTTTCATATCTAATCACTACTACAAATTATGGATTTAGTGGCGCACCTTTTGTGGCCCTTATTTGAATAAATGCCACAGCTTTAACTAATTTTTTTATTTTTAATTTTTTTTTGCAAAAACACATTAGGTGACGCTTATTTAAATAAGCGCCATAGCTGGTTACTGACATTTGGTGGTGCTTTCTTAAGAAAGCAGCACCTAAAGTATTGTTTCCCAATAAAAAATTTAATTAAAAGAAGCTGTGACATTTAATCAAATAAGCGCCATGCATTATTCTTTCTATTTTACAATTTTTTTAAAGTTTCTACTAAAGATATTATCATATTTTATATATTTTCTCTTATTGAAATCAAAATTATACATGCAATTGTTGATTATAAATATTAAAATCTATAATAAAATAACAAGTGTTAAATTCTAATATTATATACAAATTTTATAATAAATTGAATGTGAAAAAAAATATAAATTTATTATATAAGTTAATGAATAATTTTTTACAATACATAATTTAGTAGAAGTATATATTCTTTAATGATATAAATTCATATAGCAATATTAGTTATTAAATATATAATATTAATATTAATATCTTATGATTTAATTATAAAAGAAGTAAAATATTAGATCTAGAGATGCCTTTAATTTTATAAAATTAAAATAACAAATTAAAGTAAGATAAATGCGTTAATCTATTACAATATATTAAATTATTATAATTATATTACATATTGAATAAATAATATTAATATTTATTAATTTATATTTAATTACTAAAAATTAAAAATTAATAAAAATACCATTTGGTGGCGCTTATTGCACCTAGCGCCACCTAAGGTATGATAATTAAATTATTATTAATAAATTTAAGAAATATTTATATTATATATTTATATATGTAATATAATGATATTAATTTATATATTATAATAGATTACTGTATATATCTTGCATTTATTCACATTTTAGTTTTATAAATTAAAGTCGTCTCTGCATCTAATTTATAAATTTTTTTATTAAATTATAATTTATTAATATTAATAATATATATTAATATAATTAAAGGCATCACATTTTAATTCATTCTAATAAATTACTTAAAAAAATATTTTATTAAAAGAAATCTAATATTTTATTTTTAGTAAAATTATATTAATTAATAAATATATATGAATAATATTAATTTTTTTATTTAATTTTTTAATTAAATATATGATTGGGTGGCGCTTATTGAATAAAGCACCACCCTATGTCTAATTTTTAATTAATAAATATTTATTAAAATTTTATTGGGTGGCGCTTATTGAAAAAAACGCCACCCAATGTCTATTGAACTGATTATATTAAAATATATTAATATTATATAATTAATCAATAATATAATTTTAGTAATTTATATATTGTAATATACTAATTAATATAAAAATGTAATAAAAATGGTAATTGGGTGGCGCTTATTGAGAAAAGCGCCACCCAATGTCTGAAAATCACGCGCTAATAATTTCAATTCCCCTCCCCCAAATCAATTTCCCAACTCCACACTCCCTCAGCTTATCCCTAAGGTTTTTTTTGACCCCACCTCCGCCTCCTCACTCCCCTCAACTCAACCCCGGTCCTTGTCCCTCAGCTCCCCTATCCTTGTCCCGCAGCTCTCATCCCTCAGCCCCCATCCCTGGCTCCCCCGGTCCCACAGCTCCACTCCATCCCCCAGCTCCCAGCTCCCAGCTCCCCCCACTGTCTCCCAGCTCTCGTCCCCTAGCTCCCACCTCCCTCCACCGTCCCCCAGCTCTCGTCCCCCCGCCCCCAGTTGCCCCCCACACCGTCCCCTAGCTCGCAGCTCCCCGTCCCCCACTGTCCCTCAGCTCACCTCCCCCAGCTTCCCCTCCGCTTGTCCCGCAGCTCCTCCCCCTAGTCCCTCAGCTCCCCCCTTCCCCGTCTCAATAATGCTCCTCAGCTTTCTCCCTCAGGTCCTCCGTCAGTTCCCTTCCTGCACTGTCTCTCAGCTTCTAAGGTGGGTTTCTTATAGTCTTATATTCATAGTCACCTTTTCTCTTACAATTAAGTCTTGTTTCTAATGGACTTCAATTCATTTATTATTTCTTAGCTTCAATTTTCTCGCATCTGATCAGCTGCCCACAGTACAGCCAAAAGCTCCCTTTTTGGTCTAAGCATTTTGTCCCCACTGCGAATCTGTAAGTTTATCTTTTATTGTTTTTTTAATATATCTGTATTGTTTTCTTTAATATGATTGAGACTTGACCCTTTTTTGTTATTTTTTACTTTTAATAATTTTATGAATTTATCATTATTATTAGTTAAACTTTTTTCATGTGCCCCTGATATCATTTAATCAAGGCCTATACTAATAATAATAACGGCCAATTAGCTTAATTAAAAAAGATAAAAAATAAGGAATTAGGGAACATTGCTCAAGAATCAAGAATCAATTAACATACTAATTTAAATTTAATTTTTTTTATTATTATCGCCTTCTTAACTCCTTATTTATTGGCCATAAAACATACTCACTTTTCTTAAAAAAAATATACTTTTTAAAACACAATTTTTAAAACTTACATTTTTCTCCAATAATTCAGCTACCCTTTTTATTTAGATTTTAGTTTGACATAAACAACTTGACATAAATAATCCCTTTTTTGATTTATTTTAAATTTTTGTTGCATCTTGGACAAAGTCTTTTTTTTCGTCTATATGCGTAATTGACAAAATGAATTAGGATTTATTTTTTTACCAAAAAAATTGAGATTTAATTATTTATTTATTTAGATTCTATAGTGACATAAATAATCTCACATAAGTTCCCTTTTTTGTGTGTTTTTTTAAATTTTTATTGTATCTTGAATAAAGTATATTGTTTTTCATTTAAACCTACCGTGACCAATTGGTATAAAATGACTCACATACCCTTTGTAACGGATAATTTTTTTATTTAGTGTGTATATAGGTTGAAGGCATAGATGATTTTCTCATATATAGCAACTAACTACTATTTAAATCTAGGTTATTGAAACCATAGATGGATTGAAAATGGATGTCATCTGATTGGTGTTCAAGAGAATATATAGATGAGGTGAAAGAGTTTATTAGATTTGCAATTGAGCATATAAAAGATCCTAACAAAATCTTGTGTCCTTGCTTATCTTGTTGTTATGGAAAGCAGATTAGTCCACTTGATTTGTTAGATCATTTAGTGTGTCATGGGATTGATCAAACGTATACACGATGGACAAAGCATGGTGAGACAAATGACCCCTGTAATGATCGGGCGTATACCACCAGTGGTGCTTCAAATGAGTTTGACTAAAGCATGTGTGATGAAGATGATGGTTTTGAAGAAATGCTAATGTGGTTGAATAGGTACTTTATAACTGTCTCAGAGAATTTGAGAAGTTGAAAGGTGATGCAGAGAAACCGTTATATACCGGTTGTACAAAATACACAAGATTGCTAGCAGTGCTGAAATTGTACAACTTTAAAGCCCGCTATGGGTTGAGTGATTCGGGTTTCACCACACTCCTTGAACTTTTGCAAGATATGCTTCCAGAAGAAAATGTACTTCCTACGAAGATATACGAAGCAAAGCGAATTCTTTACTCAACAATTGGAATGAGATATGAGAAGATACATGCATGCCCTAATGATTGCATATTATTTCAGAAACAATATGCAACGTTAGAGAAGTGCTCTAAATGCAATGCATCTCGATATGGGAAGAAGAAAGGAAAAAGTCATGTCAAGGTCATATGATATTTTCCTCTTATCCCAAGATTCAAGCGTTTGTACAGTAATGCAGAGATATCGAAGCAGTTGACATGGCATGCAGATGAGATGATTGAAGACACACAACTGAGGCACCCTGCAGATGCCCCTCAATAGAAGAAAATTGATCATGAGTATCCTGACTTTTCAAACGAGGTTAGGAACCTATGCCTTACACTGTCAACTGATGGAATTAATCTGCACAGCGTTCAAAGTAGTACACACAGCACATGACTGGTAATATTGATGATTTATAACCTTCCTCCACACTTGATAATGAAACGTAAGTTTATGATGGTGTCGATGTTAATTTATGGGTTAAAACAGCTTGGGAATGATATAGATGTATACTTGGCTCCTTTAATTGATGACTTGAAGCTACTTTGGGAAGATGACATCAATGTTTATGATGGGTATATGGAAGAAAGTTTCACTTTGAAAGCCATGTTGTATGGCACAATTAATGATTTCCCAGCTTATGGTAATTTGTTTGGATACAGCGTTAAAGGATATTGTGCGTGCCTTATATGTGAAGATGATACTCATTTAGTGCGACTAGATAATTGTATGAAAAATGTCTATATGGGATATCAGAGATTCTTACCATTAAAACATCGTGATTTGTTTACTTGTATGTTTTACTTGATTTGTTTACTTATATGTTTTACTTGTACCCATATGTATCAAATTCATTTACTTTGATTGACATGATTGTCACTGTGCACTTATATTTTTTTTATTTGTTTAACTTGTAGGAAAATGGATTCTTCACATGAAAATGACAATGTTCTCATGCATGTTGGTAGACAAAGATTTATTGAGCATGTTGCCCGTGGCAAGACTGTAATGGCGAGGTTGCTCAAAATGAGAAGCAAGGGTATTAAGTTAGAACTTGATTGGAATGAAGAAGGGAATCCAATTGGATCGAACAATAGCTCCTTCAATAATTTCATTGAGACTACAGTTCGAGATAGAGTTCCTATTACAAATCAAGATTGGAGACGAGTGAAGAAACAATATAGGAATGAAATATGGGGTGAAGTCTAGGTAAGAAATTAATTAATTTATTATTCGGGTTGTTTTGTTTCATATGATTACAATCTAACAAATTAACTATGGTTTTATGGCACAGTCTTGTTTTGTTACTGATGATGATAATCACGAGAACTTCGTGCTTAGAAAAGCTGGCAAACTCATGAGAAATTTTCGTTCTGATCTTGTGAAATATTTCTTGAGGGATGATAACAAGAATATCATTCCAACACCGTCGGAATTATACGATGGCATCATCAGTCAAGAAACATGGGATGAGTTTGTGAGAACACATACAAGTCAAGAATTTCAGGTGATGTGACATTATACTTTATAAACTACTTGTAATATGTTTGTAATTAATATTTATTAATATGTATCATTTGTATGTAAACATGAGCTAAGTGAGAAGAAGCGCTCTAATGAAATCAATATGCCATACCGCTACACACAAGGACCTGTATCTTATGAAAAGTTAGAGCAAAAAATGGTAAAGACTAATGATTATTTCTTTAATTTGTGTAACTCATTTTTAACTTCAACTAAATTTCATATGCAGATAGAAGAATCAACTTCAGATATTACACATGTTCCTTGACATGACTTGTGGGTAGCCAGTTGCACAAACAGAAAAGGGGAAATTCGAAGTGAAGAAGCAAGAAGAGTTGTAGAATATTGTAAGTATTGAAACATATGAAAACATATAATAATACCATTGCTTAGATGATTCTGGTTTATATTAGCTACTAGTAATAATGTTGTAATTTATTTTGTGATAGCGATCAATGATACAAGAGGTGCCACAGTTGTCAGCTTATGTTGGCTGTGATGATATGCTAAATAGAGCGCTGGGTGTACCTGAGTATGATGGTTGTGTTCGAGGTACTGGTTTTGGCGTGACACAAACATCATACTTCGGACATCAAAAGCGCTCGAACAAGAGTGACTTTTTGCAGCTACGCAAGGAGATGAACAGCTTCAAGTATCAAATGCAAGAATAGTTTGATTCGCAAATGTGTTGTTGTAAGAGCAAAATGCGCAGCTGAGGGCGAACATTGATCAGTTAGTGCAGTCTAAGGTAATGCCAAATGTTCCTCCTTGTGACAGCCCAAGTGTGAGAGATAGTTGTACTTCTATCTCTAAAGCACATCTCCCTCCGGTAATTAATTTATTCTCTAATTAATTGTTACATTGTCCATTAGTATATAACATAACATCCTAAACTGATCTATCTTTCACAGGGCGAGTTAGCGTGCAAGTTATATGTTGAACATTCTGGAAAGCACGCAGTTGAGGTGGGTGTTGCCTACAACACAGACAATGATACCCTCCACAATTTATCATTATCGGAGAACACAATCCGAGTAAGGGTCGACATATACACAGATGATGATGCACTATTACCTATCCCTTTTTTGGATGACGAGACAATGGTTAAAGATGTTATCAGCGGTTATATTGCTCGGCCAATAGGTTTGATAAAGCCATGTCAGAAGGTAGTAAAAAACACAATTCCTTCTATTTTTCCTATGCACTATATCATTTAATTTCACGCTTTGTTTTTATAGGTTGAACGTTCTAAAGGTAAACAAGTTCAACTGCATGGCAAGGTCTCAAAGTATTCAACCACATAGCCGAATTCCAAAGCCTCAGCTAGCCAACGGAGCAGAAGACAAACGATCTCATATTGTGATCAGTTGGCATGCATTACACCTAGGTTGATACATGAAGGAAGTCTGTCATTGCCATTTGATAGACATATCTATCGTGTTCAGGGCATAGAGGAACATATTACTGCTGATGTGTTGAGTGAAATTTTTTATCGTGGATGGATTGGTGCTTTGATCATGAACATCTAGATTAGGTACTTTATTGTCATCATTTATTGTTATTATTATTATTCATCTTTCAATTTTTTTGTCGTCATCACATTTCTTGTTCTTCGTAAAGGCACTTGTACCATGACATCTTGGTAAACACACAAAAGGTGTAGTTCTCCTTTGTCAACCCTTATCTTATTAGACAGCACGGGGGTAGAGTAGATCCCAATGCCCAATCCAATTATCTAAAAGAATACTTTAGATAAAGAGCAACCCAAATATGTTATTTCTAGTGTCATACAATGCGGGGTAATAAATTTATTTTTAGTGGTCGTATTTCACTTTACATTTCTTTACTGTATTACTTTTACTATATCATGCATGGTTGAAGAAAAAATTTCAAAATCTTTTAGGGCACATTGGATCTTGATTGTGATCAATGCATCGATATCTTCTACCCTTCGCATTTACTATATAGATCCTCTAAGTGGAGGTATTCCTTCAGACCATCCTCATTTATTGCGATTGATTAAAAGGTAAGCATATATATGCATGTATATGTGTGTGTAAATATATATTTGTGTAAGCCATTAAATACCCTAACGTAATCAACATTTATTTGTTTTCTTAGTGCACTGACTGCATATAGAGCCTTTGCCAACTTGAGCTTTTATAGATCTACAGATCCTGTCTATAGCTATACTTGGAAGAAGATACAGGTATTGATTTATGAATTTAATTACATTTTGATTTTAACAAAATTATATTTTCAAATTTAGTTAACTATTTTATTATATTATTACAGTGCCCTTTCTAGCCCAATAACGATAATTGCGGGTATTATATAATGAAATTCATAAAGGATGTCATTACTCATTATTAGCTTCAGGTTCCACTAAAAGTAAGTCATTTTAGTACAATACATATTATGTTTTAAATTTAATTAATTGTCTGATAATTAATATTTAGTTATATTAATTCATTTTCTGCATCATTGTATTAGTGTAGTATTATGAAAATCAGCTTTCTGATAGTTTGACTGACAATCAAATAAATGAACTCATCGAGGAATTGTGTGAATATCTGTTGAGGCAATATTCTGGCTAGCAATACTATATAAACGAGCTAGGTTGTTTATTTGCTTATTGTTGTTATTGTGGATTTAAGTAGCTGAATTAATTAATGTCTTATATTTATAATTGAGTAAATATATATTTTGAGGTGATTTTATTAATTAGCTATTTGTTTATATCAATTTAGTTATTCCATTGTAGTTTGCATGGGTATAGAAATTTTTATTTCCACTGTCATGATATAGAAAAGGTTTGACAAAACTATAGAAAGATTTATTAAAAAAAAACCTAGAAAGCGCCACCCTATGTCAAATAAAAATATAAAAAAAACTTACGACAAAATTGAAAATAAAAAAATATATATTTAAAAAAATAGGTCAAGGGTGGCCCTTTCTTAAGTAAGCGCTACCCTAGGCCCATTTGAAAGAAACAAATACAAAACAAAAGATAGGGTGGTGCTTTTTGAAGAAAGCGTCACCCTAGGTCAATTTAAATATTTTTAAAAAAATTAATATACTAAAATAAAATTATATTAAAATATATATATAGGGTGACGCTTATTTAAGAAAACGCCACCCTATATATATATATATATATATATATATATATTAATAAAAGTATTAATATATGATACCAAGATGGGGGAGAGCCCCGAGGGACCGAAGGGAAGATGGAGAAATGAAAAGACATGAAGTAGAGAAGCAGACGGACTACTTACATAATTAAAGGCATAAATTACAAACTGAATTTAAAATGCATGAGAGGGGGGTGTTCTATAATGAACTAGAATGGCAAATGAATTAAGACGGTATCGGTTAAACACTATGTTTAACACCGGAACTTAGATTCATTGAATCTGCCAACCCTTATTCTCAAGAGTAGGTAAGGATATGATGACAGAAAATATTTAAAACATATATAATATAAGAAAATACAATACTTTTATTAATACATAAAAGAACTTACAAGTGGAAGGGGTACAGAAGGATGGAAGAAGGGTTGAAGGAGGAAGAGGCTCACAGAGAGAGGAGAGGAGAGGAGAGAAGAGTGGAGAGAGGTTAGGTTTAGAGAGAGAGAGGGGTATCCGAACTTCTTTCTAAACAAGTGATGCCCTCATAAGTGAGACTAGCTTCACTTATATAGAAGAGTTGGGCTACTGTTTGAGGGTGACTGGTACTGCTTAAACAGTTCCGGTTTTAAGTGCACAGTTCCTATAACACTACAGTTTACCGCTACAGTGTACAGTGATACAGTGTATATGTTTACAGTGATGAAAAATATAATTACAACAGAAATCCTAATTCTCATCTAAATTTACACAAAATTCTTCTTCTTCATCGTCTTCATCTTCATCTTGAATTGAAGGTGTTGAGGAAGAAGGTTGGTGGCTTATGGCCGTTTGGGTTTCCTTTTGGAGAAGCTGAAGGATTGAAACCATTTGCTTTACCAAATCTTCTTTGGACGAAGTTGATGCCAAAGCAACTTGGATTCTTGATCGTTGGTTTAAAAACTTACTTTGCTCAGTTTTGCAAAGAAATTGGGGATTAGTTTTAAACCATCAATCCACAGTAATGGAATCAATTCGATTTACAGAGAACTGTGCCCACCATCTTACAAAAGGAATTCTTTGTAAAATAGGTAGCATGGTTGACCCTGGGTTTACTTGTGAAAATCTGTATTGCCAGGAGAAAATCCAGGCACCAGATAATTTTAGAAAATAATGAAGATCAATTGGAAAAGGATCTCCATCAGAATTGAATTTTTGTTTAAATACCTCAAGAGCCTGTTGGACACTTGGGGGAAGAATCTCTGGTATAAGACCAAAGAAATTCCACCAATGAACAAACCACTGAGGGAAATTGTACTCGATTTTTGTTTTAAAATAAATAAACCAAGTGTGTTTAAAAAGTTTATTTTGATCCCAGAATACATTGAACTATACTTCCACATAATCCCAATAGTTGTATCCTACTGGATCAAATTCTACCCCAAAAGATTTATGTTTATGTAAATCTTGTTCCCATTGGGTAGGAGTGAGGACTTTTAAAATTTGTAAAGTAAAATGAGTTATTAAAGTATTATCCTTTTTATCTACTTTCCTATCAATGAAAATAGATTCAGAATGTACTAAAATGAACTCATAATACTTACGAGTTTTTCTTAAATCATGTGGTCTAAAATGCCATTCAGAAGGGAAAACATTCAAGGCCACTTGGTTTGGAGTCAGATAGGAGAATTCTGACTTAATTTGGACAATGTTTTTTTACTTGATTCTCCTTTGGGATGTAAGGAGTTTCAAGATTTATTTGTTTTTTTACCAATAGTTACCAATGAAGAACTGGTTGAGACTATTGGTTGTTTTTGGGAAGACCCAATCGTCAGTGCTGAAGGCACTTTGTTTAGACGATCATAATCTTGTTTGGAAATCATTTGCTTAGGAACCAATTCAGCAAGAGTGAGAGTTTTCTCGTCTTTTTTCGCTAAGGTTTGGCTCCAGGTTTGTTTTGGGAGTTTATTTTGAGCATAGGAATCCATAATTTCCTTTCTAGATGCTTTGGTTTGTTTCTTTTTACTTGTGGAAGGTTTGGATGAACCTTTATGGGATGATCCCGAAGTTTGAGTCTCCTGTTGAGAAGCTTGCAATGTCTGGAGGATCAATTGCAATTGCTCCGAGGAGAAAGTTTGAGATTGGGCCCCGATCAGTTGTTCGGTACCTTGGGTTTGAGTATTTGGGCTTGGGCTTTTTTCCAGGTTTTTATCCAGATCTTTCTTTTTTGAGCCTTTGGGAGGCATTTGGCCTTTTATTGGGCTCTCACTACTACCTACCCTGAAGAAACTCACGGGTCAGAAAGTCTGGGAGAGAGTTTGAAGTACCTTTGATAAATTCTATATCAAAATCAAAAGCACTTAAAATAGCTTGCCATCTGGGAAAAATTTGTTTTGATGCAAGATTTTTAACATCCTTTTGAAAAACATCTTTGGCAGATTTGCAATCAATACGGACTAAAAATCTTTGGTTTAAAAGATCAGATTGAAATTTGGAAATGTATAAAACAATTGCCAAAATTTCTTTTTTGATTGTGGAATAATTCTGCTGAGAAGTATTCCAATGTTTTGATGTAAAAGAAATAATTTTCTCTTTTCCATCAATTCTTTGTTTAAGAATGCCACCATAACCTATGTCAGAGGCATCAGTTTCAGCAATTTTGAAAGCATAAGGATTAGGAAGGTTAAGACAAGGAAGTTTCTTAACCTGAGATTTAATCTGCTTTACAATTTAGAGTGTTCATCAGTCCAAGGAGGAGGATTAGTTTTAAGGCGCTGATGAAGCAGTTTAATGAAGTTGCTAAGATGAGGAATAAAATCCGCAACATAATTTAAGCATCCCAAAAATCTTTGAAGTTGTGTTTTATCAATGATTTGATCGGGAAATTTATCAGCAAACTGAATTGCTTTGTCAATTGGGGTTATGGATCCTTGGTATATCCAATGTCCAAGAAATCTAACCTTAGTTTGAAATAAACTAATTTTAGGTTTAGAAACTACTAAACCATTTGTTTCTGCAATTCTGATGAATTTAAAAACATGTTTAAAATGTTCTTCAATGGAGTTTGAATAAACCAATACATTATCAATATAAACAATGATGAATTGACTATTGTCATTGAAGATTTTGTTCATGATTCTCTGGAATTCAGAGGGAGCATTTTTTAAACCAAAAGGCATATAACATTCCACTCATACTGACCAAATGGGACAGTAAAAGCAGTTTTATACCTATCTTTTTCTGAAATTTGTATTTGCCAAAATCCAGATTTCATGTCAAATTTTGAAAAGATTTTTGCAGAATACAAACGTTTTAATAGATCAGATTTGTTTGGAATTGGATACCTGATCCATTGCAAAGCTTCATTTAAAGGTTTGTAATTAATTACAAGCCTAGGAGCACCACGTTCTATTTCTGCGTTTTTATTAACATAAAAAGCAGCACAAGACCATGAACTTCTAGATTTACGAATTAATTTTTTATTTAATAAATTCTGAATTTCTTTTTTACAAGTTTCAAGAAGTTATGGATTCATTTGAATTGGTCTAGCCTTAGTTGGGATTTTCTTTTCAGAAAATTCATTTTCATAAGGTAGATCAACAACATGTTGTTTACGGTTCCAAAAAGCATTTGGCAAATCCGAACAAATTGTTTTATGAATCTTTTCTAAAAAATTTTGGATTTGGTTTTGAACTTGTGTTTGACACAATTGTTCTTCTAATCGTTTAAGAGAGATCTCTTCTTTTAAAAAGTTTATTTGTTGTCGTTTTGAATAGAGAGGATTTAAATATTTGATCATGGGTTTCTGGGTAAAAGGAAATAGTATTTTCTTACCCATATGTTGTTTTGAAATTCCATTCTCATCAGTCATGTATGGAAATAATAATTGGGCAAATGGTGCACCGAGAATTATTTCAGAACCCATAACTTTGATTAGAATGAATGGGGTTTTAACTTTAAATCCCTCATTTTCAATAACAACGTTTGAAATTTTATACTGAACATCAACACGTGTCTTATTAACACCATTGAATCTTTCAGTAGTTTTCTCAAAATATTTTGTAGGTATATGGAATTTTTGAAATAAGACTTTTGAAATCAAATTTAAAAATGGTTCAGAAATATCATTTTCTTGATTATTATCTGAAACATAGTTTGTTTGAGTTTGAGGTGATGCTATGTGCATATCCTGAATTTGGGATATGGCTTCAGCATGTGTTCCTGTTGAAGTTTAATAAATTTAATTTCTTCTTTTATGTTGTTAACTTCTCTCTGAAGATCAGAATGAGTTGCTTGTTTTGGGATATGTTTAAATTTTTCTAAAGTTTGGGTAAGGTCATATTTGTTTAAGGTAGTTTGAGGTTTAGTTCTGGAAAAACTAGGTGTTTCAGTGAAAATATCTTTGAATTTTAAAAGATATTCTCCTTTATCAGAATCTGGAAGTTTTGTAATGATATCAAGAAGTAAATCATGTTCCTTCGTGATAACATTAATTTCTGAAAATGGTTTTTCAAAATCATTTTCTTGGATTTCATTCAAATCTCCAGAAGAATTTGACTTTTCAGATTCAGAATCAGAAGAAGTTTCTATTAACAAATTGTTTATTTGTTCCATAACAGATTCTTCAATATTGTTTAATTTTTTAAATTTTTTAAGTTTTCTTGTAAGACTACAATATTTTGAAATATGGCCTTGTTTACCACATTTAAAACATGTAACCTTTTCATTGTTTTGAAAATTGTATTTTGGTTTAGCATGAAATTCATGTTTAAGTTTACGGGGAGGTATGTCATATTTATGTTTCTAGTAAATATTTTTATGTTTTTTGTGGTAATGTTTATGATGAGTTTTCTTTTTAGGCTTAGACTGTTTACAGCTAGGAAGTCCAAACTGTTCACAGAATGTTTCCAATTCTTTTTTCTCAAATACCTTTTCTTTAGCAAGCTGATGCTGAAGTTTGTCATCTTGACAAATCTTAAGAGCAGTTCTTTGGACATATGAAATTAATTGTCTATAAGTCAAATACTCATAAGGGATTTTGCAATCGTTTAAGTTTCTAAGTTTTCCCCTAACCTTATTACCAAGAGCTGTTGGTAATCCGGCTAAGAATTTTTCTTTTCAAAATGGCTGATTTGAATCTTCCCTAGTGAGAACTCGACTAAGGAACGTGTCTTTATACCATCTGAAATCAGATAGTATTGCATACTTAAGATTTGAAAGAAGATCAACAGATCTATCTTGCCATAGAGAAGGATCGCCAATAAAATGTTTAATAATTGTGAAAATTAAATGGTTTGTGGAATCAGGAATTGGTTGGCCATTATGGGTAATGGGTGTTCCATCTGATTGGGTTTTAATTGATGAATAAATCATGTTTTTATCTTCGTTTGAAAGATAAAAATCCCACCAACCTTTTAGTTGTCCAGTAAAACCAGATACTAAAAGATTAGTAATTTCTTCATCTGTATAATCATGTTGAGTTTGATAAGCATTACTTAACATGGTCATATGTTGAAGAATTTGAAGGATATTTGTTTCATTTTGGCCGTCAATATTCCATTCATAAATATTGTCAGCACTAAAGGATTTAAAATTTTAGTTAATTTTTTCTTCAAACAAAATATCTGGAGGGCTAGCTCTATGGTAATAGAGTTTTGTTGGTTTTCTCCAGTGTTGTTGGTTGATCTGAATTTGGGAATTGTTAGATTCAGTTTCAAAGGTTTGGGAAGTTTGGGAGTCTTTTTCAAGATTATGAATATCCCCAGATTTTGGAGAATTTTCATTTTTTGTTTTAATAATTTGAGACTGAGGTATTTCAGGGATAGAAAGTTGTTTTTGTTGTAATTTAACCATTTTTTGTTGAATTTGCTCTATAACATTGGATTTAGTTTTATTTTGTAAATCCATTTTCTGTTGTGGAGAAAATTCAAAAGGTTTAAACAAGGGTGTTTGAATTTGAGATTTAAGTTCTGTTTCAGGTTTTATTTCTGGAATAGATTGTTTTGTTAAGTGTTCACCTAAAGTCTGAAAATATAAATTGGTATAATTGTTTTGTTCAACAATACCTTTTATATCCGTAGAACAAACTTCCTGAGAAGTATGTTTAAATTTAAAAGGAGTTGCCCAAATGGGTTGATCTTTATCATCAACTCTTCTGAGAACTTGGATATTTTTTACAGGAGGAAATTCAGAAGAAATAATTCCTTCTTCAGAGGTTTTCCAATTTTTGTTAAGGACTTCAATGTTTTGAAAAAAATGGATAATTCAATTTTTGATCTTGTGCATAAGCATCAAACCAATCAAAAAATGAAATATTCATTTGTATCAACTCAAGAAATTTATAAAACTTTTCTTGAATAGATTTTCTTTCAAGTCCTTTGAATTTGTTTAAAAACCATGTTCTCTGAAGAGTAAATTTTTCAGAATAAAATTCCTCTTGCAAAGCAACTTTGTTTATTTGAAAATTGTTTTCTAAAACGTTTACTTCTCTAGGTTTACCTAATTGTGAAAAAATAGAAGACTTAATAGATCTTAAGTCTTCTTCCTTTTCATAATTAAGATGGGGAACATTCAAAGAATTATCAATTCCAGAAACTGAGACATTTGTTAAATCAGGTTTAGGAATTGTGTTTTCATAAGTTTGGGATGTGGAAGGTGTTGTTTGATAAGGGGGAATGTAAATTATGGATGGTGGTTTAGGTAAGGAAGAACAACTTCTCCTAGAAGACTGACTTCCTATAGATCTACAATCCTCATAGATTGAAGGTTGAGATCTATTTGTTTGTGAGTTTGATCTATCAAAAGATATTTTTACAGTACCATCATTGGTTTTAATGATTCTACTAATCTGAGGAACTAGATTAGGTATAGGTGTTGAAGCCTTTTCCATAATCCATTCATCAGGTAGAGTAATATCTTTCCACATAATGGTTCTGGGTATAGAAACATTAACTTTTGAAAAATCAGTTAAGAAAATAGTTGTTTGATCCTTTTCAGGAAGAATTTTTGCAAAAGTTGCGTTTGAGTTCAAGACCTTATACTGCACTCTGTAAATTAGAGAAACAGGTATAGATCCTGGTTTCATGTTTAATCCACTAAATTGGATATTAAGTTTAAGAGCGTCTAAAATGTTTTCATCATTAAGACCTATCGTCCTATCAGGAAAACAATTGAAATAGACGGGTCCATCATTTAAACGCATCTCAGCCATGGCCAGCAAAGAGTCTGCTGTAGTATAATGTCTAGCGTCTTGAAGACAAACTAAACATCCTACATTAAGACCTTTTCTAATGAGAGGTTTAATAGCAACTTGAACACATCCTATATGAATATAGTTGTATTCTTGTTGATGTTTTTTGATGGATTGTTTTGAAAGAAGGAAAAAATCCTTGTTTTCGCTCCTAAGGGGAATTGATTCTTCAACAGTTCTGATTACATAATCAGACTTTGTGAACCATTTCTTATTAGGAACTTGGTAAAGCAGGTTTGACGCGACTTCTGGCAAATTCCAGTTATCAACGTGTTGGTTTATGTTCTCAAAAGAGATTTCTTGTTTAAAAATTTTATTTTTTGTTGAAGAATTAGATTCCTCATCATTTAGCGTAGAATTTGATGGAGTAGAAGAAGAACTACTACTACCGTATTTGGAAGAAAAAGAAAAAGAACGGAGAATAGAAGACATAATTTAAATTGCAAAATTTAAATTACAGAATTTAAATGGCAGAAAGGTAAAGAAAGCTGTAAAGAGCTGGAAGATAAAGGAACAGAAAGTAAAGCTGAAGAAAGCTTAAAGAAACTGAAAATAAAATAAACTGAAATGAAAATTCAGAAATTAAAAGAGCATAAAGAAAAAGAGCGAGAAAATTTCAGATATGAATCTCCCCCATCTTGGTATCAGAGCCTGAAGGTGAAGTAGAGATGTTTTGATTAGATCTGGATCTGTTTTATGTCTTCAAAACTTTTATTAGAGTAATAATATGATTTAAAGATCTGTATTCGATAGCAGTAGACACTGTCTACTTGTATATGGTTCTTACTTATCATACATGAGTCGTTGGTAGAGATAGGAAGGCTGTAAGTCCCGAGATGATGTGGCAAGCGATGTGTCTCTACAGTAGTGAGTGATAAGTATATATATTATGTACGTATTTGGGCTATATATATATATATATATTTCTTAATATAATTTTATTTTACTATACGTCGTGTGTTAATTTTTTTTAAAATATTTAAATAAACCTAGGGTGGTGCTTATTTAAGAAAACGCCACCCTAGGTTAAAATAAAATGAAAAAAAATTGAAGTAAAAAAATTATATCAAAAATACATATCAATAGTGGTGCTTATTTAAGAAAGAGCTACAGGAAGTTTGATACAAGCTGTGGCGCTTTCTTTAATAAGTGCCACCCTTGGTTATTTTAATTGAAAAAAAATATTAGCTACTGTGGTGCTTGTGCTGGAGCGCCATAGCTTGTTTTAGTAGCGTTCTAATATATGACACTTGTCTAGTGCCACTAATATTATTTTTATAAGTGCCACAACTTTTATTTTTTGTAGTAGTGAATCTTTTATCTTTAATCTTATCATATTGCTTTTGATTAAACTTCATTCTTTTTTCTATAGTTCCTTCTAACGCATTTCTATATTCTCCATATTCTTCATTTTCATAATAATCCTTGTTATGAGGTTCTCCTTCTTCACTTACATTCATCATATAGCATTTATAGTCTTTTTCTTCTAAGTATTCTATTTCTAATTCAGATCCTGTTTTAGATTCAGATTCTAATTTTCTTTTATATATTTCTATTTTTAGGTCTTCTATATCACTAGATATTGGTTCTTCAAATTATATGTTCAGCTACTTCTAATATTTTCATATTCTTATTATTTTTTGGTTCAATACATTCAGTTGATACATGTCCTACTTTTCCACAATTATAACATCTATATTTTTTAGGATTCTTCCTGTAATTTATTCTTTTCTTTCCCATTTTAAAATACTTTCTAGGTTTGTATTTATTAAAAAACTTCTTCTTAGGATATTTCTTAAACTTATATCTATATTTGTTTTTTCTTTTCCTATATTTTCCTCGTTTCCTCGATTTTATACATCCCCATTTATTAGGTACTTGTAATTCTCCACATTTTAATACTATTTTATTTGTCTTATAATATTTCATATTTTTTCATACATCTTTACATTTTGCAGATAAATGTTCTCTTAAATATGCTTCTCTTCTTCCTATTGTATCTATAAAAGGTATTAATTCTTGTCTTCCTAGAAAGGCTTTATAGTAATCATCTATTATTGTTTTAGATATTATTCTTGCTAATTTTCTATAAAACATTTCTAAATAGAATCTTTGTCTTTCATCTTCTCTTAGATTAGCTTCATAACAATATTTTTTATATTAACATATATACCCATTTAAATATTTTGGATCTAATGAACATATTTCTATTTAGATCCAAATTTACATATATATAATTTGTCCATCATAGATTAAACATTGTATTCATTGAATCTTAGACGTATCTTATATTCAATGAATCTGAACATTATAGCTCGTGTTGGGCTATTCTTATGTGTGACCTTATAGGCTCCTACAGAGTTGGTAGTGGGCTAATAACTGTACTAACCCATAAGTCGCAAGCGGTCTCTAGCAAGACAATATGAATACCCAATTCATATAAGGATCGATAATAGATACAACCTATCATATAACCATATCACGTCCCTTTTGTCACACGATACTTCGGGCAAGGATGAGGCATGTATAATGTCATCCTCCTTTTTTTGACCATTACTTTCTCAATCTTTGAATTGTATGACTATAGAAATGGAAACTCCTTTCCATCATAGTATGTCCATACATTTCTTAGACTTACTTATCGAGGGGCCTAATAATATCTCTCTACTAACGTGAGAGACAAATTTCATCTTGATTATTCACATTCCTCTGCATGAAAACTACTAATCTTGATTGTAGCCTTTATCATCACCCATTTAAAGGTGACTTTTGACTAAATTAAAGTTTAGCGACTCTCATGTAGGAATCCATGATGATTTCAGGTCAAAGAGAATTGTGATGTGATTATATATGAGATAAGCTTATGACTTTATTCATACAGTTTTCTCATAGTGGGTTGGTCCAGTACCTTGTACTCCTACAAGTGCCTAAGACCTTAATTCGTATCCCCATATCTTATCAAAGTCATACTCATCTTATTTCATCTTTGCTCCAACATAGATGACCAACCAGGGACATTTAGGACAATCATTATGATTTATCCAAAGATACAGTTATTATAAGAGGTAAGTTTCACCCAAGAGGGGGGTGAATTAGGTGATATTGAATTTTTTTGATTATGTTAAACTAAACAAAGAGAGTGTAGAGATGAGAGAAATTGCACACAGAGATTTATATTGGTTCGGCCTTAATCCCTAGCCTACGTCTAGTCCCCAAAGGTTAATACCTACTAAGCCTTTCACTAATCCACCAAGATTTAGTCAGCTTTTAGAACGTACTTTACAATAACTGTCCTCACAAGGACTACGAGCAGAAATGTTCAACACTTAGAATTTTCTCTCTCCCTCATACCAAGTCTTATGAGCAGAGTAATTCCAATGACTCTTCTCTCTCACTTACTTATGCAAGTCTTACGAGCGTAACATTCTCTCCTGCTTACACCATTATAAGTCTTACGAGCAGCAACGTTTTCTCCTGCGTGCACCTTGTAAGTCTTACTAGCAAAAAGTCTTCCAAGGAACTCTCTCAGCTTCTCCCGTAAGGAAATTATACCCCCTCAAGGTCCCTTTATCTTGAGATAAAGATTATGATCAAAGTGTTTATAGAAACTCTCTTACAGAACAGATATGATAATCACTGATGCACAAAATATGAATACAATAGAAATCAAAGACTTGTAAAATTGTAAGCTCTTTTGTGTGTGTTCTCTATTATATCTCAATTTGTCTTTAGAAACTCTTTATATCATTATTTGAAGATGAACATTGCAATGTATCAGTTGTGGAGTAGGATGCGTACATTTGAATTCTTTAGACAGGTTGTTAAGGTATGGATCGGTTACTCATGGTGGTTGTTTACCCATATGCAATGACAGCTAACTTACATCATTGTGTCCTCTATTTTTAACATCTTTATCCATTTTACTAATCCAATTGTTGAAGACCTATCTCATAATTGAAACAAACATTAAACAATGTCTAAGAATGATAACAAGTTAAAATACAATGAATGATGAAAATATAAGTGTATTTGAATTCATCGTTGGAAATCACTTAGCTTTTGTCAATGCATGGACTCGAGTTTGTTAGGTAAAACTCGAGTGCACATATAATTGAGTGCACCCAAATTCTCAAAGTGCCTTTTTGTGGGGTATCCAAAGGAAACAAAAGGATACTATGTCTATAATCCTAACGATAATAAAATTTTATTATTCGAAATGGTATCTTTCTAGAAAGAGAGTTTATCTCTAAAAGAACTAGTGGGAGCAAGGTACATCTTGAAGAAGTTTGAGAGTTATAAGATAGCATAGAACTACAGATGGAAAACAGAGAAGACTCACAACAAGTTACTGAGCCTCCTTAAGTAACACAAGTCCTACAAAAGTCTGATAGGGCACAACATCAGCATTAGAGATATGAATTTCTGATTATTGGAAGTCGTAATGTGTTCCTCATTAAGCAGAATGAGCCAACCACTTATAGAGAAGCCATAGTGGGACCAAATTCTGAGAAATGGCTAAACACCATGAAGTGTGAAATGCAATCCATGTATAACAACTGAGTATGGACCTTAGTCGATCCACCTGAAGGTGTAAAAACCATTAGGTGTAAGTGGGTTTTCAAGGAGAGAACCCACATGGTTAGCAAAGTAAATGTCTTTAAGGCACGACTGGTTGCAAAAGAATATACTTAAACTTATGGTACAGACTATGATGAAACCTTTTCCCCAGTTGTAATGGCCAAGTCAATCAAAATCTTTCTTGCCATTGTAGTATATTATGACTATGAAATATGGCAGATGGATGTCAAAACTGTTAGAACTGGCTGACACCCAAGAGGGGGGGTGAATTGGGTGTGTGATAAGAAAGTATGATCTTTTAAAATCTTTTCGCAACTTATAAAATCAATACATGTGGAAGCATAGAAACATAAGCTGATATGTAAATCATATATGCTGGAAATGTAAAAGCTTAGGGAAGAGAATATGCAAACTGTGATTTATCCTGGTTCGGTCCAATCCACGATGACCTACGTCCAGTCCCCAGGCTCCTCCTGAGATTTCCAATCCACTATCTTCTTGTTTAACCGGGCACAAGAAAAGCCTTTACAAATTCACAAGAGTTACTCCCCCTTACACACTGTAAGGTTTACTCCTTCTTACAGCAAGTCGAGCAAAGCAATCCAAAGACCTTTCTCTCCTGCTTAACTGTGCAAGTCTTATGAGCAGCAACGTTCTCTCCTGCTTACACCACTGTAAGTCTTACGAGCAGCAACGTTTTCTACTGCTTGCACCTTGTAAGTCTTATGAGCAGAAAGTCTCTGACAATTCACTTTACAACTTCCCGTAAGGTAATCAGCCCTCTCAAGGTCCCTCTACCTTGAGTTCAATACAGAAGTATAGATGGTGTGTTTACAGACTCTCTCAAAGAGTAGATAAATCCTCACTGAAGTACAATACAAATATTCACTCTCTCAAATATACATAATATGGAAGATGAAGTAGAGCAAAGAGTGGTCGGAGGTAGAAGACTTAGAAACTCAGCATGTTCATGTTCTCATTGCGTTGCTTGCTTTTCTGTGTTTGAATCCTCTCATATTTATAGCTAAGTTGTGGAAGATATCCGTTAGAGTCTGTTGATTCATTTGACCGTTGAGCCCATTCGGATATTCTTCTGTTATAATCCCATCTGATGCTTAGACAGTCACTACTTCATTTTCTGTTGGAGTCCCATTGCTTTGCACGGTCGTTGAGTGTATTTAAATATTTTCCCGTTGATCGTGCTCTGACAGATTTCCACTTCATAAAAACTAGCCGTTATCAGTGGACGCTCGGCGAAGTGGTTTTTCCTCTCTCTATGGTCTCTTCATTGTTCTTTCTGTAACAATACATGAAATATCAATACAATGAAGTGTTAATCATAAATATGTTGGATCATTGACCAAAGACAGGATTTCAGCTTTCTGGGTTGCGTCACTTCAAGTGATGATGCTTCTATCTAATGTAACAGTATTTGTTTTCTTCTGAAGTTCTTCGGCTACCATGAATAGTTGTCGCTTCAGTGGAGTGTTGAGTTGCATGTTTGGTGGAGTGTTGAGTTGCATGTTAGGTGCGTAGTGGAGTACAGCTGTAACACACTCATGAATATGGCCGTTAAGCAATATTTGTATCTCAAGACATTAATATGGATCACTGGAGGTGTTTCATAAAAGAGATAGTAAGATCATAGAGAATGATCCTATTTTCGCAACTGAGTATTATATCATGATTTTGAAAGCTATTTGGATAAAACAGTAATAATAAAATTTCACTAGCAAAATCATTTGTCGTTGATGAAGTTGAAAGCAATTGGATCAAGGTCAATGTAGAAAGATGTATACTTGATCAATAAATCCTCATATGAGAAGATGCAATATCATTGGAAGTGAATATAATGTGTTTGGAAATGATTTTGAAACCTTTGAATATTTCTAACAGTAATTGCTGGTTCACTGGAAGTGATATTGGAATTTTCATATTTCACTCGAGTGAATTTGGAATCACTGGAAGTGATTTTGTAAAGAGTGATTTCTTCTTGGAGTGATTTCCAATTCACTGGAAGTGATTTGCAACTTTTCAAGTATCACTCGAGTGATTCAAGATCACTGGAAGTGATTTGGTAAACAGTGAAATATTCTTGCAGTGATTTTGAATCCACTGGAAGTGATTTGCAACTTTACAAACTTCACTCGAGTGATTCAAGATCACTGGAAGTGATTTGCAAAACAGTGAATTTTTCTTGAAGTGAATTCTCAATCACTGGAAGTGATTTGTCGCATCACTCGAGTGATTCAGAATCACTGGAAGTGATTTGGCGCATCACTCGAGTGATTTGGGATCACTGGAAGTGATTTGGAAAATTTGAGATATCACTCGAGTGATTTGGAGATCATTGGAAGTGATTTGGCAAAGTTGAAATATCACTCGAGTGATTTGGAGATCACTGGAAGTGAAATGGAAAAATTGAGATATCACTGGAAGTGATTTGGAGATCACTGGAAGTGATTTGGAAATTTTGAGATATCACTCGAGTGATTTGGAGATCACTGGAAGTGAAATCTGAAACAGTGAATTTTTCTTGCAGTGATTTTACGATCACTTCCAGTGAAATGGCATATCACTCGAGTGAATGCTGAAATCACTCGAGTGATCCGTTTCCAGTTCTTCAGTAAACATAGGTCAACTTCCAGATGTCATAACTCTTCGAATATGACTCCCAAAATGCTGTATTATATATCAATCGAAAGCCCTGGAAGTCTACTTTCATATGGCATCGGTTTCAGCTCAATAGGATCCGTGGTTTGAGAGTTATAGCTAAAATACTAATACTGTTCCAGAAAATGACGCTGACATGAAGGTCAAATTAGAACACTGATATCTCCCTCATATGAGCTCCTTTGATGTTGGTTCTGGTGTCAAAATGACGCATTTGGAGTCTAGTTTCATATGCAATTGGTTTCTTCTGATTTGGAATTGTATTGTGAGAGATATGATCAAATAACCAGACCTCACTCAGCTGGACGAAGCACAGACTCTGAAATGCTGCACATCACTCGAGTGATTTGCTGAATCACTCGAGTGATTTCGTTTTTTAATGAATCACTCGAGTGATTCCTCAAATCACTCGAGTGATTTGTTAAAAATCACTCTGCTACAGTTCCAAACAGTGCCAAACAGTGCCAATTGCTACAGTAACCGTATTGCTACAGTACCCACTGCTACAGTACCCATAAAAACTTGAATCTTCATATTTTTCATTAATTCTTTCAAGTTCCTTATTCCTCAATTTCTTTCTTCCATTGCTTGACTAATCTACAATATATGCAACATCAAATAGTTAGTCAATGTAATAGAAAATTATACTATACAAGCTTCTTATGCTTAACATTTGACATCTATATTTGTCATCATCAAAACTAATCATATCTAACAAAAACAACATTCTTTAATGAAAAGCTCTTTGGGGATGTGTACATGACACAACCTGAAGGTTTTGTGCATCTAGAGGATTTTGGTAAGGTATGCAAGCTTCAAAGATCCATTTATGGATTAAAGCAAGCATCTTAGAGTTGGAATCATTGTTTTGATAACGTAGTCAAAGAGTTTAGATTCATTCAAAACATCGATAAACCATGTGTTTACAAGAGGTTAGTAGGATCACAATTGTATTTCTAATGCTTTATGTAGATGACATCCTACTTATTGGGAATGACATTCCTACCTTGCAAAGTATCAAGTCTTGGTTAGGGAAGTCTTTCTTTATGAAAGACTTAGGCGAAGGCACTTACATCCAAGGGATTAAGATCTATAGATATAGATCCAAGAGGCTAATATGTCTAAGTCAGAGCACATATATAGACAAGATACTGCATAGGTTCAGTATGCAGGATTCAAAAGGGGGTTACATGCCCATGTCTCATGGTATCTATCTCAACAAAGATCTTTGTCCTAGTACGCTTAATCAAAGAGATCACATGAGCAAGGTTCCATATGCCTCGGTCATTGAATCCATCATGTAATATCCCGAATTTAAGTACTAGAGGCTTAAGGTTTAGCCTGTATTAAAGGAGACTACTAGACCCCTGTTTGGTAAATGTCATAGTGAGACATAATATTATTTTTCAAAATTCCTTTGTAGCTTGGATATTAAAAATGAATTATATTGGTGAGCTAAAGAGCTCTGGGAATAACAAAACAAATCAATTAGAAGTCACACACAATATAGTAAGGTGAAATACGAAGTAATTTTGCCACCAGTGAAATTCCTGGTGTGGCAGTGGTGATTGTGTGACATTTTTCAATAGGTAAATTTTGTTCAAAAATTCTAAAAATTTCTAGAATAAAAGTATACTTATGAAGATTTAATTTGATAGGTCATATGAGGAAATCAAATTTGTACACCAAGAGAAATGAATTTTTGAAGTTAGCCGGTGAAATTAACTATTTTCTAGGGCAACATCTAAAGATTAAAATTCTGTAATGAGTGAAATTCCAATTGGCCAAAGGTTATATTTTTTCTTAAAACTAGACTCAATGAAGGTTGCATAGCCTTTATAATCACCCCAATTGGACATTTTTACAATTAGATATGAATTTTCAAACTTTAATGAAAATTCTGCTAGATTGGATGTTATATGCAAAAATTTGATATTTGAGCCAATCATAGGCTGACACATGGCAAATGAGATGGCTGATTCATTTATCCATTAATTCATCATCTTCCTCCTCATTATTTTGCACAGAAAAATCTGAAAGAGAGAGAGTGATCAGATGAGAAAATGGAGAGAGAAGAGAGAGAAAATTATATATACCGAAACTCTACCATAACAACGTTCTCTCTAAAAGTTCCCTTTAAAAAACTGCTTCTACTCATCGCGAGCTTCATTTCTATGATTTCAGATTTTCATTTGGAGGCGGTTGGTACTATCTCACTTGCCAGAGTATTGCCGGAATTCCAAACCGTTTGCGGAAACAAGTAAAGGTAAGTGTAAGCTTTCTTTTTAACCCATTGGTTTGTCGATTGGATGAGTATAAAGGAAGTTGGGTAGTATTTATGGCTGGTTTTAAAAGATGTTTTTAATGGCTAAATGATGTCCAACAGATGTCTTAATAGCTAATCATTTGATTAAAAGTAAAAAGGAAGAGATTAAGCCAAAGAAAACAAGAAACCGACAAACTCTTCACGAGAACTTTCATTTTATGTTCTGGTTGTTTCATGAGAAAGGAGTGGAAATTTGATAATTTTGATACTTCCATTGGATTTATAAGGCAAAATTGTGTAGGTATGCAAGTGTTCATGATTTTTGGATACTTGTATATGAATTTGGGAATTTATGAAGTAGGATTGTTCATGTTGTTGATTCTGCCTTGTCTGAATAGTGACGTTGTGTGTAGTGTTTCATAGGGTAACACTTGTCCAAAAATTCTAAAATTTTTCAGGATTAAATTAGACATATTGAGATTTAATAGGATGTGTAGTTTGTAATTTTTGGACAAGTATATTGGGAAATACTAATTTTTGAATTTCTTCCTTGTTTTATGGAAAGAAACCTAGAATAGTGTAGTTGGGCGAAATGTTGAGAATGTTGTGGTTATGGTGGCCAAAATTTAGTATTTTTATGGGAAATTATATTTAAATAGATTCACATAGGAATTAGAACCACTCAATTTGGAGTTTCTTAGAATTAATGGTGAATTTTCAAAGTTAATTGTATTAACTGCAATTCTGAAATAGAGATTAGAAAGGGGAAATTCCATGTTAAATTGTTCACATATAGCTAATGGCTATATGTTCCTTTGAAAGTAGACCTAAAGAGGGTTGAATAGAGCATTGAATCATGGCCCTATAGAACTTTTTTTTATCATTTCACAAACCTTACTACGTCACTAATGACTCATTGACTCTTAATTTCAATATATCAGAGTATATACGAGCGTTTTTCTTTTAATTAAACTAGAGCTATTTTCTACTCATACTACATTCATTCATCATATACATATACATTAAATGTATAACTTCTCATAAAATACAATAACCAAAGTATTTACATCAATACAAAAGATAGTGCTTTGCACTATGCTCTCCACTTCACCTTCATATCTCCTCCGTGCATCTTTCCATGCATCCTTCACCTGTATAAAATTGTTGGTTGGGAAGAGTGAGATTCAAGAGAATCTCAATAGTAAATAATATCACTATGTATGTAAGATATATATGAATGCATGACATACTTGCCTACACAACTCATGCCAACATAATGACATATTTGCATGCTCAATGTTATGATATACATATGGCCATTGCATAATATAACAAAGCTTTAATCAATTAACTATGCTCAACAAAAATAGGCAAAGAAATCACATAAATCAATGCAAAAACATACATATCAAATACATGTAGGCTAGGTAAGTTCACTACCTTTTGGACTTTGTATCCTCCTCTTGTACCTTGATCTTCCAACCGTTGCCTCTTCTTTGTCACTTTATAGTCTTAAATAAGTGATGACATCATTAGAGCCATGAAAAGTGAATGCCCAATGGCCTATATTAGCCTTAAAGGCTTACTTTCACCTTTGGAGTTCTTACCAATTACATTTAGCCCCTTACTTTTTCATTAGTCCAAATATTGAGTTTTTGTATAATATTGCAAATAAACATTCATTTCCCTTTCTTGCTCCCTACTTCAGCCATAATTTATGCCAATTAAGAGGAAAGTAAATGGTTGCTGACTTTATTGGTCAAATGACCATTTTGCCCTTACATTTTTGTAATTTTTGCACATAGTGAAAAACTAGGTAGTAAGACCTAGTGAGCATTCAGAATATGCGGGGTGGTTGCCCAGGGCCTATTTTGCATGAGTGGACGCCCAGGAAATGGAGATTCCTATTATGTGCGAGCATTCACTCGGGGCTTATTACACGAGTAGACAATCGGGGCCATGGAAACTCCTATTATGCGTAAGTGGGATCCCGGGGCTTATTACACGGGTGAACGCTTAGGGCCATGTAGTTTATGGGACCGAGGGTCCAGTGGATGCTGTTATGCTATATACTAATGCACCGAATGCTCATGTAATGATTGTTGTGATGACAGTTTGTTTAGCATGCTATGTGAACATTACATAAAAGTATAAGCAGCTTGAGTAGCAAGGGATGGAGCCTGTAATAAGTTCAAAGTACCCAGTGAACTATGTGTTATAGGTAGTTAGGCTCAATGAGTAGCTAACTCAATGGTATCAGGGTTTGTCAGGAATGTCTTAAGTGGTGAATGTCGCATGCTCGATACCTAGGGAGGTATCCTTTAGAAGATAATGGAAGTGGCTATCCCATAAGCATGCTGCACTCAGTCTTGATGAGCTAGGAGGTGTGGGCCAGACTCCTGTGCCGCTATAGAGGGTGCCCGTTAAGGGTAGCTTTGCAGTTGGGCCTAATGGGAGGGCCGTTACATGACTCTCGTGTAGTTGTAGAGGGCGCCCATTGAGGGTAGCTTTGCAATTGGGCCTAGTAGGAGGGTCATTACATAAATACCAGCACAAGGATTTCATTCCTTCATATCATGCGGCTGTAGCGGGCGCCCAGTGAGGGTAGCTCTACAGTGGGCCTAGTGAGAAGGCTGTTATTCAGCAAAGATGATGGACTAAATGTCCTAGGGCCATAAGACCTAATGGATTAGTAAGTCCTTAGGCTGGCAGAATGTGATAAGTTGAGATTGTGATGAGTGGGAGCTCGAGCCAATAAGACCCAAGGTGTAAAGTTGCATAGAGCAATGTCCCTAGGCTGTAAGACCTGTGTGTGTGTCTAGCACCATGGTTGTTGCCTAGTGTGGTGACATTAAACCAATACGTCCAGAGAATATATTGAGATTAGTAGAACATTCAGACTGGACTAGGTTGTAGCGGAGTTGTAAGCCCCAAGATGCCTGTGGCATAGGGGAAATCCCCTATGCAGTAAGGCTAGAATATCCAACGCTATGGTAGAATAAGCCGTAAGGCTTGAGATATGTACCGTGTGATATGGAAGAGTCCCGTAGAAGCTAGAAGGCCTGGTATGCATATAGTGATCTGGGAGAAAATCATGAAGAGGCAGTAAGGCCTAAGAAACCATGCGTTGGGAGAATGGACCAAAGGGTCTTGATAGTGAACGCTACGTACTAGGTAAAGTATGAATGAAAGAACTAGAATGGGAAGAGATAGTTCTCTAAGGTACAGATGCTATCATTTGATGTTTGAAATTTTGAGGATGAAATTTATTGAATGGGGGAGAACATGATTTAATGCTCTATTCAAGCCTCTTTAGGTCTACTTTAAAAGGAACATATAGCTATTAGCTATATGTGAAAAATTTAACATGGAATTTCCCCTTTCTAATCTCTATTTCAGAATTTCAATTAATACAATCAACTTTGAAAATTCACCATTAATTCTAGAAAACTCAAAATTGAGTGGTTCTAATTCCTTTGTGAAGCTGTTTGAATATAATTTCACATAAAAATATTAAATTTTGGCCACCACTACTACAACATTCCCATAATTTCGCCCAACCACACTATTCCATGTTTCTTTCCAAAAAATAGGGCAGAACTTCAAAAATTTATATCTCCTAATATAATTGTTCAAAAATTATAAAATACCTACCATATTAAATCTCTACATGTCTAATTTAAGCCTGAAAAATTCCAAAATTTTTGGACAAGTTTTATCCTATGAAACACTACACACAACGTCACTGTTCAGACATGGCAGAATCAACAACATGAACAATCCTACTTCATAAATTCCCAAATTCATATACAAGCATCCAAAAATCATGAACAATTGTATACCTACACAATTTTGCCTTATAAATCCAATGGAAGTATCAAAATCATCAAATTTCTACTCCTTTCTCATGAAACAGCCAGAACAAAAAATGAAAGTTCTGTTGGAAGAGTTTGTCAGTTTCTTGTTTCCTTCGGCTTAATCTCTTCCTTTTTACTTTTAATCAAATGATTAGCTATTTAGACATCTGTTGGACATATTTTAGACATTAAAAACATCCTTTAAAACCAGCCATAAATACTACCTAACTTTCTTTATACTCATCCAATCGACAAACCAATGGGTTAAAAAGAAAGCTTATACTTACCTCTACTTGTTTCCGAAACGGTTTGGAATTCCGGCAACACTCTGGCAGGTGCCAACCACCTCTAAATGAGAATCTAAAATCGTAGAAATGAAGCTTGCAATAAGTAGAAGAAGTTTCCTGAAGGGCACTTTGATGAATTAATTAATGTATAACCATATATCAAATGAATTAATGTATTAATGTATAAATGTATAAATGAATCATGCATCTCATTTGCCACGTGTCAATCTATGATTGGCCCAAATATCAAATTTTCATATATAATATCCAATCTAGCAGAATTTTCATTAAACTTTAAAAATTCATATCTAATTGTACAAATGTCTAATTGGAGTGATTCCAAAGGCTATGCAACCCTCATTGAGTTTGTTTTTTAGAAACAATATAAAATTTAGCCAATTATAAATTCACTCATTCTATAATTTTAATCTTTGGACGCTACCCTAGAAAATAGTTAATTTCGCTGAGCTAACTTCAAAAATTCATTTCTCTTTGTATACAACTCCGATTGCCTCATATACATATCAAATTAAATTTTGTAAGTCTAATTTTATTCTAGAAATTTTTAGAATTTTTAGACATCATTTGCCTATAAAAAAATGTCACAATCACCACTGCAACACTAGGAATTTCACCGATGGCAAAATTACTTTGAATTTCACCTTACTATATTGTGTGTGACTTCTAATTGCTTTGTTTTGTCATTCCCAGAGCTCTTTTGCTCACCAATATAATTCCTTTTTAATATACAAGATACAAAGGAATTTTGGGAAATAATATTATGTCTCACTATGACATTTACCAAACAGGGGTCTAGTAGTCCCCTTTAATCTTAGCTAAATCTTAAGCCTCTAGTCCTTAAATTCGGGATATTACATGATGGATTCAATGGCCGAGGTATATGGAACCTTGCTCATGTGATCTCTTTGATTAAGTGTACTAGGACAAAGATCTTTGCTAAGATGGATACCATGAGACATGGGCATGTAACCCCCTTTTGAATCCTGCATACTAAACCTATGTAGTATCTTGTCTATATATGTGCTATGACTTAGACATATTAGCCTCTTGGATCTATATCTATAGATCTTAATCCCTTGGATGTAAGTGCCTTCACGTAAGTCTTTCATAAAGAAAGACTTCCCTAACCAAGACTTGATACTTTGCTAGGTAGGAATGTCATTCCCAATAAGTAGGATGTCATCTACATAAAGCATTAGAAATACAATTGTGCTCCTACTAACCTTCTTGTAAACACAAGGTTCATCAATGTTTTGAATGAATCCAAACAATGATTCCAACTCCGAGATGCTTGCTTTAATCCATAAATGGATATTTGAAGCTTGCATACCAAAATCCTCTAGACGCACAAAACCTTCAGGTTGTATCATGTACATATCTCCAAGGAGCTTTTCATTAAAGAATGTTGTTTTGAAGTCCATTTGTCATATTTTATAGTCATAATATACTACAATGGCAAGAAGGATTATGATTAACTTGGCCATTACAACTGGGGAAAAGGTTTCTTCATAGTCTGTACCATGAGTTTAAGTAAATTCTTTTGCAACCAGTCGTGCCTTAAAGACATTTACTTTGCTAACCATGTGGGTTCTCTCCTTGAAAACCTACTTGCACCTAATGGTTTTTACACCTTCAGGTGGATCAACTAAGGTCCATACCTGGTTGTCGTACATGGATTGCATTTCACACTTTATGGTGTTTAGCCATTTCTCAGAGTTTGGTTCCACTATGGCTTCTCAATAGGTGGTTGGCTCATTCTGCTTAATGAGGAACACATTATGACTTCCAGTAATAAAAAATTCATCTCTCTGACGCTGATGTTGTGCCCTATCAGACTTTCGTAGGACTTGTGTTACTTAAGGAGGCTCAGTAACTTGTTATGAGTCTTCTCTATTTTACCATTTGTGGTTTTTTGCTATCTTATGACTCTTAAACTTTTTCAAGATGTACCTTGCTCCCACTAGTTCTTTTAGAGATAAACTCTCTTTCTAGAAAGATACAATTTCGAATAATAAACATTTTATTATTGTTGAAATTATAGACATAGTATCCTTTTGTTTCCTTTGGATACCCCACGGAAAGGCACTTTGAGAATTTGGGTGATAATTTATCTGAGGCTTTTTACTTAATATATACCTCACATCCCTAAATTTTGAGAAAAGATAAATTAGTTTCTTCCCAATCCATATCTCATATGGTGTCTTTTCAATTACCTTAGATGGAACACGATTTAGTGTGAAAGCGGCTGTATCTAGGGCATGGTCCCAAAAGGATAGTAGAAGATTTATTTGACTCATCATAGATCGAACCATATCTAATAGTATTCGATTCCTCTTCTTAGAAATGTCATTCTATTGTGGTGTTCCTGAAGGGTTCAATTGTGAGACTATCCCACAACTCTTAAGTTGGTCAATAAACTCTTGGCTTAAATATTCACTACCTCGATCATATCGAAGTGCTTTAATTTTTTGCCAAGTTAGTTTTGTACTTCATTTTGAAATATTTTGAACATTTCAAAGGATTCAAATTTATGTTTTATTAGATAGATATATACATATCTACTAAAGTCATCCATAAATATAATGAAGTATATATAACCTCTTATGGTTGCTGTATTCAGTAGTCTACATATATCTGTATATATGAGGCCCAATAAATTAATGGTCCTTTCACTATGCCTAATAAAATGTGCCTTTGTTGTCTTTCCTAATAAATAAAATTCACATATATCATATGATTCAAAATCAAATGAGTTAAAAAAATCCATCTTGATGGAGTTTAGAAATGTATTTCTCATTTATATGGCCTAGACTACAATGCCATAAGTAGGTCAGATTCAAATTGATTGACTTAATCCTTTTTGATCTTTTTTTTAGATCTTCGAGGTAGAGTTTACAATTCCTCTTCTAATGAACGGGTTTATTGTAGAAGAAACATACTCCTTCCTTTGAAAGCTTTGCCTTCTTGGCTTCAGGCTTAGTTTTGGGCTTGTTTGACTCTTTGCTCTTACTACTTAAGCCATTACCCTTCTCCATGCCCTTGCCTTTCCTTTTCATACCATTTCCTTTCTAAACCATCAAAACAATGTTGGGCTTTTTCTTAATTTTTGCTCAACAATTTTAAGCATCCTATGAAGATAAGAAATTGATTTATCCATGTTTGTTCATGTTGTAGTTCATAACAAACTAATAATAACTTTTCAGGAGTGAGCTCAAGATCAAATCTATAGCTAACTACTGGATCATGGAAAATCCAAACCTCTCAAGGTAATCAATATAGTCTTTCATCTTTAATACATGAGTACTAACTAATGCACCTTCAACCATTTTGCAGGAATGTAAGGCCTTTGCGGTCTCATACTTTTTTTTGCCTTGCCTATTGCTAGAACATTTCCTTAAGATGAGCCTCCATAAGTTTCAGTTCTCTTTGGAGCTCTGGAACCATGGTGGCAAGCATTAGGCAACCTAAATCCACAAAGTTGTCCTTATGCTTTGTGTAAGCATCTTTCTGAGCTCTTAGAGCATTAGCTGCAGGCTCCTCATGAATGGGTTGATCTAGGACATATGCCTTTGTTTTCTGCTTGACAACAATTCTCAAGTTCCTAAACCAGTCAAGGAAGTTTGTCCCATTAAATTTGTCCTTCTCAAGGACTGATCACAATAATAGTATAGCAGTATTACTAGTCGACATGATTCTACAATTAAAATATGCAAAGTTATTTAGCAATCTCCCACTAAATTAACAACCCTCAATGTAATAATTAGTGGGTTAGGATCCATATTTTGCTTAAATTTAAGTCCTCTTTGGCAGGACGCTTAAATTCAAGTTATTTAGGTAGGTAACCTTTTTACGAATTACATCACATGTAACTCTTAGATCTTTATAGGATTTGATCATCATATGATCTAGCATGTTTAATCCCATCTAATTCCTTGAGATCTAAAACCGTTTTGCTAATCTCAATTAAGTCAAAACAATAATTAATCTTTGTAAGTAACACCATTACTCACACTTGTCTCACTAAGATAACTCAAATACATCTACTTTAGTGGAACCTACAATTGAGCGATATAGGTTTTGACAAGTATTCATTAATTGATGGCATTATGATTTAAAATTTTATTCGGAAGGCTTAATCAATTAGTTTTGTTTATATAAATGCAATCGTGACTGTATCTTATACAAATAAATACATATAAATGTAAAAAGTGTGCATGCAATGATCTAATCAAAATCATAATTTAAACGTGACACAATATGGCTTGCCTAACCTAAAATTCTCTCAAGCCAATATGGGGGTACCTATTATTTGTCGGCGGTCTGGTGTACTCCTACTCACTTAAAGGATGCTACTTAATTACAAAGAAAATTCTTTCTTAATCTAGAAAGTTCCCTTTTGTTAAGCGCATTGAGCCAAGAGTGGACATTATCATATATTGAAAAAGCTAGATCATGCATTATCATTAGCTTGACTAAAGTGGAATGGTATGACTGGCTATGCCGAAAATGAGACAAAACCAATTTTATCAATATGAGAAAGTGCTCTCAAAATTCAAAAGACCTCCTAGATCGAGTTTAGTTTGAATTTACTGTATAAGTTGCCCTCACTTCGAACTTACTTAAAGGAAAGATAGGATTGGCCAGATTTGGAGTGAGCTTACCTTATTATATTATGGCCTTTAGGATTTCTTTTAGAGTTATAGTAAGGGAACAGAGCTTTAGGCTTCTTAGTCGCAGGAACAAGGAACGAATCCTCTAAAAATGGAATAGTTCACAATTACTACCAAAAGGAAAAATTCAGCCCCTCATGACTTACCGCTGTTTTTTCTTGGGGTAGTTCACAACATTTTTTCTTGTGTCCCTTTCTATTGATGAAGAGAAGACATGACCTCGTGTTCTTCCATAAATGAAAGCAAAAGCCCCTCAAGCCTGAGTTTTCCAGGGATTTTGGAGGGGCAATTTTTTTTCCCGAACAAGTAATGGACTAAGCTCAAATACATCTCAAGCCCTCAAATTGATGCTTAATCAAACAAGTAATGGCCCACTTCGCCACCTTAGAATCTTGAATATAAGTCCCAATATCTAGTTCTATTTCAATTGGCTTGTTTTAAGGAAGTTAAATAAAGTACTTTAAAGTACTTAAATTTATCATTTTTATACCCAACTAATTTGTTTGACACATAAACTATTATATAATATCATAATATACAACATATAATTAAATTATTTATTTAACTTCCTTAATCTCTCCAAAACAAGTCATATGGGTCTTATGTTAAGCATAATTTTGAAAATAGAAAAGACATTAATCAACTAACAAACAAACACATAACATTAAAGTACACATAATTCAATAAAATAGAGTTGTTAAACCATAATTCTAATCTAGTCTGTTCGGCAAAAATTGTAGATCGTATCAATCACGGTCTTAGTATACTATTAATGAGTCTAATCAGTCAAACCTAAATTACGTGGTGCTAATTGAGGTATAAGCTATTGGCATAATGTTAATTCCTTCTGTTAGTGAGGGGATAAGTGAAATTACAATTAACCTTGCTTGCTTTATATATAAAACAACTAGCTCATGAATTAGTTACAATTAGTTAGACACAGTCAGATAAAAAAATATACCAACTTTTTGCCAAAATACCATCATTTATGTGAAGTAGAGAAAATGTACGGCTTAGAGAGTATGTGAGAAAGAAATAATATAATTGGTTAAATGAGAGTAAAATAAAAAAATAAAAAAACTGATACAGCTCCCAAGAGTATCTTATAAATGATATCATGTCATAGGGGAAAACTAAAACAATTGTATCTTATGAAAGATAAGAGTGAGTAAAACACTGAAAACTGCCACTGGGGGAGGCCACATAATGCCTATTATTATTCTCATTGGAAAGGACTCCAAAATCCAGTCCAATCATATAAAAGACCTACATACAATGTAGCTGCTAAATGCAAGTACTAGTAAATTTTATTCTTTCTATTCATAAGCTTTAAGAAACTCTAAAAACCTAATAAGCAGATTCCCCCCATCTGATGCCCTAAAAATAACTATAGATTTCCAACAACAACCTATAGAGAATAGTGTATGACTCTGCCATACATACATTTTATTATTGACATTAACCAAAGTAGCAATGCGCAATTCAATGAGATACAAGAACATCATAAATATACTCATAATATCGATACAATATTACTTGATTATAATACAAGAGTTTCCCCACAGGGGTGTACATAATGTTTACAGACCATGACAAAACCAAAAAGGTCTTCAAATAATCAACTGTATTCATCTGTGTGCATTACTCTTCTCTGTTCTCAGTATACCTTCAGTGCTCACCTATCTAAATGGTTGGTTTGGAGGGTGAGATTTGGAGAATATTAGGTGCAAACAATACCACTATGCATGCAAGACATATATTTAATGCATAACATGCTTGCCTTTCATAATTTCATGCCAAAATAATAACATATTTATATGCTCAATGTTATAACATACTCATGGCCATAGCATAAATATAACAAAGGTTCAATCAATCAAATATGCTCAACTTACTTAGGCAAAGCAGTAACATAAATCAATGCAAAACATTACGTATCAGATACATGCTGGTTAGTTAAGTTCACTACCTTAGTTTCCGTCCTTGATCCACTGTCGGTTCCACTATCTTTAGTTCGACTCAGGCATAACTGTCTGATCCTAAAATTCCTAATTTATAATAAATGAGTTATTATTCATTCATAACTCATTCTAAACACATATTGCTAGTTATCTATCATGATTTTAGTAGTTTCTGCACTGTAAAATTCTATATAGTGCAATTTCACTGTTTTCAGAAAACTTATAGATTTTCAGTCAACTTTGGAAAATCATAATTAATTCTAGAAAATTTCAAATTGACTGATTCTAAAGCCTATGTGAAGCCCTTTAAATATTAAATAAAAATATCCAAGTTTGACGGTCATCATCAGGTCATCCCCAAAAATTCGTCAAACCTCCCCTGTTCCAGATTTCCTTCCAGAAATAGGGCTCAATTTTAAAATATCATATCTCTTAATCTACTAGTTCAAAAGTTATATTCTATCCATCAAATTAAAGTTCTACAAGTCTACTTTATGACAATAAAGTTTTGTAATATTTGGAGAAGGTTTGTCTAACGAAAAGCATGTCACAACAACACTGCCTCACAGGAGGCAAATCAAACAACATTTCATTTCATCTTCAAAAATTTCCAAATTAATATACAATTATCCAAAAATCACAAACACATATATTCTTACACAATTTTCCCTTCTAAATCTAATAGAACCATACAAAAAAAACCAAAATCTATCTCTAATAGGATGAAAATGCCCCTGAACGAAATCTGGATAATTTAAGGGAAAATGTGTTTTCATGCATTCAATCCATAAACTCCTTCCTTTCCACTTCTAATCATATGATTAACTATTTAAACACTAATTGAACATGATTTGGGGAAATTTTGGAAGCATTTCCCTTAGGATTTCATTTTTCCAAATTTACAAAGCAAGCCAAAACCAACAACAACAATCACAATAATATCTTATCACACAAGAGGATCAAGTTTATGAGATTACCTCTTGATTTCACCACTTTCTATCTCTAAAAATGCCTCTTCCCTCTCTCTCTTCTCCCTTGTTTTGGTCTGCTAATAATAGATTTCAAGAAGAAGAATAAGTTAAAGGAGGTTCTAAGGAGATTAGGAGGTAAAAACACATGATTTACATGCTATTACCTTTGATTTTGGCTTCTTGAACCCTAAGACCTCTTGATGTTCTTCAAGCTTGTTCAAACTCCTCTCCTCCCTAAATGAGCAAGAGGAAGAATGATAAAAGCTTAATCAAATACCTTCTCTTGTTTTATGGAATATATTTGTTTAAAAAAATTTCCATGTGCTTGAATTTACTTGGTTATTATTTTTCCTCTTGAATTAATTATTGCCAAGCCAATTGATTTCTCTTTCTCTTTCCATTTTGATGTCAAATGGGCTGCAAAAAGGGACTAAACAAGTCTCTCAATTTGACTTCATTTACCTCTTGAAATCACCATGCAAGATCCCTTTAATTACCACTTTACTTTTGACTTTTCAAACCTTTACCTTTTTTCTTAGTTTAAATACTTCAACTTGGCATTTGGAATTTATTTATTTATCCCCTTATCTTCTTGTCCAAAAGTGATGTCCCACACACTAGAAAAAGGAATGAATATGGGTTGTGGATTTATTTTAGCCAAATGTCTACTTTGCCTATATATTTTTTTTCTCATTTTCGTTCCTTGTTGGAAATCTAGCAGAATTTTTATCACACTTTGAAAATTTATATTTAATAGTAAAAGTCTCCAATTGGTATAGTTTCAAAGACTATGTGACCCTTATTAAGTCCATTTTTAACAAAAAAAAATAGCCTTTAGCTAAATGGAAACTCATGATTCCTAGAATTTCTATTTTTGGACGTTGTCACAGAAGCTAGCCAGTTTTATTGAGCTAACTTCAAAATTCATAACTCTTTATGTACAATTCTAAATGACTTATATGACCTCTCAAATTAAAATTTGATAAGTCTACTCTCATTCTAGAAATTTCCATAATTTTTGGACATCAATTGATTATCCAAAAATACATGACAATCTCACTACCTTGCAAGAAATCACACTGGCAGCACTTTCAACTTTTGGATTTCAAATCCATCGTCTCTAGACACCATTTCCCTCTTTCTTTAGATCTGAGTTAGGTTCTACTTCATCCTGAAACACCCTAAAGGAATTGGGTATTCTTTTTCAACTAATTCGCACCGAAATCCAAATTATATTCTAAGCGCAGTTTCTATCATTCCTGGGACTTTTGCTATATCGATGCTTTGTAGTCCACTTGATTCAGGCTTATCCTTAAGCCTCTAATCCCAAAATTTAGGATATTACAACTCTCCCCCTATTCAATAAATTTTTTCCTCAAAATTTCGAATATCTACACCTTGGGGAATCATTCTAGACAATCAGTCTATCTCTTTCTTGTACAAGCTCACATAGCATGCGGTACAATTCATCATATCATCAACCAAGATCCTTGATAGTATTCAACAATTGTCATAAAACATTCTCATCCATTATGTATCCAATATGTAGCATTTAATATAAGACCCACTATCCATTCTCCTAGTGTTTGGTTTCTCAGGCCTCACTGCCTCTTTAATACTCTCTCTATAATACCTTATTTCCAATAGTCCCAAATAAGTACAAATGAGTAGTGAAATCAATTATAGAACCAGGATTCGAACCCAGACTACCTAACTTTTGAAAATGTTCACAAATATCTAATCTCAACTCATGAGTTGAACCTAGGGTTGAGATGATTTTTTCATAAGGTAAAAAAATTTTCAATTATTTCCACAAGTTTAACTAAATCACCAAGTCTCATCAGCTCTTAGTTTTGTTATATCAGAGTATGCGAGCGATTTTCTTGTCTTTTCATTTAATTTAATTAGGGCTATTTTCTGCTCAAACTTCATTCATTCATTTATATACATAAAATGTGTAGCCACATAAGGCTACCAAAGTGTCTAAATCAAATACAAAACAGTGTCTTGCACTTCAATCTTCAATTCTCCTTCGTAATTCCTCTTTGCATATCTCCATGCATTCTTCACTTGTACTCAATATACATATATGGTTGGGTGAGGAAGAGTGAGATTCAAGAGAATCTTAGTAGTAAACAGTGCTAACAAATAAATACAAGAAATGCTTTGTGCATGACATGCTTGCTCTCACAAATTCATGCCAACATAATGGCATATATGCATGCTCAATATTTTACATGTTACACTAATGTCCATAGTATAAACAAAACAGAGCTTCACTCATTCACATATGCTTCATACAATTTATCAAAGCAATTAAACATCAATACACAAGTACACATATCAAGTTATGCACGTTAGGAGAGTTCACTACCTTAACTGCCCTTCCTTGATCCACTGTCGATTCCATAGTCTTTGGTCCATCTCGGTACAACTGTCAAATCCTAAAATTCCAAATTTATAATAAATAAGTTATTATTCATTTATAACTCATTCTAAACTCATATTTCTGGTTATCTGGTAAGTAAAATATTTTCATATTCATTTTCCCTTATATGATGATTTTGTGGACTATATTTGAGCTGAATGTAATGAATTTGAGTGTAATTAATAAATAAATAAAAATTTTCTTGCAGCCATGGATAGTATCGGATTAAGAAGAATTAAAGAAGGCATTTAAGGGGAAGTTACTATTCATGCGGACTATTCACTGTACACTGTTCATGGACTATTCACTGTGCACTGTAGCAGTTTCACTGTAGCGGACCATTGCGGTTCATTGTAGCGGACGGTGTGTGGAAGTGGGGCGGTTCAGTGTGGTACTATAGCGGATGGTGTGGTCGGTTCACTGTAGCAAAATCACTGTAGCAGTCCGAAAATGAAGCCTATAAATAGAGCTTCTTGGCACCCTAAAATGAGAGGAAGGAGGAGAGAGAGAGTTTCTATTTTAGAGCGAGAGAGTTGTTATTTTTAGAATTTATTTCTTGCATTTTTTTTACTTCTTACATGCCTCCTACATGGATGGTTTTACCTCCTATATGGAAGGCCTAGGTAGTCCTCCTTTATGGATGGTATATGTTGCCACCTACATGGATGGTTTTACCTCCTATATGGTAGGCTAGATTTTCCATTTTCATGCATCTTGTAGTTGTATTTTTATGTTTTTGTAATTAATTTTTATGCAATATTTATGATGTTTGTAATATATTTTGGTTTTGTTTTTAATTTTATCATGAGCTAAATTTTCTTTTTCCTAGGGTGATGACGTAGCTTACTAATGACGGATTGAATCTTAACTTATTAAATCTAGTTTTAATTTTTCCTTCATGATTGAGTTTTAATTATTGCTCTTAATGCTTACAATTGATTGGCTACTGTTACGAGTGTAGGATGGTGTATTTAGAAGTGCAAGTGTACACTGTCGTAATCAAGTAATATAGAAGTGAGTAGAGTATCGTTCCCACGAGGATTGATCACTAAGTACCAAAATTGGTAATTTTAATTCTATTTAGTCGGTTAATTAGTTGTGATTGAGATTGCAAGATAGAAATGATGAAATATGAATACAAGAGATATAAAGACAAATATGAGTAAAAGCCCTAGGGATTAGATTTCACTTAATAAATTCCGGATTGAATCACTTATCTATTCTAGTCCAATTTATTCCACATGATTGATAGTCGAGTTTCCCTATTTTAATTACTAGCCTCTTCCAAGGTCAAGTAATTCTATAATTAATTGCTAACCTAATATATTCCTATATGAATTTAAGCAATCAATCATGCATTAAGATTTATGGAACTCAATTAAGACTACACAACCCATATGAATATATTCCTATTTCATATGCAAATTATGGTTTTAATTATAGGATCCACACACATGTATCTCCTTCCGGTCTCAACATGCATATTAAAATCATCCAAAAGGTGGCCAATCAATTGTAAGCATTAAGAGAAATAATTAAAACTCAATCATGAAGAAAAAATTTGTTAGATTCCATGTTTTGATGATAACAAATCATGTTTTGGAAGTTCATGGATTAATTAGAAGCAAAGCAATCCATTCTGGTGATCTGTACAAGATCGCTCGAGTGATTCATTTAACCACTCGAGTGATTGTAGATCACTCAAGTGATTTTGTTAATCACTCGAGTGATATTCAAGATCACTCGAGTGATCGCTGAAATCACTCGAGTGATTGCGGAAAATCACAGATCACTCGAGTGATATGGGAAATCACTCGAGTGATCCGCGATTTCACTTCCAGTGATCGCGAAATCACTGCAAGAAAAATTCACTGTTTTGAAAATCACTTCCAGTGATTCTTAATCACTCGAGTGATCCGCCAAATCACTTCCAGTGATTGTGAATTACTCGAGTGATCAAGCTAATCACTTCCAGTGATCTTGTTTTCACTTCCAGAAAATTCCCACGATTTTGATTTCACTTCCAGTGATTCTCATTCACTCGAGTGATGCGCCAAATCACTTCCAGTGATTGTAAATCACTCGAGTGATGAAGCAAATCACTTCCAGTGATTAGAATTTCACTTCAAGAAAAATCTACTGTTTTACAAATCACTTCCAGTGAATCTGAGATCACTCGAGTGATCCGCTAAAATTCTCAAATCACTTCCAGTGATCCTCAATCACTCGAGTGATGTTGGATTTTCGCTGAATCACTTCCAGTGAATTGGAAATCACTGCAAGAAGATTTCACTATTCACCAAATCACTTCCAGTGATCATAAATCACTCGAGTGATATTTGCAAAGTTACAAATCACTTCCAGTGAATTGGAAATCACTGCAAGAAGATTTCACTATTCACCAAATCACTTCCAGTGATCATAAATCACTCGAGTGATATTTGCAAAGTTACAAATCACTTCCAGTGAATTTGAAATCACTCCAAGAAGAAATCACTGTTTACAAAATCACTTCCAGTGATCCCAAATTCACTCGAGTGAAATGTGAAAATTCCAATATCACTTCCAGTGAACCAGCAATCACTGACAGAAATATTCAAAGGTTTCAAAATCATTTCCAAACACATTATATTCACTTCCAATGATATTGCATCTTCTCATATGAGGATTTATTGATCAAGTATACATCTTTCTATATTGACCTTGATCCAATTGCTCTCAACTTCATCAACGACAAATGATTTTGCTAGTGAAATTTTATTATTACTGTTTTATCCAAATAGCTTTCAAAATCATGATATAATACTCAATTGTGAAAAATAGGATCATTCTCTATGATCTTACTAATTCCTTTATAAAAGCATGTCCAGTGATCCATATCAATCTGTATTACTTAACGGTTACATTTATAAGTGTGTTACAGCTGTACTCCACTACACACGTAACATGCAACTCAACACTCCACCAAACATGCAACTCAACACTCCACTGAGACGACAACTATTCATGGTAGCAGAAGCACTTCAGAAATAATGGAAGAAAGTACTGTTACATTTGACAAAAGCATTTATGATTCAACGGACATATTTACAACGGCATTCAAAGGCTACACTATATATGTTCAGCCATTTGAAAAATACAATAACGAACAACGAAGAAATACGCCTGAACTTTCCACAAGAGATATCTTCTCAAAAGGCTTTAACACTCCATCTGTACTTCAATTTTTATCTACACACTCTGAAAGAGAGATTGTCAGTCATACTAAATCATTCTCAATTGTATTAACTTAAGGTTGAGGAACCTTAAGTAGGGATTTGAAATTACCTTGAGTAAGGGGGAGCAAGTGTCGGAAGGAACTTGCTGTTTGTACTGAGGTGCCAAGAACCCACTGAATCTTGGAGGATATAGTGAAAGGCTCAGAAGGACTTCTGAGGACTGGACGTAGGTCAAGTGATTGAGACCGAACCAGTATAAATCCCTGTGTCAACTTTGGTGATATCTCCTCTTTCATTAACTGTGATTTAAGTTTTGTACTTTGTTTTTAGATTTGCGAATTATTTTGTAATCACCCAATTCACCCCCTCTTGGGTGAAAAGCTTGCTCTAACAAAATTAAAACTAGATTTAATAAGGTAAGATTCAATCCGTCATTAATAAGCTACGTCATCACCCTAGGAAAAAGAAAATTTAGCTCATGATAAAATTAAAAATAAAACCAAAATATATTCCAAACATCATAAATATTGCATAAAAATTAATTACAAAAACATAAAAATACTACTACAAGATGCATGAAAATGGAAAATCTAGCCTACCATATAGGAGGTAAAACCATCCATGTAGGTGGCAACCTATACCATCCATAAAGGAGGACTACCTAGGCCTTCCATATAGGAGGTAAAACCATCCATGTAGGAGGCATGCAAGAAGTAAAAAAAATGCAAGAAGTAAAAAAATGTAAGAAATAAATTCTAAAAAATAACAACTCTCTCTCTAAAATAGAAACTCTCTCTCTCTCTCTTCCTTCCTCTTCTTTTCTCCTCATTTTAGGGTGCCAAGAAGCTCTATTTATAGGCTTCATTTTCGGACTGCTACAGTGATTTTGCTACAGTGCACCGACTGCTACAGTGCACCGACCACCCCACTTGCTACAGGAACCGCACTGCTACAGTGAACCGACCACACCGTCCGCTACAGTGAAACTGCTACAGTGAACAGTACCCCCGCATGAACAGTGAACAGTGAACAGTACCATGTGAATAGTGCTTTTCCTTAAATGCCTTCTTTAATTCTTTTTAATCCGGTACTATCCATGGCTGCAAGAAAATCATTATTTATTTATTAATTACACCCAAATTGATTATATTCAGCTCAAATATAGTCCACAAAATCATCATATAAGGGAAAATGAATATGCAAATATTTTACTTATCAGCTACCTTTTGGATGATTTTAATATGCATGTTGAGACCGGAAGGATATACATGTGTGTGGATCCTATAATTAAAACCATAATTTGCATATGAAATAGGAATATATTCATATGGGTTGTGTAGTCTTAATTGAGTTCCATAAATCTTAATGCATAATTGATTGCTTAAATTCATATAGGAATATATTGGGTTAGCAATTAATTATAGAATTACATGACCTTGGAAGAGGATAGTAATTAAAATAGGGAAACTCGACTATCAATCATGTGGAATAAATTGGATTAGAATAGATAAGTGATTCAATCCAGAATTTGTTAAGTGAAATCTAATCCCTAGGGCTTTTTCTCATATTTGTCTTTATATTACTTGTATTCATATTTCATCATTTCTATCTTGAAATCTCAATCACAACTAATCAACCGACTAAATAGAATTAAAATTACCAATTTTGGTACTTAGTGATCAATCCTCGTGGGAACGATACTCTACTCACTTCTATATTACTTGATTACGACAGTGTACACTTGCACTTCTAAATACACCATCCTACACTCATAACATTATCTATCATAGTTTCAATAGTTTCTACACAGTACAACTATGTACAGTGCAGTTTCACTGTTTTTCCAGAAATTGGCAGATTTTTAGTCAACTTTGGAAAATCATAATTAATTCTAGGAAAATCCAATTTGACTGATTCAAAATCCTAAACGAAGACATTTAAATGTAATTTTGGGTAAAAATACTTTGGTTTGTCCAAAAATTAAAAAATACCAATCAAATTAAATATATATGTATCTAATTTAATCTTGTCAAGTTTCATAATTTTTGGACAAGTTTTGCCCTACGAAATACATTATACAATGTCACTACCTCACAGGAGGCAGATCAACCAACATGTACATTTAACTTCATAAATTTCCAAATTTATATACAAACATCCAAAAATCATGAACACTTGCATATCTACACAATTTAGCCTTATAAAGCCAATGGAAGCATCAAAATTACCAAATTCTCACTCCTTCTCCATGTCACAACCAGAACAGAAAATCAGGGTTTTTAGGAAAAGTTTATTTTTTTATTTTTTTCTCTTGCTTGATCACCTTCTTAGCACTTCTAAACACATGATTAACCATTTAAACACTAAATGGACATGTTTAAAGGGAATTTGGGCAGCATTTCCCTTAGGTTTTGCTTCAGCCCATTTTTGAAAAATAAGAGAAAACAATCCAATATCCACCAATAATGACCAAAGCAACAACATATAGCACAAAAGGATCAAGTTTATGAGATTACCTCTTGATTTCTCCACTTTCTCTCTCTAAAATGCCACTGTTCACTCTCTCCTCTCTCTTGATTTTGTCTTGAAAACCATGGATTTCAAGGAGGGGAAGAGGTTATAAGTGGTTATAGTATGATTAGGAGGCAAAAATAACAAGATTACAAGCCTTTTACCTTGAATTTTGGTAAACCCTAACTCTTGTGTATACTTCTTGGTCTCACACTTTTGGCAGCTCCTCCCCTCTCCTTGTGTAGAAGTTTGATAAAAAAATAAGCATGAAGAGATGAAGAATGAAGACTTAATGCATGGTCAAAAATTACTTTACTTGTAGTCCATTGTCATTGGTCTAAAGTCTTTGGCTTTTTGTATAATTTTACAAAATAATTCCCTTCCCTTTTTCCTTTTCATTTCTACCAAAAATGCATGAGAGTTGGGAGAGGAATATTGCTCTTGGATGAGCATATAATGCCATCTTGCAAATTGTTGACCTAAGCCTTATGCTTTTTGACTCTGACTTTTTTTATAAGAATTCACCAAAATAGGCTTATTTATTACCAAGTAGCCATTCTCCACTTTTTAATTCCCATTTAACTGAAATTATTGGGAATATTAGAGAAAAATAATCATTTCTTGTCTTATGGAAAAATTACCATTTTGCCCTTACATTTTATTCCATTTTCTCACTTAATGCAAAACTTGGAAGAATTTTTATCAAACTTTAAAAATTTATATCTAATTGTGTAGACATCTAATTAGGGTGGTTCCAAAGGTTATGTGACCCTTATTGAGTCTAGTTTTAAGGAAAAATATATCCTTTAGCCAATTAAAAGTCCATAATTCCCATAATTATTGTTTTTGGGCGCTGCCATTGAGAATAGCCAGTTTCACTGGGCTAACTTTAAAAATACATATCTCTTTGTGTATAGCTTCAAATAACTCATATAACCTATCAAATTAAAGCTTGATAAGTATAATTTCATTCTGGAAAGTTTCATAATTTTTGGACATCATTTTCCCCTTGAAAGATGTGATACAACACAATTGCCACACAAGAAAATTCACCAGTAGCAACACCACTGTGTTCTAATTAACCATGTTGTATGTGACTTTTGATTTTTTTGTTTATCAATCCCAATGATCTTTAATAACCCCAAGGGTTTAAAGAAATTTTAGGGAATTTAATCGTGCCTTACTGGGATACTTGCTAAACCTGCGCTTAGCAGTCCACTTGATCCAGGCTTAATCTTAAGCCCCTTATTCCAAAATTTGGGATATTATACTTTCCCGGATCACATTGTATACATGCCAAGCCTAACAGCTTATTCTACTCATATAGTACTAGATATTCTGGTCTTACTGCCTAAGGACACAACCTTATCCTTTACACACTTACAGGTCTTATTGCCACGTGCTACAATCTAGTACAATATGGATGTTCTGCCAACTTCAAAATATAGTTTGGACATATTGGTCCAATGTCACTGCTCTAAGCAACAACCACAGGGCTAGACATATAGGTCTTACAGCCTAGGGCTTCTACCCTATGCAAATTTGCACATCGGGTCTCACCTGTTAGAGCAAGCTTTTCACCCAAGAGGGGGGTGAATTGGGTGATTACAAAATAATCAGAAATTTAAATTCAATTTATAAAACTTTAAGTACAGTAAATAAAAGGAAGAGATATCACCAAGATTCACACAAAGATTTATACTGGTTCGGTCTCAACCACTTGACCTACGTCCAGTCCTCAGAAATCCTTCTGAGCCTTTCACTATATCTTCCTAGATTCAGTGGGTTCTTGGTACCACAGTACAAACAACAAGTTCCTCTAGACACTCGCTCCCCCTTACACAAGGTAATCTCAAATCCCTACTCAAGGTTCCTCAACCTTAAGTTATCACTATTGGAAATGATTAAGTATGACTGACAAATCTCTCTCACAGAGTATGTAGATAAGAACTGAAGTACAGATGAAGAATTGAAGCACTTGTGAAGATATTGCTTGTAGAGTATTCAGGCGTTTTTCTTCGTTGTTGTATTTTTCGAATGGCTGAACATATATAATAGAACCTTTGAAGACCGTTGTAAATTTTTCCGTTGATTCAAAAAATGCTTATGTCAAATGTAACAGCATTTGTCTTCCATTACTTCTGAAGTTCTGCTGCTACCATGAATAGTTGTCGTTTGAGTAGAGTGTTCAGTTGCATGTTAAGTGCGTGATGGTGGAGTACAGCTGTAACACACTTGTGAATATAACGGTTAGAAAATATTTGTATATCAACATGATTCACTGGAAGTGTTTTCTGACAATCAATAAAACCATCAGGAGTGATCTTGTTTTCGCAACTGAGCAGTAAAATAATATACCATATGATTTTGACAGCAATCTGGAGCAATCAGTAATGATAGAATTTCACTAGCAAAATTAGTTTGTTCTTTATGGAAGTAATTGCAAATGGATCATAGTGTATGTAGGAAAGTGTTTACTGGAACAATAAATCATTATTGGAGAAAATACAATATCACTGGAAGTGAATATAACATCACTGGGAGTGATTTTGAAAACGTTGAAAGCTTCTGACAGTGATTGCTGGTTCACTGGAAGTGATCTTGAAGTTTCCATGTTTCACTCGAGTGAATTTGGAATCACTGGAAGTGTTTTTGTAAATAGTGATTTCTTCTTGCAGTGATTTTGAATCCACTGGAAGTGATTTGCAACTTTTCAAACATCACTCAAGTGATTCAAGATCACTGGAAGTGATTTGGCATACAGTGAAATATTCTTGCGGTGATTTCCAATTCACTGGAAGTGATTCAGCGAAAATGCAACATCACTTGAGTGATTCAGGATCACTGGAAGTGATTTGGAATTCTTGGCGCATCACTCGAGTGATCTGGCATTCACTGGAAGTGATTTTCAAAACAGTGAATTTTTCTTGCAGTGAATTTTCAATCACTAGAAGTGATTTTGCGCATCACTCGAGTGATTTCACATATCACTCGAGTGATCTGTTATTTATCCAAATCACTCGAGTGATTTCAATGATCACTCGAGTGATCTTGAATATCACTCGAGTGATTAACTAAATCACTCGAGTGATCTTGCACAGATCACCAGAATTACTTCCTTTGCTGATATTGAATCCATGAGCTTCCAAAAACATGATTTGTTATCATCAAAACATGAAATCTAACATTCCAAGATTATCTTTACCGTTGTTATGAATAAAGCACTTACAGCCAAATATGTGTAGAAGAGCGATGTTTGGTTTCCGTCCCTTGTAGAGTTCATATGGTGTCTTTCCAAGCTTGGTTCTGACATACGCTCTATTTGATATGTAGCATGCAGTGCTCATTGCGTCTGCCCAGAAGACTTGAGACACATTCTTTTCGTTGAGCATTGCTCTAGCAATATCTGTAAGAAATCTATTCTTTCTTTCCACGACGCCATTCTGTTGTGGAGTTCTTGGTGCTGAAAAATTATGATCGATGCCATTTGTATCGCAATATTCTGCAAATGTTTGATTATCAAATTCTCCGCCATGATCTGTTTTGATTCCTGCAATTAATATACCTTTCTCATTTTACACTTTCTTGGCAAAGGCAATAAATTTACTAAAATTTTCATCTTTGGATGACAAAAATATATTCCAGGTAAATCTAGAGAAATCATCAACAATAACAAATGTGTACAAGTTTCCACCGAGACTCTTAACTCTTGTTGGACCAATCAAGTCCATATGCAATAGTTGAAGTGGTCTGTTAGTGGTGATTTCAGTTTTTGATTTAAAGGAAGATTTAGTTTGCTTACCTCTTTGACAAGCATCACAGATTAAATCATTCTTGAAATTTACATTAGGTAATCCAATTACCAAATCCTTTTTGAGTAACTTACCTAATTGATGCATATTAACATGGGCAAGTCGTTTATGCCATAGCCAACTCTCATCAGTGTTACTCAAAAGGCAGTTTTTAGAGATATTTTCATTCATATCAAGAGTATAGCAGTTACCTTCCCTTTTTGCCTTGAGTTTAGTCTTCAAGTTCTTCTTTTCAATTTGCAGATCCTTCTTGCTGACTATTAGACATTCTTCTGAATCAAATATTACCCAGTTGTTTTTATCTGTGCTTTGGCTTACACTTAATAGATTGTGACATAGGCCTTCAATGTAATATACGTCTTTGATCTTATCCTTGACTTCCCTAAGCCCTGCTATCCTTCCGGTTTGATTTCCTCCAAATTTTACCTTGCCACCTTCCTTGGGTACTAATGTGGTGAAGTTCTCAAGCTCACCAGTCATATGTCTTGAACATCCACTATCTATATACCATTTGTTTGGTTTGGATGCGCTGAGACAAACCTGCATTTAAGTATAATTAAGTTTTAGGTACCCATATCTTTTTGGGTCCTTTTGGGTTAGTACAGATAACTTCCTATTCATGAACCTTCTTAGGTATCCATTTATAGGTTCCTATAATTCATTTCTTTTTATGAAAACACGAAGAAGTGTAATGTCCTTTTCTATTGCAGTAATTACAATAAGCAAAAGGATTAGATGTGTGCACAGAACGTGTGAAATAACTTAGATAAGGTTTACCTCCTGTCCTCTTCTTGCCTTTTCTTTTGTCTAAGTTTGGATCATATCCTATACCAGACTTATCATTCACATGACGTTGTGCTTTTAAAATAACATTTAACATCTCACTTCCTTTTGTAAACTTTTCAAGATTTTTAGTAAGATTAATATTTTTCTTTTCAAGAGACAAACACTTTTCGCAATCTCTATCCAAAGGATCTTTAATTCTTTCTTCAAGAAATTTGTTTCTCTTTTTACATGCAATCAAAGTATTAACAATTTTGACAAATTCAGAATGTAAAGCATCATATTCATTTTGTAATTCATCATAAGTAGGGTCAGAATCTTTTACCTCCTCGTCTGTTTCTTTTTGAGCAACCAGGCATATATTGGTTGTCTCTTCATTATCGCTTTCTTCATCTGAGGAGCTATCTCCCCATATTGCAGAGACAAATGCCTTCTTTCTGTTGAAGGATTTGATGTTTCTCTTTTCTTTATTTTTCTGTAATAACTCCGGACATTCTGATTTGATATGTCCAGGTTTACCACATTCATAGCAGATGATCTCCTTGGTGTCTCTTCTGCCACTCGTTCCACCTCTTTGTGAATTCCTGAATCATTGGCCTTTATAAAATTTCTTGAATCTTCTGATCATCAGGCCTATTTCATCATCATCGATCTCCTCTTCTTCTACTTGGTTTTCTGCCTTTGTTTTTGTCACACTTAGTGCAAGACTTTTCTTCCTCCTGTCACCAACTTCTTCTAGTTCTCGTTTGAATTTTAGTTTGCTTTCATATTCTGAAAGGCTTCCAAACAGAGAAGCTACAGATTGCATTGATTCTCCTTTGGCCTCCTCTATTGCTGTGACTTTGGCTTCCCATTCTTTGGAGAGTATGTTTAATATTTTTCGTACTTGGACATTCTGATCATATAATTTTCCAAGTGCTGCAAGTTGATTAACAATATGAGTATATCTAAGTTCAAATTCAGCTATTGACTCACCTTCCTTCATACGAAGTAGATCAAACTCTGTAGTTAGAGTATTGACTCGATTTTCTTTTATTCCAGATGTTCCTTCATGAGCTACTTCCAACGCTTGCCACATTTCTTTAGCAGTCTGAAGAGTACAGATTCTGAAGTATTCTTTTTGACTCAGTGCACTCTAAATCATTAAAATTGCTTTTCTGTTGAAAGTCACTAGCCTTTTGTCATTGTCATCAAATTATGCTGGTGATTTAGGAACTTTTCGAGATTCTTCAGTCTTTGTAGGCACATAGTTTCCAGTTTCAATCACATCCCATAGTCCGTATTCTGTGGCCATTACGAATACACGAAACTTAGCTTTCCATAAGGAAAAATGTTTACCACTAAAACCTGGTGGTTTAGTGATAGAAGCTCCGTCAGGAAGGATTGCTTCACCCATGCTTGCCATCGGATCCTTCTAAGGTTGTTAAACCTAAACTAGAAGACCTGCGCTTTGATACCAAATGTTAGAGCAAGCTTTTCATCCAAGAGGGGGGTGAATTGGGTGATTATAAAATAATCAGAAATTTAAATTTAATTTATAAAACTTTAAGTACAGTAAATAAAAGGAAGAGATATCACCAAGATTCACACAGAGATTTATACTGGTTCGGTCTCAACCACTTGACCTACGTCTAGTCCTCAGAAATCCTTCTGAGCCTTTCACTATATCTTCCAAGATTCAGTGGGTTCTTGGCACCACAGTACAAACAACAAGTTCCTCTAGACACTCGCTCCCCCTTACACAAGGTAATCTCAAATCCCTACTCAAGGTTCCTCAACCTTAAGTTATCACTATTGGAAATGATTAAGTATGACTGACAAATCTCTCTCACAGAGTATGTAGATAAGAACTGAAGTACAGATGAAGAATTGAAGCACTTGTGAAGATATTGCTTGTAGAGTATTCAGGCGTTTTTCTTCGTTGCTGTATTTTTCGAATGGCTGGACATATATAATAGAACCTTTGAAGACCGTTGTAAATTTTTCCGTTGATTCAAAAAATGCTTATGTCAAATGTAACAGCATTTGTCTTCCATTACTTTTGAAGTTCTGTTGCTACCATGAATAGTTGTCGTTTGAGTACAGTGTTCAGTTGCATGTTAAGTGCGTGATGGTGGAGTACAGCTGTAACACACTTGTGAATATAACGGTTAGAAAATATTTGTATATCAACATGATTCACTGGAAGTGTTTTCTGACAATCAATAAAACCATCAGGAGTGATCTTGTTTTCGCAACTGAGCAGTAAAATAATATACCATATGATTTTGACAGCAATCTAGAGCAATCAGTAATGATAGAATTTCACTAGCAAAATTAGTTTGTTCTTTATGGAAGTAATTGCAAATGGATCATAGTGTATGCAGGAAAGTGTTTACTGGAACAATAAATCATTATTGGAGAAAATACAATATCATTGGAAGTGAATATAACATCACTGGGAGTGATTTTGAAAACGTTGAAAGCTTCTGACAGTGATTGCTGGTTCACTGGAAGTGATCTTGAAGTTTCCATGTTTCACTCGAGTGAATTTGGAATCACTGGAAGTGTTTTTGTAAATAGTGATTTCTTCTTGCAGTGATTTTGAATCCACTGGAAGTGATTTGCAACTTTTCAAACATCACTCAAGTGATTCAAGATCACTGGAAGTGATTTGGCAAACAGTGAAATATTCTTGCAGTGATTTCCAATTCACTGGAAGTGATTCAGCGAAAATGCAACATCACTTGAGTGATTCAAGATCACTGGAAGTGATTTGGAATTCTTGGCGCATCACTCGAGTGATCTGGCATTCACTGGAAGTGATTTTCAAAACAGTGAATTTTTCTTACAGTGAATTTTCAATCACTAGAAGTGATTTTGCGCATCACTCGAGTGATTTCACATATCACTCGAGTGATCTGTTATTTATCTAAATCACTCGAGTGATTTCAATGATCACTCGAGTGATCTTGAATATCACTCGAGTGATTAACTAAATCACTCGAGTGATCTTGCACAGATCACCAGAATTACTTCCTTTACTGATATTGAATCCATGAGCTTCCAAAAACATTATTTGTTATCATCAAAACATGAAATCTAACATCACCGCCTCGAGCCTTCGCTCGTTACAATTCTCAACATATTACATTCTACTGACCTAATGACTTATTAGTCCATCATGTCTTATGGCCTTAGAACATATAGTCTATCATCTTTGCTGAATATATATCAAGTCTAGCTATCTAGGACACACAATCTATTAGGTATTCTAAATTTATTACAGCCTTCATCTTTTGCTACTTAAGCCATTCATACTCTTATATAATGTTCACAAAGCGTGCTAAACAAATCATTATTACAATAATCATCACAAAAGCATTCGACATGTTAGTATATAGTATAACGGCATTCATTGGACCCTTAGTCCTACAAGTCACATGGCCCTAAGTTTTACCCATGCAAATGGGCCATATGTACCTACTCGTGCATCACAAGAGTTTTCATGGCCCCAAGTGTTCACCCGTACAGAAAGGCTCTAAGTGATTGCTCGTACATAACAAAAATCTCTATGGCTTGAGAGTCTACTGGCGCAAAGACTACCCCACATATTCTGAATGCTCATTATGTCTTACTGCCTAGGGAATCACCCCTACGCCATATGCATTATGGGACTTATAGCCTCGGTCCTCTACCCGTCAGGTCTGACTACTGTATATTCATAACACGAATACACTCAATGGTAAACACATACATGCAGAACTATTACATAAAATATGAGAGCAATAGTTGTTGTCTTGTATACTGTCGAGCCCGTTCTTCTTTAATTTCTCTCCATATCTTACTTTCTACAATCATCACTGGAGCAGCTCATGATGATTCACTAGGTCACATAAACCCTCCTCTGAAGGGCCATCTCATCTAGGGTCATTTTGTGTGAACTTTTGATATCGGTCTTGCTCCAGGCATAATCACAACTCTAAAGAAATATTCTATAATCAAGATCTTTCCCTATGCTAGATCAACAACTAGTAACCTCCAGAAACCTCATACACATTTATGTATTATATTCTAGTACCTCAAGCCACTCAGGCTATTTCAAATTATAGGAGAATCAATTCAACTATTGCATTTGATTCTCAAGCTATGATACAACTCACCTTAACATCTGCTAGCCAAGAAATCATGTTCTTAAATTATACCCAATATCCATACATACTAGAATTTGGATTCATCATTCCTATTCTAATCCTTAAATGTTTGGATAATGTTATCATAGCATCAACATTATTCTGAGGTTCTAATTCTACCTCAATCCTTAATATTACAAGCCATATTCTAATCATCATTCTTACACCTTAAAGATAATCATTGCCAGCTCTACATCATGGGTAGGTATCTCATCTTGTGAAGCTCAACTGTCAACAGACTTTCGCTACCATTCTGCCTTACCTCATCAGGACATATCCCAATCCTTTTTTACATGTTTTACGGTAGACCATACAAGTTGCTTCTGTTAGATTTCATGTTTTGATGATAACAAATCATGTTTTGGAAGTCCATGGATTTTATATCAGCAAAGGAAGTGATAAAAGTGATCTGAGCAAGATCACTCGAGTGATTTGGACAATCACTCGAGTGATAATCAAGATCACTCGAGTGATCATTAAAATCACTCGAGTGATATGGAAAACAACCAGATCACTCGAATGATATGTGAAATCACTCGAGTGATGCGCCAGATCACTTCCAGTGATTGAAAAATCACTGTAAGAAAATATCACTGTTCCAGCTTTCACTTCCAGTCATCCTGAATCACTCGAGTGATACGTTATATCTGCCAAATCACTTCCAGTGAATATGAAAACACCGGAAGAAAAAATCACTGTTTTGAAAATCACTTCCAGTGATTACCAGATCACTCGAGTGATGCCTGAAATTTTCCAAATCACTTCCAGTGAAATCAAAAACACTGCAAGAATATTTTACTGTTTGCCAAATCACTTCCAGTGATCTTGAATCACTCGAGTGATATAGTATTTTCGCTTAATCACTTCCAGTGGATTGAAAATCACTGCAAGAAGAAATCACTATTTACAAAATCACTTCCAGTGATGCCAAATTCAATCGAGTGGCATATGAAATCTCATGTTTACTTCTAGTGAGTTTGTAATCACTTACAGGAGATTTTAATGTTTTCCAAATCACTTCCAGTGACATCATATTCACTCCAGTAATGTTTCATGTTACCAGTAACACTCTCAGACAATCACTGTGATCCACTTGCAACTACTCCCATGGAGATCAACAGATTTTGTTAGTTAAATTTTGATATTGATAATCATTACTAATTACTCCAGATTACTGTCAAAATCTTATGGCATATTGTTTCTATACTCAGTTGCTGAAATCCATCTCTAGTGAGAGCAAGATCACTCCCGATGGTTTCCTTGATTTTCAGAAAACACTTCCAGTGAATCATATTACTCTGATGATATTCAAATATTTTCTAACGGTAATATTCTCAAGTGTATTACAGTTGTACTCCACCATCACGCACATGACAAGTAACTGAACTCTCCATTCAAACGACAACTATTCATGGGCGGCAGCAAAATTCATAAGTAACGGAAGATAAATACTGTTGCATTTGTCAGAAGCATCTTTAAATCAACGGACAAATTTACAACGGTCTTCAAAGCCTCTAATATATATTTCCAGCCATTTGAAAAATAAAAGCACGATGAGAAACGCTTGAATACACTGCAAACAATACTTTTACAAGTACTTCAAATCTTCATCTGTATTTCAATTTTTATCTATATACTATGTGAGAGAGATTTGTCAGTCATACGCATTTATTTCTAATAGCTATAACTTAAGGTTGAGGAACCTTAAGTTGGGATTTAAGATTACCTTATGTAAGGGGGAGCGAGTGTCCAGAGGAACTTGCTGATTATACTGTGGTGCCAAGAACCCACTGAATCTTGGAAGATATAGTGAAAGGCTCAGAAGGATTTCTGAGGACTGGATGTAGGTCAAGTGGTTGAGATCGAACCAGTATAAACCCCTGTGTGAACTTTGGTGATATCTCTTCCTCCTTATAACTTCTTACAACTGTGCCTTAAAGTTTTATAAATTTAATTTAAATATCTTATTATTTTGTGATCACCCAATTCACCCCCCCTCTTGGGTGAAAAGCTTGCTCTAACAGCTTCACTGCAGACCACTCAGGTCGTATTAGGATTTGGGATAATCAATATTGGTGTGAATACCCATATCTCCTTCAGCTTTCGGAAGCTACTCTTACATTTCTCATTCCACTCAACAACAAATCCTTGCTTAAGAGCTCATTAGTAGCAAAGCAATTCGGGTGTCAGGATACCTCCCGACAATATCTGGTAAGACCCAAAACATGCGTATCTCCATACCAATGCCTGGCCTTATCCAATTTAATATCGTCAATCATATCTATATACCTTTAATTATGATTCATCTAACTAAAATAATCATTAGTCATGGAAAAACCTTAAGGTAATCACCATTCCTTAAGTCTCCAAAACCTTACCAACTAAACTTCCTAGGGGTCACCTATCTTAGGATTTCTCTTACTTGAGCACGCTTAACCTTAGTGTGCTAGTGTAAAAACGCAGATACTAGCTCTAACTGCTTTTGACCACCGATAACCCGTGATTGCCCTTATCTTAAAAATCATGCCCACTCTCTCTGGGCATTAAAATACTATATAGGGACTGCATATTAGTACCGATACATGCATAATATCAATTCTGATACCATTATCAGAACTGATGTCATTAATGTTTTGATACCACCATTACGTGCATCAATACAACTATCAAGTGCACTGGTACTACTAATACCGCTAATTGGGTACTGGTATTGCTTCTGTGCGCACTGATACTATTATTTTCTGATATCATTGATACAACTTTGATACCGCTGGTACCAACCTGATACCACTAGAATCATCCTGATACCATTATCACGAGTATTGATATCATTATTGTGTGTATCGATACCATGATATCACTAACTAGGTACTGGTAATGTATTGATACTACTGATACTACTAATTAGGTACTGGTAACACCTCTAAGTGTACTGATACCACTACTCTCTGATACCATTGATATCACCCTGATACCATAAAATAGTACAAATTTAATAAAAAATTAAAATAACTAACTCCGTCTACATTTATTAAAGACTTTAAATACCACTTCTCTTTAAAGTCATTCCATAACGAACGTAGAGATCATACACGATGCTTTTTGAGACTTGCGAAGGACGGAAACTTGGAATTACTAAGTAGGCGGGTTTAGGAACAAGAGTGCGCTACTTACTGCTGTAAAGGGAAGTCCATGCGCTGAGAGAGGAGGGTCATAAGGAAAACTTCAAGGTCAGGGTATGTGTACGGTCTTCTTCTTTTCTTCATTCTTTCATTATTTTTTTGGGAATATACTATCAACCAATCATTTTCAACCATTGTTTATAAAGAAATAATGCTATTAGTGTGTATTACCACGCCCAAAAGCTACAATATAAATACTACGTCATTGAGCGACTCGTGATGGAAATCCAGTCACTTAAGGAGGATCTTAATAGAGCAAAAATGGATGCTCAAGTAGGTAGCTAGAACTATACTATGTTCTCTATTGTTTTTTATTTGTACCGTCTTGCAATATTTTTTTAAATCTTGGTTTCTAAAGAAGCAGTACTGTATCTGAAGGTTTATGCTCGAGAAATATGCCAGAAAGACTCTGTCATCAAGTAACTTCAGACTAAAGTCCAAGACATGAGTGAAGAGCTTTTAAGGCCTCAGTCTGATGTAATGGTAAGCCTCTATTCCATTAATAACTAAGGACTATTTACAAGAATATGAACAGAGAAAAAAAAACAAAAAAAATGAATCGGTCAAATTATTTTGCACCCACTTCTTCGAGAGCATCCTTTTTCAAAAAGTTGTGATCCTTTCATACTCTAACCCTTTTTTGCAAAAAAGAAATTATAGAGTATAGGATTCTTAAGTTTTATTTGTTCTTCTGCAGAAGGTCTACTATCCCAGGGGTGAGGGCGAGGGTGAGGGCGGTCCTAAAATGATCATTGTCAGGCACCCAGGTGGCCCAAAAACTAAAATATGCAAACTCTGGGTATCAGAAGAAGGCTGCCCCATTAATTCATCCATGGTAGGGAGGAGCGAGAGGAGCTCCTCCCTACCATAAGGGAGCGGAGCTATAAAGAATTGAGTTGTCGTACCTTTGATGCTAGCCTGTATGTCCTTATGGAAGTAAATGCTGCTTCTGGCACGATGAGCCAGAGCCAACCCCTGTGATAATGGGCAGTATTTGACCTTTGATTGTGAATTGTAGTGGTGGGGCTAAGGTGATATGTAATCTGAGCGGGTCTATTGGGGCATTGTAATTTTGTTCTAATTTGATCTTATGATCAAACATGTAATAGTATATGTTGTTATTGTCTAGTGGTAGGGTTGAGGTGATATGTAATCTAACTGGGGTTATTTTGTTCTACTTTGATCTTATGATCAAACATGTAATAGCATATGTTGTTACTATCAAATTGTTTTTATTTGGGTCTGACAAAAAATTTTTAAACCTCGTATAATAGATAGAAAATATATTAAAGTTCCTGAAATGTATCCTCAAGCATTTTCTCATATTCACGAATCCTAGTACTTTTCCTTGTTTATTTGAGCACCTGAGGCATATTGTAACTCAACAAACAACAAACAATTTTTTCAATTAAAACTCAAAAAGTAAATTATAATGAGCATAAATATTTATTTTATGTCACATGTTTAGCATAAGTCAAGTTAGTAATGTTCTCTAAAACTGATCTTACATCTTTGAATTAGGTTTATAACAAGACTTAGTTTGAAACTTACATGTATTGAGAAGGTGAAACTCCTTGGTAAAGAACTTTGATTTTGGTTGTATCTACATCTGCATTCACCCTATTAGTCCGAGCTGTCCGACCCTTCTGACATGAAGACATATCACCTATGTCCTTGAGTATCTTGCCATCCACTTGAACGTAATTCAATCTGCATCAAATAGTTTCCATATTATTATTCTTATTTTTACATGCTGGCATGGATTACGGGGTGTTTGGGAAAGCTAAGGCTCCAAAAATCACATTTGCTCTTGACAAAACAAAACTCTTCTCATATGTTTTCACTTCGTACCGTGAAAAATTACTTACCACTGTGTTTTTTCAACTTTTCCTAAAACCTAAAAGCTATCTGAGTGAATATCTGAAAAACATTTTCTAAATGTCATCATACCATACCTCTTTAATTTGTCCTCCTTCATTTTGGAAGTAATAAAAATAAAATAAACTTTCAATATAAAATCCGTTTTATTTATTTTCGAGAAAAGCTATAGCTTAAATCAGACCCATTAAAAGTACAAGTGTACAAAGTAAAAGTCCATAATCCCTTTTTATAAAATCAAGCAGCATCAGAGAACCATATTAAAATTTTCTGCAGGTTTTCATGACGGTAAGATTCTTTTGCCAATAGGATGAGCTGAAGCATTTAAGTGACTATTAATTTGTAACTTGTTATGTTTGGAATGAATGGATTAAAGTCAAGAAAGACTTGCAAGAAAAGCTTGAGCATGTGCACTTGCTAATGCAGGAATGTCAGGAGACAAGACAAAGTGCTATGAGACAATTTTGTGATGTCATCACTAATATTCTTCATTTTATTGACTAAAATATACGAAATTTCCATGCAATTGTCCCAAAATAACAAACTTGTCAGTAACATCGATTCCATTTTATGAATCTAGAATCAGCAATAATCCAGATTGTTTGATTTAATTTGTGGTCGAGAGAGAGAGAGAGAGAGAGTTCCAGAAGATTTCTTTGAATTTGATTAGTAAATTGCATTCACTTCTAAATTCAAAGCAAAATAATATCAAAGTCAGCAAGAACAATATTTATATGAGCAGAACAGTTTCATTGGTGAGAAGGGAGGAAGGAATCTTTAAAACATATGACGTATGACATAACAAGATGCACAGCATGAATTACGAGTAAGGACAAGAACTAAAACAATAGCTAACTTTACCCAGTGTTACGAGTCCCTTCTCCTCAGCATCTGTAATCATGCTATATCCTATCCTGCAGCAAAGGAAAGAAATGTATCATAATAACACAAAATTTCAAGCAACCATTTATTGCTTGAAATAGATTAAAGCCTTGGCCTGCCGTACTGCAACATCGTCCATTTCAAAGTTATAGACTGCATGATATCAAGTGAATAGATCTTCCAAACAAACTATCAACTAAAGCATATTAAGATGGGTATGAACAAAAGCCTTTAAGTAGCAAACTAGCAATCAAAGGAAAATCTGTAAGATGGCATACGACTAGTTTTCTTCCAAATAGATGATTAAAGAAACCTATATACCCGTCTTTGACACTGGAGCAGGGTTCCATCATCTCCAGCTTTGCAGCAATTTGAGCAACACAACCATCTACGATATGGTTGAGATATACTAAAGGAGTTTTCCCAGCCAACTATACATCTTAAAAATGAGTTTATATCTATTGAAAGCTATAATAATTCAGTACAGAGGATGTATAGCTGATTATGACTTACCTCACTGACATCTTTTGCGATGGTTTCCTTCTCTTGTGTCATTTTAAGCAAAATACTGCAAAATCATACAAGAGAAGGAGGTCCCAGTAAACAATTAGATATAAGATCTAGAAAACAAAGTAAACTCCCCTTAATATATTTTCATTCATCTATTAAGAAAAATGATCGTAACAGCATACAATAAAAAGTGGGGGGGGAGCTGAAATACCATAGGCGTTCAGCTATTAGAATGATCCCACAAACACATCGCACTGACAATCTTAAAAATAAATAAATAAATAAACAGCAATTTACAAGCCAAAAGTAGCGCAATTCCAGTTCCAGTGTCTTAAATTTGATTGGCCGGAAAATTAAATGGCAAAACTTCAAAAGAAAAACTAAAAATAGAGCACTAGAAGTTAATACGAAGAACCGAAAGGAAAAACATTACATATCGATGAATCAATCCTCGAAAAAAATATTGAAACAAGCATTTCGAAAGGCCGCTGCAATATATTTATATGCATGATTAAGAAGAATCATGGAAAATAGAATTACCCATAGAAAGGAAGTATATCAACCAATCAGGAAGATCCTAAAGCTATACGCAGGGAGATGGGATTGGAGAAGTTGAATAGCTCACCAGCAGGATCTTATTCTAGAGATGGGTGTCAAGTGTCAAGTGTCAACTGTCAACTGTCAATCAAAGAAGAGAGGCTGAAAGCTAGACTTGCTTTCATGTAGACGCAAGGGACGAGAAACGCTAGGAAAGTCTTCTGTCCTCGCCCCTCGTTGAAAAATTAAAAAAAATGATATTTGAGGGCGATTTCATGCCTTTAAATAAAAAAATAATAAAAAAAAGGGAAAAAATGGCCCCTAAGTCAAGGGATAAAAAATTAGTAACAAAGTACTAAAGGAGATTCCCATAACAGAAAAGTATGAATTCCTTATATGAAAAGATCATCTTGCCTTTAGAGTTTAAACCTGAGTGTGTTTAAATTTTTATTAGTGAATCAATCATATTTTCAACAACATTAGTTATTTCTTCATGAGTTATCCTGTCACAACTTCTACTGCCTTATTTTACAAGTTCATCAGTTATATTTACTAGTAAATTATAATTCCTAGAGGAGTTTAGAAATTATACAAGCCCATATGGTAATTAGAATTTTAACATGTTGTGCCTATTTTGGCAAGTCCATGAGTCATTTTCTGAAGTGTATTTTTATTCATAGGGTGTGTTTGAAATTTCATAACTCCCAATTGTTACAAATTCTTAGTAGAGGTTTAACATCTGCATCAGTCATTTTAACAAATTCATTATCCATTTTCACAACTCTATCAGCCATATTCACAACTCTATTTTCCTTCATAGAATGCATTTCAAATTTCACGAGTCGTAATGGTCACAATTGATTATGAAAAATTTAACATTTGAATCAGTCCTCTTAACAATTTCATTAACCATTTTCATAACAACATTAGTTATTCCCTAAGGTCTGGCACAACAGCTGGTCTAATTTTAACAATTTGTTCAGCATTTTTTAACAAGTAAATTAGTCATATTTACAGCTGTATGAGTTTTTCCTGGAGGAATGTAGGACTTGACAACTCTGTCACATCATCTGATTTTGTTTTAACAACTTGTTCTGTATATTTTAACAAGTTTATTAGTCATATTTACAATAGCATGAGTTATTCTCGTATAGGTTTCCACTACACTTTTTTTGGATATTAACAATATGTTGTGTCTATTTTGACAAGTTACTGAGTCAATTGTAATTCCCGGAGAAGTTTATAAATTTCACAAGTCTCAACTGTCACAAAAGCTTATCAGCATTTTAACATCTTCTTGTGCCTATTTTTTTACAAGTCATTATAATAATTTTGATAATAACTGACATCTGTTTTCACAATTCCTAATGCATATTTTCACAATTACATGAGTTATGTTCACAAGCTAATTTTCCTCCCTACCGGAGTTTACAAATTTCACATCCTACTTGTCAGTAAAGCATATAAGGAATTAACAACTACAATAACAATATTTACCATTACAACTGCACGTATTAACAACAATTTTTTATTATCATATTAGTTTTTTCTCACCAAACAAACCACCATCACATTAAACCATTTCCACTTAAAATAGAGCACTCCCTCTATAATCTTGCCCAATAACACAGCAGTCTATCTGTTACATTTCTGAAAAACAAAGCAATGTACTAACAACTATAACAGCAATATTCACAACTACAACTGCACGTATTAAAAAAAAAATTTAATACAGTGCTCTGTTTCAAAAAAAGCCTCTTTCTGTGTGTTTTTCTCCATTTCCACTATAATCCCTAAATCAAAATCATTCTAAATATTTAGGAGTGTAGAACTTGACATTTTTTTTTGTAAATTTTTAGGTTCATCCTAAATTAACAAATTCAACAAATGGTAATAGAGTTAGAAATCTCAATCAAACAACATAAAACTCTAAAATACTAAGGAAAAGATTTTGACTACACCCATATATTCATAGTCTAATGCTACTTCTTGACTTAAAAGCAGATTTAGACTACCCCAAACAAAGAAAGCATCCATGAACGAGGAAGATGAAAAGGAGAGAAGAATAAGGACTTACCAATTACCACGGAGAGAACCAACGATGAGCCCACCATACCAATGATGGACTAACGGAAGCAACGAGATTTTGGGTGACAGATACAGTGATAATGATGAGGAAGGTAGGAGAAAAAAATGAAAATACAACGTTGATGGAGGACGAAAGAAACGAAGGTGTCAACGGATGAAGTTGGATAAAGTGATTAGAGCAAGGAATAGGTTTGCTAATTGGAGGAGATGGGGATTAAGGATTTGAGGCTTTTCGAGTCTCTATCCTCCAAACTCATGGAAATTGCTGAGTTGTTTTGTTCTTTGGGGCAAGATCGTCTTTTCATATAGGGAATTAATCATAGAAAAGTCCCTGTTAGGGATCTCCTTTGGGACTTTGTTGCTATTTTTTTGGTCCATTGGGACCTAAAAGCCATTTTCCAAAAAAACAATTTTTTATTTCAAAAAATAATATTTTTAATTTACTCTTATTAAAAAAATTATCTCCCTTCTTATAAAACTCATGAACAAGGGATTATAATAATATGATTACAATGATAGACATGAGTAGTAGATCTTTCTGGAGTAGTTGGGGTTTGATTTTTCAATTTTGAAATTGGATTTTGTCTAGTTAAACATAAGGGTAGTTAGTGAGACTGTCCATGGCAGCGGTTTCCCAACCCATGATGATAGCGGGCTGGGGCATTTTATTCGACTTCAAAAAATTATTTTTGACTACATTTTTAAACATTTTGAAAAATGAAAAGGTGTGATTAAGAATCTTAATAATTGCTCACGGCCAACCAGTATCATACTTTGGATCCTCAAAGTAAGGATGAAAATAAGCTAGACCCTTATCAAGGGCATACGGCCTAACCTATATTATATTTAGTAAATAGGTTGGGCAAGGCTTGGGGCCTTTGTCAAGCCTGTTTAGGTAAATAGGCCAGGCCTACGTTCATAAAGCATAGCCTATAGGCCTAGCCTATTTAGTTTTTTTTTTAATTTATACTATTATACATAATTATATATAATATAATCAAAATCAGTTTTATAAATTATATATACAATTATTAACTTAGTTTTTACCTTAGGTTTCACATCTCATCATTTACACTAAAACTCAATATTTTTATTCATTAGTCAAAAACATTTACCTCTCTTATTACCTTATCGCCGTTCATTAATTTTTAAAAACACATGCATGTTTAAGGTTGTGTTTCAAAATCACATCTCACCATTCGCCCCCGATATTAGCTTACTCCATTTCCCTTGATTTGTATCGTTCATTGAAACATAGTAATTTCTATAATTTTATTTTAATAATGCCCTAATGAAAAATTCTAATATCAGAAGGAGGTGTTTGTCTTGGTTTCTATCAGAAAAATTAAGAAAAAAAAGGGTAAAATACAGTTTTACATGACACTGCTTGTACTTGGTTGACTTTAGAAAATATATTTTCTTAGATTGGTTTTTCTTATTCTGACTTGTTTGGATAATTATTGTCACTAGGTGTTCTTTTTCTTACTAAACTATTACAGGTAAGAATAAATCCTAAACTTTTAAGACATAATGTCGATTTTTAAATATCCTTTAGAGGTTGTAAATAAGCATGGAAGCATAGGCTTTAAGCCTATTTAAATGCTTACATTTTAAATAGGCCTTTAAACAGGCTTCAGGCCTTTTATAGGCTTAGGCAAGAGCCTAAAAAAATAAGCCTATATACAGGCTCAGGCCGATGATCTCTATTGCAGGCCTAGGCCTATTTAAGTAAAGCCTAGCTTGGCCTAGCCTATTTTCCATCACTACCTCAAACTAATTCGATTAGTTGAATATGGGCATGTCTTGTTATGCTCACTCACTTGTGTTTGATGTGAGAAAGGGGGTGGTTTGCAGTATTTTAAAAAAAGGGAAAATATAAAAAATTACAAAAAAAAATCTCATGAAAAACTTCCCTAATATAAAATTTTTTAGGGATTTCATTGTGATTAATTCTGGATGTAACATTACCCAGTTACTCTTACTAATTGAAAAGACACTATCAAGTATTGATAATTTCGTTAGCCCACATCTACCTACTTTGACAAGTTCATTTTCCTAGTTGGACAAATTCTAAAATGGCAAGTTAATGTGTAGTTGTTAAAATTGAGAGGCTTGTGAAAATATACAAATTAACTTGTCATTTCAGGACTTGTCTAAGTGGGAAAATAAACTTGTCAAAATAAGCAGATGCGGTTGTCAAAATGGCTGATAAAGTTGTTAATATCTCACAATATGTTTTCAATTAGTAAGGTAATCCAGTAACTTTGCATCCAGAATTAATCACAATGAAGTTTATAGGGATATTTTTTATAGAGGAATTTGCAATGGAACTTTTTTTTTACAATTTTTATGCTCCTTGGAATGTCACTATGATTTTCCCTTTAAAATGCTCCCCATGTGAATTAAGATATTCTTAATGGCTAATTAACTCCTCTCCATATTTGATGATAGGAAAAAAATGAAGTACAAAATCAAATAAATTGTATGAAATAAATTACATAATATTATTCCAATTTAGTTATTAGGCCCAAATAAATTTTAAATTTGATTAGGATTTTTGCATTTTGGAGGAAAATATGAGGGTCTTAAATATTTAGGAAAAAGACGTTTAAATACTACTTGAACTTCAAAATTTCAAATTAGTTTTGTTAATAATAAGAGTAATGGGATTGATAAAAATGTAAGAGCAAGATTATCACCCAAGAGAGGGTGAATTGGGTGGTTACAAAATAATTGGATACTTAATGAAATTTATGAAACTTTAAAGCACAGTTAAGAGTAAGGAGAGGAATCACTAAAGTATACACCAAGACTTCAAAATACCACTTGAAATTTAAAATTGAAAATTGGTTTTGTTGATGATAAGAGTAATAGGATTAACAAAAATGTTAGAACAAGCTTATCACCCAAGAGGGGGTGAACTAGGTGATTACAAAATAATTGGAAACTTAATGAAATTTATAGAACTTTAAAGCACAGTTAAGAGTAAAGAGAGGAATCACCAAAGTATACACTGGGATTTCAAAATATCACTTGAACTTTAAAATTTCAAATTGGTTTTGTTGATGATAAGAGTAATGAGATTGACAAAAATGTTAGAATAAGCTTATCACCCAAGAGGGGGGTGAATTGGATGATTACAAAATAATTGGACACTTAATGAAATTATGGAACTTTAAAGCATAGTTAAGAGTAAGGAGAGGAATCACCAAAGTGTACACAAGGAGTTTATACTGGTTCGGTCACAATCACTTTGACTTATGTCCATTCCTCAGAATTCATTTTGAGCCTTTCAGTATAACTTTCAAGATTCAGTGGGTTCTTGGCACCTCCGTATAACAACAAGTTCCTACCCGGACACTCATTCCCCCTTACACAAGGTAATCTCAAATCCTAACTTAAGGTTCCACAACCTTAAGTCACCTCAATGAGAAATATTGAGTTGATCAACAAATATCTCACATAGAGTAGTAAATATGTGAACACTAAAGTATAGAGAATGAATATGAGAAAACATAACACTAAGAGTATATTGATTGATGCATGTTCATGTATTTTATATATCTCAAGTGTCTTTGAATGCTTCCATATATATAGTTGAGCTGTGATAATCGTTGACAGCACTTTAACATATTAGTTAGAGTGAGACATCTCCTTTTGACTGTTTTCCATATATGAAAACTAGCTGTTACATTCGGTAAGCGTTACCTTTCGTTACTTGAATTTTTCTTCTCTTGCATGATCTCTTCATTATTTCATATACTTAAGAAGCTAATACAATGAAGGGTTAATCATATAGATAATAAATCAGTAAACATCAGATGATTATCATGTAATATGAACCTTATCACTTAAGTGATCACTTGAGTAATCCCTTTTGAAAACTGGCAAAGAGTCAGAAGCCTTTTCTAAACATATCACTTGAGTGATCATTTGAGTGATCCAGGGTCATCACTTGAGTGATCACTCAAGTGATCCTTTCTAAATTTTGTTAGAGTTTGATTATATAGAATGACACAGTCCACAATGCATCACTCGAGTGCTCACTCAAGTAGTCTATATCCATCACTCGGGTGATTCATTACAAAACTTAGCAGAGAGTCTTCATTTAGTTTTATACACAATCTTAACTCATCACTCGAGTAGTTACTCGAGTGATAGAGGGTCATCACTCCAGTTATCATTCGAGTGATCCCTTCTAAAATTTGGCAGAGACTTCTGGTATTATTTTCTTACTCTATTACTCTAGTGATTACTTAAGTGATTCAGTCCATCACTCAAGTGATTTCTGACAAAATCAATTAAAGTGTTCCATTGTTCTGTACACTTCAACAAACTTATCAAATCGTTCAAAAACCTTTTGTTTATTATTAAATCATCTTTAATATCTTTTGGTATCATCAAAAGATTGGATCCAACATTCCCCCCTTTTAATGATGACAAAACAAGTTGGTTTTTGAAATACTCATTTTAGAGTGATTTTGTTATTCAGTTCAAATATCTTGATTCAATTTGAAGATTTTATCATTGCATGAAATTAATATTTCTTTTAAAAGTTAATTTGATATATAAGAAGCAGAAAAATCATAACTTTACATAATATCACATTATATCAACTATTAATAACATAAATGCTAGAAACCAATCATAATGGCACAAGTTAGATATGATTTGCATAACTTAACTATGATTGTTTCAAAATAACATGAAATGTTTAAAATAACATAGAATGCTCCTAAATTTCTTTATACACCTATATACACCCTAATGTTATACATCCACACTCTGTCAAAACACAAAATCACTTGTCATTTTTCTTTGAGTCTTCTCCCCCTATTTGACATCATCAGAAAGGATGGATCAGCCAGGAGAGGAAGAGTTGGACCTGGAGGGTTGAGCTGCAGAGAGGGGTGAGGTATGGAGAGGTGATGAACCAATATCCTAAGTGTCACCATCCTAAGGTGTAGAAAACGTTGGTAATGGTTGAGGTTCAAGAAGGTTAACTAGTGGGATCTAGAGATCATCAATAAGAGGGTTTTATAGTAGTGATGGTGGTAATGTCTGTGAGGTGACCAATATAGTCTTATTATGTGTAAATAAGTCATGTGAGTGGTCATCAAATGAGGGATGTGAATAGTGGGAAGGTGTCTTAGGAAGTGGCTCAATGCCTATAGGTGATGCAACAGGTAAGGACATTGGCTAGGGTTGGACTAGCTCATCCAAAGTAATATGTATCTAGTCTGAAGAGGATAGGTCAATCATAGTAAAGAAAATGTTACCTGGTGTGGTCTGTGGTATAATAGGAAGAGGGATCGAAGTAGGTATAGGCTTAGAAACCAAGATAGATTCAGAGGCTAGAGCAAAAGTAGGTATGTATAAACCAAGGGTCGAGGTGTCATAAATGAAAGTATCCACCTTATCATGTAAAAACCTCAAGAGATTCCCAATCTCCTACATAGCACTCGTCTGAGCCTACTGTTGTGCGATCATTGCTTCAATATACTGGGTCATATAATCCACCAGTTGACCCATCTTGAAGTTCATATGTATGATGAGTTTAGCATTTATATTGGCAATGTCCACATGAAATCCTTAAAGTACCTCCTTCATGTAATTCTTGACCATAAAGCGAATGAAGGATAATGCAGAAGTAGTAGCTAGGGTTGAGGACTGAGTATCATCCATTATGTTAGACTCAGCTCCTGTGCTTTCTTCTTCTTCAAGGTAGATTCTATGGGCTTCTCAATCCCAAGCTTACCTATCTGATTCCTCCCTATTGGCAATAACCTCTCAATGGGCTCAACAAAGTTATGAACTACTAGAATACGCTTCCACAAGGTTTTGAAATATTCATTAAAACATACTCAACTAAAGGTTCCACTCCTATTTTGAGGTTGAGATTTGAAAAAGCTTTATAAAGGAATATCGCTTAGTGGTTCAAATCCACTATGTAAAAGTCATCAAAACGATTACAAAGTAGGGCGTTACACCTTGCACCATTTCTAACTGGGCATAGTTGTCTTAACTGCCCACTAGGTGTAAGACCTCACTTCATTATTGATATTGCTTAGAATAGCATTAGCATAGCTCAGTGGGCACATAGAAATAGCATAAATATACTGATATATTGAAATAATATTGATTGATTACATACAGAATTCCCCATAGGGGTGTGCAGAGTAATTACAAACTTTAAAAAATAGAAAAGTCTTCAGATAACCAACACCTCTTCTTGTACTAGTGATAAGTAAAATATTTGCATATTTATTTTCCCTTATATGATGATTTTGTGGACTATATTTGAGCTGAATGTAATCAATTTGGGTGTAATTAATAAATAAATAATGATTTTCTTACAGCCATGGACAGTACTGCATTAAGAAGAATTAAAGAAGGCATTTAAAGGGAAGTGCTATTCATGCAGTACTATTCACTGTGTATTGTTCATGTCTGGTACTGTTTGGATTCACTGTAGCGTACTGTAGCAGCTACTGTAGCACCCGAAATGAAGCCTATAAATAGAGCTTCTTGGCATGGAAGAGAGGGGGAGAAGAGGAAGGAAGAGAGGGGGCAAGAAGGAAGAGAGAGAAGGGGAGCTTCTATTTTAGAGAGAGTTGTTATTTTAGAATTTATTTCTTGCATTTTCTTACTTCTTGCATGCCTCCTAGATGGAAGGTTTTACCTCCTATATGGAAGGCTATATAGTCATTTCTTGCATTGTATTACTTTTTGTATGCCTCCTGCATGGATGGTTTTACCTCCTATATGGAAGGCTAGATAGTCATTTCTTGCATTGTATTACTTTTTGTATGCCTCCTACATGAAAGTTTTTACCTCCTACATGGTAGGCTAGATTTTCCATTTTCATGCATCTTGTAGTTGTATTTTTATGTTTTTGTAATTAATTTTCATGAAATGTTTATGATGCTTTTATTTTATGTGTGTTTTGCTTTTACTTTCATTATGAGCTAATTTTCCTTTTCCTAGGGTGATGACGTAACTTACTAATGACGGATTGAATCTAACTTATTCAATCTAGTTTTAATTGTTCCTTCATGATTGAGTTTTAATTATTATTCTTAATGCTTTCAATTGACTGGCCACCTTTTGAATGATTTCAATATGTATGTTGAGCCCAGAAGGAGATACATGTGTGTGGATCCTATAATTAAAACCATAATTTGCATATGAAATAGGAATATATTCATATGGGTTGTGTAGTCTTAATTGAGTTCCATAAATCTTAATGCATGATTGATTGCTTAAATTCATATAGGAATATATTGGGTTAGCAATTAATTATAGAATTACTTGACCTTGGAAGAGGCTAGTAATTAAAATAGGGAAACTCGACTATCAATCATGTGGAATAAATTGGACTAGAATAGATAAGTGATACAATCCGGAATTTGTTAAGTGAAATCTAATCCCTAGGGCTTTCTCTCATATTTGTCTTTATATCATTTGTGTTCATATTTTATCATTTTTATTTTGCAATTCCATCACAACTAATCGATAGGCTGAATAGTATTAAGATTATTAATTTTGGTACTTAGTGATCAATCCTCGTGGGAACGATACTCTACTTACTTCTATATTACTTGATTACGACAGTGTATACTTGCCGCTGCTTGTTGCTAGAAACTTTATACATTTATGGAAATGGTGAGATTCGGAGAATCTTAGTAGTAACATACTTTCAGACATATAGAATGCGAAAATAAATATAATATGTCATGTCATGTAAGATGATCGAAACTATGTGTACACTTACCCAAGGCTAAACTACAAGTTTGCACCTTAGTCAACTTGACGCCCCTGTTGAGTCCCTGACCACAACATGGTAGATTGCGTGTCTAAACCATCATACGAATCTCAATAGTAACAGACTATTAATCATATAAAAAGAAAAAAGAAAATATGCAATGCAGTATTTATCATGATGCAACAATCAAAATGCCAACACATGTTTAACAATGCTTAGGAATAAAATGATGATTTTGCCCATTATCAAAATGATCATCTAATCCTGACTTGCACAAACAACAATTACACAGTGATCATCCTGCACACAATATACTTATGATCACATAGTAAATCATATTGTGAACATCTTGCACACATCATACTTATGTTCACATTCACCATATTGTAATCTACACACAGTATAATTATGATTACATCTCAAGTGATCATCCTGTACACATCATACTTATGTTTATAGAGTAAATCATATCGTGAACATCCTGTACACAGTATACTTATGTTCACATTCACCATATTGTAATTATCCTGCACACAACATAATTATGATTACATCTTATCCGCTATTCATACAACACCAAATATGCCCATCTACCACACATGCAACACATTGTATAGAACATGACAAACAATGCATATTAACATTCACATAGAATATGAGAGATAGAGTTACTACCTAGACTCATTTCCAAAGACTAGCTACTACCGGTCTTTTACTTTTCGTCCGGCTCAGCAATTATCAAACCCTAAAATATCAAAATAGTTAAAAATGAGTTATTACTCATTTATATCTTATTTTAAACTCATAAGTTGATTATCTTTACTCAAGGTGAAAAAATTACTAAAATGCTCCTAGGAAATATAGTCTAATTTCTCTTATTCCCAGTATAACTATACTTTTTTCAAAATTATGACCCAGGTTATTCCTACACAATTTCATGTGTAGAGTCCATTTTTTATCTTAGTTTGGAAAAATTCACACTCAAAGAATCAGATTACCCTTGATAGCCACTAATGAGGGTTTGAGGGGCAAAATTTTCATTTTCATAGGTCTTTCCAAAAATTTCCAGCATTTTCAATCAACTTTGAAAATTCATAACTAAATCTAGAAAAATCCAAATTGAGTGGTTCCTATGTAAATCTCTTTCAGTCCACTTTTAAGGAAGAATATCACAAAGTACCAGACATATTAACGAAATTCTAGAGAATTTGCCTAAACTAGTCTGCCCCAGTTTTCTTTCTTGATTCATGGCCAAATTTTGAAAAATCATATATTTCAATCCACTCATCCAAATAGCTTATAATACCTATTAAATTAAAGCCCAGGATGTCTACTTTCATCTTGTAAAATTTTATAGGATTTAGATCAGGTTTGGCTATTAAAAAACACACCACAAAAAACTGGCACAAATTGGAAAAACAGAAGTTTCATGTTTTAACTTTTTAAACATCTTCCTTTCCACTTGAAATCATACGGTTAACCCCTTAAACACCATTTGAACATGATTAGTATTAATTTTGGCAACATCTCTCCTTAGGGTTTGAACATCCCAAATTACAAAATCCAACCCAAACATGCCAACAACTAACAACAACAACAATACAAGCTTAAATCTTCAATAATTTACAAGCTCCCATGTTTACCTTTGCTCTTTTTTTTCTAGTTCTCAAAACTACCACCGTTTCCTCTTCTTTTCCTTGATTTTAGGCTTGCTACATGGATGTTTCAAGATGACGTGAGAGATTAAAAAGAGTTTCCATGAATTTTGAAGGCATAACACATGAAATTTCACACCCAACTTACCTTGATCCCTTCTTAAGCTCTAGCTTTTCTCTCTTATTCTTCTTTCTTCAAGACTCATTCTCTCTCTTTCTCCTCCTTGCTTGAATGAAATGAGCTCTTAGAGGTGTAAAATAGCTTCTTCAAGAAGCTCGTTCCACCTCTTTATGATAATATTAATTTATTGAAATTTTAGCATGTGATTTTATTATATATTTTTTTCACATGCTTCCATTTGTCCAAGTTTGTAATAAAAATCTTCCACTTACTTAATCCTTAAGCCAAAGCCAACTTCTTTCTTAATAATTAAGGAAAATTGCTAAATTTATTTTATGTGGCCAAAATGACCAAAGTACCCATACTTATTCTTTATTTTTGCATATGTTGAAAATCTGGGCAGAATTTTCATTAAATTTTGAAAATTCATATATAATTGTATAGATATCAAATCGGTATGATTCTAAAGGTTATGTGACCATTATTAAGTATAGCTTCAATTAAAATATAATCTTTATCTAAATGGAAGTTTAGAATTTCCAAAAAAAAATTTTTAAACACTGCTATAGAATATTTCCAGTTTCACTAGACTAATTTCAAAAATTCATATCTCCTTGTGTACAACTCTAAATAATTCATATGACCTATTAAATTAAAGTTTGATAAGTCTACTTTTATTCTAAAATTTTTTAGAAATTTTGGATATCATTTGTTTATTTAAAATGTCACACAACATGACTGCCTCACTGGAAAATATGCTGGCAACAACACTAACTTATGTATCAAATAACTATGTTGTGTGTATAGCCTTTAATTGCCTTGTTTTGTCACTTAATATGCTTTTAATTTACTAAGGCATAAAGGAATTTTGGTGTTCAAAATTTGGGATGTTACATTTTATATGCCATAATTGTCTGTTACTACTGAGATTCTCTCAAATCTCACCCCTTTTTCAAAATACAAAACCTTACAGCTGAAGTGAATGACTTGAAAAACAAGACAGTGGCTCCCAGTGTTTAGGGACCCGGAGCTCTCTGTTACTGTAATAATTATTTTTGCTTGTACTTTTTGCTGCTTTTGAATGCTTTGTACATTTGTATATATATCAAACCCTGCAGGGAATTCCCCTGTAATGTAAACTTGCACTTAATATCAATATGTTTTTGTTGTTTCTGTATGTCGTATGGAACTTTATTCTTATCACTCTACGAATATCAAAATGTTAAGGAGTTTGACATTTTTGGTATTAGAGCTTAAAGCAGTTCTGGAATTTATAGAATGCGATACTGTTATGGTCTTATTTGCATGGTGACAAGGAATCATGAGTGATCATGGACAATGACACTGAGACCAATCCCTTTCCTCTATAAACCAATGTCTGTCAAAGGAGCATATTTTAGAGGGTCGGCACGGTATCTAGTTGATGAGGGCAGGAAGCCTACGAGTACTGAAGACCTAACAGAAGAGCATCATATACATACATGATTCTAGACCATATCTACTACCAAGATCGATACAAAAGGCAGTGGTCGGTAATTCAGACCAACCCAGGTAGCACTAGTTAAGCATCTTTCACACATGGCAAGGTAGGCTCTAAGGCAAACAGAATCCAGCAGCGATACAAACTGTAGTTCGATAAAGAGTTATGAGAGTACATATAAGGTTAACACATATGAGCTATGCGAGCACACGACACTCCCCTCAACCAGTACTTAGCCTATCTGGATATGGTTAATAGCCTGTACTAGAAGTAGGTACTGCTGGAGATCGACTTGCCTGATAAGATTTAGATCTTTACCACTATGGATTTCTTCCCAAATACCAATCTCTGGAATTAGAAGAAAAATGATATTATTAAGTGTGAGTTGAATGACCATTTCAAGGAGTTTAGGGATCACATGATCGAGTTCGTGCAGAGGCACATGTAGTTAGACTGAGCTATGGTCCAGACTTGATATTTTGGGTAGTCGAAGATGGCCAGTACGACTTTTGAGGCAAGGGTACTTGCAGGGAACTGGTAGGTAGATATGAATAGAGCCAGTTATTGTATTTTGATATGGTACGCTAGGAGTTAAGCATGCTTACCTCAAGGCAATCCCAGGATGGATGACCCCCCTGGGAAGCTATACGTAAAGCTAAGACTTGATGTATAAAAGTAACAAAGACTTGTTGTACAGTAGTTTAGGATGAATGATGTATGGTATGACTATTTAATTTCTGTATATACATGCTATGTGATATGTATGACAAACTCATGTACTTGAATTTCATGAAATAACAAAAACGCCCCTGCATCTATATGAGATTTATTTCCTTCTCTATTTTTCATGTATAGTAAGCAATAGAGATGGCACACACACAAAACAGCATTAGAGGCAAAGATAGAGGTCGGGGTAAAGGTAGACATGGAAATGACGATCATAAACCGAAAACTAGACCCGATCTAATACAACAATTGATAGGAATGATGCTAGAACAACAAAATGCATTAAACAAACTTTAAAATGAAGTGAGAGAAAGACAACATAAGCAAAATGCTGATGGAAAAGCTCATAATAACCTTGATGAATAAGGTGTAGGTTACATATAGCCTCCAGAGCCTTAACCAGAGGTGCCAAAGGGTCCTGTGGTGGAAGAGGATAGCATGCATACTTGGATAACTTGAATGAACTAATACCAGCCAACTATGTTCAAGGGAAAGTTTGATCCTGAAATCGCAGAGAATTGGCTATTTCATCTAGAAAAGTTCTTCAAAGTCCTAGAATACCAAGATAATATAAAAGCTCATCTAGCAATTTATAAACTGAAGGGTAATGCTGACAGATGGTGGGAAAGCACTAAGGCAATCCTATAAGCATAGAACATTCCCCTGACATAGGAAGTGTTCCAAGAGAAGATCAATGAGAAATATTTTCCCCTGTCAGTAAGACTAGCCAAGGAGACTAAATCTCTAACTATTCAGCAAAGTGACAAGGAAGGTTTGATGAGTACCTACCCAGATACATTCGCTTATTCTGATACTCCTCCTATTTGAAATTTTGTGATGATGAATAGTGGAGTTTAGACATAATGATATGCAGGATGAAGCCAGAGTTAACAGAGAAATTTGTTTCTCAACATTTCAAAGAATTTAATAAGGTAGTTGTGGAGTTCCGAATTACAAAATATAACCTATTAGAGCTACACACCCATAGGAGTATTGGTAACAAGAATACATCTGGTGGCGAACAAACTTCACAGAAATGCCAATATTAGAATGGTTCATCGAGCTGCAGTAATAAGATGCCCAATCAATCTAACAGTCGAGGCAACCAAAGACCTCCTAGGAATAAAATGTGTAGACACTATGGCAAGCCTTATCATTATGGCTAGACCTATAGCCAGGCAAAGCAAGCGCTAGTACCAACAGGACAGATTATTTGCTACAATTGCCATAAGTTAGGGCATTACGCTAGGGATTATCAACTGCGACAAGAGTTTAGAGAGTTGAGGCAGCAAGTACAGGGTAGGGTATTTTCCTTGACACAAGAGGAAGCCTGTAAATCACTAGAGCTAATCAAAGGTACAATTTCTCTTAATGGTAATCTAGTATAAGCATTGTTCGATTTAGGAGTTAGTCATTCATTTATTGCATACGACTGCATAAGACAGCTAGGCCTAAGCATGTATAGATTGCCATATGACTTGACAGTATCCATGACTTCAAGTAATCGGTTCTTCACCACAGAAGTTTGCTTAAACTTCGTTGTAAACATTGAGGAGCATGAGTCAACAGTAAACCTAATTTGCTCGCCACTGAAATGACTCAAAGTGATTCTCATAAATGACTGACTAATGGAAAATAATGCATTGCTGGACTGTAAAAGCAAAAGAGTCATTTACCCTAATCCCCCAGCAAAGGCCAGCACAGGAATCAACCTAAACTTCTCTCTGTAGCTGAAGCTTAGAGATGCTTACACAAAGGTTACCGGGGTACATTGTGTTTTTCTCCATGCAATCAGAGATAGGCACAGCCTTAGAGAGTATCCCTCTCATGAATGAGTTTCCTGATGTATTTCTAGAGGATATCAGTAGATTACCCCTGGATAATAAGGAAGTGGAATTTGCAATCAAAACTAAACTTGAAGCAAAACTGATATCAAAAGCCCCATACAGAATGGCGCCAAGTAAGATAGAAGAGCTAGAAAAGTAAATTGAGGAACTACTAGAGAAAGGGTTTATTAGGCCCATTGTCTCACCATAGAAAGCTCTAGTGCTATTCATGAAAAGAAAGACAGAACCCTATGACTTTGTATCGATTACAAGGAACTGAACAAGGTGACTGTCAAGAACAAATACCCGCTTCCTAGAATTGATAACCTACTCGATCAAATTTTACGAGCCTGTGTTTTCTCAAAGATTGACTTGAGATCTAGGTATCACCAACTTCGAGTGAAGGCAGATGATGTGTCAAAGACTACTTTCAGAATATGATATAGCCATTATGAGTTTCTGGTAATGCCATTTGGGCTAACCAATGCACTTATAGTGTTCATGGATTACATGAATCAAATCTTCGGTCCATACTTGGACCAATTCATAGTAGTCTTTATCGATGACATTCTGATATATTCCCAGAGCAAAGTAGAGCATGAACACCACTTGAGAACTGTACTGAACATATTAAGGAGCAAACAACTCTATGCCAAGCTGAGCAAATATGAGTTTTGGCTTTAAGAAGTTAAATTTTTAGGTCATGTAGTCTCACAGCAAGGGGTCTCAATAGATCCAAACAAGGTGGAAGCAGTACTAAACTGGAAGAGGCTAGAAACAGTATTTGAGATACACAAGTTTCTTGGTCTTGCAGGCTACTACAGATGATTCATACCAAACTTCTCCAGAATAGTTTTGCCATTGACTAAGCTAACACGAAAGAGTCAGCATTTTGTGTGGGACAACAATTGTGAGGAGAGCTTCACCGAACTAAAATAAAAGTTGATGATAGCACCGATTTTGACAATCCCAGATCCATAATTAACCTTCATGGTTTACACAGATGCTAGTGGGCATGGATTGAGATGTGTCCTAATACAACAAGGCCATGTACTAACATGAACATCACGAAAGTTGAAGCCTCACGAACAAGGATATCCCATACATGATCTTGAGTTAGCATCAATTGTATTTGTACTCAAAATCTAGAGACACTATCTCTATGGGGCAACCGTAAAGTTGTACTACGACCACAAGAGTTTAAAGCATCTATACGACTAGAAAGATCTCAACATGCGGCAATGCAAATGGGTAAAGTTGCTCAAAGGCTATAATCTGGAGATCAAGTATTGATAAGTAAAATATTTGCATATTCATTTTCCCTTATATGATGATTTTGTGGACTATATTTGAGCTGAATATAATCAATTTGGGTGTAATTAATAAATAAATAATGATTTTCTTGCAGCCATGGATAGTACCGGATTAAAAAGAATTAAAGAAGGCATTTAAGGAAAAGTATTATTTCACGTAGACTATTCACTGTACACTGTTCATACGGGTACTGTTCACTGTGCACTGTTCATGTGGGTACTGTTCACTGTGCACTGTAGCGGACGGTGTGGTCGGTGCACTGTAGCAAGTGGGGTGGTCGGTTCACTGTAGCAGTCGGTGCACTGTAGCAAATCACTGTAGCAGTCCGAAAATGAAGCCTATAAATAGAGCTTCTTGGCACCCTAAAATGGAGAAAAGAAGGAGGAAGGAAGAGAGAGAGAGAGTTTCTATTTTAGAGAGAGAGTTGTTATTTTTAGAATTTATTTCTTGTATTTTTTTTACTTCTTGCATGCCTCCTACATGGATGGTTTTACCTCCTATATGGAAAGCCTAGGTAGTCCTCCTTTATGGATGGTATAGGTTGCCACCTACATGGATGGTTTTACCTCCTATATGGTAGGCTAAATTTTCCATTTTCATGCATCTTGTAGTAGTATTTTTATGTTTTTGTAATTAATTTTTATGCAATATTTATGATGTTTGGAATATATTTTGGTTTTGTTTTTAATTTTATCATGAGCTAAATTTTCCCTTTCCTAGGGTGATGACGTAGCTTATTAATGACAGATTGAATCTTACCTTATTAAATCTAATTTTAATTTTTCCTTCATGATTGAGTTTTAATTATTGCTCTTAATGCTTACAATTGATTGGCCACCTTTTGGATGATTTTAATATGCATGTTGAGACCGGAAGGAGATACATGTGTGTGGATCCTATAATTAAAACCATAATTTGCATATGAAATAGGAATATATTCATATGGGTTATGTAGTCTTAATTGAGTTCCATAAATCTTAATGCATGATTGATTGCTTAAATTCATATAGGAATATATTGGGTTAGCAATTAATTATAGAATTACTTGACCTTGGAAGAGGCTAGTAATTAAAATAGGGAAACTCGACTATCAATCATGTGGAATAAATTGGACTAGAATAGATAAGTGATTCAATCCGGAATTTATTAAGTGAAATCTAATCCCTAGGGCTTTTACTCATATTTGTCTTTATATCACTTGTATTCATATTTCATCATTTTTATCTTGCAATCTCAATCATAACTAATCAACCGACTAAATAGAATTAAGATTACCAATTTTGGTACTTAGTGATCAATCCTCGTGGGAACGATACTCTACTCACTTCTATATTACTTGATTACGACAGTGTACACTTGCACTTCTAAATACACCATCCTACACTCATAACAAGTTTTTGGCGCCGTTGCCGGGGATTGTCATTAATATCAATACCAAGTAATTTTAATACTAATTTGGTCTTCATATTACATTTTTTTTGTGTCTTTTGTTTCTTTTCAGGTTTTTGCTTAGTATATGACCAGATCGAAGAAGACTGAATTACAACCTTGTGATTCTGAGATCGAGAGAACTTGTTGAAGAAATCGGAGAGTTCGAAAGCAGTCTACTTCAATCAATTCAATGGCAAATCCAGAAGGAGAAGTAGCAGATACCAAAACACTTCGTGATTATGCAACACCAACAGTCATGGAGACAACTTCTGGAATCAGAAAACCACCAGTAGCAGCCAACAATTTTGAAATCAAGCCTGCAATTATCCTGATGGTGCAATACAATCAGTTTGGTGGTTTATCAACAGAAGATCCCAACACACATATAGCCAGCTTCCTAGAAATATGCGACACATTCAAGCATAATGGTGTTACTGATGATGCCATTAGACTTAGACTTTTCCCTTTCTCACTCAGGGATAAGGCTAAGAGTTGGTTACATTCTCTACCAGTGGGAAGCATAACTACATGGGATGCCTTGGCACAGAAATTTTTAGTAAAATACTTTCCGTCAGGAAAAACTGCAAAACTGAGGAATGAAATTACCTCATTTTCCCAGCATGAACTAGAAAGCCTTTATGAAGCCTGGGAAAGATACAAGGAGTTGCTAAGGAGATGTCCTCATCATGGGTTACCAGATTGGTGGATACTGCAAACATTCTACAATGGGATGACGCATACCACCAGAATTCTTGTAGATGCTGCAGTTGGAGGATCTTTAATGGGAAAAAATCTAGATGATGCCTATAATTTACTTGAGGAGATGGCAGCAAATGCATATCAATGGCCTTCTGAACGTCATAATTCAAAGAAGGTACTTGGAGTGCACGAGCTGGATATCCTTACAACTTTATCTTCTCAAGTTGCATCTATATCCAAGCAAGTGAGCTCATTAACTAGTCAAGCAAATGCAATCAGTACTCCTCATGAAACCTGTGACCGATATGGAGGACCTCATATGAGTACACAAAGTCAAGATGGACAGTCATCCATACCTTCTCAGTCGGAGCAAGCTCATTATATCGGAAATCAAAGAAATGACCCATTCTCAAACACTTATAATCCAGGTTGGCGGAATCATCCAAACTTTGGCTGGAGGAATAATCAAAATGTGTTCAAACCGCAAGGGAACTACCAGCAACAAGCTCTTCAACCACCAAATCCACCACAGCAAAAAGTGAATGTGGAAGATGCACTGGCTCAACTAACCATGAATACATCTCAATTCATGGCTAGGACTGATGCAACACTCAGAAGCCACGAAGCCTCGATAAAGAACTTGGAGATCCAAATGGGCCAAATTGCAAATATGTTGAATTCCAGACAACCAGGTACTCTTCCAAGTGACACTGAGAAAAACCCAATAGAGCATGTGAAGGCTATTGCATTAAGGAGTGAGAAAGAATTGAAAGATCCTGTAATTCTACATAAGAATGACGGAGAAAAAAAAGAAAGTGAACCAGAAAAGAAGGAGGAAGCACAGAAACCTCAAGAAGATGATGTGGTACCAGGAAGAATCAGCTTTCCAGATAACCCTCCTCCATATGTACCACCAGTTCCATACCCTCAGAGACTTGTGAAGGCAAAGCTAGACAAGCAGTTTAAAAATTTTCTGGAGGTTTTCAAAAAGTTACATATCAACATCCCTTTTGCAGACGCTCTTGCCCAAATGCCCAGTTATGCAAAATTCATGAAGGACATTCTCTCAAATAAGCGTAAGCTGGAGGAATTTGAGACAGTTGCACTTACTGAGGAGTGCAGTGCCATTATGCAAAAGAAACTACCACCAAAGCTGAAAGATCCAGGAAGCTTTTGCATACCTTGCACCATAGGTCAATGTAACTTTGAAAGAGCACTTTGTGACCTGGGAGCAAGTGTAAATCTCATGCCCTTATCTGTCTACAGAAAACTTGGTCTTGGAGAGGTGAAGCCTACCACAGTTTCACTACTTCTTGCTGATCGATCAATTAAACATCCGAGGGGTGTCTTAGTGGACCACTTCAACTATTGCATATGGACTTGATTGGTCCAACAAGAGTTAAGAGTCTCGGTGGAAACTTGTACACATTTGTTATTGTTGATGATTTCTCTAGATTTACCTGGAATATATTTTTGTCATCCAAAGATGAAAATTTTAGTAAATTTATTGCCTTTGCCAAGAAAGTGTAAAATGAGAAAGGTATATTAATTGCAGGAATCAAAACAGATCATGGCGGAGAATTTGATAATCAAACATTTGCAGAATATTGCGATACAAATGGCATCGATCATAATTTTTCAGCACCAAGAACTCCACAACAGAATGGCGTTGTGGAAAGAAAGAATAGATTTCTTACAGATATTGCTAGAGCAATGCTCAACGAAAAGAATGTGTCTCAAGTCTTCCAGTGATTCCAAATTCACTCGAGTGAAACATGGAAACTTCAAGATCACTTCCAGTGAACCAGCAATCACTGTCAGAAGCTTTCAACGTTTTCAAAATCACTCCCAGTGATGTTATATTCACTTCCAGTGATATTGTATTTTCTCCAATAATGATTTATTGTTCCAGTAAACACTTTCCTACATACACTATGATCCATTTGCAATTACTTCCATAAAGAACAAACTAATTTTGCTAGTGAAATTCTATCATTACTGATTGCTCCAGATTGCTGTCAAAATCATATGGTATATTATTTTACTGCTCAGTTGCGAAAACAAGATCACTCCTGATGGTTTTATTGATTGTCAGAAAACACTTCTAGTGAATCATGTTGATATACAAATATTTTCTAACCGTTATATTCACAAGTGTGTTACAGCTGTACTCCACCATCACGCACTTAACATGCAACTGAACACTCTACTCAAACGACAACTATTCATGGTAGCAGCAGAACTTCAGAAGTAATGGAAGACAAATGTTGTTACATTTGACATAAGCATTTTTTGAATCAACGGAAAAATTTACAACGGTCTTCAAAGGTTCTATTATATATGTTCAGCCATTCGAAAAATACAACAACGAAGAAAAACGCCTGAATACTCTACAAGCAATATCTTCACAAGTGCTTCAATTCTTCATCTGTACTTCAGTTCTTATCTACATACTCTGTGAGAGAGATTTGTCAGTCATACTTAATCATTTCCAATAGTGATAACTTAAGGTTGAGGAACCTTGAGTAGGGATTTGAGATTACCTTGTGTAAGGGGGAGCGAGTGTCTAGAGGAACTTGTTGTTTGTACTGTGGTACCAAGAACCCACTGAATCTAGGAAGATATAGTGAAAGGCTCAGAAGGATTTCTGAGGACTGGACGTAGGTCAAGTGGTTGAGACCGAACCAGTATAAATCTTTGTGTGAATCTTGGTGATATCTCTTCCTTTTATTTACTGTACTTAAAGTTTTATAAATTGAATTTAAATTTCTGATTATTTTGTAATCACCCAATTCACCCCCCTCTTGGGTGAAAAGCTTGCTCTAACAGGTGAGACCCGATGTGCAAATTTGCATAGGGTAGAAGCCCTAGGCTGTAAGACCTATATGTCTAGCCCTGTGGTTGTTGCTTAGAGCAGTGACATTGGACCAATATGTCCAAACTATATTTTGAAGTTGGCAGAACATCCATATTGTACTAGATTGTAGCACGTGGCAATAAGACCTGTAAGTGTGTAAAGGATAAGGTTGTGTCCTTAGGCAGTAAGACCAGAATATCTAGTACTATATGAGTAGAATAAGCTGTTAGGCTTGGCATGTATACAATGTGATCCGGGAAAGTATAATATCCCAAATTTTGGAACAAGGGGCTTAAGATTAAGCCTGGATCAAGTGGACTGCTAAGCGCAGGTTTAGCAAGTATCCCAGTAAGGCACGATTAAATTCCCTAAAATTTCTTTAAACCCTTGGGGTTATTAAAGATCATTGGGATTGATAAACAAAACAATCAAAAGTCACATACAACATGGTTAATTAGAACACAGTGGTGTTGCTACTGGTGAATTTTCTTGTGTGGCAATTGTGTTGTATCACATCTTTCAAGGGGAAAATGATGTCCAAAAATTATGAAACTTTCCAGAATGAAATTATACTTATCAAGCTTTAATTTGATAGGTTATATGAGTTATTTGAAGCTATACACAAAGAGATATGTATTTTTAAAGTTAGCCCAGTGAAACTGGCTATTCTCAATGGCAGCGCCCAAAAACAATAATTATGGGAATTATGGACTTTTAATTGGCTAAAGGATATATTTTTCCTTAAAACTAGACTCAATAAGGGTCACATAACCTTTGGAACCACCCTAATTAGATGTCTACACAATTAGATATAAATTTTTAAAGTTTGATAAAAATTCTTCCAAGTTTTGCATTAAGTGAGAAAATGGAATAAAATGTAAGGGCAAAATGGTAATTTTTCCATAAGACAAGAAATGATTATTTTTCTCTAATATTCCCAATAATTTCAGTTAAATGGGAATTAAAAAGTGGAGAATGGCTACTTGGTAATAAATAAGCCTATTTTGGTGAATTCTTATAAAAAAAGTCAGAGTCAAAAAGCATAAGGCTTAGGTCAACAATTTGCAAGATGGCATTATATGCTCATCCAAGAGCAATATTCCTCTCCCAACTCTCATGCATTTTTGGTAGAAATGAAAAGGAAAAAGGGAAGGGAATTATTTTGTAAAATTATACAAAAAGCCAAAGACTTTAGACCAATGACAATGGACTACAAGTAAAGTAATTTTTGACCATGCATTAAGTCTTCATTCTTCATCTCTTCATGCTTATTTTTTTATCAAACTTCTACACAAGGAGAGGGGAGGAGCTGCCAAAAGTGTGAGACCAAGAAGTATACACAAGAGTTAGGGTTTACCAAAATTCAAGGTAAAAGGCTTGTAATCTTGTTATTTTTGCCTCCTAATCATACTATAACCACTTATAACCTCTTCCCCTCCTTGAAATCCATGGTTTTCAAGACAAAATCAAGAGAGAGGAGAGAGTGAACAGTGGCATTTTAGAGAGAGAAAGTGGAGAAATCAAGAGGTAATCTCATAAACTTGATCCTTTTGTGCTATATGTTGTTGCTTTGGTCATTATTGGTGGATATTGGATTGTTTTCTCTTATTTTTCAAAAATGGGCTGAAGCAAAACCTAAGGGAAATGCTGCCCAAATTCCCTTTAAACATGTCCATTTAGTGTTTAAATGGTTAATCATGTGTTTAGAAGTGCTAAGAAGGTGATCAAGCAAGAGAAAAAATAAAAAAATAAACTTTTCCTAAAAACCCTGATTTTCTGTTCTGGTTGTGACATGGAGAAGGAGTGAGAATTTGGTAATTTTGATGCTTCCATTGGCTTTATAAGGCTAAATTGTGTAGATATGCAAGTGTTCATGATTTTTGGATGTTTGTATATAAATTTGGAAATTTATGAAGTTAAATGTACATGTTGGTTGATCTGCCTCCTGTGAGGTAGTGACATTGTATAATGTATTTCGTAGGGCAAAACTTGTCCAAAAATTATGAAACTTGACAAGATTAAATTAGATACATATATATTTAATTTGATTGGTATTTTTTAATTTTTGGACAAACCAAAGTATTTTTACCCAAAATTACATTTAAATGTCTTCGTTTAGGATTTTGAATCAGTCAAATTGGATTTTCCTAGAATTAATTATGATTTTCCAAAGTTGACTAAAAATCTGCCAATTTCTGGAAAAACAGTGAAACTGCACTGTACATAGTTGTACTGTGTAGAAACTATTGAAACTATGATAGATAATGTTATGAGTGTAGGATGGTGTATTTAGAAGTGCAAGTGTACACTGTCGTAATCAAGTAATATAGAAGTGAGTAGAGTATCGTTCCCACGAGGATTGATCACTAAGTACCAAAATTGGTAATTTTAATTCTATTTAGTCGGTTGATTAGTTGTGATTGAGATTTCAAGATAGAAATGATGAAATATGAATACAAGTGATATAAAGACAAATATGAGAAAAAGCCCTAGGGATTAGATTTCACTTAACAAATTCTGGATTGAATCACTTATCTATTCTAATCCAATTTATTCCACATGATTGATAGTCGAGTTTCCCTATTTTAATTACTATCCTCTTCCAAGGTCATGTAATTCTATAATTAATTGCTAACCCAATATATTCCTATATGAATTTAAGCAATCAATTATGCATTAAGATTTATGGAACTCAATTAAGACTACACAACCCATATGAATATATTCCTATTTCATATGCAAATTATGGTTTTAATTATAGGATCCACACACATGTATATCCTTCCGGTCTCAACATGCATATTAAAATCATCCAAAAGGTAGCTGATAAGTAAAATATTTGCATATTCATTTTCCCTTATATGATGATTTTGTGGACTATATTTGAGCTGAATATAATCAATTTGGGTGTAATTAATAAATAAATAATGATTTTCTTGCAGCCATGGATAGTACCGGATTAAAAAGAATTAAAGAAGGCATTTAAGGAAAAGTACTATTCACATGGTACTGTTCACTGTTCACTGTTCATGCGGGGTACTGTTCACTGTAGCAGTTTCACTGTAGCGGACGGTGTGGTCGGTTCACTGTAGCAGTGCGGTTCCTGTAGCAAGTGGGGTGGTCGGTGCACTGTAGCGGTCGGTGCACTGTAGCAAAATCACTGTAGCAGTCCGAAAATGAAGCCTATAAATAGAGCTTCTTGGCACCCTAAAATGAGGAGAAAAGAAGAGGAAGGAAGAGAGAGAGAGAGAGTTTCTATTTTAGAGAGAGAGTTGTTATTTTTTAGAATTTATTTCTTACATTTTTTTACTTCTTGCATTTTTTTTACTTCTTGCATGCCTCCTACATGGATGGTTTTACCTCCTATATGGAAGGCCTAGGTAGTCCTCCTTTATGGATGGTATAGGTTGCCACCTACATGGATGGTTTTACCTCCTATATGGTAGGCTAGATTTTCCATTTTCATGCATCTTGTAGTAGTATTTTTATGTTTTTGTAATTAATTTTTATGCAATATTTATGATGTTTGGAATATATTTTGGTTTTATTTTTAATTTTATCATGAGCTAAATTTTCTTTTTCCTAGGGTGATGACGTAGCTTATTAATGACGGATTGAATCTTACCTTATTAAATCTAGTTTTAATTTTGTTAGAGCAAGCTTTTCACCCAAGAGGGGGTGAATTGGGTGATTACAAAATAATTCGCAAATCTAAAAACAAAGTACAAAACTTAAATCACAGTTAATGAAAGAGGAGATATCACCAAAGTTGACACAGGGATTTATACTGGTTCGGTCTCAATCATTTGACCTACGTCCAGTCCTCAGAAGTCCTTCTGAGCCTTTCACTATATCCTCCAAGATTCAGTGGGTTCTTGGCACCTCAGTACAAACAGCAAGTTCCTTCCGACACTTGCTCCCCCTTACTCAAGGTAATTTCAAATCCCTACTTAAGGTTCCTCAACCTTAAGTTAATACAATTGAGAATGATTTAGTATGACTGACAATCTCTCTTTCAGAGTGTGTAGATAAAAATTGAAGTACAGATGGAGTGTTAAAGCCTTTTGAGAAGATATCTCTTGTGGAAAGTTCAGGCGTATTTCTTCGTTGTTCGTTATTGTATTTTTCAAATGGCTGAACATATATAGTGTAGCCTTTGAATGCCGTTGTAAATATGTCCGTTGAATCATAAATGCTTTTGTCAAATGTAACAGTACTTTCTTCCATTATTTCTGAAGTGCTTCTGCTACCATGAATAGTTGTCGTCTCAGTGGAGTGTTGAGTTGCATGTTTGGTGGAGTGTTGAGTTGCATGTTACGTGTGTAGTGGAGTACAGCTGTAACACACTTATAAATGTAACCGTTAAGTAATACAGATTGATATGGATCACTGGACATGCTTTTATAAAGGAATTAGTAAGATCATAGAGAATGATCCTATTTTTCACAATTGAGTATTATATCATGATTTTGAAAGCTATTTGGATAAAACAGTAATAATAAAATTTCACTAGCAAAATCATTTGTCGTTGATGAAGTTGAGAGCAATTGGATCAAGGTCAATATAGAAAGATGTATACTTGATCAATAAATCCTCATATGAGAAGATGCAATATCATTGGAAGTGAATATAATGTGTTTGGAAATGATTTTGAAACCTTTGAATATTTCTGTCAGTGATTGCTGGTTCACTGGAAGTGATATTGGAATTTTCACATTTCACTCGAGTGAATTTGGGATCACTGGAAGTGATTTTGTAAACAGTGATTTCTTCTTGGAGTGATTTCAAATTCACTGGAAGTGATTTGTAACTTTGCAAATATCACTCGAGTGATTTATGATCACTGGAAGTGATTTGGTGAATAGTGAAATCTTCTTGCAGTGATTTCCAATTCACTGGAAGTGATTTGTAACTTTGCAAATATCACTCGAGTGATTTATGATCACTGGAAGTGATTTGGTGAATAGTGAAATCTTCTTGCAATGATTTCCAATTCACTGGAAGTGATTCAGCGAAAATCCAACATCACTCGAGTGATTGAGGATCACTGGAAGTGATTTGAGAATTTTAGCGGATCACTCGAGTGATCTCAGATTCACTGGAAGTGATTTGTAAAACAGTAGATTTTTCTTGAAGTGAAATTCTAATCACTGGAAGTGATTTGCTTCATCACTCGAGTGATTTACAATCACTGGAAGTGATTTGGCGCATCACTCGAGTGAATGAGAATCACTGGAAGTGAAATCAAAATCGTGGGAATTTTCTGGAAGTGAAAACAAGATCACTGGAAGTGATTAGCTTGATCACTCGAGTAATTCACAATCACTGGAAGTGATTTGGCGGATCACTCGAGTGATTAAGAATCACTGGAAGTGATTTTCAAAACAGTGAATTTTTCTTGCAGTGATTTCGCGATCACTGGAAGTGAAATCGCGGATCACTCGAGTGATTTCCCATATCACTCGAGTGATCTGTGATTTTCCGCAATCACTCGAGTGATTTCAGCGATCACTCGAGTGATCTTGAATATCACTCGAGTGATTAACAAAATCACTTGAGTGATCTACAATCACTCGAGTGGTTAAATGAATCACTCGAGCGATCTTGTACAGATCACCAGAATGGATTGCTTTGCTTCTAATTAATCCATGAACTTCCAAAACATGATTTGTTATCATCAAAACATGGAATCTAACAAATTTTTTCTTCATGATTGAGTTTTAATTATTTCTCTTAATGCTTACAATTGATTGGCCACCTTTTGGATGATTTTAATATGCATGTTGAGACCGGAAGGAGATACATGTGTGTGGATCCTATAATTAAAACCATAATTTGCATATGAAATAGGAATATATTCATATGGGTTGTGTAGTCTTAATTGAGTTCCATAAATCTTAATGCATGATTGATTGCTTAAATTCATATAGGAATATATTGGGTTAGCAATTAATTATAGAATTACTTGACCTTGGAAGAGGCTAGTAATTAAAATAGGGAAACTCGACTATCAATCATGTGGAATAAATTGGACTAGAATAGATAAGTGATTCAATCCGGAATTTATTAAGTGAAATCTAATCCCTAGGGCTTTTACTCATATTTGTCTTTATATCTCTTGTATTCATATTTCATCATTTCTATCTTGCAATCTCAATCACAACTAATTAACCGACTAAATAGAATTAAAATTACCAATTTTGGTACTTAGTGATCAATCCTCGTGGGAACGATACTCTACTCACTTCTATATTACTTGATTACGACAGTGTACACTTGCACTTCTAAATACACCATCCTACACTCGTAACAAGTTTTTGGCGCCGTTGCCGGGGATTGTCATTAATATCAATACCAAGTAATTTTAATACTAATTTGGTCTTCATATTATATTTTTTTTGTGTCTTTTTTTTCTTTTCAGGTTTTTGCTTAGTATATGACCAGATCGAAGAAGACTAAATTACAACCTTGTGATTCTGAGATCGAGAGAACTTGTCGAAGAAATCGGAGAGTTCGAAAGCAGTCTACTTCAATCAATTCAATGGCAAATCCGGAAGGAGAAGCAGCAGATACCAAAACACTCTGTGATTATGCAACACCAACAGTCATGGAGACAACTTTTGGAATCAGAAAACCACCAGTAGCAGCCAACAATTTTGAAATCAAGCCTGCAATTATCCAGATGGTGCAAGCCAATCAGTTTGGTGGTTTATCAACAGAAGATCCCAACACACATATAGCCAGCTTCCTAGAAATATGCGACACATTCAAGCATAATGGTGTTACTGATGATGCCATTAGACTTAGACTTTTCCCTTTCTCACTCAGGGATAAGGCTAAGAGCTGGTTACATTCTCTACCAGTGGGAAGCATAACTACATGGGATGCCTTGGCACAGAAATTTTTGGCGAAATACTTTCCATCAGGAAAAACTGCAAAACTGAGGAATGAAATTACCTCATTTTCCCAGCATGAACTAGAAAGCCTTTATGAAGCCTGGGAAAGATACAAGGAGTTGCTAAGGAGATGACCTCATCATGGGTTACTAGATTGGTGGACACTGCAAACATTCTACAATGGGATGACACATACCACCAGAATTCTTGTAGATGCTGCAGCTGGAGGATCTTTAATGGGAAAAAATTTAGATGATGCCTACAATTTACTTGAGGAGATGGCATCAAATGCATATCAATGGCCTTCTGAACGTCATAATTCAAAGAAGGTACTTGGAGTGCACGAGCTGGATATCCTTACAACTTTATCTTCTCAAGTTGCATCTATATCCAAGCAAGTGAGCTCATTGACTAGTCAAGCAAATGCAATCAGTACTCCTCATGAAACCTATGACCGATATGGAGGACCTCATATGAGTACACAAAGTCAAGATGGACAGTCATCCATACCTTCTCAGTCGAATCAAGCTCATTATATCGGAAATCAAAGAAATGACCCATTCTCAAACACTTATAATCCAGGTTGGCGGAATCATCCAAACTTTGGCTGGAGGAATAATCAAAATGTGTTCAAACCGCAAGGGAACTACCAGCAACAAGCTCTTCAACCACCAAATCCACCACAACAAAAAGTGAATGTGGAAGATGCACTGGCTCAACTAACCATGAATACATCTCAATTCATGGCTAGGACCGATGCAACACTTAAAAGCCAAGAAGCCTCGAGAAAGAACTTGGAGATCCAAATGAGCCAAATTGCAAATATGCTGAATTCCAGACAACCAGGTACTCTTCCAAGTGACACTGAGTAAAACCCAATAGAGCATGTGAAGGCTATTGCATTAAGGAGTGGGAAAGAATTGAAAGATCCTGTAATTCTACATAAGACTGAAGGAGAAAAGAAAGAAAGTGAACAAGAAAAGAAGGAGGAAGAACAGAAACCTCAAGAAGATGATGTGGTACCAGGAAGAATCAGCTTTCCAGATAACCCTCCTCCATATGTACCACCAGTTCCATACCCTCAGAGACTTGTGAAGGCAAAGCTAGAAAAGCAGTTTAAAAAGTTTCTGGAGGTTTTCAAAAAGTTACATATCAACATCCCTTTTGCAGATGCTCTTGCCCAAATGCCCAGTTATGCAAAATTCATGAAGGACATTCTCTCAAATAAGCGTAAGCTGGAGGAATTTGAGACAGTTGCACTTACTGAGGAGTGCAGTACCATTCTGCAAAAGAAACTACCACCAAAGCTGAAAGATCCAGGAAGCTTTTGCATACCTTGCACCATAGGTCAATGTAACTTTGAAAGAGCACTTTGTGACCTGGGAGCAAGTGTAAATCTCATGCCCTTATCTGTCTACAGAAAACTTGGTCTTGGAGAGGTGAAGCCTACCACAGTTTCACTACTTCTTGCTGATCGATCAATTAAACATCCGAGGGGTGTCTTAGAAGATGTTCTGGTGAAGGTGGACAAACTCATATTTCCAGCTGATTTCATCATACTCGACATGGAAGAAGACCAAGAAATTCCTATCATTCTTGGGAGGCCATTCCTAGCAACTGGGAGAACTTTAATATATGTGCAACAGGGAAAGTTGACTTTACGAGCTCAAGATGACCAGGTATCTTTTAACATTTTTAAGACTTGGTCATGTCCAAATGAAGGTGACACCTGTTACAGAGTAGAAACAATGACCAGTTGCACAAAAGACGTGGTGAACAAAAGCTGCATGGATCAACCACTTGCAATAGGAACAGTAGATGTATCAAAATCTACTAATCCTGAAGTGCACAAAGAATATTGGGGAATAAAAGCCTTAAATTCTGACTTAAAGGTAGCTGGTAAGAAGAGACTTCTCCAACTCAATGAGCTTGAAAAATCCAGACAACAAGCTCATAAAAATGCAAAGTTATACAAGGAGAAGACAAAAATGTGGCAGGATAAAAGAATTTTGAGGAGAGAGTTCACTCCGGGACAAAAAGTTCTGATATGCAACTCAAGGCTAAAGCTTTTTCTGAGCAAGTTGAGATCAAGGTGGTCAGGACCTTTTACTGTGGTTTAAACATGGCCATATGGAGCAGTGGAGATTCAAGATGGTAATCGAAAATTCAAAGTAAACGAGCAAAGGCTGAAAGAATATAATGATGGTGCACTCAACACTTTGAAAACTGTCATCACTTTGGAGGAAACAATAGGTAAGTCCTAATTTTTTTTAAAAAAATAAAAAAATAAAAAAAAATTATTGGTTTGGTCTTTGTCTAGCTAAAGACGTTAAAGAAGGGCGGCTATTTGGGAGGCAACCCAAAACTTCTTTTCCTTAATCTTTCATTTTTTTTCTTACTTACTGAAGCACACAAAACTGCATCTTTAAATTTTAGTCTCATCATGGAGGAAATTATTGTAAAGCTTAAGAACAGGTTCCCTACTCTTCCCAAAGATGTGCTTAGGAAGATCTATAGCTGTCGACTTGAAAGAATGAAGACATTCAAGCGTTTGGGCCTTCCTGAGGATGTCCGCTGGATCATTGAAGCTAAGGTACGTTTAATAGGTGAGATTCATGATTCATTTATTAAACCTATGCCAGGTATGGGAAGAAGCTCTTATTCCAAAAAGAGAAGAGCTAAAAGAATGAAGGTTTGTCCTAAATATGCAAGGTGGAATTGTGATCAGCGCTGTAGGAGCAAAGGTATGGTTTCTATAAATCGAGAAGATAAAATCCAATTTATAAAGGATGGACTGAGTAAGGAGTCATTGGATGATATCATTCAGACTCTTGAGACGCATCCTAGTGGCGATGTTTATCATGTTCTTCTTGATTTATTAGACATATTCAAGAAAGAAAAAGAGCGCTACCGTCTTGGGAATCTGACGTTAAAAGACCCTGTTTGCTAGTTTATAAGAAAACTGGATGGGAAGCAAATCCTCGATTCATAGAAAGCGTTTAAGCCGTTACTGGACGTAAAACCAGAGGAAGATGTGAGCCACAATCACAACTACTGTACATAATCTTGCTTTTGTCAATTTGTCTTATCTTTTTCAGTAACTTTTGACTTTCTTTACTCACTTTACTTAATTTCTTGGCACAGTGGCCCACTAGTCATTCGTGTCAGAAATTTTTTTCAAATTTTTTTTTGAAAAATGTGTGATTTGCATGATTTTGTTGTCGCAGTTTTTGTAATATAAATATGTAATCTTCCATTTGTAAAAAAAAACACAAAATGTCTGAGAGAGAAAAAGAGAGGAGTAGTATCACTCTAAAATGCAGTTTTAAATCTATATGCATTTTGGTGAAACTGACTTGGGAAAGGATGGAGAGTTTATACCTGCAGCACAGGAACTAGGACGTGCATTAGCTGCAAGAAAGATCAATTTTGTCTACGGGGGACGTATTCAAGGCCTGAGGGGAAGTGTGGCTATTGCTGCAACCATGAATGGTAGTAAAGGTTTGAACGTAAGGGTGAAGGAATTAGAAAATCACATCTTCTTCTTAGGGCAAGAGTTAGGGGTTTCAAGTCTGCCTGAACGAATGGGACGTATGTTTTACCGTGCTGATGCTTTTATCGCTCTACCCGGTGGTTTTGAAACGTTGGATGGGATCTCTAGCATTGCTTATTGGGCTAAACTGAACTTTCATAAAAAACCATTAGGATTGTTAAATGTTAATGGTTTTTACGATAACTTGTTGTCTTTTCTTGATCATGCTGTGGAAACAGGATTCATACCCCAAGCGACTCGTCATTCCATCATTTCTGCACCAACTGCTGATCAACTACTAGATAAACTGCAAACCTATGAACCTCAACCAGATCTATTAGTGAAAGAAAAAGGTGGGCAATCTTCAAAAAGCAGTCAGAAGCAGAATCCAGATACCACTCTCCGGTTGTAACTTTTTTTTATCTTATGGTTTTACTCTCAGCATTTTGGTTTAATTTATTGTGTGTTTAGGTTGTTCAAAAAAAACTTTCTTTAATCTTTAGAAGACATTGAGGACAATGTCTGATTTAGGTTGGGGGAGGATTATAAAAAAAAAAGCATAGTTTCTCCATTAGATAGTTAGTTAGTAAAATCATTAGATGCATGGGGTATGCATAGATGGCAGAGTAAAGAGTTATTCTTAACTCTTGAGATGCATCTTATTAGTTGTAATTTTTTTTTTGTTATTTCATCTTTTAAAAAAAAAGAGGTTCAACCTAAAAAAAAATTCTATTTAAGTGTTTTTCAATGATTTTAAGAAGTATATAAGTTTGAAGCATGGATCAATTGAGTTTAGAGATTTTATAGCATGATTGAATAACTGATTGTTGAATTTGGTGATGAATTTTGAGATTGAATGAGCTGAATTTGAAAGTCCCTAACTGTGAGCTTTTGAGCCTATATGATCAATAGTGATTATCTTTCCTGTGTGTGATATTCACCTATTAAGTTGTCACTCTAGAACTTGCCTTAAATCTAGTTGAAATTACATGTCACATGCACATTCAAAAATGATAAAGGCATTCATTTTGTTTAGCCAGAGCCAAATAGCCAACCTTGTAATTATACCATTGATAAGCCCCTTTGAGCCTAATTGATTATTTATTCTTAACCCATTAATATGTGTTTTAATGATTTATCAAGTGCTTTCACTGAATTCGAAAGATTAACAGAGCATTTGAAATTTTTGTGAAATGGGCTTTTGACAAGTGTGGGGGTCTATATATCATCAACTACAAAAGTGCAGAAGTTGTTAAAAAAAAAGAGAAAAAAAAAGAAGAAAAAAAAAGAAAAAGAAAAAGAAAAAGAAAATGTAAATTATGGGTTGTTGGAATGAGATAAGCCAGGTTTATTCATAAGATGGCCCATTTTTCAATTGTTCTATTTACTTAGTAAAAATAGCCCTTCATATCACTTTTTACATTCCTTTTACCTTAACCCCATTACAACCTTTAATAAGTCCTTTTGATTTGAATTATGCATGTGAATTAGGTAGTGGAGATTGAGATTTTTGGCAAGCTTATGGTAGTGCAATTTTTTCAGGTGAATTTGAGCGAAACACTTACCCTAAAACACTTGAGAGATTGAGAGAATGAGCGACAATTATGAATTCGGTTCATTTATTTTCAAATGAAGTTACCAGTTTATACTTTTGTTGATTCAAGAATACTATTATCTCTTTATTCTTTAATTGTGTCCTTGTTTATGACTTGACACTTCTGATTTTGTTGGAAGCACTTATTAGTTACTCTTTCTTGTCCGAGGACGTCCAAGAGCTAAGTGTAGGGGAATTTGATAAGTAAAATATTGGCATATTCATTTTCCCTTATATGATGATTTTGTGGACTATATTTGAGCTGAATATAATCAATTTGGGTGTAATTAATAAATAAATAATGATTTTCTTGCAGCCATGGATAGTACCGGATTAAAAAGAATTAAAGAAGGCATTTAAGAAAAAGTACTATTCACGTAGTACTATTCACTGTACACTGTTCATGCGGGGGTACTGTTCACTGTGCAATGTTCATGTGGGTACTGTTCACTGTGCACTGTAGCGGACGGTGTGGTCGGTGCACTGTAGCAAGTGGGGTGGTCGGTTCACTGTAGCAGTCGGTGCACTGTAGCAAATCACTGTAGCAGTCCGAAAATGAAGCCTATAAATAGAGCTTCTTGGCACCCTAAAATGGAGAAAAGAAGGAGGAAGGAAGAGAGAGAGAGAGTTTCTATTTTAGAGAGAGAGTTGTTATTTTTAGAATTTATTTCTTGTATTTTTTTTACTTCTTGCATGCCTCCTACATGGATGGTTTTACCTCCTATATGGAAAGCCTAGGTAGTCCTCCTTTATGGATGGTATAGGTTGCCACCTACATGGATGGTTTTACCTCCTATATGGTAGGCTAAATTTTCCATTTTCATGCATCTTGTAGTAGTATTTTTATGTTTTTGTAATTAATTTTTATACAATATTTATGATGTTTGGAATATATTTTGGTTTTGTTTTTAATTTTATCATGAGCTAAATTTTCCCTTTCCTAGGGTGATGACGTAGCTTATTAATGACAGATTGAATCTTACCTTATTAAATCTAGTTTTAATTTTTCCTTCATGATTGAGTTTTAATTATTGCTCTTAATGCTTACAATTGATTGGCCACCTTTTGGATGATTTTAATATGCATGTTGAGACCGGAAGGAGATACATGTGTGTGGATCCTATAATTAAAACCATAATTTGCATATGAAATAGGAATATATTCATATGGGTTATGTAGTCTTAATTGAGTTCCATAAATCTTAATGCATGATTGATTGCTTAAATTCATATAGGAATATATTGGGTTAGCAATTAATTATAGAATTACTTGACCTTGGAAGAGGCTAGTAATTAAAATAGGGAAACTCGACTATCAATCATGTGGAATAAATTGGACTAGAATAGATAAGTGATTCAATCCGGAATTTATTAAGTGAAATCTAATCCCTAGGGCTTTTACTCATATTTGTCTTTATATCACTTGTATTCATATTTCATCATTTTTATCTTGCAATCTCAATCATAACTAATCAACCGACTAAATAGAATTAAGATTACCAATTTTGGTACTTAGTGATCAATCCTCGTGGGAACGATACTCTACTCACTTCTATATTACTTGATTACGACAGTGTACACTTGCACTTCTAAATACACCATCCTACACTCGTAACAAGTATCATCCAGGCAAGGCAAATATGGTGGCAGACGCGTTAAGCCATAAAGTAGTGCAGGTGGTAGTCCTCATAATTCACAGGCAGAAGCTAATTGAGAACTTTCGAGATCTCAATTTATCCAACTAGATCATGATAAATAATGGCACTGTCAGCCAAGCAAAATATGATCTAAGAGCATAAATAGAAGAAGTTCAAAAGCAAGATAGATGTGCTTAGTTTATCAGAAACCTAATTCTAAAGGGAGAGACTTAGGACCATAACTTATCACCAAGTGGGCTAGTCCGATACCACAAGCGGATATATGTCCCACTGCAGGAAGAACTGCAGCGACAAATCTTGGAGGAGGTGCACAAGAGTAAATACATTTTGCATCCAAGTGCAACTAAGATATACCACAATTTTAAGTCCACATATTGGTGGCTAGGCATTGAAAGAGACGTGACAAGGTTCATTACTCATTGTCTAACCTGTCAAAAAGTCAAAGCTAAACATCAATTACCTTCAGGGCTGAGTGGAAATGGGAAAGCATCACCATGGTTTTTGTGACAGGACTATCAAAGATCTAAAATCATAATGCAATATGGGTGATAGTAGTCAATTTATAAAGACAGCCCATTTTCTCCCAATTAGCATTCACTACTCTCTCGATAAACTTGTAGATATCTATATCAAGGAGATAGTGTGTCTCTATGGTATACCAAAGAAAATTATATCAGACAGAGATCCTCAATTCACTTTTAAATTTTAGAGGGCAATACACAAGGCTTTGGGTACCAAGCTCCGACTCAGTATGGCCTATCATTCTCAAACACATGAGCAAACTAAGAGAACAATTTAGACACTAAAAGATATGCTCAAGGTGTGTATGATTGATTTTAAAGGTAGTTGGGACTAATTCCTTCCTTTGGCAGAATTTGCAAACAACAACAGCTACCATTCAAACTTCTAAATGGCTCCTTACAAAGCATTATAAGGAAGGAAATGTCAATCACTTTTGTGTTAGACAGAGCTATATGAGAGACAGATGTATGGGCAAAATATTGTTGATCAAACAACTAAGCAACTTAAGCTGATTAAGCAGAGGCTACTAGTTGAATAAAGCTAACAGAAGAGCTATGCCGACAAGAGGAGAAAACCTCTCGAGTTTGAGGTTGGAGACCATGTATTCATGAAGGTTTCACCTACTACCGACATTGGCAAGGCAATGAATATGAACAATTGAGGCACCGGAGTATCCCGTTCATCAAAGTGGTGTGGAAGGGATTATCTCCTAGAGAAGCTACTTGGGAAGTTGAGGAAGACATATATAAACGTTTCCCGGAATTTATGAATCAATACTTGTTACAAATTTTAGGGATGACATTTATTTAAGGGGGAGAGCTGTAACACCCCATTTTTAATCACCAATATTCCTCCTATGTAATTAATGCATTTAATAGAATAAAATGGTGAATTATGGAGTTCAAAAATTTACAGAAAAATTTCAATTGCTAGTTACACACAATTCGGCTAAGTAAGGATTCAAAGAAGTAATTAATGCCTACTTAAAGGCCTACTATTGTAACCAAAATTGGAACATAAAATGACACAATTAATGGCCTAATATACATGTCAAAAAATTCAGCCAAACCAAAGTAAAGGAGCAAGAAATGATTTATTTCAATAAATCATAAAACCTAAGGGCAAAATGGTAATTTTTCTATAAAACAAGAAAAAATTATTTTTCTCCTAATATTCCCAATAATTTTAGCTAAATGGGAATTAAAAATAAAAAAATGGCTAGTTAGTAATTAATAAGTCCATTTTGGAGTATTATTACTAAGGGAAAAATCAAAGTTGTGAAAAGTCAAAAAGGTTAAAAGTTGTATGACCACTTTTATCAAATGGAAATAAACAACTAAAAGGTGATTCAAGAAGAAAATTTTGGCTCCATCTCCTTTAATTGTTTTGGTCATCTCCTTTATTTAGTCATAGGTCTTAAAGCAAGGAAAGTCAAAAAATCAAAAGGTAAAATCATATGACTAAGTTTGACAATTTAGGAGATGCAATTCCAAGACAATGTAAGAGACTATTCCATGTTCCTTTCCACTTCATAATTTCAGTGAAATGAAGAGGGAAAAAGGGAAATGGACTTTATTTGTAATATTATACAAAAATACAAAGTTTGGACCAATGGAAAGTAGGCCCATGTAAAGATGGATAATTCAAGAGGCAATCAATATTTCCTCTTTGCTTTATACTTTCGGTTGAGAAAGAGAAAAGGGAAGGAAATAAGATGTGTGGCCAAGATAATTCAAGAAAAGAAAATAAAAGAAGAGCCAAGTGAATTTCCTTAGTTAAGTTTCCAATAAACCATAATATGACATAAGCTAAGGGATATTTCAACAAGTTATTACCTTCCTTCCTATCTTCATATTTGGCTAAAACAAAACCCCAGAGAGAGAGAGAGAGAGCTTCCAAAACTTCAAGAACACAAGAAGGAAGGTCGTAGGGTTCCAAGCCAAGAATCAAAGGTAAAGAGCTTGTAATCTTAAAGTTTAATGCTTCCTAATCACTCTCTAACCTCTTATAATCCATTAAATCCATGGTTTTCAAGACAAATCAAGAGCTTAGAGAGAGAAAACATTTTCTTCCAGGAGAGAGAAAGGGCAAGAATCAAGAGGTAAATTTCAAAACTTTCTTCTCTTAGCTTGGTTGATGTTGTTAATGATGTTGTTGGTGGATATTACTTTGTTTTCTCTTATTTTTGAAAATTGAGCTGAAGCAAAACTATGGGGAAAATATTCCCAAATTCTATTTAAACATTTCCATTTAGTGTTTAAGTAGCTAATCATGTGATTAGAAGTAAAAAGGAAGTGATTAAGCAAGAGAAAACAAGACAACAACATGTTACTCCTAGAAACCCTAACCTTCTGTACTGTGTATGACGTAAAGAAGGAGTGGGAATTTTGTAATTTTGATGATTCCATTTGCTTTGAAAGGAAAAATTGTATAGGTATACAAGTTTTCATGATTTTTAAATATTTATATGCCAATTTGGAAATTTAAGAAGTGTGTGCATATGTTGATTTGCCCTGTTGAGAACAGTGATATTGTGCATGGTGTTTCATGGGGCAACACTTGTCCAAAAATTTTGAACATTTCCAGGATTAAATTAGAGACATAGAGCTTTAATTTGATAAGTAATTTGTAATTTTGTAATTTTTGGACAAGTATATTGGGAAATATAAATTTTTGAATTTGTGCCCTATTTTCTAGAATGCAATCTGGAACATTGATGTTTAACAAATTACTGGGAATGATATGACTATAGTGAGCAAACCTAAATATTTTTTTCTCAAATGTAAATTGAAAGAGCTTTATTTAGGCTTTGGAATCAGTCAAATTGGATTTTTGAAGAATTAATTATGAATTTCTAAAATTGACTGAAAAATCTGCCAATTTTTTAAAAACAGTAAAACTGCACTGTACATAATTGTATTATGCAAAAACTATTATAACTGCATTAAATAACTAGCAGCATCTAATTTAAAAATAGTAATGCTACAAGTAATAACCGGTTACTTGTAACTTTAATTTTGATAGGAATTGGAAATAACCAAACTGGAACAAGTTTAGGACAAAGCTTGGAACTGAAAAAGAAGTCAAGTAGTAGCACTTTCTTTCATGTACTATGTAATTGTCTATATGTTTGTGTATGCCATCTTCTATAACATGATATTGGCCTAGCTGTGACCTGGGGTCCAGCGAAGGTATACGCGAACAAGCTGAGGACTCAAACTTGTCGTTTGACCTTGGACACGAGTTAAGCCAGGGCCTAAATAGTGATTTAGCCGTGGACAGCATGCATACATCACGAGTTAGCATCTTACATGACATGGTACATTGCATATTTATTATTGCATTTTATATGTTTGAGCTATCTGCTACTATTGAGATTCTCTCAAATCTCACCCCTTTTTCAAAATACAAAATCGTACAGCTAAAGCAGATGGCTCAAAAGGCAAGATGGTGGCTCCCCGTGTTTAGAGACTGAAAGCTCTCTATTGCTGCAATAGTTTATTTTTTTCTTGTATTTGTTACTACTTTTGAATGCTTTGTACATTTGTATATATATATATATATATATCAAAACCTGCTAGGAATTCCCCTATAATGTAAACTTGTACTTAATATCAATATGTTTCCGCTGTTTCTGTATGCCGTATAGAACTTTATGCTTATCACTTTGTGAATATCAAAATGTTAAGTGGTTTGACAGAAACTATCATTGTCTTCTCTCTCTACTACTACCACCTTTATCACCGGTGTTTTTACTCCTTAGTTCAATCTCACCATCACAGACCAACCACTATTGTCTCCTTATTTTGTACCTTTGTCAATCCACCAACTTGCGCCATCTAAGCCAAAAATTCTCAAACCACCATGTCCCTTCTTCTACCCGACCTCCACCTGTTCTCCTTCTATTTCCACCATTTTCCAATCATTCCATCTCAAATTCTCTTCCCTTCAATTTCCTTTAAGACTGACAGACCCTCCCATTCTCTCTTCTCTGTGATTTGGTCTCTCAATATCCAAGGGATTTTGGTGGCATTTTGAAGATTCTATGGGAGCAATTAAGATCATGAGTGGTTGATTATTTTTCGTCTTGGTAGCAGAGAAGGTGCTATAAAAGGGGAGTTTATTAGTTTTTCATTAGCTTAATTCATGGATTATGTTCTGTTTGGATTAATTTTTGTTTTGTTTCATGTTTTTGAGACTTAGATGAGTGTTCATTTGTCTTTGTCAGTTAAAATTTGTATTGAATTTTACTTTGATGTTCTTAGATTATATATTAAACTTATTTCCTTATGTTTTAATGAGATTATACTTTGTATGTGATTATAGTGGTATGTAGTTGAGTTAATTCATATTGAGTACGTCGTGATTGTGCTCTTATTAAAGAGGAAGCAATTGCATTAAAATAATTTTCAAACACACATTAAGTGGTTTTTAACAATTTATTTAAGAGATTATTATGAATGCCATTATAGAAGTAGTCATCAATTAGATTAATTGGACTCAATACAATTGCTTAGGGTTTTCAATTTGACTTAATAAAAAATGAACTCCCGAATCACTTTAAGAAGCTAGGAAGCCATTAACTTTGTTACTAAGACTCATTTCATCATTCATATTTTCAAGCTTAATTTCATTTCCTCATATCCATCCCATTTTTATAAAAATACCAAAAGCAATATTTTAATCTTTGATTAAATTGCATTACTTCTTTTTTTTTATTAATTTGAAAAACCCAAAACCAATTTTCCCTTGTTTTCATTGTATTTGCATGGTATTAAATTACTTAGGAATCAATAAAAGGTTTCTCTAAAAGAGAGAATGATCCTAGGTTTGCCTATACGCAATCCTTGATTAAGTTTTTAGTGTGGACCCTAAGGCTAATGATCAAAAGGTCTTCATAAAATACCTCTGGCGAAAAGAACTGGCAATATCATTTCTAAATTGTCACATCTTACGATTCTAAGAGTTTTCAATTCTGGGAACAACTCATCTAGACTCTTTTGATCACAACCTACCACTCACTATTTCGTCTCCTGATTTGTCATTTGAAATTACATGGTCTAGCGCATGACAGTCACTAATTGTTAATTCTTCTTATAGCACTAAACTTTGAGCAGTGGGTAGTTGAAAAATGATGTCAATGCTGCACAATCTTTCAATCCCATGGCCTTAAGGTGACATAGGCTCAACTTGCCATTAAATAATATGTTGTGCAATTTTGGACATGTTTTTAACTCCATGATCTCCAGTTCCTCAAGAAAGCGGGAAGAGAACCACATTATAAGTCTTCAATATCCATTTTAAAAGGTGCAGTTCAATCAATTTGGAGAATGCAATCACCTCAGCCTGATACATGACTTAACATGAAGTTCATATAGCTTCGGAAAGGATGGTTCATGACACTATGGTAACAGTAGAGCAGACAAACTTGCATTTAGCTTCACATGTCAGAGTAAGAAAACAGAGAAAAACAGACCTTGGTAACAGTAAAGCAAACGAACTTGCAGCCCGATGTAAATGTGATTGAGGAAAACGGATTAAGGGTAGGTACTTATGAAAAAATATTTTTATACTTTTAATAGTTCATTTTTTTCAAGTTATTTTTGGCCTCGCAAAGGACTTGAAAACATTTGTGTCTAGGAGCTACAAAAATTCTGTTTATGGATATTGAACAATTGTTACCCTTCCCATTTTTATTTTCAGTGAGTTCTTATCCTTACAGTTATTATTAACATCTGGTTGATGCTCTTGAGATTATATTATTATTAGCCCCTGATTTTAGTATTCCTGCATTTATGCCTAGTTGGTGCAATCTAAAGATGCTATCCTCATGTCACTATGGAAATAAATTCTCAAGAACCATCATTCCTAGTATTGGAATATGGATATCATGAATGGTCCAAAATTTTGGCTCACTTGTACGACACCGTTTTCATTCCAATCAAGAACACTTCCGCCGGATCTGGTTGTCCAAAGTTATTTCTTTCTGCTGTTTTAGTCTACATCTTGGGTGGATGGTCTGTTTTATATTCTTTTAGTCTGCATCTTGTGTGCAGTATTGCTTTTTAAATAAATATTTGATCCTTCAACAATTCCTCCTTATATGTAGTAACGTAGCTTAAAGAAGTTTATCATCTGTGTTTAATAAATAGGAGAGATAATCTCTGCCATCTATAGGATCTACATCTTGTGCTCACAAAAGAAAAATATTTGGTCTTTCGGTAGCATATATAGATGTAGTAGATATAAGCGGAACCTTTTATTGAAGAAAAGGATCTTCGTATTTAATGGGTTGTGATTTTTTTACTACTTATATATTTATTATTCCCTTAACTTAAAGCAGAGAAGACCAATTGAATTATATTTATACATTGGATAAACAATTCCCTCAAACTCAGAAAACAGAACGCAATTTTATTATTCAAATGATCAACAGTGGAAACACAGTAAACCTTATGTTATTATAAGTTTCTTTGTTTGTGCACTCTAACAAAAGTCAAAGGTTCAAGTTTAATAATGGGAGTCGGACAGAGGAACAAGGAAATGAAATCCAAGCTAAAATCTGATAAAATCTTTAAAGAGAACTGTGAATGATCTAGAGAGGTCTTATGTTACAGATTAGATTGATGCTAAACATGCGAGTATGTAGAAGGTATAAAGTTGGGAATAATAGGCTTTATTACATTCTTATAAACATGACAAAATCGGTGCGTGATGCCAAGTTTTCCCATTTGTAAACTCTAATGAAAATAAAAGCTGGAATCAGTGTGAAAGTGCAATATATTAATTGTCTTCCAAGGAAACAACATTCTTTTGCTGGAAGGTGGCCTAAGTTTCTTTTACTCTCTATTTATGTGCATGTAATTAGTTATTTTAATTTAATGGAATGACTTGACATTTCCACAAAAAAGGAGTTTATTATTAGCATGATTACTAAAAAATAATTATTTATTTTTAGTCAAAGACAAAAATTATTTCTTCTTCCTATACACTGCTTGTCATCTTGTTTTCATGATTGACCTATGCTTTTATGCCTAACATCTTTTTTTTTTCAATTCTCCTCACATTGGTTGAAGATATCACAAAGCTTGTCTACCTCTCCCAAACATTGATCTCACCATGCTCTATTTTAAAGTAACTAAAGCAGAGTTTTCTTTTGTGTTTTAATAATAGCAACAACAATAATTCAATAACTTAATATTTAAAATTCAATAAATTAATATCTATCAAGAATCAGAGACATCGAGTGTCTTCCTTCCAAAATAAATCAGCACAGAAGGATTTTTTTTTTCTGGGGAATCATCCAAAATCCAATTTCGCCAACTTATTCAAGCATATACTATCACTACATTCACTCTAACATAATAATGTTAAGTATTCTGGGGACAACAAATATAAGAAGTTCTCATATCCTAATCATCCAAAAAAGAAAGCATGAAGCATGAAAATAAAATCCAAGCTAAAATCCAAAGGGCGTATTTTTAGAAGCAATCATATCCCAACATTGGTTTTGCCTTGCTAGAATGTCTTGACGTGCCTTCAAAAGCCGAGTATGATTGGCCATAACATTTGCGTGCTCTTGTAAAGGAGCATCCTAGTCCTTATGAGCCAATTCCACTATTCGTGCCGCCTCTACCTCTTGATTGCGAGTAGCCGCAAGCATCGTCTCGTTAGTCTTGAGATCACTCTCCAAACCCTTTAGAGTTTCTTGATTGCCATCGACTTTATATGCATCACAATTAAAAACCCTAGCCTTAACAGAATCAAGCCAGTGGTTGTCAAAACCAAGAAAATAAGCATCCTTTAATTTATCTTCCAACAACCTCTTGTCTGCCTCAGTGATGGTGAAGGGTGTTCTAGTGGTTAGAATGTTGAGTATATCAATCAATACCCTATAGGATACACACATCATTTGAGTGCTTCGATCATTTTTTGATAGACAAAGTTGTGGGTGAGTCTTGAGTGCCTCTTCTAATAACCAAGTCTCAGAACCATCTAATTTCATCATCGCAACTATCTCTTGATTGATTAGTTTTGGAATGGGTACGACACTACCAATGGCAGCAGGATGAGACTTATCAGAAACTTGAATATCATCATCTGCAACGTCATGAGTTCTCTAATTAGTGGTTCCGAGTTCTGAAACCATTTTGTCTATTTCTTCCTATACTAATGAAGCAATGTTTGTTGGATGAGAACCATCCAAAACTTCATTGGAAAAGAAGGCACTAAATAACAAATGAATATGGAATGCCACTAAAGTAAGAGTACAAGGAAACTCACCATTAGTAGGCTTGCAAAGTATAGCTTGAGGAGTTTGGTCAAGACCAGTTGAAGCTTTGGGCCATATGGCACTCAGTGGCAAAATTGTCTCAGAAGTTTGCTCACTCAAAATAGGTGTTGTACATTGCACATTTGGGTCTCCTATGAAGACATGTATGTATGAATAGTATAGTCACCAAACAATCTACTAAGGATGAAAGATTTCATTTATAGAAAGCAACAACTTTATCATACCATGAATGGGGATCTCAGGCTTCTCTTTCGACAAAGAGATCTCTGCTCGGTGACCTCGAGTAGTTACTGAGCCACTTGTGAAGCCAGATGATAAATTTGTCATCTTTGGCTTCTCAAAAATAATACCCTCTTCAACAATTTTCTTTGCATCTTCCTTAGTTCCCTAATCAACACCACATGATAAAAAAGTTCAGTCATAAATAAAAGTGTGCACATCTCTCTATGTTTATGCCAATATTTAGACTAAACGAAATCATAGATTGCTTCAGGATAACTTTGAAACAGAGAAAGAAAATTAATGAACTTTACTAGAGAATGGCATCATGCATTTGATTAACGCTTGTAGATAAAATCATTTAAGTGACAAGTGAAAGTAACAAAATGCCATCAAGAAAAATAATAAATATATACAAGGCAGTGAAAATGAGATATACTCTTATGAAGTTTGAGGAACTAGTTGTGGGTGGTTGTGTTTCCACGGCTTGTCTGCCATTTAGATGGGAAGAAAGCTTCTGCTCTGTCCCTTCACAAACTTCAGAGTCTTGATTTTTAGAGCAATCTGAAGTAGATGTAGTTTCTGCAGTTAGGATTTTTGATGATATTAAATCACACATAATAATTTTCAATTTGAATTAACGACTTGACTTCTCTGAATGCATCCCATGGAAAGAAAATTTGGGACAATCATGTGCTGTGGTAGATTTTTCCATTTTTTTAAATTAAAACTCACAGAATATATTTCTCTTGTATGTGTAAATATATCCGAATGATACTCGAATGGAATGTCACTACAAGAAGACAACAAAGAAAAGCTCACCATCAGAAGGCTTTGTAGGGAGAGTAGATGAAATTTTTGATGATATAGGATGCACTGGTACAAACGGGTCCCCTATGAAAAAAATAATTATTCTATCAAATCAAAGGATAAAATATTTCATTTAAAGAAAGCAAGCAGGATTCTTAATGAAATTGAAATTCACGTAGTAATTTTCAATTTGAATTAACGACTGACGTCTATCAAAGCATCCCATTGAAAGAAAATTTGGGACAATAAAGTACTATGGAAAATTATTCCAGTTTTTGATATTAAAACTCACATCACATAATTTTCTTGTGTGTGTAAATAATATATTCAAATAATACTTGCATGAAATACTACTATAAGAAGACAACAAAGAAAAGCTCACCATCAGAAGGCTTGGGGAGAATAGATGAAGGAGTTTGGTTGAGGCTTGTTGAAACTTTTGATGACATACGACTCAATGGCACAAACAGGTCTCCTATGAAAAAAGAATTATTATATCAAGTCAAGGGATGAAATGTTTTATCTAAACAAAAAACAAGCATGTAATGGTATGGCCACAGGACTTGCTAGAAATTTGAATAGCATCCAAAGTTTCATGCAAAGGTTGGTTATTATTGTTTCTAATATTATCTTGGACGTTTCTTCCGAAATAAAAAAATTAGAACAGGAAAGCTTTCTAAAAGTAGAAAATAAAAAAATAAAAGTAGTAAAATATCACAACAAAGAAACTAACCACCATAAGTAGACTGGGAGGAAGTAGGAATAGAAATTTGCTTAGGACTCGTTAGATCTTTTGATAGTAAAAAGCTCAATGGTAGGATTGTGTCAAAAGCTTGTTGCTCACTTGAAATAACTGGCTTTGGTGGCACAAAAGGGTCACCTATAACAAATTAATTAAGTATATAAATATATACTCGGCCCATCAAATTAAAGCATGAAGTATTTCATTTTCATGTCTAGGTGCAGTTATCAAGCCACCTATAATCCCAAAAATAAGTAGCTAATAGATCTATAAACCTTGAAATTAGTACACAGATATCTTACCTTTCTCTTCCTCTTCAAAAATTTTCACAGTTGTACTTGGGCTTCTAGAGAGAGAAGTGGAATTGAGACTCATAGGAATAGGTTCCTTGTAAAAAAAACCATTCATCATTATCAATATTGAACAACAAATCTATTAAATTGTAAAATTATCAGAAGAAACCCACCTCTTTAAAAGTTAAGGAGCTTGGATGTGAGGTCTCTAGTATCATTCATCATTATCAATATTGAACAACAAATCTATTAAATTGTAAAATTATCAGAAGAAACCCACCTCTTTAGAAGTTAAGGAGCTTGGATGTGAGGTCTCTAGTATCAAAGCACCTTCTTCACCTCTTGTTTCAACAATCTGTATACCACCCTATATTTAAGTTGTTACTTCTAAGACATTAAAGCATTGTAAATATAATCCTTTATGAAATTTTTATTTTCTATTTATTAGATTGCATGTCAAGTCATGTTTCCTTAGAGAAAATGAGGATCCATTCTATTTGTTTCTTTTTTCCACATCTTTGCAAACCAACTCATCCAATATGAAGATGAATAAGAAAGAGGGGTGAGTTCAAGTTATCTATCATAAATATACATAACTTATACCAATAAGTGTTGGTCCTAATTGAAAGAGTTATAGTCCTAATTGAATCTGCCTGAATGCAAAAAATACTTTTAGAAGAGCCGCTCATAATTGGACCTAATAATACTCAAATCTTATATAGTAGCATTGGATATCTCTTATAGCAATATAAAAAAAACCCATAATTTTATGAAATAACAATAATAATACTACCTCTAAGTATTCATCTTGTGAAATAGTAACAGAAAGTGTGGTTGGCATTGCACTTCTTGGTTGTGAATCTGTTAATTGATCTCTTATTTGAATTTGGCCTGAGAGAAACCATCACATTAGAAATGGGGATAACAAAGTCAACAATGCAGAATGAGAAATAGTGACACGGATCATAGGAAGGAAAATTCAAATCCACTACTGTTACATGTTCAGCAGTAAATAGAATAAGTAAATAACCTTTAGAATATGACGACTCTTGTTCTCTTAGTGTTAAGCTACTTAGTTCAACATTGGACTTATATTCATTTTGAACCATGCCTTCTTCCTTGATGTCCCCATGGTTAACAACTTCAAAAAAATTGGTTGAATGTGGATGAGACTCATTATAAACTTGAACACCATCATCTACAACAATAGAAGTTCACTAGTTAGTTAGTGGTTTCAACACCATTTTAAATATTTCCTCCTATAATGAAGCAATGTTAGAATGAAAACTATCAAAACAAATAACTGAATAAAATAAAGATGTACAATGGGTAGAATCACTAGTGCTTGCACTAGAGTCTTCTATAAGGTCAATTATACTACTTCTTATAGTAACATTTGTGTCTACTAAATATGGTGGTTTTGATAATTGTAGCAAGTCCCTCGCTATAAATGAATGAATTAAATGTCACTACAAGAAGATAAAAAAGAAACTCACCATCAGAAGCCTTTGAGAGAATAAAAGAAGGAGCTTGGTTGAGGCTTGTTGAAGCTTTTGATGACATAGGATTTGGTGGCAATATTGCTCGAGAAGTTTGCTCACTCAAAACAATTGTTACGGGTAGTGCAAATGGATCACCTATGAAAAAACGATTATTATATCAAGTCAAAGGATGAAAGATTTTATTTACATAAAGTAAAAGGTACCATTAATAGAGGTTTTAAGCTTATCCTCTGATAAAGAGCTGCTAGCCTTAATGCCACTTTGGAGACGTCGAGATGAGATCAAGCCACCTATAAAGCCCAAAATAAATAACCAATATTTTTCTATGAAACTAAGACATCAATATTTTACCTTGTTCTTCCTCTTCCTCTTCAAAAATTTTGGCAAATGAATGAGTGTTGTCACTTGTAGGAAGAATAATGAGGCTGAGACTAGTATGAATTGGCACCTCCTATTAGAAACCAATAGTCATTGTGTTTTCAATAAGATATATATCAGATGTTTTAAAAGGGTTTCATGAAGCTAACCTTTTCAGAAGTTGGGGAGATTTGATACAAGGTATTAGATGAAACACCTTTAGCTCTTGCTTCAACAACCTGCACAACACCAATGATATTTAAGTCAAGATTTTTCTATGATATTAAAAATTGGAAGTTCAATTAATCATTAGTAAATTATTAACATTTTTAATTATGAGATTTTATGTCATGTCTCATTTCTTGTATTGATTTCATATCAATTATTTCCTTTTGCATTTCATAGCTACTAAACTAATCGTATATGAAGATGAATAGGAAAGAAGCATTAGTTCAAACCATGTAGCAGAACTCTATTGATTGATTTGAAAAGAATAATATTGTGACATTTGAAGATTCTAATAGAGAAAACAATTGTAAATTTTGTTGTTGATGTTTCTTTTCTTAGTTCTACCAGTCAGTTAATTTTCTCTTTTTCATTGAATTATGACCCTCAAGAACTGTTGAATACCACATATTTCTTCCAGTAACTGAATTTTCTTAAAAACATCATATGGGTTCAAATAGAAGCTTAAAACAAAAGAAAGAAAATTATTATTGTCTACTAGAGACATAAATAAACCAAAAAAAAATAATAGATGAAGGATAATAATCTCAGTTTTGGATATGCCTTTCTTGATTTAGTTCTGATTATTCTATATAAAAGAGAATAAATGTATCAACTAATACTTAGTAGTAAATTTCTTCATTTCCTTTGTTAAAAAGAGATATTATTCTTTACTGTTATATTTTTATTCCAAATTTCCGATCCACTCATCAATAAAATTAAATTAAATTCTCAAAGATTAAAATTCTATAAAATGATAACATTCTTATCAACATTTTCAGTACTGCTTGTTCAATACCCTGCCTAAAAGTACAATATGATATTCAAACTCTGTTTTTCTCATAAAAAAGGAAAGAGTTGCACTTAGTCATCATTTTCTTCAATTTGTTTTCCCGTACCATTGTTATTAACAAATATTTTTATTTATTGCAACTCTTCTTTATGCTCTGATCAAAAGCTCACTAGATATTAAAAATAATACATAAAGGGATTAGCAAACACATACAAGTGGCCTTGTGAGTTTTGAATCAGATGATGAAATTGTTGTTTTTGCAATCTCTGACATAAAATCTTCTTCAACAATTTCCTTTGTTGCTCCCTGAATTTCCTTACCATTACCACAAAATTTAATTAAAAATAAATAAAAGGCTTGTTGAATTTTTTATAGAAAGAGAGCATGGTATAAATAATTTTGTTGGCATTTAAAATGCTGTTAAATTTAATGTTTTTTCATTGAACCTCTTTAATTAAAACGATCTAGGATATATATAATCATGATGGGAACCAATGGAGAAGCAGTAAAATGATGACACCAACAATAAAAATCATACCTTGGTGAGGGATTGTTGGTTTCTTCTCCCATATGTGAAGAAAGCCTCTCCTCTGCTTTTTCTTCAACTTGAGAATTTCCAATTTCAGGGTCTCCTTGATGTTGAATAGTTGAAGTGTCTGAAAGTAGGATTTTTAGTGTTATAATAAAACTCATCCAATAATTGTCAATTTTAAAGTATTAATTACTTCCCTGCATGCATACCAAACTTGGGACAATTATACACTTCTGTAAAATAATCTTGTTGAAAATTGATCCCATGGCAGACACTAATGAGGTTTGGAAGATTTCTAAGTTCCAGATCACTTAGTTGTGGAAGCACATTCTTCATTAACATCTCTTCCATCTCATCTCGTTTGATTAGAATATGCTCAAGTTCATTGGCTTCACTTATATGCAATTCTCTTAGTTTTGGAAGGATATCAGAAATTGTGATAGAGAACAGGTACTTCAGTTTGTCACAATTTGATACAAAGACATATTTTAAGTTAGGAAAGCATGGTTCATGAGACAAATGATCATCAGCATTTATTTCATAATCTTCTTCAACAATGTGAACTAATTCTTCACATCCTGATATCCATAGACGCCACAACATTGGTAGCCTTCTAACTGTAGATGCAGAGAAGATAACACTGAGATTTTTGCATGCTTCAATGGTTAGATCCTGAAGACTATCAAAGCGTATGATACATTTAGGCCCCACACATATATTCATCAAATCACTTAGATTTCGCAATTCCAATTCTTGTAAGATTGATGTCAATGGTTGAAGTTCACCCCCTTTTTTATCAGTTTCCATATATGTCAAATCAAAAATGTCTTCTATTTTGAAGTCACATACTTGGAGAGAATCCAAAGTTTTCCAGCACATCTCAATTACCTGCAAACTCCATGAAAGATATATCATTTCCAAATTCAAAAATACTTGGGGAGAATGAAACTATCAAATGAAAATTAGAGGAAAAATCACATACAGATGTTATTTTCAAGCATATATGTACAAAAATAACAAAAACCCCTATAGCTTACGAAAAATGAGGATTAGTGAGGTAATATTATGGACATTAATTTGTTCTTCTTCTTTAAGACAACCTGTAGAAATCTATAAACCATGCAGTGAGAGAAATTATTAAAACATCTATCAATTGCGGGAATAAACTAGGACTAGTTGGAGAAGTCGAATACAATCATACCTTCGTTTCCTGTTGTTCTGTATGCCAACAAACCAAAAATTCTTTGAAATGTCTCATTGTAAACTCTGGAAGCTCTTTCAAAATAACAGACCTTAGATATAAACCTCTCATATAATAGTTTCCAGGATAAATGCTTAAAAGTTTTGGCACATGCTTAATAGAAAGATCTTTCAAAGCAGGGAAATCGACGAGAGCTTGGATATCCTGATTCTCTGGATTTAAACTGCCATCATGTTGGCTTCTTCCAAATACATATTTCAACATAGGAGCCTCAATGATCTTCAACGATTCCAAATATAAAGGGGATCTAAAAGCATATGCTGGGAATAAAATATTCCAATGCATGGCAGTTAAAAACATTCAACTGTTTCAACTTTGGAAAGATGGAATTGTAGTTAATTTGAGTTATAGCATCTTCCTCATCTGCCACAATGCACTTCAATTGATCACATGCTAAAATTGTCAAAACTTCCAACAAAATTGTTGAGGCAATGGATAGAGTTGTCAATGATATTAAGTTTGCACACTCCACAAGTTCTATTTTTCTAATATTTTTCAAAAGGTTTGGGGTTACATGAAACAGAGGAGCTCCATTCGTGGTTGCATGTACTTCCTACAGGCCAATAAATCATTAAAATATCATTATGGAATAACACATAAGAGGTAGGTTAAATTAATATAAAATATTAGCTATATTAATTTGAAATAAATTTTATGTTGAACCATCATAATTACACGTCTCCATTGTAAAAGTATATATCAATATATATACATCAATCTTACAAATAGAGGAAATTAATGTAAAAGCTTAAGATATTAGTTGACTATGAGGGGGGAAAAAAGCTTAACATGATAAATCAAAACAATGATATCTTTTCACATCTTTTTTCCGAATATGATTGAGAAAAACTAATAGCTCATTCTATCGAACACTTTGTCAATAAAAATTGAAGTAAAATTATTAAAATACAATAATCTTTTGAATTTTAAAATGTTATTTCCTTTGTGATATTGAATTCAACTGTCCAACAGCAGAACAAACATTGGAATATGTAAAACATTTGCAATTTGGTCCATATGTTTTCATTAATATTATTTGATCCATACATGTTTCAACATAGGAGCCTTGTAGAAGATCCTCAATAAATATGCAAGGTTGCGTAAAACAGATGGTCTCCATTTATAGATGTATGTAATTGCTACATGATAACATATAATTAAGATGTCGCAATACAATAATAGATAAAAAGTTCTAATTCAGGTAATGCACAAAAAGTTGAGTATTTTGATAGCTGACCTTTTTCCAAATATAAATTTAGAAGACCTCCTGTTGTGATCTATTCAAAGTATTTATTTTAATGAAAAAATAAAATAAAATGACCTCTCAATTATATTTGTGCCTCATTTTAATATATATACCTTGTTGGCAAGCAATCAATCTAAAAGCTTAACAAATAAAAAAAAAAGTTAACATCTAAAGACAGCCATAACCATATTCATTTTGATCAAACACACCACTTCTAATTAACATTATCAAAACATAACAGATGAATTGTACAAAGGTAAAGAGAAGGTACCTCAGTGAAAGATTTAATGCTACAATTCTTAATCACGTTCAGAGGAGAGGACAGTTCCAGTTTATACTTTTTGGAGCAAATGCTGTTAATCATTGGTGCATTTTCGATGTAGAGGATCTCCAAAGCAGGAAGATTGAAACAAAGCTCATCATTTTGATTCTGATTGGATGGACATAGCTCCTCTTGATAGTTCCCAACAAAATATTTTAGTTTAGGCACTTCCTCTATAGTCAAAGACTTCAAATTTTCAAGACCAACAGATATTGATGATACAAATAAAATTTCCAACTCCTCACAATCCTCAATCCTCAGCTTCTCCAGTGTTGGAAAAATGGAACAGTTATTCGTATCAACATAAGCATCTTCTTCTTGTGTTGTGATGCACTTCAGTTTATGACATCTACGGATTGTCAAAGTTTCCAGCAAAGTAGTTGTTGACGCTGCAATAGATACAGTTGAAAATGATATTATGTTCCCACATTCCACAAGTTCTATTTCCCTCACATTCTTCATGGATTGGACCAATAGGCTTCGAGCTGCAAGGGAAGAAGCACATCTATCTGTGGATACATCAACTATCTACAAATGTAGTACAAATCACTAAAGTTATGTCTACCAACATGAATATAAATCACTATCATTCCAAAAAAAAAAAACTTCATGTAAAATTTGAATATACAATAATACATAATAAATAACAACATTTTTGACATAATAACCATCAGTAAAATAAATCATTCTTATTCCAAAACAAGTAATATGTAAAATTTGATTAAGAGGTCCCTTTTATTCAATAATATATATAATATCCAAGCATAACAATAAATCAAAATAATTATACATTTTTCATGTTTTTTTCCAAATATTTTTGAAGAAAAATAAATCCAACGCTTTATGAGATCTATTATCCCATTCCATTAATACGTTGTCAATAAAAAAAATTAGTAAAATGTGTAACATCTCAAACTTTATTAGGAGGCATACTTTTTCCAAAAGAGAATTAAATAATTTTAAAGTTAAATTATGGGAATTTAAAAGCCTATTTTTCTGAAAATTCGAGAAAAAATAGTTAGAGGATATAATTTGGGTTGCAAATAAATCATTCTTATTAAGAGAAAATAAATCATGTTATATCTATCACCTTGAAAATACATGTCACTTATGTTATATCTATCACCTAGAAAATAAATCATTCTTATTCCAAAACAAGTAATATGTAAAATTTGATTAAGAGATACTTTTTATTCAATAATATATATAATATCTAATAAGCATAACAATAAATCAAAATAATTATATATTTTTCATGTTTTTTTCCAAATATTTTTGCAGAAAAACTAATCCAACCCTTTATGAGATCTATTAACCGATTCCATTAATACATTGTTAATAAAAAAGTTAGTAAAACGATTAAAATACAATAAATATTTTCAATTTACAAGGTTTATTGCCTTTGTAGTTTAGTATTCAAAGTCAACTGTCCAAAAAAAGAACAAACATTAGAATCCATAAAAGATGTAATGTTACATTTTTTTTAAAAAAAAAAACTCTGCAAATTAGGGAGATCAACCAATTCATCTTTTTACCTTATCTGCAATTTTCAACACCCATTTTTCAGCAGCATTTTTACCTCAAAGTGAAAAAATAGCCATAGGTTTCAAAATGTGTCACACCAACTATTCACATTAGATATTTCTAAAACTTATACCTTATTTTCTTCATTTATCAACCAATTCATCTTTTTACTTTGTTTGTGTAGCGAAATGGGGAAGAGAATAGAGTATTGTGAATTGTGTGTATAATTCATATGCATAAGGGGGTATTTATACATGAGTAAGAACCCTTAGAATTAAATAAGCCTATTATGACAATTGATCCTAATCATCTAATCCCTGATTTCTTGTGATCCTAATTATCTAATCTCTGATTTCTTGTGATCCTAATAAATGCATAATATTTTCTAACACTCCCCCTCAAGTTGGAGCGTAAATGTTAATCAAACCCAACTTGTTACAAAGGTAGTCAACTCAAGTATCATTTAGAGCCTTAGTTAAAAAATCATCATTCAATTGGTCGCTAGACCTCACATGTCACGTAGAATGAAGTTCTCCTTGATTTTATCATGTACGAAATGACAGTCAATCTCAATGTGTTTTGTTCGTTCATGAAACACTGAGTTGGAAGCTATATGCAAAGTAGCTTTGTTATCACACCACACTTTCACAAATAATGATGTGGTAAGGCCAACCTCCTTCATTAACTGGTGGATCCACACAATTTTCTGTACCGAATGAGTCATGGCTCTATACTCAACTTCTACACTAGAGTGTGAAACCACATTCTGCTTCTTGCTTCTCCATGACACTAGATTTTCACCCACAAGCACACAATACCCTGTTGTAGATCTCCAGGTAGACTTTGACCCAGCATGATTTGCATCACAAAAACAATCAATCTCAATGTGACCATGATCTGTATAGAGTATACCACGACCAGGTAAGCCCTTCAAGCATTGTAAGACATGCTCCAAAGCTTCCCATTTAGCCACAGTCAGTGCTGTCATGAATCGACTAAGCATACTCACTGGGAATGTAACATCAGGACGAGTCACCGTGAGATAGTTCAACTTCCCAATCAATCTACGATATCTCTCAGGGTAGGCAAACGGCTTAATCTTCTCAAGGTGAACCTTATTTCTTACATTTTCTAGTAGTTCATCAAATGGTATGCTATCATCAATTTCCAAAAAAGGATTGGGAATCATAGGAAAGCTACTCGGGGCTACCCCAAGTTTTCCGGTCTCCTTTAGTAGATCTAGAATATATTTCTGTTGTGTTAGAAGAATACCTTTCTTGCTTCTCATAACTTCAATCTCAAGAAAGTATTTTAACTGACCCAAATCTTTCGTTTGGAAATGAGAATCTAGGAAGGCTTTAGTGATGAGATTCCAGATGTATTGCTCCCCGTAATAACAATGTCATCAACATATACTACTAAGAGGATCAAGATAGCTTCCGTTCGCTGATAAAATACAGAATGTCACACTTACTCTGATTCATACCAAAGTCCTTAACTACCGTGCTAACCCTGTCAAACCATGCATGAGGACTCTACTTCAGGCCATATAGCGATTTGTTAATGTAACATACCTTCCCACTGTAATACCCCAAATTTTGGGATCAAAGACTTGAGGTTTAGCCTGGATTTAGTGGAAATGCTAGACCCCAGTTTGGCAAATGTCCAAGCAATGAATGATATTTATCCCAAAATTCCATAATATCTTTGGATATTAAAATAGAAATAAAAGGTAAGGGCAAAATGGTAACTTTGTCAAAAGATGAGAAATGATGGATTTTCCCTAATATTCCCAATAAGTTGAGTTGAATGGGAATTAAAAGGAGGGAAATGACTACTTGGTAATTAATAAAGCCATGTTGGTAATTATTATCAAGTAAAGTCAATAAGAGGAAAAGCTTAAGGCTTTGGAGGACCACTTGAGATGGTATAATGAGACAGTTTGAGAGTGAATTATACTCTCTTATTTCTCATTAATATTAATGGAATGATGAAGGAAAAGAGAAAGGAAACTTGTTGTGCAAGAAATGAGATAGGTGGACTAATTGAGTAAAGACCACCGGATGATTTTAATTAATCATCATCCTTCATCAATTAATTCCCTTCTTTCCTGCGGTCGAATTAAAAGGAAAAGAAAGAGAAACATATCAGAACGGATGAGAACGAGAACGCGAACGGAGAACAAGAGGAGAGAGAGAAGAGAGAGAAAGTGTTGATTAGCTGGAACTCGTCCGAAACGGCGTTTTCTCTCAAAATGTCCAGTACAAAGGTTGTTCTACTCATCCAGATCTTCAATTCTGTGGTTTTGGATTCTCGTTTGGAGGCCGTTGGTGCCATCTCGCTGCTAGAGCGTTGCCGGAATTCCGAACCGGATTCAGAAGCGGGTAAAGGTAAGCGTGTGCTACCTTTCTACCATTTTGGTTTATCATTTGGATGAGTATTTTGGAAGTAGTGTACTGTTCATCTCTCATTCTATCCGTGTTTTAGGGGCTGAAATAATGTCCAAGGGATGTCTAAACAGCTAATCATGTAATAAGGAGTAGAAAGGAGGATGTTAAGCCTAAGAAATAGAGGAACCGTCACAACTCTTCTGAAAACTCTATAATGGTTACCGTGTGTGTGGCATGAGGATAGAGTTGAAATTTCATCGATTGGATGATTCTATTGAGTTCAGAAGAGCAAATTGTGTAGGGTTCATGTTGATGAAGAAGTGAGGAAAGGCCTAGAAGGTGAAATGACCAATTTATCCTTTTAGCTCTAATAGGGGCTGTGAAAGGGGTATTTTCATCATTTGGGCCTGAATTTGACTAATCCGAAGTCATAAATGGATTCTACACGTGAAATTGTGTAGGATTGGCCCATGATGTGATTTCTGTAAAATTACAGTCAGGCCAGGCTTCCGGGGGCATTTTGGCAATTTAGCATAATTGGGCTAAGTTATCAACTAATATGAGTCTAGAATGATATAAGAAAGAGTAATAAATCATTAAATGTATTTGGATGGAATTCTAGGACTCGATGGATGGTCATGCCCGAACCGGAGTAAAGACGAAGGATTGAGGACGGACTTGAAGTCTGACAGGTAGTGGACTTACTTTTCCTGCATGTGTGTGATATGTATGTTATATGCATTGATTGTGTGACTGCTATGCCTATTTGTGTTGAGTATATTTGATTGATTGAAGCTCTGTTATATTTGTGCGATGGCCATTGGTATGTCATAACATTGAGCATGCTGCATGTCATTATGTTGGCATGAAATAGGGTAGGCAAGCATGTCATGCATTCATATATATCTGTCATACATAGTAGTACTGTTCACTACTGAAATTCTCTCGAATCTCACTCCTCCCAAACAACCATTTCAGACAGGTTAAAGAGTGCCAAGAGATGCATGGAGGAGATGTGAAGTGGAAGAGAAGACTGTAGTACGAGGCACTACATTTGTATTTCATATATGTGTGTGTATATGGATGTATGTGTATGTATGAATGTTGTATAAGCAGAGAATTGCCCTAATGTATTTGAGAAATTTTCTAGTATGGATGAGAGAACCGCTTTTAGTTTAATAAATTATCGCTCGTTTACTCTAATATGTGGAACTAAGAGCCGGTAAGGTAAGTATATGGAAGGGTGCTTACACCCACACTCCCCCTGAGTAACAAAGCCGGGTGGTTGCTCCATGTAAACCTCTTCAAGTATATCACCATTCAAGAAGGCATTTTTGACATCCAATTGATGAAGTGCCCAACCATAAGTAGCTGCCAAAAAAATAAATAGATGGACAGAGGACAATTTAGCCACAGGGGAGAAGGTTTCAAAATAGTCAACACCATAAGTCTGAGCATAGCCCTTGGCAACGAGCCATGCTTTCAAGCGTTCTAAGGTGTCATCGGCCTTGGTTTTGATGGCAAAGACCCACTTGCAACCAATAGCCTTCTTACCTAAAGGTAGATTAACAAGATTCCAAGTACCTGCTTTATCAAGGGCCATCATTTCGTCCTCCATAGTAGCACACCAACCCAGATGGGCTAAGGCTTGGTGGAGAGTAGTAGGGATAGTAATGGAGTCAACAAAAGCTATGAACGAGTAGGATGGAGGAGAAAGATGATTATAGGAAACAAAAGAGGACATAGGATAGGCACAGGTACATTTACCTTTACGGAGAGCAATGGGCAAGTCATTCTCAGAAGTTTCAAGGACTGTGAGCAGATCTAGCTTAGAGGCAGTAGTGGAAGGAACTGAATTGGGATCAGACGCTGAAGCGGGCGCTACTGGTGGGTCATGAATAGGAGCGGCAACATTACTTTCCCTGGGACGCTTCCGATAAACATGATGGATAGGAGGTTTTCCTAGAGGCGGCACAGTTGCTTGCACAGGTGGTAAACAGACCTCATAGACCAATACGTCATTAAGGTTCTTAGGGTTAACCAAGGAAAGGGGCAAAGTAGACACAGGGAAGAACAGAGTGGACTCATAGAAGGTAACATCTGTAGAGACAAGATAACGCTGAAGACTGGGAGAATAGCATCGATAACTCTTTTGAACTCTAGAGTAGCCAAGGAAGACATACTTGAGAGATTTTGGATCAAGTTTGGTCACTATAGGACGAATATCTCGAATAAAACAGACACAACCAAATATTTTAACATCAATAGGAAACAGGGGTTTGGAAGGAAACAGAGTGGTGTATGGAATGTCATCATGAAGGATAGGAGTTGGCATACGATTGATAAAGAAGCAGACAGTAGACACAGCATTAACCCAAAAGGATTTGGGAATGTGCATTTGAAACATCAAGTCCCGGGAAACTTCTAATAAGTATCGGTTCTTTCTTTTAGCGACGCCATTTTGGGCGAGGTTATCAACACAGGAGGACTAATAAATCATGCCATGGGTAAGCATGTAGTCATGAAACTAGGCAAAAAAATATTCTTTAGCGTTATCACTCTGCAAGGTTTTCATAGAGACACCAAACTGATTTTTGATCTCAGCACAAAAGTTGCAAAAGTGAGAAAACAACTCAGAACGACTTTTCATTATGTATAGCCAGGTAGTTCGAGAAAAATATCAACAAACGTAAGAAAATACTTAAAATTAGACATAGACACGACAGAACAGGGACCCCAAACATCAGAATGAACCAAATCAAAAGGGGACGTAGCTCGTTTATTGACGCGAGGTGTCAGATGAACATGGTAATGTTTGGCAAGCTGACATGACTCACACTCTAAAGACGACACATGATGAAACTGAGGATACAATTTCTTCAATGAAGAAAATTACATATGACCAAGGCAACAGTGAACATCAAAAGGGGAGGAACCACTAGAAAAGCAACAGACTGCTGCACCAGATCATTAAGAAAGTAATGACCGCCTGTTTCATAGCCCCTACCAATTATCCACTTCATGTAAGATCCTGAATCAAACAATGGTCAAGAAAAAGTGAGATAAAACAGTTCAATTGGTGAGTAAGTTTGCTAGGAGACAGAAGATTAAATGAAAGATCAGGCACATTAAGGATGGATGACAAGGAAACAGAAGATGTAGAGGTAACAATGCCAGATCCAAGGACACGGGAGGAGGAACCATTGGCGATTGTTATCAAGGTGGGGTTGGCGTAAAGTGTATATGTAGAGAACCAGTGATAGTTACTTGTCATGTGATCAGTGGCACCAGAATCGATGATCCACTTAGACAAAGCGGTAGCAAGGCACAAATCATAGTTACCTGTAGCAAGTGTAGTTAGTGTAGGGGAAGCATCAGAGGATTGAGTCATATGAGGAGGATCAGATGATTGAGCCATATGAGTAGCAACACTACGTTGCAGTTTATTTTGCAACTTGAGACAGTAACGTTTGGTATGCCCTAGTTCTTTGCAATAAAAGCAGACAATAGGACTAGAGGTCAAAGGATTGTTGCCTTGTCGTGGAAGACTTTGGTTCCGAGTATCAACAGAAGATGGTGAGTTATTTCCAGGTTTTAAGAAGCCCTGGTTTCGATTATCAATAGGACCACGGCCAGCTAATGCCCTAGCAATGGGAGTTAGGTGGGAGAGACTATCTGCACGCAGGACACAAGAGTAGACATCCTGAAGTGAAGGAAGTTCAGACTAGACAAAATCTGGAACGAACTGTCTCATAGGCCGGATCAAGAGCAATAAGGAAACTGATAATAACATATTTTTCCATATTGTCAACCTGTGCCTGAAGGTACCTTCAGGCACAGGTACCTCGCCCGGTCTATCGTAGGTGGCATCAACATCTTCAACTCCTCGTACATTTTCTTAAAGTCCATATAAAAATTCTTCAAAGAATGGCCCTGTTGTTCAGCATGATAAAACCCCTTACAGACGTCGTGGATACGGGTAATATTTCCTTTCCCAGAGTAGAGGAATTCCAGGTAGTCCATGAGCTCTTTAACGGTATTACAGTAGCTAACAGAGGGAAGTATATCACTCTCGATAGAATTTTGGAGTCGGAGGAATAAACGGACATCAGCTCTATCCCATGCCATCTTAGGGTTATTCTGGGGAGGAACATCAGTTAGATGTCCTTCATTCTCAATACTAAGCAAGTACATACGGACGGTTTTGCTCCAATCCATATAATTTGTCCAATTCAACTTGTAATCAGTAATTTTGTTCACCACAAGAACAATTTCAGCAGTGATATTAGCCTTGGACTTGGCCATATAATAAATGCAACCAACAAACTGGATGTACAAACCCAAAGATAGGAAGTAACTAGCTAACAAAAAGGTATAATACCCAAAAAAGTGCTAACCAAGCCAAATAACGTAGAAATACCAACCAAATAATCTCCAAAGTATGCTAGCAAAGCCAAACAAGGCAGAACAACTCACCAAACAGCCCCCAAAGTGCTAATAAGGCCAAACAAACCAAAAGCAAGTACCAAATTGCCACATAAGTCAGAAAACCACCAAAATCCTAAAGTGAACAGTAACCACTGGGAACAAATTACCAACCAAAGGGCAAAAATGGAGGACCCATGACATGAAACCAACAAGGATAGGACAGGCACACCAAGTTGATTTTGACACAGCAAGCGGCAATGAGAAAATCGCCGGAAATCACCATCACGCGCCTGCGCGTGTGAACTCCGGCGAACAGCAAGATGGCACATGAGCCTCGACACGCCAATGAAAGGGAGGGTCTGAGCACGTGGGGGCGGTGCGTGTTCTAAGAGAGATCTCCGAATAGAAGGATAACTCTCTCTCTCTTTCTCACACTGTGCATCGTCGGAAAAGTTCGCCGGAAAAAAAAATTCAGCAAATAGAAGGCTCTGATACCATGTAGTGAAATAGGGAAGAGAGTAGAGAGAGTATGTATTCTGAATTGTGTGTATAATTCATATGCACAAGGGAGTATTTATACATGAGTGAGAGCCCTTAAAATTAAATGGGCCTATTATGATAATTAATTTTAATCATCTAATCCATAATTTCTTGTGATCCTAATACATACATAATATTTCCTAACAGTTTGTAAAGGAGTTTTAAATCTCATTTGTCTTCCATGTTTCACTTCTGAGCAATTAAGTATATCAACTGAGAACAAACAGTATCAAGATAAAAAGAGTATTACCTTTGTGGTCTTTGAATTGAGATGTCCTTGATCTGAACAGACATTCTGTAGAGACGGTGATACCACTATAAAATTCATGGGACCAATGCTAATGAACTCTGGTACATTTTTAAAACAGAGGGCCTCCAAAGAAGGGAGATCAAAGTGCAACTCATCATTTTGATTTTTATGATGGTGTTTCCCAACCACATATGTTAGCTTAGGAGCATCTTTGATAGTTAAAGACTTTAAATTTTTAATTTCTATGGATATAGTAGAGAGAAATAAAAATTCCAAGCCCTTGCACTCCTTGATTTCTAGGTTCTGCAACTTTGGGAAAATGGAGCAGCAATTGATTTGCTCTTTATAATCATCTTCCTCGCTTGTTACCAAGTGCTTCAATCCATTATAATTTGCGATTATCAATTCTTCCCATGATATCATTGATGCGATGGATAAAGTGAACAATGTTGATACTGAATTTAAAGAGAAATCTGCAAATTCCATCTTCCTAATATGACAAAAATGGAGTACCAGTTGTCTCATAAGTGTAGGAGCAGTATCAATCCACTTCTTTGATGCAAGCAATCCCTATAAACAGAAAATGTTTTTCAAAAATTAAACCACTTAATAGTGTTCCTTTCATGGAATGTTATACTCACTTTGATCAATCAATGCCTACCATGATATATTTCTTTTTGACATCTACGTTGTTAATTTTTTAAGTAGTTGAGGAAATCTAGGAAACTAGCATATCATCTAGTCAAACTTACCCAAAAATAATTGGAAGAAACATATCAAAAATATATGATACATTTTTATGTGGTGAGCATGGTTAATTTACTTGTGATTTTATATTTCTTGCAATAAATATGTTTATGTAAGTGTATCTTTACTCCTACCATTTTACCAAAGAACGATTGTTCAAACAAGATTCATCACCAAATTTTGTTACAAATTAAGTCCATCAAGAAAAAAGAAAATAAAGAACTTCAAATTAATTTTGAACACCCAGACCTTACATTACAAAATAATTAACATATCATTCATAAGAAAGAATTTTAAACCCAAAGAGAGAGAGAGAGAGAGAGAGAGAGAGAGAGGCAAGCGTAGCATACCGGTGAGTTTCTGTGGTCAAGTGATTTATATTGAGAAATAGTTCTATTTATCTCTTTGCTAGCGGACCTCAATTTATTGAGAGAACAACATGCTTGAACCCAAGAGAAAGCACGTGTGGCAAGACTTTGATTTAAGTTGCTTGAATTATGTCTTGAAAGTGGAGGTGACGGATTGTGCATTAATGAACTCATAAGTTGATGATATTCTCTGGCAATTCCAATGAAACTTGGTACTCCAGAAAGTCCCATCTCTTTTAGTGAAGGAAACAATGAGTCATAATAACTCTTTTGATCACTATCACTATCTTCACCCACTATGATGTATTCGAGCGCACTGCAATTTGTAATTGTTAATTCTTCCAATTGCTTCAGACTTCGAGCAGTGTATGGCTGGAAAACTGACACTAACTTCGGACAATCTTCCAACTGCATAGATTTAAGATGACACAATTTGTAGTTGCCATTAAATAATATGCTCTTCAATTTATGACACTTTGTCAACTTCAAAATCTCTAATTGCTCCAAAAAGCCGGGCAGTAGAGGACCCCGGCATAAATCTTCAACACCCATTTTAGAGAGATGCAGTTCGGCCAAATTACAAAACGCAGTCACATCAGGATCATGATTCTTAGTCCATATGAGGCACTCCATGTCAGGACGTGAGCTCAAATGAAGAACAATCAAATCATTCATCACACCTTCCTTTTTTATTGGAACAACATCAGGGACAAGATTCTTCCACATTCTTTGCCCATTCTCCCCTTCCAACAAAAGAACTTCAGCTCTTTCCTTCCACATTCTTTGCCCATCCTCCCCTTCCAACAAAAGTACTTCAGCTCTTTCAACAAGTTGCTTAAATGTTGCATCTGAGACTAAATGACCCAATTCATCCACTCGAAAGTATCTTGACATAGAACCATACTTTTCAAAATAATCTAAAAGATCATCCTCAGAAGATATATAATATCTATGTAATCTAAGAGGATATACATTTTGAGAAATTTCATCTTTTTCTTCATTGTCACACTCATTACCAACAAAAGTTAACTCTTCCAGTTGTGAGCACATTTCAATCACTTCAAATGGATTATTCTTTTCAATTTTACAATTTTCAACCTCTAATGATCTCAACTTTTTTAGTTTCAAAAATTCTTTAGGTAATTCAGTGATTGAACAATTGATAAACCAAAGAGTCATAAGACTTGACAAGTTTCCTAAGGCAGAGATGTCACCCAACTCCAAAGATTCTAGGACGAATGTTTGAATAAACTTTAATGGCTGAAGTGAATTTATCAATGATAGAGCTGGAACTTTTCTGTCATTAGCTAAAAATAAAACTTTAAGGCTTGTCATCTTTTTAAAGAATGTATCTGTGACATTATTCAAGCCTTCTGAATTATCCAAATGTATTACTAGAACCTCTAATTTCTCTCCATCAAATTCATCAAGAAATTTATCACTTCTCCAAAATAAATATCTCAAGTTTCCTTTTATAGGCTTTTCCAAATCGAGGAGAGATTGAATATCGTTTTCTCCTATCCATAAGGCAATCTCACGAACCAAATCATGCAACTTTACACATTCTTCCTCACAATTCAACAATAAAGAAGAATATATGAGTTCCATTATAGCTCCATGGACTTCACTTCTAATTAAGTGGTATTTTTCATTTTCATTAAAAGAGCCCAATCCTATACCAATTTTGATTAAAACATTTATATCAATTTTAAAATCCTCAGGGAATAGAGAAGATATTAGAAGGAGCTCTTTGGCCTTTTTCTTTTTCAAGTTATCATAGCTTAACTTAAGGCATTTATAAACCTCTTCCAAATTTTGATCAAGACCACGATCTTCCAAGGTTTTCAAAGCATCCCTCCAAACCGATATAGGTTGATTCCTTAATGATCTTGCTACTGCTACAATTGCTACTGGTACTCCTCCACAATGCTTTAAAATTTTTTGTGGCATGCCCTTAAAACCACGAGAGGTAGTATTTAAACTAGCATGTGCCTCAAAAAGATTCAATGCCTCTTCATTAGTTAATGTCTGTAGCTGCTGAATCATTTGGCATCCCATTTCTCTGCAAACATGTGAACTACGTGAGGTTATCAATAAATTACAACCCCTGTGTTGTTGGCCAAATGGAATCCCCAATTTTTCTGTCAAATCAAACTTTACCCATACATCATCTAGTATTATAAGCAACTTTTCGTCCATTTTAGTGATTCTGGACAATATTGTACTTGAGAGTTCTTCTTCTTTCACTTTATCTAAATTCAAATCTAAACTTTTTGCAAGTTCACCACAAACCTTTTTGAAATCAGGAGGCTGAGAGACAACAAGAAAGACGAATTTGTCAATAAATTTAGATTCTTTTAGTTTATGACCCACTTCTTTTGCCATTGAACTTTTACCTGTTCCCCCCAACCCTTGCAATCCAATCATATTGCAGTTCTCATCTTGTAATGCCTTCAATAGATCTTGGAACTTTGACTCTCTACTCTCAAAACGAATGAAACCTTGAGACAGAAGGTGTTTTATGTCCAACAAATTTGCTTGACCAGCTACTATATTTGAGTTAAATCTTTCCAATAGTTTTTCAATATGCTGAGTCTTCTCTGCTAACTCCTTGCCTCTTCGATATTGTGACCAGCAGTTTGGACACCAATCAAAAAATAATTTCTTCTTTATTTTAGTGTCTATATGAATGATATCATCTGCTTCACGTTCCCATTGCTGGGCTTCAAACTTAAAACTGAACACTCCTTTGCCTTTCTGAAACTCTCTCTTCACATCCTTGTGCTTTGCTGCTAGTCTAATCTTGTTCTGTTCAAAATTGTCAACATAACTGTTGAAACAACATAGATATTGAGCCTCATTTTTCACTAGATTCACCAAACTTTGGACTTCATTCTTTGCAAGGTGAAGTAGGATGCTCCCCATCTAACATGGATACAAGCTAATTATAGTCGGTCTATGACTGATATAATATCGGGGTTTTAGTCATCAAATCAGTTTACCCCTAGTAATTAAATCAGAAAGATGTTGCTCCAATGACTTAAGATCTTGAAGAATGCAAATTGAAAGTGTTAAAAAGTGGAAAATTAATTTGCATTACAATATAATTTTTATGTAAAGAAAACATACAAACCAGAAATATGGAGAGAGAAAATTACATGGATGTCATATATTAACACTCCAACAATATTGTTTCAAGTTAGTTTTGGAGAATGATTTCGTGTTGGAGATCATTAAGATTTTTTTTTTTTATTTCAACGTAGGGAGTGCATCATACCATGTGTCGAACCCAAAACCTCTTAAAACATCCAAAAAGAATGATCAAGAAAGCTGCAAGCTAAGTGACGTTTTGTCTCTAATTCCAAAAATGGTATTTAAATATCAGTTTCACAACAACTTGGAATTTCTAAAATTAAAAGCCACCTCAAACATGTTTCACTGGAATAATTAAGAAAAATATTAAATCTTAACAAATTTTTTTTATATAGAATAAATCTTATTAATTCTGCCTAAAATTTTAAACAACTTTATAATTTTACTCCTATTTAATATATACTATAACTTATAAAAACAAAGTTTATGCAATAATAAATAAAGGTAAAAAATATACATATAACAAAATTTAATAATGTGACTTATAAATAAAACCCACAAAAAATATTTCCTCTCAACCTTACAAATTGAACAAGAGTAGTAATCCTCAAGTCGTTTTCCATTTCCCAATTTAAAAATATAATGTTATTTGAATTATATTCTGTAGCTGTTGGATTTCTCCATTCACAATTCACAATAAATTGTAAATGGAATCATTCAGTAGTAATGGGAATTTTTAAAATCAATTATCGAAAAGAATCAGTTATTTTTCATCTAACAAAGAAAAATTGTGAAAGTACATGTCCTTCCATTTTTACTTTAAAAAATATGGATCCATTTTAATATCTAATGTTTCACAATAGTTTACAATATCTGGTTTTTTTCTTACAACGTTAAAATATAAAATAATAATTTATTTTTATTCTATTTTTTGAATTTATTGTTACTAATAGAAGTTATAAACATGAATTATGAATTATAAATATTTTTGCTTTATGAGTATTAAATTGGGTATAGGCCGACATCCACAGGAGCAATATAGCCTACCCCAACAAGAGGGAAAAGGGGAAAGATGTGGGCCCAAAAAAAATGAATTTAAGATCGCAGATACATTATATTTCGAAATTTTTGTTCGCCCATTTAAATCTAATGTCTCTCTTCTAGTTTAATCAATCAAATCTTCTCCAAGTCTCTTTTGAAGAATTTATAAAAATTTTATGATAATTTTTTAAATTATATTTTTAGTTTTTAAACAAATTTTTAACTTTTTTTAAACAACATTAGTCAGTATTATGCAGGTATTTTAGCAATAACCGAAAAAATAAAAATATATGTAAAAACAAAATGATGACAAACGTATATATGATATAGTATAATGATCTCTTTTTCAGATGTTGAGCCTCCTTTTGTGAAGACGAAAGTAAATGATGCTGAGGAGAATAAAACATAGAATCCACCAAAAACAAGTCCTGCCAATTTAACAAAATTCACAATACCATGTTTAAATTAATTAAAGTTAAGGTGTCTATATACTGGGAGTACTAGTAGTGATCATCAAAAAGTTAAAAACATAAATAACAAATATATATATATATATATATATATATATATATATATATATATATATATATATATATATATATATATATTCAAAAGAAAATAGGGATATAACGCAAAACCATTTTACTAAAAAAAGATTTTAAGAAATTTTGAAGCAGAATAAAATAAAATAACAATAAAAAATATGCTAGAAGTAAAACCAAGAGAAACTAAAAGAGATTCTCAAACAATAAAATAGCAATAAAAACATAAACACAATATAAAAAATAATAAAAATACACAATCAAATTACAATATGTCCATACCTTTTCTTAAAAGATTGTGTTGTTTCACAGTAAAAACTAAGAGAAACTGAAAGAGATTCTCAAACAAGAAAACAAATCCTACCGGCCAAAATTTTTTGAAAGCTTTAGTTAAGGGAAACAATATTAATAAAAAAATATATATAATAATTAATTCACTAAAATAATATCTTTTTTTTAGTTAAGAATAAGTATGAAGAGGTAATATTATTTGAAGCACTGTCAGGCACTAAATATGAACACCTCTCCTATCGGAGATTCTAACATTGGTTCCCAACATAAGAAATTAACCCCTTCCGCTAGATTCAACCACATCGATAAAATAATATCATTTATGATCACAAAGGATATGCATTTCTTTTTTATATGAATGGGCTTTATTTTTTATTTCGGATATTTTTAATTACTTGTAATTGGAAATATTTTGATTATAATATAAACATAAAAATTATAATGTATATTTCTCATTTTTTTGAGATTCCAATCGCAATAAAAATGATGCTAAAGAGAACAGTAAAAACAAAAACAAACAAAACATATGCAATCACATACAGGTTTCAAAAGCAACAAACGAAAATAAGACCTTTTCATAGCGCAAAACCCATTATTATTAAAAAATGATCTTACAAATTGACGGAGGAAAAGAAGAAGAAGAAAGAAACTAGAAAAAACTATAATAACCAAACAACAATAAAGTCCGAACACGTGTAGTTCAAACATATAAGTCATCTCTTCTCAACTACTCATCTTAACTTTTAAATTAAAACAGTGATTTAGATTTAATATTTTATAAAAAATTCTTTTCTAAATATTTTTTATTACACTTTTAAATTATCATGACTAAAACTTAGTAATTTTGAATTTATGTAATTATTTTTTATAATTTCATATTCTATTAATCTTTTTATAAAATATTAAATTTAAACTAATCGTATTTCAATATAAAGATTGAAATGAAGAATGAAAGCTAAGGGGAAGAGGACGAGGAAAGAACTGTAAAGCCTCGTTTGGTAGGAGGGAATTCATGGGAGAGAAGTGGAAGTGGAAGTGGAAGTGAGTTCCACCATTTTGTTTGTTTGGTACCATGGAAGTCACTTCCCCATGGAAGTCACTTCCATCAAAAATGATGGAAGTGAATTCCATCACTCACCCCATGGAAGTGAGTTCCACTTCCACTTCCTTGGGTTTATTTACCTTACTACCCTCCCACCCTTTCTTCTTCCCTCCACCGGCAACTATGATCTTCCACCATAAGGGTGATGGTGGCACCGGCGGCGGTGATGGTGGCACCGGCGGCGGTGACGGTAGCGGTGGCGGCGACGACGACGGTGGCGGTCCTCCGTCTTTTTGTTGGCGGCAGTTCTCAATGGTAACTATGGTCTTTAGGTAGAAGATGTTTTTTTTGTTGGAGGGTATTTTAGTATTTTCATATTACAAATATGTATTTTGATTAAAAATTATATCTCACTTCCACCGTCATACCAAACACACTTTTAAACCTCACTTCCATCTCAATTTCCACTTCCAATTCTACTTCTATTTCTACTTCCAATTCTCTGAAAACTCTTCCATCATACCAAACGAGGTAAGAGAAGAGGACGGTAACCCATCTTGCTAAACATATGTAGGTCATGTAAGTATAAGGAAAATAGTAATAAAAATATAAACATAATTTAAAAATAATAAAAATAAATACAATTAAATTAGTATGTATCCTTACATTTTTGTAAGAGATTTTGGTGTTGATTTACACAAAAACCAAAGAAAAATAAAAGATTCGCAAACGACAACACAGGAACACAAATCCCTGCCAAACAAAAATCTGTAAAAGCTTTAGTTTTAACTTTTAAAAGAAATAATATTAATAGAAAATATGCAATTTGTATGAGATTAAAGTGATCGACAACTAATTCGTAAAAATAATATTTTTTTGGGATCACCAAAGTTATGCAACTTTTTTGAGCGAGTTTTTTTTAGTAGGCGTGGAATATGCTTAAAGAGAAACAAAAAATAGAGAACACAATACTAGTTAAACAATTCAAAGGAAAAAAGCTCTAAAAATTTTACAATGGCTTCTAACAGAAGTCATTATTATTGTTTTTTTTTTTGGGCCAAACAACAGAAGTCATTATCAAAATGATAAAAATGCGATTATAAGAATATAACTGGTATAAAAGAAAATAGAAATAAAAACAAAACATAAAAATTATTAAAATAATAAAATGAAAACCAATCAAATTAGAATATATGCTTACCTTTTTAAGTGATTTTAGTGTTGTTTCACATAGAAACCAAGGAAAAATAAAAGAGATGCTCAAACCACAACATAAGAACACATATCCTGCCAAAAAAAATAAAATAATAGTGAAAGATTTAGTTTCAAGAGAAATAATATTGGAAGAAAATATGCAAATGGCATGACATTAAAGTGATCATCAAAGATATTATTGTTGAGTCTTACAATTATATCAAATTTTGATTTTGATATCTATAGTTTTAAATAATTGGTTTTAGTTCATATAGTTTGAAAGGAATCTAGTCTGAGTTTAAGTATAAGGACCAAAATCAAAACTCATTAAAAGTATAGAGACTAGTCATTAAACTTAGGCCAAATTCTTATGAATCTAAAGGAATCAAAACTAATTATTTGAAATTATGGGGATCAAAATTAAAATTTGATCAAATCAGAAGGATCAATAATGACGTTAACCCACAAATAATTCATATAAATATCCTCCCCCTTTTCCTTAATATAAACTATAAAATAGATCTTATATTAAAGACATGAGAGAGTAATATCATTTGGAATCACCAAGAACATGCATCTATTTTAATGAGCTTTATTTCTTATAGGAATGGAAAATGTTAAATGGGAAAAATAGAGGACACAGTAGTAGTCAAACAACTCAGAAACAAGGCCTACAAAGTTTACAGCGCCTCCTAACAAAAGTCATAATCAAAATGCTAAAAATGTGATTATAAGAATAGAATTGATGTAAAGGAAAATATCAATAAAATAAAAAAAAATATTAAAGTAACAAAAAAACACAATCAAATTAGAGTATATCCTCACCTTTCTAGAGTGATTTTATTGCTCCACACAGAAACCAAGGAAAAGTAAAAGAGATTCTCAAACCAGAACACAAGAACAGAAATCCTACCAAACAAAAACCTGTGGCAGCTTTAGTCTCGAGAAATAATATGATTACTAAAATTCACAAATGGTATGATATTTGCGAGATCAACAATTAATTAATTCATATATATACTATTTTTTGGCATAACCAAGCATTTTTAATGAGTTTTATTTTTTGTATAGGCATGGAATATGCTAAAAGGAAAAAAAATGGAACACAATAGTAGTCAAACAACTCAAAAAGAGTTGACCAAAATACAACTCAAAAAAAGAAGTCCAACAAATTAAATTTTGAAGCAACTCAGAAGAAGTCATAATCAAAATACTAAAAATGTAGTTATAAGGATAGAATTGACACACACGCATAGAGAGAGAAAATAGAAATAAAAAATAAAAACTATTAAAATAATAAAGAGAAACACAAGTAAATTGGAATATTTAATTTCCTTACATTTTCGAAGATATTTTAGTGTTGAATATTTTAAATTATATAAACATGAAAAATCTGAACCATTATGATTAGAACTAAATAAAAAAATCATTATGTATATTTCCAAATTTGTTGAGATTTTAATCGCAATTAAAATCACGAATAAAATCTTAAAAAACATTAAGAGTACAAACTTGTAGAATTGCATACAAATGTCAATAGCAAAAATGATTTCACAGTGCAAAACCATTGATATGAATGAAGTTGCGGAAAAAACCATTATTATTAGAAAAATGATTTAAGAATTTGTTGAAGACAATATAAAAGATATAAAATAATAGGATAAAAACATAGAATACGATAGTAATCAAATAACTCAAGGAATTAAAAAAAAAAGTCTAACAACTTTTATAACGATCCGAAACAGAAGTAATAATCAAAGTGCTAAAAGTTAATATGATTATAAGAATAGAATATATTTATGCTTAAACATATAGAAAATATAAAAATAATAATAAACACTTTCAAATTATAACATATCCTTATTTTTTTAAAAAAGAGATTTTAGTTTTTTTTCATATTGAATCCAAGGGGAAAAAAGATTCTCAAACAACGAGATAAGAACATAAATCTCGCCAACTAAAAATATGTGAAAGCTTTACCAACGGCAACAGGGATAATGTCTAGCTGAAGAGTCTAGCCCATCACAACTAGGATTTTTAAAATTTATAGTCCTTAATTGTAATTAATTATATTACTCTCGTCATATTTATAATTCATTTTTAACATGTTTTACTGTAATCAAGAAAAATTTTAAATCTTATTAACTCTATTTTAAAATTTAATAATTTTTTAATTTTACTCTATTTAATATACATTATTCCATATGAGAATATAATCATCGCAATAATAAATAAAGGAAAAAATGTACATTTATGTAAAAATATTTAATAATGTGACTTATAAATAAAATTACTAACTAAAATCTTCTCTTTCAACCTTATAAATAGTACCAGAAGAGTATTCAACATATAAGGTCTTAAAAGAGTAATTTTCTGAATTTAAAAAGATCATGTTATTTGAATTATATTTTGTAGCTGCTGGATTTCTCCATTCACTATTCACAATGAATTGTGATTGGAATCATTCAGTAGTGATGGGAATTCTTAAAATCAATTATCGAATAGAAGCAATTACTTTTCATCTAACAAAGAAAAAGAGTTATTTTTCATCTAACAAAGAAAAATTGTGGAAGTTCATGTCCTTTCATTTTTCCTTAAAACCATCTGGATCCATTTTAATATCTAATTTTTTTAAATTTATTATTCCTAATAGAAGTTATAAAGATGCATTTTGAATACTCCCTCTGGTCCTCAATATAAGATATATTTACCTAATTTGATTGAATTAAAAAATTTAAACAAGTTAATTAATATGTTATGCATTTTTTAAAACTCCCTCGTCATATTCCTTATTTTCTTCTTTCTCTCTGCTCCTTGATTATTATTAAGAAAACATCCATAGGGGTATAGATTGATAGATATAAAAACATGCTTTATATTTAGAATTAAAATTAATTTTTCAAATATTTATTATATTAACAACAGAAGGTACTAATAAACATTTGTACTTTATGAGTATTAAAATTGGTCTAGGTCCAATCTAAGCTCAGCACCTTATCTCAACTAGGGGTGGAAACTGGTCAAGCCAGGCTAGGTTTGTGCCTTAACAGGCCAAGCCTATTAAGGCACTGGATGGCCTGAGTCTGGCCTGTGGCTTGTAACAGGCCTTTTTTTGGACCTAGGCCTGGCCTGTGGCTTGTTAAGGAGCCTGTAATTAAAAACAATTAAACAAGTTAACAGGCCACAGGCTTCACAACAGGCCTGCTTCAAACAGGCTTATTTCAAACTGGTCAAAAACAGGCCCAATTACATAAATTAATTATCCAAATACATAAATTAATGATCCACTTGAGATAAGATTTGGGAATGAGAATTATGGGATTTAGGGTTAGGATGTGAGGTGTGTAGGAACTTTCTTTTTTTAAATACTTTACAAGCTTAGGTCGGCCTGACAGGCCTGTCAGTAAACATGAGTCTGACTTGTTTAAAAAAAACAGGCCTCAAAGTAGTCCTGACCCTAGCCTTTTAGCCTGACAGGTCAGGCCGCAGGCCCCGAACAGGCTGTCTGGCTTGTTTTCACCCCTAGTCCCAATTTGAGCCACAAAAAATGAATCCAAGATCACATATATATTTTGGCCCCAAATTTTGTTTGCCCATTTAAATCTGAAGTTACTCTTCTAGTGCAATCAGTCAAATCTTCTACAATTCTCTTTTGAAGAATTTATAAAAAGTTTGTGATAATTTTGTATATAATTTTTTAGTTTTTAAACAAATTTTTATGTAAAAACAAAATCTTAGATGCATGAACATATATATGATAGCATACACTGACCCTTATTTAGATGCATGAACAACGTTTGATAATACAAGCCTCCTTCTTATGTGAAGACCAACGTAATTGATGGAAAGGAGAATAAAATATAGAATCCACCAAAAAAAAAAAAACAAGAACCAAAAGCAAGTTCTGCCAATTTAACAAAATTCACAATACCATGTTTAATTTAATGAGCCCATAGTTTAGACATACATAACTGACATTGGCAAAAAAAAAGGGTATATATAACTGACAATACTAGAACTATAAGTCATCATAAAAAGGCTGAAGACATAAATATCGAATATATATCACAAGAATAGGGATAATGCAAAACCATTACTATTAAAAAACCCTAATATCATTGTTTCAAGTTAGCTTTTTGGACAATGGCTACGTTACGTTGTCAACTATATTTTCTTGAACTTTGCTTCTCTCTTTTTCCTTTTTTATCCACTCCCATCCTCAAAACAACGTAGTTTTGGAGGTAAACAAAGTACGAGGAGCACCTTTTTTTTTTTAATAAAAGAGGATTCATTATCCTAAAATATTTTTCAGTATATCTTAAATTAATTTTTAGTATAGTCACCAACGTAAATGTAAAATAAACTTTTAATGGAACCCAAAATTTAGCATCCAATAGATACTCTAAAGTATTTTTAAATAAATATTGGATGTCAGCAAAAACAATATTTTAAGATGTTAAGGGTATTAAAAGTTAAGATACTTAATGCTACTGAAAAATAATTAAAAGTACTATATGCTCCCTCTCTGTTTTTTTTTTTTTTTTAAAAGTCCTCCCCTTACTTTGTTAGCCCTACAACTATGTAGTTTTGGAAATAAAGGACGAGAGCAGATTGAAAAAGAAAATTAGAGAAACGAAGTCCAATTTCTCTCTTCCATTAAACAAAAAAGGAATCGAGAGAGAAAATAAGATGAGCCAGTAGTCTATTAAAACAAGCCTCTTACTATTTAATATTTACATATTAAGAAGGTTGGATATTTATTTAAGAATTTACAAAATTTAGCTAAAACTATTAATGCCGCCTATCTATGTTGGCAATTAAGAAAACTGAGGTAGAAAAAAGAATCGTAGAATTATTGCAATAGTATGTGTTGTGGGGGAAGTATCTACATCAGTTAGACTACTTACAGATGCAAAAAATAAAAACGATGTTGGTTTCAGAGTAAACGATGTAGAGTATCATACAAACGACGTCGGTTTACTCCAAGACCAACATAGTTAAGAGAATTTATAGTGGCGACATTTATCATCATTTGAGATACTTTGGCTCAACAACTTCTTCAGGAGTTGTAGTCTCAAGGTGAGTCTTGAGGTCCTTATGTTGTTTCAGGTTATTGAGCAAGTAGTTAAGATGTTTGTTTTAGGATTTTTATCTGAAAAGATTAAAATTTGCCATTGTGCAGTGTGCTGTAATGTTAGTTATAGTTAGTGATTATCATAGTACACTTTAATAGTGATCGATCAAGTTCAAAATATCCATTGATGATAATGCTTGTCTGCGAGGTATAGTTGTTCTATATATCCACAATTGAAATATGGTTTCAGGTTATGGTTGTATAAAAATATTGAAAAATTATTTAAAAAATGGACTTTCTACGTCGGCAAGTATTTGAAAAAATGATTATCTATTTCAGTTTTTATCATTGCCAACGTAAAAAGTCTTTTTTATGATTAAAAAATCAGTGTACCACAGCTCTCCTCACCCATTCATAAGAAAACACTGCTAGACTGATCTCAGAATACCACATTTCTCTGCCAATATTTTATGAAAATATAAAAGTTTGAGAAATGTATCTTTGAGTTCGTTTTACCTTTCAATTTCTGAGTTTGTTTTTAGATTTTTGATTCGATTTCTGGTTGACCATCAACAGAAAGATGATGAATCAAGAGAGGTTGAGAGAAATGCTTTCTGATTCGAGTATTTCTCGTTCGATTTCTTTTGCTGGTATTAATTTCTAGATGATCATGGCGGATGCTGGAAGCTGAACGGTGAAGAAGAATGGCTGAAACAAAGATGATTTTTTTCCCAGATGGGATAACTTGGTCTTTTCCTTTATACTTTTGCTTTTATACTTTTACTTCTAATTCCACCTCTACTTATATAAAAACTCTTTCATCATACTAAATGGGGCATAATTGTGCTCATAGTGAATTAGTAATGCAAACTAAAAGTATAAACTAAATATATATAGAAAGAAGGAAAATTAAAAAAATAATACTGGATAAACAAAAATCTGGGTTTATTATTATTACCTTCTTGCGGCTTAGAGACATGATTCCAAGGAATCTAGAGCACGCGAACAGCTGGAAGACTCAAACAAGCCCTGCAAATAAAAATTAAAAAAAAAAGGTTATTGATTTCGACAACTCCATTATATACACAGTAGAGATATGCAGCGGGAAAGTAAAGGAGTAAACAAAATATGTAGAATTATATAACAAACTAACAGAATAGTTATAATCAGAATGTTATTATCATACTTTTTTTTCCTATTTTCTTGTAAGAGCATACCATAAAAATAAAAATAAAGAAAATAATTTTGAAGGAACTCTTTTAGTTATTTGAGATCAACATTTTTGTTGGGCTGGTTTCCTTACTAGAAATCTAGCATACAAGTTTTACCAACAACTAAGCCTTGAAAAGCATCAGGGTTTCATTTTTACACTAAAATTTAAAATATCTTCTTCAACTGATATTGAAGACTTTATCAATTATCAATACACACACAGAAGTAAGAAGAAATTAAAAATTCAAAACAAAATACTAAAGAAATTGACAAATAATTATAACACCATCAAAATAATTAGAATGTATTTTTGACATAAAAATACAATTAAAGTGTACTGTTACCTTTTTTGAACTTTTGTTGAAAGACATGAAGGTATGAATGAAAATAAGAGTGGAAGGAAATATTTTGAGGAATCTAGAACAAACAAATAGAAAACTCCAAACAAGTCCTGCAAAAATTTAAAAGATACATATAGAGTGAAATTTAATGCTAAACTTACAAGATTACGGATAATAATTACTCTGAGACCTTCGACAATGAAGATTTTACCTTCTTTTTTTTGTTTTTGCCTTGTTTCTTCAAGTACCACAACGATGTTCCACAGAGAAATCTGCTTTTGTTTAGAGAGAGAAATAAGAGCAAAGGGAGCAATAAAGAGAAAGTTAAAGGCAGTGTGAGAGAGGAAAGAGGAGCACCGAAACTTAGAAGCAAAAGCAGGAATTTATTCAGCAATGCAAGAAGAATTGAGAGTGTGATAAATTAGTGAATCCTCATCATCAATGCTGATGAGGACTAAATCAGAACAGTCCAGATCTATAGTGTATATTTACTTTTTGACTTTTATTTTTAAAGAATCATTTAAATCTAAGAAATGATATTTTTAATTATTAATTTTTCAAAAAATGGTTTTTATTTAAAAATATCAATTAAAAATTAAATCTAGGCGTTGAAACAATACATGCACAATACAAATCACACCAAAGCCATGGCCCTCGTTTGCATATTTTTTTATAACAAAAAGGTAGTTGGCAGTGGTCCACTGGCATGTGGGTGCGTCCACATTAATAATTGAGATTCTTTCGCTGTAGTTAGAAAATGACATATCAAAGGGAAAATCACACATAATTATTTTCCCCCATCATCTCCTATAAATAACCACGCCGAGGCGGCCAACTACCTTTTAAAAGAAATCATAATCTATCATTCTATTTCTAAATCATTTTACATAAAAATAAAATATGAAGAATTGGGAAAACGTTTCTCATTAAAAATATTAAAAATAAAAAATATCTAAATAAAAGTATGATGCCAATGTAAAAATATATTACTGATACAGTGTGTGTATAAAATTTATGTACTTTTCATCTATAAAAATTATATAGTTAATCTCACCAATAAAATTTTGAATGGGTGATTTTCCTCCAATTTCTCCTAAAAAATATAATATTAATTATTTTTTTAAGTTTATTTTATTTTCATAATTTTGTGAGTATAATAAGAGGCTACATAGTACATATGATAGAAAATTTCTTTTCAAAGATAATGCATGTAATACGAGTAATTTAAAAGGTTAGACAATAATATCAATTATTTAACCATCCCTCAAAGTGATTTATATATAAGATCGGAGAGAACATTTAACACACAAAAAATTGCATCCTGTATCTCGATTTTGTAGACATTTTTCCCTTAAAAAATTAACAAGTAAATGTTGCATAAATAACCATTTCACTTACTTTTTTTTTAAAAAAAAGTATACTTAAGGTTATAATACAGAATCATATTCTAGATATCAAATTTTATGAACAAATTTTCCTTAACGACTTGACAAATAAAAATTTCACAAATGACAACTTCACGAGCATTTAAATAAAAAATCATTATAAAATATAATAAATTGTCTTAGACTTTTAATTAATTATATGAATATAATAATTTATATGGAGATGATGAAAAAATAAAAAAAAATAGTTTTTAATATTTTCAAGCATCACAAAGAAAATCTAGTTTATCCTATGTAGAGTAAGAATGCGTGAACCTTGTGGAGAAGGCAGGATTTGTTCATGTAAAATGATATAGTGAGATGTCGATATATATATTTTTTTTTTGGTTTTAGGAAAAAAAAAAGTTTAGCAAAGATTTTGGCCTAGAGGTCAAAATTAAAAGTCTTCTATAAACTATATATTTTATCCTATTTTATTTATTAATTTTAGAGATTATTTTAGACTAATTTAGACTTATTATGAAATATTTGAATAATTATTTAATTTTAAGAAATAATATAAATCTAAATTAATTATGATAATTTTGGTATTAAATTGTTAATATTTTAATTACCTATTTTGTGATAGATTAATGTTTCCAAATATATGATAGTTCATGATTTCATTTAATTATTACAAATCAAGGAAAAATATATTAGGAAATCTAAGTGCAGAATTATTTATGAAAATCTAAAGAAAACCTAATGGCTAAGTTTGAATAGATCAATTTAATTCTAATATCTTCAAATCTTATATCTTAAGTTTTCTCATGGGAAAATTCTAGAAAAATGCAACTGAAAATGGAAAATCCCCAATCAATATAGCAAATTTGAGAAATCTCAAATCAGTCTGATGTAAGTAGGGACGAGAAATCTAAGATTTTCATATTTCAGTGAAAAGACAATTTTGCCTTTCACCTCTCCCTCCTCTCATCTTGAAATAACAACATCAGATTCTTGATTAACAACACTGGGCGGTGTTGTTATTAGTCCTGAAACTTGTGAATTTCAAATTTATTCCTGGAATTGTTAATGGAGAAAACGGTGTTGTTAATCAAGAGTTTGATATTGTTATTCCGAGTTAAGAGGGAGGAAAAGCTTAAAGCAAAATTGTCTTCTAGCCAAAATTTCAAAATCTCAAATTTTTTGTTCGTACTGATAACTAACTAATTTAGGATTTAATAAAATCGTAATACTGATTTAAAATTTCTTATTTTTAGCTACTTTTTTCTAAAATGTTCCCTTTTCTCATCCCCTATATTAAAATTCACCTAACTACTACAAGTTGGTACAAGCTCTCATTGATAGCTGAAGTGCTCTCTCTGGAGACAAAAATGGTTAGCTCAAGGATAATGAAATCCGGATCGAATTAGCCGGTTATGATAGGAAACTGGTGAACCAGCCAATAAATCAATCCAGTCCAGTTATCACCAGTTCGGTATTTTTCTTTTTCTTTTTTTAATTTTTTTTTAAATTTTATATTAATAATTCTAAAATCTTTAACTTTTCACCTATTTAATCCGGAAGTTCTATTTAACTCCTATTTAACCTATTACCCAACACCTCAGTTAGTTAAATGGTTACCCAAAACCAATTCATTTTATTTTATTTCTTCTCCATAAGCTGCCACCACATCTTTCCACCCACCAACATCAATGTTCTGATTCCATTCCACGCACAAACGACACTCTCAACACCTCATCATTTCATCATTACTTTATTCCGTAGCTGTCACTTGCGTGAATAGTTTGAAGAAGATAAATTCATCGCAGCTTAAGCTTGTATGAGATGATTTGAGAAGAGTACGAACAGAGATAGAGTCTAGAATTTATACTTGAAGATTATAATAAAGCGTTTTTCTTTTTATCAATTTATTTTAAGAATTAGGACTATTTTGTTATAAATAGTTTTGAGTTGTATTATTTAAGAGCAATCTAGTTTTAAATTGTAGATATATCTCTTTTTAAATTAGATTGATATTTAGAGTGATTTATACTTAAGACAATTGTTAGAATTTTTGTTTATAAACTTTTGGGCTGTTAATTGAATTATTAATTGAAATCTCATTATTAATTTAATTGTCCCTTTGGTTTATCCTCTTATTAATTGTTTAATTGAGTTGGTTAATTGTCCAATTTTTTAATTAGAGAATTGTAAACATGATTTCTATAACACCAAAACTTTGGAAATTATGAAGTTGCCACAAAATTTAAAAAAAAATTGCAAACATTTTTTTGGAAAAAAATCAGATAGATTTTGGGAGTCGATTATGCGTGGGGAAGGTGTTATGCCCCCACAGCACTTGGATTTTATTAAAATTAAAAAAAAATTATGAAAATATTTAAAAAATTAACAAAAAAATTGTTTATTTATAAAGTTATATTTAACCTAGAAAGAGAACCTAGGCTCTACCTATTCTTTAAAGAGATCAAAACACATATAATTCAGAAAGTAAAAAGGCATCTCACTTCAATAATCATACCAAACATATTTTAAAATTCACTTTCGTCTTACCCTTCAATTTCAATTCCACTCCTACTTACTTACATAAAAACTTTTTCATTTTACCAAATGGGGCATAATTGTGCTCATAGTGAATTAGTAATGAAAACTAAAAGTATAAACTAAATATATATATATAGAAAGAAGGAAAATAAAAAAAATAATACTGGGTAAACAAAAATCTGGGTTTTTATTATTACCTTCTTTCGGCCTTTGGGACATGATTCCAAGGAATCTAGAGCATGCAAACAGCTGGCAGACTCAAACAAGCCCTGCTGATTTGAGATTTGGAAAACAAAAAAAAATCGTTATTGATTTCAACAACTCCATTATGTACACAGTAGAAATATGCAGCGGGAAAGTAAAGGAGTGAACAAAATATGTAGAATTATATAACAAACTAACAGAATAGTTATAGTCAGAATGTTATTTTTGGCAACCACCTTTGAAATTCTAGGTTTGTCAAAATATGGTTTCATGAAAAAATTGTGAAACATACCCTATTTTATATGAAAAGTATTTTTTTTCTTAAATCATAATTTTAGATTTAAAGATATGGTTTTGAGAAAAAGTTACAATTTTTAGCTTTTTCTCTTTTCTCTTTCTCTCTTTTTTCCAATTTTTCTCTTTCCTCTTTCCCCTCTCTCCCCCCAAGACAATTAAACTTGGACTAGTCATTGAATTGTCATAGGGTATTGGGTCAATAGATCATACCGGAGTCAAATCGGAGCTAACCCGGAACCAAACCGATGAGAAAATAAAAATTTCAGGTATAAAATTATAAATAAAAAATAAAAAAAAAATAATTTTTTTAAAAGATCAGGTACCCTAGACTAGACCAGTGTTTCAACTGATTTGCCGGTTTCCGGACCAATTTTTTTATGTTAGATAATTGACTAATATTATAATTTTACATTTTTTAGATAAATTTATTTCATTTTTTGTATCTTTTATAAAATTAAATGCCAAATAATACATAAAATATAAATCTTATCCTTTATATATAATTATCACAAAACACTAATGTTCTTTTTGGTAAATTGACTATTAAAAAAAATGATTTTTAACCTAATACCCAAACACTCTCATTTTATCAAAATTACTATTTTTCCAAAATCTATTATTCTTAAAATTTATTAAAAATTTTTTTTTTCTATAAACTATTCTCAACAGCTATATCTAAACAAACTCTTAAAAAAAAAGGTGGTTGGCAGTGGTCCACTCCTATGGGTGCTTCCATTCTAAGATCTGTTTGGGAAGACATTTGAAGAGGGAAAAAGCCCAGTGAAATCGCAAAAACCCGATGGTTTTGTTTTCAACTTTTGAATTTCAGCGTTCTGTGATTTATGTTTTGTGAGTGAAAATGACTTGAATCATAATGTCGTACTTTAACACTAATCAGTGAAGATAAAAAAATTGACCCCATTCAAATAGTTACAACGATCCATTGAAATAGTCCATTTCGACATACCTTATTTTCTTACAAAACGGTATATTAAAAATAAATAAATAAATCCCCCGTCACTGTCTGCTTGCTTATGATTTGTAGAATTAATCCGGAAACAAAATTAATTAAATGCAGTTAAAAAAATCGGGCAAAGTGCCGTAGACGAAAAGTTAATGGCGTCGTTGTTGATTGAATAACGGGGAATATGATGAGGCTTCCAGGAAATTCTCATAGAATTAATGAAGTCAACAAAATATTATTTGTGCTCCGAATTCAATCCATGGGCACCCAAAAATGGGACTTCATAATTAAGGGCGGCAAATGAATATTATAAAATTGACTCTTTGTTCACAATAAATGAAGGGTTAGGGAGACCCCATCACTTTTTCCAGAAAAACCATCCCCGCCTGACTAAACCCAAAGGCGTTTTCTTATATTTATATTCGGTTTTATTTATAAATAATTTTTTATTACGTAAAATAAATTAATAGTTAAAAATAATATATCAAAAATATTATTTTTTTAAATATACCCTTATTTATAAAAATTAAAAAAAATATATATAAAAAATACGAGAGATAAGTTTTTTCAATGATTTATTGACTTCATTCATTTAATGAGTTTTCTCTCTCTGTGTCTCCTTACGAATATAACTCTTGGTGTGTGTGATAATTAATTATAAATAATATGTATTTAATATCGATAAAATAAAAAAAAATTATTTTTTCAAACACAAAATGAATGTTGTTTATAAAAGGGATTAATCCCATAAAAATTTTTTTTTTATAAATAAAAATAGAATAAGTGAGTGAGTGTGTGTGAAAAAGGGATAGAGAGAGAGACATAACTAGAAAATCATATAAACCCCCAAGAAGTGAGAGAGAGAGAGAGAGAGAGAGAGACCCCCAAGAAGCTCTTAGTTGAGCTTAAAGGCCGTTTCATCTCTTATAGAAGGTAAAGCAAGTTTGAATCCTTATAAATATATAATAATTGTCATTCTTTAGCTAGTTAGAAAACATCTTTGTTATATTAAAGTTGTAATAATGCTTCTTCTTCTTTTTTTTTTTTTGATAGAAGTAATAATGCTTCTTTAAGTTAGACTCAGATGTCACATGACAATGACACACACGGAAAATCACACAAAATTGTTTTCCTCCATCATCTCCTATGGATAACTACGACGAGGCGGCCAGCTACCTTTTAAAAGAAATCATTCTATTTTTAAATCATTTTACAAAAATATAAAATATGAAGAATTGGGAAAACGTTTCTCATTAAAAATTTTATAAATAAAAAATATCTAAATAAAAGTATGATTCCAGGGTAAAAATATAATACTGATACAATGTGTGTCTAAAATTTATAGACTTCCAATACTTTTCATGTATTAAAATTTATATAGTTCATCTCACCAATAAAATTTTGAATGGGTGATTTTCCTCCAATTTCTCCTAAAAAAATAATATTAATTATTTTTAAGTTAATTTTATTTTCATAATTTTGTGAGTATGATAAGAGGCTACATATAAATATGATAGAAAATTTATTTTTAAAGATAATTCATGGAATAAGAGTAATTTAAAAAGTTAGACAATAATATCAATTATTTAGCCATCCCTCAAAGTGATTTATATATGACATCGGAGAGAACGTTTAACACAAAAAAAAAAATTGCATACTGTATCTCGATTTTGTAGACATGTTTCCCTTAAAAAAATTAACAAGTAAATGTTGCAAAAATAAAAATTTCACTTACTTTTAAAAAAATTATACTTAAGGTTATAATAAAGAATCATATTGCAGATATCAAATTTTATGAACAAATTTTCCTTAACGACTTAACAAATAAAAATTTCACAAATGACAACTTCACATGCATTTAAATAAAAAATTATTATAAAATAGAATAAATTTTCTTATAATTTTAATTAATTACATGAATATAATAATTTATATGGAGATGATAAAAAATAAAAAGAAAATTAATATTTTCATGCGTCACAAAGAAAATCTAGTTTATCCTATGTAGAGTACAAATGGCGTGAACCTTAGGGAGAAGGCAGGATTTGTTCGTATATAATGAAAGGTCAAAATATATATATATATATATATATATATATATATATATATATATATATATATATATATATGGTTTTAGAATTAAATACAAGTTTAGCAAAGGTTTTTGCGTAGAGGTCAAGATTCAAAGTCTTTAGATAAATCATATATTTTATCCATCTTATTTATTTATTTTAGAGATTATTTTGAGCTAATTTAGTTTTATTATCAAATATTTGAATTATTATATAATTTTAGGAAATAATATAAATCTAAATTAACTATGCTAATTTTGGTCTTAAATTGTTAATATTGTAAGTACCTATTTTGTGATTGATTAATATTTTTAAATATATGATAGATCATGATTTCATTTAATTTTTACAAATTAAAAAAATGTTAGAAAATCCTATAGTACATAATTATTTATAAAAATTTTTTAAACAAATTAATGACTAAATTTAAATGTATATCTTCTAAGTTTTCACCTAACTGCTACAAGATGGTACACTCTCATTGAGAGCCGAAGTGATCTCTCTCCGCGATCCGCTCAAATTTCTCGAAACATGCCATTTCCTTGCTTGCCAATTTGTTCAGTTTCGTCTTCGGCTCGGGCTATCGGTATATCCTAAAATTATAAATTTAGGATATATGAGTTATTATTTATACATAACTCATTCTAAATTCATTGTGTTGGTTATCTTGAATCAAAATTATAAAATTACCAAAATACCCCAGGGAGCCGGTCCACGCCCCTTTATACCCGGTCAAATTGTACTATTCTAAAAATCATGACCCAGGCTAATCCTACACAATTTCGCGTGTAGAATCCATTTTTGACCTTAGATTAGTCAAAATCAGGCCCAAATTATGAAATTACCCTTGGCAGCCCCTAACTTAGGGTTTTAAGGGTAGTTTGGTCATTTCACATTCTAAGGCTTTTCTCACTTTGCGGTCTACATGAACCCTATACAATTTTCCCTTCTACACTCAATAGAAACATCAAATCAATGAAATTCTAGACCAAACAGGACGAAAATACCCCTGGACCAGATCTGAAAAATTAAGGGAAAATGTTGTTTCTTGATTTTAAATCCATAAACCTCCTTCTTTTCACCTCTAATCACTTGTTTTATCACTTAAACACCTTTCCCCTATGATTATTAAAAAATTGGGCAGCATAACCCCATAGGGTTTGAGCTTCCCAAAATTACAAATCAAGCCAAAACAACCATAACAACACCAACAACTACCAAGAACCATTAAGAATCAACAAAAGAAGCTAGGTTTTTGAGTTTACCTTGGATTCTTTGACTTTCTCTCTCTAAAAATTCACTGTTCACTATCTCCTCTCTCTTGAGTTGTTTTGAAAAACACGGATTTTATGGAGGAGAAGAGATTAGAAGAGGTTCCCAAGTGATTTAGAAGGCATAAGCACTTAAAATCACACCTCTTACCTTTGATTCTTACTTCTTGAACCCTAGCTCTTCTCTTTGTGCCTTTAAGCTTCTTGAACTCTTCTCTCTTTCTATTTGTTTGCTGCTGATCCTAAATGAAGAGGAAGGAAGAGGTAATAAAATGTTATCATAATACCTCCCTCTTGCTTTTTACTTTAGTACATGTGCTTATTTTTTATTGGCTCTTGTTTTTTCTTCTTCTTCTTGAATAAATATAACCAATTGAATATGTTTCTCTTGCCTTTCTTTCTGACCGGAATAATGAGAAGAGAAGGGATAATGGTTTGCCAAAATATCTCTCTTACTTTTGATAATATTATTGTTTAATGTAAATTTGCATGTGCTTGAATCAATTAGCTATTCTTTTTTCTCTTGGATTAATTATGGCCGAGTATATTTATTTTCCTTCATCTCCTCTCACTTGGACGACATTGAGGGCTCTTGGAAGAGCAAGATTGGCTTCTTGAATAAGCCATTTCCACTTCAACTCTTGGCCTACAATTTTTGAATTTTCAAACTTCCTCTTTTTACTTGGTTTTAATACTTCAACTTGGCATTTGGAATTCATTATTAACCCCCTTTTTCTTCTTAATCAAAGGTGACGTCCCACACACTAGAAAAAGGAAAAAATATGGGCTATGGATTTATGTTAGCCAAATGACTATTTTATCCATATATTTTTTCCCATTTTCGCATCTTGATGAAAATCTGACAGAATTTTCATCAAACTTTGAAAGTTCATATCTAATTGTATAGATATCCAATTGGGATGGTTCCAAAGGATATGTGACCCTTATTAAGTATAGTTTTAAGGGAAAATATATCCTTTAGCCAATTGGAAGCTCAACATTCCCATAATTATTGGTTTTGGACTCTGCCCCAGAAAATCGCCTGTTTCACTGGGTTAACTTCAAAAATACATATCTCTTTGTGTACAGCTCTAAATGGCTTATATGACCTATCAAATTAAAGCTTGATAAGTCTAATTTAATTCTGGAAAGTTTCATAATTTTTAAATATCATTTGCTCATTGAAAAATGTCACTAAATCATGATTGCCAAGTGGAGAAACACACTGGTAGCAAATTTCATTTGTGTTTCCAACATAGTCTTCTTGTGTGACCACTCATTGTCTTGTTTTGTCACTTAATGTAATCTTTAATGCACCATTTTATTTCTTTTTGATGCCACCAAAGGTGTTAAGAATTGTAGGGATTAAAATTGTGCCTTATTGGGATACTTGCTAAACCGGCGCTTAACAGTCTACTTATTGTAGGCTTATTCTCAGTCCTCTTGTCCCAAAATTTGGGGTGTTACAATAATTGCTGTATATGTGGATGATTTGAATATAATTGGAACTCCTGAAGAGCTTCGAAAAGCTGTTGATTGTCTAAAAAGAGAATTTGAGATAAAGAATCTTGGAAAAACAAAGTTTTATCTCGGCCTACAAGTTAAGCATTCAACAAATGGAATTCTCCTTCATCAATCAACTTATGTTGAAAAAATATTAAAGCGATTTTATATTGATAAAGCACATCCATTATCTACTCCAATGGTTGTAAGATCACTTGATGAGAAGAAGGATCATTTTCGTCCTCAAGACAAAACGGAAGAACTTCTTGGTTCAGAAGTACCATATCTTAGTGCTATCGGTGCACTAATGTATCTTGCCAATACAACACGACCCGATATTGCATTTGCTGTAAATTTATTAGCAAGATTTAGTTCTCTCCGACAAGAAGGCATTGGAACGGAATTAAACATATATTCTGATATCTTCAAGGAATAAATGATATGAGATTATTCTATTTTAATGAATCTGGATCACAATTAATTGGTTATGCAGATGCAGAGTTTTTATCAGATCCATACAATGATAGATCTCAGACAGGATATTTATTTACTTGTGGAGGTACAATTGTATCTTGGCGCTCAACAAAACAGACTTTAGCAGCTACCTCATCAAATCATGCAGAGATGATTGCAGTTTACGAGGCAAGTCGAGAATGCGTTTGGCTAAGGTTAATGACTCAACATATCCAATCAGTGTGTAGTTTGTTTCTTGAACAAAAGATTCCAACAATACTATACGAAGATAATACAGTATGTATAGCTCAATTGAAAGGAGTGTACATCAAAGGAGATAGAATAAAACATATTTCTCCAAAATTCTTTTTCACTCATGATCTTATGAAGAGTGGTGACATAGATGTTCAGCAAATTCGCTCATGTGACAACCTGACAGATTTGCTTACCAAGGCACTACCAACTAGAACATTTAAGAAGTTAATGCATGGTATTGGAATGCGTAGGCTCAAAGACATAAAGTGATGTTGTAATCAGGGGGAGTAAATATTGTGTACCCTTTTTCCTTCACTAGGTTTTTGTCCCAATGAGTTTTTCCTAGTAAGGTTTTAATGAGGCACAATATTTGTTCATGGACATCCAAGGGGGAGTGTTGTAAAAATACTAATTGAAGTGGATGTCTATAAACTCCTAACTCTTAACCTTTCATTTTCTACACTCTATAACTTCCAAATCAATAGTCTTTAGGAGTTTTCATAGCCATAATTCAAAGGTTACGATATGCACTCATGAGAATTAAAGTTTTCCATTTACTTTGTGTAACTCTTAGTTGTGGTTGAGAGCCTATAAATAAAGCACTATATATTATATTTTGGTGGCATCTAAAATAAAGAAGATATCACTCTATCTTTCTCTCTAATTATCTCTTCATCTCTTTTCTTTCATCTCTTGTTTTCTTCTATTTTTATAACTCGTTTACTATTATTACGTTCTTTTGGCCTTTTAGACATGATTCCAAGGAATCTAGAGCATCGCAAACAGCTGGCAGACTCAAACAAGCCATGCTGATTTGAGATTTGAAAAAAAAGAAAAAAAAAGTTCGTTATCCTCTTATCCCTTGATATAATAAATCTGTATGACCAGTTAGCGGGTAAGTCATATTCGTAGGTGGTTTCTCTCTTATTTCACTGTTCACATAAACAGTACAGCTCACATGAGACTGTGTGTCTTTGTTCTATTTTTTTGTGGCTCCGATCACTGACTTTTTCTATTGGGGTTTATGTTTTTTGTTTTTTTTTTTTGGATGGATAGATTTAAGTTTAAATTTTAAAATTTTCAACCCATTTTTTCATCTTTCCTTCCCTCCCTTCCATTATGAAACTCATTACCTTTCTTTTTCCTTCCCGACTTCTCTCTACCACCCTTCACAAAAAGTGAATCTCTCTCCCAATCCCTCCATTTAGGCGTTTCAACCACCGTGTTATAGATTTAGAGCATTGTTAGTCCCATTTGTGGGTAACTTTTTTAATCAATTTTCTTTATCTTCATTGATTATTAAACTAAGTTTTATATTTAAAATTTGATGAAGTACAAAAGAAAAAAAATAAAAGGATGCAACGATGATTTCTTCTTGGAATTTTATACGGTCATTAAATTCATGATCTATTTGGAGAAAAAGCATAGTTTGGTTTAAAAAGTCATTACCTTCAAAAGACAATTGTAAAACAGAGAGAAAAATAATTTGTATTTTTTTTGCCAACAGAGAAAATATTTTTTTTCCAGAAGTATCTCTATTGTATTAGATAGAGATAAATACAAAACATAGATTGAAACAGACACCAGACTAACAAAAAGGGGCCTAAGCCCATCTAACACTAATTCAAACACACAAGGACACATGCGCCGCCACTATTACTGTTGGGAAAATGAAGAGCCATTGGAAATCCATGTCCGAAGCAAGGGATAGGGTTTAATGAACTATCATAACAATTCCATCCCTTACACTAAATCATCTGCTACCTTAAGGGATTTAACATAGAAAATAATTACTATATACTAGAGATAGTGTCTGATGGGATTTATCCTATTATTTAGGATTTTTTTTTTATTTGTGATCTTAGTTTGTTGCTTGACTTGAGTCTTTTCTTTTGCTATGTATTTATTTAATTAAATTAGTCAGATCCTATTTATTAGGAAGTCGCTCATTTGGTTGAGAAAGTGGGTCTGTTAGAATCCATTGGCTAGACTCATGGGAGCAGCCAGGATCCGATTATATAAGCCTGTATAAAGACTTCCCTTTGTTTCAAATAAATCATCGAGTTTTTCCCTTTATCTTCAGAGAGTTTATTTTTATGTCTTTCCATTCTCAACAGTGCCTAACATTCTTATACAATTTCCGGGATGTACATTAGCATCTCAAAGGTCATGTAGGCCAGGTCAGATGTGAGCTATTGCTGCTTAATTAGCCTCACTCATTGACGCCTACAAGTCCAGCAAAAACAACAAGAAATTAACGACGGTCATGACTGAGATCAAATTGATTAAGTGCCTGTTTGGATTAGTGGTAAAAGCTATTTTTTTCAACGTAATTTACGATATAGGAGTAAAGTTTATGGGAGGAGTTTTGTCTCAACTTACATTAGCGTACTTTTCTACCGTTTTCTGAAACAGACCCTTAGCCGATCTTGCATGTTTTTTGTTATTACTTTCTTCATTTTTGATATAAAACATATTTACTTAATTTAATTAGATTAAGAGAGCTAGTTAAGTCAATTAATATGGTATATATTTTCTAAAACATCCTAGTCATCTTTTATTAATTCTCCTTCCCTCTCATTTTGATTATTGTTGATGTGATATTAATAGGAACAGTAAAGTAATAAACAGAGAATGAATTTGTAAATATGAATTTCTTAAATCAAAACATGTACAAGTGAGTCTATTTATATATACAAGTATGTATCTTCCTAATTAATGTGATATGATTGTCTAATAATGTTGATATACAATTTTTGATTATATGAGATATGATTTTAACAAAATCTCTGATTATACGGGGTATGATTCTAATACTTTCCTTCAAGTTGGAGCATATATATTGATTATGCCCAACTTATTACAAATATACTCAATCCGTATCCCATTTAAGGCTTCCGTCAGAAGATCTGTCAGCTGGTCATTTGATCGCACTTACCCTGTAGATACAACATTAGATTTGAACCTGTTATGAATAAAGTGACAGTCAATTTTAATATGTTTTATATGCTTACGGAACATAGAGTTCGATACTATATATAATGTTGCTTTATTATCACACCATAGTTTTACAGGTATCATCATGACGATGCCAATTTCCTTTATAAAAAATATGTCTCAAGTATAGATAATGAAAAATGTGTCTCAGGTATTCACTAAAAATGCACTAACACTTTATATATCTATTAGGTACAAATATACTTATAAATATTTAAAATGGAAGTAAATATACCAACACCATTAATTTTGGCCTAACACTGATAGATATACATATGAAAAAAGAGTGCGATCCCACTACAAGTGTGGCCTAACACCATTACATGAAGTGCACATCGTTTAATCACCGAATAAAAAACATGAAGCATTTGAAATGAAACCCAAGCTAAAATCTAAAATGTTTAAAGGGAACTGTGAACTGTCTAGAGAGTTATTATGTTATGGATTAAATTGATGCTAAATACGTGAGTACGTAGAAGCTACAAAAGTTGGGAATAATAGGCATTATTACATATTCTTATAAGCATAACAAAGTCACGAGAGATTGGTTGTATTCTATTGTTGCTTCTTTGCTTATCATACATGGAAAAAGAGAATTTTAAAAGTGTGTATGATTCCAACTTCTCCCATTTATAAATTCTAATGAAGATAAAAGCTGAAATCAGTGTGAAAGTGCAATATGTCTTGCCTTCTAAGAAAAAGGGAATTTATTATTAGTATGACTATTAAAAATAATTATTTATTTTTAGTTAAAGACAAAAAATTATTTCTTGATTAAGTGATGCATTCTTCTTATCTTCTTCTTCCTATGTACACTGCTTGTCATCTTGTTTTCAAGATTGACCTATGCTTTTATCCCCAGCATCTTGTTTTTCTTATTCCTTACGTCACTATGCTTGTCTACCTCTCTCAAACATTGATCTCACCATGCTCTGTTTTAAAGCAAATAAAACAGAGCTTTCTTTTGTGTTTTAACAACAACAACAATTCAATAACTTAATATTCAAAATTCAATAAACTAACATCTATCTTAAATCAGAGATTGATCATTGAGTTTCTTCCTTCCAAAAGAAATTAGTACAAAAGGATTTTTTTTATTATTATCCTGGGAAATAATCCAAAATCCAATTTCCTGAACCTATTCATCCATATCTTCTCAACTGTATTCGCTTCAACATAATAATGCTTTTCTGAACTTATTAGCCCCCAATTTACTCTTTTCTGCATTTATGCGTAGTTCGTGCCATCAAAAGATGCTATCCTTAAGTTACTATGGAAATGAATTCTCAAGACCCATATTATTCCTAGTATTGGAATACGGATCTCATGAACGGTCTAGATTTTGCCTCACTTATACGACACCGTTTTCATTCCAATCAAGAACTCTTTCACCGAATCTGGTTGTCCAATGTTAATTTCTTTCTGGTGTGTGGGTGGTCTGCTTTATATTCTTTTAGCCTAACAAGAGTAAAGTCCCATATGTTTTAGTTTGTTAGAGCTTTTATATAGATGCAAAAGTGATATTTGTGCAATTTACTCTGACGCCAATGGAACATGTGCTAACTCTTATATGCCAACTTTAGACAGAACCAGTATGTAATTATATATGATATTAGCATCTCTAATGCCATGTTGACTAAAGTCAGATGATTGACGCCTACATAATACCTACTGCTGCTTTATTAGCTAGGTTCTTTTGTCTCACTGATTGACACCTAAAAATCTGGTGAAACAAGTTAACCCAATTTTGGCCATTTTCAGAGTTTTAATTTGTAGATGCTTTTGTGAAGTTTTGGTCAGAATATATGTTTTTTTCTAAGTATGTTCAAGAGATTGCACAAATCTCTCACCTTAGACTACTTTTGATTAAGTGATTTTAATATTATTATCTTTTAATTTTCTTGGTGCCTTTGTTCTCTTGTTCATTTTTCCCCCTCTATGTAGTGGGTGTCACCTCTTGTATAACAATGTGCATTTTGTTTTTATGCTCAGCACTTTATTTTCTTTTCTTGTGCTTATTAAATATTTCACAAATAAGAAGTTATAGTTTTGTGCAAGTAGTCAAAAGCCAATCTAGGAACTAATTTTATCTATCCAGAAAAATAAAATAGAAATAAAAGTCCAAACATTGGATGGGATGAGAAGCCGTACAACCTTTTGAGATAAGTTTTCAGGCAGTCTAACAAGGGACACCGCTTATTGATCTCACCATGCTCTGTCTTTTTTTATTACATCACCATGCTCTCTGTTTTAAACCAAGTAAAACACAGCTTTCATTTGTGCTTGAATAACAAATTCTTAATATTTAAAATTAAATAAATATATACAAGTGGCACCCTCTCTCAAATACGAATACTACGCTTGTTCATTTCACCTATTTCTCTTACAGTTGCAAGGGAAGTGAAGAAAATATTGTTGTTTTCGACTTTGGCTTTCTCACATAAACTGGAAAATCATCGTTTGACTCCGAACAAATTCATTGCCGAACTTGTATCATTCTTTGGGCAATAATGGATGGACTATAGTTTTACACAATGTCAAAACAAGTCAGAGAAACCCAATTTGTAATTATTCTTGGATTTTCTTACAATGTCTTGCATTGCATATATAGTAGATATCAGGGGAATCTTTTCCAGTAATCCATTGAAGAAAAGGATCTTCATACAAGTCTATCTTTTTGTTTAAGGGTGTGTTTGGTATGAGGGGAGGGGAGGGGAGGGAAATGGGGTATTTTGCTCCCCTCCCCTTGTTTGGATAACTAAAAATTTTAGGAGGGGAGGGACAATTTTTTAAAATTCTCCCTCCCCTCCCCTTCTAACCCTCCCCTCCAAAATTGGGGGGATTTAAAGGGAAATGTTAATGTTTGAGCTTAAATTGACTAATATGTTCATACCATTTTAAAATATTCTCACAATACCCTTCTCATTATTTAATTACAAAATTATAATTTTATATAGTAAATTTCATTTATAATTATATTTATTTAATTTTTATAATTATAAAATTATAATTTTATGTATTAAATTCCTTATATAATTATATTTTATTAAATATGTTAGAAAGTTATTAATTACAAATTAAATGAAATAAGAGCAAAATTGTCCATATAAAAATATTTCTCCTTCCCTCCCCTCCTATACCAAACATAATACTATTAAAATCCCTCCCCTCCCCTCTCTTTTTGTCAACCCAAACAAGGTAAAAGAAAATCCCTCTCAAACCCTCCCCTCTATTTAAACCCCTCCCCTCCATCGAGCCAAACATAGCCTAAGGGTTTGTTTGGTATGAGGAGAGGGGAGGGGAGGGGAGGGAAATGAGGGGATTTTGCTCCCCTCCCCTTGTTTGGATAACTAAAAATTTTAGGAGGGGAGAGAAAATTTTTTAAAATTCTCCCTCCCCTCTCCTTCTAACCCTCCCCTCCAAAATTGGGGGGATTTGGAGGGAAAGGTTAATGTTTGAGCTTAAATTGACTAATATGTCCATATCATTTTAAAATATTCTCACAATACCCTTCTCATTATTTAATTACAAAATTATAATTTTATATAGTAAATGTCATTTATAATTATATTTATTTAATTTTTATAATTATAAAATTATAATTTTATGTATTAAATTCCTTATATAATTATATTTTATTAAATATGTTAGAAAGTTATTAATTACAAATTAAATGAAATAAGAGCAAAATTGTCCATATAAAAATATTTCTCCTCCCCTCCCCTCCTATACCAAACATAATACTATTAAAATCCCTCCCCTCCCCTCTCTTTTTGTCAACCCAAACAAAGTAAAAGAAAATCCCTCTCAAACCCTCCCCTCCCCTCCCCTCCCCTCCCCTCTCCTCTATCGAGCCAAACATAGCCTAAGGGGTTGTGATTTTCACCGTACTTATGATGTTGTATGAGGGTGTTTGGTTGCAATAATAAGCCCTCATATAAATTGAAATAAAACTCCTACACATATTTATCTCATATACCGTAAAAACTACTTCATAAACCGTAAAAGCTACCTCATAAACTGTAAATCACGATTAAAAAGTACGATTGGAAATTCCAACCGTTATTCCAAACACCCTCAATGGGTTGTACTATAAGAAGTGTTTCTTTTAAAGCATTGATTTTGGTCAGTAATTTGCCCTGTTGTATATCTTCCTTTCCATCCTCTAAGTTCAAATCCAAATGCCTGGAAAATTCACCTCGAAAGCTTTTTGAATTATGGAGGCTTAGTGACAACAAGAAATATGACTTTGTTGAATGTGGATCCTTCCAGTTCAGCGCCCACTTTTTTCACCATTGTGGATTTTCCTGACGATGTTAGGTCAAATTTAACAGTTTGTTAAATTTATACTATTTTTAATTTATCATTGTTATTTTTGTCCCTAACAAAATATTATTATGTTAGACACTATTTGTTAAAAATTCGTTGTCAAATTTACAGCTTATTCCTATTTTTTATACCTAGAAGATTAGTTGGACCATCCACTATGTTAAAGATGCATCTCTTTAGAAATCTGTCAATATGTAGAGTCCACTTTGCCAAGTCTCTGCCTCTTCAATATTGATGCCAACAACTAAGACATAAGTCGTTAAAGCATTTCTCTGTTTTAGCATCAACAGTAACATTAACGAGTTCTTCAGCTTCATGCTTCCATTGTAGTGCTGCAGATGTAACATGGGAAGCGCCTCTTGCTTTATCATTTATTCTACTTACATCACTGAGTTTTGCATTCAGCATGCCCTTTTTGTTCTCAAACTCTTCATCATAACTATTGAAACAACATAAATAATGAACTTAATTTTTCACGAAGTTCACTACACTTTGGATTTCATTCTTTCCAAGTTCAGCAGGGATGCTCTCCATCTAACATCGAATTAAAGTTAGTTAGTATATATATCTTCATATCTTGATTTAAGCTATAAAATATCCACATAATAATTTTAATAAAATGAAAAAAAATAATAGTGGAGGACTAACTGAAATAGGATCAAAATGTATACTAATTTGGTACTCATTATAATCATCACAAAAAGGAAAATACGATAAATCCTAAAAAGGAATTTAGTAGAAATCATATATTAAGACTCAACTAATGCATTTTGAAGCTGGATTTGGATTAGTGGTTCCAAGTAGGAAGTCATTTAGATTACAACAAAGTGTATTCTTCGAAGGAATGGCTCCATGGATAGTGAGACAAGGAAACCATATGATATAGAAGAAAGGAGAGACAATAGTTTTCGTAATACATAAGAACAGACAAATGACCTAATCTTTGACATCCCATATTATGTGCCTTAATAAAATAAAGCTATCCTATTAGTGACCACCATGTTTGACTTAATTACTGTATATGGTGCTTAGCAAAACCCTTTCATAACCATCGTCGGAGAAACTTATTCAAAATGGCATAAAAAAAATTATCCTTTGGTCTTTCTCCACCAATCTTCAAAGGCTTCAACTTTATGAAGTGAAGGTAAAAGATGGAAATATTCACACCAACCCTTCCTCAGCGTTCAATAATAAACAAGAATCCACAAGTTCTTGTATAGCTGCTAGCACTTTGCTTCTTGCCGTGCAGTATTTCTCAACTTCCCGAAATAGTCCCACTCCCATACCAATTCTACTCAAAAGTTCTATAGAATTGTCAAAATCTTTTGGGAACAAAGAACATACCAAGAAAAATTCTTTGCCTTTCTCATTCTTTAGATTATCATAGCTTAACTTCAAACATTTATAATTGTCAAATTTTCATTAACATCAATCATTGACTTAGAATTTTGCAAAGTTTTCAAAGCTTTCCTCCAAACTGCTAAAGGCTGATTTCTTAATGCTCTTGCTACAGCTATAATTGCGACCGGTAAACCTCCTCACTGCTTCACAAAGTTCAGTGACATACCCTTTAAACGACTTGTGGAAGTATTGGCATGCATTAGAAAAAGACCCAATGCTTCCTTATCAGTTAACGTCTCTAGTTGAATAATCCTTTGGCATCCCATTGCTTCATAGATGTGTGAATTACGAGAGATTATCAATACACTACAACCCTTGTGTTGGTGGCCTGATGGAATTCCTATGTCTTTAATAAGATCAAGCTCTTCCCATACATCATCAAGTATTATAAGAAGCTTTTCTTTCTTATCAGTAATTCTAGACCAGATTGTTTTTAAGTGTTCTCCTTCCTTCCCCTCCTCGAATGTTAAATTCAAATGCCTTGCAATTTCACCTCGAATCTTTTTGAAATCAGGAGGATTAGACACAGCAAGGAGGATGACACTGTGTAATTTGGATTCTTCAAGTTTAACACCCACTTCTATTGCCATTGAGGTTTTACCTGTGACCCCCATGCCTTGCAATCCGATCAAATTGCAATTTTCATCTTCTAATGCCTCCAAGAAGGTAAAAGGAAAGTTCTATCGAACTGCTATAAGACCAGCAATGTTATATGGTAGTAAATGTTAGGTTTTAAAGGGACAACATGAGTATAAAATGGGAGTCGCTGAGATGAGGATGTTGAGATTGATGAGTGGCCATACAAGAAAAGACAAGATTCGTAGTACTCATATATGTGAACGAGTGGGAGTGGCTCCTATTGAAGAAAAAATGGTAGAAAATCATTTGAGGTGGTTTGAATATGTTCAACGTAGGCCTTTGAGTGCTCCGGTGAGAAGCGTGGATCAAGCAGGATGGAGTCCGATTAGACGAAGTTGAGGAAGGCCGAAACGAATGCTAAATGAGGTCATAGAGAGAGACCTTCTAATTAATAATATATCGAAATCTATGGTTTTTGACAGAGCACAATGGCGTCGTGCGATCCATGTAGCTGACTCCACCTAGTGGGATAAAGACTTTGTTGTTGTTGTAATGACTCCAAGAGTTCTTGGAATTTCAACTTTCGACTCTCAAAATGAATGAAGTTTGGTGAAGAATGGTATTTTAGACTTGGAAGATCAGCTGGACCTGCCACTATGGTGAAACTACATCTTCCCAATAGTTCTTCAATTTCCAAAGTCTTCTCTGCCAACTTCTTTTGCCCTCTGGTATTGCCAATAGCAATTACGAAAAAATCCAAGAAACAATTTCTTTGTTTTTGTGTCAACCACAATGACATTATCAGCTTCATGTGCCCATTGCTCTGCTTCATTCTTGACTCTTGAAACACCACTAGCATTTTCAATATTTATCTGTACATCCTGTCGTTTTGCAGCTAGTATTTTTTGTTTCTTCTCAAAGTTTTCAACATCATTCTTAAAACAACATAAGTGTTGAGATTCATTTTTCATTAGATCCAACAAACATTGGAGAATGTTGCTTGGAACATTAATAGGGAAGGTCAACATCTAGCATGGATATGAGGATATGGTCAGTCTATCCAACTTACACAGTATACGAATTATGAAACTAGTGGATCCGCAATATTAGATACATAAACAAGATGTCAATAACAGTATGAACACAATGAAATAAGAAACCATAAGTATGTGTACTGACAGTTTTTTCATATATTCAAACACACCACAAGAAGGTGCCTTCAACTACATAGCTTAGCTTCCTCTGTTTTTTGGGTATTGAAATTTGATACTACAGCACACAGACAAATACACAAGTCGAGTGGATCCAAAATATTAGAAAGATAAACAAGATGCCAATAACAATATGAAAACAATAAAAAAACAAAAAGAAACCATAAGAATGTATACTGACTGTTTTTTCATATATTCAAACACCACGACAAGGTTCCTTCAACTGCATAGCTTAGCTTCCTCTGTATTTTGGGTATTGAAATTTGAAACTACAGCTCACAGACAAAATACACAAGTCCTGTTGATTTGAGAAGATAAAAATTAAGATATACTTCAGAACAGGAAGATTTATCTTGTATAATAACTAAAAGTGTAAACTTAATATACAGAAAAGTTCATATAGTAAGTTATAATATAAACACAAAATTTAAAAAAAAAATCCAATCAGAATGCAATTTTACCTCTGAAAGGACATTTAGATGGTATCACAGGCTTTGAGGGTATAGGTAATCTATCCAACTAAACAGTATACAAATAACGAAACTATGGGTCCACAATATAAGATAGATAAACAAGATGATATGAACAAAATGAAATAAGAAACCATAAGAATGTATACTGACATTTTTTCATATATTCAAACACTGCAAGAAGATGCCTTCAACTACATAGCTTCCTTTTTTTTTTTTTTTTTTGGTATTGAAACTACAGCACACAAACAAATACACAAATCCTGTTGATTTGAGAAGGGGAAAAAATCCATATGTACTTTAGAACAGGAAGGTTTTCTCTTGTATAACAACTAGAAGTGTAAACTAAATATCCATAAGAAGTCAAATACCAAGTTATACTACGAATACAAAATGAAAACTAATACAATCAGAATGCAGTTTTACCTCTGAAGAGAAACTTGGATGGCATCAGAAGCTTTGGTTTTTCCCTTCCTCTTTTGATTTGAGGAAGTACAGAGTGATCAATGAATAGAAAAATGGAAGGAATTCACACTCGATATAACAAAAGAGCAAGAAACTTCAATAATGGGAAAGGAAGTGGTAGATGCAGAACCATCAATATAGAATCAATGCCCAAGTCTTCTACCTAACTGCTTTCTCTTGGACCACTTGGAATATGCATTTCACTTATCCTTTTTCTTTTGAGACAAGACAAAATGCCACTAGCTCGTTATTGTCATATTTATTTTAATTTTTTTTCTTTAAGATAATTAAATCTAGAACAAAAATGAGCCAAAACAGCTGGTGAACAATGGAGGATGGGGCCGCTTTTTAAATATATCTATATATATTGATATGTTTCAAGAGTACGGGAGATTTCAAACTCGACGTCAAAGAATAATGTGTGTATATGTAAGCGTATGGAAATAAAAACTGGACAATTTAGTTACCCCATATTTTGGCCTGAATTTAGTTACTCCATTTGAACTTTAACTCCCAAAAAAAATATATTACATTTTGCATCATATTAGCCCTTTTCAACACATGTTCACGTGTATATAACTAAATAAACAACCCCAGATTATCAGTTTTTTTCCATGCGTAATTTATGACATTTTCGCAGACCCCATATCAATAAAAATATTTTTTTATGACAAAACTCATTTGGGGGAATTGCACAATGTATATATATGTACGTACATACATATATGTATATGCATACATGTGTATCAATACATATATGCATATATGTATACGTGTGTGTATGGACTTAGCTTCTCTACTTTTTTTCCCCCTTCTGTCCACTCTCATCCTTTTGCCTTCTTTTATGACCATTGGATTAAGATCCAACATCCCACATAACCAAGTCCCCGCGTGTATATACATTATATGTTCCCTAGTTAATTAATGGCAAGTGGACCTTTTTTTTTACTCGATCAATTTTGTGTGTGTTTGGATGAAAAAAGCAAACCACGGTTTCAGCTTCAAATCATGGTTTGGGAGAAAAACATCCAAACACCTGGAATAAGTTGATAATCTCGTTTGTGCACAAAACCATGGTTTGAGCAATTAAAACCATGGTTTCAAATAAGCTACTCGTGACCTGCTACTATCCTTGGATTCTCTATTTTTTTTTTACCGTTGAGTAATTATTCTCCCTCTCTCCTCTGCCCTGACCATTGTACAGTATTCCCTTTCCCTTGTCTCTTCTATGTGTCTCATCTCCATTTTCTCCAACTCTCGTCTCAAGCTCTAGCGCTCGTCCATCAAGCTCTCGCGCACAATTAGTGTTCCCTTTCTTGTCTTCTGGTGGCCAAGCTCATATCAGAACCCATAAGCCGTCAGCTCCGTTTGTGTTCAGCATCTCGTCCTCCCTGTGGCCAAGCTCAGATCATAACGAAGAAGGCGTCAACTCCATCTGTGAACTGCTTCTCGTCTTCCCCGTGCCCAACCTCATATCAGGTCTGATTCCTCTCTCTGCTTTGTCCTTTTTCTCTGAAATAGTAAGAGAGATAGAGATAGAAGCACATAACAGTGGCATTTTTCTTCATAGAGATGGCGACTAGTGCTTGGAAGATAGGATCTCAGTGACTTTACACCACAATCACTCTCTCCTACTTCTCACAACTACCCTTCATTCTTCTTCTATGCATCATCATTTGTTTCTCGCTCTTCATGTATTTTTCCCCCACTCTATTCCTCTTCACTCACACCTCAATATGAACACTTCATCTTGTTCTTTTTCCATTGCATTCTGACTATTTTAACCCGGTTTCAATGTTTTCTTAGTTTTTCATTTTGCCGATGAAATTGTTTTAATTGATTTAATTTTTTCGTTTTTGGTTCCTGAGGATCACCTTCTGATGTTTAGCTTCCGATTTGGGTCATTTATACCTTTCTCAAAGTTTTGTGGTGTTGTATTCTGATGCTCACTGGATGCTGAAATTGGAGAAACAATTTAGCTTCTGGAAACAATTATACATATGAATAAGGTTTATCTCTATTTTGCACATTGCTTTACTTTGGATCTCAAAAAATACTTGAATTTCAAGGTTTCCTTTGCTTTACCTGGAATGTTTAGAGATATGAGAACAATGTATACTTGTGTTTGTCCTTCTACACTATCTCATCAACCTCCCTTTCGATATGGAAATAATCAATGTCCATGTTTAGATCAGGAATGATGGATGATGATGATGTGGGCTTTGTTGCAGAACTAATCTCCCTAACTCACTTCATCACATCACACATTGCTTCTTTTTCTTATTACTTCTCGTGAAATATAATGTTGGCAATGCTTAAAGTCTCAAGTTCCTGAATTTCTTTTAGCTATTGCTTGCAATTAATTATGTGTTTGATTTAATTCTTTAGAAGGAATTTTATGGTTTACATGATAATTAAAGCATGTGAGAATAGCTGGAAATTATTAGTCTTTAGTAAGCCAAACAATTAGATTAGATGGATTGGCCTTTGAGGTTAAAAATGTTTCTTCCTTTCTTTGTACTTGCTTCTCTTCTTCAAATGCCACTAATGTACCCTCGATCATCTGTGTTTTGGGAATTCCTTTAACTCTAAGAAACGCTCTTTATCTTTTTTTTTCCTGCCTATCCTTAATTAGATCATCAAGAAACATGCATAGTCTTCTTAATTAACCAGCAAAGGGACATGTGAGTAGGGCGAACACAAAGGCATGCCATGTGGTGGAGTTAGCCTTTTTTGGGGGCTTTAATGATGACACTAGTTTATATGCAGCCAACCTATTCACTACCTTAGTTAAAAGATAATGTATACTTGAGCTATTCTATAGTTCCTTTGTCTATATTGAAAGATAATGTATACTTGAGCTACTATCCGAAGATAAAATTCAGTATAGCATGCTCTTATCCTTAAAATTATTTTGTGTTCTGTCATTGTACGTTGCTCATTGGTTAGGCTGTCTTGTTTTATCCTATCCAACTCTAAGCTTAAAATTCCCCCCAATATGTTCCGTTTTTCTGGTGTATGTATGATGTCCTCAATTTTTTCTCTAATGATTTTAGACCCTATTTCATTTTGCTTTGTTCAGCATAACTCCCCTATCTCTTATTTCCCCTATTAAAATTCCCCCAAACTGTGTCATTAGTGAAAAATAATAAAAACATGAGTAAGGACAAGGTGAAAGCTAGTTGGGATGCAATTAGCACAAAAGTCTTCATTGATTTGTGATTGGAACAAGTTCAAAAAGAAACATGGAGAAACACAAGCTTCAATAAGGATGGGTGGAAAGCTATTTCGGATGGCTTTACTGTGAAGACAGGCAGGATGTGTGAGAGGGGTTAATTTAAAAATAAATATGATGCCCTAAGGAAGGAGTAGCAACTGTGGGATAGGTTGTTACATGAGACGGGGGCCGGATGGGATAGCAGCAACAACATCATTATGGCCAATCATGATTGGTAGGACAAGAAAATAGCGGTTAGTAACTTACTAATATGAGTGTAGTTCAAGCTTTCATCCTGATGTGGTGTTATGTAATAATGTAATAACTTTGGTGATGTATGTACAGGAAGTTCCAGGGTATGATAAATTCAGAGCTAGAGGCCTATAACACCATGAAGAACTAACCCAGTTGTTTTCCAGTGTTGCTGCCACGGGCACACAGAGTTGGGCACCTTCATTGATGTCGCTTCCTATTGAGCCTATCCCTGATGATTATATGCAAGAAGGTTTAGGAGATAGCAATGAAGTATTGCGGTCACCAACTGGGTTGAGTGGCGAGTTGAACTCATTCAGTTTCATTAGTAATAGTGGAGGTAGTACGGGAACGGTGGAAAAGGGAAAGGAACCTCTAGCGGTGATAGACTAACCAGTTCATTAAGGGTGAGGAAGAAGGGCGCGTCAATGAAAAAGAAAGGGTCTAACTCTGTGAAAATAGCTAAGGCCTTAATGAAGATGGTTGATACAAATGACACTGATATGGAAGCTTCGCGTGCTGAGAGGATTGCAACTTGTATCGAGAGGATGGCCGCAGAAGCCTAAGCTTATGAGGTTTCAATAGCTGGAGTGATGAGTCATCTCAATGAAATTCCAGAGGTTGTAGGTAATGATGACTTTTATACCAGATGTGCCCAGCTCCTAATAAGGAAACCACCTGTACGGGAAATATATGCAGCAATGAAGAATATGAAGCACAAACTTCTGATCTTTCTTAGGCATGAGTGTTATGGAAATGAATGAGACGTATGTACAATGATGGTGGTTATTTGTTAGTCATGTAATGTAAATAGGATTGACCGTAAGTAGGATTGACTATTATGTGTGTGGTTATTTGTTCTTTTAATGACTATATATGTACGTTGTTATGTTAATGCTCATGGTTGGTTTGAATGACTGATGCAAATTACGTCTTTAATGACTTTATAATGACTAATGTATATGTGCACAAGAATAAATAGGTATAGACCAGATGATCACATTACTCAATGAGCGTAGGAAGCAAAGAATGCGAATAGTTAAGAAAGTTGTCGCACTTGTTGGTGCATATTCTTGACTTTATTTGTCTAAAGAACCGCGACATACCAGTGAGTTCATAGGTGCTGCATGGGTCCATGATATCTTACTGGGTAATTCTACCCTTTGTTATGATATGTTTAGAATGGAACTCAATGTATTTCATGAACTTTGTTGTGAATTGCAATGACATGGTCTAAGAGAGTTTCGAAATGTTGGTATTCATGAAATGGTTGCGATTTTCTTGAACATTGTTGGGTTTGCGTTGTCAAGTAGGCTCCAACAAGAAAGATTTCAGTGCTCTGGTGAGACCATTCATAGGGCAATGCATTCTGTGTTAAATGCATGTTGCTGCCTTGCAATATAGATGATAAACTTGAGAGCATTCATTCAAAGATACAACTTAGCAATAGGTATTGGCCTTTTTTAAAAAATGCTATCGGAGCAATTGATGGTACACACATTCCATGCAAGGTCAAAGCAAAAGAGAAAACAAAATATATAGACAGAAAAGGATTTTCCTCGTAAAACGTGATGGTGGTTTATGACTGGGACATATGTTTCACCTTTGTATTGGTTGGTTGGGAAGGTTCGGCACATAATGCTCACTTATTTGATCATGCAGTGACAACGCCAGCGATGCATTTTCCACATCTACCTACAGGTATGCTTATAATTCATACAATTTCATTATTGTTAACTTCAAATACTTGTATTCACATTAACCGTACGATTTGAACAAGTAAATATTATTTGGTGGATGTTGGTTACCCAACCTTGACTGGGTAGCTTCGGCCATATAGAAGTGAGTGTTACCATCTCCCTGACTTTTATAGCTCATCCAGGCTTGAAAATATGAATGAGACCTTTAATTACTTGCATTTAAGTCTCAGGTGCACCATAGAAAGAACATTTGGTGTTTGGAAGAACAAGTTCATAATTTTAAAGGACATGCATAGCTACAAGTTCCCGACACAGGTTAAAATTTTCTGTGCCAAAATGGCTATACATAATTTTATAAGAAGATTGTCTATTTCTGATCCTAACTTCAAACACTATGACCGGGAGGATTTTGTGTGTGGTGACGATGACGATAACGATAACAATGATGCTGCATAATCATCAACAGTACCTTCTTTAATTGCATCTTTGTCAGACATGACTTCTCTTCGTGATTCTATAAGATATCAAATTTGGTATTACACGCAAGAGCGTTAGTCATGTATTGTTTTTAGTGTTTCAACGTACTTTATTACTTAGTGAACTGTAACTTTATCTCTATTTCGATGTACTAAATTATTGAAAAACTATTAAATGTTAATGTATTTGTTTCATGATGAATTTGAGGTTTCTAGAAATGTTGTTACGACTAATATATCACCTGTTAGTGAAAGAAAGACAATGTCTAAAGGAGAAAGGCAAAAACAGATTGTATTAACTGTATTGAAAAGGCGGCTCCATATATTATTTTTAGATATCAACTATTGAATTATGAATTTTCAATATATAATTTATTAATATATATATATATATATATATATATATATATATATATATATATATATATATATATTTCTATGTATGTATGTATGTACAATTCATTTATTTTTCTTGTCACAATTTATAATTTTTTTGGACAAATTTAAAGAGTTTTTGGTTTTTATTGTTCAATTTTATGTTAAATAATACCTAAAATATAATCTAATCTTTTACATGTAATTATTATAAATTATTTTTTACAATATATATATATATATATTATAAATTTTTTAGATAGATTTATGCCATTTTTTGTATTTATTATGAAATTTACTACTATATAGTACATAAAATATAATCTTATCCTTTATATGTAATTATCACAAAAGTTAATGTCCTTTCCAGTAATTTGACCATGAAAAAAAGCTAGTCTGATCATAATATCTAAACACTCTCATTTTATCAAAATTACTTTTTTCTTATAATCTATTCTGCCAAAATCTATTCTCAAAAATCACTTTTTTCACTTTTTCTCTATAAGTTATTCTCAAAAGTTAGTTACAAACACACACTTAGTGTTAACTTGCCCTTTCAAGACCAGAACAAGAAAATCTCAAACATTCCCACATCACTGATCATGGAAACTTTTAATTGCTCTTCGTTTCGCAAATACAAAACATCCTATAATCAAAAGCTGAAGAGTCCCAGAGCAGAACTTCTGAAATAAGAGAAGAAAAAATATATACTCATGCGCTTAAGATTAGAGACTTCCTTATTGATCTTGCTGAACTACTACCGCAGATTCCCCGAACAAGTTTATCTACAGACCATAACGGGGAATTGAAAGCTAAATAAGAGTGAATAAAAAAAAATAAATGCAAAGCACAATATTATTGTGAAGGAAAGAAATAGGGGTTATAGTGTAGAAAGAAGAGTACCTTTTATCCATTCCTTATCGAGATTGATGGGCTCATCGTCGCCGGCAAAAGGACGACGCTAAGATTGCCAGATTAATTTAGGGTTATGGCCCTTCTCCATCCTTAATCGATTAATGATCGACATTCCTATCAATAAGAGATGGAACCTATCCGGCAGCAGCGAGATTTTTCAGTCCTCTTTTTATTTACAAGAGTGAACTGAGCAATCAGAGATGCATAAAGAATGGGAGAAGCCTTTATAAAGAATTTTAAAAATATTAAAAAATATATAAAGATGTTTTAAATAGGAAAAATTCCATTTAAATACATTGTGAACTTTCAAAACCCCAAAAAGTCTAAAAACATATGAAAACTACAAATAGATAACTATGGAGAAATTTAGGTTTTTGAAGTTTGGATTTTTTACCAAAATGCCTCTCACATTCTTTCTCTCTCCTCACCCTCTCTTCCTCTTTCTCTTCCCGACATTTTCGTCTAGCCATTTGAAACCTTGGGCCTCACATTCTCACTAAAGAAGATGACCTTCTTCTTTCCATCCATGACACCCCTCTCTCTCTCTCTCTCTCTCTCCAAAACAAAAATGAGAAGCATTTGAAGCAGGAAGGAATTGGTTGGGTGTTGTGGTTCTGAGAGGTAGTGTTAGAAGAGAAGATTTATGCAGCTTAGGGAAGAGTTTGGTTGAGGATATTGGAGAAAACCAGGAGGTTGAGGAAGAAGAAGGTAAATAGTAGAAGATGATGAATAGTAATGAGATTGACAAAAGGAGTAATAGAATTGACAAGTTTAGTAATGATTTTAACAAAATCCGTAAGTACTAACAATATATATAAAAGGATTGACACCAATTGAGTAATGAGATTGACAAAACCATTACTAAACTTATAAGACAAGTTTAGTAATGGTTTTGACAAAAAGAGTTTGTTGATGAAAACATGCAAGTTAGGATTCACTAACATTTATAGCATTTCACCAAAATTCGTAATGGGATTGACAAGTTTAATAATGGTTTTGACAAGAGTTTGCTGATGAAAACATACAAGTCAAGATTCACCAACATTTGTGACATTTCACCAAAATTCGTGACGGGAACTGAAAACTGAAAACATTTGTGACATTTTTTCAATCTCATTACTATTCGCTAGAAACTGAAAAAGTCGCTGGAAAATTCATAACTTGCTTGAAAACTCATGAACTCGCTAGAAACTGCAGAACTTCGCCGGAAACTGAAAAAGCTCGCTAGAAGCTTGTTTCTTCAACCTTCGACGACAACCGGAGTAAGAACGAAAGGATCTCTGGTGTGTCGTCTCTATCCTGTATTTCTCTTTCTCTGTTAGAGTGGAGAGAGAACGCAATCTGAACTAAAAATGAAAGCTCACTCTTCTTCTTTAATCTTGTAGAGCTAAATGGAAGATGGAAGCTCACTCTTCTTTTTCTTTAATTCTATGGAGCTGAATGAAAAATGACAAAGAAGGAGAAGAAGAAAAGAGAATGGAGTGGAGAGAGAAAAGTGGAGGAAAGGGTAATTTGATCTTTTGCCCAAATATCCAAAATCCAGATTCTTACCTAGGTACCTCTCTGTACTTTTTCATATTTAGTAGACATTTCTGGGTTAAGTAAGTTTATATGGTATTTTAATGGAATTTTCCCTTTTAAATATTCATTATTTCATAGAAATGTGAGGTCTAATTTATCTTTGTAAAATAAAAAAGACCCAAATACCTTCATATATATGCTTTTTTTAAAGGAAAAGGGAGAATTGCTAAAAACTACCTTGCAAGCAAATTAATTGCTGATTGCTACCATTGCACATGATGGGTGATATGTTGCATACAGCTGGATGATATTTTGCACACGAGAGATGTTGTTTGCACATTCACAGAGATGAATTTTGCACATGTGGATGATGCTTACACATAAGTGGTGCTTGTTTGCACCCGTGGTACCAATCAACAAATAATTTCCTTATAAGGTATTTTTGAACCATTTTCCTAAAATTTAATATGCAAATCTTTATATTTTCATTCCATTTTAAATCGTGTCCCAAGACCTTTTTTTTTTCCTTTTCTATAGAGTTCCTTAATTTTCTAAAGTTAAATCCGCTGCTCCTTTTCTCAAATGAATGGTAACAGTGTTAAAACTTCCAAACCGGGTGATGCTGCGTTTCACTACCGTTCACACGGACAACATTTGTTTATTTTTGTTTCACGTTTTCCAAATCTAAATGTTTTCAGATTTCGGTTTATTTGTCCATTTTCATATTTGTCGGTAGAAGTTTGGATTCAATCTTTGCTTCAGTTTTGTTCTTTGAACTACTTGTTTCAATGGAAGAAAAGAAACCAGTTTTTTCATCAATATAAAAATACTCCTACCTTCATGTTTTTAATTGGGTATGATCCATAAATTGCTATTGTTTGTGCTTGTGGGTGTAATCCAATCCATATTAAATTATGGTGAAGATTGGATGGGTGGAAGAAGAATCACGTGAAGATGAAGAACTCAATGAAGAAGATGGAAGAGAAATAGAATTTATCTAAATTCTAAACTCATCATGAACTTGACCGAGAAAGGGATTTAACAACAATTGAAAGAGGAAACTAAAAGCTACTCGGCTTGTCTGTTTTTTCCACCGTAGATAGGGATTTAACAACAAAGTAGTGGGTCCCCTTGATTTTTAATACTTTTTGCGAACAATGTTAAATAAGTGCCCTGTGTTATAAAAATATGGATAATCTGAGAGAGAAGAGAGAAATTCTAGAGAGAAATCAGAGGGAAATTCTCATTCAGTTATGTGTACAGAATTCTCAGCCCAAAACTCCTATAAATAGTGAAATACGCGTATGAACAGTAACTGCCACAGTAAACCGCATATGCTACAGTGTTTCTACAGTAAAAATGCGTATGAACAGTACTTTAACTATTGATGAATAGTGCCATCTGATCTTATATGCCTAGCTGACTGGGAGAGTAAATTGGTTTAGATGAGGGTTAATGGACATCCACATAATCAATATTCATAACACTCCCCCTTGGATGTCCATTATGAATGTGCCTCATTAAAAACTTTAACTAGGAAAAACCCAATGGGATAAAAACCTAGCCAAAGAAAAGAGTACATCATTCATTGATACACTGTCCAGTGCTGCCTCATTAAAAACCTTTCTAGGAAAACCCAGTGGGACAAAACCTAGATAAGGGAAAAAGAGTACAGCGTGTATCGACTCCTCCTTTTAACAACATCAATTGATATCTCTGAATCTTCGAAGGCCAATGTCATAGACAAGTTTTTCAAAGATTGTACCTGGGAGTGATTTTGTGAATAAATCTGCTAAATTTTCATTCGAACAAATTTGCTGGACATCTATTTCACCATCCTTTTGAAGATCACGAGTAAAGAAGAATTTTGGTGAAATATGCTTCGTTCTGTCTCCCTTGATATAGTCTTCTTTAAGTTGGGTAATGCATGCAGTATTATCCTCATATAGAATTGTTGGTATCATTTTGCCCAAAGATAAATGACAAGTTGTTCGTATATGATATATTACTGACCTCAACTATACACATTCTCGACTTGCTTCATGCATTGCTAGAATTTCTGCATTGTTTAAAGATGTGGTTGATATAGTTTGTTTTATTGATCGCCATGAAATAGCTATACCTCCACATGTGAACAAATAGCCAGTTTGTGATTTACCTTAATGTGGATCAGATAAGAATCCAGCATATGCATATCCTACCAGTTCATGCTTAGATACATTTGAGTAGTATAACCCCATGTCCATAGTGCCTTTGAGGTAACGAAAAATATGTTTTATTCCATTCCAATGCCTTCGTGTTGGTGAAGAACTATATCTTGCTAATAAATTAACAGCAAAGGATATATCAGGACGTGTGTGATTAGCAAGATACATTAGTGCTCCAATAGCACTAAGATATGGTACTTTTGGACCAAGTAGTTCTTCATCACCTTCTTCGCTGATTACTCGTGGTCGGAACGGATCTTTATCTGGCTTTAGAGACCTTACAATCATTGGTGTGCACAATGGATGAGATTTATCCATATAAAATATCTTTATGACCTTTTTTGTATAAGTTTCTTGATATACAAAGATCCCATTTTTGAGGTACTCAATCAATAATCCAAGACAAAATTTTGTTCTTCCTAGATCCTTCATCTCGAATTCTTTCTTTAAATAATTAATTGCCTTTTGAAGCTCTTCAGAAGTTCCAATAATGTTGATATCATCAACATAAACAGCAATTAAAGCAAATTCACTGTTAGATCTTTTTATAAAAATGCATGGGCATATTGGATCATTTTTATATCCTTCTTTCAACAGATATTCATTAAGACGATTATACCACATGCGCCCTGATTGCTTCAGGCCATACAGGGACTTATTTAACTTAATTGAATATTGTTCTCGAAAATTTGAATTAGATGCTTCTGGCACCTTAAGTCCTTCAGGGACTTTCATATAAATATCATTGTCAAGTGACCCATATAAATATGCAGTTACGACATCTATTAGATGCAGATCAAGCCCTTCTTTTACTGCTAGGCTAATTAAATAACGAAAAGTAGTTGCATCCACTACAGGTGAATACGTTTCTTCAAAATCAATGCCGGGTCTTTGTGTAAAGCCTTGGGCTACAAGACGTACCTTATATCTTATTATTTCACCCTTTTCATTTTTCTTTCGTACAAAAACCCATTTACATCCAATTGGTTTTACATCTTCAGGTGTAAGGACTACAGGTCCTAACACTTTTCATTTTTCCAATGATTTCAATTCTGCATTAATGACATCTTTCCATAGGGACCAATCTTTTCATAGTTCACATTGATTTATACGAGGATCAAAATGAGCCAATGATAATTTATTCTAGCTAATTTCCTTACCCAGCTGTTTATTCTCTCCCCCTAATATTGGGAAAAGTGATTCATCAAAATGACAATCGGCAAATCATGCTGTAAATAGGTCTCCCGTAGATGGTTCTAAATATTTTATGATTGAAGAAGATTCATACCCAACATATATTCCCATCCTTCTTTGAGGACCCATTTTAGTTCGTTGTGGTGGTGCTACTGGCACATATACCGCACACCCAAAAGTCCTTATATGGGAAATATTAGGTTCCTGACCAAAAACCATTTGTAAAGGGAAAATTTTTAAGTAACTTGTTGGCCTGATGCGAATTAACATTGCTGCATGCAAAATGACATGGCCCCAAGTAGAAATTGGGAGATTAGATTTCATAAGTAAAGGTCTTGCAATTAGTTGCAACCTTTTAATCAATGATTCTGCAAGTCCATTCTGCGTATGAACATGAGCTACAGGATGTTCAATATCAATTCCAAGGGACATATAATATTCATTAAAAGCTTTTGAAGTAAATTCACCAGCATTATCAAGACGTATTTTCTTGATAGGATAGTCAGGGTAATGTGCTCTTAATCTAATCAATTGAGCAAGTAATCTTGCAAACGCCAGGTTGCGAGAAGATAATGAACACACATGTGACCATTTAGTTGATGCATCAATTAAAACCATATAGTACCTAAATGGTCGACATGGTGGGTATGTTGGCCCACAAATATCTCCCTGTATCCGTTCTAGAAATGTGAGAGGCTCACTTTCTACTTTGCTTGGTGAGGGGCAAATAATTAATTTTCCCTTGGAACATGCAGTACATGAGAAATCATGGGATTGTGGTATTTGCTTACACTTCAGGTATGTCCACATGAATTCGTAATTATTTGTTGCATCATAATTGAACCGGGATGGCCTAACTGGTCATGCCAAACATTAAATTCATTTGTAAACTTCTGGTTTACATTAGTAGACTTCTGGTCTATATGAGTGAGCTTCTGGTTCTTAATAACATGTGATTCAATTGTGTTTATAAATGTATAATATAAGTCAGAAGAAAAAGAAGGACACTTTTCTAATATGCATTTTCTACCAGCAACTATTTTTGTAACAACAAGATATTCTTTATTATTTTTAGTTGTTGTTTCTATATGATATCCATTTCTGCGGATATCTTTGAAACTTAATAAGTTTCTTCTAGACTTAGTAGAATAAATTGCATTATCAATACATAATTTTGTTCCTTCAGGTAACAAAATATTAGCTCTTCCGAAGCCTTCAATCAAATTTATACTACCAGATATAGTCTGAACATTAGCTTTTTGCATCACCAAGGAAGAAAAATATTTATCATTTTTGAGTATGGTGTTGGTTGTTGCGCTATCAATGAGACATAAATCTTCAGGATTGATGCCAGTAAGATTCATTCTTCATTAAAAGAAATATAAAAACATAATTAAGATAAATACATTCGATAAAAGTAACATAAACGTTCAAATAGATAAATAATTATGCTAAGAAATCAGCAACATCCAAATAAGTAAAATCCAAGTTTCCATACTCAGAATTCTTAGCCTGATCCATATGATTTACTTCAGTTGTTGATCATTTACCATTATTTTTATTGATTCTTGGTAAAGATAAACTAGGTGTCTTGGTGTACGACAGGTACGAGACCAATGACCCTTGCCACCACAACAATAACATGGATTTTCAACATTTTTATTTTGCCCACTATTTTCTTTTTTATGATTCTTATCAATCTTTTCCTTACTTCTGGTAGGAATTTGAACCACCACGATTTTGACCATGGCCATACTTATGGCTATAGCTACGTCCATGGCCACAATTAGATTCATTTATTACTACATTCACTTCTGGGAATGGAGTTAAGCCTGTTGGACGGGCTTCATGGTTTTTCAATAAAAGCTTATTATTTTGTTCAGCCACAATGAGGCAAGAAATTAATTTAACATATTTCTTAAACCTTTTTTTTCACAATATTGCTACTGCAGGAGCAAATTGGATGTATCCATTTATACAAGCTTTTAGAAGGATGACCATCTTCTGGTGATCATACATTTATTTTAAATTGTTCCAAAGAACAAGTGGGTTTTTCATGGCCAAATATTGAATTTTAAGACCTTTATGCAAATGGTGATGTAGAAAAATTATGGATCAGACATTTAAGATAAATAATTCTTTTTTGGTAATAACAAGAGCCATAAATTTATATATTACAAAATTTAACTTAGTTCAGAATAATGTAATAAAAGGGGGGCATTCATAAAATATAAAATATAAAAATGCAATATAGTAACAGGAAATTTATAAAGACAATAAATAATTCATAAAGTAAGATATTGCAACAAAAATTAAAACTTTATGGCTTCGGGCCATTTAGTTCTTATGGCTTCAGGCCAAATAGTCTTATGACTTTAGACTAATTTGTATCATGGCTTCAAGCCAATTAATCTTATGATGAGAAATTAAATATATATGGCATCTAATCATTTATCTTCAGGATAAATAAAAGTTATACATAGCTTGTGGCTGTGATATATATGACTTCTAGCCATATAATAAGGAATCATATAGATATGGCTTCTGGCCATATAATAGGAGATCATAGGGATATAGCTTCTGGCCATATCATAAAAATTCAAATAATATGACTTCTGGTCATATAATTTCAGGAATTGGATGTGGGTGGCTTCTGGCCATAATCATAATAATAATATAAATGAACTTGTAAATGATATATATAAGATATAATAACAATAGTGATCTCCAATCCTAGCCATGGAACCCGATGTTCATAACAATCGGTAAAGATATATTTCTTAATTCCATATAGTGGCTCAGATTATCCCAGATCTATGAAATAAAGATATTATAAAATAAAGTATAAATTATCAAAGAAGCTATAAGAATATCATACCTTTGGCAGAGCTTTGTGCTGATAACGTGTTATAAAAATATGGATAATCTGAGAGAGAAGAGAGAAATTCTAGAGAGAAATCAGAAGGAAATTCTCATTCAGTTGTGTGTACAGAATTCTCAGCCTAAAGCTCTTATTTATAGGAAAAAAACGCGTATGAATAGTGAAATACGCGTATGAACAATACTGCTACAGTACTACTACAGTAAACCGCATATGCTACAGTGTTTTCTACTGTAAAACGCGTATGAACAGTACTGCTACAGTAATAAACAATACTTTAACCATTGATGAATAGTGCCATATGATCTTATATGCCTAGCTGACTGGGAGAGTAAATTGGTTTAGGTGAGGGTTAATGGACATCCACATAATCAATATTCATAACACCCTATTTATTCTTGGTCTCGTACTTCTCCGAAGACAGTCAACATCAGCGGGGAAAGAGGCTTGATCAGTGGGTTTCGGAAATGGGTTATATTTAAAATATGTTTGGGAGAGAAAGTGTTTATACGTATAGATTAAGATAAGATTTCTCTCATATACTTACTTTGTATACTGTAAATTATAATTGAAAAGCTGTTTTTAAAGATATCAATTACTATTTTAAATAAATACTTAGTTAAACGCACCGCATGGAAGAAAATCACTTTACTGAATTAAAATCTTCAAAATTTATAATATATCTTCCCATGTATATAAACGCCTAATTGGAACTTAACAGCTTGGTAAGCACGCCACTCACCATCAACTAATGCCCCATTTGGTGTAATATCTTAATTTTTATATTTGGATTTAATTATAATTAAGAAAGAATTGATCATGATAGATAAATTTATCATATAATTATCAAAATAAATATTTTTATTTAAATTATGATTTGTGATAATAAAAGAAATTAGTAGAATAAAAATATAGAAATAATAATATTTTATTATTATTGTTATTGTTAATATTATAAAAATAATAATGGAAAGTAAAAAAGAGAAGAATTTAAAAAAATTAATTAAAAATAATAATAATATAAAAAATGATTAAAATAATGTTATATATATGGTAGCTAAAGGGGCCACACAGCCCCATCCCTTTAAGGCAAATAGCTTGTGTGCGTCGTTGCTTCATCTCAGTTTAGATTAATAAAGTACTTAAAATCATTTATAATCATAAAAATCTCTTCATAAATTTTTTTCTAAATAATTTTTTATTTGTTATAATCATAATTTTCTACTACTTAAAGAATATTTTGGGATAAGGTTTTAAGGCAAATTTTAAGTTTTATCAATATATGACTATAGAAATGTAAAAGATAATTAATAGTTGATTTTAATTAGTTTACTTTTATTATTTAGTTGGTATAAGATTTTATAATGAATTTTCTATATGATCAGCCTATAAATGATTCTACATTGGACTTTTTAATTGATTAAATTTGGATTATATGATTTATTTGAATTATTGAAGGTATTATTAAAGTTTTAATCAGTTTATATTTTTTTATTAAAGTAAAGATTTATGATTTAGCTATTTTATACCCTAAAAATAAAATTGGGTATATTATATAATGGAATGAAATTGAAGATAATCAATGACTTAAATGGGTTGTTTGAGTTAAGAAAAATATTTGAATTAAATTTGAAATAAATAATTAGGATTTTAGTGGGAAAATGGAATTTTTAAGTAATTAATTCAAAACTTTAAAATTATAGAATTAATTTAAGTAAGTTAATTATTCTAATAACTCAAAAGAGTTACTATTGTATAGTAAATTGATTGCTGTAGATTAATTTTAGTATGTGTTTTAGCTCTTAGATTAGGAGTAGTGTGGTTATAATTTATTTTGGTGAGAGGTAACCACTTTCCTTTTATTGTGCATACTTGTATGAGATTTGTAAGTGATTTTTAACTATATAAAACTATTAAGCTATGTTGATAATGCAATTGTTTTGTGGAACTTATTTTTATGGAGGAATGACTAGTGATATTATATTTATATAAATTGGTATCGATTTATGAGATTAGAAAGATTCTCTTGATAATTTGTAAATTGATAATAATATGTGATAATCCATTGTCATCATATCTCTTAAGTATTAATATGAGAGGGAATAGTGGATGTGGATTTGACAACAGGTTATTTAGAGAGGAAATAATGGGTGAATTTTTATACAAAAAAAGGAAATAAATTGGTGGACTTCTAGGTGTACACTGGTTAGTTCTTTAGCTCATTTGTGTTTAATAGGGCCTTGACACCCTACTAATGTATAAGAGTAGGAACCCATGGTCTAGTCTTGTGTTCTATGGGTTTTTGCTGGTCAATATCACTTGATTAGTGAACAAGTTGAGTTGAACTACTAGTTATATGAGTGAGTACGAGCACATGGATTCAGTTAGAGGAAATAAGACAGAGAGGAAATAAGGGAGGATAGAGAATAAATTCTTGTGTAATGATTCTTGTATACTTATATGATAAATATAATAATGAGTTTATAATCTTGAATTGATATATTTCTAAATATGTAGCCATGTGACATTTTCTTTGTAGTGATATAATCTTATAATTGTCTCACTTGACACCTTACGAGCACTTACTTGTATGTTTGATGAGATTTATTGTTGATTACTGAAGCTTTTGTCTTGTAATATCCTGAATTTTGGAGCTAAAGGCTAAAGCATAAGTCTAAATAAAGTAGACTATCAAGCTCATTTTAGTAAAGTCCCAAAAAATAATAAGGGAAAAAATGACTATTAGAAACCGCACCCAGAATAGAATATGAATTTTGGTGCGAATTAGTAGAAATAAAGTACCTGATTCTTTTAGGATGTGTCAGAATGACATAGAACCTAACTTGGATTCAAAGGAAAAGGGAAATGGTGTCTAGAAAGAAATAAGAAAGAGAACTAAAAGAATTAATGGCACATGAAAAAATATTGTCATAATCAAGGGCAAAAGAGACAATTGCTACTTGATTTTGAGGTTAAAATTAGAAAGCAAAATGAAGGATAAGATTTGCCCTTGGAAAGCAAAAGCAATTATGAGGGTTGAAAAGAAAATTTTTCTCTCCCTTTAAGCCATTAAAACCATCCAAACAAGGCAAAATGGGAAGGGAAAACTTGGTCAATTAGTCCAAGTTTGGCCTAAGTTTCCAACTTGGCAATTAAGTGGCCAAAGGTAAGGTAAAGTAAGGAAATTGAGTTGAGTCAACACCTTTTTTCTCCATTTGGCACCATATTTTCAGTCAAAAAGAAGAAGAGGAGAGGAAATAAAAAAGGCAACTCAATTGATTAACTACACATTAGTCAATTAACCCTTCAACTTTACAAGAAGCAATTATGGCCACACAATATTTCCTCCTTTTTCTTAGTAATTTTCATCCAAGGGTATTAAAAAAACTGAAGTGGATTCATTTTAATATATTTCACTCTCTCTCCAAGCTCAAAAGCCATCCATAAGTGATGAGAATTGTTGAGTTCTCACAAAATAACCAGTTTCAATGAGGATTTGCAGTACAGAGAACCTGGATCGTTTCCCACAGAATTTACATGCAGTCTAGAACATTCAAAACAATGATCGATTGGGGGGGTTTTAATTAAACTATTATCGAATAATAAATTCAGATTAAAGACAGAAATCGAAAACGAACTAGATCAAACAGATTAAAACGACTGACCATAGGATTGAGATTCATAGTTTCCTACCATCATCGGATGAAGATTATAACGAACTCGTGATTGGATCTGGACGAACCGAAATCTCTGTGTTCGTCCAGAAAATCCCTCGACTAGATGATCGTCTAGGTTCTGTTCGTATGGGTGGCGTGCTACTGTACAATCGTTTAGTAGCACTGTAACCCGATCCGAATTGTGTCCTTGGGATGTACCGATCCGAATATTAAAACAAACATTCGAACTATTCCAGAAATCGGATCCGATTAGAGTAAATAGAAAAAAATTACGTTACCGGTTAAAGTATGTCCTCTGATTGGAAACGTGAATCCTCAATCCATAGGTCAGTCACAGAAACTTAGCCGGACATGGCTGGAAAATCCGAAGAATGAACGAAGAACATTTCATAGAATTTAGAACTTCTAATTTCAATCCAAAAATGTCCACTAAAACATTATGTCTATTGTTTCAGCTAACTTAGGTTAAAACCTAATTGTCAAATGGGCTAGAGCCCATTAGTTCAGCCCAAAACGAAAATCCATACTAAATAGTGCTTCATTACAAAATTTGGGCCCAATAAAAATCCAGAAAAATACATATAACATTGGCTGCATTTTTGACTATCCTCTTGTCTGAATCTTCTCTTCAAGTCTTCATATCAATTGTTGCCCTCTAAATCATCTAAAAAATGAGACAAGAATGAGATCATTCGGATATCTGGTTCAAGAGTTAAGATCAAAATAGAGAAGGGTTGTAAATCTGGAATTTTTATTATTAAAATATGTTAAATCCAATAAAACACTCAAAGCCCAAATAAGCATAAAAGCCCATTATTTATTACTAAAAAATCTAAATTTATTAATCAAGAGATACAAATGAGTGTAATAAATATTCAATTATCAATAAGCTCTAAAAGGAAAGAGAAAGAAGACAAGGTTAAGGTGAGAACTTCTACTTGAATTTTCACCTTGAAAACCCCTTCTATAGCTCAAATACTCTTCATATATATTGTTTCCCTTGATGATAGCTTCATTTCTATGGTTTTATATTTTTAAGGGGAGGTGTTTGGAGTCATCTTGCAAGAGTCAAAGTTGGAGAATCAAGAAAAAAGCTCAAAAAAGAGCAAGAGGTGAGCTTTAGCTTCATTTTGAGCTATGAATTGTATTGATTGGTTGAGGATTTAAGAATGTGAAATTCTGCCCTAATTTCATCCAAAGAGTTTATTTAGGGTTTCATCATGATTTTCTCATATACATGTGGTTATATGAGGTTTGAAAAGCATATAAACTTAGTATAGTGAATAAAATGCAAATTGGTAATTTGTTGTTTAGAAACCCTAATATTTTGGTTAGAATAGGGCATGAAAAAAGAATGAGAATTTTTAAAATTTGAGGTTTCTAATGGATTCCTTAGCTAAAATTTTGTGAGGTTAAGGTGTGGTTATGATTTTAGAAGAGTTTGATTGAAAACCCAAAAAATTGAAGTTAAAGAAATAGTGCTATCAGATTTCATTTCTGGAGGCAGGTTTTCTGTGATGTTTTTTTTAGTAGTCAAATGTTATCCAATGACAATAAAACTTTTCATAATTAAAGTACATGTCCTAATTTTTAATTGGCATATAATATGTGCCATTTGAGTAAGTAGATTGTGAGTTATGAATTTTTGAAAATAGACATTGAATCTAGAATCAATTCTATGCTAGTAAGAATTAATTGAGAATTATGGAATTCTAGACGTGTAATTGGTAACTGGAGGTTTTTTCCCCTTGTAATAGACTTAAAGAGGGTCAAATAGAACTTTGAATCACTCTATTTGGAATTTTGTAGATTTAGTTATGCTTTTTGGTAGTTCAGCCAAGAAACAGAGGAATTCTTGGCTGCGGCCAGAGGAATTCGTAGTCGTGGCCTAAAACCTTCTATCCTCTTTTGGCTACGGCCAAAGGATTTTTTGCCTCAAATTTGAGCATTTCATGTTTTTCGAAAGAAATCAACCTATTTAACCCTTCCTAACTTCTTGGGCCTTAATATATACTTCCAATGACTTGCAATCATGGCTCTAATAATGTGATTGAGTATCTAAGGCCATAGACAAGTCAAGAAAGAAGAATAATAGAAGATACTTCAAGCAATTCCAATGGTTGGAAAAAAAGGGGACAATAAAAAGTACATTAGTCCAAAAGGTAGTGGACTTACTTAACTCTTATGCATTTGATGTGTATGCTATGTATTGATGTGTGATATTGCTTTGCTTGATTATGTGAAGCATGAATAAATCAATGAAGCTCTGTTTCTGTTTATATTGTGGCCATAGATATGTTGTACGAAACATTAAGGATGCAAAAATGTCATTATGTGAACATGAACTTATGTAAGGAAAGCATATCATGCACTAGCATTCATTTTGTATGCATTGTTAGTATATTTTACTATTGAGACTCCTTGAATCTCACCCTCCCCTACCAACCATATAGGTACGGGAATACGACAGAGAAAAATACTTGAAGAAGAATCAGAAAGAAAGAAGATGAAGAATAGAAAGCTTAAATGTATTTATATATTTTACTTAATGTAAAATATTTGTACATAATGAGTATAGAGTGAATACGCAAATTTATATTCAAATGTAATCAGGATCACATGAACTAAGAAAAAGAATGAACTCTTATATGTGATAAGAATAATAGCTTATTAGCCATGAATTAGTAATCAACCCTAAGAAATTATTAAATAACGCTTCTGTGTACTTAATAAAGGGGTATGTAAGATGGGTGTTATATGTCTTACCCCGTTGATTTAACATTTTCCCAGGTGGTAATTCTCGTGCAAGTCTATTATGGAAGACTTTGGAAGCTTAAACTACTTCTGTGAATAGTAGTGCTTCCATCTTTTTTGTATATATTGGATTATTGTATATTATTATGTTAAGGCTCATCTTGCACACTCTAATTTATTTTGGAGATTTGAGGCATTAACTATATACTTTTGATTACTCTTGATGATTTTGGATGGTCTAAAGGCCTTATAACTTGTTTTGAACTTGTGGATCCACAATTGGTCTGATATGGATATTTTGATATATGATGAACTATTATTTAGTTAAAGAGTTTGGGCTTACTAGTAAATAGTTATTTCTAGTCTTATGAAGTCCAAATCCCAAATTTATGCATGATAATATTTTGATATATATTTTATTCAAACCCTTAATGCCTGTTTGGTTCACGGAATTGGAAGTAATGTAATGCAATGTAATAGAACATAATGTAATGATGATTACATAATTTGTTTGATTCGTCATTAGAGAAAAATGATGCATATACATAAAAACATTTGGTTGGATTACATCAAATATAAGAATATATAGGAATAATATAACAAGTGACAAAATTACCCCTTTCTACACATATAATAATTCACATATTGGGTTCATGATAATTTTTTTTATTCCGTGCAGTATACATATTGGGTTCATAGTAATTTCTTAATATTTAATGGCGGAAATATTATATAGTATATAGATTGGATTCATGTTAATTTTTTAATATCTAATGATGAAAATATTATTTAATTTGATATTTTAATATTTTTTTAATAGTGGAATATAATTTTTTTAAATTTTTGAATAGGGAAATATTTCTTAAATTCTATATTATTAATTTTTTTAATATTTAATGGTGGTAATTAAAATTATTTAATATTTAATCGCATTTATAGGTGGGTACTTTGGTCAATTTAAAAAATTATAATAGCAATAGTTTTATTTTCATTGAATTACAAGATGTCTACATCCTCATTCATTAGTCTTAATAGTGTAATCCTGATTACAAAATATAATCTTTTTTACATTATATAAGTCTAACCAAATATTGTAATCGTGTTATTACATCAGGATTACATGTAATCCTTTCTCATGTAATTGAACTAAATGGGCTATTAGTTAATTATCGTTTTAAGGAAGGATTTTACATTTAGTATACTGGAAGTGAGGATAGAGAAATGGAAGTGGAAGTGGATTCCCCAAGTTGGGTTGCTTGGTTGGTGGGAGCCCACTTTCACATGAAAGTCACTTATATAAAAAATGATGGAAGTCACTTCCTTAGGTAGACTCATGGAACTGAGATGAGTTCTATGGAAGTGAAATTTCATGGCTATTATACCCTTATATATTTTTTCAATTTATTGCCTTGTCCACATGATCTTCCTCCAGCTTTCTTCACCCCCAACTCGATAGCCCCCTCCCTCTCTTACGGCAATAACAAGGATAGTTACGGTGACTTATAGCAATGACAATGTACAACAACGATAAGGACAACAATAGCAAGATACAGTGATAGAAAGGACGGTGACATTAAGGCACATCAATGGCAATAACAATGATGGTAAGGTACAACAATAGCAAGGATGGAGACTATATACTCCTTCTTCTCTTCAATTTGCAAGATAACATCTTCTCCTCCCTCTTCCCTTCAATATGCAATATGAGTTTTAGCCTTGGGTTTGCACATCCGCCTCCGGTTCCCACATCTTTTCACTCAGTTGACTCCCTCTGGATCCATTGTTCCCTCTGTTCGTTCATCCACGACGACTTAGATATGCATCTCTATTTGTTGGTGTGGTTAAAGTTTTTAACTTGCTCATGTGAACCCATTCCTATTTATGAATAGATGTTCCATGTTCTCTCTTGAATTTGATTATACATTTGTTGCTTTTGATGTTCAGCAATTACAGGAGGGGGATGTTCTTCCTTTTACTTTTAAGGTCACTTTGTTTGATTCAGATTTGATGCTTTCTATGTTCTTTGATTTTATATCAATGGATTGATTGACTTTGATTCCAATATTTGAGTTCAAATTCAAAATCTAGTTTGGTGGCCATAAGTCGTCAGAAGTGATTACAAATACCTAAAAATATAACAATTACAATTAACAAATGCAATTACAAATTTAATTAATCTTTTATATTTCCTACACTCTCCCTTAAGTTGGAAAAGAATATTAGGAGAGAAAACTTCCAAACATAGTAATTTTTTTTATCATTTTTGGAAGTTTTCCTTCCTAATATTCCCTCCCCCTAATTTACCCCTACTTTTCTCTCTATCCAAACATAGGTTGGAGACAAGTTTCTTTAGAGTTTTAACTAACCAATTAGTATTCACTAGCAAAATATTATGGTCACCAGCAACCTCGAAGAAATAAGGAGGACAAAAAATATGAAAAGTTCTAGAAACACCACATTTCCAAGCCATGATCTACTTGAGGGTTTAGTGGATATTGAATGTTTTGCTGATAGCCTTGGAAGCCATACAGTTGCAACAGGCTACATGCTTAAATATTTAAATTCTTAATTTAATATGAAAACATCATCACAATAAAATTTTATTCAAATATTTTGTAATTTTTATGATTTTCATCCTTTTCCATCTGTATTTTTGGGTTGTGTATTTGTAGGTTAAATTTACTTGTATTTAATGTTTTATTTAGTATTATAATTATATAATGATATTGTTATAATGTGTTAAATCTCAACAATTGTATGTTGATCATGATGCTAGGATAAGAAATGGAGAAAAAGGTAAATGAAGGCATTGTTTTACAAATGATTTTTTTGGAATATATTACCATAACCTAATATATTATTTGTAATATCCTAAATTTGAATCACCAAAATTTCTTGAACATTTAATTATATTCAATGGAATAAAATGGTGAATTTTGGTACACTTGGAATAGCTAAAATATTGGAGAAAGAAATTATATAAAATTTTTGGCCAAGAAAGACCTAAAGCCCTATTTTTGTATAAGCAAAAACCTAACATTGTGTCCTAAAATTAAGTATGAAAGAGTACAATTTCTAGGCCTAATACGTTGCAAAATTTTGGTCAAGAAGAAAGTAGCAATTGTTTTAAAAATTCAAGAAGATGTAAGGGCAAAACTGTCATTTTGGCTAAATAAAATAAAATCAGCAAATCTTCCTTAATAATTAAGGAAAATGTCAGTTTTGGAAGAAGGGATAAGGAGAAGATTTATGAAGATGGACACATGGAAACAAGAGGAGAAGCTTATGGGGGAAAACAATAATAAACAAAAATTACATGATAAAATTCTAATTAAATAATAATAATAAAAAAAGAAGAGAGGAGAGAACTCTAGAGAGCTCTCCAATTCTCTTTAAAAGGGCCTAAAGTTGGCCATAACAAAGAGAAAAAGAAGGAGGAGGAACTTAGAGGAAGCAAAGGAACAAGAAGGAAGAAACAAGAACAAGAAGCAAGATTAAGGTAAGCAGGTAGAAATTTCTACTTGTTCTTGTCTCCTAATTCATGGAAACACCTCCCTAACTCTCATCCTATCTTGAATCATCCATATATCAAGTTTAAAGTCAAGGAGAAGAAGAGGAAACGATGGCGGTTTTGGAGCTAGAGGAAGAAGAGCAAAGGTAAGCATAAGAATTTGTGAATTCTTGAAGATTTAAACTTGTTCTTGATGTTGTTGTTGGTTGTTGGTTTGTTTTGATTGTATTTTGTAATTTGGGATATTCAAACTCTAAGGGGAGATGCTGCTCAAATTAATACCAATCATGTTCAAATGGTGTTTAAGGGGTTAATCATATGATTACAAGTGGATAGGAAGATGTTTTAAAGATTAAAACATAAAACTTTCACTTTTCCAATATGTACCAGATTTGTTGTGGCGTGCTATTGTGTGGCCAAACCTAATCCAAACCTTATGAAATTTTACGATGAAATTATACATTCGGAGCTTTAATTTGATAGGTATGATAAGCCATTTGGACCAGTGGATTAAAAGATATGATTTTTTTTAAAGTTTGACCATAAATCTGGAATGAATTCTGTGGCAGACTAGCCTTGAAGAATTTTCTTGAACTTTGTGGTTATATTTGGTGCATTGTGATACATTTTTCTTAAAAGAGGATTGAAAGAGCTTCACATAGGAACTGAAATCACTCAATTTATGATTTTCTAGATGTAGTTATGAATTTTCAAAGTTAACTGAAAAGCTGGAAATTTCTAGAAAACCTATGAAAATGACAATTTTGCCCCTAAAACCCTAAATTAGTGGTTGCTAAGGTTATTCTGGTCATTTGAGTATGAATTTGTCCATATTGGGGACAAAAGTGGATTCTACATGTGAAATTTGTAGATTAACTTAGGTTATAGTTTTTGAAAAAGTACAAAAATATCAGGTAAAAAAGGAATTTAACCGGATTCCCTAGGGGCATTTTGGTACTTATGTGATTTTGAGACAAGATAACCAACTTGTAAATTTTAGAATGAGATGTGAGTGAGTAATAACTCATTTACAGCTACTTTGGGAATTTTAAGATTTGATAATTGCCTGAGTCGGACGAAAAGTTAAAGGACCGATAGTAGCTAAGCTTTAGAAAGGAGTCCAGGTAGTAACTCTAACTCTTATATTATGTTATTATTAATATGCATTATTTGCCATGTTTTGTACAATGAGATGTGTTGCCTATGTGGCAATGTGATCACAGTATGATTTGCCTGTATGGCGTTGATTTACTTGTGTGGCATAATTTCTCGCTAGGTGTGGGAAAAACGCAAGTACCATCCCATAGGAACAACACAAGTACCATGAGGTCAGGTGGACCCAGTTTGAGCGACATGACAAGTATGGACAGGTTGTTGCCTGCTTCAAAACATTGATGTTATCACAATATGATTTGTTGTGTGCAAGTAGGGATCGGGTGATCATTTTAATCCCGGGAAAAATCATTACTTTGATATTGAGCTATTGTCAGACATATGCTTGTTGTTTTGATTACCGTATCATGATAAATACTGCATTGCATGTTTACTTTTCATATTTTATATGATTGATAACTTGTTAGTATTGAGATTCGTATGAATCTCACATTTTCCATAATTCAAAAATTTAATCAAATAAAGAAAGCGGCTCAGAGGGCAGAGTAGCAAATATCGGCAATTGAAGGTCCGGTGATGAACAAGATATTTATTGTTGGTTATCTATTACTTTTCCTATATGTATTGGGATTAATACAAATCCTGTAGGGATTTTCTGTAATATAATCAAGATTATTATATCAGTATATTGTATTATTTTTATATGTCCATTGAACTACACATTAATACTATGATAAATGTCAAAATATTAAGGGGTTTGACATTATTTACTTATTTATTTATAATGTTAGTGAAAACTAAAATGATTATTAGAAGTCTTAATTAATGACAAAGGTAGATGTTTTAAAATAATGGCATTTCTTGCCTCAATAAAATAATGACAACTTCAAATAATTAGTTTAACTTATAAAGAATTGAAACATGCGATTCAACTAATAAAACTAATAATTTAAATTTGAAATGATTTCTTTACAATTTAATGTTAACTGATTTGAATTTATTTAGAAAATAAAAATTTTATATATGATCAAATTAAAATACAAAGATCAATTATAAATTGAAAATTCATCAAATTGCAAATTAAATTTATTTGTTGGAGCTACAAGCGGCTCATTTTTGTTGGAGAACTATTTTTAAGGTTGAGCCGTATTAAGCCAACAAGAGTAGGCATTTAAGTTGGAAAACATTATTGAGCCGAAAACTGGAGCGAGTTTTGAAAAACCGGACAGTCACGAGATGAGGGTCCAGTTAACAAGTAAAAGAGGAAGAAGGAAGGGGAGGAAAAAGAACTAGGAAAGAAACCAATGTCTACTATTGCGATTTTTTTTTAATAAGAACAGAAATAATGAACAAAATGATGAAAAAAATTAGGGGTAACCCCTTAGGCTAGGCTAACTTAGATTGATTAATACCAATTCACCTTGCATATTAATCTAAATTAAATTGATTAAGAACTCTAGCAATTAATGAATGTAAAATTGTATTTAGCTTTTAATCTAATAACCAAATCACCACACAGGAAAGAAACAAATGTCTACTCTGATCTTGTGATATTTTTTAATAAGAATAGAAATAATGAAGAAAATGATGAAAAAAATTAAGGGTTACCCCTTAACCTAGGCCTAACTTAGATTGATTAATATTAAACTACCTTGTATATTAATCTCTATAAATTAAATTGATTAAGGACTCTAGCAATTAATGAACGTAAAATTGTATTTAGCTTTTAATTCAATAATCAAATTACCTCGCATTACTACTTTATTTTCTTATTAATCTTAATTTAATAATGGTTACCCATATGAGAAATCAAGATTAATGATGTTAAAACATAATGCTAAATACAATTAATAAATTCATATTTAATAAACTAATGTAAACAAAAGACACCATATTAATCCACTAACCAAGCCACTTTGAAATTAGTATAAATTGTTCATAAAATCATTAATTCAATGATTAACTAGCACAAAGAAATGATAATTAAGCTAATTAAATGCAATGCCAAACATCTTATAAAAGTTCAAACTATATCCAATCTCCAAATACAATGAAATAAATCAGCTAAAATTATGATATTCATCATAAGACCTAAAAATCATAGATATAATATAGAAATAGAAAAATAGCTGAGCAAAAACTTTTCTAAACTCGAAATTCAATGACATTGCATCTTGCTTGCTACAATGGATTGAGCAGCTTAGCCACAAATATCCATCAAAACAACATCATCAAACACTTTTAAAATTATAGACATGTAGAGCACTATTAAACTGACCAATTAGCACTGAATTGAGGAAGATTTGTAGCTGGATTTTCAACAACAAAAATCATAGGCTCGCTGCTGGGATAAATCCTGAAACAGAGGAATTTGATGATTGATAATGAAACCAAGAGGAAACAGAATAGCCACGGTTTGAAATAGTGGAAGAACTCATCAGAATATTGTAAAGAGGAGGTTTGCCAGCGTTTGGAAAGAAGAAAGTCGCCTGTGTTCGAGCTTCTATTCTGACCGCGAGCTCTACTTCTCCGTTCTCTGTCTTAGCTCGTAGGTTCACTGAAAATCTAGAAGGAGAAGGCCATTAAATATGGTGTTGCGTGGCCTTGTCTCTCATCTCTCTGGTGTGGAAGCTCGATTGTTTCAGGCGACCTAGAAGGAAAGCCGAAGGTGGGTGTTGGTGAAGTGGAGGGAGAAAGAGAGAAAGTGTCGACAGAAAATGGAAGATGGTGAAGGTTTAAAGGTCACAGACATTAATGAAGGATGGAAGAGTGCCGGTGAACTTAGAAGAGTGTATGAGGGAGGAGGAAAGTGAAGATCAAGCTATATGGTCGATAGTTCAATCTCATGGCGTTCTCTGTCTTCAAAACTTTGGGAGGGTTAAGCTTCTGACCAATGTTTTAAAAGTTAGACCGGACGTCAAGCTGGAAACACTAGTGGGTCATGATTCAAACTGTCAAATCAGTCAGACCGTTTGGTTGGGTCGGTAATATAATAATTAAATTAAATTAATATTATATGCAAAAATATTAATATTATCATTAAGATATTTGTCATTAAATTTTTTAATTTTTTTAAAAGGACTAATTTTTATTAAAGGATATCATTATTTTTATTAAAATTTAAATATTTATTTTTTTAAAAGCTAAATAATAAAACATATGAACATAACCATTTGTTAAAAAAAATTATAACTTAAAAAGAATTTGTATTCAATTTTTTATTGATGAGTTAAAAATTATGATAATTATCTAATTATATAATAAATGAACTTACGTGAAGATATAAAGGACGAGTGGGGATTGGTGGAAACATGTGTGTGGCAGCTTGGCAAGTGAGAGATTTAAAGGTGGATTGGACTGAAAACATGTAGCAGTAAATAAAGACAAAATTGAAAAGTCTGGGTGAGAAGCTGAACGGTGAAATTTGAAAACTTCATTTTAGATAGAAAGGAAAGGGATACTAGAGAGGACCTCGCCGGTGGATAAGTGCTCTTCTCCTTCTCAAATATTCTTTGATCTGTCAAAGTTTCAGTTCTACAGTACCTGGTTTCTACTTTTTGAAGTGACAAAGATTAAAGAGATGGGGTTGATATGAAATTTTTCTTTTCGTTTATTCCTATTTTAATTCCCATTTCTACTTCATATTTTCTTTTTTCCCAGTCAGTTTTCTTAAACCACGTCTGGGTTCCGGCTGCTTGACGGTTTTCGGTTTAACTCCAGACTTGCAGCGGCTTAATCCGGCCAAACCCTTAAAGCGGTTCGACAAAGTGAAACAAACTGTCATCACTGCCAACTGACGGCTGGACTGGTTTGGTTGTCCGACCCCAAAAACATTGCTTCTGACCTACTTTCAGAGGGCTAAAATGCTGCAGTTTTCTTGTGGACTAAATTGGCCTTTCTGAAATTCATGGTAACAAAATGTCATTTCTTAAATTCAAGTCCCAAACTGTTTTTTTCAAATTTAATCCAATTTTTCAAGCACATAAAATTAAAAACAAATAAATCAACATCAAATATTCTCAAAAATAATGATTAAGAGTAGTTACAATGTTTTTGAAAATTTTTCCCTTTTTAGTCCTAATTTAATATAATTACTCTTCATCCCAATTAATCACAAAAAATACATTTTAAGCTTAATGATTATGACAAAATCTCCAAATAAAGTATGAAAATATATAATAAAAATAGAGATTTATCAATTTTCCTACATCTAGGTTCTTGCACGCTTGAGAAAGATATTAATCAATTCAAAACTAATTAAACAAAAATGAGAATTTCAAATCTCAAGATTAGAGTCAATGAATTAATCAATCATCACTAATCAAGCCAACACAAGTCTCAGCATGTGGTAATGCAAATGAAATAGATTAATGCACAATTAATTAAAGAAATGTACATAAGAGAACACACAATAATTTAAGTGTTTAACTCTTTTCATAAGTATATATAGGAAATTTCGCTCTACCTAGACTAGGACCTACGATATGCTTGTAGAAATTCTACTCTCTCCACCATTATGTAGCACCTAGACTCATGAATTAAGGGGACTTTAAAAAGGGTTGTAATGATAGAAATGGTCTCATGGAAGGGATAATGAAACAACAAGTATTATGTATGCACAAACGTCTACAATGCCGCCTTTTTCTTTTTTAACTTTAAACTCAAATAACCACATTTCCTTGCCAATCAAAACAAATGCCTAAATTTTATTTCTTCTTTTCTTTTCTTTTCCCCTTCTACTTCTTTTTTTTATATTTTTTATGATTTCTTTCTTTCTTTTCTTCTTTTTTTCATGCTTTTTCTTCTAATTTTTTAATATATATTATATGTAAACAATATTCCTTCATAACTACAATAATAATGTAAATTCAATGATGTTTGGTGCCAGTAGAATGCAAATGGAATGCATATATAATGCTTGTTAATAAATGATGGATTTTGGAATGTGAGGGGCTCAAGGGGGTTAACAATGGATTAATGTATAGGGTTTGTGTTTGGGATAAAGGGTGATAACATGAATGCCCCTATCATGTTCATTAATATAAATGAAAATGTGATTTTGAAAAAGAATTTAAACAAGTTCTAGAGATATACTAGAATAGGTGGCAAACACACATTAATGAATGGAAATTAGGCTCAAAATCTTACCATCAAATGTTTTCTTCTCAAATGCACATTCACAAAGATTAATTGAATATTAACCTAATCAAAATGCATTAACTCAACTAGTCCAAATGCTAACTCTAAGAGCAATAACAAATCAATTCATTAAAAATCAACTAAGAACATATGCAATTCTCGTAAGTATTTAGATAAATTTCTAAAACAAGGAATGACAAAAATTCAAGAGTGTGGTGTGGACCAAGAATTTTGATTTTTAAAAAAAATGGCATATTTTTGCAATTGTGCATAATGAAGCACGCAAGACCCTTTTTTTTTGCACTAAAGCACAATGAAGCACATAAAACCCAAATCCTAATCCCTTAAGCACAATGAAGCACGCAAGACCCATTATGATTTACCTTTGGAATATAAGGTATTATATTTTCAGTTTATTTTCTTTGCAGATCAATTTGGGGAGATCAAAAAAATGCCTCGGAGCCTTGGACCTTCCCTCTCATACCTTCTACACCTCCAACCCCCACCCCACCATCACTGACAACCTTCTTCATTCTAGCAGCCACATCAGCTTCATTGTTACCTTCTTAGACAAGATCGAAATAGAGCGGTAAGGTAGAGCTTCATCCTATCAGAGTTTCGACCAACCACCATCCACCATCCACCACCTACCATAATTCCTTCTCCATTTCCATCAAGCAATGCTGGTGACCTGGGATGGGCTGGAGCTAAGTGAGATGGTCAAGAGAGAGAGATACAAGGTACAGCAAAGCTTTAGATAGAGAGAGAGATAAAACCAGCGACCTCCACCTTTCTTCACCACCTTTGTAGTCCCATCATCACAAATCATTATCTTCGCTTTCTTCCTTGCCAAACCTGAGTTACAATGAGACTGGGAGCTTGGAATTTTTGATCGTGCAGCAGTTGCATTGACTCTAATACTCCAGATTTCACCTTCCACCTTCATTCGTTCCCTACCGACTTTTATCTCCTTGGTTATTTATTCATTGCTGGTAGTTTAAATTTGAAGATTATTTTGCTTATTGAAGCTAATTTCATGAGGGCAGAGGCTAATTTCCTTTTCTCCTAGGGCAATGAATTGATTCTTAAGCTTGGAGCTTCAAAGGGGAGTGTTGTTGATCTAATTTCTTACTTCTTCCATTTTAATAATTGAATTCTAGATTTAGGTTTGATTATCATGATGGTTTGATGTTTTGTATTGAGGTTTCATACAATTAGGGATATTGGATTTATATGGATTTTAATGTTATGTATTTGACATCCTGTGCTTCATTAGTAGCAATTTCATGTAATTGACTTGGTATAGCTTTTTCCTGAAATTGTTATGAATATATAATTGTGATTGTAATTCTAGAGTTATTGATTACTTGTGTCATTATATTGTGTTCTATTGATTCAAATTGTTAATTTTTAAATTGTGTTTTGGTTAGAGGGATTTCTTTAAATCCAGTGTGGATAAATTAATTCATCTAACTTAAGGTAGCTCAAGGGGACTTTTGGGCATCTTTGTCAAAATAAAACACTTCTAATATCTTTTGAAGTAAGGATAGATAAAATTTATTGTTTTAGGAGATTTTTATCATGCTTTTCAAAACCAAATTTTAATTCCACTCCACTTTTATTCTAAAAATCTAAAAATATTAGTTTTTTTCTTTTAAAGCATTTTAATCAAATTTCAACTTAGTTGATAGATAAAAAGCTCAAATCCAAATCATTGTTTTTATGCCAATCATTGCATTTAGTTTTTAGGTAATTAATAAAAGGTTCCTCAAGAGACAATTCGGGATTATACCCTATATTGCAATTCTTGGTTTAATTTTGAAAAGGTTACAAAGGCAAAAAGCCGACACTGCATTCTTTAAGTACCATCGTTGCAGAGGAGTTAAGTAATTGGTTCCCTAGTAAGTAAATGTCAATCTTTAATTGATTAGTACATTGAGCCTTTAGGTTGCATTTTAGATAGTTTAGGTAGTCTTGCATGTTTTTCATAGAATGTTGCATCTTTGCATAGAAGAGTTTGAGGAAATGCCAACAAATATCTAGATTTTCCTTCATCTTTGCATTTACATTATTGCATTTATCTTGCATAAACTTAATTTATGGCTTGAACTCACTATTAAGCACTTGCAAATTGATTGGAGTTTTGTTGAAATTCAGTCACACCTTCACTAGAGCTTTCTGGATTATTTTTTTTGAAAATTTTGTTTAGAAAATCATGAGCTTCATTTTCCTTAAGTTTTAAACCATCTAAGCAAGACAAATAGCTTGCTATTAGGTGTGGTGAATTTTAGCAAATTCCATTGTTTTTGCCACTTTTTAATTTTTTTCCTTTATTGTTTTTTGAATTTTTCAGATTTTTCATTGGGGTTTTTTTTTTAGTTTTCTTCTTTGATTTCTTCTACTTTTAGGACTTCGAATTCATTGGGATTTGATTCATTGCATTTTTTTTCATGGCTTGGTGTAATGATAATTATGAGTGTAGGTTCAATACTAATTCTCTTATGCATTCCTTTTTAGAGAATGGTAGAATACCTAGCTCTCAATCTTTGGATGGATCCTATGGTACTAGGAGACACAAAGCTTCTTCTAATCTCACTAGCTCTCAAAAGCTTGACATGATTTGACAAAAATTGAAATCTATTTGACCACAATGGGAAGATCAAGAAAGAGATTAGTTTAGTCAAGAATATGATGGCTCCTTCTATAATCTATACCACAAACCATACCACCTACCCCCTCTACCCTATAGTCCATATCATGAGCCTTCTCTTCTACCATATAACCCATACCTTGAACCTATCCACTCATTACATTAACCAACACATAATCCACCTAATTGAGATGTTTTGGATTTAGCCTTGAAGTCCACAATCAAAAATTTACTAAGGATTGTGTATAAGCAAACCTATAATCATTTTCTCTTATCGAGGAGCCTTTTATTGAATCTTAAGTAATCTAAATGCTATGTAAATGTAAAGAAAACAAGGAGAAATTGGTTTTGGTTTTTCAAATTAATAACTAAAAGAAGAATTTAATTTAATTAAATACTATACTATTATTTTTGGTATTTTTATAAAAGTGGGATGGATTTAAGGAAATGAATAAAGTGAATTCTCTTGATAAATGGGTTTAATAGCTATCCTAACTCACTAAAATTATATAGGAGTTTGAAATCCATTAAGTCTTAATTAAGAACCCCAAGTAATTAAGAGGGAGTGTATGTGTAATTGAAGCTTGAGAGAGAGAGAGGTGTGAGTTTTTTTCCATAAATCCTTTGGAGCCCAACTCCCGAACAAAGCTACCGGACCGCCTTATGGATGGTACGGGAGGTAATGGTAGGGATTGTACCTGGGATGTTAGAATATAAGAAAGTAATGAGAGTAGGGAAGCTACATCAAAGTCTCATGAAAAAGAAGAAGAGACAAAAAACAAGGAAGAAATGAAAAAAGTAAAAGCACCCAGAGTAGAGGGTACTTTTACCAACCATTGCTTATTGAAATCGAGGAGTGAAGAGTGGATAGAAGAAACTGAATCAGGACTAAGCGAGGGGTCCATACTAAAAAACCCTTTGTCTTATAGTGAGGTGTTGAGAAACCAAATGAAAACAACAGGGCAAGGCGGAAAGAGGCCCTGGAGGAATAATACTGGGATGGCAATTTATTGATGCTGAAGGAAGACAAGATTCATAAGGGAATAACAGTCACTGACACAGAAAGAGGCTTGAAGATTGAAATCTCAGAAGAGGGAAGAAAATGACTAAGACGAGAGTGGAAAAACTCTTTACTCATTAAGATATTGGGTAGAACAATTGGATTTATGCAACTCTAAAGGAAAGTGCAACTTATGTAGGGAAAATCTAGAGCAGTGAATTTGTCTGCAATAGGGAATGGATACATGATAGCCACATTCCAAAACAGAGATGATTATTTCTTTGCATTGGATAGTGGACCATGGATGATTCAACAACATTATCTGATAGTCCAGACTTGGAAGAGGAACTTCAACCCTTGGAATGAAACTATTCGAAAGGTTGCAATTTAGGTAAGATTACCAGGGCTTCCAGTAGATTACTATGAAAAAACATTCTTTTATCACTTGGGGAATAAGATCGGGACTACTATCAAGGTAGATGAGATGACCTTAAGGAGAGCTAGGACAGTGTACTCCCACCTGTGTGTAGAGGTAGATCTGAATGCACCCCTTCTACCTTCTTACACAGTCGATGGAAACCCACTAAAGATTGAATATAAGGGACTACACCTTATTTTCTTTCATTATGGAAGATTTGGTTATGCAACAGATTATTGCCCTAAAAAAAGGGTAACAGAGGAGCTACAAGGCCAGATAATGACTACTGGTGAAGGGAAAGGGACAGCAACGGAGACCACGACAAAACTATAAGTGTTAGAAAAGTCATCAGAGAGTGCATACGGTAAATGAACGGTGGGCAAGAAATGAGGAAGGGTAGACGTCCAATCACTTGGGAAATTTGAGACAAAGGAGGCCAAAGACTATACAAAAATAGGAGTTACCTCATTATTTGCAATTCTTAGCATAAAGAAAGTTGACAAAAGTGAGGGAGGAAGAAAAAGTGATGAGAAAAGACCTTTAAAAAATATCCCCAATGTGTCAGAAGATAATAATCAGTGTACTCTTAAAAGTAATCCTTCAAAGAATATTATGGGAAGAGAAGTTCAAAATTCAAAGTTGGTAAGGGGAAAAGATGAAAGTGTAATGATGAGAGAGGAAAAGATAGAAGGGAATAAGAAAGTAAAGCATGTGAAGTCTCTTAACATAGAGAAAGATGAAGCCAATTTGGTGTTGAAGAATGACAAGAAAGAGGGTCCTACAAGTAATTCACAAAAGAAAGGGAAAGGAATAATTGATAAAAATAAAACAAGCAAGGAGATTGGGCCAAGTATTGAGTACATATCGGACACAAAAGAAATGGAAGTGGACAAAGGAGGTAGGAAGGCGTTGGAACAAAGAAGGGGGATAATCATAGGGCCTCATCAAGAAATGGATTTAGGCTGCAAAGAAGTCAAAAATAATAAAAGCAGAGGAACCTCTAGTTATACACAAAAGAAAAGTTCTAAAATTAAAGAAAATATAATGGAGCATTTCTTAGAAAATCTTCCATGCCAAACGGATGCAACCATGGAGCTTGATATCAATAAACCACTAGACCTCGGAGACATTTCAATGTGGATGGGGCCATCAGAGGTTGAGAACTTCCTAGATGCCAAGGAAGAAAAAGGGAGTCTAAGAGAAAGACTAGAAAGAAGGAGAAGTATCACTCTTAACTTCGCATCCTTGCGACGGATCCAATAAGTGTCTTATCCATTTACTTGTCATTATTGTTATGATACTTTCATAGAATGCGAGAGGGGCCGCTAGACAAGGGTTCAGTGTGGCTATAAAGGAAATAAAAATGAGATTTGCTCTGAAAATAGTAGTGCTGGTGAAAACAAGATGCAATGGAATCCCAGCTCAAAAGGTCATTAAAAGAATGGGTTTTAAATACTATATTCTTCAAGAAGCAAGAGGCATGTCCGGTGGCATATAGATCATATGGGACGTTAATGATATAAAAATTTCTATAGTGGAGAGGTACCATCAATACTTAAATTGTGAAATTAAAGGTATTGGTGGTATAAAATGGCTATTTATAGCCATATACACAATCCCTCGAGAGCAAGAAAGACGACTTCTTTAGGAGGAAGTGAAGCAAATCTCTGACCAAGGCACCACTCCTTAGTTATTAGCGGGAGATTTTAATGACATAAAGTCTAGTGAAGAGCAACGTGGAGGATTGCCAGTTAACGAAAGGAAGTATTGAAGGTTTGGAGAAAACATTGAAAAGTGATAAATTATAGACTTAGTAGCAGAAGGCTCGAAATACACCTGGAGAGGGCCCATAATTAACATAGCTCAACGTCTCTACAAACAACTCGATTGAGATCTTTGTAACATAACTTGGCTGAATTATTTTGGATAAACTTTTGTTCGAGTAGGCCTTAAAACAAACTTAAACCACCACCCACTCCTCATCTTCTTGACTAGAGAAAAAGGAAGACATGATAAGAGGCCTTTCAGATTTGAAGCAGTCTGGTTCACACATAAAGAATTTATAGTAATGCTGAAGGAAAATTGGGATGGTAAAAAAGAGTTAGGTCGAGAATTACTGGATCTTCAAACAATGCTGAAGCAATGGAATACTAAATCGTTTAGACACATAACTAAACAAAAAAAGCTATAGCGAAGGATAGAGGGTGTTCAAAAAAGACTCCAAAATGGACCAAACTTAATTCTTGAAGATCTAAAAGGCAAGTTAAGTACAGAGATGGAAAAAATCCTCCAACAAGAAGAAATCTTCTGGTTCCAAAAAGCAAGAACAAAATGGCTAAAGGATGGAGATAGGGACATATCCTTTTACCATACAAAAACAAAGATTAGAAGACAAAGGAATCAGGTTACCACACTTAAAAATGATATCAATGAGTGGGTAGAAGAAAACAAGAAGTGGGAATGTTAGTAAATGAGTTCTTCCAGAAACTTTTTAAAGAAGAGCAATATAATAGGGAATGGCACCAAACGCAGCACACTTGGCCAAAAGTAACACAAGCTGAATGGGAAGAAATAGGAATAGATGCTACAGAAAAAGAGATTAAAAAAGCCCTATTCTCGATAAGAGGTATTGAAGTACCAGGGGAAGATGGCTTTCCTACAATATTCTTTCAACAAAACTAGGATATTGTTGGCTAAAGCTTGATAAAAGTTGTAAAAGAAATGTGGTTGCAACCAATGAAGATCAAAGATGTCAATCAAACACTGTTAACCCTCATTCTGAAGGTTAACCATCCATAAAAGGTGAACCAACTGAGACCAATATCGCTCTTTAATGTGGTGTACAAAAACCTCTCCAAGGTCATTGTCAAGCAAATGAAAAATATCATAGCCAAAATCATTTCACCATTCCAAGTGAACTTTGTCCTAAGAAGAAATATACAAGACGATATAATATTGTGAATGAATTGGTTCATTCAATGAGAAGGAAAAAAAGGGAAGAAAGGTTATATGGTAATAAAAAATGACTTAGAAAAAGCCTACGATAGGATCAGCTGGGAATATATGGCTAAAGTTCTTATGGAATTAAAGTATTCGAATGATATGATCACTTGGATTATGGAGTGCGTCACCTCTGCATCCACCAAAATCCTTTGGCATGGTGAAAAATTAGAATAGTTTCAGCCAACTCGGGGACTTCAAAAAGGTGACCCCCTCTCCTCCTATCTCTTTGTGTTTGGCATGGAAAAACTCACACATTTAATCTTAGACAGAGTGAGAGAGAAAAAATGGAGAGGATTGAGAGCTGGCCGCCATGGCTCCACCATCACCTATATAATGTTTGCTGACGATCTTGTTCTTTTTGCAGAGGTAGAAACGCCACAAATTGACATGATTATGCAGTGTTTACAGGAGCTTTAAGGCATGTTTGGTCATAAAGTTAGTAAGGAGAATACCCAAATTTTCTTTTCCCCAAATGTGCCAGCAAGTAACAAGAGGGAGATCTGCAGAATCAGCAAGTTCAAGTTGGTGGATGAGATTAGGTGTTACCTAGAAGCAAATATAATATTCTCTAGATGTCACAAAGAAAAATATAGAAAGATCATTGAAAAAGTCAAGTAACGACTGTAAGGATGAAAAGCCACAAGTTTGTCACAAGTAGGGAGAATAACCTTAGTCAAGTCTGTCACGAACACCATGGCTATGTATCATATGCAACATGATTGGATCCCAAACAGCATCATTGATCAGATTGAGAAAGAACAAAAAAGGTTTGTGTAGGGAGAATAAGGGGAAGAGAGAATGTGGCATGCAGTAGTGTAGAAGACCTTATGCAAGCCCAAGAGTGAAGGAGGAGTAGGAATAAAGTATTTGGAATTGATGAATGAACCATTTCTAATGAAAATATTATGGAGAATGAATTAGGAACCGAAGGAACTCTGGGTGAGAGTGTTGGAAGGTAAATATGGAAGAGGGAAAAGACGATGGGAAACTCCTGAAGCCAAAACAAATGACTCCAGCTTATGGAAGAAACTCGCTCGAATATGGTATAAATTTCAATAGAATCTAGTAAGGGAAGTAAGAGATAGGCGAGATACAAATGTGTGGCAAGATTGCTAGCTAGATAACCTCCTACCTCTCATCATAATTGCCAATGAGGAAGAAGAGATCAATACTAATCTCACAATCTACCAGCTATTTGACGAACATGGTGAATAGGACTTAGAAGCTATTTCAAGTCATTTACCTACACCAGCACTAGATATCATTAAGCGCAGCCCACTACCAAGCATAAAAGTGGAAGCTGATTCAGTGAAATGGCTTTAAACAGGAAGTGGAAAATTCAATACAGCTAGTGTCTACCAATGGCTCTACAAAGAAGCTGTGGATACAGAAGAAGTTATAAATCAGATATGGAAAGCCATCTGGAAACTCAAGACACCTGAATCATTAAAGATCTTTATTTAGCAGGCAACACACTACCTCTTAGCCACAAAGGAAACAACAAGCAATTAGGGGACGAGGGAGAGAAGCTGTGCTATCTGTCACAAGAGTTATGAGTCCCAAATTCATGCCTTAAGAGACTGTCCTCATGGATAATTAATGTAGAGATAGCTGGTCCCAATTAGTGAGCAAGCAGATTTCTTCAATATGGATTGGTATAAATGGTTAAAGTTTAACATCCTACCTAGTGAACGAGAAAAAAGGACTTAAATTGGTTAGAACTTTTTGCAGTTGCATATTGGTATATTTGGAGATGGAAGAATTAACAAGTCCATGAGGAAAATACTCAGCTCCCAAGGAACATAGGGCAAATTATCAAGCAACATCTAGAAAACTACAGCCAACAATAGGATATGGTGGAAGACTAGAGCTGGGAAACAAAGCTGACCTGGCCCTACAGGGCTGGCCTTTGACGGGCCAAGGCCTAAAAGGGTTGGCCCTACAGGGCCCAAGGAAAGAAAATTACTATTTTTCAAAGCCCGACCTGAGAGCATGTGGGCCAGGGCCAACCTGCAGGGCCGAAAGGCATTTTTACAAGATTTAACTATATGTCTACACGCCTCATACAATAAAACAAATACATTTAATAATTCATAATCAAAGTTAAAAAATATTGTCTACAAGTAACTCATAGTCTCACACAAATGTATAAGAAGGAAAAAAGATAAACACTCTAAGAAACATGATTATGACGACTATTGTTTTCATCTTCTTCGCTACTATCATCAATTTCAAGGAAATTTGATTGTACTTCACTTTAAGTAGTAGACTCTGTTTAAGGGGTAAAAATATTAAGAATTAGTAAATTACAATCATATGTAAATTTGAAAATTTTAAGGTTCTTAGGGAGGAGTCACCAAGGGCACGGGTAGGAGGGGTAGGGGAATTACAAAAGAAAAAAAAAGCAAAGGGCCTAATGAGCCAACCCTACAGAGCTGGCCCTTTTAGGCCCAACTTCCTTTTGAGACTCCATTTTTCAAACCTGACCCATGATTTAAAAGGGCTTAAACGGGCTGAGCCTGTCATTTACTGGCTATATGGAGGACAAGCTGGGCAAATTGAAGTAATCCCGGTAGGGTAGAGGAAACCAGCACAAGGGTGGTGCCAACTCAATGTTGACGGAATGACCATACCAATGGGACCCTTAGGTTGTGGCGGTATAGTGAGAGGAGACTATGGAGAATGGTTGTACGGATTCTCAATCAGCTTAGCACATTATATGTGATACCTTATTCCTTTATGCCCCAATAGAGTATAAAAGAGTAGTAAAATCACTTGGGACACCAGGATTTGAACCCGAAACACCCAGCTTCCGAAAATACATATAAACTTCCTCCACCGCAACCTAGGATTTTGAACCTAAAGCTGAGTGGGTACTTAAACTTTCACAATCATTTTCATAAAATTTCACTAGCTTGATAAGACTCGCTGGCTTTTTCTTAGTTATTATTCATCAGAATTTGTGAGCACGGCTCTGCCATCTCATACATAGTTCGTTAGCAATAGGAAGCAAAACTACTAACTTCTACCATTCATTTACTTGTTTATCTTTTCATTGTTTACATAATATATACATTTTATACAACCCAACATCTAAAAGATATATGGACTAGATAACCAAATCACTATAGTCTTCAGCACCTTGACTTCTAGTCATCGCCGCGTACTTTTTCCTTGCCCCTTGAGCTTCCTCCTTCTACTGAAGGGAGTTTTTAGAGGAATCTCGGTAGTAACACACGTTAAACATATAGAGATAACAATACAAACCATGCTTCACACTCATCAATCAACAAAATTATCATAACATCATTTAGTGCATTTAATGCAATCCATAAACTACCGTAGCGCTAGGAAAGTTACTCGACCCCAAGGGGTACCCACGCAATAGGCTCTGGGCACCGCTCGTGCAATTATGAACATTATAACTTGAGTGTCAACTCGCGTAAAATAGGCCCCGGGTGTTCACTCTACATAATAAAAATGTGTTAGACATTCTGTGATGATTTCAAACAACACACAATGCATGTTATGTCATATGAAGATGAGTTACTATCTGGTTGTTCTTCTTTAGCAACTTCTCCTAGTTTGCTCAAGCTCGGGCAAGTTCTGTGTCCCAAACGGTTGTCAAGTCTTGAAATCTTCAAATATACCATAAATGAGTCATTACTCATTCATGCACCATTCCAAACTTATAACATTGGTAAACTTAGTCTAAAAGTGTTAAATTACCAAAATACCTTTAGAGACCCGGCTTACCCCTTATGTACCTGGTCTTACTTTACTTTGCCAAAATTCATGACCTGGGTTATTCCTACATAATTTCATGTGTAGCATCCATTTTTAACCTCGGATTGATCAAAATCAAGGTCAAATGATGAAAATGCCTTAACAACCCTTGGTTAGAAATTTTAAGGGGTATTTTAGTCATTTCACTTTCTGTGGCTTTTCTCACTTCGTGGTCAACATAGAACCTACACAATTTTGCCTCCTAAACCTAATGGAAGCATTGGAATTATCAAATTTCTATTCATTTTCCACATACAACACAACGTCACTTAATAGGATTCCCAAAAAAGTTGTGTCATTTTCTCATTTTCTTTAGCCTAATCACCTCCTTTCTACTTATAATCAAACTATTAACTATTTAGACATTCATTGGACTTGATTTAGAGACACTTGATCATTAAGGTGTCTTAGGTTTTCTTGGATTATCTTGTACCAAAACAACCAAAATAAAGCCAAGAACAACTTTAATAGCATCAATTAAGCAAGAGCAACAAGTTTGGGAAGTTACCTCTTGATTTCTTGCACTTTCTCTTTCCTGCATGTTTTTTCTTCTCTCTCTCTAACTCTTGAATCAGCTGAAATACCATGGATTCAATGGTGGAGAAGTGAGGAGGAGAGGTTATGGAGGGATTAGGTAGCTTAAGACACAAGGTAACAACTTCTTACCTTGATCTTAGTTGAACCCTAGCTCCTTACCTTTTCTTCACCGTGCTTAGCTCTCTCTCACTCTTTCTAATTCAGTTTGATCATGGAAATGAGCTGAAGATGAAGGAAAATGATGATATAATGCATAAGGGTTAATTGGTTGCACATGTGGTGTAATATCCCAAATTTTGGGACAAAAAGCTTGAGATTAAGCCTGGATCAAGTGGACTGCTAAGCCCCGGTTTAGCAAATGTCCCCACGAGGCATGTTAAAATTCCCCCAAAATTCCTTGGGGAATTTAAACATGCCTCGTGGGGACATTTGCTAAACCGGGGCTTAGCAGTCCACTTGATCCAGGCTTAATCTCAAGCTTTTTGTCCCAAAATTTGGGATATTACATGTGGCTTCTTCTAATTGGTCCAAAAATGCATTTTTCTCTAATTAATTTCATCTCCCTTTTCTCTTCATGTTTCAGCCAAAAATATGCTTGAGAAATATAGGGGAAACCTATATCTCTAATATCCTATTGTGCCATCTTGTAACTTGTAGAACAAGTCGTTGACTTTTTGACTATTTAACCATACTTGATAATAATTCACCAAAATTGGTTTATTAATGATCAAGTAGTCATTTTACTCTTTTTAATTTCCATTTAACTCAACTTATTGGGAACATGAGGGAAAAATAATTATTTCTCACTTTATGGCAAAATTACTATTTTACCCCTACATTTTATGATTTATTGAAATAAATCATTTTTCGCTCATTTCTTCGGCTTAGCCCAATTTTAACAATTAAATGAGGCCATCATGTGTATCACTTAATTCCTCAAATTTTGGTTACAATAATAGGCCCTTAATTGTATATTATTTGCTTCTTTGTGTCCTAATTTGGCCAAATTTCGTGTAATCGGCGTTTGAAATATTTTCCATAAACTCATACATACCACATTTTACCATTTTATTCCACTAATTATCTCAAATATACATATAAATAGTATTGGTGAAAAATGGGGTATTATATTTTAATGGTCAAGCAGCGAAAGTTTGGGGGCTGCTGGAGGGATTGAGATTATGCTGGGACATGGGTTTTAGAAAAATAAAAGTGGAAAGTGATGCAGAATAGAAGTCTAAGAATTGAATGATTTAAAGAAAGTGCAAGGTTGTTTATTACTATCTAAACAGATTGCATGCTTACTGCAACATGATTGGCAAGTTTGTATCAAGCATATATTTAGAGAAGGTAGCTGTTGTGCTAATAAGCTCGCATCATTGTGTCACTCGCTTCCTAGGAGAAAGACAATATGGAGATCCCCGCCTGAGGCTGTACAAGAAATACTGAAGGAAGATCTACTAGAGGCACAATATTCACTTAAAATTGTAGTGTAGTATCCCTAGGCTTTGCTCTTTATTCACTAAGAAAAAAAAGAACCCCAAGTAATCACAATAGGTTTAATACCCTTAATCAATAACTACTTCTATGATCGCATTCATAGCTATTACCTAGAAATATTATTCAAGAATCACTTGACGTGTGAAATGGATTAAATTAATGTAATTTTTTTTCTCTAATATGAATACACAATGGTGATACTCAAATTAGCTCAAATCAATTACACAAACTAGTAATCATATATCAAACATAATCTCATTGAATTAATAGGAAATATATAATTATAAATCATCCAATCATAATAATTCCAATCCAAACACAATATAAGCAATCTTAGTTCAACAATATGGAGTCCAAATAACTCATAAAAAATCCTACTAAAACTACCTTAGAGCATAGCTAGGAATTACAATAACAAATTCATAAAAGAACTAAGAGAAACTCCCCTAATTGAAGCTTTGAACTCAAGCCAAATCCTTAATTATCAAGAGCTGAAAGCCTCAGCCATACATTGAATTTGGTACTATCACCACCAAACTTGAATTAGCAGTAGCCATGGTCAAGGTGAAATAAATACAGTAGAATGATGGAAGGAGAAAAGGGAATCTATAATGAGGAAATGAGGCAGTGGAGAAGTGACGGTGGTGGCTGACCACTACTACAAAAAAGGCTTTTAATGGCGCACATCTAATGACACTTCTCAAAGAAACGCCGTAGGTAAATTTTTTTAAGGGGGGGAAAAATTATAAGCTACGGCGCTTTTTATTATAAACGTCACAACTTAGTGTTAAGCTTGTATGACACTTTCTTAAGAATATCAGCTATGGCATTTTACAGCAAAGCGTCATAACTGATGTAATGATTTAAATTTATATTCTGAACGTTTAGATGCTACTTAAGTTATATACATGTAGTCAGCAAATAAACTTCCTCCAACTTATTTATTTCTAATGTTTTAATTATAAATTAAAATAAAAGAAATAAATTAACAAAAGCTATACAAACACTTTATCTAAAAAAACATGCCTAAATGAAATTTGCACTTTAATAGTAGGAATAATATGTAAAAAAATTATTAGAAAAAAAAAATTTATTTCCTTAATAGCAAAAAAAAGACCTTGGACAACACTTTAATGTAAAGCGCTGGCCAAGGTTTATTAGAGAAACCTTGACCGGCGCTTTACGTTAAAACGCCGTCCAAGGTCATTTTTAAAAAAAACAATCGATATTGGTGAACACATTTAAATCTCATTTATTCTCAACGTTATTAAATACTACTTAGCTTATATAAATAATAAACATTCATGTAGTTATAGCAAACTTTCCCATACTTATTTATTTCTAATGATTTAATTATGAAGAAAAAATAAAAAAATAAATTTAAATTTAAATCTAATTTTGTATATTAATTTTCTTGCACCCAAGACCTTTTATTCCATTAGTTATCAGCCAAAACAAAGTTATCTGTAATAAAAAATTATCAAGAAAAATCGTACCTTAATCGGCCCTTTCAAAGAAAGCGTCGACTAAGATCCTTGAAATATCAAAAGAATAATCTGTAAAAAAAGTTACTAGAAAAAAAAATCTGTCGACTAAAGTCCTTAAAAGTAAAAAAGAAATAATTTATAAAAAAATTATCAAACAAAAATATGAACTTTATCCAACGCTTCACTAAAAAGCACCGGATAAGATAATAATTTTAATTACCTTATTCGGCATTTCACAGTGAAACACCGGATAAAGCAACAATTTTTATTGCTTTATCCGGTATTTCAGTGAAGCTTTGGAGAAGGCTAATAAATATTCACCTTCTCTGACGCTTCACTGAAGCGCCGGAAAAGGCTAATTGAATTAGCCTTATCCGACGCTTCAACTGAAGCGCCGGATTTGCCTTAGGAAATTGATTGCCTAAAGCAATATATATAATTCCCTTGGCCGTTGGCCAAGGCAATTATATATTATATTAATAATTATATATAATATTATAAAATATATATATATATATATATATATATATATATATATATATATATATATATATATATATTATTTTATATATAATATTAGATATTATTAAGCAATATGTATCTTTGAACGACATTTAAATGTCAAGCGTCATTAAAGATTATTAACTTTGAATTTAACGTCATTGTTTTTTATTTTTTATTTCGATAATTGAAAGCTATAGCGCTTGGTGAGGAAAGCGCCGAAGCTTCTATGGACCTTGAATTTAAGGTTTTATTTTAGCTTTTCATCAGCCCACTATTATCGTCTTCCTCGCGCGCCCTCCAACTCTCAATTTTTTAAATCTCCATTACTCCACCATATTGTCTTATCCCTTCAATCTCTACTCTATTATCTTGGTCCCTATTTCCTATAGAAGCCCCTTAGCTTGTAAGTGTTTTTTTTTAGATACAGAAGCTTAAATCTTTATGTTTTCTTCTTCTTTATTTTAGTTAAAATCTGTCATGAATATTATATTTATGCTTATTTTTTTCCAAGTATGTACTTTTCAACTCTGCCTTCTAAAACTTCCTATACATTGTAAGTTTTTTAATTTTGAGTTTAAATCTGTATGTTTTCTTCTTCTTTTTTAGTTAAAATCTATCATGAATCTTATATGTATGTTTAATTTTATTCCAGATATTTACTTGGAGTTCTTCCATGCTTGATAGATGAAGATGAGAATTAAATATTGCAAAGAAAACCTGCAAGTTTGATAATGGATTTGGAAATAAATACAGATCGAGGGTTTCATTAGGAAAAAAAATCAGTTATGCAATTTTTTTTTAAAAAAATGGACCTTTTATTACGCTTCATGTAGAAGCGCCGAAAGAGGTGCAATAACCTCCTACGGCACTTCCACAGGAAGCGCCTTAGGAGGTTCTTCACCTCCTACGACGTTTCCAACTGGAAACGCCATAAGAGGTTAGTCTTTTTTTTAAAAAAAATAATAATAATTAAATACAATATTCCAGTATTTTTTAAATTCAACAAGCGTCGTAGGTTCTTCTTGTGGCACTGGATGCTATGCCGTTTGCAAAACGGCATAATATTTTAAAAAAAACGCCAATTGTTGTGTTTTTTATAGTAGTGGATGGAAGGAAGAGTGGAGGAAGGAGCTCGCTTGAATTGGAAAGTGCTCTAACTCAGCTTTTGATTAGATCTGGATAGTGGTGATGTGGAGAGGAGGAATTTCTGGTGAAACAAGCTATGATTTTCGGCTGTCTCTTGGTTCTGAGCTCTGAAACTTTTCTTCTATGTGGCACTAAAGCTTTGTCTTCTGGTGAGAAGCTCACCGGAATTTGGGAAAAGGTCTCCGGAAACTGGAGATCTTCCATTGAAATTTGGAAAATCCATCAGAAATTACTTAACCTCACTGGAAAGTAAAGAAACTTATTGGAGAGGAGGAAGAAAGGTGAAGTCCGATGGTTTTAAGCTCCCTCGCTGGTGGTTTAATATCTCTCACCAGTATACTCTCAAGCTCTCTCCAATTCCCTTCAAACTTAAACGTGACCGAAGCTTTCCTGGCTGTGTTGAATTCATCGTTCTCCCCGTTATTAGGTTTGTGATGCAGTGTGGTGGAGGTTGGAGGAAAGTCGCCGGCAATGGTAAAGGTGGAAGGAGTCCTCAACGAGGAAGAGAGGTGAAGGTACAAAGCTCCTAAAAGTAATGTCCGCGGTGCAATTTCAGAACTCTCAGCCCTATCTCGTTTTTGTCTCTCCTGTAATATCGGGCTCTCTTTCCTGTAGAAGAAGGCCCTAGTCAAAATAGGAAGCGGCTTTTCTCCTATGCCTTTTGAGTTCGTTGCAGTCCTTTTCTATGAAATTAAGCTGTTGTGGCGTAAAATAGCACATCAAGTTATTTTTTTAAAAATAGTATTTAACATCCTAATGTATTTTTTTAGTACCAGTCAGTTTCCTAAAATATTTTTTTTACTAACCTAAAATATTTTTTCATTATTATCCAGTATTCTGATGTATTTTAAAAAATACTATTTAACATCTTGAAATATTTTTTTAGTACTAGTCAGTTTCCCAAAATAATTTTTCAGTATTATCCAAAACTATTTTTTTAATGCCAGTCAGTACTCTGAAATATTTTAGTGCACCTGAACTAATTTCAATGCATCTAACATCCTAAGATATTATACAAAAAATATTTCAAAGTATTAACTGACAATAAAAAAATACTTCAGGATATTGGATAATACTATAAAAATTATTTTAGGAAACTGATTGGTAATGAAAAAATACTTCAAGATGTTGAATAGTGTTTTTTAAAATGCTTCAGGTACTGGATAATACTAAAAAAGCTGTTAGATATGATTAGTTTTGATGATGCCAGATATATATCAAATATTATGAGAGCAAAAGTTTGCATAATATACTTATCTCTTACATTGACTAACTATTATATTTAATGTTATATATCTTATAGATTAGTCAAAGAGATTGGAGAATGAAGAGCTTGAAGAATTAATGAGAATATCAAGATTCAAGCTTCTAAGAAGAAATACTGGATGTTTCTATGCTCATAAGGGAATTAAGAAGTACTGTAGCAGTTACTGTTTGGCACTGTAGCATCATCACTGTAGCATCATCACTGTAGCAACTGGCACTATTTGACACTGTAGCATCGAGTGATTTGCTGAATCACTCGAGTGATTCTAAAAAAAACGCAATCACTCGAGTGATTCAGCAAATCACTCGAGTGATGTTCAGCTTTTCAGAGTCTGTTCTTCGTCCAGCTGAGCGAGATCTGGTTATTTGATCATATCTCTCAAAATACAACTCCAATTGAGACCAAACTAGTTGCATATGAAACTAGACTCCCAATGCGTCATTTTGAAACCTGAACCAATATCAAAAGAGCTCATATGAGGGAGATATCAGTGTTCTAATTTGACCTTCATGTCAGCGTCATTTTCTGGAATAGTCTTGGTATTTTGGCTATAACTCTCACCCCAAGGATCCTATTGCGCTGAAACTGGTGCCATATGAAAGTAGACTTCAAGAGCTTTCCATTGCTATATAATACAGCAATTTTGGAGTCATATTCGAAGAGTTATGGCATCTGGAAGTTTACCTTTGTTTATTGAAGAACTGGAAACGGATCACTCGAGTGATATGGCATTTTACTTCAAGTGATTGAAAAATCACTGCAAGAAAAATTCACTGTTTTAGATTTCACTTCCAGTGATCTCCAAATCACTCGAGTGATATCTCAACTTTGCCAAATCACTTCCAGTGATATCTCAGTTTTTCCATTTCACTTCCAATGATCTCCAAATCACTCGAGTGATATCTCAACTTTGCCAAATCACTTCCATTGATCTCCAAATCACTTCCAGTGATATCTCGGTTTTGCCATTTCACTTCCAGTGATCTCCAAATCACTCAAGTGATATCTCAACTTTGCCAAATCACTTCCAGTGCGCCTGAAATCACTGCAAGAAAAAATCACTGTTTGCAAAATCACTTCCAGTGATGCCAAAATCACTCGAGTGATTATGTTGTTTTCGAAGATCACTTCCAGTGGATGCTGAATCACTTCCAGTGAATTTTACTCTTTCTCAAATCACTTCCAGTGAATCAAAAATCACTACAAGAAAAATTCACTGTTCTCATTTTCACTCCTAGTGCAGTTGAATTCACTCGAGTGATTAGTCATTTCTACAGATCACTTCCAGTGCAAGACGAAATCACTTCAGGAATATTTTACTGTTTTGAAAATCACTTCCGGTGACATGAATTTCACTCGAGTGATCGTCTATTTCAGCTGATCACCTCCAGCACCATTCTTGATCACTCCCAGTCAAATATCAGTTACCTCATATCACTTCCAGTCAGTGACTACTCAATTCACTCTTCATAGTTCCAGTGACAGTATAGCAGTTTGAATCAGAATAACTTCCCGTGAAGATCAAATCATTTCCAGTGAACCAGAATGCACCTCCAATAAAAGCCAGTATGTCTCAGTTCACTTTCTATCAGATAATATCCAAGTGAGTGATTATGTTGATTTTGCAGATCACTTCCAGAGACATGCCAAGATCAACTTATATGAAGTTTTATCAGTTTCACTTCTTGTCAGCATCTATGATCACTCAGTACACTCTTTACTGAATCATAATCACTTCCAATGACAGTCACATCCAGAAATCAAGATTACTGCCGGTGAAATGCTTATGCAGTCAAGAGTTAATTGTTTTATCAAAATCACCTCCAGTGAAATCAAGTTGACTTCCAATGATTCTTCCATTTTCTGAAATCACTCCCAGTGAAGTCTGTAATCACCCGAGTGATATTTTCTAACAGCTATTTCTTTGAGTGGTTTTACAGGTGTTATGCACTACCGATCACATGGCTTACACAGATCAATATTAAACGACAACTATTCGTGGGCGGCAACAAATTTCATAAGTAACGGAAGACAAATACTATTGCATCTGTCAGACCAATGGGCAAACTGTAAGAAACGCTGAAGCATGTGTCAGAGCACGATCAACGGGAAAATATTTAAATACACTCAACGACCGTGCAAAGCAATAGGACTCCAACCGAAAATGATGTAGTGACTGTCTAAGCATCAGATGGGATTATAACAGAAGAATATCCGAATGGGCTCAACGGTCAAATGAATCAACAGACTCTAATGGATATCTTCCACAACTCAGCTATAAATAGGAGAGGATTCAAACACAGAAAAGCAAGCAATACAATGAGAACATGAACATGCTGATATTCTAAGTCTTCTACCTCTGACCACTCTTTGCTCTACTTCATCTTCTATATTATGTATATTTGAGAGAGTGAATATTTGTATTGTACTTCAGTGAGCATTTATCTACTCTGTGAGAGAGTCTGTAAACACACCATCTATACTTCTGTATTGATCTCAAGGTAGAGGGACCTTGAGAGGGCTGATTACCTTATGGGAAAGTTGTAGAGAGAATTGCTAGTAGTACTTTCTGCTCGTAAGACTTACAAGGTGTAAGCAGTAGAGAACATTGCTGCTCGTAAGACTTACAGTGGTGTAAGCAGGAGAGAACGTTGCTGCTCATAAGACTTGCACGGGTAAGGAGGAGAGAAAGGTCTTTGGGATTGCTTTGCTCGACTTGCTGTAAGAAGGAGTAAACCTTACAGTGTGTAAGGGGGAGTAACTCTTGTGAATTTGTAAAGGCTTTTCTTGTGCCCAGTTAAACAAGAAGATAGTGGATTGGAAATCTCAGGAGGAGCCTGGGGACTGGACGTAGGTCATCGTGAATTGGACCGAACCAGGATAAATCACAGTTTGCATATTCTCTTCCCTAAGCTTTTACATTTCCAGCATATATGATTTACATATCAGCTTATGTTTCTATACTTCCGCATGTATTGACTTGATAAGTTGCGAAAAGATTTTAAAAGATCATACTTTCTTATTACACACTCAATTCACCCCCCCTCTTGGGTGTCAGCCAGTTCTAACAAAAGCATTTTAGGATCTTAAAAAAATATTTTAGGAAATTGACTGGTACTAAAAAAATACATCAGGATGTTGAATACTATTTAAAAAAACAACTTGCTGCACTGTTTTGCGTCAAAACAACGCAATTTCATAGAAAAGGACAACAACAAACTCAAAAGGTATAGGAGAGAAGCCGTTCCCATCAAAATAGGTTTTAACCAAGGACCTATCCAAAAAATTGTAAAAGTTTTGAGAAGGACCAAAGTGATTTTTTGAAACCTTGGTTGTGTAGTATTGTAATTTATAAATTTTCTAGGTCTTTTTATGTGATTTTCTCTGACAACCTTTTCTTCATAAATTTGTGAATTTCATATTATTGGGCCCCATTATGTAATTTACTCCAGCCTCAAAATATTAATTCTGACCTTCCAAAATCTCCAATTTTCTTCCAAAACCCCTGAAATGCAAGATTAAGCATAAGGTAGCATCAAAAGTTTAAAGAGTCATTTGTATGAATAATTAAACAATCATGACCATTTTGCCCTTATTTACAATTAATTCAATACAAATGTTTCTAATTAAAATTAGTGTTTAATCATGCAATAATATTTCAGAAAATGCATTGAAAATCCCAATTTAGTTATGAAAAATTATAGAAAAATATGGTTCAATCAACACCTCATCTACCACATGAACGTTACCAACCACATACTTCATCATATATACTTCACTTTTGTAATATTCTGAATTTTGGAACTAGAGGCTTGATAATAAGACTGGATCAAAAGGACTGCTAAGCCCTGGTTTAGCAAGTGTCCTAGTAAAGCATGATTAAAGTCCCTAAAATTTCTTTATACCCTTGGGGGTATTAAAGAGCATTGGGAATGACAAAACAAAAGTAATTAGAGGTCATACACAATATAATTATGTTATAACACAAATCAGTGTTGCTACCAGTGAAATTCTCGGTATGGCATTCGTGATTGTGTGGCATTTTTCAAGAGGCAAATGATGTCCATAAATTATGCAACTTTTCAAAATGAAAGTAGACCTATCAAGCTTTAATTTGATAGGTCATATAGGTCATTTGGAGCTGTACACAGAGAAATGAATTTTTGAAGTTAGCCTAACAAAATTAATTATTTTCTGGGACAACATTCAAAGTAAAATTTTGGGAATATTGAGTTTCCAATTGAAAAAAGGTTTTTTTCTTAAAACTAGACTCAATGAGGGTCTCATAGCCTTTGGAACCAATCCAATTGGACATTTATACAATTAGATATGAATTTTTAAAGTTTAATGAAAATTCTGCCAGATTGTATATTATATGCGAAAATTTGATATTTGGGCCAATCATAGGCTGACACGTGGCAAATGAGATGACTGATTCATTTATCCATTAATTCATCATCTTCCTCCTCATTATTCTGCGCAGAAAATCTGAAAGAGAGAGAGAGTGATCAGATGTGAAAATGGAGAGAGAAGAGAGAGAAAATTATATTCGACGAAACTTTACCGTAACTGCGTCCTCTCTCAATGTGCCTTTTAGGAAACTTCTTCTACTCATCGTGAGCTTCATTTCTACAGTTTTGGATTCTCATTTAGAGGTGGTTGGCGTTGTCTCATTAGCTGGAGTGTCGCCGAAAATCTAAATTGTCTTCTAAAATGTGTAGAGGTAAGCGTAAGCTTCCTTCTGAACCGATTGATTTGTTATTTGGATAAGTATATTGGAAGTTGGATACTATTTTTTTCATAAAAAAATAGTGTTTTTAATGGCTAAATGATGTTCAACGGATGTCTAAATAGCTAATCATTTGATTAGAAGTAGAAAGGAAGAGATTAAGTCAAATAAAACAAGAAACCGATAAACTCTTCCTGAGAACTTTGAATTTTCTGTTCTGGCTGTTTCGTGGGGAAGGAGTGGAAATTTGATATTTTGATACTTCCATTGGCTTTAGGAGGCAAAATTGTGTAGGTATACAAGTGTTCATGAATTTTGGATGTCTGTGTATGAATTTGGGAAATTATGAAGTGTGTGTGTGCATATTGCTTAATCTGCCATATGTGGCAGTAAGTGTTCGACGTGATGTTTGAAGGTCAAAAAATTATGAAAATTTTCAGGATTAAAGTATACATTGGATCTTTTATTTGATAGGTATTTTGTAATTTTTGTATAAGTATAGTAGGAGATGTGAATTGTTGAATATATGCCTTGTTTTCTAGAAAGAATATGAAACTGTGATGTTGTGCGAAATGTTTTATATTGAAAACCTTATCCAAAAATTCTAAAACTTTCTACAATTAAAGTAGAGACATGGATCTTTAAATTTATAGGTATTTTATAATTTTTGGACAAGTGTGCTAAAAGATGTGAATTTTCAAAGTTATGCCCTGCTGCTAGAAGAACATATGAAACAGTTGGTGTTTGAAAATATTTTGGGAATGTTATGGTCGTTGTGTTTAAAATTGAGTATTTTTATGTGAAACTAGACTGAATTAGTTTTGTATAGAGCTTTGAATCACCTCATTTAAAATTTTATAAAATTAATTATGATTTTTCAAAGTTTGTTGAAAAATCTATCAGCTTTGTGTCTTATGCAAAATTAAGACTTAATGGCACCAATGTAATTGGTACGAACTTCAAGGGTGAAAGTAAGCTTTTAGGGCTAATGTGGGCCATTGGGCATTTAGTTTTCATGGCTCTAATGATGTAATCACTTACCTAGGGCCATGAAGCGACAAAAAAGAAGTAATGATTGGCGGGTCAAGGGATAGGAAGAGAAGGACATAAAGTCCGAGAAATAGTGAACTTACCTTATTTACATATATGTGATATGTATGTCTTGCATTGATTATGTGACTGCTTTGCCTATTTGTATGGAACATGTATGAGTGGTTGAAGCTCTATTATATTTGTGCAATGGCCATATGTATGTCACAACATTGAGCATGCAACATGTCATTATGTTGGCATGAAGTAGGGTAGGCAAGCATGTCATGCATTCATATATATCTGGCATGCATAGAGGTAATATTTGCTAATGGAATTCCCTCGAATCTCACTCCTCCCAACCAACCATTTTAGACAAGTGAATGATTCATAGAAAGATGCACGGAGGAGATATGGAGGTGAAGTGAAGATCATAGTGCACGGCACTACCTTTGTATTTGATGTAAATGTTTTGGTAGTGTTTATGTGATTATACATTTAAGGTATATGTATATGAATGTATGAATGGATTGGCAAAGAACCGCTCTAGTTTAATTAAAAAGAAAAAGAAAAATACTCGCATGTACTCTGATATATTGAAATTAAGAGTCAATGAGTCATTAGTGACGTAGTGAGGTTTGTGGAATGATAAAAACGTTTTCTACCCTTTGAAAAACCCTCTCGATCTTATGTTCAAATCTTAAGTTGAGAGCGAGGATTTACAAACGTTTTGTAACTTTGGGTAGTCTAGGGCCAAATCCTAGTTCCATAATGGATTTCACTATTCTTCTGTACTCATCTAAGGCTATTGGAAATAAGGTATCACAACTTTAACCCTTTACCTCCACTTCATTACTCTTCATTCCAATCCACTTTCCAACCATTCTATCCACTTTTTGAACCTTCTCCACCCAACTTCATAACCCACAGCCTAGTGGATTGGATAACATCTTCCTATCCCACAACATGAATTCCCTAACAAGTGCATTGATAAGGAAGTATAATTCACTTTAAGAGCAATACCTTCAACTACTCATGCATTAAGGAACAAGTGATAACTCTAAGAAGGTAGAAGAAAAAAAATGAAAGAAATTGATGACACTACTACAGAAAACATTTTTAACGTCTAAAAATAGAGGGACGCCTATACCAAAGATGTAAAAAAGTCAGGATACGACGTCCTTTAAAAAGGGGACGTCTAAAGTTTTTTTTTAAAAAAAAAATTCGCTTATATTTTTCACTGCCTAACAATTATAACCTATAGAAACAAGATCGAACAGTTTTTCATAAACGAAAATGTCCTTACAGATTAATATTGGTGAAGGATGATAAATCAAAATGAATCTACAATGAAGATAAATCTAAATCTTAACACAACAAAATACATATACAATAATCTCAGTTCAAAACTTAGCCTATAAAAAGAAAAAGTAATTATCCATACCTTTTGACCACAGTGGAGAGGGAGGATGGAGGCCAACGGCGGGAGAGGGAGGGAGGAGGAACCAACAACATCAAAGATCGAGGAAGAACAAGGGCGACGAGCTTCAACAATAGAGAGGAAGAGAGGAAGACGGTAGATGGTGGTGGTGGAGATAGAGGAGGACGACTTTCAAAAAGGGAACAACGATAATGAAAGGGAGTAAGAGAGAGAGTTATGGTGCAAAATGAGCTTCAAGAGAGTGGTGGAAGATTCAGCTTCGAGAGAAAATGAGAATTTTGAAATTTGAATCGAGGAAGATAGCTTGCGGAGGTAGACATAACCTTAAAAAGAGTGATGTCAGTATCAATTTGACTTATTTACGTTACCTTTAGACATCCCTTTTTGAATTTGGGACGTCTAAAGTAAAAAAAAATATTGACTTTAAGGGACGTCTAAAGTCCAAAAAAAATTGACTTTTTTTTACTTTAGGCGTCCCTTTTTGAAAAAGGGACACTTAAAAAAGGGACGCTTAATGTCTAAAAAAAATTAAAAAAATTAATTTTTTTTTACTTTAGACATCCCTTTTTAAAAAAGGGACGCCTAGAGTAAAAAAATTAATTTTTTTTAGACTTTAGGAGTCCCTTTTTAAAAAGGGACGTCTAAAGTTACTTAATTCTTACCCACAATTACAAAAATGTCACCGTCTTTATTTTTTACTTCCCTTTTTTAAAAAGGGACATGACGTAAAATCTACATTTTGTAGTAGTGTGAGTTTTTCAAAATATACTTTAATCATATTTTATTGGTAAAGATGGAATCCCTTGGCCACAAGACCAAAAAGAAGAGGAACAAGGAGTCCAAGTTCAAGAGTTAAATGCCACTTCACAAGTGAAAGATTCTAAACCTTCAATGCCTACTTCCACATAAGATTCGAACAAGAAGCAAGCACATTTTCAACTACCAAAGGAGTCACTTTCTAATAATAGTAATATTCCTCCTCTTCTTAAAGATATTGCTCCTCCTCTTACTCACTTTCTCTTGCAAGTATCTCATTGTACGTCATTTGGGTTATGTGATTTTAGGGTTTTTCTGTTTAATTTTCTGAAAATCTGTAACTAGAGTGAATTGAACAAACTAAGACCACTACTGCACCATACTGGGATTGAGAACTCACTAATGAGACTCAACATATCTAGGTGAGTTCTATGATTTGCAACTCCACATGTTTGTATTTTTTTGTTTTTTTTGGAATAACATGCAGACATGAATTTTTGTTGACATAAAAAAAAGGATATTTTGTTAGAATAAATCTGATACTCTGATTTAATGAATAAAGCGATTTAGATTGCAGCATATTCAAAATGATGATGCAATATTTGGTGCATTCTCCCTGATTTTTTGTGCACACTCATTTTCTTTGATATCATTGTTCAAGTATGTCATTATGATGATGAATGCAGCTGATAATGGAGAAAGTATGGGTTAACTGTCTTTATAATGATGCTGTGGGTTTATGGTTTTAATTTATGCAGAATGAACAAAGGTCTTTTGAAAATCTTTGTATTATATAAAAAACTTTCATTTAAGGGTTAAACTTTGTCATCATAACTCCATGCAAAAATTCTCACCTAATCTATATTCTGCAAAAAGCTTTCAAAATGCATATACTTTGTCCAGCTTTTGCATTTATAGGTATTTCAGCTTTCACGTTTTTTTATAAGCACAGCTGTTGAAGTCTACAAATTATATGAGGTTTGATGTATAAAGTCTATAGAGGTTAAGGGATAGACTACACAAATGAAAGTGATGGGACCTTTACTTATGGGTAGCTGAACAGATGTCAAGGGATAGACTGTGCAAGTGAAAGTGATGGGAGCTTTACTTATGGGTAGCTAAACAAAGCATACTATGTACCTCTTACAACATCTATATCTAGGTATATGCAGAAAGTTGATGATGTGCATAATGTAACATCTTAAAATTTATTTAAAGGTTAAGGATTAATTTATGGGAGTTAGGTAGTAAACTAAATTATGAAACCTATGAAATATAAGGAATCTTAAATTAGATAAAGGGAAAAATAAAGACTTAGTATGTGTAATTAATAGGATAAAAATATACCTATATATATAATAATAATTAAAACACAAACACCCTCTTCCCACACTTCACACGCAATTCATGCACACACAATTATTTAATTAAATAACACACACACTACACACATGGCACGCATACACATTTTTAATTATTAAAAAAAAACAACACACTCTCTCTCATTCTCTTAATCACACGAATACACACACTCCTCATTTTCCATTCTCTTCAGCCAACATCCAAAAAGAAAAAAAAAAGAGAGTGAGTGAAAAAGAGAGAGAGCAAGAGACACATAATAGAGAAAGAGAGATACGTAAGAGTGATCGGTGCTACCAGAGGAAGGAAGAAGTGATTACAAATTCTACATACAACTCCATATCCTAATATAGGTGACTTCTCTTTGCATATTCTTAACTTTTTGTAGTTAATTTGAGGCTATTTTTGGATAGTTTGGGAAGCATAAAAACCTAGTATAATGAATTATTGTCTTGTAAGGTTTTGTTTTGGCAAAAATAGTGCATGAAGAAGGAATGAGAATTTGTCAAATTTGAGGTTTCTAATCAATTCTACACGAAAAATTATGTGGGAATACATTTGGTTTTGATTTTTGGATGATTATATATAAGTCTAGAATTTTTAGAAAATAAGAGGAGTTGCTGTTCGGTTAGTTTCTCTGAAATCATATTTGTTGTAAAATAAATCTTGGTAACCAAACCTGGTCCGAAAATTATGAAATTGTTCATACGTAAAGTAGACATCTTAAGCTTTAATTTGATATATAATATGTATCATTTGGGTTTATAAATGGTGAGATATGAAGTTTTAATGTTAGATGATGAATCTGGAACGTTTTATGGTACAGACGAGGTTTGACGAAATTATGAAAATTTTATAGCTATAATTTATAAATTGTAATATTTTTCCCTGAAAATATATTTAAATATGATCATATAGGATTTTGAACCATACCATTTGGAGTTCTAGATATTTAGTTATGAATTTTAAAAGTTAAGATATTGAAACTGGAAAGATTTTCTGGCAGTGCGAGAAAACTTTAAAACTGGGAATTATTCATGGATAGGTGGTAGTTAAACGTATTTTTATGTTAAACTAGACTTCATAAGTGACACATAGAATTTGGAACCACCTTAATTGGATATTGCTAGGCCTATACATGAATTTTCAAAGATTATTGAAAATTCTGACAGAATTGAGTAATAGTAAAAAAAATAAAAAAAGTAAGGGTATTTTTGAAATAATTGGGACTCTAAGGGTCAAGTTAAATACTTAGAGTTGGTATGAGTCCATTAAATACTTATTGGATTTAAGGTATTAGCTATAATGATAACCTACCAAAGTGTCTTAAATTATTTTGGAATAAGTAATAATTCGTCCGTCCGTAAATTATAAATTATAGGATTTAACATTAGCCCGGGACGCCTAAGAGACTGAGAACAGGAACCAAATTTGGAAAGACTGTCAGGTAGTACTGATAAGTAAAATATTTGCATATTCATTTTCCCTTATATGATGATTTTGTGGACTATATTTGAGCTGAATGTAATCAATTTGGGTGTAATTAATAAATAAATAATGATTTTCTTGCAGCCATGGATAGTACCGGATTAAAAAGAATTAAAGAAGGCATTTTAAGGAAAAGTACTATTCACGTGGTACTATTCACTGTACACTGTTCATGCGGTACTGTTCACTGTGCACTGTAGCAGTTGCACTGTAGCAGACGGTGTGGTCGGTACTGTAGCAGTTTCACTGTAGCGGACGGTGTGGTCGGTTACTGTAGCAATGCGGGACTGTAGCGGACGGTGTGGTCGGTTACTGTAGCAAATCACTGTAGCAAAAATCACTGTAGCAAATCACTGTAGCAGTCCGAAAATGAAGCCTATAAATAGAGCTTCTTGGCACCCTAAAATGAAGAGGAAGAAGGAGGAAGGAAGAGAGAGAGAGAGTTTCTATTTTAGAGAGAGAGTTGTTATTTTTAGAATTTATTTCTTGCATTTTTTTTACTTCTTGCATGCCTCCTACATGGATGGTTTTACCTCCTGTATGGAAGGCTAGATTTTCCATTTTCATGCATCTTGTAGTAGTATTTTTATGTTTTTGTAATTAATTTTTATGCAATATTTATGATGTTTGGAATATATTTTGGTTTTGTTTTTAATTTTATCATGAGCTAAATTTTCCTTTTCCTAAGGTGATGACGTAGCTTATTAATGACGGATTGAATCTTACCTTATTAAATCTAGTTTTAATTTTTCCTTCATGATTGAGTTTTAATTATTGCTCTTAATGCTTACAATTGATTGGCCACCTTTTGGATGATTTTAATATGCATGTTGAGACCGGAAGGAGATACATGTGTGTGGATCCTATAATTAAAACCATAATTTGCATATGAAATAGGAATATATTCATATGGGTTATGTAGTCTTAATTGAGTTCCATAAATCTTAATGCATGATTAATTGCTTAAATTCATATAGGAATATATTGGGTTAGCAATTAATTATAGAATTACTTGACCTTGGAAGAGGCTAGTAATTAAAATAGGGAAACTCGACTATCAATCATGTGGAATAAATTGGACTAGAATAGATAAGTGATTCAATCCGGAATTTATTAAGTGAAATCTAATCCCTAGGGCTTTTACTCATATTTGTCTTTATATAACTTGTATTCATATTTCATCATTTCTATCTTGCAATCTCAATCACAACTAATCAACCGACTAAATAGAATTAAAATTACCAATTTTGGTACTTAGTGATCAATCCTCGTGGGAACGATACTCTACTCACTTCTTTATTACTTGATTACGACAGTGTACACTTGCACTTCTAAATACACCATCCTACACTCGTACCAAGTTTTTGGCGACGTTGCCGGGGATTGTCATTAATATCAATACCAAGTAATTTTAATACTAATTTGGTCTTCATATTACATTTTTTGTGTGTGTTTCTTTTCTTTCTTTTCAGGTTTTTGCTTAGTATATGACCAGATCGAAGAAGACTGAATTACAACCTTGTGATTCTGAGATCGAGAGAACTTGTCGAAGAAATCGGAGAGTTCGAAAGCAGTCTACTTCTATCAATTCAATGGCAAATCCGGAAGGAGAAGCAGCAGATACCAAAACTCTTCGTGATTATGCAACACCAACAGTCATGGAGACAACTTCTGGAATCAGAAAACCACCAGTAGCAGCCAACAATTTTGAAATCAAGCCTGCAATTATCCAGATGGTGCAAGCCAATCAGTTCGGTGGTTTATCAACAGAAGATCCCAACACACATATAGCCAGCTTCCTAGAAATATGTGACACATTCAAGCATAATGGTGTTACTGATGATGCCATTAGACTTAGACTTTTCCCTTTCTCACTCAGGGATAAGGCTAAGAGCTGGTTACATTCTCTACCAGTGGGAAGCATAACTACATGGGATGCCTTGGCACAGAAATTTTTGGCGAAATACTTTCCATCAGGAAAAACTGCAAAACTGAGGAATGAAATTACCTCATTTTCCCAGCATGAACTAGAAAGCCTTTATGAAGCCTGGGAAAGATACAAGGAGTTGCTAAGGAGATGTCCTCATCATGGGTTACCAGATTGGTGGACACTGCAAACATTCTACAATGGGATGACACATACCACCAGAATTCTTGTAGATGCTGCAGCTGGAGGATCTTTAATGGGAAAAAATCTTGATGATGCCTACAATTTACTTGAGGAGATGGCAGCAAATGCATATCAATGGCCTTCTGAACGTCATAATTCAAAGAAGGTACTTGGAGTGCACGAGCTGGATATCCTTACAACTTTATCTTCTCAAGTTGCATCTATATCCAAGCAAGTGAGCTCATTGACTAGTCAAGCAAATGCAATCAGTACTCCTCATGAAACCTGTGACCGATATGGAGGACCTCATATGAGTACACAAAGTCAAGATGGACAGTTATCCATACCTTCTCAGTCGGAGCAAGCTCATTATATCGGAAATCAAAGAAATGACCTATTCTCAAACACTTATAATCCAGGTTGGCGGAATCATCCAAACTTTGGCTGGAGGAATAATCAAAATGTGTTCAAACCACAAGGGAACTACCAGCAACAAGCTCTTCAACCACCAAATCCACCACAGCAAAAAGTGAATGTAGAAGATGCACTGGCTCAACTAACCATGAATACATCTCAATTCATGGCTAGGACTGATGCAACACTTAGAAGCCAGGAAGCCTCGATAAAGAACTTGGAGATCCAAATGGGCCAAATTGCAAATATGCTGCATTCCAGACAACCAGGTACTCTTCCAAGTGACACTGAGAAAAACCCAATAGAGCATGTGAAGGCTATTGCATTAAGGAGTGGGAAAGAATTAAAAGATCCTGTAATTCTACATAAGAATGACGGAGAAAAGAAAGAAAGTGAACCAGAAAAAAAGGAGGAAGCACAGAAACCTCAAGAAGATGATGTGGTACCAGGAAGAATCAGCTTTCCAAATAATCCTCCTCCATATGTACAACCAGTTCCATATCCTCAGAGACTTGTGAAGGCAAAGCTAGACAAGCAGTTTAAAAAGTTTCTGGAGGTTTTCAAAAAGTTACATATCAACATCCCTTTTGCAGACGCTCTTGCCCAAATGCCCAGTTATGCAAAATTCATGAAGGACATTCTCTCAAATAAGCGTAAGCTGGAGGAATTTGAGACAGTTGCACTTACTGAGGAGTGCAGTGCCATTCTGCAAAAGAAACTACCACCAAAGCTGAAAGATCCAGGAAGCTTTTGCATACCTTGCACCATAGGTCAATGTAACTTTGAAAGAGCACTTTGTGACCTGGGAGCAAGTGTAAATCTCATGCCCTTATCTGTCTACAGAAAACTTAGTCTTGGAGAGGTGAAGCCTACCACAGTTTCACTACTTCTTGGTGATCGATCAATTAAACATCCAAGGGGTGTCTTAGAAGATGTTCTGGTGAAGGTGGACAAACTCATATTTCCAGCTGATTTCATCATACTTGATATGGAAGAAGACCAAGAAATTCCTATCATTCTTGGGAGGCCATTCCTAGCAACTGGGAGAACTTTAATAGATGTGCAACAGGGAAAGTTGACTTTACGAGCTCAAGATGACCAAGTATCTTTTAACATTTTTAAGGCTTGGTCATGTCCAAATGAAGGTGACACCTGTTACAGAGTAGATACATTGACCAGCTGCACAAAAGACGTGGTGAATAAAAGCTGCATGAATCAACCACTCGCAATAGGAATAGTAGATGTTTCTAAATCAACTAATCCTAAAGTGCACAAAGAATATTGGGGAATAAAAGCTTTCAATTTTGAATTAAAGGCAGCTGGTAAGAAGAGACTTCTCCAACTCAATGAGCTTGAAAAATCCAGACAACAAGCTCATAAAAATGCAAAGTTATACAAGGAGAAGACAAAAATGTGGCAGGATAAAAGAATTTTGAGGAGAGAGTTCACGCCGGGACAAAAAGTTCTGATATGCAACTCAAGGCTAAAGCTCTTTCGGAGAAAGTTGAGATCAAGGTGGTCAGGACCTTTTACTGTGGTTCAAACATGGCCATATGGAGCAGTGGAGATTCAAGATGGTGATCGAAAATTCAAAGTAAATGAGCAAAGGCTGAAAGAGTATAATGACGGTGCACTCAACACTTTGAAAACTGTCATCACTTTGGAGGAAACAACAGGTAAGTCCTAAATTTTTTTTTTTTAAAAAAAAATAATAAAAAAATATAAAAAAAATAAAAAAAAATTATTGCTTGGGTCTTTGTCTAGCTAAAGACGTTAAAGAAGGGCGGCTATTTGGGAGGCAACCCAAAACTTCTTTTCCTTAATCTTTCATTTTTCTTTCTTACTTACTGAAGCACACAAAACTGCATCTTTAAATTTTAGTCTCATCATGGAGGAAATTATTGTAAAGCTTAAGAACAGGTTCCCTACTCTTCCCAAAGATGTGCTTAGGAAGATCTATAGCTGTCGACTTGAAAGAATGAAGACATTCAAGCGTTTGGGCCTTCCTGAGGATGTCCGCTGGATTATTGAAGCTAAGGTACGTTTAATAGGTGAGATTCATGATTCATTTATTAAACCTATGCCAGGTATGGGAAGAAGCTCTTACTCCAAAAAGAGAAGAGCTAAAAGAATGAAGGTTTGTCCTAAATGTGCAAGGTGGAATTGTGATCAGCGCTGTAGGAGCAAAGGTATGGTTTCTATAAATCGGGAAGATAAAATTCAATTTATAAAGGATGGACTGAGTAAGGAGTCATTGGATGATATCATTCAGACTCTTGAGACGCATCCTAGTGGTGATGTTCATCGTGTACTTCTTGATTTATTAGACATATTCAACAAAGAAAAAGAGCGCTACCGTCTTGGGAATCTGACGTTAAAAGACCCTGTTTGCCAGTTTATAAGAAAACTGGATGGGAAGCAAATCCTCGATTCATAGAAAGCGTTTAAGCCGTTACTGGACGTAAAACCAGAGGAAGATGTGAGCCACAATCACAACTACTGTACATAATCTTACTTTTGTCAATCTGTCTTATCTTTTTCAGTAACTTTTGACTTTCTTTACTCACTTTACTTAATTTCTTGGCACAGTGGCCCACTGGTCATTCGTGTCAGAAATTTTTTCAAATTTTTTTGAAAACTGTGTGATTTGCATGATTTTGTTGTCGCTGTTTTTATAATATAAATATGTAATCTTCCATTTGTAAAAAAACACAAAATGTCTGAGAGAGAAAAAGAGAGGAGTGGTATCACTCTAAAATGCAGTTTTAAATCTATATGCATTTTTGGTGAAACTGACTCAGGAAAAGATGGAGAGTTTATACCTGCAACACAGGAACTGGGACGTGCATTAGCTGCTAGAAAGATCAACTTCATCTACGGGGGAGGTATTCAAGGCCTGAGGGGAAGTGTGGCTATTGCTGCAACCATGAATGGTAGTAAAGGTTTGAACGTAAGGGTGAAGGAGTTAGAAAATCACATCTTCTCCTTAGGGCAAGAGTTAGGGGTTTCAAGTCTGCCTGAACGAATGGGACGTATGTTTTACCGTGCTGATGCTTTTATCGCTCTACCCGGTGGTTTTGAAACGTTGGATGGGATCTCTAGCATTGCTTATTGGGCTAAACTGAACTTTCATAAAAAACCATTAGGATTGTTAAATGTTAATGGTTTTTACGATAACCTGTTGTCTTTTCTTGATCATGCTGTGGAAACAGGATTCATACCCCAAGCGACTCGTCATTCCATCATTTCTGCACCAACTGCTGATCAACTACTAGATAAACTGCAAACCTATGAACCTCAACCAGATCTATTAGTAAAAGAAAAAGGTGGGCAATCTTCAGACAGCAGTCAGAAGCAGAATCCAGATACCACTCTCCGGTTGTAACTTTCTTTTATCTTATGGTTTTACTCTCAGCATTTTGGTTTAATTTATTGTGTGTTTATGTTGTTCAAAAAAAAAAAAAACCTTTCTTTAATCTTTAGAAGACATTGAGGACAATGTCTGATTTAGGTTGGGGGAGGATTATAAAAAAAAAAGTATAGTTTCTCCATTAGAGAGTTAGTTAGTAAAACCATTAGATGCATGGGGTATGCATAGATGGCAGAGTAAAGAGTTATTCTTAACTCTTGAGACGCATCTTATTAGTTGTAATTTTTTTTTTGTTATTTCATCTTTTAAAAAAAAAAAAAAAAGAGGTTCAACCTAAAAAAAAAAATAAATTTATTTAAGTGCTTTTCAATGATTTTAAGAAGTATATAAGTTTGAAGCATGGATCAATTGAGTTTAGAGATTTTATAGCATGATTGAATAACTGATTGTTGAATTTGGTGATGAATTTTGAGATTGAATGAGCTGAATTTGAAAGTCCCTAACCGTGAGCTTTTGAGCCTATATGATCAATAGTGATTATCTTTCCTGTGTGTGATATTCACCTATTAAGTTGTCACTCTAGAACTTGCCTTAAATCTAGTTGAAATTACATGTCACATGCACATTCAAAAATGATAAAGGTATTCATTTTGTTTAGCCAGAGCCAAATAGCCAACCTTGCAATTATACCATTGATAAGCCCCTTTGAGCCTAATTGATTATTTATTCTCAACCCATTAATATGTGTTTTAATGATTTATCAAGTGCTTTCACTGAATTCGAAAGATTAACAGAGCATTTGAAATTTTTGTGAAATGGGCTTCTGACAAGTGTGGGGGTCTATATATCATCAACTACAAAAGTGCAGAAGTTGTAAAAAAAAAAAGAGAAAAAAAAAGAAGAAGAAAAAAAGAAAAAGAAAAAAAAATATAAATTATAGGTTGTTGGGATGAGATAAGCCAGGTTTATTCATAAGATGACCCATTTTTCAATTGTTCTATTTACTTAGTAAAAATAGCCCTTCATATCACTTTTTACATTCCTTTCACCTTAACCCCATTACAACCTTTAATAAGTCCTTTTGATTTGAATTATGCATGTCAATTAGGTAGTGGAGATTGAGATTTTTGGCAAGCTTATGGTAGTGCAATTTTTTCAGGTGAATTTGAGCGAAACACTTACCCTAAAACACTTGAGAGATTGAGAGAATGAGCGACAATTATGAATTCGGTTCATTTATTTTCAAATGAAGTTACCAGTTTATACTTTTATTGATTCAAGAATACTATGATCTCTTTATTCTTTAATTGTGTCCTTGTTTATGACTTGACACTTCTGATTTTGTTGGAACCACTTATTAGTTACTCTTTCTTGTCTGAGGACGTCCAAGAGCTAAGTGTGGGGGAATTTGATAAGTAAAATATTTGCATATTCATTTTCCCTTATATGATGATTTTGTGGACTATATTTGAGCTGAATGTAATCAATTTGGGTGTAATTAATAAATAAATAATGATTTTCTTGCAGCCATGGATAGTACCGGATTAAAAAGAATTAAAGAAGGCATTTTAAGGAAAAGTACTATTCACGTGGTACTATTCACTGTACACTGTTCATGCGGTACTGTTCACTGTGCACTGTAGCAGTTGCACTGTAGCAGACGGTGTGGTCGGTACTGTAGCAGTTTCACTGTAGCGGACGGTGTGGTCGGTTACTGTAGCAATGCGGGACTGTAGCGGACGGTGTGGTCGGTTACTGTAGCAAATCACTGTAGCAAAAATCACTGTAGCAAATCACTGTAGCAGTCCGAAAATGAAGCCTATAAATAGAGCTTCTTGGCACCCTAAAATGAAGAGGAAGAAGGAGGAAGGAAGAGAGAGAGAGAGTTTCTATTTTAGAGAGAGAGTTGTTATTTTTAGAATTTATTTCTTGCATTTTTTTTACTTCTTGCATTTTTTTTACTTCTTGCATGCCTCCTACATGGATGGTTTTACCTCCTATATGGAAGGCCTAGGTAGTCCTCCTTCATGGATGGTATAGGTTGCCACCTACATGGATGATTTTACCTCCTATATGGTAGGCTAGATTTTCCATTTTCATGCATCTTGTAGTAGTATTTTTATGTTTTTGTAATTAATTTTTATGCAATATTTATGATGTTTGGAATATATTTTGGTTTTGTTTTTAATTTTATCATGAGCTAAATTTTCCTTTTCCTAAGGTGATGACGTAGCTTATTAATGACGGATTGAATCTTACCTTATTAAATCTAGTTTTAATTTTTCCTTCATGATTGAGTTTTAATTATTGCTCTTAATGCTTACAATTGATTGGCCACCTTTTGGATGATTTTAATATGCATGTTGAGACCGGAAGGAGATACATGTGTGTGGATCCTATAATTAAAACCATAATTTGCATATGAAATAGGAATATATTCATATGGGTTATGTAGTCTTAATTGAGTTCCATAAATCTTAATGCATGATTAATTACTTAAATTCATATAGGAATATATTGGGTTAGCAATTAATTATAGAATTACTTGACCTTGGAAGAGGCTAGTAATTAAAATAGGGAAACTCGACTATCAATCATGTGGAATAAATTGGACTAGAATAGATAAGTGATTCAATCCGGAATTTATTAAGTGAAATCTAATCCCTAGGGCTTTTACTCATATTTGTCTTTATATAACTTGTATTCATATTTCATCATTTCTATCTTGCAATCTCAATCACAACTAATCAACCGACTAAATAGAATTAAAATTACCAATTTTGGTACTTAGTGATCAATCCTCGTGGGAACGATACTCTACTCACTTCTTTATTACTTGATTACGACAGTGTACACTTGCACTTCTAAATACACCATCCTACACTCGTAACAAGTACCTTATCTCTTATATCATATGTGATGCCATGTATGTGTACCATATCATCTGTATATGTGTGGGACAGATAGTCCATAGGCGGTAAGACCCGTAAGTACAAGTTGCACCGGGAGTTACCCGGGGGCGTCTTGAGCCAGGTAGGCTTGAGGCAGAAAGCCCGTGACTGTACCTTGTATGGGGCAGAGGCCCTGAGCAGCCAGATTGTGAATCTCAAGCGCTGTGAGTATGAGATAAGGGACCGGTTAGGCCCTTTTATGTACTGCATTTCTGTAAGTTGTGATGTTTGATGATTTGTTTTACATGCTTAGTATTTGCATATTATATGAGTGATCTGTGTACTACTGAGATTCTTTTGAATCTCACCCCTTTTTCAACAAATGATATACAGCAAAGGCGTCCAGCTCTAAGGGCAAGAAGGTAATATAAACGGACGAAGAAGAGGCAAATAAATTATGGACTGTTTGGTTATCATTTTATTTTGGATGACTGTAAAATATTTATAAGTAGTAGTAGTAGCGATAGTAGTACTAGTACTCGCAATGCAGACTGTATACGTTGTAATTCGTACGCTATACTTTCGATAACGTATTGGTATCCAGAAACCCATAAGTTAACCATCACGACGCGAGCTATGGATAGAAAATACTCTGTATTTTAAATAAATGATTTTGAAACTGATAAAGATAATGAATTTACAAATTAAAATTTAGACCATACATATTTATTTTAAAAAGTTTTTGAAAATCCTATACAAATATAAGATTAAACTATATCTTAAATTGGGACTTTAAATTATTTTGATCTCAGGTTTGAAACCATTATATATTTAAACTAATCTAAAGACTTTAGAAATTAAGATGTTACACACAACAGTTTAAAAGGGCAGTCTGTAGCTTAACGGAGTGAGTTGAAAGTCTATCGCCCATAGTGGTTTATTGATTCATTCAATATAAGAAAGGTTGTCTGACCAATTTAATATTATGCATAAAATATTAAACTGCAGCTTTATGTTTCTTCATTTAATGCAATGAAGAAGAAAAACACTATATCAAGATGCCAAATGATGCATCTAGATATTCTTTACTCGTGATATGTGTCAAACCCCTTAACACTTTGATATTTACAGAGTAATAAATACATGGTTCAGAGGGCACACAGAAATAGTGGAAATATACTGATAATAAGTGCTTGTTTATATTACAGACAATTCCCATTGGGTTTTAAAAATATAAACAAAATCCAAAGAAATAAATATTACAACTAAAGATAACCAACTGTACTCCGTTAGAACCAGACCTTCAATCACCGGTAATTATTGTTTTGCCCTTAGAGCCGCTACCTTCTGCTGGAATATTTTTAAATATTGAAAAAAGGTGAGATTCGAATGAATCTCAGTAGTAACATACAATCCGACATATAAAATGTGAAAATAGATATGCAATGCACCATGTTATGTAAGATGAAAATGCTGTGTGTACACTGTCTGAGGCCAAACGACTGTTTGCAACCCCAGCTTAACTCTGCGCCTCCGTTGGGTCCCAGACCACAACTAAGCTAATATGCGTGTTCCAGACACTGTGTTCATATTACAGAAAATGGAATACACAACATATAAATACTCACATAGTGTATGAAAGAAAGAGTTACTACCTGGGTCTTTTTTCAGTCCGATTCTTATCCAAAACTTTTAATTGGCTCGGGCTATTACCAATTCCTATAAATTAAAGTTAACAAGTAATTGGTTATTACTTACATTACTACTGCTTTAACCATATTCTAGTGGTTATCTCAGTTTCAGTGATTTCTGCATAGTATAATTCTCCACAATACAACTTTTACTATTTTTCATAAAACTGGCAGATTTTTCAGTCAACTTTGAAAAATCAGAATTAAATCTAGAAAATTTTAAATTGATTGGTTTCAAAGACTATGTGAAGATATTTAAATGTATTTTAATATAAAAATACTTATATCTGATCAATGATAACACAATATTTCCAGAAATTCACCAAACCTCCCCTATTCCAAATTTTCTTCCAGAAATAAACTCAACTTTGAAAATTCATATCTTCTAATGTACAAGCTCAAAAATTGTGATCCACCTATGAAATTAAATATCTTAATGTATACTGTAAATCTGAAAATTTTCATAATTTTTGGTAATGTGTTGGTTTTCCAAAATTTCGCCACATCTAATCTTCCTTCTAGAAACATAATCTGGTAGTACTTAAATTCAAAACTTCATAACTAAATCCACAAAATTCCACATAGAGTGGTTCAAAATTCTGTGTGACCCTATTTAAGTATAATTTAAGGGAAAAATACATACTATTAGAGATTACATGCCTAAAGTTCCAGAATTTACAATTAATACAACTATGCCAGAATTTGTTCCAGATTCAGTGCTTAAACTTCACAAATTCATTTCTTACAATATACTAATCCAAATGGTACATATTATATATCAAATTAAAGCTCCTTATGTCTATGTTATGTCTATAAAGGTTCATAATTTTTGGACCAGTTTTAACTAACGAAATGAATTTTATAACCAAAATGATTCCAGAAAACTAACCGAACAACATCTCCTCTTAATTTCTAAAAATTCCTGATTTATACATAATCATCCAAAAATTACAACCACATGTATTCTCACACAATTTTTCATGTATAATCTATTGGTGATATTAAATTTATCAAATTCTTACTTCTTGTATATCTACACCTTATTCTGACCATAAAGAATAACAACTTAATTTCAAAATCACTCAACTTCCAACAACTATAAATCCTCATAAACAACCCAAACCAACTGTATAACAATAGAAAAAGATATAAAAGACTTACCTAAATAATATTCAAGGCTTGCTTATGGTGACTGACTTCTCCTTCTTCCACTTCTCCGGCAATTATTCTCACCTTAGTCTTCCTTCTCTCTTACTCACGTCTCTCTCTCTCTTTCTCTATATTTTCTACTTCTCTAGTCTTCTATGTGACTTGACCGAATGGAATGGAAAAATGAGAAGTGTGTGTATGTTGCCTTGTATTTATAGTGGAAGGGTATGTATTTGTTTATTAAATAAATGTGTGTGTGTGCCATGTGGTGTTTATTTTAATGGTTGTGTGTGTAGTGTGGGAAGTGTGTGCCATGAGTGATGTGTGAAGAGCATGTGAAGCAAGTGTGGCATGTGAAGTATGGGTGTCATGGGAAACATGGATGGCATGGAAAGCATGGGAAGTATGGGTGTGTTTTTAACAATATATTTATATATGTATATTTTTATCCTATTAATAATACACACTAAGCCTTGATTTTGTCTAATTTAAGATTTCCTTAGATTTTATAGATTCTATAATTTAGCTTATTATCTAACTCCCATAAATTAATCTTTGGCCTTAAAATAATTTCTTAAAAATTTCCAAGCCAATTTATGACTATTAATTGTTGTTCCTTGATTTTTCAGGAAAATAGGCATTTAATTCGCAAAATAAATTTTAGGATGTTACAATATGGAGCTTTATATTATTGTTGGTATGTTTGGGAAAAACGCAAGGAGAGATTACCCTACTTTATGGTCGAATGAAGGTATTTCACAGAAATCAGACCTTCATTCACTTTATATTTGTTGTTATAATATTTTTATTCTACCTCTCTAATTTAAATTTTTAGCAATCTTACAACACTACTATAAAAGATGTTTTTAGTGGCACACATCTAATGGCACTTCTTCAAAGAAATTGTATAGATAATTGTTTCTTTTTTAAAAAAAAAAATAGAAGCTACGACACTTCCTATTATAAACGCCACATCTTAATGTTAGTCTTTTACGATACTTTCTTAAAAAAATATCATACAAGACTTTCTATTTTTTTTAAAAAAAATTAAGAGCAAGTTATGACGCTTTGTAGCAAAGCATCATTGTTGGTATTAAACCTTAGACAAGTGAACCGCCTTCCAAGGTTTTAACATTATTTTTTTCTAAATTTTAGTCACATTTTATATATTTATTTTATTGGTCACGTTTAAGTTTTTGTCTTCTTTTTAGTTGCATCACTTTATCTGATTTAACCTTATCTATTTATTCTCAAATTTTACATTATTTCATAATACATTACCAATAAGCTGTTTGTGAGTAAAAGTTTAATGTTTCAAATTATAATATGATGCAATAACAAAAAATACCATATTGAGTTTGGGTTGGCTTTATATGATAATTATCTTCAAAGATATAATTTGAAATTGACTTTTAATTATGAAGTAAAATTAAACAAAGTAAAAACCAAAATAGTATATTAAGTATATATAAATCTAAATCCCAACTTTTGTATATATTGTTTTATATTTTTTGAAAAGATGTAAACAAACAATTTATTTAAAAAACACAGCAAAATTTTTTATTCCTAAAACCAAATTAATTGGCCTTACTAGGAAATCTAAAGTCACTGTGTGGCATTGGTTTTCTATAGTAAAGCTAGAAAGCCTTCATATGTACATATGAATTGGTTTTCTAGCTCAAGGAGGGGGGGGGGGAGTAGATCTTCACATGGAAGGTGGATTGCAACCAGCATACATAAACTTTAGTTTTTTCAGTGTATCATGTAAATGTGTTTAATCTAAATTCGAGTTTGAAAGTAATTTGGAAAGGTTAATTTCTCCAAATATGTGGTTGCAATTTCAAGATATTTTCATCAAGCCTATAATTTCCCAGCAGATGTGGGCTAATTGGAAAATGCAGATATGAAATGTTTGGTTGGTTTCGTTCCAAAGTAATAACACTCTTTCTCTCTACTACCAGATGGCTAAAAAAGTTGAAAACATTTTAGCCTTATGTGTGTGTACTTAGACTAAGTACATGATTCATAAAGAGTTAGTTGGTAGCATTGAAAAGATCTTTATGTAGGTGTTGTTTAGGAGCGTAGCCTCGACATTTGGCAAGTTTGGAGAAATGCAGATATTATGTATAATTCCCTCTTTTTGTGAAAGACAAGTTCTCCCATTGAAGATATTTACACAAGGTGGCAATAGTAGTGTACATATGAAGGCTTTCTAGCTGCAACAAAGATATGAAGGCATTCTAGCTGCAACAAAGAGCACTTGAAACAGGACAAAGGCTGATGGTACTGCAAATTGAACCTTTACACTTTATAAAGGAAACCATTTGTTTAAATCATAGTAAAAGTTCATTATAAAAAAGTAGCATTTCTTTTTGAAGTATCCCGTAAGATTAGTAGGTAGTGTCAATTTTTCATTTCAAAGAGAACTACCTATCAATTACTTAGCAAGTCCCCCATTACTTTTAGGTTATATATATAGTTCCTACTTTTGTAGCTATATAATAATTGTTGTTAATAAACGTGAATGTGGTTGCAAGAACAGAATAAAAAAATGTTGTTTAATGTCTAATAATAACCCATATGTTGTCAATATTAAATAGTAATTAGGATGTAACTGTAATTATTTATGCCTTAAATAAAATAATATAACTAATAAAGTATGAAATAAAGGGAAAATTTATCAATATGTAAGAGTACGGATAGCATATGCTTGTTTATTTATTCAGCAAAAGACCAATTGTTTAAGCTGTTGGTTCTTGCCTTCTGGGTCCCCCAAGTGCATTATTGTACATTATTCCAAATATTTACATATTATAATATGTGTGGCTGCCTTCAATTGGCATGTGCGATTTTATGTGATTCGATCTTCTAACTTCACTAGATTCATTGCATAATATATATATATATATATATATATATATATATATATATATATATCCTCTGCCCTTAATTATATTTTCTTTTACTAGGCAGATGGACTAACTCACTTTATTTACTGCTTCAAGGTATTTGAAGAAAAATAATTTAATTAATTACTTTTAGAATTAAATAAAGTGCTTATTATTGTTCTTGTCGTGTCTCTGATAAAACTTTCAAGGAGGATATATATATATATATAGAGGGGTATTATTTTGCCAAATCAACCTTTAATAACTATACTCATCAATTCGGTGTATAAATAAAAAAAGATAGTCATTGATTGTATAATAGTACTATGAAGAAATAAACAGCTTCCTAATCTACCAAAAAAAAAACAGCTGCCTAATTAAATTTTTGATGCAATCAATGATCGAAAAGAAAACCTTATTATATATTGATTGTATCAAAATTACACAAACTTAAAACAATTGTAGAATCCTCTGAAATAAAAGACCACCTAATCTCAACTTTTTTTTTTTTTTTTGCGAAAATTGCAAAAGCCTATTAAATTTTGGATCATTCGCAAATTTAACTTCCTTAAAATTTTAATTTTTAACATTAAACCCCTTATTATTAATTTTACCCTTTAAACCATTGACAAAAACTGTCATGTCATATTGATGAGGATGATGTGACATCCTACAAGACATCGTATATAGCATCTCTAATAACTTTATAATAATTATATATTTGTTAAAATGTCATTTTATGATTAAAAGACAAACCCTAATCTACATCTCCTTGCGGTGCGCGCACACCTTTCAATTATGAAGAAACCCCAATTCCACAAATCTTCAAACGCCAAGAAATTTCTGGGCTTACTACAGATTCCCCATTGACTCAAACACATCTTTCCGCCCTCTTTTATCAATGAATATCCATAAACTTTAACCAATACCAAGCTTCCACTTATTATACGTGTATTTAATCTATTCAATACCTCTTGCTTTTTTGTGAATAATAATCCTTATTTTATAAAAGGGCAAGCCCCAAAAAAGCAAAGCTACCTTACCGAAAAAGAGACGAGATCAGTCAGAGGAGGAAAATGAAGTTAAAGCTGGTTTGGCAAGGCCATCAGTAATAGTACAATTCTCTTCCTGTTCAATATTGCGAAGCTCCACTATCCAATCATGCTGGGAGCAGTCAAAGATAACAGCTATCTTCAGTGAAAGATAATTGCTTTTACCATGACAGACAAAGCTAGAAAGAATCTGTTTTCGCTTTTGAAGATTTGTGAAACGAGGGGTTTCTTCAGAATTGAAAGTCATGTGTGCCGCAAGGAGATGGAGATCAGGGTTTGTTTTTTAATCATAAAATGACATTATAACAATTATATAGTTATTATAAAATTATTAACTTAGAGAGATGTCATATAGATGCCATGCCATCCTTATTAATATGACGTGGTAGTTTTTGTTAATAACTTAACAGTAAGATTAGCCGCAAAAAAAGGCTTGTTAATGTTAAAATTTAAAATGTTAAGGATGTTAAATTTAAACTTTAGAATATTAGGAATGTTATATGCAGCTGGGCTAAAGTTTAAGGGATTTTCATAGAATTTATCCTTTTTTTTTTTGAAAATATACATACCTCTATATATTTTATTTTTAAAATATTCAAAAATATATTTTTTTTTACTAGGCAATGCACTTCGTCAATAATAGAGTCTAATAGTCCCCGCCTATCTTCATCCCAACCTAAGTTGGAGTCATAAATATTCTCTAAAAGTGAAATAATTTCAACAAAATATTCTCTGTATATTTGTTAAAAATTTGAATAATACCTAAATTCCAAAAAAGAAAAAGAAAAATTGGGCATCGGACAAGGATGGGGGCAATGTTTTAAAAGCCGGACCGGAAGTCGAGCCGGAAAGGTAAGCGGGTCATGGTTCAACCGGTTGAAACGGTCGAACCGTTCGGTTGGACCGGTGATGTAATAATTAAATTTAAAAATTATATATATATATATATATATATATATATATATATATATATATTACAATTAATCTTTAGTCTAATTTCATAGGAAGTTAATAAAGTCACAAAATACCATTTAAAGTAGAACATTAAGTCAATCATCAACCTAACAAAATATATTAATAATAATGAATTTATGACTTGTTAAATATTGACGGCTCTTGATTGATTTAAGCATAAGTCTCTTGAAATGTATTTAGATCATACCACTCTGATCCTATTTATAAGTCCTTACCAAAAAATTTGGTTCTATTTATAAGTTCAGTTTCAGTGTAATAAATGAAATTATGATAATTTTACCCCTATTTACTATACAAATGAATAAATAATTTAAAGGTAGATAGAGAAAAAAGAGTTAAAAAGTACCTACTCATAAATGAGGGCATAGTTATAAATTTACTCCATAATTATTGAGTTAACTATATCTCCTTTGTATATGAGATTTAGTTAAAAGTGACTTATAAATAGGACTAGAGTGGTAAATGTTATCATCTTCTTGAGGAAATGATCTAAAATTAAGACATTCAACTCTAATTTCAGTGCTTTCAATTTCATCCTTAGCTTGAGGATGAATCTCATTGGCTTTTTCTTCAAAAGCATCTTTATAAAATTGTTTGTAATAAACCAAATTATTAAAATTAGTAACATATAATATAAATAAAATAAAGTAATATGTCTAAAATTTATATGCCATTTTTAAAATTTTTTTTATAGCATCAAATTTTTTTTAAAAAAAAATTTGCAGCAAAATTTATTTTTTCATACTTTTTATTGGACCGGACGGTTTTTGAAAAACCGATCCGGTTTCCGGCTCAAAAACGGTTAAATTACGGTCCAAAACGGCTCCCTCCGAAAAACGGTCCAACGTATAAATCCGGCCCGCCTCAGTGACCGGCCGTCGGTCTAACCGGTCCGACCGTCCAGTCCGGTCCGGCTCTATAAACAGTGGGGGGCTGTTCAACCCAGCCATGCTTATCCATATTACATAGTACACAGTACACACTGCATTAAAGATTCTTTTGATTTGATCCAAAACATTTATATTTATCATTTTTTAATTAATTTATTAGACTTGTAAACTAATATATAATCTAATAATATATATAAGTATTTTAAAAAGATTATATAATATATGTTATAATTAAATAATTGATTAAATTTCTTTTATCTTCATAAATTAATCAATTAATCTTATATTAAAGATACACCGTATTACTTACGTGCAGAGACTGGAATTACTCTGCCCGGCTGATGTGGGTGTCATGTTTTCTTTAAATGAAAACTGAACATTATTTGGATGGCCTTACTAGCTGGCGTGAGAGCGACCACATTTTTCCGTTTTAACAACGTGCTCATTTTTAAAAGGGGTAAAGTAGGCTCCATTATTTTTTCATCTCAGTATCAATAATGCTCCATCATTTTTCCGGCTCGGTAATTTCTGCTACAAGTTAAGTCATATATTTAAATTCAAAAGTTTAATTACTTTTTCAAAATAATGTACTCCCTCATGTTTTTTTAAATATAAATATATAAATACAAATAAGTTGTTAGTTGAGGTGGTAAAGAATCTCACTTCAATAAAAATAAAAACACAAATTCAAATATTAAAAAGCGTATTTACCAGAAGAGATGATAATCAAATTGTAACATCTTTACATTTCTGCCACTTTATTACATACACGAAAGCTTATGTTTTAATTTCTTAGGGGTTAATTACTCATTCACGACTTATTTAGCCATTATTTTTATCAAATATTAGAGTTAATGTTTATTCTTAATGATCCCAATACATCTTAATTTAAATATGTATATTCTTACAAATAAATATTCTCCATTATTGATACACAGAGTAATCTAAATACAATTCAGTCTTCAATTCTTTGTCTTATTTCCTTCTGAATCATCTTCAAGCCTTCTCCTCTTTCCTGTTAACATACCTATATGGTTGGTGGGGGAGGGTGAGATTCGGAGAATCTTAATAGCAAACATTACAAATATGCATAATATGCTTACCTTATATAGGCTCATGTTTACATAATGATATTCTGCATGCTCAATGCTTCGTGTAACATATTTATGGCCACAGTATAAACAAAAAATGAGTTTCATTCATTCATTCATATTTCACATGATCAAGTAAAGCAATACCACACATTAATATACATCATATATATCAAATACATGCAAGTTAAGTAAGTTTACTACCTTTTGGACTAATGTCCTTCTTCTTGTCCATTTTCTTCCAATCCTTTGAGCTTCATGGAAATTCTTTTATTCTTCTTCTTTCTTGACTTTTCATGACCCTAGATACCCAATCACATCATTAAAGCTATGGTAGCAAGTCATTGGAAGTGTATATCAATGCCTAAGAAGTTAGGAAGGGCTAAATAGGTCAATTGCTTTCAAAAAACATGAAACGCTAGAATTTGGAGTCTTGACCATTGTCAAGGATTTTGGTTGGCTGCAACCAAAAGAGGTCAGAATTTTTTAGGCCATGGCCAAACATTTATCTAGCAACCAAGAATTCTTTTGTTTTTTCGCCGAAATTCCAAATATCATAACTTAATCTACAAAAATCCAAATAGAGTGTTTCAATATTCTATGTGACCCTCTTTAAATCTATTCCAAGGACAAAAAAAAATACTTTTTGCTACCAATTACACGCCCAGAATTCCAGAATTTACAATTAATACAATTATGCCAGGATTTGTTCTAGATTCAATGTCTAGACTTTAAAAATTTATATCTTATATTCTACTAACCCAAATGGCATATATTATAGATCAAATTAAAGATTAGGATGCCTACTTTCATTCTGAAAAGTTTCACGATTGTTGAATAACATTTAACTACTAAAAAACACATAAAAAATAACATACCTTCAGAAAATAAAATCTGGCAGCATTATTCCTATAATTTCAATTTTTGGGTTTTCAATCCAACCCTTCTAAAATCATAACCAAACTTTAACCTCACACAATTTTGCCCAAGGAATCAATTGGAAACCTCAAATTTGGCAAATTATCATTCCTTCTTCATGCCTTGTTTTGGCCAAAACATAACTTCCAAGACAACAATTCACAATTTATTTCCTATACTAGATTCATATGCTTCCCAAACCTCATATAATCACATACATAAAAGCAAAGCATGATGAAACCCTAAATATACTATTTGGACAAAAATTAGGGCAGTAAGGAGGATTCCACAAAAATCAACCAAACAACACAATATATGATTTAAATTAAAACCTAAGCTCACCTCTTACTTTTTCTCTCTTTTCTTGATTCTCCAACTTTGACTCTTGTTAGATAATTCAAAATACCTCCCCTTAAAAATATAAAACCATAGAATTGTATCTCTTAAAGAGGAGAACAAGATTCATGAAGAGATTTTGAGCAATATGTGATTTACTAAGTGATTTTGGAACTAAGAAGCTAACCTTGTGACTATGTTCTTTCTCTTTCTTCTTTCCTTGTGTGGCTGACATTGAGAGCTTGAAGAGAGAGTGAGATATGTTAAAATATGAATTCACTTTAGCCTTTTCAATTCTCTTGGCCGACAATTTCTAGGAAAAAGGAGAGGGGGGGGGGAATACAACATGTGGCCCATATTACTTCTTGTAAATGTGAGTTAAATTAACCATGTGTGGTTAATGGAATTTGGTTGGCTTTCTCTTTACTCTTCTCTTCTTCTTTTGGAGTAAATGTGTTGTCCAAATGGAGAGAAATATTATTGACCAAAGTGTTCATGAAATATTACCTTTTGGTTAAACTTTTGAAGCATGAAATAATTGGAAGATATCTTAACCACAATTGTTGACTTTTCAAATGGAAAAAAGTGTAGTGAATTAATTAAATTCTCCTTCCTTCTTCCTCTTGTTGGACCATTTTTATCAAAGGAAAAGGAAGGAAAATTAATTTAATCTTCTGCATCTTTACCTTTGCTTTTCAAGAGTAAATCTTAGCCCTTCATTTTGTCTTCCAATTTTAACCTCAAGATTAAGTGGCAATTATCTCCTTTGCCTTTGATTATGACATTATTATCTTATGCCATTAGTTCTTTCAATTCTCTTTCTTAATTCTTTCTAAACACTTCTTCCCTTTTCTTTTGAATCCGGGTTAGGTTTTATGTCATACTGACATATTCGAAAAGAATCAGATATATTTCCTTTGACTAATTCACACCGAAATTTATACTTTATTCTGAATGTATTTTCTAATACTTATTCTATTTCTTATTCATTATTGGGACTCTTACTAAAATAGACTTGATAGTCTACTTTATTCAGACTTATTATTTAACCTTTAATCCCAAAATTCAGGATATTATACAAATCCTTTATCACATTGAAAAACATACATTATAGATTATTCACAACAAAGAAAGCTATGTTGACTTCTGGGACTCACATATTGACATTGACCTATGCGATCACGTGCAATTATGTGTACGAAAAATAAATTTCAGAAAATTTCCCATTAAAAGTATTTAAGGAAAATTTTAAATAAATATCATATGAATTTATAAACCCCAAAAAGTCTGTAAACACATGAATATGACATAAAGGTGACAGGTGTCAAAATAAATTTTAAAATGTTGATATTTTTACCATTTTACCCCTCAATTTAAAAAAAAAAGAGAAAATGTGCCTTTACCGGAGCACCATCGCTGGCCGGCTTGCACCCTCCAGCAGCTTGAACTTTGGCCACTGATTGCTGGAGCTCCAATGATGGGGTTTTTTTTTTTCAGAGGGAGGGTGTGTATTGTTTTTTTTTTAAAAATGGATGAAGGAGGCAAGGGGTGGGATTTTTACTAAAAGGGCTTGGTGACCATTGGGCCACCAAAGCTCTTTTGATACACACACACACAAACAAATGCATAATTGCTTTAACAAAATAAGTAATGATAATGATAAAATACGTAATGATATTGACTAATGCATAATTGTATTGACTAAATAAGTGATTACATTAACTAATAATGGTATTAACTAAAAAAGTAATGGAATTGACTTAAAGCATAATGACATTGAATAAATGAGTAATGTTATTAACTAAATGAGAAGTAAGATTGACTAAAGGTGTAATGATACTAACTTAATGAGTAATGTATTAACTAAAGGTATAATAGTATTGACTAAACGAATAATAGATTGACTGAAGGCGTAATGGTTAGGCATGGGGAAAAACTTAGTGGTCTAGTCCATGCTCATCCTTAATAATTGTATTGACTAAACCAGTAACGAGATTGACTAAAGGCGTAATGATATTGGCTAAATGAGTAATGATATTGACTACATAAATAGTAAGATGGACTAAAGGTGTAATAACACTAACTTAATAAGTAATATTATTGACTAAATATGTTATGATATTGATTAAATGAGTAATGAGATTGATTAAATGAGTAATGAGATTGACTAAAGACATAATAGTTATGAGTAATGTGAAACATGAGGGGTAAAATTGTAAAAGCATTAACATTTTAAAATCTCAATTTGATTTCTTCTGTCACCTTTATATCATTTTCATGTGTTAACAAACTTTTTGGGGTTTTATAAATTCACATGGTATTTATTTAGAATTTTTTCAAATATTTATTATAAAAAAATACCATAAATTTATTAAGAACATATATCTTGAGCAGGTAAAACTCATCTTCATTAGTTGTAACTCTTCTATAACCATATGTCATGATGTATCTAAATGTGTATCCCATTTTAGACATGGTTGAAGATATATTATACGTAGTTGAAGATGAGTTGTATATATCCTATGTTTGAGGTAAAATAGAAGACATTTACTAGCTAAAGATATGTTGTATAAAGATAATTGAAGAAAAGCTGGATCGATTAAAGATGAGTTGCACTACTCAAGAACTTGGGTCCTTAATTATTTAAGGTAGTTTTGAGTTTTGACTAATAAATATTTAAACGGGGACTTTCAAGAATTTTTTTAAAAAATTCATGATGTTTATTAATAAAGTTAAGAATCTTTTACAAATATGTGGTAAACCTCAAAAAAATTAAAAATATAAAATTTATCTCCAACACACAAAATGAGAACATGAAAGGCAGGCGTCGCACACACGATATTTAAAAAATAAAATCAAATAAAGGATTCTCGCAATATATAAATCTTTTGTCTTCAAAATCCTAACCTTTGGACTTTAGTTAAGATTTCCTGCCATCTACATTGTTCACATCAACATCCACCTTTTACGTCAAAGTGAGTCATGTGCAAATTAAATAGTTAATGATTTTTTTAAAGAAAACCTGATTTTTTGCCTGGCAAAAATCTGATGAAAATTTAAGGTACAATATATATTTTAAAGGTCAAGGTTCAAATATACCTATATATTTTTTATAAAATATTATCTAGCAACATAAATTGTTTTAAGAGTAAAAGTGTCTATGAATTTTTGAAAATGGAGTTAAAATACCACCTCTTTAATATTGATGTATCTCTGTTACTTTTATTGGGTGGACCTCACATGGTTGCTTTTAAATTATTATTTTTTAAAAAAACAACATGATATCTTCTACAACACCACTCATTGAAAATATCGTCGGTAAATGGAATAGGTATATAGGTCTCTGTTTTCTCCCCCATGAAAAGATATAGAGATCACAATTCTTGTACGATGCCTTCCTATCTTTACCTTGAGTGGAGTATAATTTGTATAGTTGTGAATCCCGTGAAATTATAGGATCCCTCAAAGTCATATCAGTAAGGTCCGTGTCTGCTTCGTGAAATTATCTAAATACACTTCAATAATATCAATCATTCTTATTCATAGATCTCAACTCTCGTACGATGAAGTTCTATCTTTACTGTGTGTGGCAATAATTTGTATAGTTATGAATTACGTGCAACTATAATATCCTCAAGTTCACATATAAATAAGCCTCCCTGTCTTCTCGTCTCTCCGCACACATCAAAACTCATACACAGAAAGCCACTTTGAGAGAGAGAGAGAGAGAGAGAGAGAGGAAGAAGAAGATGATGATGATGAAGGTGGCTGTGGTTCTGGTCCTGTTCGCTATGGCCTTCACCGCTGCAACTGTGGAGGCTCGCTTCAATCCGAACAACTTCCTGGCTGAGATGTTTAAGGACAATGGTGAACCCAACTACTTGATAAAGTCGACCACCACGGCCTGCTGCGACTTATGTATCTGCACGAGGTCGATTCCTCCTCAATGCCAATGCACAGATGTCGGAGAAACTTGCCACTCTGCCTGTAAGGCCTGTCTCTGCAATCCCTCCTTTCCTCCGAAGTGTCGTTGCGCCGATATCAACAACTTCTGCTATGATAAATGCTCCTCTGCTTCTGCTAAGCCTCAGATTGCATGATCCATCGTGTTATGTGAATAACAAAACCTATTTCTACCAAGTACTTTATTAGGCTTTGCTTTTGTCTGTGTGTGTGTACGTTAATAGAATAAACTATCTGGTGCCTTGCATGCATGCTTTCCGTTTGCTTTCTGCAAACTGGCTAATTACTACCAAGGACTTGATATTCTTCTATCGTTAATTACCATCTGTTTACACTACACTTTGACATGTTTTTAAATTTTATATTAAGCAAGTGAAGGGAAAGTAATATATCAAGGAACCCTTAAATTTAACACCACTTTCAAATTTTTTAAGGGTTAAGATGCCTATGGTAACATGAACTATTTTTCCAAATATGTCAAGTATCCTAAAGTATTTTGTGATCCATCATTATAATCCAGTAGCCTGAAATATTTTTATGAAAGTATGTTGAGTACCATAAAATATTTTTGTGGTTTATCCAACACTTTAAAGTATTTTTTAAGAATGTTAAGCATCCTAAAGTTACAAATGAAAAAAGCTTTGGGGTGCTAAATACACATTCACTTAAAAGACTTTTTAAGAGTTAATAGAGAGGTTAAAATTGTATTTACAAAAAAAGAAAAAAGAGAGAGCATGAAAGTGCTCCTTAAAACTACTTTTTGGGAAATAATTTTCCCAAAAAATTTAATACTTTGAAGCTAAAATTGCACTACAAAATGCTTTAAGGTGCCGGACGGATTTGGAAAAATAATTCATGGTGCTAGACCCAACACAAAATACTTTAGGATAATGGATTTACCTTGAAAAAAAAACTTTGAGGAGCATATACACCTTAACCTATTTTTAAAATATTTTTGCACTACTACACAAATGTTGATATATGACGGTTATTATTGACCATAAATCACAATTTTGAACCGTTATATATAAAGGTGCTAGATTCAACACAATATACTTTAGGATAATGGATTTACTTGAAAAAAAAAATACTTCGGAGAGCATATGCATCTTAACCTGTTTTTTAAAATGCCTTTGCACTGCTACACAATTGTAGATATATGACAGTTATTATTGACTATAAATCAAGGTTCTAAATTGTTATATATGAAGGCATTATATATGCTCGGCACTAAAAAATAACAGTTCCAAACTGTGATTTATTCAATAATTATTATAATTATTTTAATATAATACCCGTTATGTATTGAAGCTTGATAAATCCATGATGAGCATAATCCTTGCATAATAAAAAATAGGCTCACATAAATAATTGTTATATATACAGTAATGCTAGCATAATACATAATAGTCTCAAGTAAACAACCGTTATATAATCTGTAGCCATACAATTTGAAATAGATCAAGATTTTATTTTGGCTTTGTGGGTAGACTCGATGGAACTTGTAACCTATATCAACAATAATGTAACTTTTAACCTATAGCTTGTGCATATTTCATTTACAGGAAGTAAGCAAAGAAAAAAACAATGAGAATAAAACAGAACAAATACCATACCGTAAAGGGCTCAAGGGTGTGCAAACCTCAAGAAAGACTTCAAAGAGAAGGAGGAATTAGATGTGACTATAGAATGCCATTCTAGAAAATCAATAGGATGTCGAAACATGCTGTCATCAATTATTTCATCCACATATGACCTTAAATTTTTGGCATCTTCAACATTGATATACAAGCATTTAAATTTAGGTATAATGAGAAAATACTATAACGCCTTATTCCGGCTGAAGAAGTGTGAGCTTTTTGCCTTGGTAACCTCTTCAATTTTAAATCAAGAATTACAATAAAGGGTGCAATCCCAGATCATTTTTTAAGGAGCCTTTTATTAATTACCTAGGAACTAAATACAATGATTGAGATGAAACAATTAAAAAGAGAAGAGTTTGATCTTTTTATTACAAACTACTTGTTTCGCGAACGAAAATTAAATTGTTCTATGCTATTTCTTTTTGGGATTTTCTCCTTTAAAATATGGAAAGGGATGATGATGGAATTGATGAAATGAGAGAAACAAGAAAATCAATAATGGAATGAACTATCCTTTATAGTAATGGCAAAAGCAATCATTACTTTAAATAATTAAGGAAGATTAATCATGCTAGTTCTAAAATGACTATAACCCCTTGCTTGGATTGAGAGAAAATAAAGGAGGAAGGAAAATTAGAGAAGAAAACAGAGAAGAGAAATGCATTTCCTATGCTTGGATGAGGGAGGAAAATGAAAGGAAAAGAAAAGTTGGAGAGAAAATGGGATATGGGCCCCACCCCATTTTCTCCCCAATTCTTCTCTCTACATGTGGAGAGATTTGGAGTGAGAAATATTATTTCCTTTGCTGCCCTCTCTCTGTCTCTTTCTCACTATCAAGGATGGTCTGGGTTTTTTTTTCTTTCAGATTTTGGGTGCCTTTTTTTCCCTAAAAAAATTATGGGCGTGGCTTTTAATGGGTAATTGAAAGTACTGGAAAAAAGAAAAATGGGTATTTGAAAGCTCCTTGTCCCTTTTTATTTTATAAATGTTAATCTAAGTTTTTTTATCAGCTCCTTTCGTCTCTTTTTTTTTTAATTATTGTATTAAATTCTCACTTGCTCATAAATTCATATATTGGTCTAAAAAGTATTTAAAATTGTAAATCATGTCCTATAATATATATAAGTATATTTATTCTTGCTTAACCACATTATTTTTTCTTAAAATCATGATTTAAGATTAAATCTGTAAATTTTACTCTCATTGAGTAAGTTCCCCTTGTGCTAAACAATTTGATTTTAAATTATTTGCTTATGTTAATGGTAATATGATGCTTCGTTGTGATATTTAATTTAAATTTAAACATGATACATTTTTGTATAAAGACAAGGGTATTTTAGTCCTTTAGATATTTACTCATTTTCTTTTCTCTCTATTTTCTCTCGTACATCGTCCAAGCATGCAGGAGAGATAATAATTTTTTTTTTCAAGCTTTCTCTTCTTTCCATTTTCTTTTCTCCTATTTTCCTTCCTCTCAAGCTTTCTTCCCATCCAAGCAAAGCATAAAAGATGAAACCTGAACCACTTGCTGATCTTAAGTGAACCTAGGACGAAGAAAAAACAAGGTGAAGACTCATCGGAAATGAAAGGGAAGGAGGAAAGAAGATTCGTCGAAAATGAAAGGAAAGGAGGAAGGAAGAAAATGGGGCAAATCTGAAAGAGTAACGTGAGTCTCGCCTTTCTTTATCACTTTCACTGTCACTTGCACCCCTCTTTTTGAATTTTTCAATACAAATAAATTTAATTTATTGTCAGTTTTACTCTGTTATTCACATTCACCGAAGTATGGGAGCTTCTTAACCAAAGGACATACTCTATTTTCTTTGGATTAAAAACAATAGACGTAAGACATCTCATTTTCATTTTCTTGGTACCATTTTTTTAAGTTTATATTATCTAATTTAATATTTATTTATACATTTTTTCTAAAATTCCAAAATTTAATACAAGGATTAATTTATGGAAACTAAATAGTAAGTTAAATTATGAAACCTACAAAATTTAAGGAAACTTAAATTAGACAAAGAGAAAAATTAAGGCTTGGTGTGTGTAATTAATAGGATAAAAATATACCTATATGTATATATAAAAACTTACTGACACATCCAAAAAATTAATCACTCATTCCTTTTTTCGTTTAGCATAGCTGGAGCATTTTTGAATACACACACCCACGTACTCCTCCTCCTTCCCTTCTCATTCGTACAACACACACACACTCATCAATCCTCATCTTTTTCTTCCCATTTGGACAGCACATACACACACCCTACCATAAATAAAACATTCTCTTACCTTTTCATTCATGCAACACGTACAGCTGAAGAAACAGAAACATAAGTCAGAGAAACAGAAAACACAACAGAGATAGAGAGTAATACGTGAGTGAGAGAGTTGAATCGGAGGAAGGAAACCATCAGAGAAGTGAAACAAAGAAGCTCTAAGATTCACGTATGCCACCATAAACGAATATAGGTGACTTCCATACATCTTTATCTTGTTTTTCCATTGGATTTGAGGCATTTTTCTGGTTGTTTGGTTGCTAGAATTAAGAGAAATTCGACAGAAAGTTTCTGTCACCATAAAATACCAAAACCAGTAATTCTTCATCCATTTTATGTGCAATTTTTGGTTTCTTTGCTTCTGTAATCACGTCCCCAAACACAAGAAACATGTTTAAGAATATGTAGAGTCGAAATCTTTGAGATTGAAGTGAAAAACCATGATTACATGTGAGTTTTCTCAACTCTGTTTTACTCACCAGAAAATAGAGTTTCTGCCGGAAAGTTGCAAAAGCTTAAACGGAGGTTATAGATAGATTTTTGGAATGATTCTTTTTACTATAGAAATTTTAGGATGTGTAGTAGGGAATAGAATCAAGAAGAGCACGATTTAGAGTGAAAATGAATGGATTATACAATTTAGAAGGTAGACTGTCAAAACTAACATTTTTAAGAGTAAGTACATTTTGTGTAGCATTTTAACCAACCAAATTATATTCAATATTCATAAAATTTTAGATGAAGATAGTAGACATCCTAAGATTTAAAATTAGTAATAGAATGCATCATTTGGATGTCTCTAGAGGGATTTATGATTTTTGAAATAAGGTTTCAGAAACAGGTGAAATCCTGGAAGTCCAGATTCTGGTAGTTGGTTACGTGGTTTTTGAGCGATGAAATCTTGTCCAATGACCATGAAAATTTCTACGAAATTACATATTCTAAGCTTTAATTTGATACATAATATATGATATTTGGATTAGTATATTGAGAGTTATGAATTTTTGAAGTTAGTTGCTGCCAGACTATATTTCTAGAAGTCAGATTGGTTTTCGTGAGATTTTGGAAAACTAAAACTTTATAAAAAATTATGAAACTTTACAGATTTAAAGTAGACATTTATAAATTTAATTTTATATATGGATCATAATTTTTGGACGAGTATATTAGGAGATATAGATTTTCAAAGTTAAGCTCTATTTTTGGAGTGTAATCTGGAACAGTTGGATTTTGTGAATTGCTGGGAAAAATATGGTTGAAGTAATCAGATTTTGATACTTTTCCAGAACATATATTTCAAGAGATTCATTTAGACTTTGGAACCACTCAAATTGGATTTTTTTAGAATTAATTATGATTTTTCAAAATTAACTGAAAAATCTGCCAATTTGCTGAAAAATAGTGAAATTGTACTATGCAAAATTGTATTGTGTAGAAGCCATTGAAATTGAGATAACCGGCATAATATGATTAAAGGAAGTAGTAATACAAGTAATAACAATTACTTATTAACTTTAATTTATAGGAATTGGTAATAGCTCGAGCAAAAGAAAAGGTTTTGGATAAACAGCCAGACTGAAAAAGGACACAGGTAATAACTCTTTCTTGCATGTATTATGTGATTATCTGTATGTTGAATATGTCATTTTCTGTAATATGAGCTAGTGTCTTGGACACAACAATTTGCCAAGTTGTGGTCAGGGACCCAACAGGGGCGCTGAGTAGACCAATGTGCAAATATGTCATTTGGCCTTAGGCAAATGCACACATATTTTTGATCATCTTACATGATATGACATTGCATACTTATTTTCGCATTATATATGTCAGATTGTATGTTACTACTGAGATTCATTCGAATCTCACCCTTTTTCCACATATAAAAATATTTCAGCAGAAGATAGCAGCTCTAAGGGCAAAACTGTAATTACCGGTGACTGAGGTCTGGTTCAAGTAAGACTACAGCAGGTTATCTTTAGTTTCAAATTTTATTTCTTTTGGACTCTGTACATATTTTTCAAATCCTATGGGATTTCCTGTAATGTAAACAAGCGCTTATTATCATTATATTTCTGCTATTTCTGTATGCCTATGAACTATGCGTTTAATACTCTGTGAATATCAAATTGTTAAGGGGTTTGACATTTTTCATCTTTCATTTTCATTTATTTCTAAGCTAATTACTATAAAATTAATGATATGCGTTTTTACTCTATTATTAGCAATAAGTAATAGCCGATACCAGGCATAACCCATAAATTTAGGTTTATTATTGTTACTTGTTAATGTACTCACTTTAATTTTTATTTTATTTTATTAGGATATATGTTATGGTCTTGTTAATTTCTCAAGGACTGATTATACTTATAATATATGTTATTATTTTTAATTTAATTATTATGTCACCAGTCCTATCAAACGGCCTAACTGTTCCAATCATTTTAACCATGACCCGTTACCCTTTCCAGCTCGATATTTTATCCGACTTTTAAAACATTACTTATAAGTTTAACTATGCTAAATATTTTGCTGAGTAAATAAGCCAGGTAAAATTATACGGGATAAAATATTAAGGAAAATAGTTATGCAAATATACATGAAATCAAAATTTTAAAATAAAGATAGGGATAGGAATATAGGATAGAATATAATCTATCTATCTATTATCTATAAATATCTATGTAATAGCAATCCCCGGGCGCCATGCTCCTTCCTTCTATATATGGGGATACAAAGAGACTATTCTCGTATTCACTTTATTCACTCTTTTATGACACAGATAGATCAATTTAGGAAAATTGCATTTAAATTTCAAGTAAGAGAAAATACGATAAAATGACCCCTTAAAATTACATTTAAATCTCTATGGGACTTTTTTGTAATAAATTTTAATTGTCAAATGCCCATGGATTTATTAGTGGACGCCCTTAAACTTTTCAATATGGGAAAATTGTATTTAGGTTTTGGTTAAGAGAAAATACAACAAAATGATCCCTAAATCTCAAAATTGCATTTAAGTCCCGTGAGACTTTTTTGCAATAAATTTCAATTGTCAAATGCCTATGGACTTGTCAGTGTAAGAGGTCATAGACTTGTCAATAGATACCCTTAGACTTGTCAATGGACGCCTATAGACTTGTCAATGAGTCTAAGTTGTTGAGCTCGCATGGAGTTTTGTACAATAACCCCACCCTTTGGAAGTTCCCTTCTATGATGAAGATGGCAAAGCTAACCCATCATAAGGGTAGTGTGACATCCATGGTGGACAGCCCAAATGGCTGCGGTGTGGCATCAGCAGCAGTAGATGACACCATGTTTATTTGGGATGTCTTTGGAGACTCCAAGGTCGCTAACCACTAGCCAAGTTCTTTGTTATATTAGTACCTTTCTTTTTTTCTTTTTTAATAGAATGTTGTATATCATTCAAACAATAAAAGTCATGCAAAAGAACTATCAATGGTTACGTTCTGATATTGATCTTCCGCTTGCCTACCTGATTTCTATAATTTTCTTGGATTTTATTGAGTTTGGTCAAGGTCTTCTTGGATGCTTCAATTTGTTGAATGACAATCGATTACAAGATTTCTGAATGCTTATCCTCTCAAAATTGGAAAGAAAAATTAATTAGGAGCAATGTCCTTCTTTATCCGCTCCACTATCTTTCTAGGAGCTTCTCTTCCGTGAGTGTTAATTCATATTTTGTGTTATTGATGTTTAGAGGAAAAAGAAAATATCTGCCATTGAATATATACCACAAACGCGTGATGTATCTGGATTTCGCATGCATGGAAGCATAATCACATTATGTGAATTTATATTGAAACAGCTCATATATGTACCAATAATAAGCTGTCGATTCACGTGGTAAGTTGTCTCACCCCCGAAAAGCCCACTTGTTAGGAAAGGCAAAAGCTTGTTGGAAGCATCGTCATATTATTCTTGCATCTTTTCCTATCTCGCCTTTTGTCATAAACTCATTTGAATAACTTCTCATCAAATAATATTTCAACATTAACCATAAGTTGCAACCGAAATTTTGATAATGCTTATTCCAACTTATTCCAAAAGACTAAAATTAAAATAGACTCAATTTGAAAGTTATTAGGAATTTATAAGTGTAGAACAACACTTTTTTGACCCAAGTTGGATCCAAACTTACTTTAAACATATGCAAATTGCATATCAAAATGAAACTATCGAATTTAGAGATTTTTAGGGAAAAACCACGTCTCAATCCAAGGTCCCACACACTTCCTTGCACCCCTAGAAGGTGTTTGGATTAAAAATTCCAAAAAAATTGAAAAATTCCAACAAAACCCACTCTTGACCACGGTGCTACCAGCTCAAAGTCGTCAATACGCAGAGCTGGAAAAATGGGAGGGTTCATTTATCCTTGAGTAAGGAAAAAGTACAGAATTTTAAGCCACTGCCCTTTTACTTAAAGGCCAAGGGTTGGCCTGCAGACTTTAGGCCTGTTTAATATTTTTTTCACTTTTTTACATATTTTTTAAAGAAAATTAAGTTAGAACAATAAAATATTAATTTCAAAAATAAATTTTATCAAAATTAAGTTGAAACATCAAACATTATCAATATTTAATAACACGCAAACATTATGTCCAAAAACTACAGTCATAATCAAATAAATAAGTAGATAAAGTCATAAACCTAATAAGTGCATGTTTTATAATTAAATAGATATAGATTTTGAAGATGGTTGAGCTAATCCATCATAAGGGTAGTGTGATATCCATGGCGGACCACCCAAATGGCTACAATGTGGCATCAGCAGCAGTAGATGACACCATGTTTATTTGGGATGTCTTCGGAGACTTCAAGGGCGTTAACCACTAGTCAAGTTCTTTGTTATATCAGTACTTTTCTTTTTTCTTTTTTAATAGAATGTTGTATATCATTCAAACAATAAAAGTCATACAAAAGAACTATCAATGGTTTCGTTCCAATATTAACCTCCAGCTTGCCAACATGATTTCTGTAATTTTCTTGGATTTTATTGAGTTTGGCCAAGGTCTTCTTGGATGCTTCAATTTGTTAAATGACAATCGTTTACAAGATTTTTGAATGTTTATCCGCTCAAAATTGGAAAGCAAAATTAATTAGGAGCAATGTCCTTGATCATCTACTCCTCTATCTTTCTAGCAGCTTCTCTTCCGTGAGTGTTAATTCATATTTTGTGTTATTGATGTTGAGAGGAAAAAGGAAATATCTGCCATTGAATATATACCACGAACGCGTGATGTATCTGGATTTCACATGCATGGGAGCATTGTCACATTATGTGAATTTGTACTGAAACAGCTCATATATGTATCAATAATAAGCTGTGGATTGAGGTGGTGTAAACATTAAGCACCGTCACATTATCTTGCAGCTAAAATTTTCATAGTGGACATACCAACTTATTCCCAAAAAAAAAATCAAAATAGACTTAATTTGAACATTTTTAGGAATTTATAAGTGTAGAACAACTCTTCCTTGACCCAAGTCAATCCAAACTTGCCTCAAACATAATGAAGCTATCAAATTTATGGATATTTGGAGGCAAACCTTGTCTCAACCAAGGTCCCATTCACTTATACACATCCCTAGAAGATGTATGGATTAAAACTCCAGAAAAATTAGAAAATTCCAACGAATCTCACTCTTGATCATGGCGCTGCTGACTCAAACGTCCTTTATGCATAGAGTTGGAAAAACGATGAGCGGCTCATTTATGCCTGAGTAAGGAAAAAATACATAATTTCAAGGCTTGACCCTTTCACCTAAGGGCCAAGGGCTGACCCGTGGATTTTATGCTAGTTTAACATATTTTCACTTTTTTCACATATTTTTCAAAGAAAGTAAAGCTAGAGTAATAAAATATTAATTTAAAATGCAAATTTTACCAAAATTAAGTTGAGAGAGCAAACATTATCAATATCTAACAATACACTAATAACTCGATAAAGTCTTAAACTATAAACTAAATATTAAACAATATGAATAAGATTAATATTTTCTTTTCCATCATCACTTTCAATATATAAAAATATGATGATTAGCTAGGCTTTGGCAATAAATATCAAATTTTTTTTTTTAAAAAAACACATTAACAGGACTAAACGGGCAGGTCCTGTGACCCTGTAGGGCTGGCACGTTTAAGCTAGCGACTCTATAGAGCCGATCCTTTTAGGCCTGACTCCAATTTAAGACCCTAAATTACAAGCCTGACCCTTGACCTAAATGGGCTTACCGGCCCGTTTTCCAGGCTATATCCAAGCACCTCCCACTATTAAACCATATTTCCCATGTGGCAAACGGTGGCGCCTAAGGACCCCACGTGCCATTTGGCATCTACTAGAAATTTTTTATAAAATATATATATTTAAAATAGAGAGTCAATGAACAACGCTAACTACTGATAGTGATGATGTGACATGTCAATAGATGACATAGCGCAATGTGTTGGCTAGTCATCGTATGCCATGTGTCACATCCTCATTTCATTACCTTTAGCTAGAAGTTCTATGGTTTTGGTGAATCGATAATTAAGGCCCGTAAACAAAACTTGCCTATTTATCTAAGTGTTACAATTCAATTCATATTTTCATTTTAGTGGTCTAAATTTTGAAATTCATAATTAAATCTAGAAACATCATATTAGGGTGCTCTAAAATTTTATTGAAAGCTCTTGAAGCCCCTTATTTTAGAAAAATCTCATTCTTAACTGAAACCATAGGGATTAATACAGGTTATTGCTTTTCTCCCCCTGCTCTATTTTTCACATAGATTATGTGCCTCATCTTTAACAATTCATATCTCACATTTTATAGATCCAATTGACCAGATAAAGCACTTTTTGGAAATCTCTGTGTGTCTACTTCATGCCTACAAATGCTTGTGCATATTGGATATATTTTACTATATCGCATATAATGAAAAGTGATCATGCTCTGAAAAGAGCTTAAACTAAGAAGTCATGAACATACATGATAAAATCATAGTTTCAAGGCTAATATATGACTTCTAATTGATCAATATACAACTTAACACATCAATTTTATTTGCCAATGCCACATTACAAATTTATATAGCTCATAGAATTTTTTATACATATTTTAACTTCTAACAAAATAATACCATAAGAAGTTCAATTCTCTTTCTACTTACCATTGCACTTTGCATTTGCTCTTTCCTTTAGAAGCTTGTAACCTATCATGGTAAATGGGAGGTGAGATTAAAAAAATCCCAATAGCAAACAATAACATTCATGCATACAAGGCAAAAGCTTGGTACATGCTATGCTTGCATTACATGAATGTATGACTACCATAATGACATCTTCGCATGCTCAAATTTTCATACATTACACATGACCATGGCAATAATTAGAAATAAAGCTTCAAAATTCATTCATATTGATAGGGGTAAAATTTCACAATCTATAACTTCGCAAGTGCACGTGCCATCTCAAGTAACAAAGAGTGAATAAAGTATTATTCCCATGAGGACTTGATACCATAAATTTAGTTGAGCAATGCTTTTACATTTTTGCTAAAGTTAAGCATAACATAAGGATAGAGTGAAAATGAAAACAATAATTAAAATTATAAATTATAGTTAGAGTTAGTGCTGCTTCTGGATGTAAAGAACGCTACCTAGGATAATTACTCCCCTGGATATGGATTATCAAAGTAATTACTCTCTTTGGATTATTAACCACATGAAATTGCTAGCCTAGAGTACTATATTACTTACTAATGCCTGTCGAACCGCTAACAAGCCTACCAATTGATTAATTCATAATGTCATATGCAACCAATTGATTAATGCATTAATCTATCCAAGCTCTAATATGGCTAAAATCAGTTAATAGGCATATGTCTATCCATATTAGCAAATTTTCCAATCCTATGGAATTAAACAATCACATTTGATTTGGTCTATGGCCTATCTTAATTCCACTTTGTCAATCATCAATTAAGAAAACCTAAAAGAACTCTAAATAGAGCTAATATAAACTGATTAAATTATCAAACACATGAAATAAATCCAAAACAAAGTGTTTACAAAGCTATTCCATATTCAGGTTTATAACAATCCTAAGTTCAAAGTAAAATCATTCTCTCATATTGTGATTACAGCCCAACAACAAATATAAACAAAATAAAACATCAAAATATTAGAGAAAAGTGAGAGAAAGGGATGAAAATAAAGGTAGAAACAGAGATGATCTTATACTAGTATAATATCATAAAATATTTCAAAATTTACTTAGATAACTCTCCAAATATCTAAAAAAAATATACTTCAAATACACTAAAAATGGAGAGTTATTGTAGCACCCTTATTTATCCTCTAGTCAAATGAATTATATACATAATGAATTCAAACCACAAAGCCAAGTTTGGTCATTGGAAGAAAAATGCTGTCACAAATAGTTGAAAACTTAGTCCAAATACAGGGTTTGAACCTGTAAATGAATGGACATTTTTGAAAAATTTAAAACTTTTTAAACCAATTATTTAGTAGTACAAACTCTTCATTATAAGTCATCAATCCTTCAACCATAATTAGTCAGTCTTATAAGAGTTTTACTCTACTCTCATCTAAGTCTATTGTTTGTTAAGTTAGGGATCAAATCATGCAAATGGCTTTCTTGTTTCGTTATTTAAGCATGGTATACTATGGCTACCCCTACTATACATGCTCATACTACTACTATGTGTACTACTTTGACTATTAATACTATATGTACTACTTTTACTACTACTACTACTTATTGCGTGTACTACTCTCACTACTACTACTACTATATGTACTATTTATACTATGTACATCTCTATGTTTGTATGTAGATGCATTTTTGCAAAATTTGTAACCACACGAGGCTACCAAAAGTCCTAAGTCTAACAAAATGATTATACAGATGACCAACAAAATACTAATCCTACTTCTCTACCTTCTCAATTATTTGAAATTATTACTCCATTACTCCTCGAGCTACTTGCTTAAGCTGTATATAATTTAATGGAAAGGGTGAGATTTGTAAGAATCTCCGTAGTAACAACAAACTATCATAAAATACACAAGTCTATAAAGCATGCAAAAAAAAACAATCAAACAATAAGCATTCGTCAATCAAGATATAGCACAATCAGCAATCATGAGACACATTGGTCCAATACAACCTAGCTGGTATAATAGGTCTTACAACCCAGTGAGATACCCTATACCTAAGGCACATCGGGACTTACGGCCTTGGAACACACAATCTATTACAACAAAAAATTGCATAGCAAGTCTTACAGCCTATGAACACATCCCATGCAATAGTGTACATTGGGACTTACACCTCAAACTGAATGCATATAATGTCTTATAGCCTAGGGATACACTCCATGCAATAATGCACATTGGGACATATGGCCTTGGGACACTACCCAATAATCAAACCATATATTCATTAAATGAATATAATTGATGGTACAAACAAACGTGTAGAACAATTAAATAATATATGAGAGAAAGAGTTATTACTTGTTGACCTTTACAACAATTTACCTTCCCTAATTAGCTTTCTTTTTGAGCTCAAATAGATATCAAATCCTATAATTTGAAATTCATGTAGAGGTAGATCATTACTTATTCCAATCTTATTAACATAATTAAAATTATGTTATTCTTAACCCTCTCATAACTCTTATCCTTTATTTGAATTAGTTGGTTATCTTTGATAATCTTTTGTACTTAGGTCATTGTGTATCTAACTAAGACATTTTGAATGTCTTTTTCCTTGACATTTAGACAATCACACTACTAGAAAAAAATACTTTTAACGTCCCTTATTTGGGACTTTTAACGTCCTTTTATGAGGGGACGCGTATGCCAGCGACGTAGTAAATTTGGACTTTTGACGTCCTTTGTAAAGGGACGCCTAAAGGGCTGGGTTTAGGCGTCCCTTTGACCAAAAGGGACGCCTAAAGTAAGGACTTTAGGCTTCCCTTTGGCCAAAAGGGACGCCTAAAGTCCCCATTTAGAATTTTTTTATTTAAAAATTAGGGACTTTAGGCATCCCTTTTGGCCAAAGGGACGCCTAAAGTCCTTACTTTAGGCGTAAAGGGACGCCTAAAGAAGGGCTTTAGGCGTCCCTTTACGCCTAAAGTAAGGACTTTAGGCGTCCCTTTGGCCAAAAGGGACGCCTAAAGGGGGTTTTTTTTCCATACGGTGCCATTTGTATTGTTTCTGGCCATATCATTCTGAAAGCAAACAGAAACGTATACACAAAAAGGAAACATACAGCACGCAGTTTATAATTAACAAAACACAACATCCACCTCTAATGAAACATTCATGCACTACATTGTTGACAGAAATGTTGTCCACTAATATAATAAACAACTACTAAGTAAATGTACAGGAAACGATAAACTTCTACAAATCAATGTGTTGAAGAATCCTCCCAGCTAACAAGTCTCTGATCAAATTAATGTCTTCATATAAGTAAGCAGCATCATTATCAAAGATCTACAAATTAGAAAATATGATTATACGAAATCAATGAAATTAAAGGATTGTTTAGCAATTCAATTAAAATACAACCAAAATATTATCATTTGATTACCTGTTGAAAATCATTTGTAACGCCACTTTGAATGATATTATACATGTAAAGTAGAACATAATAGCCACATTCAGTACCACCTGGCTGTTGAGGGCACTATAAATCAAAAGCAATTGGTTAAAATCAATAACATACATCATTTATAAAACAACCGTAAATAAAATAATTTAAATTATATTGGAACCACATACTTTGGGATAGAACCACTTTGGCTTGCAAACAACTCTACCCTCACGTGACCCGCCAAGCATTCTATATGTTTGGGTCGCGCTACCATTAAAATGTAAAACATTTTAAGTTAGAACAATTTATTTAAATCAAGCATTTCTTTAATTAATAAAAAAGAAATAACTAACGTGTTGAAGACTGATTTTGTATCTTTGTCTGGTTTTTTTGTCAAGGAATCAAACCAATAGATTTCATTGAGGCGTGGGCAAACAACACACAGGCTCCAATGGTAACTAAAACAATACACAGATTAAAATGAAGTTTAGATTATAAGAAAATTATTTCTCAAACATCCAAAAATAAAAATTTTTACTACATACCCTTGAACAATTGGCGCTAGATAACATCGCAATTTGGTCGCTGCCATTGTGAAGCCCACATAATGGTCCTTTGTGCGACATCATTTTTATCCGATGTCGTATTTACCGGACACAAGAATCCATATATATTTGGTCTTTGCATATCAATGCACATGTGGTAGAAGGACCTAAAATAGAAATAAAATGACCAATGAATTATTGAACTTATGAAATCTTGAACTTAGAAAAGAAAAACTAACCAAATGGCAAGTTTGACCCATCCTGCATCTATCTCCTCCAAATGCATAAACTCCTTAAGATCTTTATTGTCGATCGTGTAGGGATACGTCAATTGTGTACCCACAATCCCTGGAGGCATATTGAAGTTGACTTGGGGAATACCTTTGTACATCTGTTGGAGCCGTGCTAGAAAGGGCCATCTCAGCGCATGTTGCTCCTCCTATAACCATAGAAAACAAAACCAATTATATTACAATGATGCCAATAAATGTCAAGTGATATTAATATAATTCCTACTATTGGTGGGGTTCCCAATGTGCCAATAAGATATTGAGGCCAAAGGATGAAACCTCCAATTTCCTGACCCAACGTGGCAATCTCAACGTCAGGGATAGGGATGGCTGCACCTTCTTCCCCCTCATGAACACGTGTCACTGTCACCTTACGTAAATACTGTGGAATTTGATTATGATGGTGGGTGGTAGCTTGTGTGTAAACGAGAGCATCGGCTACAACACGAATCATGTCTGTGATGTCCAAATAGAGGATACATGATTCACCCGACTCCGGAGTGGCAGAAGGCTGGCCCAGTGGTTCTGTTATGTGAGAAGGCTGGCCACAGGGTTCTGTACTATGGGAAGGCTGGACAAGACTATGGAAAGGAGCGGCAACAAGTTTTGGAGTGTGGGAAGGCTGGACAAGGGGTTCTGGATTGTGGAAAGCCTCGACAACAAGTTCTGGAGTATGGGAAGGCTGGACAAGGGGTTCTGGATTGTGGAAAGCCTCGGCAACGAGTTGCGGAGTGTGGGAAGGCTGTACAAGGGATTCGTCCGGCGGGTTGTGACTTCCTTTAGTGCTGGGGAAGGCCGGGGATTCCTCGTTTCTAACCCTAGTAGCCTCCATGTGATGAAAATCAAACCACGATTTCATTTCACCACGTAGTTATGTCATTAGCTCATCTCAGAGCTCCTCTCGGATTTGATCGCGAAGCTTATCCACAAACTCTTGACTGGGTTCAGCTTGTGAAGAATATAACGAGGTTGTACCAAAATACTTCGAAATACCAACTCCCCTTGGCTCCCCTCTAACACGGCCGGGGTATTCAGCCTTCCCAATCGCCGTGGCCAATATGTCCATCCGTCCACTTGGAGTGAACGAACCTTGGCTACTCTGCTCTTCGAGTTCGTCCTGTAGCATACAATTCGTTATGAACAAAAATTAAATGCTAGAAATGTGAAAGAATTTCACAATTAATTACTTATGCTATTACTACTTATAATCCTCGAGGCAACCTCAGCAATAGTAGGATTTATATATTTTCCACCCTTAATCCTCCATGCTTTCCATTTTTTGTGACGTGGAGGAGGAGCTGGCGCTTGCACAACAACGGAAGGATCTGATTTCGCAGCTTCCTTCATTTTTTCCAGCTCTTCTGCCATCATCATCCGTTCCAGCTTCCTGTAGCCACCCCGAGACATGCAATGCTGGTACTGATTTGCTTCTTGCCTCTGTGTGTTCGCCGCACTTAATTCCTGTTTAAGGGAAAAAGGGAAAAACAAGTCATTAGTGCATTAACTATATTGAAATTATAAATTTTCATACTGAAGACAGAAAATTTACCAAAAATTTAGGAGCTTGTCGTTTAGCTACAAACAACCTCCAGTCCTCTGGAGATAGATATGAATATTCCTGACAAGGATCAAGATGACTCTTGTCACCTCTAAGGTACTTCCTGGAGAGCTTATTTTTAAAATCCTTCCAGCGCAAACGAACCTCTCCCATCCAGTGGTTGTACATGTCTGTGGTGTCAGGAACATCGAACGTTTGCTGCAAAAACGGAGACAATTAAACTTGAATAGGAAGAAAGGTCTAAATACATAAAATGTATCGAAAGTTATGTACCAAAATCTGTTGCCATATCATGGCTTTCGTCTTTTTGGGAACCTGCCTCCAACTATCATAGATGATTCGGACTTTGCTTCAACCCAAAAAACCAAGATAACTAATGAAGTGGTCTTCCTCAGGACCCATTGGATTCATGTTGGCATCAAACTCTATGTAAACCCTCTCCTGTTCATTGTAGTGGCGCTTCGCCAATACAGCCATCTTCGTGGCACCTCTTGTTCTTCTCGGAGCGGGTGGCTCTTCTTGACTTCCATTATGTTGCTCGCTGTCGTTCCCTGAGTCACTGGAACTTGACATATTCCTAGACATAAAAAAATCATTGTCAGAGAGGTAAGTAGATTGTCAGAGAGGCAAGTAGATTGCAGGTATTTGTATAAACTACATTAAGGGAAAAAAGCACATAGGACATAATACAGTTTTATATAGTTAAAGGTCTTACTTCATATTGTTTCCCATATTCCTTCACAATGATCATTTCTTGCAGAATAATCTTCATCATCTACCAACTCGACCTCACTTCCTATAGGTGGATTTGTTGTCAAAGGTGGTGTGTCATCAAGGTTGAAGGTTGGATCACCATACTTTTGTTTTTTGCTTTGAAGTACAATGGACATATTTTTATTTGCAGGATCTGTGACATAAAACACTTGCTTCGCCTGGCTTGCTAGAATGAAGGGCTCATCTCTATAACCAACTCTTCGAAGATCGACTGAGACAAATCCAAATTGTGGATCTATTACCACAGCAGCATTGCTAACCCACTTACATTTGAACAAAGCAACTTTGAACTTGTTGTAGGTTATCTCCCATATTTCTTCTATAACTCCATAATAAGTCATTGATGCACATATGGGGTTTTTGTCTTTCGAACTGGAAAAGTGCATAGCTTCAGCTTCAACCATCACCCCACTATTTTTCGTGGTACTTCTGTCATCTTGCTCTTTTGTGTAGAATGAATACCCATTTATGTCATAACCAGTCCAAGTAACAACCTGAAATGAAGGCCCCCAGGCTAGCCAGTTGATTGTCTCGGACATACCGATCTCATGCGAAACCTTCTCCTCAAACCACTTAACAAATGTCTTGTTTTGCTCAATAGCTATTTGCATGTCACTCTTCTTTGGATTCAAGTTCTTCAAAGTCTTTTTGTGCTCATCTATGTATGGCTGAACTTCTTCCATATTATTCAAGATATACAAGTGTGCTTGCAACACCTCTTCACGATCCGCAGTCTTCACTTTTAGTCCTCGTGTTCCCTTGCTTCTCCCCTCTTCATGCCGAGACTATTCCTTTTTACCAGATAGATAATCTTTACAAAAGTCTATAGCCTCTTCAACTACATATCGCTCAACTATTGAGGCTTCAGGTCGATAAGGATTTTTAGAATACCCTTTTAAGATCTTCATGTATCACTCAAAAGGGTACATCCACCTTAAATAAACTGGACCGCAAAGCCTTACCTCCCTTACTAAATGAACTACCAAATGCACCATTATATCAAAAAATGATGGAGGAAAATGCATCTCTAGTTGGGACAGAATTATATAACCCTCATTTTCTAGTTCATCCAACTTCTCAGTGTCGATGACTTTGTTACAGATAGCATTAAAGAAAACACACAATCTGGTTATAGTAGTTCGCACTTCTTCTTTCATAATGCCTCTAATGGCTACTGGTAACAATTGTTGCATTAACACGTGATAGTCATGGGACTTCATTCCCACTAACTTCAAATCGTCCATTAACACACACCTGCTAACATTAGAAGAGTAGCCCTGTGGGACCTTAATTTCATGCAGACACCCACACAAACTTCTTTTCTCCGCTTTTGATAGCGCATGCGCAGCTGGCTCCATATATGCCCTCCTACCATCATCTCTTAGTTGTGGATGCAACCGATCTCTTATTCCCATATCAACAAGGTCAAGTCTCACGCTCATTCCATCCTTGGTCTTACCTGGGATGTGCAAAAGCGTACTTACAAGGCTGTCACACACATTTTTCTCCACATGCATCACATCAATACTGTGTCTTACATCAAGAAAATGCCAATACGGAAGATCAAATAAAATTGACCTCTTCTTCCATATGTTCTTCTCACCCTTAGTCCTTTGATTTTTACCAAAGGTCACATTGACACGTTCTACCCGACTATAAACTTCCTCCTCGGTTAAGGCCCTTGGTGCAACTCCATGTTCTGGTAAGCTATCAAAACGCTTTCTCAACCTACAATATGGGTGGAATCGATGAAGAAACCTCCTGTGGCCAAGGTACACTGGTTTTTTGCAATGCTTAAGTTGTCAAAAGTGTGTTTCTCCTTCACAGATTGGGCATGCTTTATGACCCTTCACACTATACCCTGACAAATTTCCGTATGCGGGGAAGTCGTTTATCGTGGTTAAAATCATTACACGCAACTTGAAAGACTCTTTCTTATAAGCATCGAACACATCCACACCTTCCTCCCATAACTTCTTCAAGTCCTCAATCAAAGGAGCCAAATACACATCGATGTCATTCCCTGGCTGTTTTGGTCCAGAGATCATCATAGAAAGCATAACATACTTGCGCTTCATACATAACCAGGGAGGTAAGTTGTATATTACAAGGAGAACTGGCCATGAACTATGTATACTAGTAAGAGTTCCATACGGATTTATTCCATCTGTACAAAGTCTAAGTCGAAGGTTTCTCGGCTCACTGCCAAATTGAGGGAACATTTCATCTATCTTCTTCCACTGTGGAGAGTCGGCCGGGTGCCGAAGATATTTTCCGTCACAAATTCTCTCATCAGAATGCCATCTCAACTTCTTCGCTTTTGTTGCGGTTACAAACAAACGCTTAAACCATGGTATTATTGGAAGATACCATAACACCTTCGAAGGTTGCCTTTTACTTGTTGTCCCTTCTCTACAACCATCGTCTTTCTTCATTTTATATCGTGATGTTTTACAGTCAGGACACTCACTAAGACCTGCATACTCCTTTCTATACAATACATAGTCATTAGGGCAAGCATGTATCTTTTTGTACTCCATACCCATCGTAGACAAGATTTTCTTTGCCTCGTACATACGGTTTGGAAGTACATTATCTTCTGGAAACATATCACACAATAATTCCAATAGTAATGTAAAACTACTATCGATCCATCCACAAGTTGTCTTTAAGTTCACCAAATGCAATGTTCCCGTCAGTCGTGTGTACTTACTCCCAAGGTATAATGGTGTCTCCGCATCACTCCGCAGGCTGTCAAATTCATGTGCCTGGGCGAAGGATTCAACCTTGGCATCGTGAATCATTTTCTCCATTCTATCTTGTTCTATAACATCTACTCCTTCCTTCTTGTGCGACGGACAATCAGTAATTACTTCCTCACCATGCCATATCCACCTTGTGTATCGAAGATTTATTCCATCACAAAGTAGGTGATCCCTTATATCATCAACATCTTGTCGACTCTCGTTTAAACAATTCACACAAGGACAAAAATACTTCCCATTTTTAGTTGGAGCATTCCTTCTAGCAAATTCAATAAACTCTTCCACCCCATTCTCATATTCTTCACTAGTTCTCAAAGCATTCATCCAACTATGATCCATTGTTTTACCACCTAAACCATTCCCAATAACACTCAAGTTTATAACAATTGTTAACTATGAGATTTCCTTTTATCACTTTTTTCAAAAAACATTTCGGCAGCATTTCCCATTAAGTGTAAGATCCCATAATTTTAATAACAAACCATTTCACCTTAATTCAAAAAAAAAAAAGTAACTTAGGCAATTAAGGACAATATCAACAATTTAAAATATCAATTTTTCTTTAGGGAACTAATATGTTTAAATTAGTACAAGTTAAAAGTTCTATGCACCTACATAATATTAAAAGTTCTATACATGTATTCATTATTTCAAACCAATGAAATTAAAATTAATTGGTTAATGTTGAAAATTACTTGTTCATAACTTGTTTTATAAAATAAAACAAGTTATATGCATGTTTAGATTTTAGACTTAAATTGCATTTAGCACTCTAAAATGTGTCTTTTTAATTTATATAGCACTCAGAGCTTCCTAAACATGTTTTATTTTATAATTAAATAAATTATATAACTTATTTAATCTAATAAAATTAGTTAACTAGCAAAACTATATGTACTTATGGAATCTCTAGCATACATACATGTACTTATGGCATATATGAGTGGCTTATAGTTTCTAGCAAAACTACTACTTTAAATTAAACGGTCGATCATGACATTAACTAAAGTGAAATAAAATAAACCAAAAGCAATTAAAAAAAAACAAAAAAGCTTACAGGTTGGAAAATGGCGTGATGAAGAGGTTGGGAGGGAGGAGGCGCGCGCACCACCGTGAGAGAGGGAGCTCTGATGCTGCAACTGTGAGATGATAGAAGGAGGAGATGAGAGAAAATGAAGAAGGAGGGATACAGCGGTGGAAGGGAGACGGTAAAAGGAGGCTAGGTGTTTTTGAGAGAGGGAGGAAGAGTGAACGAACAGAATGGAGGGAAATGATGAAAAAGTGGAGGGAAATATGTTTAGGCGTCCCTTTTCCAAGAAGGGACGCCTAAACATATAAATAGGTGTCCCTTCATACAGAAGGTGTTAGATATGATTAGTTTTGATGATGACAAATATAGATGTCAAATATTAAGCATAAGAAGCTTGCATAGTATACTTTTCTAATACATTGACTAACTATTTGATGTTGCATATATTGTAGATTAGTCAAGCAATGGAAGAAAGAAATTGAGGAATAAGGAACTTGCAAGAATTAATGAAAAATATGAAGATTCAAGTTTTTATGGGTACTGTAGCAGTGGGTACTGTAGCAATACGGTTACTGTAGCAATTGGCACTGTTTGGAACTGTAGCAGAGTGATTTTTAACAAATCACTCGAGTGATTTGAGGAATCACTCGAGTGATTCAGCAAAAAACGAAATCACTCGAGTGATTCAGCAAAACACTCGAGTGATGTTCAACATTTCAGAGTCTGTTCTTCGTCCAGTTGAACGAGGTCTGGTTATTTGATCATATCTCTCAAAATACAACTCCAAATGAGACGAAACCAATTGCGTATGAAACTAGACTCCCAATGCATAATTTTGACACCAGAACAAACATCAAATGAGCTCATATGAGGGAGATATCAGTGTTCTAATTTGACCTTCATGTCAGCTTCACTTTCTGGAACAGTTTTGGTATTTTGGCTATAACTCGCAAACCACTGATCCTATTGAGATGAAACCGGTGCCATATGAAAGTAGACTTCTAGAGCTTTCCATTGATATATAATAAAGCAATTTTGAAGTCATATTTGAAGAGTTATAGCATCTAGAAGTTGACCTCTGTTTACTGAAGATCTGGAAACGGATCACTCGAGTGATTTAGCAAATCACTCGAGTGATATGGCATTTCACTTCCAGTGATCGAAAAATCACTGCAAGAAAAATTCACTGTTTCAGATTTCACTTCCAGTGATCTCCAAATCACTCGAGTGATATCTCAACTTTTCCAAATCACTTCCAGTGATCTCCAAATCACTTCCAGTGATATCCCAGTTTTGCAATTTCACTTCAAGTGAATGCCAAATCACTCGAGTGATACATGAAGTTTTCCAAATCACTTCCAGTGATCCTGAATCACTTGAGTGATGTTGCATTTTCGCCAAATAACTTCCAGTGAATTCAAAATCACTACAAGAATATTTCACTGTTTGCCAAATCAGTTCCAGTGATCTTGAATCACTCGAGTGAAGTTTGAAAAGTTGCAAATCACTTCCAGTGGATTCAAAATCACTGCAAGAATATTTCACTGTTTACCAAATCACTTCCAGTGATCTTGAATCACTCGAGTGATATTTGAAAAGTTGCAAAACACTTCCAGTGATATTGCATTTTCTCATATAATGATTTATTGTTCCATAATACACTTTCCTACATACACTATGATCCATTTGCTATTACCTTCATAAACAACAACTGATTTTGCTAGTGAAATTCTATTATTACTGATTTCTCCAAATTACTATCAAAATCATAATCCGAATGGGTTCATATGTTATGCAATCTTTATGTTTTCACTTACTATCATTCTTAGACATTGCTTAATACTTATTTCAAGTGTGAAATAGGGACTCAAGCGTTTGGGTTAAAACTTCAAGTCTGGAGGTGACTCACGGCAAGCATCATCACTTGAAGTGATGCAACCCAGAAAGCGGAAATCCTGTCTTTGGTCAATGATCCAACATATTTATGATTAATACTTCATTATATTGATATTTGATGTATTGTTACAGAAAGAACAATGAAGAGACCATAGAGAAAGGAAAAACCACTTCACCGAGAAGTCGAGCGTCCACTGATAACGGCTAGTTTTTCTGAAGTGGAAATCTGTCAGAACAAGCAGTGCGACTCCAACGGGTATGTTGAGATGCTATCAACAGAATTAAAATGAACAACCAAGAACGTGCAAATAGAAAGAAACTGTATGAATCATATGTCAGAGCACGATCAACGGGAAAATATTTAAATACACTCAACGACCGTGCAAAGCAATGGGACTCCAACCGAAAATGAAGTAGTGACTGTCTAAGCATCAGATGGGATTATAACAGAAAAATATCCGAATGGGCTCAACGGTCAAATGAATCAACAGACTCTAACGGATATCTTCTACAACTCAGCTATAAATAGGAGAAGATTCAAACACAGAACAACAAGCAATACGATGAGAACATGAACATGCTGATATTCTAAGTCTTCTACCTCCGACCACTCTTTGCTCTATTTCATCTTCTATATTATGTATATTTGAGAGAGTGAATATTTGTATTGTACTTCAGTGAGTATCCTATCTACTCTGTGAGAGAGTTTGTAAATCCTTACAAATATATTTCTGTATTGAACTCAAGGTAGAGAGACCTTGAGAGGGTTGATTACCTTACAGTGGAAGTTGTAGAGTGAATCGCCATTAAGAGTTTCTGCCCATAAGACTTACAAGGTGCAAGTAGTTGAGAACGTTGCTGCTCGTAAGACTTACAGTGGTGTAAGCAGGAGAGAACGTTGCTGCTCATAAGACTTGCACGGGTAAGCAGGAGAGAAAGGTCTTTGGGATTGCTTTGCTCGACTTGCTGTAAGAAGGAGTAAACCTTACAGTGTGTAAGGGGGAGTTACTCTTGTGAATTTGTAGAGGCTTTTCTTGTGCCCGGTTAAACAAGAAGATAGTGGATTGGAAATCTCAGGAGGAGCCTGGGGACTGGACGTAGGTCATCGTGGATTGGACCGAACCAGGATAAATCACAGTTTGCATATTCTCTTCCCTAAGCTTTTACATTTCCAGCATATATGATTTACATATCATCTTATGTTGCTATACTTCCGAATGTATTGATTTCATAAATTGCGAAAAGAATTTAAAAGATCATACTTTCTTATCACACACCCAATTCACCCCCCTCTTGGGTGTCAGCTAGTTCTAACAGAAGGGACGCCTAATATAGGGTGCATGCCAGCCACGTGGCTGGCATGCAACCTTTAGGCGTCCCTTCTTGAGAAGGGACCCTAAACCCTAAACCCTAAACCCTAATGTGCCCACATTAGGCGTCCCTTCTCAAGAAGGGACGCCTAAAGATTAAAAAGTCTCTCTTTATTTACGTAAATGCCACTGCGTACAGTTTTTACTTCCCTTTTCAAAGAAGGGACGTCTTTATGTGACGTTAAATCCCTTTTCTGTACTAGTGTCAATTTAATAAATTTTACCCCTTAAACTTGTCCCATAACTCTCAAACCATCACTAACTTTAATTCCATAAAATGTGATCAATTTCCAGACTTAACCAATTATGCCTCCAATTTTTAGGGAACTTTGAAAAATCATATCTTAAACTAGGAAACTCCAGATGAGGTGGTTCAAGTATCTACTTAAAGCTCTTCTAGTCCTCTGCAAAGGAAAAATAATGTCTAGTATTAAATCATGGACCTAACTTCCCAATGTTAAAGTGCAAACTGACTGTCCTATTTGGTAAGTCAGAATTTTCTGGATTTCCAAGCCAAATTTTGAAAATTCATAACTTACAATATACACATCCAATTTCTGTGTATTAGAACTTGATTTAAAGCTCTATAAGACTATTTTAAGGAAAAAATAATCATACTGAAAATTACAAAAATAACCTCATGTAATATGCCTATTAACTACTATCTTAAATCTAGCACACAAAATGTTTTTAATTTTCTGTCCAAAAATCCAAAAATGTCAAACCCCTTAACATTTTGATATTCACAGAGTGACAAGCATAAATTTCCACAAGGCATACAGAAACAACAGAAATAATACTGATATTAAGTATAAGTTTACATTACAGGAGAATCCCCGTAGAGTTTGAAAATATACACAAAGGTACAAAGCGTTCATAAGCAGCAAAAAGTGTAAGCATAAATAACTATTGCAGCAACAGAGAGCTCCTGGTCCCTAATCACCAGGAGCCACCGTCTTGCCTTTCGAGCCACTGGCTTCAGTTGTAAGGTTTGTATTTTGGAAAAAGAATGAGACTCGAGTGAATCTCAGTAGCAACATGCTTACAAACATATAGAATGTGAAAATGGATATGCAATGTCATGTCATGTAAGGTGATCAAACGTTATGTGTACACTTGCCCAAGGTCAAACTACATGTTTGCCCTTGGTCGACTTAGCGCCATGTTGGGTCCCTGACCACAACTTGAAAAATTGGTGTGTCTAGGACACTAGCTCATGTTACAGAAAATGACTTTAAACATATAAAGAATCCCATAAGATATGTAAGAAGAAGTTACTACCTGAATCTTTTCCAAACTCGCACGTTTGTCCTACTTTTAGATTTTGGCTCCGGCTATGTCCAATTCCTATCATCATTAAAGTTACAAGTAGTTGGTTACTATTTGTAGAATTATCGCCTTTAAATGGTATGCTACTAGTTATTTAATGCAGTTACAACAGGTTCTGCACAATACAACTCTGTACAGTGCAATTTCACTGTTTTCAAAAAATTGACAACTTGGTCAGCCAAATTTGGAAATTCATAATTAATTCTACAAAAATTAAATTTGACTAATTCTAAATCCAAAACAAAGATATTTAAATTTAATCTTGAACAAAAATTGTTAGGTTTTCTCAATGTAACCATATAGTTCCCAGTAATTCATCAAACATTACTGATCCAGATAGCATTCCAGAAAACAGTGCATAACTTCAAAAATTCATATCTCCCAATATACTTGTCCAAAATTACAAACTACCTATCAAATTAAAACTATATATCTCTAATTTAATTCTAGAAAGTTTCAGAAGTTTTGGACAAGTTTTAGTTAATGAAACACTACGCACACTTTCACTGCTCCAGACAGGGCAGAACCAACATATTTACATACAAACTTCAAGAATTTCCAAATTGGCATACAACCATCCAAAAATTATGAACACTTGAATACCTACACAATTTTTCCTTCTAAAGCCAATAGAATCATCAAAATTACCAAATTCCTACTCCATATTCACGTCACCCACAGAACAGAAAGTTAGGGTTTTAAGGAGAAACTTGTTGTTTCTTTGTTTTCTCTTGCTTAATTACTTTCTTTCTACTTCTAATCACATGATTAGCTATTTAAAAACTAAATGGACATATTTAGAGTGAATTTGGGCAGCATTTCCTCATGATTATGCTTCAGCTCATAATTGAAAAACAAGAGAAAACATAGCAAATACCACCAATAACAACACCAACAACTTGATACAAGACAAGAGGATTAAGTTTTGGTGATTACCTCTTGATTTCTTTTGATTTATCTCTCCAAAATGTCTCAGTCCTCTCTCTCTAAACCTCTGATTAACCTTGTTAATCATGGTATTTAAAGAGGAGAAGAGATTAGTAGAGGTTCCTACATGATTTGGAAGCAAAATCTTCAAGTATTTATGCTTCTTACCTTTATTTTTGGAAAAACCCTAAGCTCTTCTTGCTTGTTGAGCTCCTTCACCCCTCAACCTCTCTCTCACTTTAACTGGTTCTGTTTTGCACGAGAAATGAAGTGGAAAAGATGAAGAGTTGGATAATACATCAAGTTGATTAATTGCTTTAACACATGTTGCATTTTGATTGGTCCATGTGTAAATTCTTTTGTTCAAGATCTCCATTTCCTTTCATGCTCTTCATTCCACCAAAATCATAGAAAATGAGGGAGTATATATTGATGTTGAATTATCTCATCATACCATCTTGTAATTTGTTGACCAAAGTCTTTAACTTTTTGACTATTTGACCTTACTTGGTAATAATTTGCCAAAATAGGCTTATTAATGATCAAGTAGCCATTTCTATCTTTTTAATTCCCATTTAACTCAAATTATTGGGAATATTAGGGGAAAATAATTATTTCCCACTTTGTAGCAAAATTACCGTTTTGCCCCTACATTTTATGATTTACCAAAATAAATCATTTCTTGCTCATTTCTTTGGTTTAGACTAATTTTTGACACTTGAATGAAGTCATTATTTGTGTCATTTTATACTCAAATTTTGGTTACAAAATTAGGCATTTAAGTGGACATTATTTGCTTCTTGTGTCTTTGGTTGGCCGAGTTGTGTGTAACCAACAATTGGAATTTTCCGTAAATTGTTGCACACCACAATTCACCATTTTGTTCCATTACATGTATTCATTATATAGGAGGAATATTGGTGATTAGAAATGGGGTGTTACAAAAACTCATAACATTTGTTCTAGAAATCCAATTAACACGTTCTAGGACTCCTTTGAAAGCATAAGATTGTACTATTCCCTTGTTGAATTTCATAGAAAGAAGACACGATTTACTATGTCAAAACCATACTTGATTCTGACTATCTCAGTGACATTATAGAATCGAATTCTGCCACTAAAACCTCAAAAACACCAGCTTTCTCTTCCTAAAACGAACTCTTCTTGATTCTATCTTTTAAGACACATGTTCATCTGTCTATTCCTCTAAAACTTCAAACCAAGCCTACTCAAAATTTCAAGTTTTAGCTTCTACAAATCCATGCATGTGCAGTCTCTACTTTTCGGTTGCAAAGACAAGAAGAAAAATGGACATACAAGCTTAAACCATTACTAAAAACTCTAGAAATTTCAAATATATAAACAGAAACATGCATGCCCTATTTCAGTGACAATCATACAGAACCAAAGGAACCCTACTCACTCAAAATTGACATGCAAGCCCACAACTCAAGCTCTCTTGTTGGCTACAACCTTTCTTAACTTTCAGCAGCCTTATATTATTTATTTCTATTTATTTCACTCTTAAGAAAAATTAAGCTACTTAATAATTTTAGGATGTTACAACTCTCCCCTCGTAAAATAAATTTCATCTTCAAAATTTAATACATAACTTAAGGCATAAATTTTGGATATTGCTTCTTCTTGTCTACCTTTACTTCCTAGGTTGCTTCCTTAAGAAATAATCCTTTCCAGATTGCCTTTACAAATGTTATGCTTCTGTGTATGAGCTGTCTTTCTTGACGATCAATAATCCACTCTAGCTTGACTTCACATATGATATTATCATGCACATTGTAACATGCCAAATTTTGGGATTAGAGGCTTGAGAATAAGCCTAAGTCGAGTGGACTGTTAAGTCTCAGTTTACAAGTGTCCAAGATAGGCATAATTTTATTCCCTAAAATTACTTATACCTTTGTGGCATTTAAGGGAATAAAATAGGGAATTAAATAGTATAGGGAATGACAAAACAAGGTAATTAGTTGTCACACACCACCTAATTGTGTTTGGAACACAAATCGTAAAAACACTAGATTTGCTACCAATGTGTTTTCTAGTGTGGTAGTCTAGTTGTGTGACATTTTTAAATAGGAAAATGAATACTTATCAAGATTTAATTTGATGCGTCATTTAAGTCATTTAGAGTTGTACACAAAGAGTTATGAATTTTTGAAGTTAGCCCAATAAAACAAGCAAACTTTTGTTACAACGTTCAAAAAAGGAAATTCTGGGAATTATGAGCTTCCAGTTGGCTAAAGGCTATATTTTCCCTTAAAAATAAACTTAATAAGGGTCACATATCCTTTAGAATTGTACGATTAGCTATGAATTTTTAAAGTTTGATGAAAATTCTACCAGATTTCCACTAAAGTGCGAAAATAGAAAAAATGTAAGGGCAAAATGGTCATTTGACCAATAAAGCAAGAAACCATCTATTTTTCCCTTTAATTGGGATAAATTATAGCTGAAGTAGGGAGCAAGTGTAATACCCGTCTTATTATTGATATTTCTCAAAGTAGCAATTGTGTAGCTCAGTGGGCATATAGAAATAGCATAAATATACTGATATATTGAAACAATATTGCTTGATTACAAACAGAATTCCCCATAAGAGTGTACAGAATAATACAGACCTTAACAAATATAAATGTCTTCAGATAACCAACACCTCCTCTTGTATTGGCCCGGAACCTTCTGTCACCTGTAATTAAGATTATGCTCTTTGAGCCGCTGTCTGCCGCTGGAAACTTTAAATGTTTATGGAAAGGGTGAGATTCGGAGGAATCTCAGTAGTAACATGCTTTCAAACATATAGAATGCGAAAATAGATATGATATGCCATGTCATGTAAGATGATCGACACAATGTGTACACTTGTCCAAGGCCAAACTATATGTCTACACCTTGGTCTACTTGGCGCCCTTGTTGGGTCCCTGACCACAACTTGGCGAATTGGTGTGTCAAAGACATTAGCTCATGTTACAGTGAATGACATATATAAAATTTAATAATCACATAGTATACGTAGGAAGAAGTTACTACCTGGAATGTCCTTTCCTTGCCTGTTAGTCGGTCCAGCTCCACATCCGGCTCGGGCTATCGGTATATTCTAAAATTACAAATTTAGGATATATGAGTTATTATTTATCCATAACTCATTCTAAACTCATGGTGTTGGTTATCTTGACTCAAAACTGCAGAATTACAAAAATACCCCTCGAAACCCGGTCCGCGCCCCTTCGCACCCGGTCAAATTGTACTATTCTAAAAATCATGACCCAGGCTAATCCTACACAATTTTGTGTGTAGAATCCATTTTTGACCTCAGATTAGTCAAAATCAGGCCCAAATTACGAAATTACCCTTGGCAGCCCCTAACTTAGGGTTTTAAGGGTAGTTTGGTCATTTTGCATTCTAGGGCTTTTCTCACTTCGCAGTCTACATGAACCCTACACAATTTTCCCTTCTAAACTCAATGGAACCATCAAATTTATGAAATTCCAGACCAAAGAGGACGAAAATTCCCCTGGACCAGATCTGGAAAATTAAGGAAAAATGTTGTTTTCTTGATTTCAATCCATAAACCTCCTTCTTTACACCTCTAATCACTTGTTTAATCACTTAAACACCTTTCCCCCATGATTATTAGAAAATTGGGCAGCATAACCCTTAGAGTTTGAGCTTTCCAAATTTACAAAATCAAGGAAACAAAGCCAAATCAAACACAAATCATCATCAACAAGCAAGAATCAACAAGATAATCAAGGTTCTTGAGATTACCTTTGATTTCTTGGCTTTCTCTCTCTAAAACTTCACTGTTCATCATCTCCTCTCTCTTGAGTTGTCTTGAAAATCATGGATTTCAAGGAGTAGAAGAGGTTAGAAGAGGCTATAGTGTGATTAGGAGGCAAAAATCATAAGATTTTGCAAGCTTTTACCTTAGATTTGAGGAACCCTAGCTCTTGTGTATACTCCTTGCTCTTGAGAATGGCTGAACACTAATTCTCTCTCTTTGGTCTGATTATGCACGAAAATGAGCATAGGAAGATGAAGGAAATGGTGATTTAATGAATTGGTCAAAAGTGGCTTACATGTGGTATGTTCTCATTGGTCCAAAATATATAGTTTTTGTTTAATATTACAAAATAATTCTATTTCCCTTTCTTGCTCCCTACTTCAGCCATAATTCATCTCAATTAAAGGGAAAAAATAAATGGATGTTTGCTTTATTGGTCAAATGACCATTTTGCCCTTACATTTTTTTCCATTTTCGCATTAGCTGAAAAACAGAGCAGAATTTTCACCAAATTTTGAAAATTCATATCTAATTGTATAGATATCCAATTGGGGTGGTTCTAAAGGCTACGTGACCCTTATTAAGTCTAGTTTTAATGAAAAATATATAATTTAGCCAATTGAAAGCTCAAAATTCCTAGAGTTATTATTTTTGGACGCTGCTACTGTAAATTGCCAGTTTCACTGGGTTAACTTCAAAAATACATATCTCTTTGTGTACAGCTCCAAATAGTTTATATGACCTATCAAATTAAATATTGATAAGTCTAATTTTATTCTGGAAATTTTCATAATTTTTAGACATCATTTGCCTATTGAAAAATGTCACACAATCATGACTGCCACGTGGAGAAACACACTAGTGGCAAATTTCATTTGGTTTCCCAACATAGTCTTGTTGTGTGACCACTCATTGTCTTATTTTGTCACTTAATGTGGTCTTTATTGCACCATTTTATTTCCCTTTGATGCCACCAAAGGTGTTAAGAATTGTAGGGATTAAAATTGTACCTTACTGGGACACTTGCTAAACTGGAGCTTAGCAGTCCACTTATTGTAGGCTTATTCTCAATCCTCTTGTCTCAAAATTTGGGGTGTTACAGCAAGAAAAGAAAATAATTTACTTGGCTATGATTAATTCAAAAGGGAAAATTTTTTGGCCAAGTCAACACATGAAAATTTGCATTAAACAATAATAACATAAAGCAAGAAGAGATATTTGTTAAACTAATATCCCTTCTTTCCTTCGCCATATTTTAAACCAAGACACCAAAATAGAAAGAGAAGAGAGCTCAAAAACCTTGAAGGAACAAGAAGGAAAGCTAGGGTTTTAAGAGACACAAATCCAAGGTAAGAGCTTGAAATCAAAGTGTTCTTACCTTCTAATCTACCTAGAACTTCTCTTAACAACTTCTTCTTGAAAATCATGGCTAGCAAGCCAAATCAAGAGGAAAAGAGAGAGGGCAGTGGCCCCTAGAGAGAGAAAGCTAAGAAATCAAGAGGTAAACTCTAAAACCTTAATCCTCTTGGTTAATAGATTGTTGTTGTTGTAGTTGTTGATGATTTGTGGTTGGTTTGATTTTTTTTTATGATTGGGATGCACAAACCCTAGGGGGAGGTACTACCAAAATCTAGATTAATCATGTGAAAGAGGAGTTTAATAGGTTAATTTTCAAACCCCTTAACATTTCGATATTCAGAGTGACAAACGTAAAGTTCCATAAGGCATACAGAAACAACGAAAATAATACTGATATTAAGTACAAGTTTACATTACAGGAGAATCCCCGTAGGGTTTGAAAATATACACAAAGGTACAAAGCGTTCATAAACAGCAAAAAGTGTAAACATAAATAACTATTGCAGCAACAGAGAGCTCCTGGTCCCTAATCACCAGGAGTCACCGTCTTGCCTTTCAAGCCACTTGCTTCAGCTGTAAGGTTTGTATTTTGGAAAAAGAATGAGACTCGAGGGAATCTCAGTAGCAACATGCTTACAAACATATAGAATGTGAAAATGGATATGCAATGTCATGTCATGTAAGGTGATCAAACGTTATGTGTACACTTGCCCAAGGTCAACTACATGTTTGCCCTTGGTCGACTTAGCGCCATGTTGGGTCCCTGACCACAACTTGGAAAATTGGTGTGTCTAGGACACTAGCTCATGTTACAGAGAATGAATTTAAACATATAAATAATCACATAAGATATGCAAGAAGAAGTTACTACCTGAATCTTTTCCAAACTCGCACGTTTGTCCTACTTTTAGATTTTGGCTCGGGCTATGTCCAATTCCTATCATCATTAAAGTTACAAGTAATTGGTTAATATTTGTAGAATTATTGCCTTTAAATGGTATGCTACTAGTTATTTAATGCAGTTACAACAGGTTCTGCACAATACAACTCTGTACAGTGCAATTTCACTGTTTTCAAAAAACTGACAACTTGGTCAGCCAAATTTGGAAATTCATAATTAATTCTACAAAAATTAAATTTGACTGATTCTAAATCCAAAACAAAGATATTTAAATTTAATCTTGAAAAACAATTGTTAGGTTTTCTCAATGTAACCATATAGTTCCCAGTAATTCATCAAACATCATTGATCCAGATAGCATTCCAGAAAACAGTGTATAACTTCAAAAATTCATATCTCCCAATATACTTGTCCAAAATTACAAACTACCTATCAAATTAAAGATATATATCTCTAATTTAATTCTGGAAATTTTTAGAATTTTCTTACAAGGTTTGGTTAATGAAAAACCACGCACACTTCTACTGCTCCAGACAGGCAGAACCAACATATGTACATACAAACTTCAAGAATTTCCAAATTGGCATACAACCATCCAAAAATCATGAACACTTGAATACCTACACAATTTTGCCTTCTAAAGCCAATGGAATCATCAAAATTACCAAATTCCTACTCCATCTTCACGTCACCCATAGAACAAAAAGTTAGGGTTTTAAGGAGCAGCTTGTTGTTTCTTTGTTTTCTCTTGCTTAATCACTTTCTTTCTACTTCTACTCACATGATTATCTATTTAAAAACTAAATGGGAATATTTAGAGGGGATTTGGGCAGCATTTCCCCATGATTATGCTTCAGCCCATAATTGAAAAACAAGAGAAAACATAGCAAATACCACCAACAACAATACCAACAACTTGATACAAGACAAGAGGATTAAGTTTTGGTGATTACCTCTTGATTTCTTGGCTTTCTCTATCTAAAATTTCACTTTTCACCTTCTATTTTCTCCTGATTTGTCTTAAAAGTTATAGATTTAATGGAGTAGAAGAGGTTTGCGGAAGTTGTAGGAAGGTTAGGAGGCAAAATCATAAAGTTTTGCAAGTTCTTACCTCACTTTGTGCTTTAAAACCCTAGATCCTTCCTCTTCTTGTTCTTGAGCTTTGGATGAACGCCCTCTCTCTCCTTAATCAGATTTTGGTCGAGAAATGAAGAGGAAAGATAAAGAGGATGATAATATATTACAATGGTCAAAAGGCTTTTACATGTGCAAGTTTCTTATTGGTCCATAATTGCTAAATACTCATTTAATTTTCATTTCTCTTTCCTTCATTCATTTCAGCCGAAAATCATAGAAAATAAGGGAGTATATATTGATGTTGAATTATCTCATCATACCATCTTATAATTTGTTGACCAAAGTGTTTAACTTTTTGACTATTTGACCTTACTTGGTAATAATTTGCCAAAATAGGCTTAATAATGATCAAGTAGCTATTTCTCTCTTTTTAATTCCCATTTAACTCAATCATTGGGAATATTAGGGGAAAATAATTATTTCCCATTTTATGGAAAAATTACCATTTTGCCCCTGCATTTTATGATTTACTGAAATAAATCATTTCTTGCTCATTCCTTTGGCTTAGCCTAATTTTTGACACTTGAATGAAGCCATTATTTGTGTCATTTTATACTCAAATTTTGGTTTAAATATTAGACCTTTAAGTGGACATGATTTGCTCCTTTGTGTCCTTGCTTGACCGAGTTGTGTGTAACCGACAATTGGAATTTTTCGTAAATTGTTACACACCACAATTTTTCATTTTATTCCATTACATGTAATCATTACATAGGAGGAATATTGGTGATTATAAATGGGGTGTTACATTATTCATGGAATTAGAGGTGAAAAGAAGGGTGTTTTAATTTTAAGAACTTATTTTCCCTACCAATTTCATGATTTTTGGCCAGGAGCAATTTTAAGTGTTAGAGCTGGTATTTTGTAATTTTACAAATTCCATTAGATTTATAAGAGGAAATTATATAGGAATATATGTGTTTAAGATTTTTGGATGATGATGTTTAAATCTGGAAATTTTAAAATTTAAGGAATAAGTGTTGTTTGATTTGATTTCTGGAGGCAGTGTTGTGACATGTTTTTCGTTAGTTAAACCTAGTCCAAATACTATAAAACTTTACAAGATTAAAGTAGACATGTAGATATTTAATTTTTTGGGTTGAACACAATTTTTGGATAAGCATATTAAGAGATATGATATTTCAAAATTAAGCCCTGTTTCTAGAAGAAAATCTAGAATAGGGGAGGTTTGACGAAATTCTGGGAATAATGTGAGTGTCATAGTCAAACTTTTGTATTTTTTCATAACATTACACTTAAATAGATTTATATATAATTTGGAATCAATCAATTTTTATTTTTCTAGAATTAATTATGGATTTCCAAAGTTAACTGAAAATCTGCTAATTTTCTGGAAACAGTGAAACTGCACTGTGCAGAATTATGCTGTGTAGAAATTGTTGTAACTGTGTTAGATAACTAACAGTACATGACTAAAAGACAATAGTTAAACAAGTAATAACTAGTTACTAGTGAACTCTGATTTATAGGGGTTGACAATTGCCCAAGTTGGATCAAAGAAATATGGACGGATGGTATAAGCTAGAAAGAGGGATTTCAGGTAGTAATACTTTCTTTCATATACTATGTGAATATCTTTATGCTTTGTGTATGCCATATTTTGTAAAATGACAGTGCTTATGGCATATGACCTAGTTGTGATCTAGGAACCAATAATGGTACACGCGAATAAGCCAGGGTCTAAATAGTCGTTTAGCCTTGGACAATATGCATACAACATGAGTTAGCATCTTACATGACATGGTGCATGACATATTTATTTTCACATCGTATATGTTTGATTGTATGTTACTACTGTGATTCTTTGAATCTCACCCTTTTTCAACATGCAAAAAGTTTTCAATAACATATAGTAGCTCGAAGGGCAAAACAGTGGCTACAGGTAAGTAGGATCTTTGGTGCAAGTTTGAAGCTGCTGTTGCTTATGTTAGTTGTAAATTTTTAGTTTCCTTTGAGACTCTGTAAATATTTATTCTTTCCGAGCCCCATGGGGATTATCCTATAATATATTCAAGCACATTGTGTCAATAGTATTAGTATATTTATGCTATTCTTGTGTACCCATTGATTTGCGCATTATTACTCTGGTTAATATCAACCTTAAAAGGGCATGTCAGACGGGTATTGACACACACCAATATCTTTGTTCTCAATGACATGTTCAGAGTTTGGTTAGTATTTCATTAATTGTGAGACATGAAAGACATCATGAAGCCTACTTAGATTTAGGCTGGGATAAAACTATTCGATATGCCACTGGTCTAAATCTCGTCAATATTTTAAAACGAAAAATATACCTAGGGCTCATCTTCTTTATTTTCATTGCCCTACCGATACCTGTAACTAGTGAAACCTTCAAAAATACATGTTCACCAATCTCAAATCCCATAAGTCTCCTCCTCTCATCAGAATAGCTTTTCTATCTACTTTATGCCACAATGAACCTTTTTCTTATAATCTTTATCTACTTCGTTTTTTGATCAACCAAATCTGACCCATACTATCTCCTCTCAGTCATTTCAATTCAACAAAGCGGTGATTGACACTTCTTTCCATTTAATGCTTTATAGGGAGCCATCTGAATACTCACATGATAACTGTTGTTATAAGCAAACTCAACGAGTGGAAGGGAATGATCCTAACTTCACTTAAAAACTAATACACACTCTTTTAGTATATATTCTAGTGTTTGTATGGTTCTCTCTATTTGTCCATGTTTTTTAGGATGATAGGCTGTACTAAAGTTTATACCTAAAACTTCATGTAGAGACTTCCAAAACTTTGAAGTAAACCAAGGAACTCTGTCAGTTATAATGCTACTCGACGTATAGAGTTGAACTATGTCCTTTATATATCTCTTTGCTAACTTATCTGGAAAATAGTTGGCATTGATCGGAATAAAATGAGCTAACTTTGTTAGTCAATCAACGATTACCCATATCGCTTTATGGTTCTTTGTTCTGGGCAATCTCACTATAAGATCAATAGTAACACTTTCCATTTAGGAATTTTGGGACTTTGCAAAAGCCCTGGTAGTCTTTGATGTTCCACCTTCACCTTTTGACATGTGAGGCAATGCACAACATATTTCATTACATCACTTTTCATTCCTGGCCACTAGGGACTTTAAACTGTGGTATATTTTGATCACTCTATGGTGAAGAGTATACTTGCTCTTATGTGTCTTTTCCAGGATTTTCCATTTAAGTTTAGTCTTTAGTGGAACATATATCATTTTCTTATATTTGACCAGTCCACTAGGTGACAAATCATACTCTTGGGTTTCTCCTTATTCAATCTTGACCCTAATCAAATTTGCCCACTCATCCTGCTTTTGAGCTTCTTTAATTTCATCTCCCAAGTTACTTTCTTCTTGACTAGCATTATAGTCACTAAGCAATATCTGATTTAATAGGTTTAGATCTCTAAATCCAAGTAGTTTCTATTCCTAAATCATTATAGCTCTTACTTGCACTATATTTTGACTTAAAGTATTAGCTACGACATTCACCTTGCTTGGATGGTATTTGATTTCAAAATCATAATTTTTTATCAGCTCTATCTATCTTTGTTGTCTCATATTCAACTCTTTCTAATCATGCAAGTACTTAAGACTCTTGTGCTCATAGTACAACTCTATAGTCACACCATACAAGTAATTTCACCATATTTTCAAAGGAAAGACAATCACTGTAAGCTCTAAATCATGTATGGGGTAATTTTTCCCGTGAGGCTTCAACTGTCAAGAGGCATACCCTACCACTCTACCCTATTGTATTAGGACACATCCTAATCCTTGCATACTTGCATCACTGTAAAGCACATAGGTCAATTTGGATCAGGGATAATTAACACTGGTGCGGATGTAAGCCTCTCCTTTGGTTCTAGAAAGTTGTTCTCACATTTGTCATCCCACTTAAACAACTGATTCTTTCAAGTGAGCTTTGTCAATGACAACGCGATTTAAGAAAAGTTTTGAATGAAACATCTATATTAACTGGCTAGACCTAGAAAAATTTATATTTTAGTGATAGTTTCGGACTTCTTCCAATTCAGTACTGCTTACATTTTACTAGGATCTTGTGAGATAACATAGCCCAGGAATTTGACCTCAGAAAGCCAAAACTTAAATTTGCTCAACTTTGCATAGACTTGCTTTTCTTTTAAGATTTCTAACACTATTCTTAAGAGCTCTTCATGCTTTTCTCTACTCTTTGAATATATCATAATATCGTTGATAAAGACCACTACAAACTGGTCTAGATATTGTCAAAAAATACAATTCATGTAGTCCATGAATATGGCAGGTGCCTTAGCTAGTCCGAATTGCATCATCAGGAATTTGTAGTGCCTATACCTTGTTCTAAAAGCAATCTTTGGCACATAATCTACTTTCACTCGCAATTAATGATATCTTGACCTTAGATCAATCTTTAAGAACACATAAAAGACATCCAACTAATCTAGGAGATCATCAATTCTAATAAGTAGGCATTTGTTCTTGACAGTCACCTTATTCAACTCTCTGTAGTCAATATATAGTCTCAGACTTCAATCTTTATTTTTGACAGACAATATTGGAGCACCCATGGGGATACACTAGGTCATATGAACCCTTTCTCTAGAAACTCCTCAATCTGCTTCTTTAACTCCGCCATTTCATTTAAAGCCATTCTGTATGGGGCTTTAGATATCGATCCAGCTTCAAGCATAATTTTAATTGTAAACTCTACTTTCCTTACTGGGGGTAATCCACTTATGTCTTCTAGAAGGACTTTAGGGAATTCATTAGCCATTAGTATATCTTCTATTGCTACTTCTTCTTTTTTCTATATTGAGAAGAATACTAGATACCCCTATAATCCCTTACGCAAACATTTCTTAGTTTGATCTACTGAGAGAAAGTTCATGTCAATGTTTACGTTGATATCATTTTATAGTGTAGGATATATTATCATCTTATTTCTACAATCTAATAGCACATTATTTGCCATCAATTAGTTAAGTCTTAATATAACCTTAAATTTATGAAATTGCAAACAGATAAGATCTTTCTCTATGCCAAGTCTAGCAATTAACAACTTTTTGAATTCTCAAAACATATCTTTTCTGCCAACTTACAATCATTAAATCTTCATCTACAAGAATAAAATGAGGTGGTTCAAGTATCTATTAAAGCTTATTTATTCCTCTGCAAAGGAAAAATAATGTCCAGTATTAAATCATTGACCTAACTTCCCGATGTCAGTGTGCAAATTGAGTGTCCTATTTGGTAAGTCAAAATTTTCTAGATTTCCTACCCAAATTTTAAAAATTCATAACTTACAATATACACATCCAATTTCTATGTTCTAGCACTTGATTTAAAGCTCTATAAGTCTATTTTAAGGAAAAAATAATTGCATGGACAAATTACAAAAATAACCTCATCTAATATGCCTATTAACTCACTATCTAAAATCCAGAACATAGAATGCTTCCAGTTTTACTATCCAATTAAAGCATTATAGGACTCATTTGAAAGCATAGGATTGTTCTATTCCCTTGCCAAATTTCATAGACAAAAAACACAATTTTCTCTTTCAAAACCATGCTTGATTCTGACTGTCTCAATGACACTACAAAATTGACCCTTGCCACCAAAACCTCAAAAACATCAACCTTCTCTTCCTAAAATAAAATCTTCTTGATTCTTTCTTTCAAGAAACATGTTCAGCATTCTAATCCTCCTAAAATCCAAACCAAACGCACTTAAAATTTCAAGTTTTAGCTTCTGTAAAACCATGCATGTACACTTTCTATTTTTCGGTTGCAAAGACCAGAAGAAAAATAGACATGCAACCTCAAACCATTACTAAAAAATCTAGAACTTTCAACTATATAAACTCAAACATGCATGCCCTGTTTCGGTGACAATCTTATAGAACCAAAGAAACTCCAAAAACTCACTCAAAATTGACATGCAAGCCCACAACTCAAACTCTCTTGTTGACAGCAACCTTTCTCAACTTTTAGCAACCAAATATACCAAAAGAACTCACCAAATCAACTTAAAGACAGTTGGAAGTAGTGTAAGAGACTCACCTAAACACAAATTCAAGCTTGCATGTGGCTTTTGCTGCTACCTTCTTCCTCTTTTGAGAAGCTTTCTCAATCCCTTTCTCTGTCTCCTTCTCTCTTTCTTAAGCTCTCAAGCTCCCAGCCTCTCTCTCCCTCCCTCCCTTTCCCTCTCCTTTTTTTTGTCTGAATTGTAATGAAGAGTGAGGGAGGCTAATTTTATGTTTATTTAAGTGGGTATGTGTATGTGTGTAAACTGTAAGTGTGTGTATGTGTATTACCGTGAATGTGTGTGTTGTGAGAAAGAGAGAGGTGAGTGGCTTTAATTAGTGGGAGTGTGTTTCTATCCTACTGGTCCCACTCACAAGGTTTTAAATTTCCTAATTTACTTAACTTAAATTCTCTTAAATCACTTAGGTTCTATAATTTGGATTATCTTTAGCTCAATTCCAATTTTCAAGTCTATATATAAAATTACTAATTTTCCCCCTTTTTAATATCAATATTGGCTTACCATATAATTTTCAAAAATTAATCCTTAATACTTTATAGGGATTTTCTTCCTTAATTAACATATTTAGGTGTTAAAATAATTTTCTTGAATTTTCAAGCCAAATTATGAACTCTAACTATTTTTTTAATTTTCAGGAAAATGGGCTTTTAAATTGCCATAATTTAAATTTAAAATTATTTATTTCACCTTTGGAAAAATTAAGCCTCTTAATTTTTGGGATGTTATATTTATCACATATCATCCATGAATACTAAGCACACAATAAGGTTAAGTTCACTAGCTTTTAGCTTTACCAATTCTTCTTTGTTTTCTTTGCTTCCACAACTTGGTCCTCCATGACGAAGCCTCCAATTTCTCTCCCTGGACATATCATGGTGCTATAGACAATCATATATAATTTAGTTTATTCCTTAGAGCCATTCAACATGCTAAAATCTTAACTTCTCAAAGCTACTCTTATTTGTTGTCACTTAAAACTTCCAATTTGCACTTTGCTCTATCTTGATTCTTAACAATTTTTCATTGGCTTTTTGCCTGATAAAAATCCATATTCTCTTGCTTAAGTTCTTATTTATTGAATCACTAACTTTATAAAAATTTGGGCAGTGTACCTTTAGGAAATGAGCCCCCAAAAACTTCAAAATCATTTGAAACCAAACATTAAATTTACAACAATAATCTCTCATACTTTAAAACCAATTCTCAAGACATAAACCATTAGGAAAACATCAACAATAGTCTCTTATAAAGGCATATAAGATCAGGGTAGTCATGAAGTCCAACAATATTTCTCCAAGCTCAAACATCATAACAAAGGCTATTATCTATGTTCAAAGCATCAAGCTCTTTATTTTCATAAGGAAAGAAAATCTGAATAGCATCTCCCATGAATTTCATGCTTCCAAGATTTTGCAAAGTGATAAGAACAACTCAAGCATCATCCATACTATCATCAAAGTTATCACTTACTTAATATAAGAATTGTTTGGTTGTCGATTCCTTGCTTGGCACTCTTGTTCTTAACAATTTCTCTCTAGCTGTTTATAATGTTAAGAAGGACTTATAGAATACACCAAGCTTAATAGAAGAATCAAACTTAGATTAGAATTTAGGATAATAGATTACCTAAGTTGATGGTTGGATTTTGCCCCTTCTCTCTTCTTCTCTTCCTCTTCTCCATTTTTCATTATCTTGGACTCTCTCTGATTATTTTGCTTCAACTAGGGGTGTGTTTGGGATAGCTTATGGAGGCCCTAAAGGTAAGATTGGAGGGGTAAAATCAAGCTTAGGGCTTTTGAAATTTTTAGCATATGTTTGGTACATCTTAATGTCTACTGGGCTTATATGATATAAGCTACTTATTTTGATAAACCAACATTTGGAGCTTATAGGAAAGGAAAAGCACAATTGGTAGGTTGGAAAAAAGGAAATTATCATTATGGCATCGACCCTTTATTTTCTCCCTCTTATCTCTCTTCTCCCATGGTGTACCTAATGTAAAGACCCGCCTCATATATCCCTTATTACTGACCTTACTCAGAGTAGCAATGTGTAGTTCAGTGGGCACACAGGAATAGAGTGAATATACTGATAATATTAATACAATATTGCTTGATTATAATACAAAAGTTTCCCCACTAGGGGTTTACACAATATTTACAGACCTTCAAACAACCAGCAACAGTCATCTTCATGCATACCTCTTTTCTGATCTCAGCACATTTCCAATGCTCACATGTCTGAATGGTTGTTTGGGAGGAGTGAGATTCGAGAGAATCTCAGTAGCAAACATTACCACTATGCATGCCAGATATATATGAATGCATGACATTCTTGCCTACACTATTTCATGCCAACATAATGACATGCTGCATGCTCGATGTTATGACATACATATGGCCATTGCACAAATATAACAAAGCTTCAACCAATCATACATGTTCCACACAAATAGGAAAAGTAGTCACATAATCAATGCAAGACATATATATCACATACATGCAGAAAAGGTAAGTTCACTACCTCTCGGACTTTATGTCCTTCTCTTCTTGTCCCTTGATCCGCCAACCATTGCTCATTCTTTATCACTTCATGGCCCTAGGCAAGTGATAACATCATTAGAGCCATGAAAAGTGAATACCCAATGGCCCACATTAGCCCTATAGGTTTACTTTCACCCTTGGAGTTCATTCCAATTATATTTGGCCAATTTCTTACTTAAATTCGCATGGTACTCACTCTACCAGCATTTTTGACCAAACTTTGGAAAGTCATAATTGATTCTATAGAACTCCAATTGAGGTGTTTCAAAGCTCTATTTTAAGCCCTTTAAGTATAGGTTTATATAAAAATACTCAATTTTAAACGCCACTACCACACCATTCCCAGAATTTTTCCAAACACCAACTGTTTCAGATGTTCTTCCAGAAAATAGGGCAGACATTCAAAAATTCATATCTAAAATCCACAAAAATCCAATTGATCATTAGACCTATCAAATTAAAGATCTATGTGTCTAATTTCACACTGGAGAGTTTCATGGTCATTGGATAACATTTGTCCACTCACAAATACGTCACCATAACACTGCCTCCAGAAAACGGAATACACAGCATTTACCCTTTAACTTCTAAAACTTCTAAATTCATGTACAAGTATCCAAAATTCATGAGCACTTGCATACCCACACAATTTTGCCTCCTAAAGCCAATAGAAATATCAAAATTATCAAATTCTCAGCCCATCACCACGTCTTACACAAATCAGAAAACTGAAAAATCAGAGTTTCCGGAAAGAGTTTGTCGGTTTCTTGTTTTCTTTGGCTTAATCACTTCCTTTCTACTTCTAATCAAATGATTAGCTATTTAGACACTCATTAGACATGATTTAGCCATTGAAAACATCATTTTCTTATGAGAATGAATAGTACCCAACTTCCAATATACTCATCCAAACAACAAATCAATCGGTTAAAAAGGAAGCTTACGCTTACCTCTACCCGTTTCCGCAAACGGTTCGGAACTCCGGCAACACCCCGGTCGGTGAGACGGCGCCAAGCACCTCCAAATGAAAATCCAAAACTGTAGAAATGAAGATCTTGATGAGTAGAGGAAGTTTCCTGAAGGGTACTTTGAGAGAGGATGCCGTTTCAGCAGTGTTTCGGCGCACAGAATTTTCTCTCTCTTCTTTCTCCATTTTTGTACAGCAACTCTCTCTCTCTCTTTTCTGAAATTTCTGCGTGAAATGGTGAAGAAGATGATGGAGAATTGATTAAATGGGGGTGTTAATTAACTGTGCCACATGTCAGTACCTCATTGGCCCAAATAATAAATTTTCGCACAAAACACCAAATTCTGCAGATTTTTCATTAACTTTGAAAATTCATATATAATTGTACAAATGTCCAATTGGAGTGATTCCAAAGGCTATGCGACCCTTATTGAGTCTATTTTTAATAAAAGATATAAAATTTGGCCAATTAGAAGCTAAATCTTCCCAGAATATTAATCTTTGAATGTTGTCCCAGAAAATAATTAATTTCGCTGGGCTAACTTCAAAAATTCATTTTTCTTTGTGTACAACACCAAATGACTCATATGTACCTATAAAATTAAAGCTTGATAAGTCTACTTTAATTCTGGAAAGTTTCATGATTTTTGGAAATTATTTGTTCATTGAAAAATGTTACAAAATCATGACTGATATGTAGAGAAACACACTGGAGGCAAATTTCATTTGGGTTCCCAACATAGTCTTGTTTTGTGACCACTCATTGTCTTGTTTGGTCACTTAATGTGGTCTTCAATGCACCATTTTATTTCCCTTTGATGCCACCAAAGGTGTTAAGAATTGTAGGGATTAAAATCGTGCCTTACTGGGACACTTGCTAAACTGGAGCTTAGCAGTCCACTTATTATAGGCTTATTTTCAATCCTCTTGTCCTAAAATTTGGGGTGTTACATTTCTCCCCCTGTCAATAAAATTTCGTCCTCGAAATTTAGATATCAAATCATATTGATTATCCTCGGTGACATGTTAGCTCTGTTGTACCCGGTTTAACATACCAAAACCCTGTTTAACATAACACAGAGTACTTGTTAGGCCTTACTGCCTAGGGACACTGCCCGATGCAATCATGCAGATCAGGTCTTATTGCCTTTGTTCTTTATTTGACGTATCACTGATTGCTTAGTAATTTGCAAGCCTGTAGATATACTAACCTAACAGGTCTTACAATCAGTGGACACTCAGTCCTCTAGTAACTCTATACCTCAATGCCTTGTCGGAACATCGCCCGGTGTAGTTAGCCATACGGCTTAAATCATTCTACTCTCGTCACATTAAATATTCCGGTCTTACTTCCCTGTACAAATATGTACACTAGATCTTACTGCCAATTGACCTGTCTATAAGTATGACTGTCTTTTACTATGCTTGCCTTTTCGGTGTTTAGGATCAAATGACTATTTGACCCTTACTGGCTGTACTACATGTATTGTTCAGGAATAAATTACTGTTTGACCCTTACTTGATCATGTTGTGTATACTTACTCACTATGTTCACTGTGTTTGGAACAGGCATCAACCTGTCCATACCTGCCTCATGTTCTCAAATCAACATCAATTGCTGTTAGCTCTACAACACAAGTGAGGAAATTAATTCTGTAAGGCTATAGCTGTTGTGATGCATATGCCACTACTTGGCTCTGTTGTATCAAATTGTATCCCAATCCGTGCTTGTTCGCATTTATATAGACCACAAGGGTTATCGGTGGATCTGGGATTGTTAATATCATATTGTTGAGGGGAATTCGCCACCATCACACTTTACTGCTCTAAGACTCATCCCAATCTCTGTTCACATGTGTCACCACAACCATACAGATCGTGTGACTGTAGACTACATAGGTGGTGTCACTATATACCACATTGGTCATATTGTTGCAAACCACACAGGTTTACATGGGTAATATCGCTGTACATCATGTAGGATGTAACATTGTTGGCCACACCACCTCAGCCGCATGTTTTATGCCCCGCCTCACGACGGTGACAACCAAGAGCTCAGGATCGTCCCAGACGCCCAAGGCACCTGGTCATGTCGGGGTAAAAGCCCTCAATCATGAGGTTGAATAACATGCTCTGATGGGCTGCCTCATTGCTAACTCCACACAAGTGTCTCATCGCAACCACACAGGTAATATTGCATACCATGTATGTTGTGTCATTGCTGACCTTACCGGTTAAATCACTGTATGCCACATAGGCTACATTATTGTAGACCACACAGGTCTTATTGCGATTTGGGATGATCACACTGGTGCGATAATAACCTCTCTGGAAACTCACAAGAATTGCGCATATATTCACTATGCTTCCGTTGTGCCACTCTGCTATGTTATTTCCTCACAAGAGCTAACAATATCAAGATGATCTAATGGGAGTTCCGTATAAGCCTCCTATGACATCTGTTTAAACCCCAAATGAATATTGATAAGTATAATATAGGTAGGGCTACACTAATTGTTTGTACTTGTTTTACTACCTTAATTTCATATGAATCGGAAATAACTTTCCTCAATTGAACTCAATAGGCATGCTAACAAAGAATCAAGATCAATTGCGCCTATTCTCACCTTCACGGTATTCGAGTAATATCCTCAATCACTATTGAAGGTTCAATATCATTTATGAGGTTCACAAGGATCATGTTTATGTAAAACTTTGGCCAATTGGAAGCTCAATCTTCCCAGAATTTTAATCTTTGAATGCTGTCCCAGAAAATAATTAATTTCACTGGGCTAACTTCAAAAATTCATTTCTCTTTGTGTACAACTCCAAATGACTCATATGACCTATCCAATTAAAGCTTGATAAGTCTACTTTAATTTTGGAAAGTTTCATGATTTTTTGGAAATAATTTGTCCATTGAAAAATGTCACACAATCATGACTGCCATGTAGAGAAACACACTGGAGGCAAATTTCATTTGGGTTCCCAACATAGTCTTGTTGTGTGACCACTCATTGTCTTGTTTGGTCACTTAATGTGGTCTTTAATGCACCATTTTATTTCCCTTTGATGCCACCAAAGGTATTAAGAATTGTAGGGATTAAAATCGTGCCTTACTGAGACACTTGCTAAACTGGAGCTTAGCAGTCCACTTATTATAGGCTTATTTTCAATCATCTTGTCCTAAAATTTGGGGTGTTACACCTAACTCCCTCTTGTTCCATTTTTTCCTTCTCAGCCACCACTTTTCACTTATTTGGACATTGATTTTTCCCCCTAACATTTGGACATTGTTATTATTTACCCCAGCACCATCACCTTTATTCATATAATATTTATGAATAATTAGTAAATTATTAAATATATACACAATAAAATATTTTTTTATTATTTCAATTTTAAAATTTCTCTTAGATTTTTTTGCCAGAAATATTCCTCTTAAAGTTATATAATTTTAATATTTTTCTTCAAATTAATGTACATATAATATATAATTTTCATTTAATAAGATATGTATTAATTAATAAGATCCATGTCCTTTTAAGTCATTTTTCATATAAACTTGTTTTTCGACACAATCATCCAAACAAGTTTTTAAAAGTCAGATTAAAAACAAAGTCACTTTTATCATCGCTAATCCAAACATAAATTACATTACACAATCTGACGTTTACCCAATTTTAAGTTTGCATAAATCAGATGGTAAATAAAAAACCACTTTTCCTACCGATATCCCAAACACATACTAATGAAGCGTTTAGAGAGCTTTAGGGTGTGTTTGGAAACACGTTGGGGCCATCTAAACGTACGATGAGGAAAAAAAGCCCAGTGGATTAGCTTGAAGTTTGTTTAGGTCCATGGTTATTTTCACTAAGATTTTCTTATTAACACAATTTTTTTTAGAAGCCCAACCTTGTTGCTTTTCCTGCTGCACGGTGTGGAAAAAATCTCTCAGCTCAATATCTCCACTCTCTTCTCTGCTCGACACCTTCTTCCTCATCACTTTTGGTGTGGCTGCTCCCTCGTCGACACTCCCTCAAACTAGATAGCTTCTGTCTGTGGATCATCGGTGAGAAGGGTGGCGGTTGTTCATGCCTGGAGGGTGGCATGACGACATTTTTCCGAGTTGTTCTTTAGCTACGCAATCCAACCAGATCCCAGCTCTTATATTGGTAAGTGTCAATGGTGTGTTTTCCTCCTTGCATGTTAGTGGTTTCATTGATCTGAGGGTGAATCTAGTTAGATTGCGTCAGGTGTTAGTGGCGGCGACGTGGTGGTTGTTGAATCTGTGTGTTCTTGGCATTTTCACCGTCACTATCTATTGGGGTTGCCGTGTGTTGGGCAGATCTGTGGTTGGGTGACCTGATCTCTGCTTATCGAATATTGTTGGGTGGCCAGAAAAATTCAAACTCACCGGAGCTATGGCCGTCAGGTGGGTCTGTTATTTGATTTTTTTTGTTTCAGGTGGTTGTTATGGGACACTGGCATCACACCTATTTTCCCTCCTGTTTGGTATCACCCATATGTTCCCTTGGCCTGAGGTCGGTGTTGCACAGCATCACGGTGGCCGGCGTTACTGTAGCAGCTGAAAATGAAGCTCTGTTGTTCTTGTTTTGGCTATAACTATTTTTGTTCTTATTTCACTACAACTCTGTTTTGGTTTTACCAAAAATGTATGTGAAAGAAGCATTAGATTTGTGTTTCTGCTAATCCTGCCTCACATTTTTTAAAAGCATCATCATGGTAATTGTAGCCGATATCTCATGAATCAATATCTACTGAACTGATCAAAGATACTCTGTTTTTTCATATAATTGTTCTTTTCTCATCAATTTCCCTATTGCCAAGTTCATTTGCTCTGTGTATACTGCAGCTGCCGAAAATGAACCTCTGGTGTTCTTGTTGTTGCTATAACTATTTTTTTCTTCTTTTCGCTGTCACTTCTGTTGACACCCATAATTTGACGGGGAAAAACAAAACTAGAACACACAGTGAAATCATCTTAATTATATGCTAAAGATAGATTCCTTTTAATTAATATTAATATTATAGCAATGATGATAATAGGTGTATAAAAGGGATAATATACATTAATAAATGATGATGATAGGCTTGATTCATTGTTTCACATGTCAGACCATTTGATATGTCTCTTTATTTAAAAAGAAAGCAAAAGAAGCAAAGAAAACAACAATTCAATAATAAATGAAAGCAAAAGCATCTACTAGACAAATAAAACTAAAATGCACCTAATTTATGGATTTCTGTCTATTTTCTTGTTTTGGAAAAGAATGGAGATGGAATAATTTTAATGGTTTTTCATTCGAAATTAAGCATTATTTGAGATCCTACTTACTTGTCCTTGTTAGGTGCTTCTTGGTGCAGCTATCTATGTGTCTTCCCATTTTTTCGCAAAGCGCAGTTATTATTTGGTTTGTTGTTTTATTTATTTATTTATCACACTTTAACCACTCAATTAACGTAATTGAAGCTTTACCGTTTTACTTTGCATTGAAGTTAGACGTTTTTAATGAATCCTGGTTAAATAAAGTAGGGTAAAATAGTTGAGTTTAGATTTAATTTGGTTGATGCTTAAAACACATAAACCTTCTTATGTTGATTTCTTACCAGCTTAATATTAGCTCAAAATCAATATATATACTTTGCCCAAAAGAAATTTAGTGTTTTTATTATTTATTATTAACTAGTTCCTTTACTTGTTTGTTTGTATTGTTTTGTTCATTTATTTATTATTCAATTGGGTGAATGCAATAATAAAAGGCACATGATTTGAGTTTGCCACTCAAAGCATTAGTTGTACACGTGGCCAGAAAGCTAGGGGATAATTGCTTGTACTCATACTCAAAGCAAACTTACTGCTACCTAATCCTCTATTCCTTTCTCCACTAGGATAAATGCTTGCATAGTTTATTTATATAAAGTATGAAATCAAAGTAAATATTAGGTCATGTTAATTTATACTTTAAATTGCCTTGCATGAAATATAGACATGATTTTTTTTACAAAATCTATTTACTTGTGAATAATTTGAATGTTTAGCCGCTATTCTATATAGAGTGAGATATTACTATTTTGTTCATTTAAAAAACTGTTAAGATATACCTTTAAACATTCTTGAAACATGTAATGTGTCTACATAAATTGCATTGCATATAATAAATTGACGAGCCTATGCATGATGCATTTTATATTAAGAATCAAATTCATTGACATTGGTTTTGTTTCCAATAATTGGTTTTGATGATTCTAGATTTAATGATCCTTATGGATTCATAGTTGACATAGAAGTATGAACAAGGACAAAAGTAAGGCAACGTGGGATGCAAATACCACGGGGGTTTTCATACACGAATGTCTTGATCAAACATACAAGAAAGAATGACTAGGATCGTCATTCACAAAGGAGGGGTGGAAGAACATTATGCGCTCATTTAATAAGAAAACAAGACGATCATTTGACAAGAAGCAATTTTAAAATAGGTTAGATGGCCTAAGGAAAGAATGGAAGGTATGCGATAAGTTATTGTCTAGACAGACGGGTATATCGTTTGACTCTGCAAAGAATATAGTGATTGTAGAAGATGAGTGGTAGGACAGGAAAATATTGGTGCAAATTCCTTCTTACTATTATTGTTGTTGTTGTTGTTATTCATTTTGCTAAATGTATTGTCATTATTATATGCATACATGAGAATGGAGACTACGCCAAGTATAGGTACAAAGGGCTCATGTTCGCAAAAGAATTGGAGATACTTTTTAAGGATGTTATGGCATCAGGCAACAAAATGTTCACACCCTTTTCTACACAGCAGATGTCACTGGCTGATGTCGACAACGTCTATCGACCCACGATAGAAGAAGGTTCAGGAGATAGTAAGGAAGATCTTGAACCTCCTAGTACTGGACCAAGTGTGGGAGTGACACAAGATTTCCAAGGAATTATCTTGATGACAGAAACTCCACCTAGTGCGCCTAGTGGTTCAAGAAGAAGTAGGAAGAGAAAGAGGGCTGAAGGGTCAGGCAAATCAAACCAGAAGAAAATTGCAAACTCGAAAGTAATAGTAGATGTGGTTAGCAGAATAGCTTATGCATCTGCTATTAAAGCAGATGCACTAAAGAATATCGTAACAAATGATCTACAACTGAGTAACGTCGTAAAAGAATTACGGGTTATTTCAAAAGTTTCCAGTGACAGGGACTTTTGTCTTTATTGTTGTAATATGATGATGCATCAGGTTGCTCGCGACATATATGTGGGCATGAGAGAAGATAAAGAACTCTTACTAGAGTGGTTGCGCGAACATGCTTACAACAGTTCTGACCTTTAGAAACCCCCAACTCGCTAAACTCTACTTTATGTCACTTTTAAAACTTTATTATGTATAATTAAAACATAATGCTAATCCATTTTAAATTTGACATTGATATACCACTGAATTTACTAAACTTTCCTATATGATATTGATTTCCAATTTGCACAGTGTTATAATTGTGTTTGATTTCATACAATCATGCTACTCGCACAGGTTACATCATTCATGGCAAGTTCGGGTCATCAGGATATTTCAAAGGGAACGGAGGAAGTAGGATCGTCTCGTACAAATAGAAGGTCCCAACTCATATCCCTTATAGATTAAGACATGATAGAGTCTGACCATGTGACTGTTTTGATGGCTCAATATGTTGTGCCTTATGTTTGAAAAGAACCACGTAGAACTAGTAAGTAAATAGGTGCACAATGGGTGCAAGAGGTATTGGAAGGCCATGATAGAGTTTTCCCTGAGAATTTCTAAATGGAAAAGCATATCTTCCATCTCTTATGTTCTAAATTGGTAGAACATGGGTTATGGAGGACTAGGTATATTGAAATAGAAGAAATAGTAGACATGTTTTTGTATACAGTTGGACATGTACAAGGAAATAAAATCTTACAAGAATGATTTCAACATTCTGGAGAAACTGTCCACAAGATCTTCCACAGAGTTTTAGATACTTGTGTTAAGCTTTCGGCAGAAATTATCAAACCACTTGATCTTGAGTTTCGTGATTGTCACCCAAAAATCATCAACGATCAGCAACATTACCCATATTTCAAGGATGCAATAGGAGAAATTGATGGAACTCATATCAGGTGTGTGGTCAGCGAGTCTAAACAAGAGAAATATATCAGCAGAAAGGGATATCCAACACGGAATATCATGGCCGTGTGTGATTGGGATATGTGCTTTACTTTTATGTTGGCAGGGTAGGAGGGAACTGCACGTGATGCTCGTGTCTTCCAAACTGCTATTTCTATTATATCTATGAATTTCCCCCATCTACCTAAAGGTATCTTTTCAACACTTGAACCTACATTATGTGTTTGTTTATTTTTTTGGCTACATTTGCTATCATTTTACGGTGTTAAACAAAATTGTGTATTTATTAGGAATATATTATTTAGTCGGCGCTGGCTACCCAACACCAATCGAATATCTTGGTCCTATAGATGTGAGCGCTATCACATTCCAGATTTCAGGCGACACTAGGGATTCACAACTCTGAACGAGATGTTCAACTATTATCATTCAAGCTTGAGGACCACTATCGAAAGGACGTGTGGAGTATGGAAGAATAGATTTCAGCTCTTAGGGAAAATGAAATGATTTAGCTTCGAAACACAAGTCCACATTGTTTGTACAACAATGGCTATAAATAACCTTATCAGCAAAAATTCCTAAACAGATGTGGATTTTCAACAAGCTGGAACATATAATGGATTTGTTAAAGGTAATAATGATCAAGTTGATGTATCATCCACATCAACTATCCGTAGATTATCTTCAACACACATGAATCATGTTTGTGACACGATCAAAGACCAACTTCCTGGGAGTAGATAATCCAATTATGATACACTTCATGTATGCCATTTAGATTGAAATCTATATTTATCCTTTTTTTAATTAAGTACTTCAGTGTATTTTTCTTCTTTTTCAATAATAATTGAATTTTTTTATTTTATAAAATTTTATTTATATTTTTTCTCATCAATTATAACAATATGTGTGTGTGTGTGTTGTATTCAATAAGGTTCATGACATTTTTAGTCATTTTTCACCTAAATGGGCGAAGACTGCCGGCGCGGCGCAGGGAAGAGGAGGACGAGGGGGAAGGCGAGATGTGAAGTGATGCGTGAACGGACGAGGAGTTGGTGGAAGATGAATTTGTGGAATGGAGGAGAGAGAGGGTAGTGAGAAGCTGAGGCCATTAGAGAAGCTTTAAGAGAGAGAGAGAGAGAGAGAGAGAGAGAGCACGGGCGAGGATGGAGAAGGAGAGGCTTTATGGGAAAAATGAGTACAGAAGGGAGGGAAAGGGAAGAGAGAAAAAGGACGAAGAAGTGGACCTAAAACATAGGAAATGATTGGATGTTATTTGGGATTTTCAACATTACCCCTTATCTCTAAGGAGAGGTTAATGATGTTCCAATTTTTTTTCACCAATATAAGGCCCATGTTTCACTCTTTACTTCTCTCTATTCTATTCATGCTTTGTTCTTTCTTTTTTACTGTTAATCTTAATCTAAATATAATACATGATTTTATATTTATTAATATTTTACTAATTTATCTATATGGAGGCCACTCAACAATAATCAAATATGTGAGAAAATGAGGAAATTAAAGAAGATAATTCGAGTAATTTAGAAAATGGACTTTATATTAACTAACTTAACTAATTTTTTAATCTAATCAAATTAAGTATAAATAAGACAAGAGGGAGTATTGTCCATCAATTGTTGAATAATGCACATATAACTTCACAGGCTGTAGGTAGCATTTTGATTGAAATGTATATTTATCCTTTTTTTTGTTAAGTATTTTAGTGTATTTTTCTTCCTTTTCAATAATAATTGAATTTTTTTTATTTTATAAAATTTTATTTACATTTTTTACATCAATTATAACAATATATACAAACAATATATATATGTAGTATTCAATAAGGTTCATGCCTTTTTCAGTCATTTTCCATCTAAACAGGTTTTTCAAACGCTAATCCAAATAGGTTCAAGGTTAGAAAAAAGTCACTTCTGCCACCACTAATTCAAACACAAATCACATTTACAATCTTACTTTTTTTTCAAATTCACTGATGCAAAAGTCAAATTGAAAAAAAAAACAACTTTTCCACCGCTAATCCAAAGGCACTTAGATGGCCTTATCTAAGCCTTAAGTTTATTGGAAAGTAATTTCAATTCAACCTCCATAAGTTAATAATATTTAATTGCCTCCACATCAATCAGATGGTGAAAAACTCTCCTTCCGTCCTTTATTATAAGTGATCACGCCATTTGGCCCCTTCTGTGACCATAAATTTTTATCCCAAGAGCTTAATTATATCATATAAGTATTTGGCGTTTATAAGCTTTCTCTTAATCTCTATCATCCATCGCTTTTTTTCCTTCTCTTTCAGATTGGGTCATTAATGTTTTTTATCATCACAATTTAATTTCAGTTTGCCCCCGGACTGCAGTAAGGTTTCAGATTCTTTTGGGGGAAAATGCAAAATAATTATTTATAGTGGCCCTTGATTGAAATTTTCCCATTCTTTTAATACTAATATTTTTGAATTAAATTTAAGTATTTTTACATTTAACTAAAAATATTTCTCAAAAAATAATTATTTTATTTTTTATTCATAAATGTATTATATAATTCAATTCAAGTTTCATCACAGAAGTTATTATCTTAATATAATTCTTTTTATTATTTATATTATAAGACTTAATCTGTCGTACCTATTCAATAAAGAAAATCTCTCTTACTTATAATTATAGTACAATTATCAACGACATAGCTTTTATTTTGGTAAAAAAAAAATATTTTATTTGTTAAGAAAATTTTGAAACTTCATAAGAATAATAATCCTCTTCATTGATATAAAACGTATAACTAATATAATTATATTAAGAAATTTAATTAAATTAGTTAATATGATGTGCTTTTTTCAAAACACTCTCATTATCTTCCTTAATTCTCCCATCTTCTATTTGATTATTGTTAATGAAAATCAATAATGTTAATTTTAAAAAATTGATAAATATATAAAATAAGTATTATATTTAGGGCCAATATCAATTTTGTGTCATCCTACATCAAGAGAAGGAGTAATATTTATTTGGCCAAAATATTGTATTTCATTAAATCTAACTAGGGATACAAGCCCAAAATAAAAGCTTTGCAAAAAGAAAGGACAAATGCAAAAAAATGGAAATAAACACTAAAAATAACATAACCCTAAAATAGGTAAGGGAGCCACAGGCACAACCAAAAACCCTACCACTTTTATGATCTCTTCACTAGAATATATGGGTAGAAAAGCGTTGTCACTAGTAATAAAGTCAATGTAAGAAGTGGTTGTTCAAAGAATCATACTAAAAAATCCACCATTTTTATTGCTACAAAGAAAATCAACTTTACCATAAAAAGCCCAAAGAAATATGAAAACAAATAGAGATTAATACAAAATATGGATGTTTCCATCTTAACTGAAACTAGGGAGGGAGACACTATGAAAAAAGAAGTTGAAAAGATGGGAAGGGAAAAGAGAGAAAAAAAACTTCATGGAGTATTTTTATTTTATTTTATTTTTTGTTGGATAAAAGGCCAAGTATCATTAAAACATGGTAAAATGATGACAAGAAACGAAGGCCGTACTACAAGACGAGGGAGATAAAGTACAAGCGGCCCATAACAAGAGAGTGAAAGCTAAAACCAAACAAGCAGGAAATAATAAAAACAACACACTAAAAACAAGGTAAAGAAAATCATCAAGCGACAAGGAAGGATCATAACAGAGCAACAGCAAAAAATGAGCCACCACAATTCACCAAGAACGCAGACGAAGCCATGGATGAGCGATGAGGACAAGTAACGGGGTGTTGCAGTGCGTCTCCCAAAACTCGTAGGCACCCAAGTGAACCATAAAGGTTCAAAGCTTCTCATAGGAAGAGAGAGAAGGCAAGTGGATGAAGCCAAACGCCAGGAACAGAGAGTTAAAGTCAAACCAAAGTTCTATCGAAAAAATAGGAGAACCTGATAGCCTAGACGACAATCAAAAAAGCAAAGCGATGCAGCACTACATGATGGACCGGTTGCAGATGAACTTAGAGGTCCCCAATAGTATCATTCACATGTGCAGAGCTTTAACAAGATCAGGAGACTCGTCACGCGAACGCTTCCATATATAATGGCTGCACTTTGATATGCAAATACTGAGAGCCTTTGTTATAAGGAGTAGTGTCCATCGATTATGAGTGATACTAAGAGGACAGCTACCCGCCACACGTCCCAAAAGATTAGAGAGAAAAAAAATTGAAGCAGCTGCATGGAACTCTAAGGACAGGAGATGCATCGTGAGTGAGGAGCAAATTGAATTAGAGTGCCATAAGTTGATTTAGATCTCTTCACATCACAAATAATTTCATCATCAACATGCCTCTTTCTTTTCCTTGTCCAAACCAAACAATGCGGTGCCACAGATGAAGATTGTGCTCAAATTCGTTTACATTGAGAGCCAAGTGGAACTAAAGCCTTTCATTTTCGGAGTAAACATGATGAAGAAGAAAGAGAAGAAGGCAAGCCCAAAGGAGCACAAACCATTAAATGAAGGATCCCAATTTGCAGAAAATTTGGAGTTATCGCATGATTGAGATGAAGCTCCAGAGGCCCACAGCTTAAGCCCAATACATCTATTAAAAAATTAAGAATTGGGGGCCTATCTAGGATTGCCAGACCATGGATCCACTTGGCGAACCCAAACCACCAACTTACCAACCGCCTTAGCACAGTCTAGCCAAGGGAGACCAATGCCACCAGCCCACCACACTGTCGGCAACAACACCTGACTTGTTCGAAAATAACCAAAATGAGAACCATGATACCAGAGTTGAGGTGAAAAGAAAAAGCACTAGGCCAGGGGACTCGATTAGGAAATAAAACCTTGAGGCAAAGGCCGTTGGGAGAATGAGCACATGATGAATCAAACTCAACAAACGAACCAAAAGATCTCACCAAGACTTCGAGCCACCTCCTTGGTGTAATAATCAAGAGGAAGACCAAAAATTTGAATCCATGCTAAGAAGGAAGGAAATGACACCTTAGTGATAGGCGCTTTTGGGAAAGGAAAGACCTTGAATTAACCACGTACCATGGCTAAGAATTATGAGATGGTCACCCAGATCAGGAAAGTAAAGCACAAAAAGGTTGGAATTGTTCTACAAGATATGAACTTTTTGCTTGAGAGACCAGTGAAGATTGATAAGCGGTTGGAATTTGCGAGGATGAATATGAAAGGGACTAAGAATCTTGGCAAATAAGTAGCGCCGCTGACAATAGTCTAAGTGACTATCACCACACGCTGAGAACCCCATCGACTAGGAGAGATGAAAAACACATCACCACAGACGAAAACTCTAAAAAGGACAACCAAACTCAGCAGCAAAATACGATAAAAAACATTTAAGGATCATAGACCAGGAAGACAGCAGCAAGGAAGCATCGGACTTGACTTTTCTCTTTTTCTTTTCCCATCCACTGCCTTCCTTTTCCTCCTTCGTGACCATTAGATCAAAATCTAATGGTCCACATTTTATAAAAATATTATTACAATGAAGAGAAGGATAGGAAGGAAATGGAGAAAAGGATGAAACAGAAATATTAAACAAAATCAGCTAAGAATAAACATGTTGATAATGTATGCAATACACTTGGACCAATCAAGAGGTTAATGATTATATATATATACATATATATGGATGATGATTAGAGCTTAATTTTGTAATGTGATAAATGTGTATTATTGTATTAGTTAAAACAAACAAATGTTAAATCTAATTTCACTTTTGTAAAAGATATAGAAAAGTTATAAACATAAAGGAGTCATCATTTAATATAAAATGAGGAGTTTCTTTTTTTTTTTTAATGGAAAAAACTAAATTTTCAAGAGGCTTATTGCGTTATAGAAGGGGAACAGATAGGCTTGGCACTCAGGGGCTCAAGTAAGAAAGCCAAATAGCTTTTTTTTAATTTATGGTTTTCACTTTTAGAAACTAGGCATCAGGTAAACATCAATTAACTTTACATATACAATTTTATAATACCTACTTAATAACCTATTTAATTTTAAAAAGGGTCGGTAAATCACATAATGTAATTAATCCATGTGTAATCACATTAACATTCATTCACTTATGTAATTAATACCTCTCAAATTGATTTCCTTTTTTAATCCACAAGTGGGAGCAAATTGGGTAATAAAGTAAATTCAAATTCACTTCAATCAACTTTATTCATAAAATTTTTTAAAATTTAAATAGAGTATATTAAGTATTTAAGGGAACCAATCACTTTACTTCGAGATTTAATCTTGATTACTGATTGATGATTATTGATATATAATAATGATTATTTAAAATTATTTAAAAAATTACTCAATAGACAAAAAAGAATCCAATTATGTAATTGATTTTATACCGATCTTATCTTGAGAAATACTTATATACTTTATGAGCGCCACCTTATCTATACTCTGACAAATAAAAATACAACAACTCATTTTATTTTAATCTTACATAGCAGATGAGTCATATTGAGAAATTCAAATTTTATGATTTTTATAACCTAAACTTCTTAATTTAGAAGGGAATCACATTTTTTGTTTTTCTAAATTAAAAAAATTTATGTTAAAATCATAAAATTTGAATTTGTCCAGATAATTCATCTATCATGTAGGATTAACATAAGATTAGTTGTTGTATTTTTATTAGTCAGAGTATAGATGAGGTGGTACTCCTAAAGTATGGAAGTATTTCTCTCTTATCCTTTAGATCATACAAGTTTTGTTTTTATTTCCTTTTCTGGCCAGTTTTATTTATTTATTTTTTTTGGGTACATTGTTTTTGTTTCCTTTTGATACGTTGGAAATAAAAGTACAAACAAAAAGTGAACGAGTTTTGTTTGTACAGTAGACATTGGACAACACGAGTTTATTAGGTAATTTGTGCAATACTTATATTAACGAGAGTAAATTCGGGATTAACAGTTAATTTTATATTTGTTTAACAGTTAATTTCATACTGTTAATTTAATCTTAAAAAAACATGTTCTAGAATTTTTCACGTGGACTCTCAAATGCATCAAATGGGAGCAACATTAATCCAAAAAAGGAAAAAAAAAGGGTTACCCCTTTTTTAAAGATAAGGTAATAAAATAAATTCAAATTGATATATATCAACTTTATTTTAAAAAACTTATAATACCAGGTTTCTTGAGAAATAGGTCAATTTGGATCCATCAATCATTAAATACATAGTCCAATCATTATTCCTTATGTTTGTTCATATTTAATAATTGTTAAATTCCTTAATATTCTTTATTTCATAATTTCCATAAAAGGGAATATAGGCTGAGAAAATTATGTCTCCAATAATAGTATTACATCCCCGTAAATAGTGATTCCATTTTTTAAAAAAATTCTATCCAATTGATAATGATTGGATTGCGAAATAGTGATTCGTATTTCTTTTCATCCTTAGAAAGATTTAGAATTGGGAAAACGGGTCAAGCCCGTCGGGCCGGCCCGTTTAGGCCCTGAATTTACAAGGGCCGGGCTTGAGAATTTTGCCTAAAAAGTGAAAGCGGGCCTAAAAGGACCAGCCCTGTAGGGTCGAGGGCCTAAAAGGGCCGGCCCTTTAGGCCCTGATATATTTTTTATTTTTTAAAATTATTTATATAATAATAATATTATTGATCTTTTATATTTTTTTAATGATGTTGAAAATATTTAGTTGTTATTATCTTTTTTAAAATTAAGTTTCATAAGAATATTTTGTATTAAGAATCATAAAAATAAAAAATTTATAAAAGATATTTATTATTTTATAAGAAAAATACGTTAGATATTTCTTATTTACTCTAAAGATTCACATATGATGGTAATTTACTAATTTATTTGTATTTTATGTTTTTTATAGAGTTATTTGTCATTTTAGATTATTCTTTGTTGTAGATAAAGATTATGAATATATTCATGATTTGGGAGAATAAATTCTTGATATTTTTACCCTCAAGTAGGTACTACTCAAACTGAAGCACAATCAAATTTTCTTGAAATTGATGATAGTGGTGAAGAAGATGAAAATGATAGTCGTCATACTCATGTTGCTTAGAGTATTTAACTTCTTGCCTTCTTATACTTTTGTGCGGATTGTGAATTATTTGTGTATACTATTTTTTACCTTTGAATATGAATTAGTAATAGTATTCGTTTTATTGCATGAGGTGTATAGACGTGTAGTTAAATCTTGTGTAAATAACTTTAGGCCCTGCGGGTCGGCCCTGGCCCTCATGCTCTCGGGCCGGGCTTTGAAAAACGACAATTTTTCTTACCTCGGGCCCTGTAGGGCCGGCCCTTTTAGGCCCTGGCCCGTCAAGAGCTAGCCCTGTAGGGCCGGGCCGGCCCTAATTCCCAGCTCTAGAAAGATTCATGGAGTTGATTCTAATTTTCTTCTATTCACAACTCTATTATATATAGCATCTATCTGTTTGGGACATCAGAGTTAGAAGAACTCGGTTGCTAAATGATTCAATGGAGGCATGTACCCTCATTATTAGGGGTGCAAAGAAGAGCATGGGTGTAAGACCCCATCTTATTATTGATATTGCTCAGAGTAGCAATTGCGTAGCTCAGTGGACATATAGAAATAGCATAAAAATACTGATATATTGAAACAATATTACTTGATTACATACAGAATTCCCCATAGGGGTGTACAGAATAATACAGAACTTAACAAATATAAAGGTCTTCAGATAACCAATGCCTCCTCTCTTATTGGCCCGAAACCTTCCGTCGCCAGTAATTACGATTATGCTCTTTGAGCCGCTGCTTGCTGCTGGAAACTTTAAATGTTTATGGAAAGGGTGAGATTCGGAGAATCTCAGTAGTAACATACTTTCAAAACATATAGAATGCGAAAATAGATATGCTATGCCATGTCATGTAAGATGATCGAAACTATGTGTACACTTGCCCAAGGCCAAACTACAAGTTTACACCTTGGTCTATTTGGCGCCCCTATTGGATCCTTGACCACAACATGGCAGATTGGTGTGCCTAAGACACTATCTCATGTTACAATGAATGATATATACAAACATAATAAAAATGACATAGCATATGTAAGAAAAAGTTACTACCTGGAATGTCCTTTCCTGGCCTGTTAATCGGTCCAGATCCGTACCCGGCTTGGACTATCGGTATATCCTAAAATATTAAATTTAGGGTAAATGAATTATTATTTATTCATAACTCATGCTAAACTCATTGTGTTGATTATCTTGACTCAAAAATATAAAATTACAAAAATACCCTTGGGAACCCAGTCCACGCTCCTTTGTACACGTCAAATTGTACTATTCCAAAAATCATGACCCGGGCTAATTATACCCAATTTTGTGTGTAGAATTCATTTTTGACTTCAAATTAGTCAAAATCAGGCCCAAATTATGAAATTACCCTTGGCAGCCCCTAACTTAGGGTTTTAAGGGTAGTTTGGTCATTTTACATTCTAGGGCTTTTCTCACTTCACAATCTACATGAACCCTACACAATTTTTCTTCCTAAACTCAATGGAACCATCAAATTGATAAAATTCCAGATCAAACAGGATGAAAATGCCCCTGTACCAAATCTAAAAAATTAAGGGAAAATGTTGTTTCTTGATTTTAAATACATAAACCTCCTTCTTTTCACCTCTAATCACTTGTTTAATCACTTAAACACTTTTCCCCCATGATTATTAGAAAATTGGGCAGCATAACCCCTTAGGGTTTGAGCTTCCCAAAATTACAAATCAAGCCAAAACAACCATAACAACATTAACAACTACCAAGAACCATCAAGAATCAATAAAAGAAGCTAAGTTCTTGAGTTTACCTTGGATTCTTTAGCTTTCTCTCTCTAAAATGTCACTGTTCACTCTCTCCTCTCTCTTGATTTGTCTTGAAAAACATGGATTTCAAGGAAGAGAAGAGGTTAGAGGAGGTTGTAGAGAGATTAAAAGGCTTAATCACAAGGTTTTCATGCTTCTTACATTTGATCTTGCACTTGGAAACCCTAACACCTTATTGTGTTCTTCAACTTTTCCAAACTCTCCTCTCCCTCTCATAGTTGCAGCTGGCGTGAAAATGAGGAAGCAAAGAGATATTGGATTTATCTAATGATCTCTTTCCTCTTGCTTTTTGCTTATGTCATAACATAGCTTAATGGAAATTTAATTAGGAAAATTCACTTGGCTATTCTCTTTTCCTTTTTCTCAAGCTAATATAAGCCACATAATTTATTTCTCATGCAATTTCCCTTCTTCACCGAAATGCCAAAGAAAAGGGAATTAATGGCTTCTTACTTTTTGTTATGAACATTTGCTTGTATGTCATTGGTTCTTGCTTTTCCTCTTGAATTAATATATATGCCAAGATATATATTCCCCTTGCTTGCCTTCCTTTTTGACCGAATGTGAAATGGAAAAGGGGCATCTAATTGCTTCTTGAATTGTCATAAATTATCTCCTTAAATTTTCCTACAATTCTTGACTTTTCTTCTCATCTTGTTTTGACATGTGTTTGTTCCTCATTGGTCAAGAGTTTTTCTTCTTGAATTAATATTGCCAAATAAATTATTCTCCTTTCTTGCTCCCTACTTCAGCCAATATTTATCTCAATTAAAGAAAAAATTAAATTGTTGCTGCCTTTATTGGTCAAATGACCATTTTGCCCTTACATTTTTTTCCCATTTTTGCACCTTGCTGAAAATCTGGCAGAATTTTCATCAAATTTTGAAAATTCATATCTAATTTTATAGATATCCAATTGGGGTGGTTCGAAAGACTATGAGACCTTTACTAAGTCTAGTTTTAAGGAAAAATATTTTATTTATCCAATTGGAAGTGCAACATTCCCAAAATTATTGTTTTTGGACGCTGCCACTAAAAATCACCAGTTTTTCTGGGCTAACTTCAAAAATACATAACTCTTTGTGTACAGCTCCAAATAACTTTTATGTTATATTAAATTAAAGCTTGATAAGTCTACGTTGATTCTGAAAATTTTCAGAAATTTTCGACATCATTTTCTTATTAAAATATGTCACACAACATAGCTGCCTTGCTGGAAAACTCATTAGCAGCAAATCTCTTTTGTGTTCCAAATATAATTATGTTGTATGAGACCCTTAATTGCCTTGTTTTATCACTTATTGTGCTCTCTAATTTTCCATTCAATTCCCTTTAATTTTAGAGAATAAAATTATTCCTTACTGGGATACTTGCTAAACTGGGGCTTAGTAGTTTACTTGAGTCAGGCTTATTTTCAATCTTGTCTCAAATTTTGGGGTGTTGCAATGGAGACAGAGGTTTAATGTTTGAAATCAATAGTTTCTTATAGGAGGGTTGGCATGTTCAAGTAGAAACCCTTTTTTTTTGGTCCATACTAGGCATATTTTGATTACACTAAACTCCTTGAGAAAGAAGATCAAATTGTTGTACTACAATGAGTGAATACAAAGAGGATATATGGTTAGTCTAATTATATTAAAATATACACACAGACCATAATGTCTTGTCATTTCAACTTTTGATAATTTGATTTGTTAATTTTTATGATTTATTAGGATTGAGTACTTTTAAAAGCTTCAAAAATGGCATTGCATAACTACAAGCATCCTAATATACATTCATTTTAATGTAACATCAAGTGTAAGTGTATTGTTGCTGATACAATTCACGGTGGACTTCTCATGAATATCATGCTTACAAGTAACCCTCCATGACTTGTCCATATTGGGCTATACAAATCTTTTTATTGGGAGACACCTTAGTGTGTTTAAATTTCTTAGAATTTACCTGTATATTTGTGTAACGGCCATGGTCATATATCAGCATTGGACTTTGTTTTCCTTAATCTACAAGATTTTTGTCTTTTATATATGTTTAATGCTAAAATTCATGTGCGCTATTTGAATTTTCTAATATAAAAAATGTAATTTGAAACATACTCCGTAGTTGGCCCGGTAAAACAGAAAATATGATTGGATATGGTAATCAAAGTAGCATGATCTTCAATGTTTATTTTTTAGTATATTCATATCATATATGTGAGAAATATTATAAAATTCATGAATTTATGAATTCATTGTAAAATATGTATATTAATTATATATAATAAAAAATATCCCAAACTATTATTGTCAACTTTAAAAAATAAAAATAAGTTGACTTAAAAAAAGAGAAGTATATTTTTTTTCAGATGCACAATAGATTTTCGAAAATATAAGAAAGGAAGTTTATGAAATATTATCAATTAATATATTAATTAGAATATTAATATAAGAAAGGAAGTTTATGAAATATTATCAATTAATATATTAATTAGAATATTAATATTACAATAACTCTTATTTCAACTTTTGATGACAATTGGATATTAGTCGAGACATTAATAACTTTTAAATTAAATGCCCCTTTGATTTTCTTAAACGATATTAATAACTTCGTAAATAAGAAACCAGAATATGAATAGATAGTTTGCAAAGGTGGAAATGAAGTTTTCGGACATTATTTAATAATTGGGATATTAATACTGCAATAATTACTATTAGGGTATTGATCAAGATATTAAAAATATTTCAAAATAATATTGTCAACTTTAAAAATAATTTGGATTTTGATTTTCATGAATGATAATAATTATCGCATAAGCAACCAATTAGACCTCAAAAAAAATTCATTATTTTTTATATGCATTATATATTTTTTGAAATATATAAAAGGAAGTTTATGGAATATTATCAATTGTTATATTAATCAGGATACTAATATGAAAATAACTCTCATTTCAACTTTCATGATAATTAGATATTAATTGAGACATTGTCCACTTCAAAATTAAATTTTCTTTTGATTTTTAAGAATGATAGTAATTAATTTCATAAGCAACTAATGCATATATTCTTAAAAGCTCTTTTTAGATATTAACTTTTGAAGAATGATAGTATATTTGAATTAACTTTTGAAGAATAGCTTCTAGAAAAAAAGTTATTTCAAATAATGGATTTTGGAGAATAGCTTCTAAAAAAGGAAAAAATAGCTTCGGGAAAAACCATGGTTTTGAACTCTAAATTATGGTTTTTAGTTAAAACTATGATTCTGTAGAATTTGGCAGTGTTTAGGTAACTTAATCCAAACTATGGATTTGGAGAAAAAAAATGCTTCTGCATTGTTTTTTTCAAGTGTTTGAATAAATTTTTTCAAAACCATGGTCTTGCCTTCAAAAGCACTTTTTTCTTTTTATTTTTCAAAGAGTACATTCATAACGTTAAAATGAATAGAGATTTCTATTCGATTTTCTTCTTATACAAACTAAACGGGTAATGTTATCACCTCCACGAACACTCTCTATCCAACGCACAATGAGATATTGCTTGTTATATGGAAAAAGAGTAAAATGATAATTCTTTTTCAGCTACAAAAACGTAAAAAGTAAAATCTTAGTTTGAAAAATCCCAATATATATACATACAGTATTTATATAAATTTTCTAACCTCAAAATCGAACATTACAAAGATTTCAAATAATTAATTTAAAAAATTTAGTTTGGCAAATGATGTTATTCATATATATATATATATATATATATATATATATATATATATATATATATATATAATTTTTAGATAAAGAGATCAATTTTGAAGGACACGACACGTGGAGCGTGTTCCATGATTAAAAGAAAAATGATATTAATATTATATCACAATTCACAATTAAACATTTGTAACATGTCAGGTAGAGTCGGGAAAACAGGTCGAGCCCATCGGGTCAGCCCTTTTAGGTCCTAAATTTATAAGGGCCGGGCTTAAGATTTTAGCCTCAAAACTGAAAGCGAGTCTAAAAGGGCCAAGGGCTTAAAAGGGTTAGCCCTTTAGGCCCTTATATATTTTTTTATTTTTTAAAATTATTTATATGATAATAATATTATTGATTTTTTATATTTTGTTTATGATGTTGCAAATATTTAGTTATTATTATCTTTTTTAGAATTAAATTTCATAAGCATATCTTATATTAAGAATCCTAAAAATTAAAACTTTATAAAAGATATTTCTTATTTTATAAGAAAAATACATTAGATATTTATTATTTACTTAAATTAAGTTTCACATATGATGATAATTTACTAATTTATTTGTATTTTATATTCATTATAGAGTTATTTATCATTTTGGTTTATTATTTTTTTTACAGATAAGGATTATGGATGTATTTATGATGTGGGAGAATAAATTCTTGATATTTTTATCCCTCAAGCAAACCCTACTATTCAAAGTGAAACACAATTGAATTTCCTTAAAATTGATGATAGTGGCGAAAAAGATGAAAATGATAGTCATTATACTCATATTACTTATAGTGTTTAGCTTCTTATCATCTTATACTTTGTACGAGACTGAGTTATTTGTGGACATTATTTTTTACCTTTGATTATGAATTAATAACTGTATTTGTTTTATTGTATGAGGCATGTAGACGTATAGTTAAATCTTGTGAAAATAGATTATGGCCCTGCGGGCCAGCCTTGGCTCTCATGCTCTCGGGGCGGGCTTTGAAAAAGAGTAATTTTTCTTATTTCGAGCCTTGTAAGGCCAGCCCTTTTAGACCCTGGCCCTTCAAGGGCCGGCCCTTGTAGGACCGGGCCAACCCTGATTCCCATCTCTAATTGCAAACTACACTCACTTTTCTTATGTGGGCATCGTACTCGTCCCATCTTCTTCAAATGAGCTACTTCTCATCTATAATGGTAGGTTCCTAGCACGGGATGCATGCTTCAAAGGCTTGGCAGGTGACTTGCAAATATATCTCCTTCGTTAGTGTAGGTAAACATATTATGCTTCAAAATTTATGAAATTGTAGGCTGCCCCATTGGAGCAGCGGCCTTTTGCTAAACTCCAGTGGCGGCACATCTCAGTCTTGGACCCCTAGGTTACCCCACCTTTATAGCAGCAGGTCCAGCCTCAGCATCTCCTATACTTGTATAAAAATAACTTGACCGAGTCAATTTGAGATTATGTCTACCTAGTCTGATTCATTAGAATGTTTTTACTTCCGTAACTCAAAGACAACTTTGCATGATTTTAAGGGGTAGGTTTGGGTTTGTTGCAAAAAAGGTGGAGGATGGAGTGGGCGCCAATTTTGCAATGAGGGTTGGTCTAACCTACAATCTTTGTGGGAAAGATACTGAACTAAATGGTAATTTATCAAAAAGAAGTTTCTTTTAATTGGTTCTTTCTTGTCCAAATTCTTGGAAACACTATTGATGGTGATGTAACATGTACCTACCATGACATTGGAGCAGGGCTTCGAAACCTCTGCTTGGAGTGCTTCAACTTCATTCTTGAGTCGTTTGATGGTGTACTCTGTCTAGCTTAGTGTTTAGACATGACCCTTCAGATCACAGTATGCCTTCCTTCAAAGCGAAGAATTGAAAAGATTGCGAGACGGTATATTTTTAAAAAAATTAAAGAACCTTACCAAAACATCGAATTTTGCTTTGTTCAGTTCGATCCTGAGTAACTGTGTTTATCTTTTAGTTTTTGAATGAGCCCCTTAAGATATACAGTATTATTTCTTTAGATTTTAGAAACAATACGATATATTTTCAAATAAAAGAAGAAAATAAAATAAAAGAATATACCATACATCTACCTGATCTTGATATTAGCTCTATTAAGAGCCATATTTTGGAACTTGGACGGGACTGCTAGTCCGGCCTAGGAACCGGCCACCTGGTTACTAAACCGGGCCGGTCCGGTGACTAGTTCGGTTTGATACTTTTTTATTTAAAAAAATCAATTTTTTAAATTTTTTTTTAGAATTTTATGTTAATAAGTTTAAAATATTCAATTTCTCACTGGTTTTACTTCAGTTTAACTTCGATTTGACCTATTAACTCTTAACCTAGTACTCCGATCAATTCAATAACTGGTCTGGATTTCAAAACCTTGATTAAAAGCATCCCTGAGTGTGCGGACCTCCATTTTTGCACTTTCTTGTTCATGAATCCTTTGACTTAACATCTATAATTCTAAGTTTAGCGGTACTAAAAGGATTATCCTTTGGCCTAGCATTTGTGATTCCAAGTTTAATGGTACTTAAAGGGTTTAGCCAGCAAGTAATGGATTTAAATTATTGCTTCCTATAATTTTTTTAAAATTTTTTATTTTTTACTATTTCCGGTCCCTTAACAATTATATATACCCGATCCTTAAACCACCCCTCCCTATTGCCTTTCTACCTGCATTCCCTTTGGCGGGGTTGTGAATATTATTGGACGTTATAGGCATGCGCCTCTGATCAGACAGTTGGTATAATGGGGAGAGGGGGGGGGGGATTCTATTAATTTTGTCTCTAATTTTAAAGCCCCATTTACAGTATATTACCTAAATTGTCGTATATAAATATTGTAGATTTGAATTCAGAGATGTTTTTTTTTTTCCAATTTTGCCAGGGGACATTCAAACAATGTTGACCGACTTTGATTACATGGTCATTTTTCTCCATTACAGCCTTGATATAGCAATCCGGATGCATTTGAAATTGTTTTCTTCCTAATTTATTGGATCTAACTTTTTCGTGTTAATTTTCCTTAGTTCGTGTTACCCCTAAGTTGTTTAGGCCATCTTTACCTTATATAATTGAAATTTAAGATGTTTGCTCATCCATTCTTTCCTTCTCAAAATCTTTTTTCTATGATCCCCAACTTTGAATAGTTATAACTTAAAGCATTAATTTTTTCTCCAAAATCAGAGAGAAACATATTAACTAAACGTTCATATGTAAGGTTTGTATTTAAAGAAGTGTCTGCATTTAGGAATAACTATGGCTACATCAAAAGGTCATGTATAGCCACCACCTATTCCTGACGGTTGGAAACGACCAGAGAGATATATGCAGCGGGAGTGGTCATTGGAACTTACCTTGCTTTCTATACAGATCTTTTTTAGAGCTAACACAGTTATTACCTGACTATGCTATGAAAAGTGTTTAAATTGAGGATTTGAAGAAGGAATGAGTTTGAATGAAATCATCTTAATTATTTTGAAAAGGAGTGGATTAACTATCAAAGCCCTTATGCTGTGGAATTATTAGCAATGAAGAGTGAATTTGGGTTCTTTTTCTTCTTGGAACCAATTATGAATTATGTTCCTTTAAATTTTATTATTTCTCTATGTTCCTCATTTCCTGTATATCTATCTATCTATTACTTATATAATGAGAGCGCCATTGGTAGACTGACTGTGTGACACGTCTCGGGTCTACCATGCCACAAAACAATATCCTATACTAGATAAATTAAACTATTTAATATATTATTATTAGTATTATAATTATAATACCTTCATATATTGATAACTTCCTAAGATATGTGTTCATCCATGGTTATGTCATCATAACTTCCTTATTCATTTTTAAAATATAAACCTAAAAAAATCTGAACCTCTGTAAATTGGATTATTTAATCTATTATATGTAAACCCCTATAAATTGAAATATTTAATCTATTATAAAATAGGGAAAATTCCAATAAAATACCAAATAAACTTCAATAACCCAAAGAAGCCTATTATAAGTTAGAAAAGACAAAAAAGACTCTAGGGAGGAATCTGGGTTATAAAGTTTATGCTTAAAGTCCAAAATACCCTTAAAGTAAATAACACACAAGCAATTGAACCCTATTCTCTGTGGTTCAAAATTGTGCAATCATGTGTCTCATTTGCACAACCCAGTCGGCTGTCCATCGCTTTGCTCACCATCCATCGCCTTGCGTCACCGTGCCTGCTTGCGTCCCTGTCTTGGCTTGCGTCGCCGTGAGTAGGAGGTTTTGTTTAGAAGGTGCTCCTCCTAGCCATCAAAATCCTCTCAGTCTCAAATCTCAGTCCAATGTCACTATTATCTCAAAATCTCAGTTCAATATCATTCTGATTTAGTATTGCGTGAAGATGTATGTTGTCCCAAAGAAGTGGACTCTAACAAATTCATTAATGAAAATAACAAAGTTTTTAATGGAAATAACGAGATTGATAATGGGAATAATGACGAAGAACACAGGTGATTCAGTATTGTGTGAAGATGTTGCTCTAACGATGTGAACTCTAACAAATTCATTAATGAAAATAACAAAGTTTCTAATGGAAATAACGAGATTCATAATGGGAATAACGACAAAGAACACAAGTCTGATGCCAAAATAACATATCTCTTCAGGTGCACAGGTGCTAATAATCACACTCAAAAAGAACATGTTCCTCCTTGTATACATAAGTTACAATAAAGTGTAACCACTGATAAGAGTTGTAATGGTAATAACAAGTACAATATTGGGATTGACAAAAACCAGATTGTGCATTACAGCAACTACCATATACATAGTCAAATGACAAGTGAACATTATGATTCCACCTACACCTAATGTTTTATTGTCACTCTCACCATGTAAAATATTCTTTTCCCTAGATAGTACTTACAAAAAGGGCATCATATATGCTATAACCCTTATAACAAAAAATATGTGAAGGGATCCAAGTCATATACATAAACCAAAAGCTCACGTGCAAAATATTTACTCCCACGTCTGCACACACAAAAGGTTAAGTTGGGTTTAGATTTTTACACGTTCTTCTAGAGTGACCTGCTTCATGACATTAGCTGCAATGATAAATTTTTTTGTTTTATGGTATATAGGATACCCTTTTTGTAAGTACTATCTAAGGAAAAAAATATTTTATATGGTGAGAGTGACAAAAAAACATTAGGTGTAGTTGGAATCGTAATGTTCACTTGTCATTTGACTATGTATATGGTAGTTGCTGTAATGCACAATCTGGTTTTTGTCAATCCTAATATTGTACTTGTTATTACCATTACGACTCTTGTTAGTGGTTACACTTTATTGTAACTTGTGTATACAAGGAGGAACATGTTATTTTAGGTTGTGATTGTCAGCACCTGTGCACCTGAAGAGACATGTTATTTCCATGTTAGAGTCCACCTATTTGGGGCAACATCATCGCACAATACGAAATCAGACCTGTGTTCTTTGTTGTTATTCTCATTATGAATCTCGTTATTTCCATTAAAAACTTTGTTATTTCCATTACTGAATTTGTTAGAGTCCATATCTTTGAGGCAACATCATCCTACAATACTGAATCAGACCTGTGTTCTTCGTTGTTATTCCCTTTATGAATCTCGTTATTTTCATTAAAAACTTTGTTATTTCCATTACTGAATTTGTTAGAGTCTACCTCTTTGGGGCAACATCATCCCACAATACTGAATCAGACATGTATTCTTCGTTGTTATTCTCATTATGAATCTCGTCAAACCCATTAACACATTTGTTATTTCCATTACTGAATTTGTCAAAGGCCACCCATTGTGGCCATACCTTTCACACAATTCATCAGTATATCATTCAGTATTTGTCGTTAGTATTATAAATTTTTTCAATATCATTACAATTGTAGTTAACATTATTACAATGTGTTAGTTAGTCATTGACTAATATGGAATCACAAAAGACCACACCTATGTCAATGTGCACATATTAACAAAATTGAACATCACCACCCCAAAATGCCATGACTGGCAAAAAAGTTAAACATCATTTGTCAATATCTTTAACAGATTGGTTAATTCTAAAAATTAACTTGAACCTAGAAGGGAAAATATTTACAGAAACAATGAAATTATGGTAGTCATTTTCGCCTGGTCTGTGTCATTTGTAAAGTGAGGAGTCCCAAAGTAGTGTCCCTCTTTTGATTCAATTCATGGTTTACTAGCAACCACATTAGGTTTTTCCTGTACTCCTGAACCTCATCTTCACATACTCCATGGTTACACCAGGCTTCCAATTCTTCAGCCAAATTAAGACATGAACACGACAGTCTCGCCTACATGACACAGTGAAATTATGGTCAAACAATAAACCATATTCATGTGTATTAAAACATTTTTAGAAATAAAAAAACACTCACAAATTGTTCTATTGTGGAATGGGGGTCCAAATAATTTCACTTCTTGCCTGTCCACGTGTGTATTATAGATGTCAACCTCTTTACTTGTCTTTAGAAAAGAGTCAATAACTTTCTTCCTCGAGGAAAAGTATAAATAGTTACAATTACAGAGATATAGAGTAAAATAAGATAAATAAATAGAGATTTCCTACTTAAAACAAAGAAAAACAGAACGGTTGTTCAACTTTCAAGATGAATAACTTGACTTACCAATACATGCAGTGCCTATTAAGTCTTTGTTCACCCTGTATGGTACAATTATTAGAAGTACATTTCATAATTGAATACAAAGTTACTCTGTATCATTCCAGAGGCAACAAAGGAGAGATGGTGAAAGTAAAGGTATTTTTTGCAGAAAAATTTAAAAGTTTGTCATGAACTAATTGTTGTAATGGATTGAAATGCAAAAACAAATCATAATGAGATACATATAATTTTCACAATCAAACATCAGCACCAACAAGAAATTAACAAATTAAAATGAAAACACATATGTTACTAACTTTTTCATAGGGTATATTTAAATCACACCTTATATTTCTTGTGTATTGCTAATTGCATATCATCAATTATGTCTCTAAAATGATGGCTCAAGTCACAACCTCAAACAAAGTCATTGGGCTCTGTATAATCTGAATAAACTATAACATTCTTGAAAGCTTTTAGACTAACATAAATTTATTCTATTGATTATTCCAATCAGCTCTACATTTGTAGAAGGAATCGAAGTAAGCTTGCAACTAAAACCACGTAGTTAATTCCCTTCTACATCTCTAATAGTGCCTTCACAACCACTTTTGTAACTTATGCATAACAGATCTATCCACCTCAAGTTATAATGTGATCCCTAGGTATACCAAGAACTTAGCATCCTTACTAGACTAACTACCATAAAAAACCAACAAAAGGGAAAAAGTCATAATCTAATTTCCAAAATACAAGGTATGGATACACTACAGAGATAATGAGTGTTTCATAAAATATAGATATTTTTGCAACAATAATGATATGTAATGAACAAATCAACATTCTATGATGTATATGATCAACAAAAATAGTAATTCAACTTCCAGATAAGATCTCAAAATTATTGTAACTACATTAAAAGTAAATCTGACAAATATATGATTTCAGAGTTGTGTGCAAACTCTTTCAACATTCCATTTCAACACCGTAGGAACCATAAGAGGCGCTACAAAAGCACACATTCCATTTCAACATAAGCTTACACCCAAATAACTAAAAGTGCATCAACACTTAAAAAGCCATTTCAGACAACACAGTTCATGCATTAACTTCAAAATAACAAGATGATTATGATAAGCTTCTTTTCCTGCCAAGTTCATGACATAAATTACAACAGCGAGAGATCCAATCAAAACTACACGGCTACAATTGAAAATTGAAACAAAAGTACAAAGCAGCAATTGAATGCAATAAAACTATGATAACAAAAATGCAATTGAATCTCTTGATATTAGAAAAAATGGAAAAAAAGGGACTAATATGCGTACAAACCAGCAGATAATGAATCAAGTGCATACTCTTCACATTCAAAATATAAAACCTCCCTTTATTGGGAAATATGATAAAAATAAAGACACCATAACATAATTCCCACAATCAAACTAACAAGAAAATCATCATATAAGAATACATTATAGGTCAGGGTTAGGAACATTACCCCCATTGAACCTCCTACTCATGGCAACGGAAGGCGAGACGACGACACAAGCAGGGATGACGGATGCAAGCAGTGACGGCGGCGTAAGCAGGGGCGGCGGACGCAAGCAGTGACGACGGACGCAAGCAGGGACAACGACGCAAGCAAGGACGACGGACTCAAGCAGGGACTGCAAATGGGAGCACGGGCGATGATGCAAGCAGGGACGACCAACACAAGCAGGGACAGCAGATGCAAGGTGATGGATGGTGGAGGGCCGACTGGGTTGTGCCAATGAGAAAGGATTGCACAATTCTGAACCCCACACACTAGGGTTCAATTGTGTGTTTGTTGTTCAATTAAGGGCATTTTGGACTTTAAACATAAACTTGATAACCCAGATTCCTCCCTATAGCCTTATTTGTCTTTTACAACTTATAATAGGCTTCTTTGGGTTATTGAAGTTTATTTGGTATTTTATTGGAATTTTCCCTATAAAATATGCTAAAAAATTTTATGTATATGCTGTATACTTAAAAATAACTAAAAAAACTTACCTATAATGTATAATTTCTATGGTAAGAGTACAGGAGGAAAGCCAAGTCTTAATTTTTTAACAATTCAAATAAACAAATTTTATATAGACAATTATATAATTTTTAATTTTTCTCTTGATGTTAATATTAGATAATTATCTATATAAAATTTGATTATTTGGATCGTTAAAAAAATTAGGCAAGTTAAAAAATTATCATGCTTATGAGAAAATTTATTAAGTTATCACTTGTGTATATGAGAATTTGGTATTTAAATTTTTTTTATAAATTAATATTTAAATTTATCTCACATTAAATTTTAAAAATGAATAAGAAATTTATAAAAATGTAATAGAGTAACTGCATATAATAATACTATTAAATAGTTTAATTTAGCTAACATGGGATACTGCTAAGTAGCATTCAAGTGGGCATTTAATGAAATACCCCACTTTTCATCAATACTCCTTGTATGTATATTTGAGATAATTAGTGGAATGAAATAGTGAAATGTGAAGGGCATGAATTTATGAAAATATTTCAATAACCGGTTACACACAATTCGGCCAACTAAAGATACAAAGAGGCAATTAATGCACAATTAAGGGCCCAAAATTGTAACCAAAATATGGACATAAAATGATACACATAATGGCCTCATTCAAGTGTTAAAATTGGGTTAAACCAAAGAAATGAGCGAAAAATGATTTATTTTGGTAAATCATAAAATGTAAGGGCAAAATGGTAATTTTCTCATAAAGTGAGAAATAATTATTTTTCCCTAATATTCCCAATAATTTCAGTTAAATGGGAGTTAAAAAGAGAGAAATGACTACTTGATCATTAATAAACCAATTTTGGTGAAATATTGTCAAGTAAGGTCAAATAGTCAAAAGTCAAAGGTTCAAAAGTCAACATATTGCAAGTTAGCACAATAGGATATTGGAGATCCATATTTCCCTCATATTTTCTATGTATTTTCGGCTGAACATGAAAGCATGAAGAGGAGATGGAATTAATTAAAGACAATGGCATTTATGAACTAATCACAAGTTGCCATGTGTATTACTTAATCAACCCTTATGTATTATATCATGTTTCCTTCATCTCTTCAGCTTCATTTTCACAATCAAACTGAACCAAATAGAGTGAGAGAGAGTTGAGCATGGTGAAGAGAAGGAAGGAGCTAGGGTTCTTCAAAATCAAGGTAAGGAAGTTGTTACCTTGTGCCTTAAGCTTCCTAATCCCTCCATAACCTCTCCTACTTACTTCTCCACCTTTGGAACCATGGATTTCCAGCTAATTCAAGAGTTGTGGAGAGAGAGACAAAAATTTTGAGGAGAGAGAGAGTTGTAGAAATCAAGAGGTAACTTTCCAAACTTGTTCCTCTTGCTTGATTGATACTATTATAGTTGTTCTTAGCTTGGTTTTGGTTGTTTTGGTACAAGATAATTCAAGAAAACCTAAGAGACTTTAATGTTCAAGTGCCTCTAAATCAAGTCCAATGAATTTCTAAATAGTTAATAGTATGATTATAAGTAGAAAGGAGGTGATTAGGCAAAAGAAAATGAGAAACCGACACAACTTTTCTGGAATTCTATTGGATTTCCCTGTGTTGGATTTGGTAAATGAGTAGGAATTTGATGATTCCAATGCTTCCATTGAGTTTAGGAGGCAAAATTGTGTAGGGTCTATGTTGATCATAAAGTGAGAAAAACCCCAGAATGTGAAATGACCGAATTATTCTTAAAAGCTCTAACTAAGGGCTGTCAAGGGCATTTTTGTCATTTGGGCTTGATTTTTGGCCAATCCGAGGTTAAAAATGGATTCTAAACATGAAATTGTGTAGGAATAACCCAGGTCATAAATTTTGGTGAAGTAAAATGAGACCGGGTATACAGGGGTGTAGTCCCGATCTCTAAGGGTATTTTGGTAATTTAGCACTTTTAGGCTAAGTGTACCAATGTTATAAATTTGGAATGGTACATGAATGAGTAATGACTCATTTATGGTATATATGAGAATTTCAGGACTTGACAACCATTTGGAACACAGAACTTGCCAAGCTTGAACAAACGATGAGAAGTTGCTAAAGAAGAGCAACAAAGTAGTAACTTGTCTTTATATGACATAACATGCATTGTGTGTTGTTTGAAATCATCACAAAATTTTTAACACGTTTTGATTATACGGGGTGATTACCCGGGGCCTATCTTTGTGCAGGTTGACACTCAGGCCAATATAATGTTCATAATTACACGAGCGGTGTCTGGGGCTTATTTTGCGCGGCAACCCTCAGGATCAAGTAACTTGCCTAGCCTTACAATAGTTTATAAATTGCATTAAATGCACTGAATAATGTTGTGATAATTTTGCTGATTGATGAGTGCGAAGCATGCTTTCTAATGTTATCTCTATATGTTTGACATGTGTTACTACTGAGATTCCCCCGAATCTCACTATTTTTCTTCAAAACCACATTCAGTACAGGGTGAAAGCTTGATGGGCAAGAAGGTAAATGACGATGATTAGAAGTCCAGGTGTTGAAGAATTTTGTCATTTGGTTTTCTGGTCTCTTACATTTGGGGTTGTATATGAGGATTAGGTTGTATATGGTGTAAATATTGTTTAAGAACCATGAACCATGTAAAGATAAACTGGTGAATAAATGGTAGATAAATAAGTAGTTTTACTTCATATTGCTAACGAAATGTGTATGTGATATGGAATATATAAAGTTTGCAGAGGTACGCTCGCAAACTCTGATGAATAATAATAAAAAGAAAACTGATGAGTCTTAACGAGTTAGAGAAGATTTTTGCAAAAATAGTTTTGAGAAATTTTACCACCATTTCAATTCTAGGTTCAACTCATGGGTTGAGGTAGGAGAATTTATAAGCATTTTCAGAAGTTGGGTGTTTTGGGTTCAAATCCTAATCTCCCAAGTGATTTTACTACTCTTTTATACTCTACCGTAATAAAAAAAAATGAGGTATCACATTTAACTTGTCACACAAGCACCTACTATCAATGTCCCCTTTGTTGTTGAACAAGTGGCCCTTGTGTTATAGCCTAGTTGTTATACAGCCCGGCACTACCCATGTCACTCATATTATATAAGTAATAAATATTATACAGTTTAATTATTAAAATAAATATGTAAGTTTCAACAAATCCGTGCGGCCCATGTGCTCATTTTTTAAATTTTTGTTATCATCTATATTTGCAGTTATTTACTTGACGATATCGAAGCTAGGGGTGGTGATGGATGGGAATGAATAGTTATTATTTATTTTTTTTCTAAGTAGAGCTGTAAGCTTATACACAAGTAAAGCAGTTACTCCTCCATTATATGCATCCTGAATTCATCTGATTTAAAGGAAATCATGTATGTTCTTTAATTTGCCTTTTTAAATCAGGTAGTCATTGACTTTTCAGCTTCTAATGTCAAGGACAAGTAGTAGGTGCAATACGTCCTTTGTTGGTCTGTTTCTTAACCTAACGATTTCACGCTTTTGCGAGCTTGTCATGCTGTTAAACATTTATGTTTGTCAACTTCATTAAGCCGAAATAAATCTTACTTCTGACCTATATGTTCCTTACCTTTTGACATTCAATAAAATTTTGAACTAATCCAGGATGCTTCCCTTCACCAAAAATGGAAGGCATTCATGACTGTCATATTTCTTGAATAGGTGAGACTTTTAATCCCAGTGTTTTTTCATAGTTTGATTGCACTTAAAAGGAGTTGAGGCTTAGGGCAAATTATTTGATTGCAAGTGAAAGGATCAGGCACAGATACGCAATATTTCATAGGCACAATAATAATAATAATAATAATCTGATTTACAGAATCTTGTAATGTGTTGGATGATGGTATCCTTGAAAAAACTGTTGTGAATATATGTATGTCTGCATCCCAATGATTGAAATTATTGATGATCTTGGTCAGAGACCTAGTTTTTTGGATAGAATAACTTCTAATGAAATTATTCTATCCTCAGGAATTTTTAATTATCATTTCCATTTTCTGAGATTTCATGAATATTGATCAAAACATTATCGTTAATTAACTTAGAAGCAAAGCTGTAACGACTACGGCTTGTAACATGTAGTGTGCGTATTGATGTTCTTGCATGTTTGGAGCTGGCCCTTTTGTATTTTGTGGGTTTTTTGGGCATTTGTTATGTTTTTTTTTTGTACAAGCATTTGTTATTTATGGTTATCAAAAGATAAAACTGATTTTCCTGGATCATTGTTAAACAGGAAACTGGAGAATGAGCTACCAGGTAGCAGAACCCATTTTGTGGAGGCTTTGTTCTTCCTATAAGGACTTCAACGCCACTAAACTGTTGTGGCTGATGGAAAACGTGGAACCAGTGAAGGGTGCCATTCAGAAAGAATAGTGATGTAACCATTAACAACCTTTTGATGCAGATTCAGGTATGGATGATCCTCTTCTATTATTTATGCACAGTTATGCAGAACTTACTGCCCTGTTCTGCCTTTTCTTCCACGTGGCTTATCCTTCATGTCGCAAATGGAGATCCGGTATTGATTCTGCATAATACACCATAAGACTTGGATGATTTTTATTTCGTGTACAGTGGAAGAAGCAGATTATAGTGGTGTGCTAAACATTTGGCAGTTTCATGAGCTATAACGCTTTCAATCTTCTTTAACATGTCATGGTGTCCTTTAAGGCTTTGTTTGGTTTGGGGGGGGGGTTGGGAGGAAGAGTTAAAGGTGGGAAAATTGTGTTTAGTTGTAAGAAAGGGAGGACAGGTGAGGTTAATTTTTTTTTTTTTGGCTCTCCTCCCCTCTCCTCTCTACCCTCTAAAATTAAGGTTTTTTGGATGGTAGAGAAATATTGTATCTCACTTTGACTAAAATATTCATACTTATTTTTAAATATTCCAAGCTTACCCCTCCTATTTAAAAACATTGTGTCCCACTTTGATTAAAATGCCTATGCCTATTTTTACAATAAAACTTCATAAATCATGGACAAAATTTATTATTTTATTGTTCACATAGATTTAACTATACCTAATTTAATTTAAAGTTAAGATATTTGCAATGAAACCTCTTAAAGTTATGGATCAAATTTATATCTTATGAAAATCTTCTATAAATTCTTTTATTTTAGTATTGATGACACCTTGACTATGTCAAAACATATATCAAATTTACTGAAAATGAGGAGTTATCAAAAGCATATTAAAATATTTTATCATAATAAAATTAATGAGATAACATGTACAAATCAATAACATATCTTTTAAAATATATACAATTTTTTTATCATATATACTTGAGGTAATAGGTTTTTTGAGATTTATAAATTAAAAAATAAAAGAAGTAGGAAAATACATAGATAAAGAAAAAAAAAGTATATTTATCAATTTATTATTAACTTCCCTCACTTACCTTATGAATCAAACAAGAAACCAAACCTCCCCTCCCTTCCCCTCCCCTTGAATCAAACAAAACTCATAACTTCCTCTAATATAACTTTAATAAACTTCATCTAACTTAATCTCCATTAAACCAAACACACCCTTAAAACCAAACACACCCTTAAGTTTGGCTCTCTGCACCCCATGAAGCTCCTCTTCTTGTTGTAGTTGTAGCTACAAAATGAAACCTGCTTTGGAATATTTTGTTTCTCACAATAAGTATTTTGCATTCACATTTATAACAGCTATTATCCAGCCATAGATTAAAGCATGTGTTTGATGTTGTAGAAAGGGTACTACATGTTTATTGAGATCCTCCAAATGAATGATTCAGTCTTCAGCCAAAAAAATAAATTGGCCTACATATAAACTCCTCAACTTTCATAACAGACATGTTTCTCTTTCAATCATATTTTCCCATCAGAGGGAATATATTTGGCATTACATGACATGAGTTAACTCGGTCCTTTGAACATGAAAATGACTAGTCTCAGACTTGCAGACTCAAAGGCCAAAACAAGTGAAGATAATGGCATTCAACACAGTGACAGGAGAAGTTCGTGATGCTGGTTCCATGTTTAGAGTACATTTAACATAAATATTAAAGGTTCCTGTACAATATAATGGGTACCAATATCAACCATTGTATCATAAGTTTTTATTTTATTCTAAATTCTCAAGGAATGAATACTTTGTTTCCTGAAGATTTTGTTGATTTCAGTCCTGGATTTTTTACTACTTCTAATTTAGTACCTGAAATTTAATATCATGTCAATTACTCTATGACTCCAATATATACACCAGCAGGGTTGAGTAAAATTATATATAACTGCCGTTAAAATCGCATGTTACTTTACCGTCTTGGTAACAACTGAAACAATCATCCAACAATTAAGTTATTGCTGACTGCTTCATAGACATAAACTACTAAAACAAATTGGACACTAGCATAATATATTAACGTTGATATAAGTGATAATTTAGAGACAAACCAGAAACCTGCCTTAAAATTCAATGACACGTGATAAGAAAATAACTTAATTTGGTAAATAAGATACTCTTGACATTTACTCCTGTAGGCTGATTCTGCTGCTGAAGATCCCATGTATTACAGTGAAAGAAACCTGAGAACAACCACGTTTCAAAGTCAGGCCCATCACAGGCTATGCAGTTCCCATTAAAAAGAAAAAGAAGAAAAAAATGTTTTAAACCAATACAACAGAATTATTATTTTCTTGAATTAGCAATGTAAGTCATATCAGATACAGGAAGCCCATAGGTGTCCATCAGAAGATTTAGATTCTTCTTCTATTTCATACCAGCAAAACACATAACAAAATATTTAAATCATGATGGTGTAAAAAATTTATTAATCCAAAATGTGAAACTCAATCTGTTAATTTTGAAACAAATCCCGTAGGAAAATTTATCGATTCAAGAAATCTTCTCCCACTGCTCAAAGGTTAAATACGAACAAGTAACATATCATATGGTTCACACGCACACGAAAAATTCTTCCATCATAAACTATGGGTCACTTGGGGATTAGAGCCTTCTTTTCACAGTTTGTCTTCAGACTTTTCCTTCCTCTCTCGTAGTCCAATGACCAGGCATAACACTTGTCACAGTTATTTAATTTCTTTGGGAAAAAGAAAGGAGAAGAAACTTGAAATTGCAAAATCCCAGAGAAAAAGTACCTGAATTTCAATAACTCTGGAAAAGGTAGGAGGTCCTAAAATGATATTTTGTAATTAGAGGAAAAAGAAAAAATTCAAGTAAAAATACAAAAATGCCCATTACTCATTAAAAAAAACTCCCAACCACCTTGACAGAGGACCCACTAGCTGGCAGGAAGAATTATTTTGGCAAGGGGTGGACATGGGATTTGATGAATGATGCTACTGAATTTTAAATAAGCACCGTAAGTGTACGGGCCGTGGAAATAGTATAGTAGCAAATCAAGGTCATCCCACAGAGATTCAATTAAACTAGTGATTAGGTACTAAATTTCCCATGTTCATTTAAGTTGAGCAATTCAAGAAAGAAAATAATTTGAAAATCAATTTAAGCAAAAGTAAAAGTCCTAAATTTAATATTTTTGAAATTTCAGTGGAGTAAAACAACCTAGAGTGGCTAATCCCTTTTTCAAGGTTAGAGCATGTATTTACCCAATTAAATGCACATAATGTTAATTTGTTAATCTAGAGTTTAAATGGATATAAGTGTCTTCCAATTACTAATACCACTCTCTCAAGTTAAAATTGTTATTCCTAACTAATTTACTCAAGAGGCAATAAATGTCCAATTTCACTCTAATATGATTATATGAGTCCAATAGGTATATTCCTATCCTATTGACAAATTAGAATAAATTCTAATCCCACATTACTTAATCCTATGGTTCAATTAAGATCCCTCTTCCAAGGCTAATCTAAATTCCCCAATTTCCTACTTAGTGGTGATCAAGTACAAAGTAGACAGAATAATACAAGATTAAGTAAACAAACTAATATTAAGTACAAAATTAATGAGTTTATACATGCTCAAAACCCTAAATCAGTTCATAACTACTATAGGTTTAATCAAATTAGCCACACATGGCTTTACACACAATCACAGTAGCAAACCAGTATAATCCAGGATAATTAAACAGAGCAAGAGAAAACTCAACAGTATCACAGCTAGCAGAGAATCCAATGATCAAAACCATATTTAATCAATCTAAAGAAATGAATGAAAATATGAACAAGCTTCCTCTGGTTCAGTGTCACTCTTTGGTTCCCTTTGTGATCTGTCTGGTTCAGCTCGAGAGAGGGTGCTGATAATGTTGATGAGTGGAAGGGAACGATGGTGAATAATGCTCTACCTCTCTGTCGTTCAGCTTCCGCCGTTCGCTGCTTCTCAGCTTCCTCTGTTCAGCGACGCTGATGATCACCCAACAGTAGCCGCCTCCTCCTCTTCTTTTCCAGCCACCCCTCTGTTTTTCTTCCAAAGACGGTGGTTAAGAATCTGAACAATGGTCGCGCTCTGCTCTAGTCCTCTGGCTTTGTTGCTGCGATGATGATGATGAACAGTAGAGAAAACGGCCGCCTCCCGTCCCAGCTTCTCTCTAAACTCCAGACCTCTTTCGGTGCTGTGTTCTTGCTGTCTCTCCACGCTGAAGCTCAGACTTGAGAATGGTGAGGTGATGCGATGATGATGGAGATCGCTGGCTTTAATGGAAAATGGAATGGCGCCGGTGACCTTGGTGGAAGGGACGAAGGTTGAAGGTCTCCTCCTCCATGATACTGATCTTCCAACCAGCAACACCTTCTGCTGCTCTTGGCTACTCCTCAGAACCAGCGGTGCTCCACTCGCGGCTCCTTCCCTCTCGTTACAGATCTCATTTTTCGCCGCCCAGGGACTTCAGCTCTCTCCCTCTCGTTTCTTTTCTTTTCTGGTTCAGCTCTGATCACTCAGGCAATGGTGGCAATGAAAGTCCAAGTGGTTGACGGAAGAAAGAGACCGATGATGATGATGGTGATAGCCTCAGCTCCCAGCTCTCAAGCATCCGTCTCCGCTTTCCTGCACTTGCGGCCGCTACCCCTCTGCGATTCTTTTTCTCTTCTCCTCCCTTTCTTTCGTTTTTTTCTCCAGACCTAAAGAGTTCCCTTGGTCAAAACGTGCGTTTTGACCAAGGGACTAAAATGAAATTATTTGAAACTTTAGAGGAGGGACTAAAATGAAATATTTTGAAATGTCTTGGGGCTCAATCAGAATTTTCTGAAAATACAAGATTTTTTTATAATTGTTCCTTTTTCAGAAAAGTGAATCCTTACTATTATTAGCCTAAATTAAATTATTTCTATTTTAGATTAAAAACTATAATATTTAAAATAAAATCCCCAAATGATTCACTAATTTTATTTGCTCCCATAATCTCATAAAATCTCATAGAAATCCTTCAAAACTTACTTAGATAACTCTCCAAATATCTCTAAAATATTCTTTAATTGTATTAAAAATGGAGAGTTATCAATGAAATCCCCACTTAGGTGCCAAAACCATTTTAATGACTTTCAATACCACTCTTGATTTTATTTATAAGCTTCAATTAACTAACTCTCATATACTAATGAGAATTAGTTAACTGATTAATTATGAATTAAACTTCCAATATTGTCCTTATTTATTATTGGTTATAAAAGTCAACATAAGTAAATTCTATTTGTTTATTGCAATTAATAGGGGCAAAGTTGTAAAAAACACATTTATTATGCTGAAGTTGGACTTATATTAAGGACCAAAATTTTTTGTCAAAATGGATTTATACATAGGACCAAAGTAGTATGTATTATGCAAAAAAATATAAGTTAACTCAATAATTTGGACTACAACCCATTCACAAGTTTTTTACAGTTATTCCCCAAATTTTATTAGGTATTATCAATTTGTTTACCAAGTAATAACTCCATACATTCATGTCATTCATGAGTTTTATATAGTCATTCCCCACATCTTTCTATGTGTTATCAATTTTTGTTTATCATATAATAAATCTACACTTTCAGGTTATTAACATATTTTGTGTAAGCCTTGCTCATATTTCATTAGCTATTACCAACTTTTATTTACCAAATATCCACACTTGTTCATTCACAAGTTAGTAACTGAAAATTAGTAATAACTAATGAAATGTAAGGATTGCTATACAAAACATGTGATTGACTTGAAAGTGAAGATTTATTACACTGTAAATGGTAGTTGGTAGCATATGATAAAATGTGGTAAATGACTATACAAAACTTGTAATTGACCTAAAAGTATCGATTTATTACTTTGTCAGTGAAAGTTGGTAATACCCAATGAAATGTGGAGAATGTCTATACAACACTTGTGAATAGGTTACGACCAGAATTAAGAAGTCAGCCGAAATATCTTTTTCATGTTGTATATTGAAAGCTATCAATGTATTTCGCATGCAAGTAAGTGCCCAAAATAATCTTTCCACAGGCACTTGGAGCCCTTTGGTAGGCTCTCCGATCTGGTGAGGTGGATGGAACTGTTTTAAATGAAGAATCATTTATCTTTTCACTTGAATTTTGTCTTTTTCCTCCAATTACAAAATCCCATTTTAATTTGAGTCTCCTACTTTTGTTGCCATTCCTGAAATTTGGGTACCTTCTTTGGGATTTTGCAATTTTCAGTTTCTTTTTTTTTTTTTTGCCTTTTCCTTATTTCTTTTGCTTATTTATTAGGAAAATAGAATAAAAGGGCATATAAGTATAATTACCCAATTCTAAAGCTACCATTAGGAATTTATTAGATGTTTGAGTCTGAATTTTGGTATTTTAGCAAAATTTAATTGGGATTTTTCATAAAATCAATTTCAAACATAAATTACTTCTCATAAATCCTTACATACCCTTTAAATACATTTCTTAGATTTCCAATGAAGTCTTAATTTTTATGTCCTAAAAATAGAAAGTTTCATATTATACATCTATTGGGCCACTAAAACTTCTAAATAAAATAGTGCAAAAATAATATATGAAATAATGGCCAAATTTTGATATGCGTGTTATATATATATATGAAATGACAAACACTGTATAACAAAAATTGACTAGCAAATGACCATGTCCTCTAAGTGATTGACCATTATTTTCAAAAAAAAATGCAGTTGTTAGACTACAATAACGTGAATAATAATAATTGACTAGCAAATAAATACACCCTCTAGGCCAGACCACTGCTCTATAAGTACAAATTCAATCTTGAATTAACTCCATTAACGTAGTGAACAAGAATTGTCCAAAAAATAAGCGTCCCATTTAGACTTAGCTTGTGTTTGTGAAAACTGTGAGATTCCCACACACAACCTTTGAGCTACTACATTAAAGTAACCTTTTTGGTTTTTTTTTAATCAGCAATTGATTCATTCACACCCATAAAAAGTGATAAAACACAATATCATACGGTGACATTCTTGTTTACGAAATAGCATGCATGTCATTTATTATCATCGGACTCTGCACAACACAGGCACGAGACCTAGAAGTTGACATTTATTTGCAAAATCCCATGACTCCTTAGCAAAAAATTAAAGGCATAAAAATAAATTTTGAAGCTTGGAAATCCAGAATTTTTGCAAAGAGATTCAAACTCTCTTGGTTCTTTCTCTTCCACCTTGGAGGAACATTAGGTTGTCCTAGATTGATACATACATGGCTTCTTCTTTTGCCCTATTTGCTTCAGGCATTATAAACTCCACCACTCATCATCTTCCCTTTTCTGGTAATGGCACTTCTTTAACACTTTTATGCAATTTTGTTTATAAAAAGACACTCATGCAATTTTCATCTGACCAATTGCGACATATGGCCAACAAATATAATATACCATAACATAAGATTGATGTGATAGTTATATTTTGTTTCAATATATATATCATAGTTATATACATTCAATGGTCAGCATCAGAACATTGAATGACATTAGGGATAATGATTCTTAACTTGGTTCGATTAGTACAGAACATAGTGGTAAAACCATCTTCTCTAGATATTACGACCTTAAGGTATACGTGACTTTTTCTTGGATTCTAAAAAGCAAGGCAATATGAATGAACTCAGGTTTTAGATGGAAACCATAGAGTTTTATGTTAAATTTTACAACATCCACGATGTTTTCATCCATTTGCTTCACCATTCAGTTTGCGTGAAGGCCAACCTCTACAATTCATGTTTGGTATCTCTAAGACAAAGAAGATAAGACACATTTAACCCTTCTAGCTCTAACTATGGGTTTAAGGGCAATTTAGAGACTTTTGATGTTAAAAATCTATGATTTTTCTTGTGTTGTTTAATGGATTCATAATATAGAAGAAAAACTTCTTCCTTTGGAGGATGATAGGAATTACTTCTACAAATCTAATATGGATGATATGATTTACTTTTACTAATATATATATATATATATATATATATATATATATATATATAAAACCTATGTTTCACTTAAAAGACAACCCGTCAAATAAAAATGAGATTTGAAGCTTCAAGTAAGATGAAACATGTGTCCACCACCATCAATATATATATCCCTATTTTATTATATATTTGTATATCTATTTATGGAATTTTATCTTTATTATTATTTTTAAATGTAATTATTATATTTATTTTAGATGAGAAGGTACTGTGTAAAATAAATGCTAAAATGGTATAATTGTCTTTTTTTTATTGATTTAATGCAAGAAAATTGAGGAATTAAAGTCAAAAGGACAATATGAAAAAGAGTGGAAATTCGCAGAGGCTAAAGGTCTTTTTGATATGAGGGATTTGGAAAGAAGGAGAGGGGAAGAAAAATTTTTATGATTTAGATTAAAAGAATAGAGAAGTGGGGTTATAAGATTTTAATAAAAGAAATATATAAGATGAAAGAGTAAGAAAAATTAATTAAAAACTTTTAACCCCACTTTTTTAATTTTATTAAATCGAAAATTTTTTCTTTCACTCACTTTCGCTCGCCTCCCCTCATACCAAAGAAGCTATAAATTGTCCATAAAAAATAAGGCCTTAAGACTACTTTTGAACAAAATTATAGAAGGTTAGGACCTACATGTGTTAACTTATCACTCATGCTTTGTAAATAAGCCCTATGACCACTATTCTAGCCCAAATATATGTTTCCCATGATGGGACACTATTAATGAAAGGGTGATTTCACAAATTTTGAACCCTTTCTGTTCTCTTCCTATCCTATTCTCTCTTCTTCCTTTTTTTAACCATTAGATCAACATTGGTGAATGGTCCAAAGTTGTTTTTTTATAAAATTATTATTAAAAAGATAAATTGTAAAAAAATAATTAAATAAATACTAATTGCTAAATTTTTATTAAAATATCTCAAAGCTACAATAAAGAAAATAAAAAAATATTTTTATATAACTAAATCTAAACCATTCTAATATTGATCTTATGGTTAGAAAAGGAAGAGGAGGAAAGATGATGGAAAAAGACGATGAGGGGTTCCTGTAACATCCCTAAAATTTGAAAAAAGGATAAATTTTTTAAAAAGAAATTTAAATAGTGAATAGATCAATTTTGGGAAGGCCATAATTTGGCTAAAAAATTTCTGAAATATCATTTGAAAGATTTATGAAGCTAATTAAAGGAAGAAAATATTTAAATATGATTAAGGATTAAATTATGGAATTAGAAAAATAAGTCATACTGAAATATCATTTGAAAGATTTATGGAGCTAATTAAATTATGGAATTAGAGGCCATAATTTGGCTCAAAAATTTCTGAAATATCATTTGAAAGATTTATGAAGCTAATTAAAGGAAGAAAATACTTAAAAATGATTAAGGATTAAATTATGGAATCAGAAAAATAAGTCATACTGATTTAGAAATTAAGATATTAACTTTATTATTGGGACACAAGAATTGGAATTGACTGAGAATAGGCTAAATTATGGAACCTAAAGAATTTAAAGAATCTTAAATTAGACAAAGAAAAAAAATTAGAGTCTAATATGTGTGATCAATTGGATAAAATATATCTACATATATAGTAAAACCACACACACATGGCATGCTATGACTCACACACATATACTCCAACACAATCAGCATATTTTCTCTCTCAATATACACATACTTAGTTGCAATATGGATCCAAAAAGCCCGACCAGATGCTGACACCTTCAGCACCTAATTAAATCACTCCTTCTGAACACCCCATTTTATCCAGGACTCCACACAAAAAAAATTAAAGGAGAGTTACATTCAGGTCTTGAACAAGAGGAAAAAAAATAAAAAAATGGTATTATTGACAACTCCAAGGGCGCGATTGAAAACTTCATGGGATCAATTTTTTATTTTTTCTCATGGACGAGACATGAATGTAATTCTCCCAAATATAAAAGCATTAAACAGGAAAAAATCCTCCTTGACTCTTGCACATCTAAATTTATAAGAAAATGACACTGACAACGATTAGATTATAATTGAAATTTGAAAAATGATCATCATTAACGGTGATTGTCTTGCAATTGAAGTTTGTAATAAACGACAACAAATTTTAAAATAATTCATCTTATAAATGTTGATTGATATACGGATTAGTAAAATTAGTGTGGAGTCATTATGAAGGGAAAAAAATAGAAATTAAAAAAATACAAAAAATATATTTCATTCAGCACTACAAAAAAAATAGTGGATTAGCGACGAAATAACCGTCCCTAATCCTTCACAAATTCGGTTATTAAAATTAGCGACAAAAATTAGAGACGGAATTTTTCTATCACTAAATTAGCGACAAATTAGAAATAGAATGCAACCCCGTCGCTAAATTCTGTCACTAATCCATCTCTAATTATGTCATTAAAATTTACGACAGAATTTAGAGACGTAATTTTTTTGTCAATAAATTAACGACGGAATTACATTCTGTCACTAAATTATGTCCCTAATTTCATTATTAAAAATTAGTGATGGAATTTTTTTGTCCCTAAATTAGTAACGGATTAGAGACGGAATTACATTCCGCCACTAATAGCTATCTTTTTCAATAATTAGATTTTTTTAAAAAAATTATAAAAGTTTTAAATAATTTAAATTTTAAATTATTTTAAATTTATAATATAATATTAAAATAAATAAATAAAAATTATTAATTCATATTTATTTTTGAAATTAAATTATAATATAATATATTTGAATTTTTAATAATATATTATATACAAATAAAATGCAAATTTTATAAATAAAAACAAAAATATAAAATATAAAATAAAATAAATAAAAAAGGATATTAATAATAAAAATTTAGGTAGAATATTTACATAAAATAAAATACAAAAAATAAATTGAAATATTCAATAAAATATTAAATTTTGTATTTCTATTTTTGTTTGCAAGGGATATATATATATATATATATATATATATATATATATATATATCAAGTACACACACACATGTGTTTGTGTGTGTGTGTGATTTTTCATTTAAATTTCACAGGTTTTTCTTAGCTCAACTGGCAAAGATACTAGCACACACATGAGAGATCATGGTTTCGAATCCTAACTTTGTCACAAAATGCAACCAATTTGTGACTTAGACATGTGGCGTGTGGTGAAGGGTTACACGTGGTGAACGATGGAGGGTGACATATGGCAGTTGACTGGGACACATGGTGGCTGAAGGTGAGGTGGCGGTGGCTGACTGGTACACATGGCGGTCGCCAACAAGGGACATGTGGAGGCTCGTGGTGTAGACATGTAGCACATGTGGCAATTTAAATTATATAAAAAAATATTTAGCGACAGATTAGCGGTGGAAAATTTCATCGCCAATTAGAGAATGAATTTTCCACCCCTAATTAGCGATAGAATTTAGGGATGGACTTTTCGTCGCTAATTAGCGATGCAAAAATTCCTTCACTAAATTCCGTATTTAATTAGCGACGGAATTCAAAATTATGTCACTAATATTTTAGTAACGATCTTTTTGTCAACGGAACAAATTCCATCAATAATTACATTGCTAATATGGTTATGTCGCTAATCCGTCACTAATTTTCGTCGCTAAGTTGATTAATGATAGAATTTCTATCTCTATATTCCGTTACTAATTTGATTTTTTTTGTAGTGCATGTTGATAGGTTTAAATTAGAAGATTGATTATGTGGAAAAAATAAAAAGATAAGAAAATAAAAAATAAAAATAAAAAATCTTTTATTTTTGTTCATAGGTTTAAATTAGAAAATTACTGATGGGAGAAATAATAGAAAACAGTGAAAATTTTAAATAAAATTCTCATTAATGGTGATTGGGTCAAGTTAGAAAGTTTTATTAACAGAAAATATAAAAAATAAAATTAAAAATAAAAATTTAAAAAAGGCAATAATAAGGAAAAACCATAGGAGATGCCTATTTAAAAGGGAGCACAAGAGTGAGCAAGACACACACAAAATGGGAGACAAAAAACACAAGAAAATAGGATGAGAAAAGAGACAAGAGGAATGAGTAGAGGTGTCTAAAGAGAGAGAAATATATTGTTCTTATGTTTCCTTATACCTTAAGAAAAGCCTATACCCTTATAATTGAGTGTCACACATGTGATGCTTCAACACCAATGACTAGAGAGTGGATTATAATATGATGAAGATATTGATTATTTTTTTCATTTTTCCTTCTCTCTTCTATTTTTCTTTTCTTCTCTATACTCTAGGAAACCCTATGATTTTATGGTTGGTGCCACATATGTGATGCCTCAACATCAATGGCTTGAGCATGAATTCAATATAAATTTGGATTGATTTATTTTCTTATTATTCTTCATTTTTTCTCTTCTATTTTTATTATTTCATTATGTTCAAGGAAAGCATATACTCTTGCGATTGTTGTCACCTTTGTGAGCTACAACACTAATTGCTAGAGGTTGCAATTGCATACAATTTGGATTATTTTATCTTGTTTTTCTTTTCCCTTTTTTTCTCCTTATATTTTTCCTCTCTATTCTTTTTTTTCCTTTTCTTTATTTTTTCTATTTAATCTTTTTAATCTCACATCATGATTGTACCACTCATCCCTCTTTCTTTTTATTTCTATCACCCCACCACCCCCTACAATACTTATGCGGATCTCTTCTTGTTGATATTGTGAGGATATGCCCAATGATATTTGTGTGTTACTTGGACCATGAAGAAGGTATGCATCCTTTATTAATTGTCTTGACATATGATGGTTTGCTTCTACTAATTATTTTTACTATTTGGATATGTATTACCTATATATTATTTTCATCTCTCCCTCTAATCTAAGTTTTCTTTATAAAAAGGAAAAATAAAAATGATTGTGACCTATTTTCATAAATAAAAATAATAAAGAAGAAATCTTCTCTTTTTATCAAAAATAAATGAAATTGATTTTCAAAGGGATTTCTACCGTGTGAGGCTTTTAAAGCCTTCTCAGGTGAACATCAATTATTCTTTCGCGTGAAATATGGGAATCTCCTTAGGAAGTTTAGTTCAAGAGTCTTCTAAAACCTTTCTTTTATTCAATTAAAAATAGAAGAATTGTTTTCATAAAATAAAAAATACCCAACAAATAAAAAATCACTTTCTCAAATAAATTAAAGGAACTATTTCTTTAAAAAAAACTCAATGACATACATTTCTACCCTGAACTTTGTGGGCTTTGATCTCTTTAAAAGGTACATAGGCCCTAGGTTTTCTTTCTAAGTCAAATTAGCTTTGTAAATTACTACTTTTCCCTTTTTTAAGTTCTTATTTTTTGTACATATTTTCTTAATTCATTTCTTCTTTAGGTAATCATTATAAAATTAAAAGCCATATTCATTTTAAATAATTGATTTAGGATAATTATTCTTATGAACATGTATTGTGGGCTGCTAATAATTGATTCTTAAACCCTATTTGGTTCTCATTTTTCAAAAAAGGTATCGAAAATTGTCCTTTTTTAAAATTTTGATAGCATCTTCATATGTTCCCAATTTCAGGTGCTACACTCCTTCACTCTCATTGTTTTATTCAAATACACACACATACTTAACACACAACAATCGGTTCTCTCTCTCTCACTCTCATTCACTGTTTTGTCACTTCAAAAAAAGAAAGAGAAACAAAAGAGAGAAGAGAGTGCGAGAGTTAAATTTGGAGAGGATGTCATTGGAAAAAAGGAAGAAGGTAAGCTCCGATCCTGCATGTAAGCTTTAATTTAAGTTAAGGTGAGTCTTTTACACCTTTCCCTGGTTTCTTCTAGTGGATTAGAGTGGGTTTCTAGGTTATTATGATTGCTAGAGTGAGAGTACACTATAAATGAAAAATTGTCACCAATGAACTTAAAATAAAGAATGCATGTTTGTTTTGAGGGGTTTTTGGGAATTCTTTGGTTCTAAAGTTGGGTCAACAACCACATGGTATATGTGTACGAATGTATAGAATTCAAATTCTTGAGGTTTAGAGTACAAATTCATGGCTACATGTTGGTTTCTTTATCTTTGTCATGTCACTAAAACAAAGTTCTGCTGGAAAGTTTCAGAGGCTTAAACTGAGTCTATAGGAGGAATTGCTTCTGTGTGTGTTTTTTTTAAGGTTTAGAAATTTTAGAATGTGTAGTAGATAAAAGAATCAATAAGAGCTTGATTTGGAGTGAAAATGGCGGTGTTCTTGTGAGTTTTAAGCAGATTGTTAAATTTGTGATTTTCTAGAGTCAGCCAGTTTTAGGCTCAGTTTTGATCATTCAAAACATGTCCAATTTTTATTAACTTTTACAGGAAATAGTACACATCTTAAGCTTTAAAATAAATTTTGGAATGCATCAATTGGATATCTAAAGAGAAAGTTATGATTATTAGAATTTAGGTTAGGAAATAGGGAAAATTTTGGAAGTTCATGTTCTAACACTGGAGAAAAGGGATGAATCTTATAAGGTTAATCTAGTATTTTGGCCATGTGATTATTTCTTCCTTAAAATAGACATTGTGAGCTTTCCATTGAGTGTTAGAACTTTGGAATTGGATGTATAATTTATAAGTTATAAATTTTTAAAGTTTAATTGTAAAATTTAGAAAACTCTTGAGTTTATAATAAAGCAGTCAATTTGGTCATTAAATTTGAGAGACTAAGTCTAGGAGTTGATATTGAGCAATATTTTTATTTTATAGGGGACTTCAGGAGCTTCACATACCTCATTTGGAATTTTATAGCCTAAGTTATGAATTTACTTGGAAATTCCAGTTTTAAGTAAATTGAGATTAGGGGATAATTTGAGAATGTGAGACTTGTTTGATAGACTAATTGAACCATATTATATACCTAAGTCCCAAGAGTTGAAAACATACAGGATGCCCTAAAAAAGAAACACTTTAAGCATAGGCATAAAAGAGTAATTATGATAACCAACTAATTTTAAATTAAAGGACAAGAATTATGAGTGGGTCAAGAATAACAAAATCTTTATTATGTTAATAAATTGGAATAAGTAATGACACATCTCTTCATGAATTCTAAATTATAGGATTTAATATTTGCTCGAGCTTAAAGGGGAAGCTTGTTGAAGAAGGTAAAGTACTAGAAAGATAGTTAGGTAATAACTCTTTCTTTCGTATATTATGTATTGTTCTATATGTATGTGTTTACCATTGATTATATTCATTTCATAAATATATGAAATAATATTGGACTTTGTGTCCTGAGGCTATAAGTCTAAATGTGCCTAGGGCATGGGGTGTATCCCTAGCTATAAGACCTACTATGTAATTTTTATTGTAATAGACTGTATACTAGTACAAAAAGGTAATTTAAACTGCCATATTTAGACCGGTTATTGCGGTAAGGTCTAAAAGAAATATGGTGGCAATTTTATAATTATAAGAAACTTCTGAGACCGGTTATTTAAAAAATCGGTTTTAAAAAATTATTTAAACTAGTTTTATAAATTACCAACCTTAAAAATAATAGAAATAAAAATTATTTAAAGAAGATATATGTTTTTAAAATTTGTAGACAATTGCAATTGAAAATCGGTCTAAAATTAGAAATTTTTAGACCATTTATTATTTAAAACCGGTCTAAATATTAACATAGAAAATGAATAAAGAAAGTATTTTTTTTTAAGACTAGTTATGAAGATAACCTGTAATATCCTGAATTTTGGGACTAGATGCTTAAAATTTAGCCTGAATTAAAGGGGGTTACTAGACCCCTGTTTGGTAAATGTCATAGTGAGATATAGTATTATTTCTCAAAAATTCTTTTATATCCTTGGATATTAAAAAGGAATTATATTGGTGATCTAAAGAGCTCAGGGAATAACCAAACGAAGTGATAGGAAGTCACACAACATACTGAAGTGGAATACAAAATATTGTTGCTATTGGTGAAATTCCTGATGTGGCAATTATTTTGCGTAGAAGATTTCAAGGGGCAAATAATGTCCAAAAGTTATGAAACTTTCCAGAATGGAAGTATACTTATCAAGATTTAATGTGATAGGTAATATAAGTCATTTGGAGTTGTACACATAGAGAAATGAATTTTTGAAATTAGCCCAACAAAATTAACTATTTTCTGGGGCAGCATCCAAAGATTAAAATTTTAGGAAGAGTGAGCTTCTAATTGACTAAAGTTTATATTTTTTTTACTTAAAACTAGACTCAATAAGGGTTGCATATATTTTTGAACTACTTCAATTGGACATTTGTACAATTAGATATGAATTTTCAAAATTTAATGAAAATTCTGCCAAATTTAGTATTATATGCGAAAATTAGAATTTTGAGCCAATGAGAAATTGACACGTGGCAAAGTATTAATCATCAATTAAACCATCATCTTCTTCATTCCTCATCCATTTTTCAAGCAAAAACACAGAAACAAGAGAGAGAAAGAGGCTGAATGAAAATGGAGAAAGGAGGAGAGAGAAATTTCAGTCTGCCAAAACACTTTGAATTGGCGTCCTCTCTCAAAGTGCCCCTCAGGAAACTTCTTCTACTCATCGTGAGCTTCATTTCTATGATTTTGGATTCTCATTTAGAGGTGGTTGGTGCTGTCTCACCAGCTGGAGTGTTGCCGGAATTCTGAACCGTTTGCGGAAATGGGTAGAGGGCCATGAAGTGACAAAGAAGAAGTAATGGTTGGCAGATCAAGGAACAAGAAGAGAAGGACATAAAGTCTGAGAGGAAGTGAACTTACCTTTTCTGCATATATGTGATATGTATGTCTTACATTAATTATGTGACTGCTTTGCCTATTTGTGTGGAACATGTATGATTGGTTGAAGCTCTGTTATATTTATGCAATGGCCATATGTATGTTATAACATCGAGCATGTAGTATGTCTTTATGTTGGCATGAAATAGTGTAGGCAAGCATGTCATGGATTCATATATATCTGGCATGCATAGTAGTAATGTTTGCTACTTAGATCCTCTCAAATCTCACTCCTCCCAAACAACCATTTTAGACAGGTTAAAGAGTACGGGAGGAACTGAGAGGTGAAGTGAAGGTCGTAGTGTACAACACTACCATTGTATTTAATGTAAAGGTTGTATTAGCTGTTAAATTATACATTTGTTGTATGTATATGGATGTATAAATGTGGTAAAGCAAAAAATAACTCTAAGAGCATCATTCTAATTAAATTAAAGGTAGAATTGCTCGCATACTCTGATATAATCAGATTAAGAGCTGCTGAGACATTATGATGTAGTGAAACTCATGAAAATAATTGAAATATTTTTTTTACCTGCTGAAAAACCCTCTCAACCTTAGGTTTAAGTCCTGAGTTGAGATTGGGGATTTGTGAACATTTTCAAGAGTTGGGTAATCCCGGTTTGAATCCCAGTCCCACAAATGATTTCACTACTCCTTTGCACTCATCTGAGGCTATGAAAATAAGGAATTACATAACCAGTCTTAAAATTCATTTCTTTAAGACTGTTATCTCATATCTTAAATAAAGGAATTTTAAGACCTGTTATGAAAATAACCTGTCTTGAAATTCTGTTATATCCCCCTTCTCGCCTTCGTTTGCTTGAAGTTTCCACTGCTGCTTTGTGTTCTTTGGTGCTTGGTTTGCATTAGCGGCGATCTTAAGATATTTTTCCCTTTATTCTCTTGTTGCTTCAGTAGTGAAATCTTTGTGGTTGAAGCCCTAATTCTCTCTCAGTAGGTATTTGGTATTTCTCTTAAAGCCCTATTTCTCTATTTCACGATCTGATTCCCCTGAAATCTGATAGCAGTGATGTTTTGATGACTTTTGTTTCTTAGACCTTCATTCTTTACTCTGTTTGATGTGGATTATCTGTCAAGAATGTCATTCTTATGGTTGAGGATCTAAGAAAGCGATCCCATTTTCTAAAGTTGAATCTGGGTCCTCTATTGGCATGCTCGCAGTAAAATTCTATTGTCACTCACAGATATGAAGAAAACAACCTTTGCATTAGAGAGCGCAATATGCAATACAAATGTGTTTTTATATGATTAATACCCAGTTAGGTATAGCTGTCACAATGTTAACTAATTTAGTTATAGAGTAGAACTAATTAAGTTACAAAACTAATTAAGTTACATGATGCTTTTACTTGCTTCCATTTAATTGTGGAATCTTGCCATTTGAGAGTTTAGACAGGTGATTAGAACCTGAATTGTTAATCATTTTTAGTGGGATTGCACTGTTAGATTTGGGTTTAGTTCACTTATTAATCCATATCCACATTATATCATGGAGTCATATGGAGGAATGAAATTGCCCGTGTTGCTTTTGGAATGCCTAGGCTTATTAGCGACGATCTTAAGATATTTTTCCCTTCATTCTCTTGTTGCTTCAGTAGCGAAATATGTGTGGTTGAAGCCCTAATTCTATCTCAGTAGGTATTTGGTATTTCTCTTAAAGCCCTATTTCTCTATTTCACGATTTGATTCCCCTTAAATTTGCTAACAGTGATGTTTTGGTGACTTTTGTTTCTTAGACCTTCATTCTTTACTCTGTTTGATGTGGATTATCTGCCGAGAATGTCATTCTTATGGTTGAGGATATGAGAAAGCGATCCCATTTTCTAAAGTTGAATCTGGGTCCTCTATTGGCATGCTCACGATAAAATTCTTTTATCACTCACAGATATGAAGAAAACAACCTTTGCATTAGAAAGCGAAATGTGCAATACAAATGTGTTTTTATATGATTAATACTCAGTTAGGTATAGCTGTCATAATGTTAACTAATTTAGTTATAGATTAGAACTAATTAAATTACAAAACTAATTAAGTTACATGATGCTTTTACTTGCTTCCATTTAATTGTGGAATCTTGCCATTTGAGAGTTTAGACAGGTGATTAGAACCTGAATTGTTAATCATTTTTAGTGGGATTGCACTGTTAGATTTGGGTTTAGTTCACTTATTAATCCATATCCACATTATCTCATGGAGTCATATGGAGGAATGAAATTGACCGTGTTTCTTTTGGAGTGCCTAGGCTTGTTTATGAAACTAAATGTGTGTTAGATATGATTAGTTTTGATGATGACAAATATAGAAGTCAAATATTAAGAGAACAAAAGTTTGTATAATATACTTGTCTCTTACCTTAACGAACTACTATATTTAATATTGCAGATCTTGTAAATTTGTCAAGGAATGAAAGAAAGAGATTGAGAAATGAAGAACTTGCAACAATTAATGAAAAATATGAAGATTCAAGTTCTATGGGTACTGTAGCAGTGGGCACTGTAGCATACGGTTACTGTAGCGTATGACACTGTAGCGTACTGTAGCATCGGGTGATTTTAACAATCACTCGAGTGATTCTGAAAACAGTGAAAATCACTTGGAGTGATTCACTATTCACTCGAGTGATGTTTTGTTTTTCATCTAGCTGAGCGAGGTCTGGTTATTCGATCAAATCTCTCAAACTACAACTCCGATTGAGATGAAGCCAGTTGCATATGAAATTAGACTTCCAATGCGTCATTTTGACACTAGAACCAACTTCTAAAGAGTTCATATGAGATTTTTCAGAATCACTTCCTAAGCAAGCCAAATCACTGCAAGAAAAATATACTGTTTCAAAATTCACTTCCAGTGATCTCCAAATCACTCGAGTTATATATGAAGTTTGCCATATCACTTCCAGTAGATGCTGAATCACTTCTGGTAAATATTAAAATTCCTCAAATCACCTCCAGTGCCGTGACTGATCACTTCCAGAGAATACAAATGTGCACCAGATTACCTCCAATGAACGGATATCCAATCAAGTGATTATATTGATTTTGCATATCACTTCCAAAGACGTGCCAAGATCAATTGATATGAAGTTTTGTCAGTTTCACTTCTTGTCAGCATCTATGATCACTCAGTGCACTCTTCACTGTGTAAGAATCAGTTCCAGTGATAGTAAATCAGAATCAACTCCAGTGATCACGCTATGCACTACCAGTAATATATTGTGTTTGTTAAAACCATTGTTAGTGAATCAAAACCATCTCCCGAAATCAAGATCATTGCCAGTGATATAGGATTTTCTCAGAATTGCTTACAGTACACCACCAGAAAATATCAACTTCCACCAGCGAATCTGAATCACTCCTAGTAACACTAAAATCACTGCAAGAGAATCCGAATTCATTACCAGAGAATTCATTGATAGCTAGAGTGATTCACTGTTTTTAACAGAATCATGGAAATCACTCAAGGGATCTTGAGCTACACTTAAGGGATGCTGATCACCGCCAGTGGAATATTACTTTCTGAGAATCACCTCCAGTGAAATCAAAATCACTTCCAGTGATTCTTCGGTTTCAGAAATCACTGCCAGTGAAGTCTGTAGTCACCCGAATAATGTTTTCTAACGGCTATTTCCTAAGTGTATTATAGGTGAACTTCACTACCACGCACATGACAAGTAACTGAACAACAGTCAACAATAATTAATCATGGGTAGCAGCAATATTCAAAAATAACTATCAACGTGCAAAAAAAAAACAATACTGTTACATCTGTCAGAGCACCACGATCAATGGGCATAACTGTTGAACTTTCTGTCTGAGCACACGATCGGCTTACAACGGGAAAATATTTGAATTCTCCAACGGCCTTCAACCTATCTTATATAAACTGAAGCATTCAAGAAGAAGAGATAGAGATTTACAGAAAAAGAATACAGCGAACAGAAACAAGAGAACCCAACTACGCAAACATGCTATTATCATAAGTCTTCCGCCTCACATACTCTCTGTGCTTATTTGTTTTCTATATCATATATTTGGAGAGTGAGATTATTTGTATTGTACTTCAGTGAGTATTTTACCCACTCTGTGAGAGAGTGTGTAAACACTTCATCTGTATCTTAGAAGTGATCTCAAGGTAGAGGGACCTTGAGAGGGTTGATTACCTTACGAGGAAGCCACCAGTAAGACTTTCTGCTTGTAAGACTCACAATGTGTAAGTAGTAAAGAACGTTGCTGCTCGTAAGACTTAAAGTGGTGTAAGCAAGAGAGAACGTTCCTGCTCGTAAGACTTACACGAGTAAGCAAGAGAGAAAGGTCCTTAGGATTGCTTTGCTCGACTTATCGTAAGTGGGAGTAAACCTTACAGTGTGTAAGGGGGAGTAATTTCGTAAGAGATTTGTGGAGGCTTTTCTTATGCCCGAATAAACAAGAAGATAATGGATTTGAAATATCAGGAGGAGCCTGGGGACTGGATGTAGGTCATCGTGGATTAGACCGAACCAGGATAAATCACAGTTTCCATCTTCTCTTCTCTAAGCTTTTATATTTCCAGCATATACGATTTACATAATTATTTGTAAGTTTATACTTCCATAAATACTGAGTTAACATTTTGTGAAAAGATTTTAGAAGATCATACTTTCTTATCATACACCCAATTCACTCCCCTTTTAGGTGTCAGCCAGTTCTAACATTTGGTATCAGAGCTGGACTCTTGTTTAAAAGACTTAACCATCTCAAGAGTTATCAAGAATTATCAATGGCTGATTTTGGTGTTGCTTACTTTCTGAAGGTTTCGATTATACCATCCCACCTACTTTGAAAGATATTGATTTTTAGTTTTGGAAAGCTAGAATGACTATTTTTATAAAAGTATATGATTTTGATAAGTTGAATATTGTTACAAATACTTTTGATCATAAACCAAAAGAGAATTGGACTGACAGAGAAAAGAAAATATTTTCGCTAAACATTAAAGCAATGAAAATTGTGTATAGTGCTTTAACTAAAAATGATTTTGAGAAAATTAGATTTTGTACATCTGCTAAAGCTATATAGGATACACTTAATTCTATATATACTTCTAAAAAGTGTGTTGAAGTTGAAAGTGTTGACAGTTCATGTGAAACTATAATCTGTGCATCTGCTGTTCATGAACAATTAGAAGCTGATAATGACAAAGGAGAAATCATAGAACACTTCCATACAATCAACACGGATAGACAAGAAGAAGAGGACTCTCGAAAAGAGCTCATTATGGATAGACATCAAAAATCACTCTCTGAAGCTCAAGATGAACTTAAGGTAAAAAGTTCCAATTCTTCTAGTGATTTTTACAAAACAAATTTTCAAGGTTTGCATAAAATTATTTTCCAACCAATTATTGATTCTGTTGAGAAAAGCAAAAACATTTTCAAACATGCTAGAAATTCAATTGTGAAGAAAGAACGTAGGCAAACTGAATATTTGAGATTGTCGTCCCTCAAACAACACAATACTTGCATAAAGCCTCAAAATGCATATATTTATATAATTTGTAATTATTGTGGTAAATCGGGTCATATTTCTCACACATGCCATGTTAGAAGAAATTATAATGTGAGAAATAAATATGTTTGGGTTCCAAAAAGACATATAAAGTCAAATACTAACAATCAAGGACCCAAGTATATGTAGGTACCAAAATGTCCATCTAGTACTTTACGTATGCAAGATGATCCGAAAGGAAATGGACATAAAGGTATAGATAAGATGAAAAAGAAGCCAAGAGTTTCTCATGCACCAATAAAGAGGTTCATACCATCAAAAAAGAGAACTCTCGGAGCATCCATTGCTAGAGCTACAGAACATAACCACCAAAAGAAGCAATGGAGAAAAGGTATATGTTCCACCTCAACGAAGGACTACCATACCGTACCATTCAACTATATTGAGGAGAACAAGAAAAAGCAGGATCTCTCATACAAAAATACTCTCGAAGCCTACATTATTTGAGAGAGCTTTGCATACATCCTTGGAAATACATATGAAGAATCAACATAACAGAAAGAGGCAGTGGGTAAGCAAAGCCAATCCTCTAAGTACTTAAGGTGAAGGTACACAATGATAAAACCTCCATGTCATTGTCTATAATATCTATTGAGGTTTATATCATGCTACCTTAGTAATGAGCATTGCAAACTATTTTGAAATTATGTTTTCACATCTGTTAGAAAATCCACTTGATAATTTCATGCATGGATTGCAATGTTCAATAGCTTAACACTTTATGCATATATGCATACTTCAAGAGAAAATATTTTTATGGATAAAGTCATATTTAATTCATTATGCTCAATTTCTGCAAATTGACTATATTGCTTGAGCATTTGAATTATGATTCCTACAAACTAACTATGAGTGGATCCAAGCAAAATTGGATACCGAAGGGAGAAAAACGATTATATAGTTTTGAAGGAAGAAGAAAAGAATGCTCTGATGTTGATCACTAAAACAAAGATGAATAGAGCATACATGAGCCTTGAGGAAAACACTGCAGAAAAGCATGATTTACTCAAGTGATCCTGGAGGACTTGAGTAAAAGGATACAATATGATGGAGATTAACTTGGGTGTCTACAAGTTACACTTAAGCCAGGTACGATGTATCAGTATGTAAAATTTTTTACAGAATTTAAGTGTCACGACCTTGTTTTTCAAAACTCCTAGTAGCAATCGCTATTTCCAACTCAATTTGAGTAATAAATACTTGATAATTACTTCACATCATTAGCAATTAATCATTTGTGACTTTCAAAATGTTTCAGATTTCTAAATGGACCAAAAGTGAAATTGTACATAATCTTTTTATGTATTTGAGTTTGAAATGCACAATTCAAGAATTTGCTCAGATCTCAATTCATCTTGTTTATAATCGTGCATATATATGGTTTGAAAATTATTCATATCTTGTTTGGATTAAAATCGATTTCAAAATTGGAAGTTGATATATTTGTACTAAAATGTCATATGTTTCAAATCGAACTGCTAGATTTTTTTTCCATCATCATACTATTTCTTGATGTTGTCACATGGTTGAACTCATTTGTCTTACTCTTTAACAAGTTAGACTTCGTGTCTAACAAGTTGATTGAGTTTGAAGTGTATTTCACAGAAAAGAATTCAAGATATGTAAGCCTTGTTCCTAATGCATAAATTTTTATCGATTAAGTTATTCCAAGTATTATAAATGCTCATTAATGCATTTTAATGCATTAACCATTATAGTGGAATAACATATTAGGATAATATTTTGGAACTCTAGTCATTTGGACTAATGAATATGTGCTTTACCATCTATTCACCATTTTACCCATCTTGTTACTCAAATGCATCAACATTTGTTTTCATCTATTTTTGAGTAACTAGAGCGTTGTATTCAATTTCTTACCATGAATGCTCACATATTTCTTGACACAACTCTAAGAAGCAAGATTATCACTTGATCAATAGCAAAGTCATTATGTTTATATTTGTCTGTCAAGTTAAGCCCCTTTTGGCTAATTCATTTTCCATATGACTCTTGCTTTTGGGAAAATTTTGAAACATGTTATCTCAGTTATTCTCTAAAAGAGAACCTTTCTCGTACATACATATATATACTTAAACTATTGACTTCCACTATTTTTCAGCATGAGTATTGACACTTAACAAAATTCATAAAAGAGTTTTAATGCATTCAAAATCTTAGTACATAATGAATTTTCGCAATTTGAAAGAATATTTGAGATTTTGAAACATTTTGCATATTTCATTATGATCTTTGGAAAACTCAATTTCATTCATGATTTATTATTCCATAGAAGTTGGTGATTCTCTATTCTCTTTGTATGAAAACCCTATCAATGATATCTTTTATAATTGTCATTGAACTTTGAAAATCATCACCTTTGGTATCATTTATTTGATATGTTTTATGATTCAATAGCTTGAATTTATTGGTTATATTCTTTGATGATTTATTATACTCCTTGCTTGAATATCATATGAGTTAATTGTATAAGAGCAGAGTTACTTTATGGAGCCAAAAGGAGTTGAATACCAAAGTATCTAAGGAGTGCTATTGAAGAAATACAAGTGGATCAAGCAAAAGGAGCAGACACATCTATGAAGTCAATTACATTGCTTGATATTGACATCAAAGAAGTAGGTTATGACATCACTTAATCAGGGAATCATATTCAAAAGAAAGATGCCAAAGTGATATTAATTCTGATTCATCTTCAAGTAGCAGATACTTTCACAACTCCTTGTGAAAGATCAATTGAGAATGGTTAATCCCAATAAGTTGAGAGAATATTTGTTACTTATAATTTCTCTATATATGTTCATGTGTTTGATGATTACTATACTAACTTAAACACCAAGGTATGAGGTAAATAATTGGAGTGAGTCTGCAATTCAGTGAAGTAATACTAGACATCAGTGATTTTCTACAACTTCACTCGAGTGAACTGTTATTATCACTTGAGTGATTCAGGTTCAGAAAGAAATCACTCAAGTGAATGGCAAAATCACTTGAGTGAATGGAAAAATCTCTAGAATGAAGGGCAAAATCTCTGATTATATCAGTTGCTTTTCCAATGACCTTTCATTTTCAAAATTATCATCATCTTCCTTCCGATGAAAATCTCTGAAATTCTCTTAAACTCAGTTTTCTTTCTTATTCAAACAATCAACTTCATTTCCTCAAATATAATCTCAAACACTTCCCAATTGTTCATGCATCATTTTTAAAACGTGACTAAATCTTCAAAATTTCATGCTTTATTTCTCTCCAAAGGTTATTCAAAAGTTCTTCAAATCTATGAGAGTTCTTAATTGAATTCCTTATATTTCTTAAAACCATGATGGACTCATTAAGGGGGAGCTTCACATTCACATGTGTTCCATATCTTAAAAGCTTATCTCATTTATTTAGAAAATTATTATAGCATACTCATCTGTATTTACTTTCAATTGATTATTTTTTATGATGAGTTACTCATATACTTTCTTTCCATGATCTTAATCTACATATACATTATAGAAATACAATTTTTTGATTACACTAACCATTCTCCTTGCAAGAATGATTTTAATTTATGACAGGAGAATTAGCTCAATACATGCTCACTCCTCAACATACTAAAAGGGAGAATATATCGATCTTGTGGACATTTGCTTTAATGATCAATCAAAGGAAAATATGTTGGCTGCAACATTCAATATAACAAATAACTATGCCAATACAAATTAAAGGAGCACATACTGTGATGGAACAAGGAATTCAACTCAGTAAGGAGCATCTTGGAGACAACATATACTTCAGAGTTGCACCGAGAATGTGGCATAAGCTGGACTTCATGAATCTATCATCAGCATTGAAAATCCAAATGAGCATCTCTAAACCCTCTCTCTCTTTATGTTTTTATGAATACCTTGCATATATTTTATTATGAAAGCTTTCTTGAAAACATTTTTCATTTGCATCACTACTTTCAAAAAGGGGAAAGAAAATTGTTTATTTTGATTAATGGAGAAAATGAAAATTCTAAATGTATTTTCATACTTACTTCTCTATGAACATATCTTCTCTATACTTTAAACTTTTTGCTAATGTCAAATAGGGGGAGAGACACTAGTACAAAATATAGATTTTACACCTGTTTTTCACACTTGACAAAATAGGACACATGTAGAAAGTGTGATTTTCTACACCGGGTGTAAAAAATATGATTTTCTACACCGGTTGCAATCACACCGGTGTAGAAAACACTTTCTACACCGGTTGCAACCTAACCGGTGTAGAAGATCACTCAGTTTTTTCCATCCCCGCCAAGACCCTCCCTTTACCCCTGCCAAGATCCCTGCCCTCGTCCGCCTCAGCTTTTTCCCTCGTCCCCTGCCAAGACCCCCTACCATCTTCCTCATAAAGATCCCCTGCCCTCCTCCCTCACCAAGATCCCCTGCCCTCCTCCCTCGTCAAGATCCCCTCACCATCGATCGAGCCCTGATCTGCAAGGTCATGATCGGCTGCGAACACAAGAATTCAGGCGCGAAGCCATGCCTGCGGCTGCTGCGTGGGTTCCTCTGAGCCGCAACCCATAAGCCTTGAGTTTCTACTTTATGGGGATTTTGGGTTTTGGCGTTGGAGGACAGTGGGTGCCCATCTCCGAAGACATTCCAGCTGACTGAATTTGGAGACGGAGACATCGTCATGGACACCGGCACTACCGTGACAAGGTTTCCCACGATGGCTTATAACGCATGCTACTCAGATCTCTGTAGACAGAGCCAACGAGTTCGTTGGATTCGGACCCAATGTTTGTTAGATTGGAAGATAGGTATGTAAATTTTTATAGTGGTAGTAATTTCTAATTTGAATGGCTCCACACTACATAGAAGAGAAATTTTATTCTTGATTTATGTGAAAATTCCATCCAAACAAGCATTGGTCTTCACGAGAAGCATAGCAAGATGCACATCTTTCTCGTTCATCTGCTCCATTTTTCCCAACCGAAATCAACTGCCAAAGAACCAGTTTGTGTTCTCGTCACTGGTGCTGCAGGTACGATATCCATCCATATTATCTCATCAGTGTTCCTATGCTTATGATAATCAATTAGCAGCCTCCAAGCACATATTGATCCATACAGTTGAACATGGTCCACCTTTTGATTTGCTCTTGTTGCATGTAGTTTGGCTTGATTCGGCTCAGGACAAGCAGGTTTGGGAATATTTTGTGGTCTTTGACTCTGGTGGAGAAGGATTGGCTTCATCCTGAAATAGTTTAGACAAGTGGATAGAGGAAAGTTTGCATGATGCAGACTTCGGGACTAATGGGTCCTCTCCTTTGAGTTGACCTTTGAAGGATCCACTTGAAGTTCACACACGCAGTATCAGATTTGACGACTTCCTCTCATGTGCCTCCGATGACTATGAAAGCTGTAGGTGTAGTGGCATTCTGGAATTTATCATTCTGCTGGCAAAGCTATGGCTGGCTTTCATGAGGCCGTAGTTTTATGTTGTAAGTTTTCTTTTTAGCATGATAATACTATTTATGTATCTGGAAATTTTTCTTTAAATTTTCCTACTTCGGGTATGCTTGCTGTAGCAACCGACAGGCTTTGATTTATGGTATGTTCTGTTGGATACATTTCTTCTCCATTCTGATGATTCTCGTCACTTTTTTTTTGCAAAATTCTTTATAGTGATTTTGGCAACATGTTGGTAATTAAAGGAGGCGAGACTCTTAGCACCCCAAAGCTTTTAGCGGTTGCGAGGTATTCATCCCTTTGTAAATTTGGTTTTGTTGTAGGGTGTTTGGGAGCTAGCAGTGACTGGATTTATAATTATTTCCTGTGATGTCAGGGTTGGGGTCACCCTGTTTCAGCCATAATCTCTGCAATGGTCTACATTACTTCCAGGATCTATATCTATATTCCTGCTTGTCCTGCTGAGACCTGGTTCCTCATGTTTGACCCCAGAAAATTCTTCAATACTTGCATTAGTATTAAAAATACATTTACTAATACAACATTAATATTTGCACATATTTTTTTAGTTGGATATAGTTATGTGGTTACTAATGACTTTTTTCTCTCTCCAACTTCGATCATCCTCCACGTTGGTGGAGAGTGATCAAAGAATAGTATGAAATCATGTTGGTGTCACCTTACATTTTTCAAAATAAAATTATCTGCCCTGTTGGTCACGCATCATCTGATGTTTGATCCCATCATTGACGTGTTAGTCTGAAATTGAACGAAGATACCTTAGACAATATGAGAGTGATCAAATTGCCTGAGGTTTGAAAAACCCCAGAACAGCTAATGAATATCAATATCAACCCATACATCAAGTTTACAGTGACGGATTCAGAATCACGGGAGCAAACTACTTATGAATGTGTGTTGTGGGACCAGTAACTGTGGAACTTAATGTGAACATGCACTGTGAGGCTTGTGTTGAGCAACTAAAGAAAAAGATACTCAAACTGAAAGGTACCTTTTCTTTCTCCTTCGCTTTCATTTTAATGTCATAATTCATCAGATAATGATGATACATATAAAGGGAAGAGTTAGACAGCCTTCTTTCTTAAGGATTTAGTTTGATTTGTATGTGTAAATCTTCACTTCAATTTTGTGATGGTGACGAGGCAACTTTATGACTTAACCAGTAAATGTTATAAAGTAAGTGATTACCATAAAAATATGAATCGTCTAACCTCAATTTTGGGGGATCTTCATTTTGTTTTCTTTCACAACACTCCCCACTCAGACTACCCAATCATAAACATATCCGATGGTGAAGCCACACCCACGTCTGTGTTGTCATTATATCGTGTATATGCCCTTACTTCATATGCTTTAATTTATATTTCATGCACCATCACTTTCACTGGGTGATGCATATGCTTGTCCATTCTCTTATGGGTCATGTTCTCTATTTGGTTGTTTTGCATGCTCTGTTTTGTCAGCAGCCCTGAGCTTTGATTATCCGCTGAACTACTAGACGATGGCTGATGGGGACTTGTCAATTTGTACGCCGAAATTATTTTAGCTTTAGGTTTTGAGACTTAGATTCATGTTTCTGAACTTCTACTAGATACCCTATTGTTCCAATTGTAGTTTGTCTTCCATTTATAATAAAACTCAAAATTTTGGATTCAAATTTATAATAAATTTGATATTTTAGATTAGTTTTGTTGTAATTATTTTTATTTTTCAGGTGTTTGGTTATTTGCTATCATGTAAATGGATTTATAGCATAATGAATAAATAATTTTTTTTTCAAAAAAATGAGTTTCTACACCTGACGTCTCAAGTTAGGTGTAGAAAGTCCCACTTTCTACACCTGACGTGAGAGGTCACATGTAGAAAGTCCACTTTCTACACGTGACTTATCAAGTGAGGTGTAAAAAATAGACTTTCTACACCTGACGTCTCAAGTCAGGTGTAGAAAGTCCCACTTTCTATACCTCACTTGAGACGTCAGGTGTAGAAAGTGGACTTTCTACATGTGTTCAAGAACAGGTGTAGAAAGTATGAATTTTCTACACCTGTTCTTTCTACACCTGTCATACGTCAAGTGTAAAAAGTCATTTCTGTCACATGTAAAAAGTCTTTTCTGCACTAGTGAGAAATGGAAAAATATGTTGCATTCAATTTGTCTATTCACATTCAAACATATTTTTCTCTAAGGATTTTCCATCATCAAAAAGGGGGAGAATGTTAGATATGATTAGTTTTGATGATGATAAATACAGAAGTTAAATATTAAGAGAGCAAGAGTTTGTCTAATATACTTGTCTCTTACCTTCACTAACTACTATATTTAATGTTGCAGATCTTGTAGATTTGTCAAGGAATGAAAGAAAGAGATTGATAAATGAAGAACTTGCAAGAATTAATGAAAAATATGAAGATTCAAGTTCTATGGGTACTGTAGCAGTGGGTACTGTAGCATACGGTTACTGTAGTGTATGACACTGTAGCATACTATAGCATCGGGTGATTTTAACAATCACTCGAGTGATTCTGAAAACAGTGAAAATCACTTGGAGTGATTCACTATTCACTCGAGTGATGTTTTGTTTTTCATCCAGCTGAGCGAGGTCTGGTTATTCGATCATATCTCTCAAACTATAACTCCGATTGAGATGAAGCCAGTTGCATATGAAATTAGACTTCCAATGCGTCATTTTGACACTAGAACCAACTTCTAAAGAGTTCATATGAGATTTTTTAGAATCACTTCCTGTGCAAGCCAAATCACTGCAAGAAAAATACACTGTTTCAAGATTCACTTCCAGTGATCTACAAATCACTCGAGTTATATATAAAGTTTGCCATATCACTTCCAGTAGATGCTGAATTACTTCTGGTAAATATTAAAATTCCTCAAATCACCTCCAGTACCGTGACTGATCACTTCCAGAGAATACAAATGTGCACCAGATTACCTCCAATGAATGGATATCCAATCAAGTGATTATATTGATTTTGCATATCACTTCCAAAGACGTGCCAAGATCAATTGATATGAAGTTTTGTCAGTTTCACTTCTTGTCAGCATCTATGATCACTCAGTGCACTCTTCACTGTGTAAGAATCAGTTCCAGTGATAGTAAATCAGAATCAGCTCCAGTGATCACGCTATGCACTGCCAGTAATATATTGTGTTTGTTAAAACCGTTGTTAGTGAATCAAAACCATCTCCGGAAATCAAGATCATTGCCAGTGATATAGGATTTTCTCAAAATCGCTTACAGTACACCACCAAAAAATATCAACTTCTACCAGCGAATCTGAATCACTCCTAGTAACACTAAAATCACTGCAAGAGAATCAGAATTCACTACCAGAGAATTCATTGATAGCTAGAGTGATTCACTGTTTTTAACAGAATCATGGAAATCACTCAAGGGATCTTGAGCTACACTTGAGGGATACTGATCACTACCAGTGGAATATTACTTTCTGAGAATCACCTCCAGTGAAATCAAAATCACTTCGAGTGATTCTCAGGTTTTTAGAAATCTCTGCCTGTGAAGTCTGTAATCACCTGAGTGATGTTTTCTAACGGCTATTTCCTATGTGTATTACAAGTGTACTCCACTACGACGCACATGACAAGTAACTGAATGATAGTCAACGACAATTAATCATGGGTAGCAGCAATATTCAAAAATAACTATCAACGTGCAAAAAAAATATTGTTGCATCTGTCAGAGCACCACGACCAATGGGCAGAACCATTGAACTTTCTATCTGAGCATACGATCGGCTTATAGCGGGAAAATATTTGAACGTTCCAACCACTTTCAACCTATCTTATATAAACTGAAGCATTCAAGAAGAAGAGATAGAGATTTACAGAAAAAGACTACAGCGAACAGAAACAAGAGAACCTAACTACGCCAATATGTTGTTATCATAAGTCTTCCGCCTCTTAAACTCTCTGTGCTTATTTATTTTCTATATCATATATTTGGAGAGTGAGATTATTTGTATTGTACTTTAGTGAGCATTTTACCCACTCTGTGAGAGAGCTTGTAAACACTTCATCTGTATCTTAGAAGTAATCTCAAGGTAGAGGGACCTTGAGAGGGTTGATTACCTTACGAGGAAGCCACCAGTAAGACTTTCTGCTTATAAGACTCACAAGGTGTAAGTAGTAAAGAACGTTGCTGCTCGTAAGACTTAAAGTGGTGTAAGCAAGAGAGAACATTACTGCTCGTAAGAATTACACGGTAAGCAAGAGAGAAAGGTCTTTGGGATTGTTTTGCTCGACTTATCGTAAGCGGGAGTAAACCTTACAGTGTGTAAGGGGGAGTAATTTCGTAAGAGATTTGTAGAGGCTTTTCTTGTGCCTGAATAAACAAGAAGATAATGGATTAGAAATCTCAGGAAGAGCCTGGGGACTGGACGTAGGTCATCGTGGATTTGACCGAATCAGGATAAATCACGGTTTGCATCTTCTCTTCCCTAAGTTTTTATATTTCCAGCACATACGATTTACATAATTGTTTGAGTTTATACTTCCATAAATACTAAGTTAACATTCTGCGAAAAGATTTTAGAAGATCATACTTTCTTATCATACACCCAATTCACCCCCCCTCTTAGGTATCTGCCAGTTCTAACAATGTGAAATTGAGAATTATGAACAAAAAGTTTGTCTACATTTATTTAATATCACCTCTAATGAATTTAAGACAATTGCTATCCCTAGACATGGCCATAGTTGTGGTGTTTTCATTTATGTGGAAAGCTTTGTAGCAGTTGGCAACAACCACATTGGAGAACCTTGATCCTAAAGGTTAATTATTAGAATAGAGATTTACTTTTGTTTAGTTATTTTTATTGAAAAAGGAATCTAAGTTTGTTTAGGTCATTATATGTATCTATAAGGTTTGATGCACTTTAGATATGTTGTTTAGAACGATAAATGTATATCCAATGGCAGACATCTATTGCTTGATGAGGCCTATACATATAATATTAAGTTGTTCACCGCCTCTTTTTCCATGCAAATTGTTGTTGCAGATTTTTCCCCTTTTCTTTCTTTCTTTCTTTTTTTTACTCATTGCCTTTTCTTATTGTTTCGCTGCTTACTCTTTTGGCTCTAAAGTTTACAAGTAACGTGTTTGTTTGCTTCAATTCACTTTAACTATCTGCTTGTTCTTCTGGTTCTAGTGTTTAAGCATGCTGTCTGTTGTAAGTTCACAAAAATTGTTTGAAATCTAATTATTTTTTTAGCAACTGGATGTGTTTACTCTTACTGTTAAGATAATATTTAGCTCAATTGAAAATTCTAATTTTTCTTATGTTTTAGTTTGGGCAGGGGTGGGAGTCAATATTCCTATTGAACTAGTTAAGATGGGTAGGATTTCAAAGTTATTAGAAGTTGTTTACTGAAGAAAGTGTTGATATTAGGCAATTTTGCAATGACGTAGGAGCTTTTGAAAATTTCCAACTTGTAGAAACTACTCTCTTGCTTAGATATATTCTTATTAATAAGCTATACATTGGCTACTTTCAAGTTTCAATCATAAGTAACCCTAACTAATTACCCTAATGACCTTATTGGATTAGTAAGCCATCAATCATCATCCTACCCCTAATTAATGAGTGACCTTATATACTTATTTAAGCTACTATAATCCTATTATTACTATTATTATAACAACCATATCATTCTCACCAAGACGTGTGTATCCAAATATAGCCAAGACTTTATCATTTGTTAGTCATTATGTGCTTTTTGAAATGTAATGCTTACCTAAATCGAATCAACAACTTCAAAGATTTATATCCAGCTAAATTTTCTTCTTTCAAAAAACATTTATGCATGCAATCCCTTCAGTTTCTTTTATATTATTGTCGTCTATATTTTCAAGATTTTGCTTCTTTGTCTTGTTACCAAATTGTCATTTCTCTTCAATCAATCATGATTGTCAGTGAATATGGGTTTTATTATTGCTAAAGTTCAGTTTTTCTATTGTTGCTACTAAGGCTTATTTTGAATTTAGTCATTAGTATGTAGTTTAACGGGTCTTCAAATCCTTTCTTCCCGCGTGCAATTCTCCCCATCATACCAAGCTAATAATTGCTGCATAGTTTCTAGTCTTCATAGGTTTTCTTAGAGTGATTAATGGGTAATTTAATTACTCTGCCATTACATAATTGAAGTGATACCTACCACATAATGGTTTACGATTGAATGAGCTTATATATTTATGGTTTTCTATGCTTTGTTTCTTTCTTTAGCTGTATCTTCAAATCATGTTTCTCATCTTGTTTATATTTCTCTCTTTCCTTTAGTACTTGATTTAACATGGGTAAAATTATAAATTTTAGTCATTATGTAGTAGTTATACTAGATAACTTGATGAGTGTAATGATTTCATACTCTCATCATTTTCCTACCTTTTCCAGGGGAAAAATATACAAAGTAGAAGAAAAAAAGGTGTTGAAATATATGGATTGTAATTGGGTAAATGCAAAATGGACTAGTGTTGAATATGATAATGAGGTGAGGGATTTTATGGAATTTACTAGAAGAAATTCTGGTAATGATAGTTAGATGTTCTATTACCCTTGTGTAGAATGTTTGAATGAGAAGCGACTAAGTGCTGTAGATATTTATACATATTTAATTTGTGATGGATTTTGTAAGAGTTATACAACATGGGTATGGTATGATAAAGAATTAGAAATTCCAAGCACAGCTCAACAAGGGGGAGTGCCTTTAATGATAATGACACAGATCTGGACAATTTGATAGAGGATATTATTCGTAATGTAGGAGAAGAGATTTGGATGATTTGATAGAGGATATTATTTATAATATAGGAGAAGATACTTTTGAGTAATCACATGCATACAGTAATATGTGTAGTGATGCTAAGAAGCCGTTGTACCCAGGGTGCACAAAATACCAATTGTTGAAAGTAGTATTGAAATTAGTAAGTTTGAAAGCACGACATGGATGAAGCAATAAGAGTTTTTCAAAAACACTTGAGGCCTTTAAGGATATGCTTTCAAATGATAACGTGCTACCTTGCCGATACTATAATACTAATAAAATATTTTATCCACTAGGGATGAAGTATAAAAATATCCATGCATTCCCTAATGATTGCATATTGTATAGAAAAGTGCATAAAGAGAAGTAGCAGTATCTGATATGTGAAAGCCCCAGGTATAAATCAAATAAAGCCCTTGCAAAATTTTTGTGGTATCTTCCAATCATACTGAGGTTTAAATGCATGTTTGCTAATGAAATTGATACCAAAATTTTGAGATAGCATGCAGATGAAAGGATTTCTAATGGAAAGCTTCAACATCCAGATAATTCTTCTCAATGGAAGAAAACTGATCAATTATTTCCTACCTTCAGCGAAGAACCTAGGAACCTTAGACTTGGGCTTAACAAGGATGACATGAATCCTTATGGTAGCCTAAGCAGTATACATAGTTTATAGTCTGTTCTGTTGGTAATTTACAACTTATCTCCTTTGTTATGCATAAAACAAAAGTACATCATGTTATCTATGTTGATTTCGGGACCAAAATAACTCAAAAATGACATATATGTTTACCTAGAATCCTTGATTGAAGACTTGAAAGAGTTGTGGGATGAAGGTATCGATGTTTTTGACGTGAACAAGAAGGAGATTTTTCAAATGTGAGCCATGATCTTTTGTACTATAAATGACTTCCCTACATATGGAAACTTGTCAGGATATAGCATTAAAGGCCACAAAGCATGTCTGTTTGTGAAGAAGGTGCATGCTACCATGAATTTCAACATGGAAAAAAGACCGTTTATCTTGGCCATAAGAGATTCCTTAGATGGAATCACCCATATCGTAGATTAAAGAAAGCCTTTTTTTGGTGGCCAAGAGTTTGAAGATGCTCTGGAGGCATTGATTAGAGAGAAAGTTTATGAAAAGGAAAAAAACATCAATAATATCTTCGGTAAGGTTGTAAAGAGTATAAATGAGAAAAATATATGGAAAAAGATGTTGGTCTTCTTCAATCTTTCATATTGACGTAATCTTGATGTGAGACACTGTATTGACTTCATGTATGAGGAGAAAAATGTATGTGATAGTATTGTTAGGATACTACTTAACATACAAGGTAGTTCTAAGGATGGCGTGAAGACAAGATTAGATTTGCAAGAAATGGAAATATAAGAAGACTATATCTGAGGCCATATGGTAAGAGAACTTTTTATCCTCTAGCTTGTCATACTTTATCTAAGGATGAAAAAAGAAGTTTTTGTGAGTATTTACATGGAATCAAAATTCCCTCAGGGTATTCTTTAAAATTTAAGAAGCTTGTGTCAATAAAAGACTTGAAGTTAATAGGGCTAAAATCTCATGATTGTCATGTATTAATGCAACAACTACTCCCAGTAGCCATTGAAGGCATTGTCTAATATGATCTTTAACACACATTGACTAGACTTTGTTTCTTCTTCAATACTAGTTGCAGTAAAGTCATTGAGACGGAAAGATTGGATGTATTGGAAAATAAAGTATACCTGATCTTATTCCAGCTTGAAAAGCTTTTTCTTCCTTCTTTTTTTGACATCATGGCACATCTAATTATTTATCTAGTGAGGGAGATAAAGTTATGTGGCCGTATCTATTTCTGATGGATGTACCCAATTGAAAGAACTATGAAAATCCTAAAAAGGTATGTGAAGAACCCTAACCAGCCTGAAGCATCTATTGTTCAAAAATATGTTTCTGAAGAAGCCATGGAATTTTTCAACATTATTTGTCAAATGTAGGGCATATCAGCCTTCCTAAATGCCATAATGAAGAAGGGGGTAGACACGGGGCTACAGTAAAGTGGATCCTGATGAATAACAACAAGTCCACTTGTACATCTTGAATAATGTTGATAAAATTCAAGATTACATGAATACTCATAAAGAAATTGTACGAAAAACCAACAGTCAAATGACTGAACAAAGGTTAATTAGTAAGCATATCATAACTTTTGTGCATTGGTTTAAACATAACGTTGATGGAGAAGAATGTGTTTCTGATAAAATTAAATGGCTACCACATGGTCCTAAGGTTAATATCATAAGTTGGACTTTATTTATGATCAATGGTTATACTTTTTATATGAAGTCCCTGGATGAGAGGATCACCGACCAGAACAGTGGTATTATGTTCGTGGTTGAATCTGTGGACTTCTCTAATTCAAAAGATAAGCACCCTAAATTGGAAACCATACCTTATTATGGGGTTATTGACGAGATTTGAGTGGTTTACTATGTTAAAATTAAATTTCTCATTTTCAAATGCAAGCAGGTTGATGTCAATAATGGTGTGAAGATTGATCAGTTAGGGTTTATATTAGTAGATCTAAACATAGAAGTTATGGAGATGGACCTTTTATTATAGCAGATCAGGAGAAAAAAGTGTTCTATATTACCGATCAAGCAAATATAATGTGGTATATAGATCTCCAAGGAAAATGGTATTTGATATTAATGAGGAAAGTCGTTCAAATTACAATCTTCTTGAGACTCCTTCTTTTTCTAAGGGTTTTCCTGAATTGAATAAAGAAGATAAAGCAGATAATGAACACGACACAAGAAATAATCATTATGAAGGGATATGAGAGGATATCTCTTTATAAATCTACTTTAAAAGTTGGCTATCTATCTAAAGTAATTATCATTATGAGTTAGATCCAGATTATATATATAGTTATTTTATAGCTTACTAATTTAACGATTTGTCTTAATAAGACAATGACGGATCTGGGGCATCCTAGTATAAAGGCTCAAGACTTACCTAGTACTTATCAAAGTGAGCCTAGTAATCAGTCCATATGAAGGGGTAGGAGGGCCATAAGGTTGAGAGACGTTACTCTCAGTCGGAGTGCTAACGAAAAGATACCGATTGAGTTTGATAAATATTAGAAACCAATCAGGCTTAATGCAAGCCGATATAAGAGTTTCGTCAGCCTCCTAGCACGCAATAAGTCTAGTATCTTGATAGAGGAGTGGAGAAATGTTGACATAAAAGTGAAGCAGCATATTTGGGATACTATTCAGGTATAAAGTTCTCGTTTGCATGTAATAATTATCAAATTTGTCACTAACTATGTTAATGCATGCATAACAGCTCACCTACAATGTCCCTCAAAGTGAAATCTTATACAACAAGACTATGACGTATTGTTGTGAGCACTGGAGGTAGTTCAAGATGAATCTGGCCAACAACTACGTGCATATCGAGGAGGAAGCTAGTAAGGCTTGTCCAACTCCATGTAACAAGTATTCATATATCGATAAAGTGACCTGGAAAGAGTTTTTGAGGCCTCAGACTACTTCAGAGGCTTTGATGAGTTAACTAATTTTGTATTTTATTTACTTATCAATTGTCTATACTGATTGTAACCTTTTTTTTTACCCTAATTTCTTATTCGAAGGTAAGAAGGAAAAAAGCACAAGAGAGTGGTAGGAAAAATGGTTGCCCCCATACAATGTCTCATAGGGTATACGTAAAGGTCGAAAAGGACTTGTTGGCAGCCAAACGGAAGAGATTAGAAGAAGCATCTCAATATGATCCTTCTGTTCTTCTTTCTCCACCATCTCCGCTATGACGCAAAGAATTGTGGTTGCGTGCTCACCAAAGAATAGTGGGTCCTATATGAGTGAACAGTCTCATATAGTCGATGAAAAAATTGTAAGTATCATTATTATTATTAATTATTTAGTAAACATGTTTCATTACTCATGTGTGTTATCTATATATCTCACAAGAGGAACTTCAAAAAAAGCAATCTGAAGGATCCTTTAAGTCAGAGGGTAGGAATGATATCCTTATGGATGCTACTAGAAAACGTGAACATCCAGGCCGTGTCAAGGGAGTTGGAGGAGCGGTGGTCATAAAGGATTACTTTGGAGCCCCTTCACACTGTTCCTCAAATGTGGTGACTAGAGATGAACTGGAGCGTATGTTAGCCACTGCGAGGGCGGAAGTAAGGGCTGAGGCAAAAGTATCATTTGATGCACTATTGGATGCCTAGTTAAGCAAGATGAAGGAGGAAGTGTATACCATGGTAAGCACAAGACAAGAGACCGATCCTCCCTAGGCATAATCGCTTAACCGAAATAAGCAGAGCACTAAAGAAAGTTGTTGCAATATTGGACAGTTATCAGAGGGTCCTGGAGAAGAAATTGTCGAGCCTTGTGACATTTTTTTCGAGGATCCTCTGAGATGGTTAGTTGTGTTAGAGCAAGCTTTTCACCCAAGAGAGGGGGTGAATTGGGTGATTACAAAATAATCGGAAGCTTAAATTCAATTTATAAAAACTTAAAGCACAGTTAATGAAAGGAAGAGATATCACCGAGATTCACACAGAGATTTATACTGGTTCGGTCTCAACCAATTGACCTATGCCCAGTCCTCAGAAATTCTTCTAAGCCTTTCACTATATCTTCCAAGATTCAGTGGGTTCTTGGCACCACAGTACAAACAGCAAGTTCCTCTAGATACTCGCTCCCCCTTACACAAGGTAATCTCAAATCCCTACTTAAGGTTCCTCAACCTTAAGTTATCTCTATTGGAAATGATTAAATATAACTGACAAATCTCTCTTAAAGAGTATGTAGATAAGAACTGAAGCACAGATGAAGAACTGAAGCTTTTGTGAAGATATTGCTTGTAGAGTAATCAGGCGTTTTTCTTTGTTGTGGTATTTTTTCGAATGGCTGGACATATATAATAGAAACTTTGAAGACTGTTGTAAATTTGTCCGGTGATTCAAAGATGCTTCTGACAAATGTAACAGCATTTGTCTTCCGTTACTTCTGAAGTTTTGCTGCTACCATGAATAGTTATCGTTTGAGTGGAGTGTTCAGTTACATGTCGAGTGATCTGAGCTTCACTGGAAGTGATTTGCAAAACAGTGAATTTTTCTTGAAGTGAATTTTCAATCACTGGAAGTGATTTGGCGCATCACTCAAGTGATTCAGAATCACTGGAAGTGATTTTCAAAACAGCAAATTTTTCTTGCAGTGATTTATCGATCACTGGAAGTGATTATGCGGATCACTCGAGTGATTTCACATATCACTCGAGTGATCTGTCATTTTTCCAAATCACTCGAGTGATTTCACATATCACTTGAGTGATCTGTCATTTTTCCAAATCACTCGAGTGATTTCAGTGATCACTCGAGTGATCTTGAATATCACTCGAGTGATTAACAAAATCACTCGAGTGATCTTGCACAGATCACCAGAATTACTTCCTTTGCTGATATTTAATCCATGAACATGATTTGTTATCATCAAAACATGAAATCTAACATTCTCCCCCTTTTTTATGATGACAAAACATATTATATGATCGAGTACAAAATTGATTTTTCTAGCAAACTTTACTTGATCTTTTTCAAAAATTCTGCAATAATTTTGATTAGCAATAACTAAGAGGAGTTTGTTTAAAAGATTAAGAGTTTTTGATCTTTTAGAAAATAAAGAATGTTAGTTCAATGTTAAAAAAAACATTGTAAGCAGAAATTAAACATGCACATATGAAGTAACTTCTTGCTTTTCTTGAAATCATTTTGGCAGTTGCAATACATTAAGATTTTCATGAGATCATGTTGGCTGCTGCAATCATAAACACAGATGCATTAATATTTTCATGAGATCATGTTGGCTGCTGCAATCATAAACACAGATGCATTAATATTTTCATGAGATCATATCATAAACGCATATGCCCATTAGATTAGAGTTAAGTACATGTCAGTTCTGAAAAGCATATTCAGATTACACAAGCTACACAATTTCATGACAAGTACTTGGAACTACAAAATAAAATACATATGAACCAAAAGAAAATACATATGATCATATCAGTTCTTCTCCCCCTTTTTGGCATCATCTAAAGGAGAGGTAGACGATGTAGATGCCTGAGTGGATGCAGAAGAAAAGAAGGAGGTAGGTGGAACAAATGGAATAATTGAAAGCTGTGCAGGAGACTGGAAGGAAAAAGTGGTAGAAGATGGCTCAAGAGGAGTGGTGGAAGTGGAGTGAGTAGGTCCTATAACCTTTGTGGTGGCTTCCTCAGCTACAATTTCCTCAGTATGAGAACTGGAAGTAGTGTGATGTGAAGAAGAAGATGGAGTCTGGAGAATAGGGTCAGTGTGTGGAATATCACCAGCAGGAATAGGGTCAGAGATAAAGGTTGTGGGAGGTGCGGGAGGAGTGTCTGAAGGAATAATGGGAGGAATGATGGGAGGATCAGAAAGTGAAATATCTGGAACTGAAGAGTCTGATGGAGGAGGTACATGTGAGGTGGTAGGTGGTAAGTCAGGGAAGGGGATATGAAGGTGAGTCCTGAGAGCATCATCAATCCTCTGAATTCTCTGTGTCTGCTCTGTCTGGCGCTCAAACAGAAGGTTGAAGTTATGATTCACTGCTGCCACTAAGACTGTAACTTGATTATTGACTTGATCAATCAGTTGAGCGTTAGACTTCTTCAACTGAGTGACTGCAGACTGGATGGCCTCCTGGATATATGTCTGAAGAGCAGCCTGAGTAAAAGAAGGACCATGAGAGACTGCTCTGGAGGACTGAGCCTCATCCATCTTAGAGGGTGAAGGATCCATCCTCTGAGGATCTCTCTGGCTTGCCTCAGGAGGTGGTGAATGGTGTCTCTGAGGCTGTGAAGATGCTCCAGCTGGAATGGTAATTCCCATCCGAGTGAGGTGAATTTTCCCAAACTTAGGAATCCTCACAATATCTCCCTTAGGTGTCAAATGCCAAATATTGTGCATGGAAAGAATGTAAGACACAAGCTGAGGATAGGGAATAGTAGTAGACCTGAAGGAGTGAAACCTGAACCTCTTCATTTCTTGAAAAATGAGTTCCCCCATATTTCTTCTTTCCCTTGTCATAAGAGATGCCATCATCTGAAGATCATTCCCTATGATATGAGTGAAGTTCTTTACCTTGTTAACCATGCTACGGGAGTAAATGTAGAACAAGGCTCTCTGGTCATTGGTAAGAGAGGCTGGGGAATTGGGTAAAGGCACACCAGGCTGTCCTGGTCTAAAGATATCAACTAGCTCATGAATATTAAAGACACGTGGAGGCTTCATAGGAACATCCTCTATCCCTAGATAGGTGTTGATAAGATCTCCAGACAGTAGAATTTTCTGATCTCTTATACTTGTTTCAATTCTCTCAGCAATGATGTTTCCCTGGTTATCTTTTACATCAGCAATTTTCATGTTACAGTAAAAGTATTTGACAACCAAAGGATTGTAGGACATTCTCAGTCTCAGCCAAGGTTCATATTGTTTCAGATAAGGGGTAAGATCAATATGAAATTTTTGTTTCAGTTCTTCCAAGTCAACCCACACAACAGGATAAAAGGTTCTCTTGGCAAAATGTGAGGCAAACACAATGGAGTTCAAAATGCTGAGATTACCGGTGTTATACCCAGGAGGAGGTTCAAGAAGTTCAGTAGTTTCTTCAGCCAGGGACTTAGAATGTCGACTACCAGTGGCTTGACTTGCATACTGTGACTTCTGAGGAATCGAGGCTGCTAAGATATTCACAACCCTTGTGATTTTCCTCTGCAAAGTGGACTCTTGGATGTCTGCTTCTCGCTGTTTTTCTTTCCCTTTCCCTTTCATACTGGTATGCGAACGGGTAGCCATTCCCGTTGGTTCCTCAATCCGAATTCCTTTGGGCCTTTGTCTGGGTGGATTAGGTTCTGGTTCAGAGGATGCTTTCGGCCTCTTAGACGGTGGTAAGGGAGGAGGAGATTGCCCAGGCCTTTTAGTTCTTGCCATGGGTACCGATGTTTGAAGAGACGAGAGATTTAACGCTGGGTAACTGTCGGAAATGAGAGACGAGATTATTACTGAAATGGACTTGCTTTAGAGGGGTTTTATCGGTTAAGGAGAGTAAAGAGGATTTCCGTTACTGGGTTCAAGAGGTTTCAGAGAATTTGAGAGGATTTCAGCGAATGGAGGTGACGGTTTGAAGGAAGTGAACAGTCGCGAGAGAGAAAACTGATATAACCAAGTTTTTAACATTCACTCGAGTGATTTTGGGTTTCACTCGAGTGAAATATAAAAATCACTCGAGTGAAGTCCAAAAAAACTTCACAGAATCTGAAATCACGCTGTAACTGCAAAATTTTTAATTAAAATACTTATGTGACTTACCTGTGACAAAATTATCAATTTAATTACTTAATTTACCTGTGATTGCAGTATTTCACTTTTCACTCACTCGAGTTGTTCTTTTATCATCACCCGAGTGTTTTCCTCTCTGTTTGTCCCTGTTATTTGAAGGTATTACAGAGCATCCTGTAAAACAACTTTGTACATACTCTGATGCTTAAGTTAGTAATGGGATCATCAAAACAATATGAAATCAACATTTATAAAGATTAAACAACTTACAATTCATTGGGATTTACCATTCCCAATTCCCTTCGTATATGCATGAATTGTTCTCGGGCAAGAGGTTTGGTGAAAATATTAGCTAATTGTAAGTGTGTAGGTATGAATAACACCTTGACATCTCTTTTCTGAATATGATCTCTAATGAAGTGATGTCTCACATCAATATGCTTGGTCCTTGAATGCTGTACAGGATTTTTCGCCAAGCTTATTGTACTAGTGTTGTCACAGTAAATAGGAATTTCTTTAAGATATATGCCAAGATCCTGAAGTTGCTGTTTTAGCCACAGTATTTGTGCACAACAGCTTGAGGCTGCTATGTATTCTGCTTCCGTTGAAGATAATGATACTGTAGTTTGTTTCTTACTGAATCAAGAAACAACTGCACCTCCAAGGAATTGACATTGCCCACTTGTGCTCTTCCTATATGTTTTATAGCCACCATGATCAGAGTCAGAATAGATAACTAAATATTCATTACCTCTTTTGGGATACCATATACCCAACTCTTTTGTGCCTGCCAGATATCTGAAAATTCGTTTCACTAATTCAGCATGTGACACTTTGGGGCATGACTGAAATCTTGCACATAGACCAACACTGAACTGAATATCAGGTCTGCTGGCTGTGAGATAGAGTAATGATCCAATCATTCCTTGATATTGAGTTATGTTGAAGTCAACTCCTTTTTCATCAGCATCCATCAGTACGATTGAACTCATAGGTGTATATGTACCATTAGCTTCATCCAATCCAAACTTCTTGAGCAATTCTTGAAGATATTTGGTCTGTGATATGAATATTCCATTCTTCCTTTGTTTAATTTGTAAACCCAGAAAGAAAGTCAATTCTCCCATCAATGACATTTCAAATTCTCCCTGCATTATCTCAGAGAATTCTTTACACAAAGAATCATTAGTAGCTCTAAATATAATATCATCAACATAAATCTGAACTACCAAAATATCATTTAGTTTTTGTTTTATAAATAAAGTTGTATCGACTTTTCCTCGAGTAAAACCAAATTCGATGAGAAATTTGCTCAACCTTCGTACCAGGCTCTAAGAGCTTGTTTCAAACCATATAAGGCTTTCTTGAGTTTGAAAACATGATTTGGTTTGGATACGTCTTCAAATCCCGGAGGTTGTTCTACATAAACTTCCTCCTTGATGTACCCATTTAAGAAAGCACTTTTCACATCCATTTGATATAATTTGAATCCTTTGATGCATGCAAAGGCTAAGAGTACTCGTATAGCTTCCAATCTTGCTACTGGAGCATATGTTTCCTCATAATCAATTCCTTCTTCCTGATTATAGCCTTTGGTAACCAATCTAGCCTTGTTTCTGATAATAGCTGCGGATTCATCAAGTTTGTTCTTGAATACCCATTTAGTGCCAATAACCGAGTGATCTTTAGGCCGGGGCACCAAATCCTAAACTTGATTTCTGTCAAATTGATTTAACTCTTCTTGCAATGCTAACACCCAATCATTATCTGATAGGGCTTCTTCAATGTTAGAAGGTTCCAATTGAGAAATGAATGCAGAAAAACTCACTTCTTTTAAAACTTTGTTTCTAGTTTTGACTCCTTCATTAACTCCACCTATCACTTGATCTAGAGGATGACTCTTGATGTATTTCCAGGCTCGAGGTTGATCTGGATTACTTAGTTCAACTTCTTTTTCAAAATTGTCAACCTCAAGATTTGGAGAGTTAATAGATGGTTGGTTTCTAGTTATCTCATCATCAAAGTTTTTACTAGAGGATACATATTCATCGAATACAACATGAATTGATTCTTCTACAACACATGTTCATTTATTAAAAACTCTAAATGCTTTACTTTGATTTGAATATCCTAGGAAAAGTCCCTCATCAGCCTTAGAATCAAACTTTCCAAGATTATCTTTACCGTTGTTATGAATAAAGCACTTACAGCCAAATATGTGTAGATGAGCGAGGTTTGGTTTCTGTCCCTTGTAAAGTTCATATGGTGTCTTTCCAAGTTTGGTTCTGACATATGCTCTATTTGAGATGTAGCATGAAGTGCTCATTGCGTCTGCCCAGAAGACTTGAGACACATTCTTTTCGTTGAGCATTGCTCTAGTCATATCTGTAAGAACTCTATTCTTCCTTTCCACGACACCATTCTGTTGTGGAGTTCTTGGTGCTAAAAAATTGTGATCGATGCCATTTGTATCACAATATTCTGTAAATGCTTGATTATCAAATTCTCCACCATGATCTGTCCTGATTCCTGCAATTGACATACCTTTCTCATTTTGCACTTTCTTGGCAAAGGCAATAAATTTACAAAGAGTTTCATCTTTGGATGACAGAAATATATTCCAGGTAAATCTAGAGAAATCATCAACAATAACAAATGTGTACAAGTTTCCACCGAGACTCTTAACTCTTGCTGGACCAATCAGATCCATATGCAATAGTTGAAGTGGTCTGTTAGTGGTAATTTTAGTTTTTGGTTTAAAGGAAGATTTAGTTTGCTTACCTCTTTGACAAGCATCACAGACTAAATCATTTTTGAAATTAACATTAGGTAGTCTAATTACCAAATCCTTTTTGAGTAACTTTCCTAATTGATGCATATTAACATGGGCAAGTCATTTATGCCAAAGCCAACTCTCATCAGTGTTACTCAGAAGGCAATTTTCAGAAATACTTTCATTCATATCTAGAGTATAGCAGTTACCTTCCCTTTTTGCCTTGAGTTTGGTCTTCAACTTTTTCTTTTCAATTTGCAGATCCTTCTTGCTGACTATCAGGCATTCTTCTGAATCAAATATTACCCAGTTGTCTTTATCCGTGCTTTGGCTTACACTTAATAGATTGTGACATAAGCCTTCAACGTAATATACGTCTTTGATTTTATCCTTGACTTCCCCAAGCCCTGCTATCCTTCCAGTTTGATTTCCTCCAAATTTCACCTTGCCACCTTCCTTAGGTACTAATGTGGTGAAGTTCTCAGGATCACCAGTCATATGTCTTGAACATCCACTATCTATATACCATTTGTTTGATTTGGATGTTCTGAGACAAACCTGCAGTTAAGGATAATTAAGTTTTAGGTACCCATATCTTTTTGGGTCCTTTTGGGTTAGTACAGATAACTTCTTGTTCATGAACCTTCTTAGGTATCCATTTATAGGTTCCTATAATTCCTTTCTTTTTATGAAAACATGAAGAAGTGTAATGTCATTTTCTATTGCAGTAATTACAATAAGCAAAAGGATTAGATGTGTGCACAGAACGTGTGAAATAACTTAGATAGGATTTACTTCATGTCTTCTTCTTACCTTTTCTTTTGTCTAGGTTCGGATCATATCCTATACCATACTTATCATTCACATGACGTTGTGCTTTTAAAATAACATTTAACATTTCACTTCGTTTTGTAAACTTTTCAAGAGTTTTAGTAAGATCAATATTTTTCTTTTCAAAAGACAAACACCTTTCGCAATCTCTATCCAAAGGGTTTTTAATTCTTTCTTCAAGAAATTTGTTTCTCTTTTTACAAGCAATCAAAGTATTAACAATTTTGACAAATTCAGAATGTAAAGCATCATATTCATTTTGTAATTCATCATATGTAGGGTCAGAATTCTTTACCTCCTCGTCTGTTTCTTTTTGAGCAACCAGGCATATATTGGCTATCTCCTCATTATCGCTTTCTTCATCTGAGGAGCTATCTCCCCATATTGCAGAAACAAATGCCTTCTTTCTGTTGAAGGATTTGAAGTTTCTCTTTTCTTTATTTTTCTGTAATAGCTCCGGACATTCTGATTTGATATGTCCAGGTTTACCACATTCATAGCAGATGATTTCCTTGGCGTCTCTTCTGCCACTTGTTCCACCTCTTTGTAAATTTCTGAATCCTTGGCCTTTATAGAATTTCTAGAATCTTCTGATCATCAGGCCTATTTCATCATCATCGATCTCCTCTTCTTCTTCTTGGTTTTCTGCCTTTGTTTTTGTCACACTCAGTGCAAGACTTTTCCTCCTCCTGTCGCCAACTTCTTCTAGTTCTCGTTTGAATTTTAGTTTACTTTCATATTCTGAAAGGCTTCCAAATAGAGAAGCTACAGACTGCATTGATTCTCCTTTGGCCTCCTCTATTGCTGTGACTTTTGCTTCCCATTCTTTGGAGAGTATGTTTAGTATTTTTCTTACTTGGACATTCTGATCATAGAATTTTCCAAGTGCTGCAAGTTGATTAACAATGTGAGTATATCTAAGTTCAAATTCAGCTATTGACTCACCTTCCTTCATACGAAGTAGATCAAACTCTATAGTTAGAGTATTGACTCGATTTTCTTTTATTCCAGATGTTCCTTCATGAGCTACTTCAAGTGCTTGCCACATTTTTTTAGCAGTCTGAAGAGTACAGATTCTGAAGTATTCTTTTTGACTTAGTGCACTCTGAATCATTAAAATTGCTTTGCTGTTGAGAGTCACTAGCCTTTTTTCATTGTCATCAAATTCTACTGGTGATTTAGGAACTTTTCAAGGTTCTTCAGTCTTTATAGGCACATAGTTTCCAGTTTCAATCACATCCCATAGTCCGTATTCTGTAGCCATTACGAATACACGGAACTTAGCTTTCCAGAAGGAAAAACATTCACCACTATAACCTGGTGGTCTAGTGATAGAAGCTCCGTCAGGAAGAATTGCTTCACCCATGCTTGCCATTAGATCCTTCTAAGGTTGTTAAACCTGAACTAGAAGACCTGCGCTCTGATACCAAATGTTAAAGCAAGCTTTTCACCCAAGAGGGGGGGTGAATTGGGTGATTACAAAATAATCGGAAGCTTAAATTCAATTTATAAAAACTTAAAGCACAGTTAATGAAAGGAAGAGATATCACCGAGATTCACACAGAGATTTATACTGGTTCGGTCTCAACCACTTGACCTACGTCCAGTCCTCAGAAATTCTTCTGAGCCTTTCACTATATCTTCCAAGATTCAGTGGGTTCTTGGCACCACAGTACAAACAGCAAGTTCCTCTAGATACTCGCTCCCCCTTACATAAGGTAATCTCAAATCCCTACTTAAGGTTCCTCAACCTTAAGTTATCTCTATTGGAAATGATTAAATATAACTGACAAATCTCTCTTAAAGAGTATGTAGATAAGAACTGAAGCACAGATGAAGAACTGAAGCTTTTGTGAAGATATTGCTTGTAGAGTAATCAGGCGTTTTTCTTCATTGTGGTATTTTTTCGAATGGCTGGACATATATAATAGAAACTTTGAAGACCGTTGTAAATTTGTCCGTTGATTCAAAGATGCTTCTGACAAATGTAACAGCATTTGTCTTCCGTTACTTCTGAAGTTCTGCTGCTACCATGAATAGTTGTCGTTTGAGTGGAGTGTTCAGTTACATGTCAAGTGCGTGATAGTGGAGTACAGCTGTAACACACTTATGAATATAACCGTTAAGAAATATTTGTATCTCAACAGACTGATATGGATCACTGGAAGTGTTTTATAAAAGAAACAGTAATAAGACCATCGAAAGTGATCTTGTTTTCGCAACTGAGTAGTAAAATGAAATACCATATGATTTTGATAGTAATTTGGAGAAATCAGTAATAATAGAATTTTACTAGCAAAATCAGTTGTTGTTTATGAAGGTAATAGCAAATGGATCATAGTGTATGTAGGAAAGTGTATACTGGAACAATAGATCATTATATGAGAAAATGCATTATCACTGGAAGTGAATATAATGTCATTGGGAGTGATTTTGAAAATGTTGAAACCTTCTGACAGTGATTGCTGGTTCACTGGAAGTGATATTGAAATTTTCATATTTCACTCGAGTGAATTTGGAATCACTGGAAGTGATTTTGTAAATAGTGATTTCTTCTTGGAGTGATTTCCAATTCACTGGAAGTAATTTGCAACTTTTGAAATATCACTCGAGTGATTCAAGATCACTGGAAGTGATTTGGTAAACAGTGAAATATTCTTGTAGTAATTTTGAATCCACTGGAAGTGATTTGCAACTTTTCAAACTTCACTCGAGTGATTCAAGATCACTGGAAGTGATTTGGCAAACAGTGAAATATTCTTGCAGTGATTTCCAATTCACTGGAAGTGATTCAGCGAAAATGCAACATCACTCGAGTGATTGAGGATCACTGGAAGTGATTTGAAAACTTTAGCGGATCACTCGAGTGATCTGAGCTTCACTGGAAGTGATTTGCAAAACAGTGAATTTTTCTTGAAGTGAATTTTCAATCACTGGAAGTGATTTGCCGCATTACTCGAGTGATTCAGAATCACACTGGAAGTGATTTGGCGTATCACTCGAGTGATTCAGAATCACTGGAAGTGATTTTCAAAACAGCAAATTTTTCTTGCAGTGATTTATCGATCACTGGAAGTGATTATGCGGATCACTCGAGTGATTTCACATATCACTCGAGTGATCTGTCATTTTTCCAAATCACTCGAGTGATTTCAGCGATCACTCGAGTGATCTTGAATATCACTCGAGTGATTAACAAAATCACTCAAGTGATCTTGCACAGATCACCAGAATTACTTCCTTTGCTGATATTTAATCCATGAACATGATTTGTTATCATCAAAACATGAAATCTAACAAGTTGCACGGGGAGTGTGCATAACCTGGGATCAACTGTTTACTACCAACAAATAACAGAGGATCAAGTTAGAGTGTCAGTTGAAGAGGTTATCATTACAGACGCACATGTCCCTATCCCTTTTGACGAGGTCAAGATTGTGAGTGATGCCCTGGGTACTTTCATATCATAACCAAAGAACCTTGTTTCTATTTGAGCTGAGGAATCCCCGATCAGAGCCTCAAGTCCAGCTCCCTTCACTCAGAAAGTTTCACAGCCTCCATTGAATGTCATGCAGCAAGTGATTTTGATGGCATACGATACATCTTTCCCAACTAGAAATTGGCCTATGGATTCAGTTGTTGGCAAGTCAGAGGCGACATGCTATATTGAAAGGGATGATTTAATATCCCTAGTCGCTCTTAGAGCACATCTTATGATTGCAATTGTCTAACTATTTTTAATGTAAGTATCTTCTTCAATTGGGAGTAAATATTTTAACAATTACGCCATTTAACTTTCATTTGTGTGCTTGCATTATTGTAGGTACATGAATCGTAGGTTGGTCTCCTCTGACAAAGCAATAAATTTGGATTCTTATGCCCAGTTCAAGTCCAAGAGAAAGGGACTACTGCTGCCATCAGACATAGATACTGATCATAAAGGCTTAGTAAAACAGAAACTGACTATTTCTTGACTCTGTTTGTGCATGGGTAAGAAAAAAATTTATTTTTCAAAACACATATAGTGTTTTATATTTTCTTAACATTCATCTCTTTTTTTAAGGGATCATTGGCAATTGGTTCTTTTATGCAAGGCTAGTTACACAGTCATCCTCATATGCTCTCTCCACTTAAAACCGGGGAGTGACTTGAAGAAGATCATGAACTCGTAAATTTTCTTGCATTAGTACCTTTTGTGTGCAAAGTTTGTATGCAAAATAAGTCATCTTTGTGATTTTGATGATAGGGCTATACAAACACCCTACAAGCTAAGTGTGGTAAGCATGTTTGTGACCTAAAAGACCCTACATGAATCACCCTAAATGTTAGCAAGTATTCGTTTTCTTTAAGATGTGTTCCATAAGCTATGCTTTTATTTTTACTTTGATGATGTCATGTTGTTTCTTAGAGCCGTAGGCAACCATCAGGGTCCAACTTATGTGGTCTTTATATTTTAAGGCAAATTTACAATATTATAAGCTTAGGCACAACTGATTTTACTGAAGAGGTAATAAATGTATATTTCAAAAAAATTTTATTACATTATTATTTTTAAGTTGTAAGTTATTTTTTTGTCTGGCTTCGGTGTTACATACATATATTTGATCTTGCTGATCCCTTTCCTGAAAAAGATATTGATTTCATCAGCAACTATTGTGTTGAATTCATCTATGAGCTTTTACAAGAATAGTAAGTTTTTTAATCCAATGTTGTTCTAATAATACTTATAGTTTTCATATCTAACTTGGTTTATATCTCTGCATCGGACAATTTCTAGGATATTGGGGATACTAGTTGGTTGCTGACATGAAATGTGAAGGATTGACTATTATAAATTTTCTTCCATTTTTTTCATTTTTCTATAAAACTTAGGAATATTTTGCACATAATAAGAAATTTGTCTTCCCCCTGCTTTTCTTTAGAAGTTTTGGGATTGAAAGTGCACAAAATTGATATTTTCCTTTTATCATTGTTAAATTATGGTTCATTCTTATATCGGTAGATTCAAATTGTGTTTTAAAATGCCTGATAATGATAAATTATTGATATTGTTGCTGAAAATTGAATGAAATGATAATGTGTTATCGGTAGTCATTAGAATTGAATGTATTGATTTTGGATGATTTTATTGATAATGTTGCTTCTGTGAAATGTGGGTGTAGTAATACTGCTGCCATTACTTCTGATTGTTAATATATATGTGTTGTTGCTTGTATGGAAAGGGGATTGTCATTGAAATTGCTTATTCACCTAGGCAAGGCTGAAACAAGAAAAACAATAAAAAAATTCATATTTTTAAGATCGGTTCTCTATAAAACCGGTCTTAAAAGTCATTACTTTTAAAACCAATTTTTAGGAAAATCGATCTTAAAAAGTCATGACATTAAGGCCTTTTTTAGTTAACAAACTTAATATCAAGCTTTTAGGACTGGTTTCGACCACAACCAGTCTTAAAATTCATGACTTTTAAGACCGATTTTTTAATCGGTCTAGACCGATTGTATCAAGACCTAATTCAAAACCGATCTAAAATATCTTTTTTAACTGGCATAAAAAGTGTTTTTTACAATAGTAGTAAAAGGGACCATAAAACTGCATTCCAAGAGTGTGACCACGCATCACATTCTTTTTTCCTTCTATCACCATATGTGGTTAATTAATCCTATTCTTGAGTATGGATTTTGTGGCTTGAATTTTGGGTCTTTAATTGGGAGTTCTTATTTAGTTTAGTCTTTTATTAATTATATGTAATTTATGATTTTTGTAGGTATAGGTTTTTAAATTCTATATTTGGGGCTTTGATTTTCGGTTGAATTTCATTGTGACTAAACCTTCGTAATTTAGTATTTGAAGTTATATTTCGAATTATATTCCAAGAGTTTGGTTATTTCATATTTTTATTCAAGATCTTGATTGATTATATGTTAACTCTTACTCTGAGCATATTGGTTGATTGTTCTTTGAAAAATTCATTTAAAATTTCAACATAAATCTACAAGCTAAGTGATACTTAAATAATTTTTTAAGAGATAATTGTAATAACTCAAATAATGGTTAAGAATTAAAAAATTAATAATATAAGATAATTTGTTATTAATATGAAAATATGAGTTTAATATGTGGTAAATGCATTTCTTATTTGATAATGTTGATTTTTTTAAATAAAAAAAATTGTTAACGCAACAAAGGAAACTAGAGAATAAGTGGAAGTTATCATATGAGTTGTTAAATATGATGCTTGGGGTTAAATTTTTGCCGTGTTAAAAGAGTGTTTCATTTTTTTTATACCATTATGAAATTACTGTAATGCTTTTAAAAAACACCACAGTAAATAAATAAATAAATAAATAAATAAATATCATATCATATCATATTAAATATACCCTTATTACTTCTCTCTTTCCCGATGGATGCATAGTGTAGAGACCATCAGATGTTCCCCCCCCCCCCCTTCTTTCTAGAGACTTCTCAAACACATTCACTTCCCTCTTTCCATCGTTCAATTGTTGTGGTGTGGGTGCATCCTCCTTCGCCCATTGCTATTTCGGACGCCATAATCACAAGATTCTCTTCCCCTCCGCCTTTTGTTCTGTGTATTGGGGGAGGCAGGGTGAGTGGGGTTAATTTATTCCTTCTACTTCCTCTCAACTGTGTCCGTATATATGGGTGCAAGCTTCAATCTCATTTATTTTGTTGTGATTTCTGAGTAGCTTTAACTTCTTGATTCTTCATCTCTAAAACTTGTCTCTGCCTCTCTATTTGGGTAACTGAGAACATATTCGTGTCCATCATATTTCTATTAATGGTATTAAGTCTAATATACATACCCTAAACATATTTATTATTATCATTATTAAAAATAAAAAGACTATTATCTTTTTTTTTTTTTTGGGTTTTGTGTCTTACACAGTTTAGTTTAGGAATTAAATAAGATTGACTCCACATAAGAGAATACTACTTAGGTTATGTCGTTATGTTGCATAATTTAATAATTAATTTGAGTGCTAACAACAAGCATGATCAAACATGCTCAATCTCTTGACAAAATTTGAAACTTTTCTTAAAAGTAAACAATTTCTAGGCAAAAAGAGAGCACATTAATTTATCATATAACAAGAACAATGACGATGATGTTTTTCTTTCGTACTTTGAAATTCATTGTAACTGAAAAGGATGGTACATCGTGAATGACTTGGGGAAAATTAAAATTGATACCCTTAATTGAAGGATGCTTAGAAACAATCATTTTAAGGTTTTGACATGTGCCGCCTCCAAAATCAACAAGTGTTGATATACCTTGGGACTCTAGAATATGGAGTTGATCTGCTCCTATGCTTTCAAAATCATTTCGTATATTTCCAGAATAATCCTGCTGATCTGCTCATGGTGACATGGGAAAAGTTGGCCATTGCTTCGTTGAAAGTACTGTTCCATGTTGGATCAGTCTTTGCGTATTGGTACATTGACATTCCATGAATTTTTCTGAACAAGTCACGGTCTTCCCCTGTTATTGCATCCTTAAAGTTGAGCCTTCATGCATACATCAGAAGGAGTCAATGAACAGGAATCAATATCAAAATATTTTGGGCCAAATTTTTTTTCCCCCTAGAATATCTCTTTTCTTGAAATTATTTTGGTCATGACTCATGACGGCAGAAAATGCTTAAGATAGGTGTGAAATTCTTAACTTCACTGCTAAAAACTCTTGCTCTCATTTGGAAATTGAACTATTTATACTTGGATTAAATTGTTGGAAATTGAAAATATAACTACTAAATTATTGGTTACTAAAAATTGGGCGAGCGAAAATGTCTAGTTGAGTATGAAATTTCTATGACTCCATTATTGAAAATCATTTCCGCTCAGTTCTTTATCTTTCATCTTGAAGAAAACAAGAGATTGTCCAAGCTTGCTGCTAGCTACAAACTAGGCTTCTTGTTTTAGCCCAGTTGCTTCATGCATTATGAACTCCACCACACTATCACCTTTCCACTTTTCAGTCAATGCTTCGCAGCATTGTATTTCAATATTTTAGGGACAAATACAAATAAATACCCATAATACAGAAAAACCAATTAAATGATCCAAATTTCACTAATGCTAAATTAGTTCAGAAGTTTCAAATTGGGATTCATAAATGTTATTAATTCACCACGATACCCCTCTCTGGTTCTTCCCTTTCGTTTCTTTCTCCGTAAACCATAGCCTTTTCACTCTTTCACTCTCCTCACGAGTTTTATGCCCTCATCACTCAAGTTGAGGGACCAAATATATTTACTGCTATAGGGTAATAATGAAACGTAGGAAACAGGCTTTTGAACCCATAAGAGTGAGAATATGGCTTCTTCTATATGGAAGATTGAACTTAGATTCATGAAGTACCAAACAAGGGACATTTAAAGCTTATAGGATGCTAAGAAAGGGTCAAATCAATGTTAGAAGTAGGCCTGTGATGACCTCCTCACTATGAAAAAAAAGATGATTTGTAATGGTGCATTTGTAGCGGTTAATAACCAACTTGCTACCAATTTGCAACGGTAAACTCCTGTCAAATGGCAGGTCGGGTAGAGTGAACTTTGTAGCGGTTCTCAAAACCATGTGTAGCAGTTATTTCAACACTAACCACTACAAATTTGATGCCAACTTGACCCTAGATGGTGTGAAGCTGGCACACCAATTGTGACAGTTTATTTTATAGCAGTTGTAGCGCGGATAGAGGACATGAAGTTTTTTAAGGAGGACGACCTAGGAAAGATGCATTCTATGCCATCATTCGCAAAAGTTTGAGAGAAAAGAGAGGTGCTATGTTAGGGCACAAAATTCTAGAGAGAGAAACTCGTGTTCTTGAAGATCCAAAGACACAAATAAATAGAGCTAATCCCTGCGACTCTTCTAATATATTCTTTCTCTAGATTTCTAGATTTCGAGTAGTCTCAAGATCCTGAGTTATAATCTTCTACTAATCCTCAAATCTCTTTTAGGCTCAACCAAAGTTATATTATAAACTCCGAGAGACTATCTAAGGAGTTCATAAGAATCTGTTATGGATCCATGATTAATCAGTTATGACATGAGTAACTTGAATTATTCTAAGAATTCTTAAAGATTTATAGCATTATTATTTGAGATTATGGGAGTTACCGACTAACTCTAAAGTCACATTTGTGTGATATATCGACCTTAGGAGCGGCTTGATCATCAAATCTACAGACTATGCGCTAGAATTGGTCCTTTTAGCAAAAAAGTAACTAGGGTTCTCCTATCTTTCTGGCTTCGATGACTTACGAGTCTTGAAAAAGCTTTAATTGAATGTAGTAAACCTTGGATAAGGAATTATATAAGAAATACCCATAAATTAGGTAGATGACTGGTGAAGTTTGTACAAAACTTCTTGTGGGACTCATAATTGATTTAAAGGACCTATCTTGGACTCATTACTCAACCAAAGAGCCTATCTTGGACTTGTGATTCAACTAATATCTTCATCTCAATGTAACTAAAGAAACTATCTTGGACTCATAACTAAACGAAAAACCTATCTTGCATATATGATTGAACTAAAGAACCGATCTTGGACTTAAAAGAACTACCTTGTTGAGTTTTATTATATACTCGGTGTTCTTTATGCTTGTAACTGGTTAATATATGTATGGAACATGTGAATCATACTTTTATATTTGGATATGCTTGTGATTACAAGTATTGAGTATGGGTATGTTGTATGTGGGCTAAGGATTAAACACAGGTACTTGTACTAGAGTCATGATGTTGTCAAAGAATATAATATTACGTACATTCTGACGATTGGGTACATGTGCATCGTACGTGAGGTTCTTACAGATAAGGGTATGGCTCTCACAAACTTGAACTTTTATATTTTGAATTAGAGGGAGCACTTTTTTTAGTTATGTTTATATTTAATTTTGGAGTTACTCTCTTCAGGGTTTATCACCGGACTGTGCCTCCAACTTTGTCTCGCAAATCCTCTCTCTACCTCCTGGGATTTTCTTGTTCTTGTGTATACCTCTCAGAGCGCTCTGTGTAGCTGAGAGGGCCTACATTTCATGTAATTTTCTCTTTCTTTTTGTTTTGTGCTAGTATGTGACTTTATTTTTCTGTGTCCTACACAAACTAATGGTCAGAAATGTAGTGCACACTTTCCATTAAAGTCGTTCTAGATTTAGATTGTGATAAGAAACTCATAAAGCTTGGCGGCACATTTGAATCCATTAATGGACTATATTATTTGTGACCCTAATAGCTCATGAAGATGCCAATGAGAAAATTTGTGTTTAGGAGCAAATTCCGTATATGATTGAACAATTGTTATGTTATGGGTGAACATAACCCCTGATTTTAGCTTTCCACAAATTTAACAGAACTCAGGATTGAGTAACATCAAATAAACCCAAAAAAAAAAAAAAACCGCATCCATTTAAGTTTTACAGTTCCATCAGTGATCAAAGTCTGGAACGAGGCAAGTTTATTATGAAATCGGACGTATGCAAAGAAAAACAGGTCTCTTTCGAGGAACTAATGTGAGGCTTAGGCCAAGCACCAGCAGAAGTCCCCGAGTCATTCATTCCTTCTTTCCTATTACATGCGGCATATTATAGATGCCTTGTCCCTGAATAAAAGTGGTCAAAAAATAGCATTAAAAAGATATATATTTCTAGAAAGTCAATATTAAAGATTTCATGATAACAAATCGAGGTCATACGTAAATTCTAACTATAAACTTACAATCATGTAGATTGAAGCTCCAGCCAATGCAAGTGGTGTCAAACCTCTTAACATTTCGATATTCGCAGAGTAATAAGCATAAAGTTCCACAAGACATACATAAATAGCGGAAACATTACTGACATTAACTTCAAGTTTACATTACAGGAGAATTCCCGTAGGGTTTGAAAATATACACAAATGTACAAAACGTTCATAAATAGCAAAAAGTGTAAGTATAAATAACTATTACAGCAACAGAGAGCTCCGGGTCCCTAAACACTAGGAGCCACCGTCTTGCATTTCGAGCCACCTGCTTCAGCTGTAAGGTTTGTATTTTGGAAAAAGAATCGAATCTCAGTAGCAACATGCTTACAAACATATAGAATGTGAAAATGGATATGCAATGTCATGTTATATAAGATGATCAAACGTTATGTGTACACTTGCCCAAGGTCAAACTACATGTTTGTCCTTGGTCAACTTAGTGGCCTTGTTGGGTCCTTGACCACAACATGGCAAATTGGTGTGTCTAGGACACTAACTCATGTTACAAAGAATGACTTTAACATACATATAATCACATAAGATATATAAGAAGTTACTACCTGAATCTTTTCCAAACTTGCACGTTTGTCCTACTTTTGGATTTTGGCTCGGGCTATGTCCAATTCCTATCATCATTAAAGTTACAAGTAATTGGTTACTACTTGTAGCATTATCGTCTTTAAATAGTATGCTACTAGTTATTTAATGCAGTTACAACATGTTCTGCACAATACAACTCTGTACAATGCAATTTCACTGTTTTCAAAAAATAACATCTTGGTTAGCCAATTTTGGAAATTCATACTTAATTCTACAAAAATCCAATTTGACTAATTCCAAAGCTAAAACGAAGCTCTTTAAATTTAATTTTGAGGAAAAATAGTTAGGTTTTCTCACTGTAACCATATAATTCCCAGTAATTCATCAAACATCACTGATCCAGATAGCATTCCAGAAAACATGGCATAACTTCAAAAAGTAATATCTCTCAATATACTTGTCCAAAAATGACAAAATATCTATCAAATTAAAGCTCTATATCTCTACTTTAATTATGGAAAGTTTCAAAAGTTTTGGACAAGGTTTGTTTAATGAAACACCACGCACACTACCACTGCTCCAGACAAGACAGAACCAATATATGTACACACAAACTTCATAAATTTCCAAATTGTCATACAACCATCCAAAAATCATGAACACTTGCATACCTACACACTTTTGCTTTCTAAAGCCAATGGAATTATAAAAATTACCAAATTCTTACTCTTTCCTCACGTCACCCACATAACAGAAAGTTAGGGTTTCTAGGAGCAACTTATTGTTTCTTTATTTTCTCTTGCTTAATCACTTTCTTTCTACTTCCAATCACATGATTAGCTATTTAAACACTAAATGGGAATATTTAGAGGAAATTTTGGCAGTATTTCCCCATGATTATGCTTCAGCCCATAATTGCAAAACAAGAGAAAAGCAAATACCACCAACAACAATACAACAACTTGATACAAGACAAGAGGATTAAGTTTTGGTGATTACCTCTTAATTTCTTGTGATTTCTCTCTCTAAAATGTCTCAGACCTCTCTCTCTAAACCTCTGATTAACCTTGCTAATCATGGTATTTAAAGACGAGAAGAGGTTAGTAGAGGTTCCTACATGATTTGGAAGCAAAATCTTCAAATATTTATGGTTCTTACCTTAATTTTTGGATAACCCTAGCCTTTGGTATGCTTTAACATATGTGACATTTTGATTAGTCCACATATTGATTTTTTGCTTAATATCATGAAATATAATTTTCATTCCCTTTTCTCTCTTATCTGCCGAAATTTAATGAGAATTAAGAGATTATATATATTTCTCCATCTCTTCCATTTGTTGACCAAAAAGGTGTACATTGCTTCCAAAATTTCCTAATCAAAGTTTCACAAGTTTGCTTTTTGCTTTGACTTGCTTGTCTTACTTAATATGACCAACCATATGTATATGTTTTTCTTGATATTCCCTTTATGGCTAAAAATATAGGGAAAATTAATTCCTATTTGTTTTGTGGTAAAATTACCGTTTTACCCCTACATTTTATGATTTATCAAAATAAATCATTTCTCGCTCATTCCTTTGGTTTAGCCTAATTTTTGACACTTGATAGAAACCATTATTTGTGTCATTTTATACTCAAATTTTGGTTACAATATTAGGCCTTTAAATGGACATTAGTTGCTCCTTTGTATCCTTACTTGACCAAGTTGTGTGTCCGACAATTGGAATTTTCCGTAAATTGTTGCACACCGCAATTCACCATTTTGTTCCATTAGATGTAATGATTACATAGGAGGAATATTGATGATTAGAAATGAGATGTTACAAGTGGTATTGAGACAGAGGTGATCTTGTCGTATGGCCCTTTCAAGTATGCGGGCTTATGTATGCTCTAAAGATATCATCCTCCACAACAATAACATAGTGGTTCCTCTTATAATGCTTTTCACATCTTTTGGGAAAACTATTTTTGAAGTTCCTTGTAGTTTCCTTCAATTTTTTAATATGGGGAAAAACACAGGCACTAAATTAAAAATTGAAGAAAACTATGAGTACTTCAAGAATGGTTCTTGCTTTGTGTGTGTGTGTGTGTGTGTTGGGGGGGTGTTTGTTTTGTTGAAACAAGCAACTTTTGGGTCATGCCTTTCTTTCTTCACTCTCTAACAGACAGAAAAAATTAAACAAGTGTTTGGTCTGCCAAATGCATACAGCCAGAAATGAACGAGTAATTAAGGTTCAATAATTTTGGACTATAAAGCACCGATGTAATAACTTACACACATTGATCCAAAGTTTTTCACATAAAGGGTATTCAACTTGATATGGTATTGTTTGACATTTCAACACCCCACCGAAAGGAAAGATAATAATTAATAACACAATATATTACAAAAGCTTTACACATATAGTGCTGCAGGCTACAACTATTCTGGAATCAAACAAACTAGTTACTTGCATTAATAAAATACCTTTAACGAAAAGAGTAAACACTGAAACAGGGTTCCCTAACCTGGAAGGATGCTTCATTCAAGATATACCCTTGCCTGCCCTGGGCTCAGGCTCTATTAGATTCATACTCCCCAACAGTAAATTTAATGTGCATAATTCAAAACTATGTTTCTGCACACTTATCAACCGTCCTTCCAGGAAGGGGAAAAAAATACATTTCCAGTTCATTCACATGATGCTTTAAATCATATCTGGCGTTAATGACAAACTATTTAAGGAGATGACAAACAAACAAATAAATCTATAAAAACAATATCAATGTACATGCTTAGAAATGCTGCCCCAAAGTCCAACAGAAAAAAAAAATCCGTTTGGCCTGAAACTAAATGCAAGATTAAATTAAAAAGAAAGACCAACAAAAAAAAATACATACTTATGGTTCAACAACTATCAAAACACATAATTTTATTAAACAACAATATCATTTTTAGTGAAAAACCACAATCTAATTACAAACATCTCCCATTGCTTCTTTGAGAGAATGCAATTATCACAATTTCCCACAACCAAGATTCGGGAGGCATGGTACTAAAATCTTCTATAATCTAATTCTTGTTAGGTTAGATAAAGAACCAAACAGCTCAAATCTGTTTAATTTGGAAATATGGAAATATTCATGACTACCAGAACGTCAAGTTTTCTCACTTTCTTCACAAAATTTGGTATTGTGTAATTGCGACTTTGAAGATTTAAAATCAAGACCTTTGCTCCATCAGGTTTGATGTTGCACCAATCTGTAATAGAGGTGTCATCTGCAAAAGCATACACGGCATCAGGTATAGAAGAGGAAGAATGACAGCATTGGCAGGGAACCAAAGTCTTATAAGAAAATTTCATTTTCTATATGTCCACTCATGATTTACCCTCACATACACACAGAGGGAAGGAGGGAGAGACATACTTGCATATATAGATAATGAGTGAGTAATAGCTTGTTACTGCTTCTGTTCCATCCACCATCCAAATAATAAAGAGGAAATACGGGTAATGGCCCCTTGTTGATTTTGCTCCATCCACCATCCAAATAATAGTGAGCAGACTCGGGCAATTACCCCTTGCTACTTCTGCTCTGGCCACCAATTTCACTAAAGTCCATAATTAACCTGAAAAATAGTAACAGAAAAACAATTTAGCAAATACCTGAAAATAACAACTATAATTAATTAGATTGACATTCCTCTGAATTTTCAAAGAAAAGCAAAGAAGATGGTTAGGGCCCTCATGTTGCCAAACTAGACCCTCTAAAATCCATATCACGTCGATCCAAACAGGGGAAGGAGAAGAGAATTTGGCAGCTACGGCACCCACAGTGGTGGACTGAGCTTTGCACGCATATGATGACCACACAGTATATATTTATCACCACATTCGAGTCAGGTGCTTTTATGATACAAAGCCTGTGAGATCAAAACAAAATATCCCCACTAGCGACTGCATCAGATACCTGTGAGGAAGGAGGAGTGTTTTTTGGTGGCGATGAGATGGAAGCAAACTTTAATGAACTTAGTGCTACAGAATAGGCATGTTGTGATGAAGGGAGAAGTTTTTTTTGTGGAGGATACAGAGATGAAAAAATGGGTTGGAATTCTGGGAAAGAAAATTGAAAAGGGTGAGAGAGAATAACTATCGTTGCAACAAAGAAGCAAGAAGAGAAGCTATATGCCTCAGGAAGGGAAGGGAAGGGAAAAGTGAAAAATAAATGAGAGGGAAGGGATTGTAAAATAGGAGGGAGTTTCAAATTTCAAAATTAGAATATGGGACTCTATTCACGGAGCTCAGAGCATTAAAGTTGGTACTGTTCATTTGAACTGTAAAAGTAGAAGGAGCCACCAAACATTCATAGTGCCTGTTTAGAATCACATTTTCACCCTAAAAAAGCCCATTAGAAATGTAAAAACCCATTTACATTGAATAGATGTGTTTGGGATCCCATTAAAATTTAATGAGCTTTTTATATAAAAGCTCTTTTTTTCTAAAGCTCTCAAAACTTGCTTCAGATGTCTAAAAGCTCTTTTTACCTCATTAATTCTGACCGTTGCATCATTATTAAATGCAATTTAAAATGTCCACCTCACAGCTGTTTATCTCTTAACACACATACAGACATACTTACTGAAACCCCTTCAACCCTGTTTTTAACCATTTCCTTCGAAACCATTTCCTTCTCAGCCGGTGGGTGTCGCGGAGGTTGGAGTAGCTCGCCGGCGGTGCTGGGTGTCGACGTTCGGCTAATCTGTTCGTCCGGTTCTTCTTTCCTTCCTAGATCTGATAGACAAGGTAAGGATCTGCTATTCCTTTGGTATATTGCTGATGGATTTGCTCTCCTTTCTCTTTTTTCATTGTGTTTTTAAGCATCTTGGGTTTGTCTCTCAGCTGAGATATCAGTCCCCCGCCAACTTTGTATTCTTCTTCATCCCCCATCAAAAACAACCGCTGGTCTGGACCTGAAGCCATGGGTACATCGACAGCCAATAACTTGATATCATACTGCATGGATAGATTACAGCAAAAACTACATACATCACTTCACATTTCCTCTAGTTCTAGGAAAATTTCCACCACTAATTTAAAGGACAGACTTTCGTTGGAAAAAATTATAAGGATTTTTGGTTTTTTTTGGGGGGGGATGCTGACAAAAAATATTAGTTTGTAATTATCTTGACATTTTAAGCTATATCTTATTGGTTGCTCTGGGTTAACAAAATGAGTTTGTTCTTTTTAAACCTTTGATTGGATCTTTCAGTGGCTTCCATGATTTGTAATATATCATAAGAATTTGGATCAACGTTCGTGAAATGAGAATCTGTATGACTTAGTAGATCTTGGTGGCCTATAGATATTTGAGCCTTATTTTTGGTTCTGATCTCCAGTCCTCCTGCAGTTTATGTTTCTGTCTCACCGATTTGTCCCTAAATTTGCGATCTTCAACCATCTGCTTTCATTGGATTGGTTATTTTGTCCTCAGCTGTTGCTGAATAATTTGTTTGCGACCATGCGTGTCTATTATTAAATAGATAGTAGATAATAACGCTTGAAGAAATTTATTTGTTATTTGTTTTCATGATTCCTCTATCTGACCCTGTCACTGACTTCTTTTTCTCCAGTATGCAATATGCCTAGTGTATTATTCTTGTATTGAGACATGTAGACGTAATTGCCTTCAATACAGGCGCCTTCCAGTTTAAGAGTTAGAGTTGTTTCCTGACATCTTTATTAGCATAAACCTCAATAAGCATCCATGAAGCGTGCAAGTATTTCTATAGAGTATACTCTATTATTGAATTTGCTATTTCTTGCTTGTTTTGAATATCCTCATGGCTCATCATTATTCTGATTCCAACACACATTTTTCCCCTTTGGTTGATTGAATCTATACAGTTAAGTTATATTCCTCCTGAGCTCCCAGGAACTAACCTAGAAGTTATGACATTATAATATGTGCTTTGGTTATGTGAGACCTAAAGAATCTTTCCCAGCATTGAGTGAAGGGTTATATAAACCCAATTTACCAAAGAAAATAAGAGAATTGAGAAAATAATTAGTAGAAACATGGTGTTGTTGAATATTGGTGGGTTTTTTTTGTCCTTTGCTTCTTTCTTCTTCATCATCCATTTTTTATTTTTGATTTTTTTGTGTTAGGACCAGCAGGGGCCTCTGATTATAGATTCAAAAATGGTTCCTTTTTCAGAACTGAAAATAGAGTATGGAAGTCCCTTAAAGCTATTGTGACAGTGGCCTAGCACCGGACAGGGCCTTTTATGATATATAAAAGGAATACTTATAATGGCAAAAAATAAAAAATAAAAGGAGTACTTATTATTATTCCATAGTATTCATATTTTATAGTTTTTACATAGTAGTAATTCTCTCATTTTTTATTGGCAAAAAAAATTCTCATTTTTCAAGGAAGTTCTCTGTGCATATTGGGTTTGTTTAACCATGTAAGGAAGTTCTTTAACAAAAAAAAATAATAGTTACTGGCCTGCTTCAAAATTAATTATTGCTGCAGGGGATATTATATTTGGTTTGAAATAAATAATTTCAGCATATAATAATGCAAATTTGCATTATAGAGTATATCGTATCTCACTTTTTCCCCTCCTCTCTTGTTTGTCCCTGTTGAAGTTTTCTCCAAGGTGGTGGATATAAGTGTTATGTATCATATTTAATATTTATTTCAATTGGCATAGAAATCTGAACAAGGGAAAGGATGAAGCAGCGTGGGATGTAAGTTCTACTGCGATTTTCATTGACCTGTGTGTTGAGCAAATATATAACAATGAACGACAAGGATCTGCATTCACGAAGGATGGGTGGAAACACATTGTGGCCGGGTTTAATGAAAAAACTGGAAAGTCATATGACAGGAAACAATTGAAAAATCGGTTAGATAGTTTAAAGATACAATGGAAGGTGTGGGACAAGTTGTTCTCAAAAGAGACTGGTATATCGTATGACCCTACAAGGCATATGGTGAATGCCGATGATGACTGGTGGGAGAAGAAAATAAAGGTAAAAAATTTGTGATTTTTTTTATTATCATTATGATTTGTGATATCAACATTATTGTTGTTGTTGTTATTATTATTATTATTTTAGATGCGTCATTAATTTTTGTAATTGTATGTATTCAGGAGAATCCAGAGTATGCAAAGTATAGATACAAAGGGATCATGTTCGTGAGAGAATTAGACATCCTATTTAAGGGTGTGATGGCATCTGGAGAAAAAATGTTCACACCAATTTTTTCACAGTAGATGTCACAGGGTCGCGATGATGACGATGTGTATAGACCCACAATAGACCTAGAAGAAGGTTCAGGAGATAGTGAAGAAGATCTTGGATCTCCTACTATTGGAGCTAGTATGGGAGTGACAGCTGATCTTGAAGGGATTAACTTGACATCAAATACTCCACCTAGTGCGCCTAGTGCTTCAGAAGTCAGCGGGAAGAGAAAAAGAGCTAAATGGTCGAGTCAAGGATCAAGGAAAAAACAGCAAACTCGAAAACAATAGCAGATGCAATTAGTAGAATAGCCGACGCATCTGAGGACAAAGTAGAAGCATTAAAAAAGCTTTCAACGACTGATCTATAAATGAGCGATGTCGTCAAAGAATTACGGACCATTCCAGAAGTTGCTACAGACATGGACTTCTGTCTCCGCTGTTGTAACATGATGATGCACCCTGTTGCTCGCGACATGTATGTTGGGTTAAAGGATGATAAAAATATCTTACTAGAATGGTTGCGCCTACATGCCTACAGTACCCTTGAATTTCAGAAACCCCCACCAACGCACTGAACTCTAATTATTGTAGTTGTTAAAACTTCATTATGTATAACTTGCTTATTTTAGAGGATAGAACTTTATTTTATATCACTCGTGAATGTTATTAACCTCTGCTATATGACATTGAATTTCTATTTGCACGGTGTTAAAATTTTACTTGTTTTCATAAAATCATGGCATAGGTTGCATCGTTAATGGCAAGTTCAAGTAGAACGGGGGAAGCAGGATCGTCTCGTGCAGATAGAAGGAAACAACTCATATCTCTAATAGATCAAGAGATAACAGAGGATGAGCAGGTGGCTGCCTTGATAGCTCAATATGTCATGCCACATGTTTGCAAAGAACCACGTAGAACTAGTAAGCAAACAGGTGCACAGTGGGTGCAAGAGGTACTCGAAGGCCATGATACAGTTTGCCATGAGAATTTCCGCGTGGAAAAGCATGTCTTCCATATCTTATGCTCCAAATTGGTAAAATATGGGTTACGAACGACTACGTACATTGGAATACAAGAAATGGTTGCCATATTCCTATATACAGTCGGACATGCACAAGGAAACAGAATTTTACAAGACCGATTTCAACATTCTGGAGAAACTGTTCACAGGATCTTCCACATGGTTTTAGATGCTTGTGTGAACCTATCGGCAGAAATGATCGAACCACTTGATCCCAACTTCTGTGATTGTCACCCAAAAATCTCCAGCAATCGGCGATATTTCCCATTTTTTAAGGATGCAATAAGAGCAATTGATGAAACTCATATTAAGTGTGTGATAGCCAGTCTGAGCAAGACAAATATATCGGTAGAAAGGGATATCCAACACAAAACATTATGGCTGTATGTGATTAGGACATGTGCTTCACTTTTGTGTTGGCAGGGTGGGAGGGAACCGCACATGATGCCCGTATCTTCCAAACTACTATCTCTACTCCATCTATGAAATTCCCCCATCCACCTGAAGGTATCTCTTCAACACTTTTTAGTTATGTGGTTTTTTTTGTTTGCTATAATTTTACTAAGTTGAACAAAATTGTGTATTTACCAGGAAAATATTATTTGGTCGATGCTGGCTATCCAACACCAATTGGATATCTTGGTCCATATAGACGTGAACGTTATCACATTCCAGAGTTTAGGCGACAATACGGATTTACAAGTGAGAAGGAGATGTTCAATTATTATCATTCAAGATTGAGGACCACTATCGAAAGGACATTTGGAGTATGGAAGAATAGATTTCAACTCTTAGGGGAAATGAAGTCATATAGCTTTGAAACACAAGTCCGCATTGTTTGTGCAATAATGGGGATACATAATCTTATCCGTAAAAATTCCCAAACAGATAGGGATTTTCGACAAGCTGAAAGCGGAAATGTAAGTATTGAAGGTAATAATGATCCGGTTGATGCTGCATCTACATCAACTATTCGTACATTATCTTCAACACACATGAATCATGTTCGTGACATGATCAAAGATGAACTTTCCAGGAGTAGGGGTAGATGATCCAATTCATGTATCACATTCTGATTGAAATATATATTTATCCTTTTTTTTAATTAAGTGTTTTAGTGTATTTTTCTTGTTTTTCAATAATTATTAAACTTTTTTCATTTTTAAAAATTTTATTCACATTTTTTAACATCAATTATAACAATATGTACACAAATAAAATATATGTAGTATTCAACAATGTTCATGCCCTTTTCAGTCATTTTTCATCCAAACAGGCTTTTTAAAAGCCAATCCAAACAGGTTTGTGCATTAAAAAAAAGTCACTTCTCCCACCGCCAATCCAAACACAAATCACATTTACAATCTGACTTTTTTTCAAATGGGCTTCTGTAAAAGCCCCATTAAAAAAAAAGCCATTTTTTCAAAGTGTTTCCAAACAGGCCCATAAGCGGCAGTAAAATATGGGACCCACTCAGCACACACAACTATAGGCATAGCATCCTGACTCGAATGTTGTATATGTAGATGGAAAATTTTGAAAATATACATAAGTAGATCACCAGATGTTGTATTGGGACCCACTCACAACTATAGGCACACACAACTACATGCATATTAGTGAAGGGTGGAGTGAGATGGTTATATGCAGCTGTGGCACGCATCACTGTTCATATAAACAGTGAAATGTGAGAGAAGCTGCCTAACTACATGGTTTAGCTAGCTTAATTGTCATATAAGGCTCGTTTGGATTACTTTATGGAAGCTCCATAAGTGCTTATAAATCGTGATTCACAGAATACGAAGTAACTTTTACGGTTTACGAAGTTGCTTTTACGGTCTACGAGGTAAATATGTGGAGGAGATTTATCTCGATTTAAGTAAATCGGGCTTATAAAATAAGCCCGATTATAAATAGAATTTCCAACACAAGCTAATAGATTACTATTTTAAAGGGATGTTCTTCCATTTTAATTTCTGGGAAATTGGGTAGGTGCCGGGAGTAAATCATGTCTACAATGAATGGAATTGAGGGCACGTAACATACTCCCAGTTATGGTGAGTTGTTGGGCACGATTTACCTATTGATGAATTTAAAGAGTTATACTCTTTTATTAACATTTTAGAAACGTTCTTTTGCAGTTTATTTAACTTTAATTTACTTTCTAATGCTTTATTTTGGTAGTTTTCTTTTATAACCATGCCTTATTTTTTTTAAGGTAGGTAGTTTTCTGTTTAGCATGTAGTATACTTCTTTTATAACCATGAACTATATAACCTGCTTGAACTACCTATTTGATGCTATACATTCTGATATATAGTTGTAATAAAAGGATAGAGTTAGTTAATGAGTTCTTAGGTCTATAAATAAGAGGGATTGGGTAGTCTCTAATCAGGCTAAGAGATCTCCCTGGTCTATGTTTCCCATTCTAATTCTCCCTCTTTCTCTCCCGTTTCCTATTTTTCTTTTATATCATATTCATTTGTATATATTTGAAACCTAATTTTTATTTGACTTCCTTTTCAAACTTTTAACTTATTATTTGTCTTCGTATCTTTCTTTTAGTTTTTTTCTTTTTTTTATATTATTCAACTTTTGGCTCTCTCTCTCTCTCACTGTGTGGATTATTATATTGGGAGGTTGAGTTCTTCGAAGATTCCCAAATTATTCTTGTAATTTCTTTGCTCTCAACCCAAGCCCTTTTGCCAGTGTCATATTGAATGCAGCACCTCTCTTTAGTTTCACCTGATTGAAAACTTTGCTTCTGGTATCAAGAGTCTAACAATGGAAGCTTCCCATAACTTAATCTTACCCACAAGGAAGTAGGTGGTTCTTTCTACATAGTACGGGAGATTGTACAAGATATTATGCAAAAGAACAGTGTGTTGGGTCCTGCTAATTTCACTTTAGAGGAGCATCCCTCTAACCAGGTTTTGGAACAAGCTCTGTTACGCTCAATTGTTGTTGATCCTAATACTTACTTTACTATATCTCCAAATGAAAACCACCATGTGCATAGCAATCTTCAAGATACGAGTGACAAAATGCTTTCTGGGCAGCATACTAGAGTTGAGGGTGAGTTTTCTGGCAATGGTAATGCACTCAATGGTAGCCAGGTGAATGTAAGAAACAAGGAATTCAATGAAGCATATGAAAATGGAAATGTAACTAATGGTAGATGAGACAAACAAGGAATTGGTTGGAGCATTTTAGCAAAGGAAATCTCATCCACAGTAGCCATGTAGATGAAACAAACAAGGAATCTGTTGAAGCAAGTACTCCTGACTTTCAAGTCAGTGAGTCTTTGGCAACCCCGGAGGATGTTACACAAAATTGGGCAATGCCTAAAACTAATTTCAGCCCTGTCACTGCCGACGTGGTCATAGAGACATTTCGATTAAGGTTTGTTACAAGCTCAGCCATTGGAATAAAAAGTTCTGGAGAATTTAGAGGCATCACCAACAACAACAACAACAATAAAGCCTTTATCCCACTAGGTGGGGTCGGCTACATGGATCGCACGACGCCATTGTGCTCTATCAAAGACCATAGATTTCGATATATTATTAATTAAAAGGTCTCTCTCAATTTAGAGGCATCACCAATTATCCGAAAATGAAACAAAAAACTTTCGCTTGCATATAGGCAAGAAAAGGTCAGAACTAGAGAGTGTTGAGTTGATGAAGAATTCTAATTTATATGATGGGAAGTCTGTGGGTAACCTTGGAAATATATCCGCCTCTGATAATGAGGAGGATGGAAAAAATGTTGGAAATATTTCTGTCAAGAACACAATTCAGGCAGCTCTAGAAGAACATGCTGCCCATGACAATGAAATATGTGCTGACCCTCCAGTTAAAGCACCTGATCAAAGCAATATTTTGACTGTTGAAGTCATTGAGCAAAATCAAAAAATATATGGTGCCAAGGTTAGTTTTCTATATTTTTAAAATGTTAAACTTTGATCAGTGAGATGCACTTAAATATTCTCTAGGCTTTGTTTTTCTTTTTGATCTTGTGTTATAGGGACAGAAGTGAGATTTATGTTATACTTAAATATATTATTTACTAAAAAGAATTATTTAATTCACTTTTGACTGGTGATTTAGGCATGCCTAGTACTGTCTGCATGATTTAGTACCTAAAACTAGTAAATTATGTTGACTGTCTTGGTTCAGATTTCTGGTACAATAACATTTCGATATAGCATATGCTTATGTTTTCATTGCATATTCTGCATATCAGATCTTCCTAACGATTTTCCTCCTTTTAGTATTATTAACAATCATTGATAATTGTGACCACTTTTAGTTGTAAAAAACAAGGAACAAAAAACCGGACCGGTCAATAAACTAGTCACGGCACAGGTTCAAAGGTCAATGGTTCAACCGGGGTTAAACTGGTGGTCGAGTCGGTCATATTAAAATATTATAATTTAATTGACAATAACAAAATAACCATAATTCATAATTCATTATTAACAATAAGTTAGTTCATCAAAGTTCAATTAAAATCCATACTAACATCAAAATATAGTTAAAACATGACAATGTCAATTATCATTCATCAAACAACTAAGAGGCAAGAACTAACATCAGAATAGTCAAAAGATACCAATTTAAATCATCAAGCTCTACAACTCATCAAGGGGATCTATTGGAGATGAGTCATTAGGAGGTGGATTGAGGAAAGAGTAAGAAGTAACAATATCTTCAGGCAAAGCCGAGGGATCAAGAGCGTCCATATCTTCGTTACCTACGCATATACACGACAATAATATCAATGATTATATGTAACACATAATTATATGGATGGATAATAAATTAGTAAGAGAATATTAATAGCACATATAAACCTTCATTAACCCTATCCAGAGTAGATGAATGTGCAATACCTTCACTACCAAGAAGTCCTTCAAGATTTTCTACATCTTCATTATTAAATTATGGAATGAGATCTTCTTCAGTCACTCAAAAATCAACCTCATCAATAGACTCATAGTCAATAGAATCATAACTTGTCTGCTTTTTCTTCAATTCAGTCCTTCAAATTTCAATGACATATAATTTCAATTAAAACTTTTAAATACATCCATTTTATAGTGAAGAAAAATATTTTTCATAATATCTAAAGTTACATATGCTTTAATCGCATGTTATAATTAGTGTAAACTAAATCATTCAGCCTTTAATGCTCCAATCTATTTCTTCTTTTTGTATGGATGCATTCAAATAAGTTCCAATTTCTCTCACAACCAAAAGAAGCAGATGTTTGGCTAAGAATACGAATTGCAACATGCTACAATTCTGGTACTGAATAGCCATAATACATCCACCATTCATCTAGAAAATAAAACATGTACAAAATATTAGTTGCAATCAATTAATATGTTAATTAAAAATTAAACAATAAAGATAAATACTTAGTTACTTACAAAGATCTAATTTTTGAGCTCCCTTTTTACATGTCTCTCGGCTGAAAGATTCTTTTCCTTCAAAATACAATGCGACTTGCTTCATTATCTTGAAGCAATCAACATCTTCATCTGAGTTAGCCTCTAAGCTTGCATTAGCCCTCCCTTATGAACAAAGTTTGGACCATATACAAATGTTGGGTTCAACAAATAAGAAGCTGCATGGAGATCAATCTTGAAATGTTTATCCCATCTCGTTTTAATAATACTTGTGTAAGGCTTATAGAGATCTTTATTCCTCTTTAACATCTCCTTAATTCCACTTTTTGCCCTTTGCATGCCTTCATAAACATATGGCAGTGAAGGCTTCTCATCTGAGTCAACAATTCTCAACAATTTTATCAGAGGAATTACAATATTCACAATTTGGTAGCATTCATTCCAAAACCGGCTATCTAATATGATTGCACTAAAAAATTTTCCTGGAGTAGTCCGAGATAGCTTATGGTCCACAAAGTGTTTATCAACAACAAGAGCTTGCAAGTCATGCTTGTGCATGTATATGCTGTGCAATGTAATAAAGGTAGTGGCAAACCTTGTAGCACCAGAACGCACAATTTCTTTCCAACCTGGCCTTTTCCTCAACTAAGACAAGCATATCATGTGATTGTAAGCAAATATTGTTATCTTTGATGCATTTGTTGCAATATCTGACACATGAGGCATGCTTGAAATGTCTTTCAATACAAAATTTAAACAATGAGCAGCACAAAGAGACCAATAAATATTTTTATATTTTTCCTTGATCAACCTTCCACATGCCACATAATTGGCAGCATTGTCAATCACCACATGAACAATATTCTTCCAACCAACCCACTCAGTCACTTTAAAAAACAATGTGAATAAAGACTTTGCATCTTTGACTAAATCTGATGCATCAATAGACTTAACAAACACCATTCCATGGGTAGAATAAACTAAGAAGTTTATCAAAGACAATTGTCTCACATCAGTCCATCCATCCGCTATAAGTGTGCAACCTTTTTTCTGTCATTTCTCTCTATGACCGTTAATAAGTAACTGACATTCCTTTTTTCATTCTCTCAACAAGTTAGTTTTAAAGTCATAAGTACTAGGGGCTTTAAACCCAGGTCGTATAGAACACATTCCATCTACAACTTTTTGAAATAAAGGGCACTCTAATGATTTAAATGGAATGCAGTTCACTATGGCCCATTCAGCAATAAGCATCTTCACATTGTGTTGTGCTTCTTTCAAAGTTAAGACACTCTTTATGGTCGGTTGAGCTCCAGGAGTTGTCCTATGAGCAAAATATTTATCTACTACACTAGGATGTTTCCTCTTCTTAGTTTCACTATTAACCTCCTCTTCTTCAACTCCCTCTTCTCTTATATCCTTAATTTCCTTTTTATTTGCATTTTCTTTCAAGGACTCTGCCATTCGATGACACACATCAGCTGGAACTTTTGTACAAGAAGCAATTTGACCAACAACACCAGCAAGATGTTGCTTTAGCCTGTTTATGCCACCTCCTCTATAGTTATTACCACATTGAAGACATGTGTACACATTTTGTGTCCCTTCTTTCTTGTAGGTAACATGTGCCCATGCTATGTCAGTTTTGCCACGTAATGAAATAGTGGAAGTAGGATTATCAATAGGATTGGAATTGACATTGGAAGAGGGAGTAGGAGGGGTGACATTCTCATTTCTGGAACTCAATAAATCCATCCTTGGAGAAAGTAAAGAGCAACAAAGTAATCAAGATTCTTAACAGATTATTAACAACATAAGGAAGATCTAGAAAAACAAGTAACTAAAAGGTCTTTGACTTCAAGACTGAGAGAACTTAAAACCATATCATAAAAACATTCACGAACATCATTGGTTGATATATCCTATAGTTGCGATGGAGGTTGAATTATCCAATCCCAAAAGTAAAACTAATTTAATAAAGGTTTGACAATAACAACTAATTATATAGAGAAGAATTAGGTCATTATACAAAAAAAAATTCCACAATAGTCCTTAAATACTTCATAAGAATTAAACCATTTAAAGAGATCATTTTGAGATTTCTAGATCTCGGTAGTCCCTATATATCGTTTTCCCTAAATTTTTTGTTTGCTTGTTATGATGTGTCCTACACTTCCAGATTTCTGTTTGCTTTTGTGAGGCGAGCAAGGAACAAAAAAAATGAAATTGGTTATTGCAACCATCAATCCATCACTTCAAATATTTTGGATCTCAGTATAAACTATAAAGATCAAGTATAAAGTTCAAGTATAAACTATAAAGATCAAGTATAAACTGTCAAAACTCAAACCAGAGAAATTGAAGAAATAAAGCATGTCTCCCTCCTAGCTTCATGGCATGTTCCTTATGGAGCTGCCATGAGATTTCGGGTTTCAGACTTGGTATTACTACTACTTCTATTCCTTACTAGAAATTGAAGAAATAAGCCAAAAAAAAAAGAATGAAGACAAAGAATAGAGAGAGATACCGGTGAAATGCTCCAGAGTCTAGAAAATCAACCGTTACTGATGTTCGTCAGTTCGTGAGCTTTAGGCTGCAACACTGATAAGTGATATCTCCTTGCTGATGATTTTCGTCAGAAACTCAGAATTGCTTCAATAGTTCGTGTGTTCGTGAGCTTCATATGATTCGGTAAGATCCTTGCTGATATTCGTCAGCTCCGGCCAGCAATTCGTCAGCAACGGCCAGCAAATTCGTCCGCTGAGACCTAAGAGGAAGAAGTGAATGAAGCAAATGAAACTATAAAAGTCTGCAGAATCGCGAGCTTCGGGCTGGATAATGGGTTCAGGTCGGGCGCTAAACCGTCCGACCCAAACAGCCCCAAAACGTAGTCATTTTGGGGCTAAAAAAAATACAACTCGGCCAACCCGCTTGACTCGGCGGGTTGACCGAGTCAACTCAAATTTTAACTGGGTTAACCGGTTTTCTTCTTCACCTGGTTTAACCACTTGACCGGACTGGTCTAGTGGCTGGCCGGCTGGTTTTCCGGTCTGGTTTTTTAACCCATGGTAAAAATAATAATGCATAATGTATAAAAAAAATCAATAATGTATAACAGTGTTAAATATCAATTTATCGTAGCTAGTGGGACTACATTTATTGCGTTAAAGACCAGTTTATTATTTTTTTCCATAAGCATAGAGTTGATGGTTGGGACTCAAAGCCCCTGGTGCTCCTAGCTTGAGCAAGGATTGAACTTTTGTTCATTTGGTCGTGAAGGCTCTAATACTTTGTCAATTGGAAAATCAACCAAAACTATTCCACCCTCCCCTTTTGCATGAGGTTGCAAAATGAATCTTCTAATAATTGACAAAATTCAATAAGTAGTGAAGTTCCTGGTCCCTAAATGGAGGAAGCATTAGATTATGTGGTTCTACTGGTGTGGGAGAAAATATGAGAAGGAAATTATGCAAACAAAGGATTTCCAATTTTAATTGGAGTTATCTTTGTGTATTTCCCCTTGTCCTCAATCTCTTAGCTCCGGAGTTTTTACACTCCTATCCTCTTTTTATATTTCAAATCTTTATGTTTATATTATTCAGTCTTTGCTACTTTGAACTTTCAGTCTTCTATTTGTTAATAAATTCCATTCTTCTAGTAACATTTGGTGGTTAGCAGTAAAGGTTAAGCTAACTTATTTACAATCAAAACAATGCTATGTTTCACCAACAGATTAGGGAGCCAAGCGGATGCTTTTTTTTTTTTTTTGGTTTACTACATGGGGTAGAAATTTTCTGATAGATAATTGTACAGACAAAAATTCAAGATGGATTTCATGCCAATATTCTCACCCTCAATTTTACTGAGGAGTCAAATACTAAGAAGAAAGGTAGGAGACACTGGATGAGCATAGAGTTAATGGTGAACTCAGGGGCAACTCCCAGAAAATCAACCCAACTTTAGAAAGAAAAAATCTGTAAGTTTATATGATATTTGCACCTCAAATACTGTGCAGATTTCAACTGTCATGTAACTAATGTGATGTGAGCCATTTGCTGCTTTGATTCTTTTACTTCGCCTAATTAACTTCCGTATGGTTTCTCTGCAGAGTGTCATAGGATGGGAAGCCCAAAAATTCAACGAAACAAGAAATTAACCCAATTTTGGCCGTTTTCAGAGCTTTTGTAGATGCCTTTGTAAAGTTTTGGTCATAATAGAGATTTTTTTTTTATGTTCAAGAGATTGCATAGTCTCACTTGAGAGTAGTATTGTTTAAGTGATTTATTGTGCTTATCTTTTTCTTCCTTCCTTTGTTCTCTTGTTAATCTTTTCACTTGTGCAGTTATCATCATCCTGTTTTCATGCATGGTTGACCTGGTTCTGTGTAATATTATGAATGTCATTTTATGCTTAATATCTTGTTTTCTTAATCCTTTGGCCTGTCGAAGATTTCATATATCAGTGACTATAATTTTGTGCCAACAAGAAAAATCAATTGGGAGCCAATTTTAGCCAAAAAAAAATGGAAAACAACAACAATAAAGAATTGAAGTTGACGGTAGCAATGAATGATATCCAGTTGCACTATAGTTTTGCAAGGGAGCCAAAATTATAGTTTGCTAGATTTTAAGTAAATCCAAACATGCTTTCTCTTAAATTCAAAATCATTTCCGAGTGCAACAACCACTAGGTGTTTGCCGTGGATTTTGCCGACGGACCAGTTAGTCAGGATTTACCCTGTTTTATGAACAAAAAGAGCATGTTTAACTTATCCTTAATACTTTTAGTCACATTTAACGGTAACTTTTTTAGTTTTATGAGAACATATCAAGCTTAAAGATGCATGTGTGCTAAAATTTCAAGCTATAAAACATCAATCCCTCCTCTCTTCTCCGTAGTCTTTTTTACCCAATCGCATTTAATTTGTTTACTACCTGGTTTTGGTATGAAATTATAAACGAGTGTTCTACTTTCATATAATGCACTTCACAAATAACAATCAATAAATGGTAATCCATCCACTCATTTTTCTTAGTGTGATTGACAAAAAAGATAAGTTTTAGAGGCACACAAATTTTAGTCTCCTGCACCTACAACAGAATATACTTATGATGTAATGTAAGAATTTGTCGAGAGTCAAAATCATTTTGAAGTGACAACAATTATTTTAATATACTAGAAAAATGAAATGCATAATCATGTATAACTCCAGTAATTATACACAATACTAATATTTTTTGGCAAAGTCAATCAAAGTATTTATGCCTAATTATAATTTGATGCACTTAATTATAAGTGGTCATAGGCCACGAGTTATACATCTCAAACAAATAAATTTTGCAGCATTTTCGTTTGCACTATATTCATTTTAGTAGAAAATGGGTAAAGAGAAACACATCTTGAAACTAAAGTACTAAACACACGTATTTAACATCGTAATCATAAAAACAACCCCTATTCAAGAATGGGTACAAGTCTATGATGCCATGCATGATGTGGCCCTTTGAGCAAACATAAAATACAAATAAGATGAAGTCTATGACAACATTATTTTTTAAATAAAATTCTGACAATGAGCATAATTGAAATATGAATTAAAAGGGCACAAATGAAATCCCTGTTAAAAGCCAAAAGCCCTGAGTTTGACAGCAATTATTTCTGAACATTGATCTCACTGTTCTAGAATTTCTTGGCATTCCTCTAAAAGTTGAGAATGGCATACTCTAATATTTGCATACTCTTCTTGTGCAACATTTAAATGGGATTGAGCTGCCTCCAATCCCTTATATGCTGCCTCCAACTCTTTTTGATCAATTTCTAGTGATTGTGTAGCTTTTGCTTCTTGATTACGAACATTTGCAAGTTCTCTTTTGTTGGCTTCTAACTTATTGCCTAAACTCTTTAGGACTTGTTGCTTGTGATGAAGTTCTGATGTATCACAATTGAAAGTCTTGATTCTGATAGACTCAAGCCAATCTTTGTCAAAGCCTAGAACAGAAGCATCCTTTAAATTCTTCCCCAACAATCTTTTATATACCTCAGTGATCGTGAAGGGGCTCCTAGTGGCTAGAATGTTCAAGATATTTAGAAGCTCCCTATAAGAAAAACATAACAACTCAATGCTTCAATCCTCTGAAGATAGACAAAGTTGTGGCTTAGCCTTGAATGCTTCTACCAGCATGGAAGGCTCAACACCCTCTAGTTTCATCATATTGGCAATCTCTTTCACCTCAGCAACACTTGAAGCAGTTTTGGTGTCATAAATAGAAGAAGCCATCTCTGATGAACCACATTCAGCAAGTTGACTGACATGAAAAAAATAGAGGGAGTATGAATAAAAAAAAGAGTCGGCTAGTGTGAATGTATCGAAGAAGTTGGCAAGCATTGGGAAGTTTCAGCTGAAGGGTTGGTAGTCGACAGAAGGAGTTGGTGCAGTGTTCTTTGACTCTTGTAATATTTTTCCTTATTTTTAATGAGAGTATTAGTAGTATAAATAGGTGCATTAATATCATTGTAAGAGATACCTGAGTTTGAATAAACATTTGAGTTGGTTTCTATACCATTTTTATAACAGAGCCTGGTTCCAGAAGGCTAGAGAGCAAGAGAGTGAGGAGTAGGTGAGAAACAAAAATGTTGAGAAAACGGGGGTGCTGGAATTTCACTTTCAGAGTGTTTTTTGAAGAAACCGACCTCATCATCGTGTTCAGAAGGCTGGAAAACCTCAGGAAAGTGTTGGATATCGTAGAAAAGGCCTCCACGGGCTGCCATGAGTATCGCCAGAATAGTGTTTGCCGTAGCTGGAAAGTCATCGGAATCTAAAGGTTGAAGACGATGACGTCAGCCGCCACGTCATCCTGACCTGTACAGTCAGTGACAGATCAGCCAATGGTTGACTACCATGTGTCAGACCCGCCACATCACACACCCAGTTAGCATAACTTTCTAAAATTATATTTTTGACCCTAAAATTTTGTCAAAATTTTGATTCCAGTCCTAAATTTTTTAAAATTACATTTTGACCCCAGAATTTTGTCAAAATTATTTTTTACCCCTATTTGTGCAAAATTCCAATTTTACCCTTTACCTTTCTAGCAACACTAATCCTATCCTTATATCCTTTCACCCTTTACCTAATAACTATGTACCTTAAATCCTAAATTTACAAGTATTGTCCCAAAATGCCTCCAAGACGCAAGAACAAGCACGAGATTAAGATGGAAGAAATGAGACAACGGCTACAGGAGTTGGAAGCTACTATAGAAATGCAGCAAGTTTTGCTAGAAACTAGCAGAGAACCCCCAGAAGGCGATTTAGATAGCAGTAGTTTTCCATCCACTGATTATCGTCGCCGTCTGCGACAACCATCATTCCACCCTAATGACATTAAGGTGGATGTACCCGAATTTGAAGGAAGGCTCCAACCAGACGAATTCATTGATTGGCTTCAAACTGTCGAATGAGTTTTCAAATACAAGGAGATTCCTGATGAGCATAAGGTTAAATTTTTCGCCATCAAGCTAAAGAAACATGCTTCCATATGGTGGGAAAATCTCAAGAAAAGGCGTGAAAGAGAAGGAAAAGGCAAGATCAGAACATGGGACAAGATGCGATGAGAGCTCTCACATAAGTTTCTTCCTGAAAATTATTATCAAGATAACTTTCTTCAATTACATAATCTTTGCCAAAAGGCTCTATCTGTGGAAGAATATACCAAGGAATTTGAAAAGCTCATGATGAAGTGTGATATCCAAGAGAAGAAGGAGCAAACAATAGCCCGTTATTTAGGAGGGTTGAATACCAATATTGCCCATCCAGTACAGCTCCAACAATACTGGACTCTAGATAACGTTATCCGACTAGCCATTTGTATTGAGAAGTAGATGGTCAAGAAGCTTTCTTTTCAACCTCCTTCCTCTTTTCAGCCTTCTTCCTCTTTTGAGCTTTTTATAGACCTGGTACCCGCACCAACCCGCGGGTCACACGGTGCGGGCTCATGCGGCCCGCACTTTTACAGGCTGGCAAAATGCCAACCCTAACCGCATTGTGCGGGTTGCGGACTAGCTTGCGGGCCCGCATTTTTTAAAAAAAATAATTTTTATATTTTTTTAAGACGGCCGAAAATATGATATACATATATGTGAGTTATTAAATTTATCTTCCTAGCAACAATTATTCCCCTTATAAACGTTTAAAAATAGAATCCATAATTCAAGAGATAAAGTTATTAAATCTATCAAAGTTTATACATAAAAAACATAAAATCATCCTCAAACAACCAATATATAATAATTTTGTTTAAAGAATAAGTGAAAAGGCTAAGATTTTTTCTATTTGGATTGAGAGGTACCAAAATGAGAAGGGACAATTTATAGGTTTTGTGAGATTATTATATATAAAAAAAATTATGGGCCAACCCGCCAACCCGCGGGCTAGCCCGTATCAACCCGTGGGTCATGCACAGGCCCGCATTTTTGCTGGTTGGAATTTTCCCAACCCTAACCCTGTCCTAACCCACGGGCTTGCGGGTTGAGCCCACAGGTTAGGCCCGTATTACCGGCTCTAGCTTTCTACCTCCAAGAGTTATTCTGATAACCACAAGACACAGTTCCAGCAGTCTAGTTCTTCAAGCAAGCCTCTTGTGATATCCCAAATTTTAGGACTAGAGGCTTAAGATTTAGCCTGGATTAAAGGGGACTACTAGACCCCTGTTTGGTAAATGTCATAGTGAGACATAGTATTATTTATCAAAATTCCTTTATATCCTTGGATATTAAAAGGAATTATATTGGTGAGCTAAAGAGCTCAGGGAATAACAAAATGAAGTGATTGGAAGTCACACACAACATATTGAAGTGGAATACAAAGTATTATTGCTATTGGTGAAATTCCCGATGTGGCAGTCATGCTTGTATGACAGATTTCAAGAGGCGAATGATGTCTAAAAATTATGGAACTTTTCAGAAATGAAAGTAGACTTATCAATATTTACTTTGATAGGTCATATAAGCCATTTAGAGCTGTACACAAAGAGAAAGAATTTTTTAATTTAGCCCAGCGAAATTAACTATTTTCTGGGGCAGCATCCAAAGATTAAAATTTTGGGAAGAGTAAGATTCTAATTGGCTGAAGATTATATTTTTTATTAAAACTAGACTTAATGAGGGTAGCATAGCCTTTGGAATCACCCCAATTAGACATTTTTACAATTAGATATGAATTTTCAAAGTTTAATGAAAATTTTTCCAAAATAAGTATTATGTGCAAAAATTTAATAATTGGACCAATAGAGGTGTGCCACATGTAATCCAATTTGACCACTTCATTAATTCATTGAATCATCTTCTTCATCAGCCATTTTCTGCGTAAATCAAAGTAGATGAGAGAGAAAGAGTGCAGAATAAAAATGGAGAAAAGAGAGAGAAATTCTAAGTGCCAAAACACTACCGAATCGGCGTCCTCTCTCAAAGTACCCTTCAGGAAACTTTTTCTGCTCATCACGAGCTACATTTCTACTATTTTGAATTTTCATTTGGAGGTGGTTGGCATCATCTCACCGGCCAGGGTGTTGCCGGAATTCCGAACCTTCTACGGAAACAGGTAGAGGTAAGCATTAGCTTCCTTTTTAACCGATTGATTTGTTGCTTGGATGAGTATATTGAAAGTTGGGTACTATTCATGGCTAGTTTAAAATGGTGTTTTCAATGGCTAAATCATGTCTAATGAGTGTTTAAATAGCTAATCACTTCATTAAAAGTAGAAAGGAAGTGATTAAGCCAAAGAAAACAAGAAACCAACAAACTCTTTTCAAGAACTCTGATTTTTAGTTTTCTGATCTGTGTGAGACATGGTGATGAGTTGAGAATTTGATGATTTTGATACTTTCATTGGGTTTATGAGGAAAAATTATGTAGGTATACAAGTGTTCATGAAATTTTGGATACTTGTATATGAATTTGCAGATTATGAAGTATAGGTGTTTATGTTGATTAAATCTGCCTTGTGTGGCAGTCAGGGTTGTGCGTGATGTTTTAGATTATGAAATTTCATAAGATTAAATTAGACATGTGGATCTTTAAATTGATTGGTAATTTATAATTTTTGAATAAGTACAGTTGCAGATGTGAATTGTTGAAAATATGTCCTGTTTTCTGGAAAGAATTTGAAAAAGTGATGTTTTATGAAGTTTTTCATAGGGCAAACCTTATCCAAAAGTTTTGAAAATTTTTAGAATTAAATTAGAGAAATATATCTTTAATATGATAGGTATTTTGTAATTTTTGGACAAGTGTGCTAAAAGATGTGATTTTTCAAAGTTATGCCCTGCTACTGGAAGAACATCTGAAACAGTTGGTGTTTGGAAAAATTCTTGGAATTCTGTGTTTATGGTGTTCAAAATTGAGTATTTTTATGTGAAACTAGACTAAATTATCTTTGTATATAATTTTGAACTACCTCAATTGGAGTTCTATAAAATTAATTGTGATTTTTCAAAATTTGGTAAGAAATCTGTCAGCTTTATGTCTTATGTGAATTTAAAACTTAATGGCATAAATGTAATCGGTATGAACCCCAAGGGTGAAAGTAAGCCTTTCTGGCTAATGTGGGCCATTGGGCATTCACTTTTCATGGCTCTAATGATGTTATCACTTACCTAGGGCCATGAAGTGACAAAGAAGAAGCAATGGTTGGCTGATCAATGGACAAGAAGAGAAGGACATAAAGTCCGAGAGGTAGTGAACTTACATTTTCTGCATATATGTGATATATATGTCTTGCATTGATTATGTGACTGCTTTTCCTATTTTTGTGGAACATGTATAATTGGTTGAAACTCTGTTATATTTGTGCAATGGTCATATGTATGTCATAACATCAAGCATACAGCATGTCATTATGTTGGCATGAAATAGTGTATGCAAGCATGTCTTGCATTTATATATATCTAGCATGCATAGTGGTACTACTGAGATTTTCTCGAATCTCACTCCTCCCAACCAACTATTTAGACAGGTGAAGAATGCATGGAGTTATGCAAAGAGGAATTATGAAGGAGAATTAGAGATTGCAGCATAAGGCGTTGTATGTATTTGATATCCTTATGTGGCTACACATTTCATGTATGTAAATAAATGAATTGAGCTTAAGCAAAGAATAGCTCGCAACTCTGATATAGTGGGATTAAGAGCCGATAAGACTTAGTGACGTAGTGAAACATGTGAAATTAATTGAAAAATTTTCTTTACCCTCTGAAAAACCATCTCAACCCTAAGTTCAACTCCTAAATTGAAATTGGGGATTTGTGAACATTTTCAAGAGTTGAGTAATAGTACATGATCAACAACTGAAGTAAATCATATGGATCAGGCTAAGAATTTTGAGTATGGAAATATGGATATTACCCATTTGGATGTTGCTGATTTCTTGACATAATTTATCTTTATCTATTTATGTTTCAATTACTTTCATCAAATATATATATCTTAATTATGTTTTTATGTTTCCTTAAATGAGGAATGAATCTTACTAGCATCAATCCTGAAGATTTATGCCTCAATGATAGCACAACAACCAACACAATACTCAGAAATGATAAATATTTTTCTTCCTTAGTAATGCAAAAAGCCAATGTTCAGACTATATCTGGTAGTATAAATTTGATCGAAGGCTCCGGAAGAGCTAATATTTTGTTACCTGAAGGAACAAAATTATATATTGATAATGCAATTTATTCTACCAAGTCTGGAAGAAACTTGTTGAGTTTCAAATATATCCGCAGAAATGGATATCATATAGAAACAACAACTAAAAATAATGAAGAATATCTTGTTGTTACAGAAATAGTTGCTGGTAGAAAATGCATATTAGAAAGTTGTCCTGTTTTTTCTTCTGACTTATATTATACATTTACAAACACAATTGAAACACATGTTATTGAAAACAAAAAGTTCACTAATACATACCAAAAGTCTACTAATGTAAACCAGAAGTTTACAAATGAATTTAATGTTTGGCATGACCGGTTAGGCCATCCCGGTTCAATTATGATGCGACAAATAATTGAGAATTCATGTGGACATACCCTGAAGAGTAAACAAATACCACAATCCCATGATTTCTCATGTGCAGCATGTTCCAAGGGAAAATTAATTATTCGCCCCTCACCAAGCATAGTAGAAAGTGAGTCTCTCACATTTCTAGAACGGATACAGGGAGATATTTGTGGGTCAATACACCCACCATGTAGACCATTTAGGTACTATATGGTTTTAATTGATACATCGACTAAATGGTCACATGTTTGTTTATTATCTTCTCGCAACCTGGCGTTTGCGAGATTACTTGCTCAATTGATTAGATTAAGAGCACATTACCCTGATTATCTTATCAAGAAAATACGTCTTGATAATGCTGGTAAATTTACTTCAAAAGCTGTTAATGAATATTGTATGTCCCTTGGAATTGATGTTGAACATCCTGTAGCTCATGTTCATAAGCAAAATGGACTCGCATAATCATTGATTAAAAGGTTGCAACTAATTATAAGACCTTTACTTATGAAATCTAATCTCCGAATTTCTGCTTGGGGCTATGCCATTTTGCATGGATCAATGTTAATTCGCATCAAGCCAACAAGTTACTTAAAGGTTTCCTCCTTACAAATGGTTTTTGGTCAAGAACCTAATATTTCCCATATAAGAACTTTTAGATGTGCATTATATATGCCAGTAGCACTACTACAATGTACTAAAATGGGTCCTCAAAGAATGATAGGAATATATGTTGGGTATGAATCTCCTTCAATCATAAAATATTTAGAACCATCTACGGAAGATTTATTTACGGCACGATTCATTTTAATGAATTACTTTTCCCAACATTAGGGGGAGAGAATAAGTACCTGGGTAAAAAAATTAGCTGGAATGAATTATCATTGGCTCATTTTGATTCTCGTACAAATCAATGTGAACTGAAAATTCAAAAGATAATTCATTTACAGAATTTAGCTAATTAAATGCCAGAAGCATTTACTGACCCTGAGAAGGTGACAAAGTCACATGTCCCAGTTGCTAATGCTCCTGTTAAAATTGATGTCCCTGAAGGACAATCTACTACGAATGAATCTAAAGTATGCCTGAAGCATGGCAGACCCATCGGTTCCAAAGATAGAAATCCTCGAAAAAGAAAAGGAGCAAAGAATATAGATGGTCAAATTGAGGATAATCAAGAAAATTTAATAGCTTCAGAAGAGTCATCTGCTGAAGAGATATTATCTCCAGTAGAGATATCTCTAGAAGAGAATGTTATAGTCCTAGAAGAGACCCAGGTACCTGATATATGTGAAAATAATGAGATCTCAATAAATTATGTTATGAATGGAATCTGATAGGATCGAAATGAAGTCAACATTGACGACATCTTTGCTTATCATATAGCAAATGATGTAATGAATAATTATGAGGATAATGAGCCAAAATCTATTAGCGAGTGCCAACGAAGAAAAGATTGGCCTCTATTGAAAGATACCATTAATACAGAATTAAAATCATTAGAAAAACGAAAAGTATTAGGACATGTAGTCCTTACACCTGAAGATGTAAAACCAGTTGGATGCAAATGGGTTTTTGTAAGAAAGAGAAATGAAAAGGGTAAAATAACAAGATATAAGGAATGTCTTGTAGCTCAAGGCTTTACACAAAGACCAGGCATTGATTTTGAAGAAACGTATTCACCTGTAGTGGATGCGACTAATTTTCATTATTTAATTAGACTAGTAGTAAAAGAAGGGCTTGATCTGCATTTAATGGATGTCGTGACTACCTATGGGTTACTTGACAATGATATTTATATGAAAGTCCCTGAAGGACTTAAGGTTCCAGAAGCATCTAATTCAAATTCTCGAGAACAATACTCAATTAAATCCATGTATGGCCTGAAGCAATCAGGGCACATGTAGTATAATCGTCTTAATGAATATCTGTTGAAAGAAGGATATAAAAATGATCCAATATGCCCATGCATATTTTTGAAAAGATCTAGAAGTGAATTTGCTATAATTGCTGTTTATGTTGATGATATCAATATTATTGGAACTCCTGAAGAGCTCTAAAAGGAAATTAATTGTTTGAAGAAAGAATTCGAGATGAATGACTTGGGAATAACAAAATTATGTCTTGGATTACAGATCGAGTACCTAAAAAATGGGATCTTTGTATATCAAGAAACTTATACAATGAAAGTCCTAAAGCGATTTTATATGGATAAATCTCATCAATTATATACTCCAATGATTCTAAGATCTCTGCATCCGGATAAAGATCCATTCCGACCATGAATAATCAGCGAAGAAGGTGATGAAGAACTACTTGGTCCAAAAGTACCATACCTTAGTGCTATCGGAGCACTAATGTATCTTGCTAATCACACATGTCCTGATATATCATTTGCTGTTAATTTATTAGCAAGATATAGTTCTTCACCAACACGAAGGCATTGGAATGGAATAAAACACATTTTTCGTTACCTCAGAGGAACCATAGACATTGGGTTACATTACTCAAATGAATCGAAGCATGAACTGGTAGGATATGTAGATGCTGGATTTTTATCTAATCCACACGATGGTAAATCACAAATGGGCTATCTGTTTATATGTGGAGGTACAGCTATTTCATGGCGTTCTATGAAACAAAATATATCAGCCATATCATCCAACCATGCAGAAATTCTAGCAATGCATGAAGCAAGTAGAGAATATGTATGGTTGAGGTTAGTAATACATCATATACGAACAACTTGTCATTTATCTTTAGGCAAAATGGCACCAACAGTTCTATATGAGGATAATATTGCATGCATTACCCAACTTAAAGAAGGCTATATCAAGAGAGATAGAACGAAACATATTTCCCCAAAATTCTTTTTTACTCGTGATCTTCAAAAAGATGGTGAAATAGATGTCCAGCAAATCTGTTCAAATGAAAATCTAGCAGATATGTTCACCAAGTCACTTCCTGGTAGAATTTTTGAAAAGCTTGTCTATGACATTGGCCTTCGGAGACTCAAAGATATTAACTGATGTTGTCAAGAGGGGGAGTCAATACATGCTGTACTCTTTTTCCCTTATCTAGGTTTTGTCCCACTGGGTTTTCCTAGAAAGGTTTTTAATGAGGCAGCACTGGACAATGTATCAATGAATGATATACTCTTTTCTTTGGCTAGGTTTTTATTCCATTGGGTTTTTCCTAGTTAAAGTTTTTAATGAGGCACATTCATAATAAACATCCAAGGGGGAGTGTTATGAATATTAAATATGTGGATGTCCATTAGCTCATATCCAGGCCAACTTGCTCCTCCAGTCAACATGATCTATAAGATTAAATATTATTGCGCATCACTGTTCATTACTGTAGCAACGACGGCTGTCACTATAGCAACGGTGACTGTTATTGTACCAATCACGGCTGTTACTGTACAAATGACGTCTGGTTACTATTCACTTATTTTTTCTATAAATAGAAGCTTTGGGTGATATATTCTAACACACAGAAGTGAATGAAAAACCTCTCTCTAGATTTTCTCTCTTCTCTCTCTGATTATCCATATTTTTATAACATGCTTATCTTTTTCTTCCTTTGTTCTCTTGTTAATCTTTTCACTTATGGAGTTGTCGTCATGTCGCTTTCATGCATGATTGACCTGGTCGTGTATAATGTTATGAATGTCATTTTATGCTTAACATCTTTTAAGCAAGCAGGAAAATCGATTGGGAATAATTTTAGCCAAAAAAAACACAACAAAGAATTGAAGTTGGCAGCGGCAATGAGTGAAATCCAGTTGCATTACAGTTTTGCAAGGGAGCCAAAATTATAGTTTGCCAGATTTTAAGTAAAACCAAACATGCTTTCACTTAAAATAAAAATCATTTCTGACTGAAATGTTGTTGAACTATTTTGACAGCTAGCTAGGTTTTTATAATGGATTTTGCCATAAATTTAGTACGGACAAGTTAGTCACAGATTTACCCCCTTTTATGAACAAAAGCATGTTTAACTTGTATACTTTTAGTCACATTTAAAGTTAACCATTTTAGTTATATGAGAGCATATCAAGCTTTATCAATAAAGATGCATGTGCACTAACATGTCAAGCTATAAAATATCAATCCCTCCTCTCCTTTCCAAGTCATTTTTGCCCACTTAGATTTAATTTGTTTACTTACCTGGTTTTGGTATGAAATAATAACCGAGTGTTTTATTTTCATGTACTACACCTTACAAATAACAATGAATGGCAATCCATCCGCTCATTTTTCTTAGTTTGATTGACAAAAGAGATAAGTTTTAGAGGCACACAAATTTAAATCTCTAACGCCTACAACAGAATATACTTACAGTGTAATGTAAGAATTTGTCGACAGTCAAAATCATTTTGAAGTGACAACAATTATTTAAACATACTGGGAAAATGAAATGCATAATCATGTACAAAATACTAATATTTTGTGACAAAATCAATCAATGTGCTTATGCCTAACTATAATTTGAAGCACTTAATTATAAGTGGTCATAGGCCACGAGTTATACATCTCAAACAAATAAATTTTGCAGCGTTTTTCTTTACACTATTTTCATTTTAGTAGCAAATGGGTAAACTGAAACACATCTTGAAACTAAAATGCTAAACACACATATTTAACATCTTAATCATAAAAAAAACCCTTATCCAAGAATGGGTACAAGTCTATGATGCCATGCATGATGTGGCCCTTTGAGCAAACATAAAATACAAATAAGATGAAGTCTATGACAACATTATTTTTTAAATAAAATTCTGACAATGAGCATAATTGAAATATGAATTAAAAGGGCACAAATGAAATCCCTATTAAAAGCCAAAAGGCCTAAGTTTAGCAGCAATTATTTCTGAACATTGATCTCGCTGTTCTAGAATTTCTTGGCATTCCTCTAAAAGTTGAGAATGACGTACCCTAATGTTTGCGTACTCTTGTTGTGCAACATTTAAATGGGATTGAGCTACCTCCAACCACTTATATGCTGCCTCCAACTCTTTATGTGTGGCCTCTAACTCTTTTTGAGCCATTTCTACTGATTGTGTAGCTTTTGCTTCTTGATTACGAACATTTGCAAGTTCTCTCTTGTTGGCTTCTAACTTATAGCCTAAACTCTTTAGGACTTGTTGCTTGTGATGAAGTTCTGATGCATCACAATTGAAAACCTTGATTCTGATAGACTCAAGCCAATCTTTGTTAAAGCCTAGAACAGAAGCATCCTTTAAATTCTTCGCCAACAATCTTTTGTCTGCCTCAGTGATCGTGAAGGGGCTCCTAGTGGCTAGAATGTTCAAGATATTTAGAAGCACCCTATAAGAATAACATAACAACTCAGTGCTTCGATCCTCTGAAGAAAGACAAAGTTGTGGCTTAGCCTTGAATGCTTGTGCTAGTATGGAAGGCTCAACACCCTCTAGTTTCATCATATTGACAATCTCTTTCACCTCAGTAACACTTGAAGCAGTTTTGGTGTCACAAATAGAAGAAGCCATCTCTGATGAACCACATTCAGCAAGTTGACCTCACAAAACCATGATATTAACAAGTGAGTTATAATAAAAACAAATTCAAAGAGTCAAAATACTCAGAGATTCGTTGAAGGAATGAAGCCAAGTATAATAAAAAACAAGCATGTAATGGTATGGCCACAAGACTTACTAGAAATTTGAATAGCACCCAAAGTTTCTTGCAAAGGTTGGTTATTAGTGGTTCTAACATTCTCTTGGACGTTTCTTCCTGAATAAAGAAATTAGAATAGGAAATTTTTCTAAAAGTAAAAAATAATAAAGTAGTAGTAAACGATCACAACAATGAAACTAACCACCATAAGAAGACTGGGAGGAAGCAGACATAGAAATTTGCTTATGACTCGTTAAAGCTTTTAATGGTACAAAGCTCAATGGTAAGATTGTGTCAAAAGCTTGCTGCTCACTTGAAATAACTGGCATTGGTGGCACAAAAGGGTCACCTATAACAAATTAATTATATAAATATATACTCAGCCCATCAACTTAAAGCATGAAGTACTTCATTTTAAGAAAGCAACATATAGATACCTTGATTAGAAGTCTTGTGCTCTTTTTCTGGTGGCAAAGAACTCACAGCCTTCATGTCACTTTCATGTCTAGATGTAGTTATCAAGCCACCTATAATCCCCAGAATAAGTAACTAATGGACCTATAAACGTTGAAATTAGTACACTGATATCTTACCTTTCTCCTCCTCTTCAAAAATTTTCACCGTTATACTTGGGCTTCCAGAGAGAGAAGTGGAATTGAGACTCATAGGAATAGGTTCCTTCTACAAAAAACCATTCATCGTTATCAATATTGCAAGAACAAATCTATTAAATTATAAAATTATCGGAAGAAACCCACCTCTTTAGAAGTTAAGGAGCTTGGATGTAGGGTCTTCTCTAGTATCAAAGCACCTTCTTCGCCTCTTATTTCAACAATCTGTATTCCTAAGTTGTTACTTCTAAGATATTAAAGCATTTAAATATAATCCTTAATGAAATTTTTAATTTCTATTTATTAGATTGTATGTCAAGTCTTGTTTCCTTAGAGAAAATGAGGATCCATTCTATTTGTTTCTTTTTTCCACATCTTTGCAAACCAACTCATCCAATATGAAGATGAATAAGAAAGAGGGGTGAATTTAAGTTATCTATCATAAATTTACATAACTTATACCAATAAGTGTTGGTCTTAGTTGAAAGATCTATGGTTACTTAAATACAATATCTCGAACTAGAATTTGTGTGAATGCAGAAAATACTTTTAGAAAATACTTTTAGAAGAGTTACTCACAATTGGACATAATAATACTCGAATCTTATCTAGTTGTACTGGATATCTCTCAGTATAAAACATACCTATAATTTTATGAAATAACAATAACAATATTACCTCTGAGTATTTATCTTGTGAAATAGTAACAGAAGGTGTGGTTGGCATTGCACTTCTTGGTTGTGAATCTTTTAATTGATCTTTTGTTTGAATTTGGCCTAAGAGAAACCATCACATTAGAAATGAGGAAAACAAAGTCAACAATGCAGAATGAGAAATAGTGACATGGATCATAGGAAAGAAAATTCAAGTCCACTAATGCTACATGTTCAGAAGCAAATAGAATAAGTAAATAACCTTTAGAATATGATGACTCTTGTTCTCTTCGTGTTAAGCTACTTGGTTCAACATTGGACTTATATTCATTTTGAACCATGCCTGCTTCCTTGATGTCCCCATGGTCAACACCTTCAAGAAAATTGATTGAATGTGGATGAGATTCACCATAAACTTGAACATCATCATCTACAACAATAGAAGTTCACTAGTTAGTTAGTGGTTTCAACACCATTTTAAATATTTCCTCATAAAATGAAGCAATGTTAGAATGGAAACTATCAAAACAAATAACTGAATAAAATAAAGATGTACAATGGGTAGAATCACTAGTGCTTGGACTAGAGTCTTCTATAAAGTCAATCATTCTGCTGCTTATACCAAAATTTGTGTTTACTAAATAAGGTAGTTCTGATAGTTGTAGCAAGTCTCTCACTACAAATGAATAAATGAATGAATCAAATGTCACTATAAGAAGATAAAAAAGAAACTCACCATCAGAAGCCTTTGAGAGAATAGAAGAAAGAGCTTGGTTAAGGCTTGTTGAAGCTTTTGGTGACATAGCACTTGGTGGCAATACTGGTTGAGAAGTTTGCTCACTCAGAACAATTGTTAAGGGTGGTGCAAATGGATCACCTATGAAAAAACAATTATTATATCAAATCAAAGGATGAAAGATTTTATTTACAAAATGTAAAAGGTACCATCAATAGAGGTTTCAAGCTTATCCTCTGATAAAGAGCTGCTAGCCTTAATGCCACTTTTGAGACGTCGAGATGTGATCAAGCCACCTATAAAGCCCAAAATAAATAACCAATATTTTTCTATGAAACTAAGACATCAATATTTTTACCTTGTTCTTCCTCTTCCTCTTCCTCTTCCTCTTCCTCTTCAAAAATTTTGACAAATGAACGAGTGTTGTCACTTGTAGGAAGAATAGTGAGGCCAAGACTAGTATAAATTGGCACCTCCTATTAGAAACCAATAGTCATTATGTTTTCAATAAGATATATATCAGAGGTTTTAAAAGGGTTTCATGAAGCAAACCTTTTCAGACGTTAGGGAGATTTGATATAATGTATTGGATGAAACACCTTTAGCTCTTGCTTCAACAACCTGCACAACACCAATGATATCTAAGTCAGATTTTTCTATGATATTAAAAATTGGAAGTTCAATTAATCATTAATGAATTGTTAACAATTTTTGAATTATGAGATTTTATGTCATGTCTCCTTTCTTGTATTGATTTAATATCAATTACTTACTTTTGCATGTCATAGCTACTAAACTAATCCTATACGAAGATGAATAGGAAAGAAGCATCAGTTCAAACCATCTAGCATAATTCTATTGATTGATTTGGAAAGAATAATATTGTCACATTTGAAGATTCTGACAGAGAAAACAATTGCAAATTTTGTTGTTGATGTTTCTTTTCTTGGTTCTACTAGTCAGTTAATTTTCTCTTTTTCATTGAATTAAGACCCTTAAGAACTGTTGAATACCACATATTTCTTCAAGTAACTGAATTTTCTTAAAAACATCATATGGGTTCAAAATGAAACTTTAAAACAGCAGAAAGAAAATTATTATTGTCTACAAGAGACATAAACAAACAAACAAAAATCAATAGACGAAGGACAATAATCTCATTTTTGGAAATGCCTTTCTTTAATTATTTCTAATTATTCTACATAAAAAAGAATAAATGTATCAGCTAATATTTAGTAGTAAATTTCTTCATTTCCTTGGTTAAAAAGAGATATTATTCTTTACTGATATATTTTTATTAAAAATTTCTGACCACTCCTCAATAAAATTTAAATAAATTCTCAGAGATTAAAATTATATAAAATTAGAGTCAAATTATGACGATGTCTCTTTTGACATTTTTAAAATAACATGCTTATCAACAATTTCACTACTAGTTCTTCAATATTCTACCCAAAAGTACAATATGATATTCAAATTATGTTTTTCTCATTAAAAAGGAAAGAGTTGCACTTAGTTGTCATTTTATTTAATTTGTTTCCCTATACCATTGTTATTAATTAATATTCGTATTTATTGGTTCTCTTCTTTATGCTCTGACCAACAATAGCTCACTAGATATTAAAAATTATGCATAAAGGGATTCGAAAACACATACAAGTTGCCCTGTGAGTTTTGAATCAGATGATGAAATTGTCGTTTTTGTAGTCTCTGACATAAAATCTTCTTCAACAATTTCCTCTGTTGCTCCCTGAATTTCCTTACCATTACCACAAAATTTAATTAAAAAAAATAAAAAGGCTTGTTGAATTTTTTAAAGAAAGAGAGTATAGTACAAATAATTTCATTGGCATTTAAAATGTAGTTAAATTTAATGTTTTTTTCATCGAACCTCTTTAAAACGATCTAGCATATATATAATCATGATAGGGGACCAATGGAGAAGCAGTAATTAATGATGCCACCAGCAATCAAAATCATACCTTGGTGAGGGATTGTTGTGTTATTTCTTCTACCATATGTGAAGAAAGCCTCTCCTTTGCTTTTTCAACTTGAGAATTTCCAGTTTCAGGGTCTGCTTGATATTGAGTAGTTGAAGTTTCTGAAAGTAGGATTTTTAATGCTATAATAAAACTCATCGAACAATTTTCAAGTTTAAAGAATAAATTACTTTTCTGAATGCATACCAAACTTGGGACAATTATACGCTTTCGTAGAATAATCTTCATTTTGAAAATTGATCCCATGGCAGATACTAATGAGGTTTGGAAGATTTCTAAGTTCCAGATCATATAGTTGTGGAAGCACATTCTCCATGAACATCTCTTCCATCTCATCTCGTTTGATTAGGACATGCTCAAGTTCATTGGCTTCACTTATCTGCAAATTTCTTAGTGCTGGAAGGATATCAGAAATTGTGATAGAGAACAGGTACTTTAGTTTGTCACAATTTGATACAGAGACATATTTTAAGTTGGGAAAGCATGGTTCATGAGGCAAATGATCATCGGCATTTGTTCCATAATCTTCTTCAACAATGTGAACTAATTCTTCACATCCTGATATAAGTAGATACCCCAACAGTGGTAGGCTTCTAACTATAGATGCAGAGAAGATAACTCTAAGATTTTTGCATGCATCGATGGTTAGAACTTGAAGACGGTCAAAGCGTATGATACATTTAGGCCCCACACATATATTCACCAACTCGCTAGGATTTAGCAACTTCAAGTATTGTAAGCTTGATGTCAATGGATGAAGTTCACGCCCTTTTTTCTCTGTTTCCATATATGTCAAATTAAAAATTTCTTCTATCTTGAAGTCATGAACTTGAAGATCATCCAAAGTTTTCCAGCACATCTCAATTACCTGCGAACTCCATGAAAGATATATCACTTCCAAATTCAAAAATATTGAGGGAGAATGAAACTATCAAATAAAAATTAGAGGAAAAATCACATTTGAAATTTAAATATGGATGTTATTTTCAAGCATATATGTACAAAAATAACAAAAACCCCTGTAGCTTACGAAAAATGAGGATTAGTGAGGTAATATTATGGACATTATTATATTATGCTTCTTTAAGATAACACTTAGAAATCTATAAACTATGCAGTGAGAGAAATTATTAAAACATAAGTTATCAATTGTGGGAATAAACTAGGACTAGTTGGAGAAGTTGAATACAGTCATACCTTCGTTTCCTGTTGTTCTGTATGCCAACAAACCAAAAAATCATTGAAAGGTCTCATTGTAAACTCTGGAAGCTCTTTCAGAATAACAGACCTTAGATATAACCCTCTCATATAATAGTTTTCCGGATAAATGCTTACAAGGTTTGGCACATACCCAATAGAAAGATGTTTCAAAGCAGGGAAATCGATGAGAGTTTGGATACTCTGATGCTTGGGATTTAAACTGCCATCATCTTGGCTTCTTCCAAATACATATTTCAACATACGAGCCTCATAGATCTTCAAAGATTCCAAATATAAAGGTGATCTAAAAGCATATGCTAGGAATAAATATTCCAATGCATGGCAGTTAAAAACTTCCAACTGTTTCAACTTTGGAAAGATGGAATTGTAGTTAATATGAGTTCTAGCATCTCTCTCATCTGCTACAATGCACTTCAGTTGACCACATGCTCGAATTATCAAAACTTCCAACAAAATTGTTGAGGCAATGGATAGAGTTGTCAATGATATTAAGTTTGCACACTCCACAAGTTCTATTTTTCTAATATTTTTCAATGGTTGGATCAAAAGGTTTTGGGCTACATGAAACAGAGGAGCTCCAGTTGTAGATGCATGTACTTCCTACAGGCCAAAAAATCATTAAAGTATCATTATGGAATAACATAGAAGAGGCTTTAGTTTAAATTAATATAAACTACTAGCTATATTTATTTGAATAAAATTTACTTTGAACTGTCAAATTTATGCATCTTCATTATTAAGGTATCAATATATACACATCAATCTAACAAGAAGAGGAATATTTTGACAGCCGACATTATTCTCAACAAATTTTCTAGATCTCTTGTTATCAAAGTCTTTTTTTTTTTCTTAATCAAAAGTAAAATCTTACCTAACTACTTGAATTATCATGCCTCGTTCTAATATTTGATCGATAAACAATCAATCTAAAAGCTTCATATATTAGTTGATTATGAAAATAAACTTTACATGATAAGAGAGTAATGAATAAATTTATTTTGATCAAATACTGATCTTCTAGTTAAAATCATATCAAAACATTACAAATCATATGTACAAAGTTAAAACGACTGTACCTCTGTAGCTGTCCGATTCACCATGCTACAATTCTTGGCAAAAAGGCTGTTGATCTTTGGTGCATATTCAATGTTGAGGGTCTCCAAAGCAGGGAGATCAAAATGAAGCTCATCATTTTGATTCTGATTGGATGAGTGTTGCTCCTTTTGGCAATTGCCAATAACATATTTTAGTTTAGGCACTCTTAGGATGGTCAAAGACTTCAATTTTTCAAGACCAACAGATATTGATGATACAAATAAAAATTCCAACTCATCACATGCCTCAATTGACAGCTCCTCTAGTGTTGGAAAAATGGAACAGTAATTCTTGTCAACTTGAGCATCTCCCTCGTGTGTTGTGATGCACTTCAGTTTATGACATTCACAGATTGTCAAAGTTTCCAAAACAATTGTTGAGGCCGCAATGGATAGAGTTGATAGTGATATTAAGTTATGACAACCCACAAGTGTTATTTTCCTAGCATACTTCAATGATTGCACCAAAATACTTTGAACTGCAAGGGAAGGAGCACCTCTATATGTGGATGCATCAAATTTCTACAAATACAAATCATTAAAGTTATGTCGATCACCAAGAAAATAATAAATCATTATCATTCCAGAACAAATTTGATTTAAAATTTGAATATACAGTAATACATAATAAATAAAAATCCCATCAGTAAAATAAACATTTCCTATTGTGAAACAGACAATCAAGAAAATTGGAATATGCAATATACTTTCAAGCAATATTATATAGCAAATAGTATCAAAGTATCATAATAAATCAAAACAACGATATCTTTTCACGTCTTTTTCTGAATATGTTTGAGAAAAATTAATAGCCCAATCCATTTAACACTGTCGATAAAAAATTAAATAAACTCATTAAAATACAATAATCTTTTGAGTAAAGGAGCAAATTTAGCAATGATCAATTTCGCGAGAAGCATCCATAAAACTTATCTATTTTCAGGTGCAAAAATAGTTATAAACTATTTATTTGGGAGCATATTTAACCACGCCGTTAAAAACACTTAACCGCCGTTACATTTTGAACTGTGGATCCTACCAGTCTTCTCTCTCTGTTATTTTAATATTTTTTTTAATGGAAAAAATCACTTAGACCCTATAGAAACAATTTCATTTCAGATAACCCCCAAAAGATTCTGAAATTTCACTCTACCCCTTAGGTACAATGAAATTTCAGATCTTTTGGGTTACAGGGTGCAGTGAAATTTCAGATCTTTTCGAGGTTATCTGAAATGAAATTGTTTCTATAGGGTCTAAGTGATTTTTTTCTATTAAAATAATAGAAAGATAGAAGACTGATAGGACCCACAATGTAAAAAGTAACGGTAGTTAATTGTTTCTTAACGGCGTTGCTATATTTGCTCCTAAATAAATAGTTTATGGCTACTTTTGTACCACATGAATAGTTTATGACCATTTTTGTACCCAAAAATAGATAAGTCTTATGGATACTCATCACGAAATTGTTCATTGCTAGATTTGCTCCTTCGCCCTAATCTTTTTAATTTTAAAATGTTATTTTTGTGATATTAAATTCAACTGTCAACATCAGAGCAAACATTGGAATATGTAAAACATTTGCAATTTGGTCCATATATTTTCATTACTATTTATTTGATCCATACATATTTCAACATTGGAGCCTTACAGAAGATCCTCAAATAAATATGCAGGGCTGCATAAAATAGAGGAGCACTCCATTTATTGATGCATGTAGTTGCTACATACCAATATATAATTAAGATCTCGCTATACAATAATACATAAGAAGTTCTAATTCAAGTAATATACAAAAAGATGAGTCTTTTGATAGATGACCTTATTCCAAATATAAATTTAGAAGACCTCTCGTTGTGATCTATTCAAAGTCTTTATTTTAATGAAAAAAATAATAATATGACCTGCCAATTATATTTATGCCCCATTTTAATATATATATCTTGTCGGCAAGCAATTAATCTAAAAGCTAAACAAATTACTTGACAAATAAAAAAATTTAATTTCTAAAGACTGCCATAAATAAATTCATTTTGATCAAACACACCACTTCTAATTAACACTATCAAAACATAACAACTAAATTGTACAGAGTTAAAGTGAAGGTACCTCAGTGAAAGATTTATTGCTATAATTCTTAATCACAATGTTCAGATGAGATGACACTTCCAGTTTATACTTTTTGGAGCAAATGCTGTTCATCATTGGTGCATTGTCAATGTCAAGGGTCTCCAAGGCAAGAAGATTGAAACAAAGCTCATCATTTTGATTCTGATTGGATGGACATAGCTCCTTTTGGTAGTTCCCAACAAAATATTTTAGTTTAGGCACTCCTAGGATGGTCAAAGACTTCAATTTTTTAAGACCAACAGATATTGTTGATACAAATAAAATTTCCAACTCCTCACAATCCTTGATTTCCAGCTTCTCTAGTGTTGGAAAAATAGAATGGTTATTCTTATCAACATAAGCATCTCCCTCATGTGTTGTGATGCACTTCATTTTATGACATTCACAGATTGTCAAAGTTTCCAAAGCAATTGTTGAGGCCGCAATGGATAGAGCTGATAGTGATATTAAGTTATGACAACCCACAAGTGTTATTTTCCTAGCATACTTCAATGATTGCACCAAAATGCTTTGAATAGTAAGGGAAGGAGAACCTCTATCTGTGGATGCATCAATATTCTACAAACACAAATCATTAAAATTATGTCGATCACCAAGAAGATAAATCATTATCATTACAGAACAAACTTGATGTAAAATTTGAATATACAATAATACATAATAAATAAAAATATTTTCCACGTAATACCTATCATTAAAATAAACATTTCTTACTCCGAAACAAACAATTTGGAAAATTGGAATATGCAATATACTTAAAGCAATATTATATAGCAAATAGTATCAAAGCATCACAATAAATCAAAACAATGATATCTTTTCACGTCTTTTTCTGAATATGTTTGAGAAAAATTAATAGCCCATTCCATTGAACACTTTACCAATAAAAATTGAAGTAAACTTATTAAAATACAATAATCTTTTTAATTTTAAAATATTATTTCCTTTGTGATATTAAATTCAGTGGGATAAAGACTTTTTTTTTTTTTGTTGTTGTTGTTGTTGTGATATTAAATTCAACTGTCCAACATCAGAGCAAACATTCACATATGCAAAACATTTCCCATTTGGGCCATATATTTTCATTACTATTAATTTGATCCATTCATATTTCAACATTGGAGCCTTACAGAAGATCCTCAAATAAATATGCAGGGCTGCATAAAACAGAGGAGCACTCCATTTATTGATGCATGTAATTTGCTGCATACCAATATATAATGAAGATCTCGCTATACAATAATACATAAGAAGTTCTAATTCAAGTAATATACAGAAAGTTGAGCATTTTGATTGCTGACCTTTTCCCAAATATAAATTTAGAAGACCTCTCGTTGTGATCTATTCAAAGTCTTTATTTTAATGAAAAAAAATAATATGACCTCTCAATTATATTTATGCCCCATTTTAATATATATACCTTGTCGGCAAGCAAGCAATCTAAAAGCATAACAAATTACTTGACAAATAAAAAAAGTTAACATCTAAAGACAAGCATAAATAAATTCATTTTGATTAAGCTTGCCACTTCTAATTAACACTATCAAAACATAACAAATGAAGCGTACAAAGTTAAAGAGAGGGTACCTCAGTGAAAGATTTAATGCTACAATTCTTAATCACAACGTTCAGAGGAGATTGCAGTTCCAGTTTATACTTTCTGGAGCAAATGCCATTTATCATTGGTGCATTGTAGATGCCAAGGGTCTCCAAAGCAGGAAGATTGAAACAAAGCTCATCATTTTGATTCTGATTGGATGGACATAGCTCCTTTTGGTAGTTCCCAACAACATATTTTAGTTTAGGCACTTCTAGAATGGTCAAAGACTTCAATTTTTCAAGACCAACAGATATTATTGATACAAACAAAATTTCCAACTCCTCACAATCCCCGATTGACAGGTTCTCTAGTGTTGGAAAAATGGAATGGTTATTCTTATCAACATAAGCATCTCCCTCATGTGTTGTGATGCACTTTAGTTTATGACATCTACAGATTGTCATAGTTTCCAAAGCAACTGTTGATGCTGCAATAGATAGAGTTGACAATGACATTATGTTCCCACATTCCACAAGTTCTATTTCCCTCACATTCTTCATTGATTGGACCAAAAGGCTTCGAGCTGCAAGGGAAGGAGCACCTCTATTTGTGGATGCATCAAATATCTAGAAATGTAGTACAAATCACTAAAGTTATGTCTATCTCTATGAAGATGAATTACTATCATTCCAAAAAAAAAAAAAAAAAAAACTTCATGTAAAATTTGAATATACAATAATACATAATAAATAATAAGATTTTCGACATAATAACCATTAGAAAAATAAATCATTCTTAGTCCAAAAAAAGTAATATGTATAATTTGATTAAAGGATACTTTTTATTCAATAATATATATAATATCGAAGCATAACAATAAATCAAAATAATCATATCTTTTTCATTTTTTTCCAAATACTTTTGAAGAAAAACTAATCCAACTCTTTATGAGATCTATTATCCCATTCCATTAATGCATTGTTAATAAAAATTTTACTAAAATGATTAAAATACAATAAATATTTTCAATTTACAATGTTTATTGCCTTTGTAGTTTAGTATTCAAAGTCAACTGCCAACATCAGAACAAACATTAGAATCCATATAAGATGTAATCCTACATTTCTTTTTTTAATTTAAAAAAAAAACTCTTAAAAGTAGGAAGATCAACCAATTCATCTTTTTACCTCATCTGCAATTTTATTTTCAGCATCTTTTTACCTCAGAGTCACGGATAGCCATAGGCTTTAAAATGTGTCACACCAATTATTCGCATTAGATATTTCTAAAACTCTTACCTTATTTTTTTCATTTCTCAACCATGTTTTTAAATAATCAATTATTGTTTGTAAAGGAATTTTAAATCTCATTTTCCTCCTTTGTTTCACTTATCAGCAATCAAGTATACCAACTGAGAACAAACAGTAATTTTTTAACACCTAGGTTCTACACACATGTTGTTAACTTTTTAAGCGATACTTGTTGATAAGGAAATCTAGGAAACTTGCGCATAATCTAGTCAAACTTATCCAACAATAATTTCAAGAAACATAGCAAAAATATATGATAAATTTTTAGGTGGTGAACAAGATTAATTTACTTGTGATTTTATATTTCTTGCAATAAATATGTTTATACAAGTGTACCTTTACTCCTACCATTTTACCAAAGAACAATTGTTTAAACAAGATGCATCACCAAATTTTGTTACAAATTAAGTCAATCAATAAAAAAGAAAAATAAAGAACTTCAAATTAATTTTGAACACTCAGACGTTACATTTCATAATTGTAACCCATTTTTTTCGTGAACTAATTAACATAAAATTCATAAGAGAGAATTTTAAAAAAAAAAATAAAGAGGCAAGTATAGCATACCGGTGGGTTTGTGTGATCAAATGATCTATACTCAGAAATAGTAACATTTATCTCTTTGCTGACAGACCTCCATTTATTGAGAGAGCAACATGTTTGAACCCAAGAGAAACCATGTGTGGCAGGACTTTGATTTAGGTTCCTTGAATTGTGTCTTGAAAGTGGAAGTGATGGCTTGTGCACTGATGAACTCGTGAATTGATGATATTCTCTGACAAATCCAATGAAACTTGGTACTCTCGAAAGTTTTAGCTCTTTTAGTGAAGGGAACAATGTGTCATAATAACTCTTTTGATTACTATCACCACCTTCACCCACTATGATGTATTCGAGCGCACTGCAATTTCTAATTGTTAATTCTTCCAATTGTTTCAGACTTGGGGCAGTGTATGGCTGGAAAACTGACATTAACTCCGGACAATCTTCCAACTGAATAGATTTAAGATGACACAAGTTATAGTTGCCATTAAATAATATGCCCTTCAGTTCATGACACCCTGTCAACTTCAAAATCTCTAATTGCTCCAAAAAGCCAGACGGTAGAGGACCCCGGCATAAATCTTCAACACCCATTTTAGAGAGATGCAGTTCAGCCAAATTACAAAACGCAGTCACATCAAGATCATGATTCTTAGTACCTATGAGGCACTCCATGTCAGGACGTGAGCTCAAATGAAGAACAATCAAATCATTCATCACACCTTCCTTTTCTATTGGAACAACATCAGGGACAAGATTCTTCCATATTCTTTGCTTATCCTCTCCCTCCAGTAAAAGAACTTCAGCTCTTCCAATAAGTTGCTTAAATGTTGAGTCTGAGACTAAATGACCCAATTCTTCCTCTCGAAAGTATCTTGACATGGAACCATACTTTTCAAAATAATCTGAAAGATCATCCTCAGAAGATATATAATATCTATGTAATCTAAGAGGATATATGTTTTGAGAAATTGCATCTTTTTCTTCATCGTCACACTTATTACCAACAAAAGTTAACTCTTCCAGTTGTAAGCACATTTTAATCACTTCAAATGGATTATTCTTTTTAATTTTACATCTTTCTACCTCCAATGATCTCAACTTCTTTAGCTTCAAAAATTCTTTAGGTAATTCAATGATTGAACAATTGCGAAACCAAAGAGTCACAAGACTCGACAAGTTTCCTAAGGCAGAGATGTCACCTAACTCCAAAGTTGCTAGGACAAGTGTTTGAATAAACTTCAATGGTTGAAGTGAATTCGTCAATGATAGAGCTAGAGCTGGACGTCTTCTATTATTAACTGAAACCAAAACTTTGAGCCTTGTCATCTTCTTAAAGAATGTGTCTGTGGCATTATTCAAACCTTTTGAATGTACTAGTAGAACCTCTAATTTCTCTCCATCAAATTCATCAGGAAATTTATCAATTTTCCAAAATAAATATCTCAAATTTCCTTTTATAGGCTTTTCCAAATTCAAGAGAGATTGAATATCATTTTCTCCTATCGATAAGGCAACTTCACGAACCAAATCATGCAACTTTACATATTCTTCCCCAGAATTCAACAACAAAGAAGAATTTATGAGTTCCATTACAGCTCCATGCACTTCACTTCTAATTAAGTGGTATTTGTCACTTTCATTGAAAGAGCCCAATCCTATACCAATTTTGATCAAAAGATTTATAGGAATTTCAAAATCCTCAAGGAACAAGGAAGATATCAGAAGGAGCTCTTTGGCCTTTTGCTTTTTCAAGTTATCATAGCTTAACCGTAGGCATTTATAAGCCTCTTTCAAATTTTGATCAAGACCACAATCTTCCAAGGTTTTCAAAGCATCCCTCCAAACCGATATAGGCTGATTCTTTAATGCTCTTGCTACTGCCACTATTGCAATTGGTACTCCTCCACAGTGCTTTACAATTTTTTGAGGCATGCCCTTGAAACCACGATTGGAACTACTTAAACTAACATGTGCCTCAAAAAGATTCGATGCCTCTTGTTTGGTTAATGTCTGCAACTGAATCATATGGCATCCCATTTCTATACAAACATTTGAATTACGTGTAGTTATCAATAAATTACAGCCCTTGTGTTGGTGGCCAAACGGAATCCCCAAATTTTCTGTCAAATCAAAATTTTCCCATACATCATCTAGTATTATAAGCAATTTTTTGTCCATCTTAGTGATTCTGGACAATATTGTATTTGAGAGTTCTTCTTCTTTCACTTCATCTAAATTCAAATCTAAACTTTTTGCAAGTTCACTACGGATCTTTTTGAAATCAGGAGGTTGGGAGACAACAAGAAAGACGAATTGGTCAATAAATTTGGATTCCTTTAGTTTATGACCCACTTCTTTTGCCATTGAAGTTTTGCCTGTTCCCCCCAACCCTTGCAATCCAATCATATTCCAATTCTCATCCTGTAATGCCTTCAATAGATCTTGGAACTTTGACTCCCTACTCTCAAAATGAATGAAACCTTGTGAAGAAAGGTATTTTATGTCCAACACATTTGCTCGACCAGCTACTATATTGGAGTTACATCTTTCCAATAGTTTTTCAATATGTTGAGTCTTCTCTGCTAACTCCTTACCTCTTCGATATTTCCACCAGCAATTCGGACACCAGTCAAAACACAATTTCTTCTTTATTGTAGTGTCTATATGAATGATATCATCCGCGTCACGTTCCCATTCCTGGGCTTCAAACTTAAAACTGTAAACTCCTCTGCCTTTCTGAAACTTTCTCTTCACATCCTTGTGCTTTGCTGCTAGTGTGTTCTTTTTCTGCTCAAAATTTTCAACATAACTGTTGAAACAACATAGATATTGAGCCTCATTTTTCACTAGATTCACCAAACTTTGGACTTCATTCTTTGCCAAGTCAAGTAAGCAGCTCTCCATCTAACATGGATACAAGCTAATTATAGTCTGTCAATGACTAATATATTATCTGTGCGTTAGTCATTAAATCAGTTCACCACTAGTAATTAAATCAGAAAGATGTTTCTCCAATGACTTAAGATCTTAAAGAATGCAAATTGAAAGTATTGAAAAGTGGTAAATTAATTTGCATTACAACATAATCTTTATGTAAAGGAAAACATACAAACCAGAAATAGAGAAAAAAAATACTTGGATGTCATATATTAACACTCCAACAATATTGTTTTAAGTTAGTTTGGGATAATGATTTCGAGTTGGAGATCATTAAGATTTGTTTTTTTTTTTAATTTCAACGTAGGGAGTGCATCATACCATGTGTCGAACCCAAAACCACTTAAAACACCCAAAAAGAATGTTTAAGAAAGCTGCAAGCTAATTGTTTGTTTGTTATAGCGTTATAAGCCTATAATAAGCCCGATTGAACTGCAATCGGGCTTTAATATCGTAGATCCTCATATAAGATGTTTGGAAACCCAACTCAGCTTAAGGGCTTTTATCAACAGCATAGGATTCTCCACTTTTGACCATTAGTTGGCATTTACTGTGACCATGAGATTTCCCTGTTTCCTTCCACCTTTCCGTGCGAATCTCTGCAACCATGAGTGTTGCATTCACTCAGTCCTCTCCTCCGCAACAGCTTCGTCGTCCAGAAACCGGTGATAAAGTAGGCCTCCCTCCCATCCTCCTCCTCTCATCACACGCCTCCACAAGAATCTCTTGCAAGCATCAGATCTGTAACCGTGGTTTGCCCTTCATCCTTAAACGTTTGGTTGAGCTTCCCGAAGGGACTCAGCTCCACTGTCGTCCTGTTCTCAGCTCCACAGTCGTGGTCCTCTCAGCACCTGCGTCAACCTCCTCTCAGCCAGACCTTGCTCCAGCAATTGGCTGCAACCGGATCACTGAGGACCTACAACATTCGTCGAGGGCTTTGTGTTACAGCAAAGTCGATCTCCCTGTATCGCAGCTCCCTTCCCTGTGTCTCGGTCGTCTTCTTCCCTCTACCAATGGCATGAGCTTTGTAACCCATGAACCTGTCATTCTTCGCTGCTACATGAAGCGGTTTACTTTTTGTGTTATCTTTATTGCTATTCTAAATTACTGGAGAGAAATTTGGTATTTTCTGATATGATTAGAGATGTTAAACGGTGAGAATTGCCATTAGATGCCTCTATTCTAATTATTGAAGCCTGATCTTATAGGATGAAGTAGTTTTCGTTTTGGAGGTGCTCGGCCATGTATTTTATGGTCTGTTACTCAGGTTCTTTCCCTTTCTCCCACGGTTACAGAACAGTTCTATCTCACTTGTGTTGATATGTTATATAACGGTTCTTATTTACCTTTATCACCACCACATGCCTAACTAGTTCAAATCTTGAATATGATATATGAACTGAAGATATGTGCACTTGACCAGAATTAAACTTGTTCCAATCATTTGTTTGATGTTTTCCTGAGAAGAACTGTGACCATAAGTTGTTATTGTTAAAATTTTTGACCTTGTCTTCCTCGCTGGTGCAACATATTATTTATCCGGGCTTGTACATGTTTAAGGGAAATGGTCATGTTTGGAGTTTCTGCCTTGTACATAATTAAATATCTAAAAATGTGTGTGTGTGGGTGTAATATGTTAGATTCTGTTCAGAAAGCAAAAGGACTCATGAGGACATGTAGATAGAATTTTTGTATAACACAAAAAAAGTATTCACTCACAAAGTAAAAAAAGAAGCATGCGCAATATTACAGGAAATAAGCAACAATTATAGTAATTCAATTATTCCTATAGTTGCAACAAAAGTAGGAGCATCCGATTGGCATGTAGAATTGAAAATGATAGTTGATGTTGAGTTGCACCTACATGCTTTTACGTCGAGGTTTCTTCTATGGCTAGCCTTGTCTTTAGGGAAAATAACCTTACATTGCATCAATGGGTGTTTTAACCATTTAGAAGTGAGACCTTATTGAAACTATTGTGATGGACCTCTCCTTCATGCTATGGCTTTGGATCTGAAATTATTCCTTCCTCTTCTTAGTTTGTATAGGCCAATATATTAAAGATCATGGTTAGTCGATAGTACATAGTTAAGTAGAATTAGTACCTAGTACAAGTTAATCACAGCTAATAAATATGTCAACATATTACTACAAATAATTTTTACGTTAGATAGCAACAATTAGGTTTCTTCTCTGCGTAAAACCTAGGTGCTCTACAAGTACTAAACTATTTTATGTTGACCATGCCTAAAAAGTAACGGTGACATGATCATTGACATTTTTGCATAGAAAAATGAATGATAAAGCTCAGTGGGATGACAACACCACTGAGGTGTTTATTAATGCTTGCCTTGAACAAATTTACGCACATAAACGGCGAGGGATGTCGTTCTCAAAAGATGGTTGGAATGCAATTGTGAAATCCTTCAATGAAAAGACAGGAAAAGGCTATGACAGGAAACAACTCAAGAATAGATTCGATATCTTGCGCAAGGATTTGAAGACGTGGGAAATGTTGCTTAATGAGATCGGGCTGGGTCGTGATCCTGAAACGGGGGAAATCGACGCAACTCTAGACTGGTGCGTGAAAAATGTCAGGTTAGTAACGTTCTTTTAATATTCCACAAGTCAAACACGTATAGGTTTTGGTTAACATTATCTCAATAACCATGTGTATTTGTGTAACTGCAGCAAAATAAAGCTTATTCCAAGTTTCGCCGGTCTCGTCTAAAGTTTGAGACTGAACTTCGGATCATCTTTAAAGACGTATATGCTACAAGGGAGGGTGCTTATTATCCATCATTTACACACACCCAGACCGGTGACACTGAGGCCGATGATGTCTACATCCCGACAATGGATGAGCAGGAAGGGTCGGGGGATAGCGAGGACGACTCTTTCGGCTTACAACCGGTACCGAGCACTAGCGTTTCTGATGACCTGGCCGGTATGGGGTTATCATCCCAGAGTAGGCCCTTCGTTGCAACAGATTCAGGGAGCCAAGGCAAAAGAAAGAGGGTCGGTTGAGCTTCTATGAGGAAGAAGCTTAAAACGCCACCTGTGGATCGGATAGCTGATGCGGTTAGTATGATAGCTAACACATCAAGGGATAGGTCTGCTATTATCAACGACATCCGACAGCGGAGTGCTAATAATGTGATAAGGGACCTCGTTGCTCTTGACGAGGTGAACATTGATCCTGAGTTCCGAATCCGGTGTATCCAACTTCTTATGAAGGATAAGAGTTGTCGGAACACTTTTGCAACATTATATAATGACAACAAACAATATTTGATTAACTGGTTGCGATTTACTGTTACGCATTACTTCGGACATTAACTTATATGCTTGTTGGATGTGGTTGTTTATGTCTATGATTGTTTCTTTAATTATAAACTACTTATATTGTTTTTCGCCGTTTTATTTGTGGATTTAATTGTATGTGGTTATTCGGGTATGTGATGTTGTGTATGCAATTGTTTATGTCGAACCTAAATTGACCCACATGCACAGGCGACTTTATTAATGGCCAATTGGATGGAGGAAGAAGATGATGACTCTCGACTTATCACTCTTATTGAAGAGGAGTTAACGGAGTACGAAGAATTGACCACGTTGCTTTATCAGTATTGGGTTCCTTTCTTTTGCAAACAACCGTGAAGAACAAGGAAACGTGCAGGACATTTGTGGGTTCAGGAGATTTTAGCGGACAATAGTGGACGTTGTCAAGATATGTTCAGAGTTGATAACCGCGTATTTTATCTCTTGAGTATTAAGTTGGCAGAACATGGCCTAAAAAATTCCAAGCAAGTCGGTATTGAAGAAATGCTTGCCATGTTTTTGCTAACTGTTGGACACGATGTGGGGAATAGGGTCGTTCAAGAACTGTTCCAGCATTCGGGGGAAACTGTGAGCAAACTATTGCACATAGTACTTCAGGCTTGTCTCCGTTTAGCTGAGGAAATTACTAAACCCATTGATCCCAAATTTCGTGAATGTCACCCACATATATTGAACGATCCACGTTATTATCCATACTTCAAGAATGCTATTAGAGCAATAGATGGGAGCCATATAAGGTGTGTCATCAATGGTCCAAATCGGGAGAAGTATATTGGTAGAAAGGGTTATCCAACATAGAATGTGATGGCTATTTGCGACTGGGATTTGTTTCACATTCGTGTTGGCTAGCTGGGAGGGATCAGCACATGACGCTCGCGTGTTTCAAGACGCTGTCTCAAATCTAGCTATGAATTTTCCTCATCCGCCTACAGGTACCATTTTGTCACTTAAAGATGTCAATTTTCTGATTTCAGACTAATTAATGATTGCCGTTTAAATTTATTTGTTTTCTTTTGGAAGGAAAATATTATTTGGTCGATGCTGGTTATCCAACGCGAGAAGCGAGAGCGTTATCACGTGCCTGAGTTTAGGCGTCAACCTGCACTTCGAAATAATAATTAGAAATTTAATTTCTATCACTCTAGTTTAAGGTCAACAATTGAAAGGACCTTCGGCATCTGGAAAAATAGATTTGCCTTATTACAGAAAATGCGCAAATACAGCTACAAAACACAAGCTCGCTTAGTTTGCGCAACCATGGCGATACATAACTTTATTCGACACAATTCTCCAAATGATGCTAACTTTGACCAACCAGACAATGGGAACGTAGGTGATAATGAAAATATTATAATAGAAGAGGCTTCGTTCACAAATATTTCTGGGACATCTTCAACTGGCATGAATGCCGTTCGTGACATGATTAGAGATGCTATTGCGTGGGACATCTGATTGTAGTAGTTATGTAAACCCCCCCCCCCAAAAAATTATGTATGTTTGCACAAAATTATTGGTCACATTTTTGCACTTTTTAGTAATATGTAATATATATTTATTTATTACATATATACACATCAAAAGCAATTATACATTCTCTAATCCAAACACAAATCACAATACACGATCGCACTTTTCCATAAGCCCGATTGAAATAAGCAATTTTTCACACCGCTATTCCAAACATGCTATAAGTGACGCTTTGTCTTTAATTCTAAAAGTGATATTTAAATATTAGTTTCATAACAACTAGAATTTCTAAAATTAAAAACCACTTCAAACATGTTTCACTAGAATAATCAAGAAAAACATTAAATCTCATTAACTCTTTTTTTTATAGCATAAACCTCTTTAATTCTATCTAAAAGTTTAACAACTTTGTAATTTTACTCTTATTTAATATATATTATAATACCTTGTGAAAACAAAGCTCATGCAATAATAAATAAAGGTAAAAATTGAACATTTATATAAAAAATATTGATTATATGACTTATAAATAAAACCTACATAAAACATTTTCTCTCTACCTTACAAATAGAACAAGAGTAGTAAACCTCAAGTCATTTTTAATTTTCCAATTTAAAAATATAATGTTATTTGAATTTTGTAGCTTTTGGATTTCTCCATTCACAATTCACAATAAATTGTAAATGGAATCATTCAGTATTAATGAGAATTTTTAAAATCAATTATCGTAAAGAATCACTTATTTTTCATCTAACAAAGAAAAATTGTGAAACTACATGTCCTTCCATTTTTAATCCACAAAATCTGGATCCATTTTAATATCTGATGTTTCACAATAGTTTTACAATATCTGGTTTTTTTCCTACAACGTTAAAATATAAATAATAATTTCTTTTTATTCTATTTTTCGAATTTATTGTTACTAATAGAAGTTATACACATGAATTATGAATTATAAATACTTTTACTTTTTGAGTATTAAATTGGGTATAGGCCGACAGCCACAGGAGCAATATAGCCTGCCCCAACAAGGGGGAAAAGGAAAAAGATTTGGACCCCAAAAAAATGAATCTAATAACGCAGATATCTTATATTTCGAAAATTTTTGTTCACCCATTTAAATATAATATTTCTCTTCCTTCTAGTTTAATCAATCAAATCTTCTACACGTCTCTTTTGAAGAATTTATAAAAAGTTTATGATAAGTTTTTAAATTTCTTTTTTAATTTTTAAACAAATTTTTACCTTTTTTTAAACAACATTTGTCAGCATTATGCAGGTATTTTAGCAATAACCGAAAAATTAAAAATACATTTAAAAACAAAATGATTACAAACTTATATATGATATAGTATCCTGACCTCTTTTTCAGATGTTAAGCCTCCATTTGTGAAGACCAAAGTAAATGATGCTGAGGGGAATAAAATATAGAATCCACCAAAAACAAGTCCTGCCAATTTAACAAAATTCACAATACCTTGTTTAAATTAATTAATTAAATCAAAGCTCTTAGGTATCTATATACTGAGAATACTAGTGGTCATCATCAATAAGTTAAAAATATACACAAGAAAATAGGGATATAATGCAAAACCATTATTATTAAAAAAAGATTTTAAGAAATTTTGAAGCAAAATAAAATAAAATAACAATAAAAATATGCTAGAAGTAAAACCAAGAGAAACTAAAAGAGATTCTCAAACAAGAAAATAGCAATAAAAACATAATATAAAAATAATAGAAATACACAATCAAATTACAATATGTCCTCACCTTTTCTTAAAAGATTCAGTGTTGTTTCACGGTAAAACCAGGAGAAACTGAGAGATTCTCAAACAAGAAAACAAATCCTACCAGCCAAAATTTTTTGAAAGCTTTAGTTAAGAGAAACAATATTAATAAAAACATATATGAGTATAGTGATTAAAAATTAATTCATTACAATAATCTCTCTTTTTTTTTAAGCTAAAAATAGGTATCCTTCTATTGGAGGCAATACTATTTAAAGCAGTGTCGGGCACTAAAAGGCAATACTATTTAAAACACTATCAGACATTAAATGTGAATATATCTCTCTTTGGGGATTCTAACATGAACTCCCCACGTTATGAAAGATTAGCCCCTTCCGCTAAACCCAACTCCTATCGATAAAATAATATCATCTATGATCACAAAGGATATGCATTTTCTTTTTTTATATGAATGGGCTTTATTTTTTATTTCGAATACCTTCAATTTCTTATAATTGGAAATATTTTTATTATAATATAAACATAAAAAATTATAATGTATATTTCTCACTTTATTGAGATTTCAATCGCAATAAAAATGATACTAAACAGAACAGTAAAAAAAACAAACAAAACATATACAATCGCATACAAGTTTCAAAAGCAAAAGCGAAAATGAGACCTTTTCATAATGCGAAACCCATTATTATAGAAAAAATGATCGTACAAATTGATGAAGGAAACAAAAAAGAAGAAAGAAACTAAAAAACACTACAATAATCGAACAACAATAAAGTCTAAACATGAGTAGTTCAAAATGGAAGTCATAATCTTTTTAACTACTCATCTCAACTTTTAACTTTTAGATTGAAATCTAAGTGATTTGGATTTAATGTTTTATAAAAAATATTCTTTTTAAATATTTTTTTATTACACTTTTAAATTATTATAACTAAAATTTAGTAATTTTTGAATTTATTTAATTATTTTTTTATAATTTTATATTTTATTAATATTTTTATAAAACATTAAATCAAGATTTCAAGATTGAAATGGGTAGTGGAGGCTGAAGGGAAGAAGATAAGAGGAGAATCGTAAGAGAAGAGGATGGTAACCAATCTCTCTAAATATATGTAGGGCATGTATGTATAAAGAAAATAGCAATAAAACTATAAACATAATTTAAAAATAATAAAAAGAAATACAATTACATTAGAATATATCGTTACATTTTTTTTAAGAGATTTTGGTGTTGATTTACACAAAAACCAAAGAAAAATAAAAGATTCGCAAACGACAATACAAGAACACAAATCCTACTAAACAAAAATCCGTAAAAGTTTAGTTTTAACTTTTAAAAGAAATAATATTGATAGAAAATATGCAAATTGTATGACATTAAAGTGATCGACAACTTATTATCGAGAAAAAAAAAAGTGATCGACATCTATTTCGTACAAGTAATATATTTTGGGATCACCAAAGTTATGCATCTTTTTTGAGTGAGTTTTTTTTAGTAGGCATGGAATACATGCTAAAAGAGAAACAAAAAATAGAGAACACCATACTAGTTAAACAATTCAAAGAAAAGAAGCCCTAAAAATTTTACATTGGCTTATAATAGAAGTCATTATTTTTTTATTTTGTTTTTTTTTGGGCCAAACAACAGAAGTCCTTATCAAAATGATAAAAATGCGATTATAAGAATATAATTGGTATAAAGGAAAATAGAAATAAAAACAACACATAAAAAATTATTAAAATAATAAAAAGAAACCCTCAAATTAGGATATATGCTTACCTTTTTTTTAAGTGATTTTAGTGGTTTCTCACATAGAAACCAAAGAAAAATGAAAGAGATGCTCAAACCACAACATAAGAACATAAATCCTGCCCAAATAAAAATGTGAAAGATTTAGTTTTAAGAGAAATAATATTGGTAGAAAATATGTAAATAGCATGACATTAAATCAACAAAAATATCATTGTTGATCCTTATAATTTTATCAAATTTTGATTTTGATCTCTCTAGTTTCAAATAATTGGTTTTAATTCACAGTTTGAAAGGAATTTGATTTGAGTTTAAGTATAAGGATCAAAATCAAAATTCATTAAAATTATAGAGATTAGTCATTAAACTTAGGCCAAATTCTTATGAATTTATAGAAATCAAAACCAATTATTTAAAATTATACGAATCAAAATCAAAATTTGATCAAATCGCAAGGCCTAATAATAACATTAACTCACAACTAATTCATATAAATATCCTCCCTCCTATCCTTAATATAAATTATAAAATAGATCTTATATTAAGGACATAAAAGAGTAATATCTTTTGGAATCACCAAGAACATGCATATGGGAAAAATAGAGAACACAATAGTAGTCAAACAACGGAAAAACAAAACTTATAAATAGCATGTTTGGATAGCTTCCATAAGTGATTTTTAATCATAATTTACGGAATACGAGGTAGCTTTTAGGTTTACGAGGTAACTTTTACTGTCTACGAGGTAACTTTATGGTCTACGAAGTAAATATGTGGAGGAGGTTTATTTCGATTTATGTGAATGGGGCTTTAACAACAAGTATAAAGTAAATGCTAAAAATGTGATTATAAGAATAGACTTGATGTAAAGGAAAATATCAATAAAACAAAAATATATTAAAATAATAAAAAAAACACAATCAAATTAGAGGATATCCTCACCTTTCTACAGTAATTTTAGTGTTGCTCCACACAGAAAGCAAGGAAAAGTAAGAGAGATTCTCAAACCAGAACCCAACAACAGAAATCCTGCCAAACAAAAACATGTGACAGCTTTACTCTTAAGAGAAATAATATAATTACTAAAATTCACAAATGGTATGATATTTGCGTGATCAACAATCAATTAAACCAAGCATTTTTAATGAGTTTTATTTATTTTTTATAGGCATGAAAAAAATGGAACCCAATAATTGTCAAACAACTCAAAAAAAGTCCAACAAATTAAATTTTGCAACAACTGAAGTCATAATCAAAATACTAAAAATGTAATTATAAGGATAGAAATGACACACACATAGAGAGAGAAAATAGCAATAAAAAATAAAAACAATATTAAAATAATAAAGAGAAACACAAGCAAATTGGAATATTTAATTTCCTTACATTTTTTAAGATATTTTAGTGTTGAATATTTCAAATTATAATATAAACATGAAAAATATGAACGATTATAATTAGAACTATACAAAAAAAATCATAATGTACATTCCAAATTCACGAATAAAATCTTATAAAACATTAATAGTACAAACTTGTAGAAATGCATACAAATTTCAATAGCAAAAATGATTTCACAGTGCAAAACCATTGATATGAATGAAGTTGCGGGAAAAACCATTATTATTAGAAAAATGATTTAAGAATTTTTTGAAGACAATATAAAAGATATAAAATAATAGAAAGAAACTAGAGAATACAATAGTAATCAAATAACTCAAGGTATTAAAAAAAGTCTAACAACTTTTATAACGATTCGAAACAGAAGTAATAATCAAAGTGCTAAAAGTTAATATGATTATAAGAATAGTATATATTTATGCTTAAACATATAGAAAACAAAAAAATTAATAAAAAACACTTTCAAATTACAACATATCCTTATTTTTTAAAAAAAGAGATTTTAGTTTTTTTCATATCGAATCTAAGAGGGGAAAGAAAGATTCTCAAACTGAGATAAGAACACAAATCTTGCCAACTAAAAATATGTTAAAGCTTTACTAACAGCCAACGGGTTAATGTTTAACTTTAACTGAATAGGCTAGCCCATCACAACTAGAATTTCTAAAATTTATGGTCCTTGATTGTAATTAATTATATTACTCTAATCATATTTATAATTTATTTTTAATATACTTCACTGTAATCAAGAAAAATCTCAAATCTCATTAATTCTACTTTAAAATTTAAAAAAATTTTAATTTTATCCTATTTAATATAGAACAAAATTTTTATAATAATAAATAAAGAAAAAAAATGTACTTTTATTTAAAGACATTTAATGATGTGACTTATACAAGGTCTTGAAAGAGTAATTTTCTGAATTTAAAAAGATCTTGTTATTCATTAATAACTAAAATCTTCTCTGTTTTTCTTTTCCCAAAAAAGTCCCCCCTTGCTTTGTTAACCCACAACTACGTAGTTTTGAGGATAAAGGATGGAGCATGGGAAAAGAAAATGAGAGAAACCAAATCCAATTTCTCTTCCATTACAACAAGCTAAGCCTCTTACTATTTAATATTTGCATATTGAGAAGGTTGAATATTTATTTAAGAATTTACAAAATTGAGCTAAAACTATTAATGCAGCATACCTGTTTGGCAATTAAGAAAAATAAGGTAGAAAAATGAATGGTAGAATTATTGCAATAGTATGTTTTGTGGGGGAAGTATCGTGTTTTGTTGGGCTGGTTTCCTTACTAGAAATATAGCATACTCGTTTACACAACAACTGAGCCTTGAAAAGTCTCAGGGTTTCATTTTTAGACTAAAATTTAAAACATCTACTTCAACTGATGTTGAATGATTTATCAATTATCAACATATATATATATATATTAGCAGAAGTAAGAAAAAATAAAAAATGAAAAACAAAATATTAAAGAAATTGACAAATAACAATAATTAGAATGTATTTCTGACATAAAAATATAATTAAAATATACTGTTACCTTTTTTAAACTTTTGTTGAAAGACATGAAGCTATGAAATTATAAGAGTGGAAGGAAATATTTTGAGAAATCTAGAACACACAAATAGCAAACTCCAAACAAGTCCTGCAAAAATTAAAAAGATACATATAGAGTGAAATTTAATGCTAAACTTACAAGATTACAGATAATACATACTCTGTGACTTCGACAATAAAGATTTTACCTTTTCTTTTTTTTTTTTGCCTTGTTTCTTCAAGTACCTCAACGATGTTCCACAGAGAAATCTGCGTTTGTTTAGAGATAAAGGGAGCAACGTAGAAAAATTAATGGAAGTGTGAGAGAGAAGAGCGGAGCACCGACACCCAAGAAGCAAAAGCAGAAATTTATTCAGCAAGAGGAACTGAGGGGGTGATAAATTAGCGAATCCTCACCATCAATGGTGATGAGGCTTAGATCAGAACGGCCCAGATCCACTGTCTATATTTACTTTTTGAATTTTATTTTTTAGAATTATTTAAATCTAAAAACTGATATTTTATTATTATTAAATTTTAAAAAAATTGATTTTTAATTAAAAATATCAATTAAAAAATTAAATCTAGATGATTAAAACAATACAGTGTGTTTGAAACTCTATTAATATAAAACTCTTTTTATAAATTTATTTTAGAAATTATAAAAATTATTCTTAAAAATTAATTTAAATATTGAAATTCTATCAAGATAAAATCCTTTTATATATTTATTTCATAAATTATAAAAATTATTTTTAAAAATTAATTTATACACACGTAAACAGAATACAAATCTCACCAAAGCCGAAAGCCTTGGCCCTCGTTTGCATATTTAAAAAAAAAAAAAATAGTTGGCAGTGGCCACTGTTTTGTTGGTGCGTCCACACTAATAATTGAGATTCTTTAAAACATCTTTATATTAAAGTTGTAATTGTAATAATGCTTCTTTAGTCAGACTCAGATGTCACACGAAAACGACGCATCCAAGGGAGCATCCCACATAATTATTTTCCTCCATCATCTCCTGTGGATAACTACGACAAGGCGGCCAGCTACCTTTTTAAAGAAATTATTAGGGACTGGCTAGAATTGCGACTGAAGCCTTATTCTCAGTCGTGATTTATTAAATAAGTATTTAAAAAAATTATCTTAATTTATATAAAAAATATTGATAAATTCTATATAATGATTGGAGTTATTTAAAAATAATTTTTTAATTGTAATTTAATTAACATATAATAAGTATATGAGAGAAGTGTTGTCTCAACTTATATGTATAAATATTTTTTAAATCTTTTAAATACTAATCTAAATATACTTTTAATCTATCATTCTATTTCTAAAAATTTTATAAATAAAAAATATCTAAATAAAAGTATGATACCAAGGTAAAGATATATTACTGATACAATGTGTGTATAAAATTTATAGACTTCCAATACTTTTCATGTATTAAAACTTATATAGTCATCACGTAAATAAAATTTTGAATGGGTTATTTTCCTCTAATTTCTCCTAAAAAATATAATATTAATTATTTCTAAGTTTATTTTATTTTTATAATTTTGTGAGTATGATAAGAGGCTACATATGATAGAAAATTTCATTTTAAAGATAATGCATGTAATAAGAGTAATTTAAAAAGTTAGACAATAATATCAATTATTTAACCATCCCTCAAAGTGATTTATATATAAGATGAGGGAGAAAATTCAACACACAAAAAATTGCATCTGTATCTCGATTTTGTAGATATGTTTCCCTTAAAAAATGAACAAGTAAATGTTGCATAAATAACAATTTCACTTACTTTTAAAAAAAGTATACTTAAGGTTATGATAAAGATCTAGATATCAAATTTTATGACCAAGTTTTCCTTAACGACTTAACAAATAAAAATTTAACAAATGACAAATTCACATTCATTTAAATAAAAAATTATTATAAAATAGAATACATTTTCTTAGACTTTTAATTAATTACATGAATATAATAATTTATATGGAGATGATAAAAAATAAAAAATAATAAATTTTAATATTTTCATGCATCACAAAGAAAATTTAACTTATCCTATGTAGAGTAAAAAATGGCGTGAAACTTGTGGAGAAGGCAGGTTTTGGTTCATGTAAAATGATATACTGAGAGGTCAAGATCTTTTCCTTTTTCCTTGCGTCTTATAAAAAACAAGAAGTTGAGGAAAGGTTTTGGCGTAGAGATAAAGAATGAAAGTCTTATTTGCCCCATCTTATTTATTTATTTTAGAGATTATTTGGAACTAATTTAGATTTATTATGAAATATTTGAATCATTATCTAATTTTAAATCTAATTTTAAGAAATATTATAAATCTAAATTAACTATGATGATTTTGGTTTTAAATTGTTAATATTTTAATTACCTATTTTATGATAGATTAATATTTTTAAATATATAATAGATCATAATATAATATTTATAGGTGAAGAAATAATATATTATGAAATTCTATAATGCATAATTAATTTATGAAACTTTAAAGAAAATTTAATGATTAAATTCAAGTAACTCAATTCAATTTCAATGTGTTCAAATTTTATATCTTAAATTTTCTCATTCCCTTGTAATAAAACGCCTAACTGCTACAAAGATGGGACACGCTCTTATTGAGAGTAGAAGGGCTCTCTCTTGGGACACACGCTGTCAGCTCAAATTTCTGGAGTCTTCGACTGTTGCACATGGATTCACGGAACACCCAAAAGCAATTCATATTATAAGGGAAACTGAAATAGCTAATCAATTGAGATTTATTATCTATAAGCCTGATTTATATAAATTGAAATAAAATTTCTCCACATATTTATTTTATAGACTATAAAAACTACCTCATATATCATATATCATAATTAAAAAACACAATTAAAAATTCCGATCACTATTTCAAACATCCATTTATTTTATTTGTTCCCCGTTAACTGCCGCCACTTCCACCCCCACAATCAATGCATTTATTCCATGCCTCACGCACAAACGCCAATCTCAACCCCACATCATTTCGGGAGCAGCTTCTTCCCTGCCTTGCCATGAAAAAGATGATGTTTTATTTAATTTAGGGGCACTATACTCATGTTTCCGATAATGATTTAAACTTTTAAAACGAACTTTTTAACTATAATTTATAATATATAAGATAAATAAGTGAGATAAATTTATCTCAATTTATATAAAAACACTTATAAATTAAAAATGAACTTATCCAAATAAGTATTATACTTATTTGTTTAGAATAGCGATTGAAACTTTCAAAAATAACTTTTTAATCATGATTTGCGACATACGACGTAAGTATGTAAGAAACATGTTTTGACACATTTGTCAAGGAGGATAATTGTACAAGCTACAGAATAAATCTAATAACTCAATAAATTTATTTTGATTTTATGAGATAATTGTTTATAGGGTGAAGGCGTAGATTAATTATTTTTTTATAGTCACCTAAGACAATTAAATATTTTTTGGTATAAAAATAGATACAAACAATTTATATGTAAGCAGATATAACAACACTGTTAAAGAAATTTAATTTCTGTTACTTTTTGTACTATCATCACTTTCACTCTCTATTATTTCAATATATTTTAAAAAGAATTAAGGTATAAATTTATCAATGATATAAATATGGGCATTTATATAAATATATTTACATTAATGCCCTTACTTTATTTTCTTCAGGATTTAGAAGAATACAGTGAGTTAAAATATTTTTTACTGTACCCTATTGGATCAAAACAAAATTATGTTTTGTCAATGGAAAGATAAATATAGGTATTTACAAGATAAATATGCTAATGACTAAAAATTTTTAACTTCCTATATTCTTTTATATCCCTTTATTTATCTTATAAATGTTTTTATGAAAAATAATCGTGTTGGGTGCCCATAAGAAATTCGTTTATTGTTAAATTTACACCTTAATTCTTTTTAAAATATATTAAAATAATAGAAAGTGAGAAAATTAATGGGACTCACAATGCAAAAAATAACAGAAGACGTTGCTATATCTACTCACATAGAAATTGTTTGTGTCTATTTTTACATGAAAAAATAGTTAATTGTGTTAGATGCTCATAAAAAAATAGTTGGTTACTAAACTTACACTTTCACCTTACAAACAATTATCTCATGGAACCAAAATAAATTTGTTGAGTTATTAGATTAATTATGTGGCTTGTACAATCATTCTTCTTAGCAACTATGTTAAGAGTCCCTGAATTGAATAAAACATCATCATTTTCATGGCAGCGGATATAAATAGTAAAGGAAAGAAGATGCTCCCCATCATGCCATCATTAATTTGTTCCATGGCTGTAACTTACGTGAATCAGTTTGAAGAGGAGAAATTCATGATAGCTTAGCTTATTTAGGAGATAATTTGGAAGATATATGGGGGAAGTTAGAGTCTAAAATTTGTGCTTAAAAAACTACAAGGCAATGTCTTTTGTAACGACCATTTCTTACAAGTATCATCCAATATAATTACACAAACTCGCCCATAAACTCACTGCAGATAAATTTATTATTCTGATATCACATTACAATTAACTCATGGGTCATAAAATGATTTCCAACATAGATATCCAAACAGTAAATATGTCATTTTAAAAATATGTGGGCCCTATAATGGCAATATAGAAATTAATACAACACCAATACTAAAAGAGGCCTACAAGATTCTCAACGCCTATGCCTCTGGTTGCTTCCCTTGGCCTCTATCCAGATTAGAGGTATCGCCTGAAAAATTATTTATAATAACGGGGTGAGACATAAAGTCTCAGTAACCAAAAATCAATTTACAAAATATGCAGGGAAAGATTGTAAGTCAGAGAAGCAGGTTTAACTGACATAATAATAATAATAATATTCTCATAATACAAAATTTAACATGATATAATCAATGGATAAAATCATCCCCACTCATCCATCCTGCTCCTCCTTATCTCCTCTGGAATGGTACAGCCTATCAGTGCTAGTATACCCGGCCAAAGGTTAGCTAGTCACATCAAGAATATTGCACCCTCCCATGCCACCACCAATATACCGTAACAGGGAGGTGTCTGTTAGATATGATTAGTTTTGATGATGTCAAATATTAAGAGAGCAAAAGTTTGCATAATATATTTGTCTCTTACCTTGACTAACTACTATTTAATATTACATATCTTGTAGATTAGTTAAGCAATGAAAGAAAGAGGTTGAGAATGAAGAGCTTGAAGAATTAATGAGAATATCAAGATTCAAGCTTCTAGAAGAAATACTAGATGTTTCTATGCTCATAAGGGAATTAAGAAGTTACTGTATCAGTTTACTGTTTGGCACTGTAGCATTGTCACTGTAGCAATACGGTTACTGTAGCACTCGAGTGATTTTAATAATCACTCGAGTGATTTTCAGAATCACTCGAGTGATTCTGGAAATAGTAAAAATCACTCGAGTGATGTTCAGCGTTTCATACTCTGTTTTTCGTCCAGCTGAGTGAGGCCTGGTTATTTGATCATATCTCTCAAAATACAACTTCAATTAAGACCAAACCAGTTGCATATGAAAATAGACTCCCAATGCGTCATTTTGACACTAGAAAAAACATCAAAGGAGCTCAGACAAAGTATATAAGTGTTCAAATTTGGCCTTCATATCAGCATCACTCTTTGGAACAGGTTTTGTATTTTGGCTATAACTCTCAAACCACTGATCCTATTGAGCTGAAACCGGTGCCATATGAAACTAGACTTCAAGAGCTTTCCAGTGGAATATTATCTTCTGAAAATCACCTCTAGTGAAAGCAAGATCATTTCCGATGGTTTCCTTGATTTTCAGAAATCACTCCCAGTGAATCACATCACTCTGATGATATTCAAATATATTTATAATGGTAATATTCTCAAGTGTATTACAGTTGTACTCCACTACCACCCACATGACAAGTAACTGAACACTCCACTCAAACGGCAACTAATCGTGGGTGGCAGCAAAATTCATAAATAACGGAAAAAAATACTGTTGCATCTGTCAAAAGCACTATGAATCAACAGACTTTAACGGATGGATGTTTACAACGGTCATCTTCTACAACTCAGCTATAAATAGGAGAGGATTCAAACACAGAAGAGCAGGCAATACGATGAGAACATGAACATGCTGATAATCTAAGTCTTCTACCTCTGACCACTCTTTGCTCTACTTTATCTTCTATATTATGTATATTTGAGAGAGTGAGAATATTTTGTATTGTACTTCAGTGAGCATTTATACACTCTGTGAGAGAGCTTGTAAACACTTCATTTGTATTTCAGAAGTGTTCTCAAGGTAGAGGGACCTTGAGAGGATTGATCACCTTACGGTGAAAGTTGTAGAGTGAATCGCCAGTAAGAGTTTCTGCCCATAAGACTTACAAGGTGCAAGCAGTAGAGAACGTTGCTGCTCGTAAGACTTACAGTGGTGTAAGCGAGAGAGAACGTTGCTGCTCATAAGACTTGCACAGGTAAGCATGAGAGAAAGGTCTTTGGGATTGCTTTGCTCGACTTGCTGTAAGAAGGAGTAAACCTTACAGTGTGTAAGGGGGAGTAACTCTTGTGAATTTGTAAAGGCTTTTCTTATGCCTAATTAAACAAGAAGATAATTGATTGGAAATCTCAGGAGGAGCCTGAGGATTGGACGTAGGTCATCGTGGATTGGACCGAACCAGGATAAATCACAGTTTGCACCTTCTCTTCCTTAAGCTTTTATATTTCCAGCATATACGATTTACATAATTACTGCTTCCATATATACTAAGTTTACAATCTGCGAAAAGATTTTTAAACTTTAGACTTTCTTATCATACACCCAATTCACCCCCGTCTTAGGTGTCAGCTAGTTCTAACAGTGTCCGCCCAAACACTCAGCTCTAAAATCCGGGCCAGGATTGAGAGAGCCGATGGGCACACAATTCACCATATCTCTTCCACACAACCCAACAAATCCCGTAATATAAAAATAATAAATTAATACAGCTTTATAAAATAATTATGAGAATTCTAAATTCTTATAACACATTCCATCTCAGACAACATATCCATCATAACAGTAACAATTTAATAATAATTTTCACTTATATATGTAAATTGGAAAATACACTGCTTCACTTAAATAAATTCATATTCAGACATAAATATAATCTTACAAAACACATACAAGCAATATAGATAAAAGTAAGGTTATTAAAACACTTTATAGTCCAAAACAAGCATATAAAATAAATTAATCCCGGTTACCTCAATTCCAAGCTAAACCTTAATTTGAATAGTAAAATCCGTGCAATCACCGATTGCAAGAAAACTCTACATTATTAATATAAATACCAATTAATTATAAATAATAATAAAATAACTTATATAATTTAACTCCTACAACTCAATTTCCTCTACTACTATTATCCTAAATTATTCCAATTCCCTTTACAAATTCTTAGTCATAGATTATTCTTCATAACCCAAATTACTCCTTAAAAATCCTTAAATAACCTTTAATATACCTATAATTACAAAATCTCCAATATCAACTTTCTAAATAATTAAATCTCTTTTTCATTATGTATAAAAGGCGGACCCCAGTGCCAAGCGGCTCCCGCACAATGCGGGCTCAGGGGAAGGAGACCCTATATGTACGCAGCCTTACCCTGACATATTGCCAAGAGGCTGTTTCCAGGGCTCGAACCTTGGACCTGGGGGCGGAAAGCCAGCGCACCCACCAGTTGCGCCAAGGCCTGCCTTCATTATGTATATGGATATAATATAATTATTAAAAAATTTCTCAAATATCCACATAATTAAAATCATATCAAATTCTAATTCAAATATTAAGTCTTAATTTATATTTTTCACATAGCTCAGATCTAACAAAAATAAACTGATTAAAACCTCAATAATACCTCCAGTAATCCAAATAAAATAATTAAACTAATTTTTATCGATACAAACACCCTATAGAGATTAATTTATATCCTATTTATAAAAAAAATTAATTATAAAATTACATGAAAACTAAATAATAAATATAAACTGATTAAAATTAACTATTAATTATTCTCTACATTTCTACAGTCTTGTATTGACAAAACTCAAAACTTGCCTAAAATTATATCCCAAAAATATTCTCTAACTAGCATAAAATTACTATCATATGAAAGAGAAAATTATTTAGAATATATTTCATAAAAGAAGCTTTATGATTAGAAGAGAGTTTGTGTACCTTATTGATCCCCGAAGAACCGAAAATACACTTATTAGAATCTCACTACTCGTCTCTCTTCAAAACACTTCACCTGCGTGAAGTGTTTATGGGAGGGGGTATTTATAATAACCCCTCGCCTTCCATTTGTGTTGCTTTGGTGCCTTATTAAAATTTTTTTAATATATTAAATATAGGGGGCTCCCCCTTATCAAATGGCGCCAACTTTTATTATTATTTTATTATTTTATAATATAATTATATTATATTATAATTTTATTATATATATATATAATATTTAATCTTTTTTTTAAAGAATATCACATCTTTCTCTTATTAATTTTTTTCAAGACTTGAAATTATTTCATTTTAAATAGTTTTGAATTGTATTGTTTGAAAACAATCTAGTTTTTAGATTGTAAACACATCTCTTTTTGAATTAGATTGATATTTTGAGTGATTTATATTTAAGACAATTGTTGGAATTTTTATTTACAAACCTTTGGGTTGTCAATTGAATTATTAATTGAGTTCTCATTATTAATTTAATTGGCTCTTTGGTTTATCCTCTTGATTATTTAATTGAGTTGGTTAATTACCTAATTATTTAATTAGACAATTGTTAACATGATTTATGTAGTGCTTGAAATTTGGAAAATATGAAATCACCACCAAAATTAAAAAAAATGATAATTTTTAATAAAAAAAGAAAATAAATTATGAAAATATTTTAAAAAAAGAAATTAATAAAAAAAATTGTTTATTTATAAAGTTGGACTTGACCTAGGAAGAAAGCCTAAGGATTATGAATCTTTTAGAGATTTCAAAGCCCATGTAATTTGGGGAGTCAAAAGGCATGTCACATGGTTGACATTTCTTAGAAAAAAATGTTTATTTAATTTATTTAAGAAAAATATTTTTTGTTTGGTTGTGTTTTTATTTTTTTAAAGCATTTTTCTTATTTTATCATATAAAACCAAATTCGTTTATTTTATAAAAGGAACATCTTTTTTTTTGAAAATTTTTATTTACTAAAGGAAAAAAAACAATAGTTCATCAAGACAACAAGGACAAGTAAGAACACGATCATCGTATTAATAAGAAGGTCTAGGATTAAAATCAAACCTCACATACATACACATCATACAAAATAATTTCAAGAAGTGACAAGCGCGTACCTTTTTATCCTTACAAGCTATACAAACAACAAGGTGAGAAAACCATATGGATAGCATAACACAATCACATACAATTCATCCAAACATGATGAAATGACACCATAGTTTTAGAATATCCATTTGAGTCTATCAAACATAAAAGAAAGAGTAAAATTAACCATGAGGCATCTAGTAGCTTGAATGGAAGAAGAGGCTTACCTCTCACCTTTTGATGTTCACTGTTAGCTGTCTAACTTTACTAAAAGTGTACGGGTCGCAAGTAATATAAAAAAGATCGTTCTCACAAGAACTAAGGAAAGAAACATGAGCTAGTTGTAGCAATTATATTTTTAATTAGGTTGACCAATTTTTCTGTTTTAGTTTTAAAGAGAGAAAATTCAACGGAAATAACGGAAAACAAATCGGACTTAATTTACGAGTATTAAAGACCAATGATTATTTATCCCTTTTTAATTTCATGAACTAGTTAATTTACCCTCAATAAACAATAAATTGATTAATCTTTTGCCTCAATTAATAAGGACTAACTTTAGACGTCAATCTTAATCTGACAATGTTATGTTAGTAACTATATATTTATGATACTAACAAACCATCTGTTTATTACCTAAACTTCAAATCAAATATGATTTTACCTAAGTTCTACACTTAAAGTATCTCTCTCAAGAGTAATTTAAATAAACAAGAAAACTAAATGGTAGTCAGGCATTTAGAGGCATTAAATACAAGATAAAATCAACATAAAAGTTTATTTAGTGTAAAAGAGAGTAAATAAATAGTTCAATCCATAAATAGGTTCAAGAAAATCCTAGAATGAGAATATTAGCTACTTACACTACTACAAAAAATACTATAGATTGCGTTTATTTTTATAAATATTATGATGTTTGAGAAACGCCGTAGATTCCAGTGCCATAAAAACAACCTACGACGCTTCTTAAATTTCTAAAAGCGCCGTAGGTTTATTTTTTATTTTTTTTTAAAAAAATACATTTCCTACGACGCTTCCCCACAAAAATGCCGTAGGAAGTGTATGACCTCCTACGGCGCTTCCCTGGGGAAGTGCCCTAGGAGGTCATTTACTTCTTACGGCACTTCTACTAGAAGCGTCATAAAGGTCCCCTTTTTTAAAAAAAAATTGTGTAATTGTTTTCTTTTTCCTAATGAAACCCTCAATATGTATTTATATTCAAATCCATCATCAAACTTGCATGTATACTTTTCAATATTGAATTCCCATCTTTATCTATCAAACATGGAAGAACTCCAAGTAAATACCTGAAAAAAAATTAAGCATACATATAAGATTCATAACATGTTTTAACTAAAAAAAGAAGAAAAAGAAAACATATAGATTTAAGCTCAAAAACTAAAAAACTTACAGTGTATAGAAAGTTTAAGGAGGTAAAGTTGAAACTTTAAGTAAATACCTGGAAAAAAAATTAAGCATATATATAAGATTCATGACATATTTTAACTAGAAGAAGAAGAAGGAGAAAACATACAGATTTAAGCTTTTGTTTATAAAAAAAACCCTTGTAAACTAAGAGGCTTATGGAGGAAATAAGGACCAAGACGAAAGAGTGGGGACTAAAGGAATAGACAAATGGTGGAGTAATGAATTTCTATGAAATTGGGAGCTGAAGAGCACACGAGGAAGATGATAATGGGGGGCTAGTGAAAAGTTAAAATAGAATCTTATATGACACTTGATATACAAGTGGCATATAAAGTCTAGAGAAGCTTCGGAGCTTTCCTAATAAGCGTCATAGCTTTCAATAATTGAAAAAAAAATAAAAAAGTAATGGCCTTAACTGAATAAGCGTCATAAAAGACAAATAGATAATGTTGGAGAAGTCTTTAATGAAATGATAGTAGAAACCAGTATAGCCAAGAAAACTCCTTATGCCCTTAACATTCACAGGTGGAGGAAGTTATTCAATCATCGCAATTTTCGCTTTATCTATTTCTAAACCATTCTTGGAGACTTTATGGTCCAACACAATTACTTTTTTCACCATAAAGTGGCATTTTTCCTGGTTAAACACTAAGTTGGCTTCTTCACAACGTCTTAACACATTGGCCAAATTAATCAAGCACTCATCATAGGAATCTCCAATAACTGTGAAGTCATCCATGAAAACTTCCATTGTTTGCTTAATTATATCAGCAAAGATGGCCATCATGCATCGTTGAAAGGTGGCTGGTGTATTGCATAACCCAAAGGGCATGTGTTTGAAAGTGAAGGTCCCATATGCACAAGTAAAAGTAATCTTTTCTTGGTCTTTAGGGGCAATGACAATCTAATTATACCCAGAATACCCATCTAGAAAATAGAAGAATTCCTTTCCAGTAAATTTATCTAGCATCAGATCAATAAATAGAAGAGGAAAGTGATCCTTTTAAGTTCTTGCATTCAATTTATGATAATCCATGCAAACCCTCTAACTAGTAATAGTGCGAGTAGGAATTAGCTCATTATGGCTGTTAGCCACTACAGTTATACCACCCTTTTTTGAGACACATTAGATTAGGCTCACCCAAAAACTGTCAGAGATATGATATACTATGCCTGCCTCAAGCCATTTAAGAATCTCCTTCTTCACAACTTCCTTAATGATTGGGTTCAACCTCATTTGATGCTCAATGGATGCCTTATATTTGTCTTTACGGAGGATTTTATGCATACAAGTAGAGGGACTGATACCCTTAACATCAGTAATAGTCTAACTAATAGCTCTTTTATGAGCCTTCAAGACGTCAACCAATCGCTCCTCCTGTTGAATAGTGAGATCAAAAGCAATGATAACAAGAAGAGTATTATTTCTGCCTAAGTAGATGTACTGCAAGTGAGATGGTAAAGCTTTTAGCTCAAGTGAAGGTGGTTCCTCTGGAAAAGGTTTCAACTTTGGTATATCAACAGAACCCAAATCAAGTGATTCAAACTACATTCGTCCTTTAGGATAAGGAATTGATGCATCCATGATTGCTTTTCATTCCTCTATTATAAAATTTTCTGCATCAATCCTAAGTATTGTAGCTTTAATAAGTGGGTCATCAGTCATACATGTTTCTCTTGTACTACATGATCGATCATGTCAATGAAAAAACAATTCTCTGGAATATTTAGAGATTTTATCAACTGATTCACATTGAAGGTGACCTGCTCGTCAACTACTCTTAGAGTTAACTCACCTTTCTCTACATCAATCAACGTTCTAGCCGTTGCCAAAAATGGTCTTCTTAACAGCAAGGATAATTCTTTATATGCTTCAAAGTCAAGTATAATGAAGTCGACTAGAAAGATAAATTTGTCTACCTTCACTAGTACATCTTCAATGATTCCACGAGGTTGAGATAGACTTCTATTAGCAAATTAAAGAGTAACTGTCATTGGTTGACCTTCACCTAATCCCAACTGGTTGAAGATAGATAAATGCATGAGGTTAATACTAGCTCCAAGATCACACATTCCTTTTCCCAGAATTTATCTTCAATATGGCAAGGCATAGAAAAACTTCTAAGATCTTTTAACTTTAGAGGCATCTGCTTAATGATATCAGTGAAACTCTTGGTTACAACAACTATCTCAAACTCATTGAATCGTCACTTCTTATATAGAATATCCTTTATAAACTTGGCATATTTAAGCATATGCTCCAAAGCTTCAGTGAATGGTATGTTGATATGGAGTTGCTTGAATATCTGAATTAACTTCTTGAACTGCGAATATTCTTGATGTTTCTTAAGTTGCTGAGGGAATAGTGGTGGAGGCATATATTTTAAAGGGGAGATGTATGTCTTCTCCTTATTCTTATCCATTTTTTCAAGAGCAGCAGATTTCTCTTCACCCATATCATCAATATTTGCATGTATTTCATCTTCTTACCTAGTGGTTGCCTCATTAATTACATTCTTTATCTCTCTACTAGGGCTAGGAATGTCATCTAGTTGCTTTCCACTTCTCAAAGTCACTGCTTTGTAATATTCCTTGCTATCCCTTCGAGGATTGGGAATGGTATCACTGGGTAGACTATTCCTATTAAATGTATTCATTTGAGATGCTATTTAGCCCACTTGTATCTCAAGATTTTCTGATGGCAGTATCATGAAGATTAACCTTGCTTATCATACATTCTTGACTCTTGAGAAGCTGCCTCAAAAGTTGGTTTGTCTCTGAATCACTTTCTCTAGATTTTTATTGTTGATCAAACCCTAGTGGTGCCATTGGCCTGCTAGTAGAGGCATAGTGATTAGGTGGATTCTCACTCGGTCCATTCTTCCAAAAGAAGTTTGGATGATCCCTTATACCTTGATTGTAGGTGTTAGAATAGGGATTGCCACGAGGATATCTTTGATTGTTGTTCAGGTAATGTACTGTCTCCATGGTGTGTGGGCAATCCTCATAAAATGTACTTCTCCATAAGTTTCACAAGAGAGGCTTGAGGCTTGGATAGCATGAATGCCCTTAGAAATAGTCACTCTATTTTCATTTCATGTTGATCAAACCTTTTGGCCATAGTTGCAAGTTGAGTGGTAATGTCTTTAGATATACTAGACGCATTGGAAGTATTTGGTTGAGTCTTGTGCTTTATCAGACTGTTACATAGTGCTAAAGGCAATTTTATCATAGAGCTTTAATAACTTATATACTTTCTTCTTGCCAATCCCACCATTGCAAGCCCTCTCGACCATAAAGACGGTAGGTCCATCCAATCTAGCCCAAAAAGCTTATAATAACACGCAAGTATTTTTCTTATGATTAGGGCAATTGCACCACATCTTTTTAAATCTCTCCCATGCCTCGTGAAAAAGTTCACCTAGTTCTTGTATAAAAACCAATAACTCAGCTCTCTGCACTGTTTGTTGACCTTTTAGAATGAATCTTTTCTTGAATAGAGAAGCTAAAATATCTCATGTAGAGATGGAATTAGGAGGTAGAGCTGTGAGCTAAGCCGTTGCCTTTTTATCTAACAGCATAGGAAAGTGCATCAGAAGACACTCCCTATTGCTTGAAATTTTTGCATATTTGAACAAATCTTGTCAAGTGCTCAATTGGATCTTCATTCTAATTTCTTGTGAATGTGCCAATCATCTGAAGCATTTGAAGCATAATTGGCCTTACTTCAAAATTTCTAGTAATAATAGCTGGGAATTGGATGCTAGATTGATAGGTAGTGCTCTCTTGCTTCATATATTCATCCAAAGTACGATCCATATCCTCATTATTAGGCTGTGCCATGTTCTTTGGATTAGGTGGCGTCAACTCTTCTAATGATTATGATTCAGACTAAAGTTCCTCTTCAACATAATGATGTTTGTCGTCTAGGTTTTTAGGATGGATTATCAATGTGCCACTCATACGTCGAGAGGTACCTGCAAATCTAAACAACAACTGAGGAATATCTTGCTAAAAAATAAAATAAAAAATCAAGAAAAGAAAGAAAATACTCAAACATGATTAATCACACAATTAAGATAACTAGTTTCAATGAGCTTTTTGCTAAAGTTCCCAGCAATAGAGCTAAAAACGTGTTAGCTGTCCAGCTTTACTGCAAGTATACGGGTCGCAAGTAATATAAAAAAGATCGTTCCTACGAAGACTAAGGAAAGAAACTTGAGTTAGTTATAACAATTATATTCTTAATTAGGTTGAGCAATTTTTCAGTTTTAGTTTTAAAGAGAGAAAATTCAACAAAAATAACAAAAAATAAATCGGACTTAACTTCATGAGTATTAAAGACTTAAGATTATCTATCCCCTTTTCATTTCATGAACTAGATAATTTACCCTCAATAAAAAATAAATGAAGATATGTGTTTGTCTAAGATTCAAAGACATTCGATAAAGCTCTCTTAAGTCAAAACCAAATATTTATCTTAATAAATTGATCAATTTCTTACATCAATTAATAAGGATTAATTTTAGACGCCAATCTTAATCTGACAATGTTAGGTTAATAACTATATCTCCATGATACTAACAAACCATTTATTTATTACATAAACTTCAAGTTAAACATGATTTTATCTAAGTTCTATACTTAAATTATCTTCTTAAGAGTAATTTAAATGAACAAGACAACTAAATGGTGATAAGACATTTAGAGGCATTAAGAGCAAGAGAAAATCAACACAAAAATTCATTTAATACAAAAGAGAGTAAATAAATAGTTCAATCTATAAATAGGTTCAATAAAATCCTAGAATGAGAAAATTAGTTACTCATGTTTAGCAAAATCAAATCGCAATAGTAATAACAAATCATACCAGAGTTCAGATTTCAGAGAGAAAGAAGAATGTTAAAGAATAAAGTATTAATACAATTCATCTTTTAACTCAAACTCTCCTTAGCAGCCTTCTCACTTGTAATCTAACTCTGCTTCTCGTCCCTCTGCTCCTGCCGTCAGCATCTTGCTATTTCGGATCTGTGCGTTCCTCTCCTTTTTTTTTTTTTTTTTTTTTTTCTGTTTCCGGATCTCCTTCTCCGGCATATATATAACATATGTTGACCTCCGTGTTGGCCGAGATCTCTTAATGTATAGAAAAATGAATCAATTCCAAGCTTCAATGGTGGGCCCACTATGCTATGCAGTCTTTTTCCAATATATTATAATCTATATAATATATCTATTATCCTTTGCTTTTTATTGCATGGGATCCATGATCTTTATCCTTTGATTATTTTTGCCACCTCCACGCCATTTCGTCTTCTCCTTCAATGTGTGCGTGTGTGTATATATATATATATATAATTCATTGATTATTAGCTTTAGCTCCTTTTGCTATTTTATTTTGAGAAAACCATTTGACCGGTACCCATCATTTCACCTAATTTTTATTTTGGTACCTATACTTTTTTTATCAAAATCCATCAACTTTACAACATTAATACCGTTAACCCTTCTAATTTAAAAAGCACGCTCAAGGGTTAACTGAGGAAAGACGACGTTAAAATATAAAGAGGGAAGGGAAAAAATTAAACCAACGGTGCGAGCATTCAGCAGACAACATCCTCGCCTCTGCTCGCCAGATATTCAATGAAGATGGCGCCATTGATCATGTACTAGGGTTGCGACTCATTCTCTTTTTCATCAAGCAAGGAGTCCAATCAGTCTACAATATCAGGTATTTCCATTCTGTACTTATAGTGGAAAAAGGCATTTTTGTGTTCCTTGTGTGCTTCAAGGGTGGGTGTGCTTTCTTCTTTAAAGCATAGGTGTTCTAGCGTGGGGTATTTCTTCTCCGTTCTAACTGGTTATTTGTTGTTACTACTTTCTGCTTTAGAATTTTTATTTTAGCTACACAACTTGGGTTTTTAAAAAATGGGACAATATGAAGCATCAGAAACAGGGGGTGAGAATGAAACCTTACATGACTTGTCTGCTGAGGATAGTGATGAAGCAGAATTGGAGGATGATTATTTTCACCATTTTATTGATGCTGATATTGTTCAGGATGTTAGGCAAGGCAATGTGAATTCTTTCAATGTCACAGAAATTCAGTTAGAGTATTCAGAGATAATTCCTTTATCTGGTCAATTTAAAGATAACATCGAAGATATGATTTCTGATTTAGAAGATGATGAGTTGTATGAAGATTATGTATCAGATGAGGAAGAAAATAAAAAAATGACAAGGAATGTAAAATACAATCCTACTATAATGTCTAAAGATTTTGAATTTGAGCTTGGAATGGAGTTTACTTCAATTAAAGAGTTTAAAAATGCTGTGAGGGAATACTGCCTCATTCATGGATATGATATTAAGTTTTTGAGAAATGAAAATCATAGATGTCGGATCATATGCAAGAAGAAATATGGTTGGTTGATCTTTGCTAGCAGAGTTGGTGATTCATTGACATATATGTTGAAAACATACAACCCAAAGCATTATTGTGGAGTAACATATGCTTCAAGGTTGGCTACCTCTGAGTGGATTGCAGAACAAATAGTACCACATGTGAAAATGAACAAAAGCATGAAGTTAGTAGATGTGGTTTCAACAATAAGAGAAGGCTACATGGCCCAACCATCAATTAACAAGGCATACAGGGCTTGAGAGCTAGCAAGGGAAATGGTTGAGGGAGATCACAAAGAAGAATATCATATGTTAAGAGACTACTGTAATGAAATTAAAAAAAAAGGATGCCTAGATCTACATTATTCCTTGTTATTGATAGGCCATATATAGACCGGCCACCTATATTTAGGAGATTGTATCAATGCCTTGAACTAGTGAAAAGAGGTTTTATGTCAGTGTGTAGGCCAATCATTGGGTTGGACGGATGCTTTTTAAAGGGACAAATTGGAGGTATATTATTAGTGGTTGTAGCTTGTGACCCCAATGATCAATATTTTCCATTAGCCGTGGCTATGGTTGAGAGCGAAAATAGGGATTCTTGGACTTGGTTCTTGCAAAATTTACTTGATGACATTGGGAGCATAGCTGAAAGAAGATAGGTATTTATTTCAGACCAATAAAAGGTAAATTTTTTAGATTCTATGTATTTGCTTATGTTGATTTAACTAATTATATGTTTAACTTTCAGAGTTAGTTCAAACATTTAAGCACTTGCTTGAAGGAGCCGAACATAGATATTGTGTGAGACATTTGTATGCTAATATGTCAAGGTATAGAGGTGGAACTGTAATAAGAGATCTAGTTATACGTGCAGCAAAGGCAACTTATAAGAGAGCATGGGAAGAACAAATGAAGCTGCTGAAAAATGTCTCTCAGGAGGCACATGATCACTTGATAAGTTTTAAGCCATCATGTTGGACAAAGTCTCACTTTTTAGAGTACTCAAAATGTGATATGATTATGAGTAGCATATCAGAGTCTTTCAACGGTAGATTATTATAGGCAAGAGAACTTTCCATTATTAGCCTGCTTGATTGGATTAGAGTTTATTTGATGACAATATTTTTTGAAAGTTGTGTTAAAGCAGCAAAGTATCGAGGTAAAGGAAGAGTGTGTCCTCAACCTCATAAAAGGCTTGATAAAGAGGTTAAAGAGTCTAAAAAATGGTTTACAATAGAAGTTGGAAATGACAAGTTTGAAGTATCATGTAACTCTTTTTGTTTCTCAGTTGCTCTTAAACACAAGAGATGTGAGTGCAATTGGTAGCAACTGACTTGAATTCCATGTAGGTATTTTTTTAGGTTACATTTTTAATTTCATGATTATCATAACCAATATTAACATTATTGTGTAATGTGTTGCAGACATGTTGTTTCTTGTATTTATGCCAAGTAACAAGATCCTAAAGACTATGTTGATGCCTATTTGACTATAGAGAAGTATGTTGACTGCTATTCTCCTGTGCTGTAGCCTACAAATGGAAAAGATATGTGGGTTAGAACAAACTTGGAGCCAATTGATCCTCTAAAATACCATAAACGTCCTGGCAGGCTAACGAAGAAGCGAAAAAGGGAGAAGGATGAGCCACGACCCAAAAAATAAGCTTAGAAGAAGCAATACAACCCTTAAATGTAAGCTTTATGGGTAAAAAGGACATAACTGAAGAACTTGTAGTGAAGCACTCAAGCAAGCTTTGAATGCAAGCTCACAGCCTAGATGCAGCTCATAAGGTGGAATTAGTCGCCCTTATTGCATTGTTGGAGCTACAATCTTTTCAGATGTATAGGTCATAACATATGACTTGGTTAATTGTATTTTGTTATTTGTGGATATGGCTTTAGAGCCCAAGTAGTGTTTGATGGTTCAATTCTCGTTTTGTGAATTACTTGGGTATTATTTAGGATATATTATATTTCCAAGTATTCTTTTGAATCTTTAGTCTTGAGCAAATGACTTCTTTAATGATGTATGCAGTTCATGGTTATAATATGGATATGTTTAATGACTTTGTTAAGAAAACACAATTCATGTTGTAATATGACAGCAGGATATAACTGCTAAATGTTGTCCCTGTTTGCTGTCTTGCTATAGGAACTCTTTATTATTGCCCCTATGTATATAATAATATGACAGCAGCAAAATATGACAGCAAAATGTGGTCCCAATATTTATATACATGTACATAAAAGCATGTTACCAGCTCATGCATGTGTGTGTGGCAACACATTTGAGAACAAGTGTATGGCTTCTCTTCAGCCTTCCAATTCATTAAGTTGCAATCTATTCTAATATGACAGCAGTAGGATGTGTAACCAAATTTAACAATATAATATTAATTTGCCATTCATGTACAATATTAGTGGTTTGTAAAAATCCACTTAGGTTACATGACAGTACAAAATGCTCACTACATTCCACACAGTTCTCACTACAATACAATAGAAACACTTGAAGACAATTTTCCACTTAGATTTCATAACAATACAAAGTGCTCATTTTCTTCTCTCAAATGCTTTTGCTCTTCCTTCATGTGCTCTTGTTGTTGGTTCTACTGCTCTTTTTCTTTCTTTGTGAATTTTGGTCAACTTCTCATCTTCAATTTACATAGTTGGCTTATGAGGTTTAATCTGGACATAATTCTTGTTTTAATGGATCTTCTAGTAGGTAATAAGTCTAAACTTAATTCTTGTTCTAATGGATCTTCCAATAGGTATTGGATCCATGATTCCACTATTCTGCAGGAATTTAGAGAGATATAAATAAAAATTTAACACATGGTCAAGATAAATAAAATAAAAAAAGATGGCAAGTCTTGGATTATACAAGACAGTAAAACATCTCTTAATTGCAGCAGCTGCAAGAAATCCAATGTCTTGGATTATATAAGAAGCTGAATATGAATACAAAAGAAAAGATGTGTCTTACACAATCTGGTGCAAGTTCCACAGCAAAGAATAAGTGTGAAAATCTTTGGTGGGATCAAATCACAGACAAATCCTCTCTTCTCTATTATCAAACCCATTTGCATATATTCATCAAAGATTGAAAAAAGCTTGTAGACAGAGACAAGTGGAGATTAATGAAGAATTACCTATGTAATAGGCTAACACTATTCCTGTAGCATAACTAGGAACTAACTGAAGGTATAGTGGTACTCAAGAAATGCACGAATATATTTCCTCTTTGCATCAAGCTATTGACGGACTCACAATGACTCATAACCAAGCTTTGCAATATATCATAACCTACTGACCATTTAAGATTAAGGGATCAAACCTAACCTTGAACAAAGGAAATAAAGAGTTGAATAGAGATACCTATACTTTGAAATTGAACTTGAAATTGCTTGTCAGCCAGCTTATCTCTTCAAATCGGATTCATTTTTGGTAAAGGGAGATGTAAATCACATGAGCAATTGTGGTTAACGAAGAAGCAAATTGCTTTGCAGAAGTCAATTCCTTAAAGCAAAGCTGAGAACCACTCCCCACTCTGTTGCAGAAATCAAATTTGTCCAAGCAAATCGTAGAGGATGCTATACCGTTGAAGACCTCCTCACACAAATTGCTCTGATTCTGTCAAAGATTGTAAGGTTTAACGATGTCTATCCTTTCGTTGGCCCTTAAAGGCATTTTTAAAACTATAGGCACCAACGGTGCTAACGAGTAAAACATAAAGGATTTTAAAAAATGGAAAAAAAGTATAGGTACCAAAATTAAAATTGGATGGAACCATAGGTACTAGCCGAATGGTTTTTCCTTTTATTTTTTTTCATATAATATCTCCTACACAATAAAATATGATATGAATAGATTTTTTATCAAAATCTCTTATTATCTTATATTTGATTGAAGAGAGGAAAATATATAAAAGATAATTAAATAGGTATATAATATCCATAAATTTAATTAGATATATCTCAAAATCTATATCTATTTAATTATAAAATATATACTTATCACTTACATGTCATGTGGTTGAAAGATGAATAACAAGACCAAAGGAAATAAACAAATAGATGAGGAGGTGATTATATCAAGCAAGTTGAGAGGGAAAAAACAGTCAAACACTATCAAGAATAAACGAAAATAGTTGTATAACAAATTAAAGACATGCAACTAGCACATACCTCTAATATCCATATCTCAAGAAACTTCTCATTTGCTTCCTTGCTCTCCTCAAAATTATTGTGTCTTGCTTATTCTTGTGCTCCCCTTTAAATAGGCATCTCCTAGGGTTTTGCCTATTTAATGCGTTTTTCTAATTTTTTTTTATTTTCTATTAATAAAACATTTTAACTTGATCTAATCACCATCAATGAGAGATTTTTTTAAAAAAATTGTTTTAATTTGTTTTCTTATTTTTCCACAAATAATTTCTTAATTTAAACCTATCAATATAAATTAGAGATATATCACTAAGGGCCTGTTTGGTTCGATCCTATTATACTCTACAGTGCAATTCAATGCGATGTAATTGTAATGGTAATGCAATGCGATATTAATTATAAGGCTAATGTTTGGGTTGTTTTTTAAGCAAGATGCAATGAGTTATTATTTTAACAATTATTTAAAATTAATATATCACACAAAGTCTATTTTACCCTTACTATAATCTTTATAACAAAATAGTTAAGAGCCATCACGCTACCTCATAATAACTGTAACACTATTTCATCGAGGATCGTTAGATAGTGATGGTTGTGGTGGTAGAGGATGGTAATGGTCATTTGACAACAGTAATGGTGGCAGCGGAAGGTGGTGATACCAATAAGAGTGAAAAAAGAGGTAGTGGCGGCGGCGGTGATGGTGGAGGAGGAGGTTGTGGTGGCTATGGCGGCAACAGTAATGGAGGAGGAGGTTGTGATGGCGGGCGGTGGCAATAGTAGATGTAGTGGTGATATGGTTTAGCCAAGAAGTAGGAGGTCATGGTGGTAATGGCAATGGTACCGCCGGCGGCGGCGGCAGCAACGGTGGATGAGAAAGTAGTGGTGGCGGAGGGGGATGGAGTAGGAGGAGGTAGTGGTGGTAGCAACGATGGAGGTGGTAGAAACAATAGTGGGGGTGGCAGGGGCAGCGGCAAAGGAGGAGGAGGTAGTGTCGTTGACAGCATATGAGGGCGGCGTGGTAGTGGTGGAGGAGGTGGTAGTAGCAACAGTAAAGGAGGAGCAGGTAGTGGCAATAGTAAAGGAGGAGGAGGTAGTAGCGATGGTAAGCGGGCAGCGAAGGAGGAGGAGGCGGCGGCGGTGACAAGTAGAGGTGGCAGCGGAGGAGGAGGTAGTGGCGATAGCGGCTATGGCATAATGTGGCTAAATGAAAAGATACAAGTAAAATAAAGAGAAGTGAAACTAAAGGGTAAATTAGACTTTTTTAAACCATGCAATGGGATAGTAATGATGATTCATGGGGGAAGGTATGAATGAGGATTACTAATTTTTTGGTAATCACCATTATCATGGTAAACTCTATTATGCAAATAAACACTCTTCTCTTGGTAATGCAATCATGATTATCATTGTAGGCATGCAATGAGGTTAAACCAAACGGGCTCTAAATTTATTAATCAATATATCAATCAACATTAATGAGATGAATTATTCTAAAATTTGTTGCCATTTATTACAAACTTCAATTGCAAGACAATCACTATTAATGATGATCATTTTCAAAATTTCAATTATAATCCAATCGCCATCAATGCTATTTTCTTATTAATTTAGATGTGCAAGCATCAAGGAGGTTCTTTTTTTCTTTTTTCATGTTTTTATTTTTTTTTATTTTTTGTGTGGATCTTGGACATGATGCAGTGTTTACAGTTTCCCTTCTTTACTTGTTTTGTAGTTGAGAAAAGTGAAATTCTCATTTACGAAGCAAGTAAAGATAAGAACATATATTTTATCTAGCCAAAAGAATAGAGTACCCTTTAGAACTAAAGATGGTTTGGAAAAAATACAGTGTCCATACCCCTCTTTACTTGGTTGAAAAGGGAGTAGAATGCCGGTGGAATTAGATGATCACCTAGAATGAAAGTGAAGCGTCAAACTACATAGGACTTTTGTGGGACGTAAAAGAATTGTGCCAACTGTTACTAGGCTTAAAAAGAAGTAGTTCTTGCTGGTAAAGGTTTTCAAAGAATAGTGCCTACCAAAATAAGGCTTTGAAAGAATTGTGCCAGTCATTACTGGGCTTTAAGGGGTACCTGTAGATACAAGACTTTGAAGGAAATTGTTTATCATTACAGGGCTTTTAAAAGAATTGTGCTAGCCCTTACTGGCCTTTAATGTGCCTACCAATACAGGGCATTGAAAGAATAACGCCTACCAATCATCCTTGTAACTGAGAAAAGAGTTTATGGCTACTCTAATAGATGATTAGTTGTGTTCTATACAAGAGGTAATCCTGCTAAAGAAAAATGGAAGAAAGCAATGGAAGTGATAATTGATTCATTTAGTAAGAATTAAGTTTAGAAATGAACTGATCTACAATAAGGCTGAGAATCAACTGGGAATAAATGGGTTCTCAGGATTAAGAGATAAATAGATGGATCAAATAGCAAATATAAGACTCATTTGATTGAAAAGGGGTCAGTAAAACAAGAAGGCATTCATCTCGCCTATTATAAGCTTAAATCAGACTTATTCTGCTAACAATTAACTATTTGGATAAAACCAACCCCTTTAAGTGGTGATCTGGATGATGAAATCTATTTGAAATGACTTTGATATTTATTTAAAGTGATATTTGAGGTTTCATAACCTCATATATTTTTTTGTAAAGATCCTTTTTTGTGGATTAATGCAATCATCCAGATAGTGATGCATAATGTTTCATAAGAACGATAACCAAGTGTGATTTTCAAATGGTTAAAGAGAATCATTGTCAATTAATTTGTGACATTATCCTTTTAAATGGATGATATGTTATTGGCTAGAAATAGTTTGAATCTGATAGTGTCTATTAAAGAATGATACTCAAAAATTTTTTTTTTTAAAAAAGCATATGAGTGAAGCAATGTATATTCTTGGATTCAAGATCCAATGAGATAGCTTAAGAAGAATCCATCTCCGTCACAAGATAATTATATTAGGATATTTTTAAGTGATTTTATATGAGTGAATGCAAACCCATGAATACCCTAGTGACTTCGGGAATGAGAATTTTAAGTATTGATATTTGTCCCTGAACTAAATCAATATAGAAAATGGAATAGAATTTCCATGCAACTATTGTTGGTAGCCTAACATGCTCAATAATGTATACAATGCTAGATATTTGTTTTATGGTAGGACTTGTAAGTTAATGTTAGTCCAACTATCGTGAGAGACAATGGATGGCTGTATGGAAATCTTAAAATACTTTTAGGGCACATTATGATTTTGCGTATTTTAAGTATGTACTATAATAGTACAGGTGGTTATATGGTTAATGATGCTTGAAAAATATTTAAGGTTTGAAAGTGAGAATTCAAATCCAGTATTAACATGTTATGAAAACACTACAGTCATTGCTTGAAGAAAAAACCTTAAGTGTCATATTAAGACTAAAAATAAAGATGTGATTTTGTTAGAGATACTATAGCACATAAAGTTGTTTATGAACAACAAAATCCTATGTAAAAGTCCCCTAAGTAAGCTTATAGCGAAGGAAGTATATGAAGGGCATGATGAGTCCTTTGGTATGTGTAGAATATGAAGTATAGATACTTCATTATGGCTTTACATATGTATGAGAAAGCATACAATATTTAATATAACGTATAGGTTGATGAGGTTAGATTTTTCACACAAGTGACCGCCTTTAACACTCTGGAGAAGTGTGCAAAGATGAGATATATGTGTTCACCAGCAAAATAGCGAGAGATGTGATATGGTAAAGAAGAAACACATATTAAATATCGTCTTAATTAATAGTGTAGTAAGTCGAGATGAAATCTATATTCATAAATGAGTCAAATCATGGAAACCACGTCCATGATAAATGTAGTCAGACAACAAATTCTTCAAATTAGTGTCATGTGAATAAAGCTAAAGAATTTGGATTTAGATATTGTGCGTGTATATTGTTAGATATGATTAGTTTTGATGATGATAAATATAGATGTCAAATATTAAGAGAGCAGAAGTTTGCATAGTATACTTCTCTAGTACATTGACTAACTATTTGATATTACATATAATGTAGATCAGTCAAGCATTGGAAGAAAGAAATTGAGGAATGAAGAACTTGCAAGAATTAATGAAAAATATGAAGATTCAAGTTCTATGGGTACTGTAGCAGTTGACACTGTAGCATACAGTGTTGTAGCGTATGGCACTGTAGCAGCACTGTAGCATCGAGTGATTTTAACAATCACTCGAGTGATTTTCAGAATCACTCGAGTGATTCTGAAAACAGTGAAACTCACTTGCAGTGATTCACTGTTCACTCGAGTGATTTGTAGTTTTTCATGCTCTGTTTTTTGTCTACCTGAGCGAAGTCTGGTTATTTGATCATATCTCTCAAACTACAACTCCGATTGAGACGAAACTAGTTGCATATGAAAATAGACTCCTAAGGCGTCATTTTGACACTAGAAGCAACATCAAAAGATCTCAGAAGAAGGAGATATAAGTGTTTGAATTTGGCCTTCATATCAACGTCACTTTCTGGAACAGATTTGGTATGTTGGCTATAACTCTCAAACCACAGATCCAATTGAGCTGAAACTGGTGCCATATGAAACTAGACTTCAAGAGCTTTCCATTGATATATAATATATCAATTTTGGAGCTATATTCGAAGAGTTATGTCATCTGTAATTTGACCCCTATTTGCTATCGAATTGGAAGTGAAGTTTCGAGTTGAAGTGATCTGAACAGAGAGCACCTGAGTGATTTTTATAATCACTCGAGTGATCAGGAAGGTCACTCGAGTGGTCATTAATAATCACTCAAGTGAAATGCGTCAGAATGCAGATCACTCGAGTGGCACAGAAATCACCAGAAGAATTTTTCACTGTTTGCAATTTCACTTCCAGTGATACCGAAATCACTCAAGTGATATGAGATTTTTCAGAATCACTTCCAGTGCGAGCCAGAATCACTTCAGGAAAAAATCATTGTTATGAATTTCACTTCTAGTGATCTCCAAATCACTCGAGTGAAATCTTAGTTTTGCCAAATCACTTCCAGTGCGTCTGAAATCACCGGAAGAAAAATACACTGGTTTGGAAATCACTTCCAGTGATGTCAGATCACTCGAGTGATATTTAAAATTTTCAGATTCACTTCCATTGGATTGAAAATCACTGCAAGAAAAATTCACTGTTTGTAAAATCACTTCCAGTGATGTCAAATTCACTCGAGTGATATATGAAGTTTGCCATGTCACTTCCAGTGGTTGCTGAATCACTTCTAGTGAATATTAAAATTCCTCAGATCACCTCCAGTGCCGTAACTGATCATTTCCAGAGAATACCAATATGCACCAGATCACTTCCAATGAACTGATATGCCATTTTCTCAGTTTCACTTCCAGTCTCAGATCACTTCTAGTCAAGTGTTATCCAGTCAATGATATGCTAATCTTTCAGTAGCAGTTCCAGTGATATCCAAGTCATTACAGTGAACTGAATACCTTCAAGTCAGATCAGATTCGTTCGAGTGATATGGGTATTTTGATACACAACTTCTGATGATTACTTAGTGCACTCTTCACTGAATCAGAATCAGTTCCAATGGCAGTCACATCCAGAAATCAAGATTACTTCCAGTGAAATGCTTCTGCAGTCAAGTGTTAATTGTTTTATCAAAATCACCTCCAGTGAAGTGACACCGTACTCAAATGATTCTCATGTTTCAGAATATCACTGCCAGTGAATTAGATGTTAACTCAAGTGATTCACTGTTCTCATCAGAATTACTTCCAGAAACTTGACAGAAACAAGGAAACAACTAGAATGATTTCATGGTGCACTCTACTGATGTGGATCACTTCCGGTGAAGTAGTTATCCACTCAAGTGATATTTAAAATATTCTCTAACGGCTATTTTCTGTCAGTGCATTACAGTTATTCCACTACAGTTCACATGGGAAGCAACCGACCAATATTTAACAATGACGAATCATGGGCAATATCAATATTTAACAGACGAGTCAACGAACGTGCAAACAACTGAAGCATTTGTTAGAGCACGATCATGGGCAATGGTTGAATTACTTATCAGAGAGCACGGTCAGATTTCAACGGAAAACACTGAAGTATCTGTCAGACACATGATGGGCTTACAACGGGAAAATATTTGAAGGCTCCAACGGTTCTCAACGCATCCCCTATATAAACTGAAGCATTCAAACAAGAAGGGTAGATGATGCGACAACAACCAAACACACGAGCGATGAGAACCCAACTACCAATATGCTAATATCATAAGTCATCCGCCTCATATACTCTCTGTTCTTATCAATTTACAATATCATGTATATTTGAGAGTGAATATTTGTATTGTACTTCATTGAGTATCCTATCTACTCTGTGAGAGAGTCTGTAAATCCTTACAAATATACTTCTGTATTGATCTCAAGGTAAAGGGACCTTGAGAGGGTTGATTACCTTACAGGGAAGCTGTAGGGAGTATTGCTCTACTCGTAAGACTTGTCGTAAAGGGGAGTGAACCTTACAGTATGTGAGGGAGAGTAACTCCATAGTAGGCTACACAAGTGCCCAGTTAAACTTGTGTGTTGTAGCGGCTTTTCTTGTGCCCGGTTAAACAAGAAGATAGTAGATTAGAAATCTCAGGAGGAGCCTAGGGACTGGACGTAGGTTATCGTGGATTAGACCGAACCAGGATAAATCACAGTTTGCATATTCTCTTCCCTAAGCTTTTACATTTCCAGCATATATGATTTACATATCTGCTTATGTTTCTATACTTCCGCATGTATTGATTTGATAAGTTGCGAAAAGATTTTAAAAGATCATACTTTCTTATCGCACACTCAATTCACACCCCTCTTGGGTGTCAGCCAGTTCTAATTTGATAATTTGGATTTAGATATTGTGCGTGTATATATTTAAGTTTGTAGAGTGTTAATAGTAAGATCAAAATGACATACGTTCTTATAGTATAAGAGTAGCACCATAGCATATGATTCATATTATATATGCTTGAGAACTGAAAATAAAAATAAATTGAATAGATCTCGGTGCAGTGTCATCAATGAATAGAAAAATGGAAAGAATTCGCATTCGATAGAACAAAAAGAGCAAGAAACTTCAATAATGATATCAGAAGTGTTAGACACAGAACCATCATTATAGAGTCAATGCCTAAGTCTTCCACCTAACCATTTTCATTGGGGCAACTTGGAATATGCATTCCACTTATCCCTTTTTCATTCTGAGACAAGATAAAATGCCACTAGCTCGTTATTGTCATCTTTATTTTAATTTTTTTTCTCAAGATAATTAAAACTAGAACAAATATGAGCCAAAACAGCTTGTGAACAATGGAGGATGCGGCAGCTTTATATATATATATGTGTGTGTGTGTGTTTTAAGAGTACCGGAGATTTCAAATTCCACGTCAAAGAATAATATGTGTATATGTAAGCGTATGGAAATAGAAATTGGACAATTTAGTTACCCATTTTTTGGCCTGAATTTCCTCATTTAAACTTTTAAGTTTGCTCCCAAAAAAAAAAAAAATCTTATATTTTGCATCATATTAGCCCTTCCACACATGTTCACATGTATATAATCAAATAAACAAACCCCAAATTATCAGTTCTTTTTCATGCGTAATTTATGATATTTTAGCATATCCTAGCCCCCATGTCTATAAAAATATTTTTTTCATGACACAACTCATTTGGAATTGCATATATGTATATGTGTGTGTGTGTCCCTAATTAATTAATGACAAGTGGACTTCTTTTACACTATCAATTTAGTATCAATGCTGTTAACTTGCCTCCTAAGCTTTGAAGAACAGAACCAAAAAAATCTCAAAAATCCCCACACCAAATATCAAGAAAGCTTCTGATGGCTCTTCATTTCGAGAATACAAAACATACTATAATCGAAAGCTGAAGAATCCCAGAAGAGTAGAACTTCTGAAATCAGAGAAGAAACTATATATACTCACAAGCTTAAGATTAGAGACTTCCTTATTAATCTTGTCGAACTCCTCCTGTAGATTCTCCCGACCAAGTTGATCTACAAACCATAACGGGGAATTGAAAGTTGATTAGGAGATAATGGAAAAACAGAATGCAAGGCACAGCATTATTGTGATGGAAAGAAATAGGGGTTAAGGGCTGCAGAAAGAAGAGTACCTTTTATCCATTCCTTATCGTGATCGATTGGCTCATAGTTCGCTTTTTATTTTCCTGAGTAAGAGTGAACTGAGCAATTGGAGAAGAAGTGGGTGCTTTCTGCCAGAGTCCGGAGAAGTGGGTATGGGCATTTTGAATTTAGACCAAAAAGGAAAATAACAATAAGAAATAGAAAACTATATGAGCATTTTTACGTAATTTTTTTCTTACTTCAATAAAAAAGAAAAAATACTGTATTATTTAACATGCAAACTTGTTGGGTCCCTGAAAGAGCATAACAAAGGTTGTTCCTGGTTGAAAGAAGTTTTCAGTCAAAAAAAACAAAGTTGAAAGAAGTTGGCTTCTAAGGGTGATTTCAAATCTCATGGTGTAAGTTTAGTAGAATGAGTTAGTCCCCCTAAATCATAACAGGGCAAATTAAAATTTAAATTCTTATTAGGAGATACGTTTCAAATATACTTACCTTCAATAAAAAAAATACCTTTGTTTAGCCCGAAAAAAAAAATCTCATTTTAGATGTGATGACCTTGTTAGTTTGTAATATTTCAATACCTCTGTAAATGCTTATAGAGCCTAAAGGCATGCCTATCCTTAATAAAACTTCTTGACCCAATTTATTGACAACCGAAATATCTAATAATACTTGCCGTCTTTAATAATATAAGATACATAACCAATTTAAATAAATAAAAAAAATTAGTTATGCTATTTATTTTTAACAAATATTAGTTTTTCTAAAATATCATCTTTCAATAGTAGCTACCATTAAAACCAAATTAACTCTTATATTAAAAAGGATGAAGGTACAAATTTAGTAAGGAACTATTTTCCTATGGGTATCCAACACAATTAACTATTTTGGGTACAAAAGTAGACATAATCAATTTTTTTAATAGCATATATAGTAATACCATTAACCCTGATTAACTTCTATTACTTTTTGTATTGTGGATCCCATCATTCTCCTCAATCTATTATTTTAATATATTTTAGAAGAGTAAATGTGTAAATTTATCAATAAAATATTTTGTCTTATAAATACATATATTTATCTTATAAATTCTATTATTTGTCTTGTAAATGATTATATTTATCTTACCAAGGGATTTAAAAGAATCCAAGGAGTTAAAATAGTCTTACAAATGCCCATATTTTTACTCCCTTGATTCTTTTAAATATATTTATTTGCCTTTTGAATTCCTTTATTTATCTTATAAATGCTCTTATTGAAAAAAAAGTAAGGGTATTATTATCTTTTCATTGACAAAACTTAATTTCATTATGAATCAATGGGATGCAATGAAATTTTAAAATATTTTGGGGTTGACTAAAAAAATTGCTTCCATGGGATCTAATTAATATTTTCACATTAAAAAGGCACATATTTTTAAATATATATTAAAATAATAGAGAGTAAGAAACTTGTAGGACCAACAATATAGAAAGTAAGGAAGTTAACCAGAGTTAAAGACGTTGCTATGTATGCTACCAAAAAATTTGACTATGTCTACTTTTATACCCTAAAATAATTAATTATGTTGAATGCATTTAAAAAAATAATTTGTTGCTAAATTTTTACTCTATCCCTGTTAAAAACCTGTTGTAAAAACATATTCGCATCTCCAATGATGGCAGTGCAACCAAGGCAGGTGCAAAGCATACACATCCCTAACATATCTATTGCCAATTTGATGAAAACTAGTCAAAGCCACGGAGCTAACTAATGCCATATTTTTTTGGCCAAAAAAAACTAATGCCATATTTACTTGTGTATATTTAGATATAGATACAACATTTGGATCTAATGAAACCTAAAATCCTCCGAAAAGGAAGTCATCATAAAACATGTAACCCACAAATGTTTTATCCATATCTAAACATACACCAGTAAATACGTAAAACTGAAATCGCCGCAAAGAATCATCTTTGTTGTTACTTATTTGTCCCCGTACCGGCCCTTCACAAGCTCACTTCTGAACGGGCCAGCTTGTTTAAAGGCTCACTTCTAAACGGACCAACTTGTTTAAAGATCAAAAAGTATATTCGTCATTCTTTTTTTAATTTATCTTTATTAATATTTTTTAATAACAATTATAGTGAAAAATTAATTTTTTTAATATAATCAAATTAATTAAATATGTCTTATATTAAAAATCAAAAAAATATTTAATTTTGAAATTAGCCTCTTTAGTGGCTCATCACGACTCTGAGTCCAACTCTGTCCCGCGAATCCTCTCTCCACCTCCTTGGATTTCTTTCGTTTACCCCTCTGAACGCTGTATGTAGCTGAGACGACGGCCTACATTTCTTTCTATATTTTAGCCTGTAACTTCATTTTCTCTAGGCTACACAAAAACTAATGGTCAGAAATGTAGGGCACACTTTCCACAAAAGTCGTTCTAGATTCACATTGTGATAAGAAACTCAGAAAGCTTCACAGTGCATGTGAATCCATTAATGGGCTATATTTGTGACCCTAATCAATCATGAAGAAGTTTGTGAGAAAATTAGAGTTTGGGAGCTTCACAAATTCCATATATGATTGAACAATTGTTAGCCTTCCCATTTTCAGTAGGCATTCTACTTATTCATACCCCTGGTTTTAGCCTTTCACAAATTTAACAGAACTCTTTGCCTCTGTCAGGCTTTGAATGAGCAGAGCATCTCACCACAATCACTCCATGCCAGTTCTCGTCTTTTTCTTACGTGTTAAGTTGCATCCAATGAAGAATTTTCTTAAGTACGTCTAACATCCTTGAGTAATTTGTGGTGTGTACAATACCCTGAATTGGGGGGGGGGGGAATAGTGGCTATGAATGTCCACAAATGCCAGCGACAACTAGCATGGCACTAAAAAATTTTCTTGCACAACTTGAAACCGTAACATCAAATAAACAAAAAACAACGGATCCATTTAAGTTTTACACATCCATTAGTGATCAAGGTCTACGGGGAGGCATATTTATTAAGAGATTGAACATGTGTGCAAAGAAAAACAGGTCTCATTTAAGGAACTAATGGTAAGGCAAGCACCCAGCAGAAATCCCCAAGTCATTATTCATTCTTTCTTTCCTATTCCATGCGACATATTATAGATGCCTCGTCCCTGAATAAAAGTAGTAAAAAAAAAAATTATTAAAAAGTTATATTTCTAGAAATTCAAGACTAAAGATTTCATAATTAACAATATTTCTCAAAGGCAATCGTGTTCATGCGTCAAAATCAAATAATAAACTTACAATCATATAGATTGAAGCTCCTGCCAGTGCAAGTGGTATTGCGACAGAGGTGATCTTGTCATATGGCCCTTTCAAGTACGTGTGCTTATGTATGCTTTGAAAATGTCTTTGTTTCTGAAGAAGCTGCTCCCGTGGTCTGAAGGGCGGTTCCGCCATCCTGCACAACAATGTAGTGGTTCCTCTTAAAATGCTTTCCACATTTTTTTGGGAAAACCATTCTTGTAGTTTCCTCCAATTTTGTACCAAATTAAAAATTGAAGAAAACTATGGGTACTTCAAGAATGGTTTTCGCCTGTTTCTTTTTTAAATTTATGCTTTTTTTTTTGGGAGGGGGTGAAACAAGCAGTTTTCGTGTCATGCCTTGCCTTTCTTCACTCTCTAGCAGACAGAACAAATTAAATAAGTGTTTGGGCTGCCAAAATGGAGCCGGAGGTTAATGAGTAATTATGGTTCAATAATTTTGGACCACGAAACAGCAAAGTAATATAACTTACATTGATCCAAAGTTTCAACATAAAGGGCATTCAGCTTGGTATGGTATTTGACATCCCACCCAAAGAAAAGATAACAATCAATAAAAGCTATACAAATGCTACTACTATTTTGGTATCAAACAAACTAGTTAATTGAAATAACAAAATATCTTTAACTAAATGTATAAACACTGAAACAAGGTTTCCTACCATGGAAGGATGTTTCATTCAAGACATCCCTTGCCTGCTAAGGGCTTAGGCTCTATTAAATATTAAATATTAAATATTTTAATTCATACTCCTCAAATAGTAAATTTAATGTGCATAATTCATAACTATGTTGCAGCACACTTGTCAACAATCCTTCCAGGAAGAAAAATAAAAAATGCATTTTATTCACATGTATGCTAAATTTGTAACTACAACAAGACTAAGGTTAGGGTATGCATAATTCAAGGTTAGGAAGCATGGCTCCAATAGAGCTATGCTAGAAGAAATAAGTAAGAAATACAGGTGTGCAAACAGCAAAAATGATCAAATTGACAAAGGGGTATTAAGATGTCAAAGAACATAATCAGATAAAGAGTTAATCAAACTAAATTATGCATGATTAAAAGCCTAAGAGGAAGAAAACGAAATTAGACAAAATTGTAATCAAATTGGAATAAGTATTCGATTATTTAGTTGAGCAAATCTCCATAGTACCGTCAAATTAATAGACTGATGGCAACTAACCCTAGAGAAATATGGGAACATTTATTGATACTTTTATAGAAGAAATGAGATCTATAAAAGCACTTGGTTAAACTCAAACAATGTGGTAACAAAGATAAGAGGATGAGTACTCCAAATGAAGCCAAAGATCTCAAGACTCCCAAAACTCTTTGATTGTGGCAGAGTGAAACTAGAGGAGGACAACTTTCAAGTACTCTAGGGTTGTTCCGAAGAAGGATCAGGATCTCTCAAGCCAATTTGTCCGATTTGATGGTATCCTCTAGACCCAATTCATCTCTAACCTGTCCTCTTTTTCCAATGTGCATCCGAGATCCATTCCTTGACTCTCATGGCGCATGCCAACCTTCACACTGGATTAACCATGAACCACTAGAGTTAAGGGAATGAATCTCGTATGCACATAGGAAAAAGGGGATGGGTTAGGCATGAATTGGGTCAAGAGCATACCATCAAACCGAACAAAGTGGATTGAGAGATCTTGATCCTTCTTTGGAACAACCCTAGATTACTTGAAAGTAGTCCTCCTTTGATTTCACTTCATCACAATCAAAAAGTCTTGGGTGTTTCAAGACCTTCTGCTTCATTCAAAGCACACATCATTTTATCTTCGCTACTGCATTGCTTGAGTTTAACCAAGTGCTTTTACATATCGCATTTTTGCTATAAATCAATGAATATTTTCATATTTCTCTATGATTAATTGTAATAAGCCGATTAATTTAATAGGACTATGGAGTTTTGCTCAACTAAATAATCAAATATTCATTCCAATCGTGCATCATTTAGTTTGATTAATTTTTTATCTGATTATGTCATTTGACATCTTAATACCCCTTCGTCAATTTGATCATTTTTGGCTCATATGTATATTTCTTACTTATTTCTCCTATCAGGGCTCTATTGTAGCCTTTAATTATGCATACCCTAACCCAAAATTCTAATTACCAAATATAACTATGCTTGTTGCCTGTTCTGAATAAAGTATATTCAAGGACCAACATCTATAAACTATGAAATCAGGTGTAGCCGTCTACATTGATTAATTTGATGTAACATGACATAGGAACACATAGCATGAATATGGAGTAGCACCTAGAACAAACTTCATCATAAGTAACATAATAATGATTTAATTACACAGGACAACATAACAATTGCAAAATCTATCATCCATCAATAACATAGAAACTCTAACCAGTAACACCATTCAAGACCTAGAAATAGTACCACTTGTTTTTTAAACAGTACTTAATACAAAATCAGACAACCAACGAAGCTATAGGATTTACACTGTGACAAGAAAGCTTCAGTGAGATTGGATCAATTTGCACTTCACCTTATGCATCTCATCAAGGTCTAATGTCCCATACGAACATTGCACAGGGGAAAGGAAGGTTTTTGTAACATGTTTTTTTAACGAGAATCAATTATATTATGAAAGATAAGATTTGAACATACAAAATCATTGGCTATACGCCTCCGAACCATCTGCAGAGTCTAACAACTTCCTATCCAGCAAAACATGAAAGAAAAAACAAAAACAAAAAAAGATCAACTTTTTTCCCATTCTTTTGCTTTTACAGTTAGATTTATAGCATGAATTAGCTTATTTTCTCATAATCTAAAATCATTGCTTATAAAATCTCGAATCTAGGAAATATAACGAACAGACAGTAAAATGCTAGCAATAGATAGTGTAGGGATATAAAGCATAAAATCCAGAAAATAAGCGAACAGATAGAGGAGCATAAAAAATTGATACCTGAGACTGAGAGTAATGATAGACGACGAGGCTGAGAGCCTGAGATGTGAGGAGAGCAATTGCGAGCTGCGACAGCGAAGGAAAACCTAGCCCGACGGCCTTTTGTTTACTTTCTAGTTTCTAGAGAGTGGGTGATGGAACCAGGTTCCCGGCTGATCAACTTGTCTCGTGGTAAGATTTAATTTTTTTAATGGGTAATTTTTAAATAAAAACACACTTTTAAAAAAAATTTAGTTAAAAGATTATTTTTATAGAAAAATTGTCCATAAAAATCTTATTAATAAATTAATTGTTAGATATAACTTTGTGTTCAAATAATTTTCTCTATATGTAAAAGATCTTTCTCTATATTTAAATAATCTTCTTTGTATTTAATATATCTTGTATATGTGATCTTCCTTTATATTCAAACAATATTTTTTATATACAAAAGATTTTCTTTTAAATAGTTTTAGATCTCATTTAGTAAATAAATTTTTAATGAAGTTCTTATGGACAATTTTTTTATTTTTTATTTTAATTCTTTATATATTAAAATATTTTTTAAAAAAATAAATCTGGATAATCCAACTAAGACAAGCTCTCTTTGGATAAACGGGAACCGATTCCATAAGTGAGGAGGGACTGGGGGAATGTATGAGTCCGCATTCCCTGCTCATAGTATCTATGAGCAGGGAATGCTCATAGATTAAACTGTTGTGTGTTGCAGTGTTTTGTGGTTATTTTTTTCTTAAATATTTTTATTTTTATTTTTATGATACTTCAAACTAATTTTGGATGCATCTAGCATACCAAATTATCTTTTCATTTGAACTTAGAATTATAAAATAATTTTTTATTCAATACCCTGAAATATGTTTTTTTCATAATCAGTCGATGTTTTAAATTTAGGATGTTCATTATTTTAGGGTGCCAAATACAATAAAAAAATTTAATCAATTTAAGATATTTGGTGCTATTGAAAAAATACTTTAGTGATTACTAATTAGTAGCAGCCTTACTTTAAAAAAAAAAGAAAAATCTCTCTAAGATCCCAACCAAAGAAAATAATATTTAAAATATTTTATAACTTATTAATGATGCTACTTTCACTTGTCATTGATAAAAGTTATGGGATATTTCTAATAACTTGTCAATAGTTTCATTTTCACTTGTCACACCAAAATCCCAACCAAGAAAAATAATATATTAAATGTCTCAAAACTTATCAATAGTGCCACTTTTAATTTACTTGTCTTTAATAAGTTATGAGACATTTCATATATTATTTTTTTTAATTGGAACCTTAGTATAATTTTCTAAAAAACCTAATATAGAATAGTCTCACGATCCTTTTGTTTTATTTTAATTATTTAAATCTCTTTTTTATTTAAAAACATATATTTTTGTGTTTTTAATATTTTAAAAAGATTCAGGAGTATATTTTTTAATTAAAAATCATATTAGAATAAGGGTCATCTTTCTCAATCCTCGTTACAACATGTACACAACAAATTTCAATTCATCTCTTGTAATTCCTCTTCTTTTCAATATGATGGATGCCATTTAAAAAAAAACAATGAAAATTACCATTTTCTCTGATCCTCGTTACAACATGTACACAACAAATTTCAATTCATCTCTTGTAATTCCTCTTCTTTCCAATGTGATGTATTGGCCATTTGTTTTAGGTTATGTTTGACTCGATGGAGGGGATGGAAGGGGAGGAATTTTAATGGAAGGGAGGGGAAGGGAGGATTTAAAAGGGATTTTCTTTTACCTTGTTTGAGTTGACAAAAATAGAGGGGAGGGGAGGGATTTTAATAATATCATGTTTGGTATAGGAGGAGAGGGGATGAGAAATATTTTTATATAGACAACTTTGCTCTTACTTAATTTAATTTGTAATTAATAACTTTCTAACATATTTAATAAAATATAATTATATAAGGAATTTAATACATAAGATTATAATTTTCTAATTATACAAATTAAATAAATATAATTATAAATGACATTTACTATATAAAATTATAATTTTGTAATTAAATAATGAGAAGGGTATTATGAAAATATTTTAAAATGGTATAAATATATTAGTCAATTTAAGCTTAAACATTAACTTTTCCCTCCAAATTCCCTCAATTTTGGAGGGGAGGGTGGGGAGGAGAGGGGAGGGGAAGGAGAATTTTAGAAAATTTACCTCCCCTCTTAAACTTTTTAGTTATCTAAATAAGAGGAGGGGAGTAAAATCCCCCCATTTTCTTTTATTCCCTTCACCTCCCCTCATTCCAAACAGACCCTTAAACCAAGGAAATTACCATTTTCTCTAAGCCAATCTCATAGTACTATGCCTTTTGCTTTACCTCACGTTGATATGTAGGGTCCAGATAACTTAGTTCTTGTCAATGATCAAAAAAATATCTTAATTATAGTTGATGATGTCTCTTGCATGGACTTTTCTTATGAAACAAAAATCTAGAACACTTTCGCTCCTACAAGATTTCATCACCTTTCATGTAAAGCATCTAAACACCACTGTCAAAACATTCAATCAGACAATGGTCTTGAGTTTTCCATGACTTCTTGGATATTTTGCTTCAAAAGGGATTTTGCATCAAAGATCATGTGTTGAAGCACCACAATATAACAGTGTTGTTGAACGCAAACATGAACATCTTTTAAATGTTTCTTAAGCGCTTTTTTTTTTCAAGCCTCATTTACCTAAATGTTATTGATCCTACACCCTTTCTCACACTACTTATCTCAAAATTTTACTCCCAACTATCCTGAATAATCAGTCTCCCCATGAACTTTTATTTTTCAAACACCAACCTAATTTCTCTATGCTGAAGTCTTTGTATATTTATACCATGCCAATACACTTATCTATAACCGTTCCAAATTTAATCCTAGAGCCCATCAATGTGCTTTTCTTGGCTAACATTTTGGTACTAAATGTCAAAACCCACAGAATATAGACATTTTATGTAGTATCATTGTAAAATTCAAAAGGCGTACATAATAAGTACAACATATTGATATAATATCTTTGATTACATTACATGAGTTTTCAGTAAAAAAAATAAAAATCTAAAGTATTTCATATTACATAATCCAAAAATAAGACATGAGTCTTCATTTAGTCAGCAGCAGAAACGTCCTTCCAACTAATTCTTCTTAGCACTCGGGAACTACTTTCTCTTTTCCTTTAGTATTGTTATATCGAGCTGATAAATATAATTTACAGGAAAGGAATGATATTCAAACAAGTCCCGGTAGTAACAGGAAATCAATCATATAATATGTGAAAAGTAAACATGCAATGAAGTATTTATCATGATGTTGCAATCAAAATGCCAAGCACATACATGCCAAACAATGCTTAGGAATCAGACGATGATTTTACCCGGGTACAAAATGATCGTTTGTTCCTGACTTACACAAATAACCAAGCATAAAGTGATCATCCTACACAAAACATACTTATGATCACATAGCATATAATATCGTGATCATCCTGCACACAGCATGATTATGATCACGGTGACCATCCTGCACACAACATACTTATAGTCACATCCACCATATTGTAGTCATCCTGCACATAGCATACTTATGATTACATCTGTTATATTGTAATCATCCTGTACACAGCATACTTATGATTACATCCTATGGGTAACAACACCACATAAGATCATCTACCACAAATGCAACACATTGTACAGGACATGGCAAACAATGCATATTAATATTCACAGAGAATATGAGAGATAGAGTTACTACTTGGACTCCTTTCCTGTTCTAATTAGTTAGTATGTAGTGACTTCGTTAGGCAGATGTCAATTCCTAGAATTAACCAAAGTAATTATAAATAAGTTACTCTTCATGTTCTTTTTGCATTATAACTTTCAACTTTAACATCTTATGCGAATCATCAAGTTCTGCATTTAAATTCAAGTGATCTTTTGCAAATTTCAAGTGGACCAATCACAAGAGAAAAAGCCAAACAAATTAAGGAAGCATTAAGTGGGCTAGTGCAAGAGACTTAGATAAAGCAATTAGCAATTGAATCAAAGCTAGACGAAAATGCTGAAAACATCACTAACTTCATTTGGGCTACAAATGGAGATATTAATCAAGTTTTGGGCTTGAAGTCTTGAAATTGAAGAGCTTGAATCTAGTACTACACATAGGAGGGCTCATTTGGGCCTAAATAAGCACACTTTGGGCGTGAAATGCTGATTATATTTTATGGATTTTATTTGTGTGCAATTATTAAATAAGTTTCCATATTTGACTTTTGGGTTTTCTAGCACATTATGTTAGACTTTTGTGTTTTCTAGAATATTGTATTAGACTTTTGGGTTTCCTAGCATATGGTTTTGGATTTCCTAGCACATGGTATTAGACTTTGTAATTGTAATTTTCTAAGTTGCAATTATTACAATTAGATAGTATTTCTCTATAAATACCTTGTACTTCTTTATTTGTAAGACACTTGAGACTTGATATATGAATGAAAGTTGCATTTCTGAATTTTTTTAGAGTAGATTCTTTCTAGGGCTCTTCTTAGAACTAACAGACTTTCCAACACTTAGGGTTCTTGTTCTTTTGTGTTCAAGGGTTCAAGTGGATCGTAGATCTTTGTTTAGCTTTCTTGGGGTGAACATATCTCAGAATTAGTTGTGGGTTCGTGGGATCTTCCCTTGTGGGTTCACACCATCTTGGTATCATATCTTCGGATCTAAACTCAGGTCATATCTCTCTGTTCTTTGTTTCGATTTTCATTTAAGTTTTGTGTTGTTCTTATGCCTTTTCATCTAGTTCATTTGTGTTCGTGTATGAAATTATAGCTTCTCTTTATCAAGAATTTCTTTGTATTTTTCAATATTTAGTAAGTCATTTTCATAGTCCAATATCTCTACTTTCATCATGATTTGGAATCATTTCAATTTGATTTGTCATTTGTGAGTTCTATCCATTTTAATTTGTTGTGTTTCTGGAAATTTTCTGTGACTGTTCATCTTCGTTTTTCCAGAACGTCCCTAAATATTATATCCTTGTTCGACCACTTTTTCTTCATGATTTCCATCATTCAATAGGCCATTTCCATTGTTCAGAATCTCTTCTTTTTGCTCACTTTGATTGCATTTCAATCTGAAATTTCCACAGTGAGTTATAGTCTTTACAAAACATATGCTTTTCTGGAATTTCTGGGTTTAGATTACTTGTGTTGTCTTGTTATGATAGATCCTGTATTTTCTTTAAATTTTAGTAGAAAAAAAATCATAAAAAAAGTGACAAAAAAAGAGAGAGAAATATATATATATATATATATATATATATATATATATATATATATATATATATATATATATATATATATATAAAGAGAAAGTTCCAATTGATGTGTTGAATGTGTTCTATGCAAGCATCTCTATCGTGATATCTAGAAATTGACTGAACCTTTTCAATCTATGTCAATTGAACATTTCTAAGTGTTGTGTTGATTCTGTAAGTTTTGATTGCTTTGATTATGAATTGCTTAGTTCTTTAAATAGCCTCAAGAGGAATCTAAGAGTGGAAAAAGGCAAGAATGACATACATCAATTTTAAAGCTAAATTTGAGTGAAACACGAGTGTAGAGTGACATCCTTGAGGAAAACACATGAAGAATTTGTGAGGAAAATTATTTCTGTAACATCTTTCTTGCAGATATAATGTCTAATGCAGAAGAAACATTTGGTGGTAATCCAATGAATATAGATTACCACCTCTGAGCAATGCAGCAACATTTTGCATGTATGAATGTTGTGTTTGGAGAAATAAGGGATAGGATGGATAGGAAAGATGAAAGGATTGCAAACCTGCAAAGAGTTCAACCAAATCCTAAAAGGCAAAATAGGCAAAGGGATGCTTTTATGGATGAGTTTGAATCTGAGAATGATGAGGTTACCGATACTAGTGAGGAAGATTTTGAATATGAATATGAAGTGGGAAGAAATAGGCATAGAGGAGATAGGAGGTATGAGAGGAGACATGGCAGAAATATTCCTAGGGAAAGAAATAAAGTGGATGGGAACCTTGGAAGCATCAAAATGAAAATACCACCTTTCTAAGGTAGGAGTGATCCTAAAGCATATTTAGAATGGGATAAGAAGATAGAAATGATTTTTAAATGCCATAATTATTCTAAGGCAAAAAAGGGGAAGTTAAGAGTAATAGAATTCATTGATTATGCCATTGTTTAGTGGGATAAATTAGGAATTAATAGGAGAAATAATGGTGAGAGGCCCGTAGCAACTTGGAGGGAAATGAAAACTATAATGAGGAGGAGATTTATTCCTAACCATTACTATATAGAGCTTTATCAAAAGTTGTAGACCCTTACATAAGGTTGTAGGAGTGTGGAGGAATATTATAAAGAGATGGAATTAGTTATGATAAGAGCTAATGTGTAAGAAGAAAGGGAGGCTACAATGGCTTATTTCCTAAATGGCTTCACAAAGAAATTACTGACATAGTGGAATTACGACATTATATGGAGTTGGAGGGCATGGTGCATATGGCAATCAAGGTAGAAAGACAACTCAAGCGTAAAGGTGCTTCAAAATTCCATTCTAGATCAAATTCTTCACAAAAACAGATTTGGAAGAAAGGAGAAAGAACTATCCAAAAGGAGACAACTTGGGCAAAGAAGAAGCAACATCAAAGAGCAAAGGTAAATCTGATTCCTAAACTTTTAGAAATAGAGATATAAAGTGTTTCAAGTGTTTGAGTATATGTCATATAGCTTCTCAATGTCCTAACAAGAGAGTCATCATTCTTAAAAATAATGAAATCGTGACCGAAAGTGAGAGTGATAATAATTCCACGCTCTCACTTAAAGATAATAGTGATGATGGGGTTGAATATGCTGTGGAAGGAGAATGCCTTGTAGTTAGAAGAGCTTTGAATTGTCAAGTGAAGGAAAATGAGATGAATGAGCAAAAAGAAAACATTTTCCATACTTATTGCCTCATTAATAACAAGGTTTGTAGTTTGATCATTGGTGGTGGGAGTGTAATGAATGCTGCAAGTACTACATTGGTTGAGAAGTTGAATTTGTCTACCATTAGACACCCTAGACCATACAAGTTGCAATGGTTGAATGAATATAGGGAAATTAAAGTTGAGAAACAAGTTCTTGTTTCCTTTTCAATTAGAAAATATTGTGATTCAATATTGTGTGATTTGCTCCAATACATGCTGCACATATACTTTTGGAAGACCATGGGAGTTTGATAGGAAAGTAAAGAGGGATAAGTTTACAAATAAATATTCTTTTGTAATAAATAGAAGACCCATGACTCTTATACTTTTGATGTCAAAGCAAGTGTATGAGGATCAACTCAAGATGAAAAGAGAGAGAGATGAGAAAAAGAGTGATATGGGAATTGAAAAAAATGAGAGAGAAACATAAAAAAGAAAAGAGGGTGAAAAAGAGAGAAAATTTAAAAGTTCAAAAAAAGAAGTTTAGAGAAAGAAAATGAGTGAAGAGAGAAAAGAAAAGAAGAAAATTAGTTTTAATGCAAAAGAAAGTGAAGTAAGGAGTGCTTTTTTGGATGAAAACTTGCTTCTCCTTGTTTACAAAAAATCCTTTTTGAACACTAATGACATTAACTCTTCTTTTCCTAGTGTTGTTAGTTCTTTGTTGCAGGAATTTGATGATGTGTTCCCTGAAGAAATTCTACCAGGTTTACCACCTATTAGGGGAATTGAACATCAAATTGATTTTATTCCTGGAGCAACAATTCCTAATAGGCCAGCCTATAGAAGCAATCCTAAAGAAACAAAAGAGCTTCAAAAGCAAGTAAGAGAGCTCATGGCAAAAGGATATGTCAGAGAAAGTTTGAGCCCTTGTGCAGTTGCAGTACTTTTGGTGCCAAAGAAAGATGGAACTTGGAGGATGTGCATTGATTGTGGAGTTGTTAATAATATCACTGTAAGGTATCGCCATCCTTTTCCTAGATTAGATGATATGCTTGATGAATTACATGGTTCTATTTTATTTTCTAAGATAGATTTGAAATATGGATACCATTAAATTAGAATGAGAGAAGGGGATGAGTAGAAAACTGCTTTCAAGACCAAACATGGATTGTATGAATGGTTACTTATGCCATCTGGGTTAACTAATGCACCTAGCACTTTCATGAGACTGATGAACCATATTTTGTGTGCTTTCATTAGAAAATTTGTTATGGTTTATTTTGATGATATTCTAATTTATAGCAAGAATCTGGATGAGTATTTAAATCATTTGCATTATGTGCTTGATGTTTTGAGGAAGGAAAAACTGTTTGCAAAATCTGAAAAAACGTGATTTTTGTATGGATAAAATTGTTTTTCTTAGTTTTGTGGTGAGTGCTAAAGGAATAGAAGTTGATGAGGAAAAGATAAAAGCTATAAAAGAATGGCCAACACCTAAAAGCATAAATAAAGTGAGAAGTTTTCATGGTTTGGCTAGTTTTTATAGACGATTTGTGAAGGATTTTAGCACCCTTGCTCCACTACTCACTGAGGTCATTAAAAAATGTGTTGGTTTTAAATGAGATAAAGCACAAGATGATGCATTCATTAAACTTAAATAAAAATTATGTTATGCACCTATGTTAGCATTGCCTGACTTTAACAAAACTTTTCAGATTGGATGTGATGCATCTGGAGTTGGGATAGGAGCTGTTTTAATGTAGGAAGGAAAGCCAAATGCCTATCTTAGTGAAAAGCTAAATGGAGAAATCTTAAAGTATCCAACTTATGACAAAGAGCTTTATGTACTTGAAAGAGCATTGGAGAATTGGCAACACTACCTTTAGCCAAGACAGTTTGTGATTCACACTGATAATCAATCCTTAAAGCATATTAAAGGTCAAGGTAAGTTGAATAAGAGACATGCAAGATAGCTGGAATTTATTGAGACATTTCCATATATCATCAAATACAAGAAAGGTAATGAGAATGTGGTTGCTGATGCATTTTCTAGAAGATATACTCTTCTTTCTTTCTTAATACTAGATTGCTTGGCTTTAAATATATCAATGACTTGTATGTAAATGATGCTGACTTTACTGAATTGTTCATTACTTGTGAAAAGAAAGCATTTGATAAATTTTACGAAGTTGAAGGGTACTTGTTTAAAGAAAAAAGATTGTGTGTGCCTCAATATTCATTGTGTGAATTGCTTATGAGAGAAGCACATAGGGGAGGCTTAATGTGTCACTTTGGTGTGAAAAAGACTTTGGATATTTTGCATGAACATTTCTTTTAACCTAAAATGAAGCGTGATGTGGAAAGAATTTGTGCTAAATGCATAACTTGCAAAAAAGCTAAATCTAGAGTTTTGCCACATGGTTTGTATATTCCTTTACCTGTGCCTAGTGAACCTTGGGTTGATGTATCAATGGACTTTGTTTTAGGTTTGTCTAGGTCAAAAAGAGGAATGGATTCCATATTTTTGGTTGTTGATAGATTTTCTAAAATGGCACATTTCATTGCATGTCATAAAACTGATGATGCCCTATATATTGCTGATTTGTTCTTTAAAAAAATTATGAGGCTTCATGGTATCCCTAAAAGCATTATTTCTGATAGGAATACAAAATTCTTGAGTCATTTTTGGAGAGTTTTATGGGCAAATCTTGGTACTAAATTGTTATTTTCTACTGCTTTTCATTCACAAACTGATAGACAAATTGAAGTTGTCAATAGAACTTTGTCTCAATTACTTAGAATTGTGATTCAAAAGAACTTGAAAAATTGGAAAAATTGCTTGCCATTTGTTGAATTTGAATATAACAGAAGTGTACATTCATCTACTGATTATTCTCCTTTTGAAATAGTATATGGTTTTAATCCACTAACTACTTTGGATTTATTACCACTACCTATTGATGAAAGAGCAAGTCTTGATGGGAAAAAGAAAACTGAAATAGTGCAGGAACTTCATCAACGTGTGAAACAACAAATTGAAAAGAAAAATAAGCATTATGCATCTAAGGCCAACAAAGGAAGAAAGTGTGTTCTTTTTGAACTTGGAGATTGGGTGTGAGTGCATATGAGAAAAGAAAGATTTCCAGCTCAAAAAAATAAAAATAAAAATTAGCTCTAAGAGGAGATGGTCCATTTCAAGTGTTCGAAAGAATCAATGATAATGCTTACAAGATTGATTTGTCTGGTGAGTATTCTGTTAGTGCTACTTTTAATGTAGCTGATTAATTTCCTTTTGTTACAGGTGATGATTCGAGGATGAATCCTTTTGAAGAGAGAGGGAATGATGCGAATCAGTAAGTTGTGCATTCAAATTCAAATGATCCTTTGCAAATTCTATGTGGACTAATCATAAGAGGAAGAGCCAAACAAATTAAGGAAGCATTAAATGAGCTAGTGCAAGAGATTTGGATAAAGCAATTAGCAATCAGATCAAAGCTGGACGAAAATGCTGAAAATGTCACTAACTTCATTTGGGCTGCAAATGAAGATATTGATCAAGTTTTAGGCTTGAAGTCTTGAAATTAAAGTGTTTGGATCTAGTACTACACATGGGAGGACTCATTTAGGCCCAAATAAGCACACTTTGGGCTTTAAATCCTAATTATATGGATTTTATTTGTGTAAAATTATTAAATAAGTTGTCATATTTGACTTTTGGGTTTTCTAGCACACTATATTAGACTTTTGTGTTTTCTAGAACATTGTATTAGACTTTTGGGTTTCCTAGCACATTGTTTTGGATTTCCTAACACATTGTATTAGACTTTGTAGTTTCAAATTTCCAAGTTGCAATTATTAAAATTAAATAGTATTTCTCTATAAATACCTTGTGCTTCTTCATTTTTAAGACACTTGAGACTTGATATATGAATGAAAGTTGCATTTCTGCACTTTGTTTCTTAAGAGTAGATTCTTTTTAGGGTTTTTCTTAAAACTAATAGACTTATCAAGGCTTGATCAACCTTGTGGCTAATGTTTTAAAATCCGGATCGGACATTAAGCTAAAAAAGTTAGCGGGTCACGGTTCAAACGGTCGGTTCGATTGAACCGTTCCGGTCGGATCGGTAACGTAATAATTAAATAAGAATCTATTAAAACATAAAAAATGAATTCAATATAAAATCTAACGGTCAACATAATAGTATAACACCATATAATTATTTTAATTATATGAATTTAAACAAAGACAAAAGACAAAAAATTACTCAATACTAAGAACATGAAACTAACATATAAAGACAAAAAATCTGAAAGAATTGAAAAAATGCATTTTTTAGCAGTTTTTTTTTCAGCCAGCGAAAAGAATGCATAACATCTAAAATTAAAAATATGTTATCATTGCTCTAGTGGAAAAACAAAGGACATTGTCATTTTTTATATGTGAAAAAATGTTGTCATCAAATTAATTAAAAAAAACCAAAAAGTTTCTCACTCTCCACAATTTAAAAAGTCACCACTCTCAATACGTCGGTGAATGTGTATGTATGTAGCTGTAAAGTCTGTAATGGACGACAGTAATAAATTTTTTACATTGAAAATAGAGAGTGGCAGGAAATTATTAGAAGAAAGAGAGTGTTTTAATTTTTCATTTTGTGCCCTTCTCTCTCGTTTCTTCACCTTCTTTCCTCTTCGTCTCTGGCATCTTCTTTTCTCTCCGGTATCTTCTTTTATTTCATATTTGTCTCTAGCATGTTTAAAGGTTAAGTGGTTTAGGTTTTATCTTTTTCATTTCATTGCAGTTGTTTCATTTTTTCTACCATTGTTAAAGAAAAATATCATAAAGGTTAGTACCGGAATTTTTTTGCTGGTTCTTAGTCCTCCCCTTCCTTCTTCTTCCTCCTTTTTTAGTTTAATGAACCCTCATCACAACAACCTATCCAGTTTTTCAAAACTCGTCCCGGTTTCTGGCTTCAAAGCCGATTCTTACTGGCTCAACCTCTTAAATGGTTTCCAACCAAAAAACAAGCCACTTCAAACTCCGGTCGACAGTTCAACCGGTCTAACCGTCCGTTCTGGTTCAGTTTTAAAATCATTGCTTGTGGCGTCTTCTAACACTTCGGGTCCTTGTTCTTTTATGTTCAAGGGTTCAAGTGGATCATAGATCTTTGTTTAGCTTTATTAGGGTGAGCATATTTCAGAATTGGTTGTGAGTTCGTGGGATTTTCCCTTGTGGGTTCGCACCAACATCTTTCTTAAAAACCATACATTTACCAAAATGCCCTTGGGGACCTGACTCGGCTCCAGTATTTTTGTATTTTTTCAAAAATTACAACTTAGATCCATTCCACATATTTTCACAAGTTATGGGCTCTATGTGTCATCAAATCTCTCATTACTCAAAAAAATTCAGATTATATTTATTTGGTCAAAATAACCATTTTGCTCTTACAATTTTCACAATATTTGAGAAAATTGGTAGAATTGTCCCAAAATTTTAAAAATTCATATCTAAGTGTATTGATATTTAATTGGGGTGGTTCTAAAACTTATATGACCCTTATTAAGTCTAGTTTTAGAAAAAAATATAACTATTAGCCAATTGAAAGCACACCATTCCCAGAATTATTATTTTTAAAGTCTGCCCCTAAAAAATGCTAGATTTGATAGGAAAATTTCAAAAATTCATATCTCCTTGTATAAAACTCTACAAATTCCTTACGACCTATCAAATTAAAGCTTATCATGTCTACTTTCATTTTGAAAATGTTTATAATTTTTGGAGATCATTTACTAATTTAAAAATGTCACAAATACGACTGCCTTACCAGATAATACACTGACTGCATTACTAACTTGTATGTCAATTAACTTGTGTGTGCAACCTCCAATTGCTATGTTTTAATTTTTTACTTAGTGTGTCCTTAATTCACCATTTTATCCCCTTTAATACCATCAAGATAAATAAAAAAATTTTGGTGAATGAAATTTGGGATATTACACTAAAGCCTATATTTTGTTTAATATTCACTATATATAGACAGATCTTTTGTAACATCCCTAAAATTTGAAAAAGGGATAAACTTCCATGAAAAAAATTTAAATAGTGATAAAATCAATTTTGGGGATTCAAGGGCTTATTTTCCTAAAAAATTGAGGAAAAATAGTTAGAGGTTATAATTTAGCTTAAAAATTTTTGAAAAATTATTTGAAAGTTTTATGAAGCTAATTAAGGAAGAAAATCCTTAAAAAGTATTGAGGATTAATTTATGGAATTAGAAAAAATGAGCCAATGCTGATTTAAAAATTAAGAAAAATAGTAACTTTATTATTTGGACTCGAAAATTGGAATTGGATTGAGGAGAAAATGTAAAGTCTAGTATGTGAGATTAATAGAATAAAAATATACCTATGAATATTAAAACACGCATACTCACCGACACTCTCTCACTCTCACACACACATTTTAGCCTCAAATTGGATACCCACATGATCCGACTCACATGCCCACCTAACACTCATTCACTTAAGACAATAACATCTTCCTCACCTCTTTATTTCATTAACCATTTCGGTCAGACAGAAAAGAGAAAAAGAGAGAGAGTGAGGTCAAGAGAGAGTAAAGGAAAAAAGAGAGAAAGCCAATAAAGGTAGCTAGCTGGAGGGTGATCGGAGAAGAGAAAGACGAGTTGGAAAGCCACATACAACACCAAATTCTTATGTAGGTAAGTCTCCTGTACTCCTCTCTAGTTTTTTCCATTTGATTTGAGGTTGTTTATGGTGGTTTTGTCTAGTTGGAGTGAGAGTGGTTGTCGGAAAGCAATCTGTCACCTTGGCAGCTTGTAAATAATAGTTGCATGTCGGATTTGGGGAGTTTTTAGGACTTCTTTGGTTTAGTTTTTCTGTCATTAAAATACGACTTGATGTTAGGTATTCTTAGTGTCAAATTTCTAGAGGATTAGAGACCAAAATCATGGTTGCATGTTGGTTTCTTTCACCTCTATCAAGTTTCCAGAAAAACAAAGCTTTTGCCGAAAAGTTTTAGAAGCTTAAACTAAGGCTATAGTACTAGTAGAAAATAGGCATTTTAAACCGGAACATTTAGACTGGTTATAGCGGATAAGGTCTAAAAGATATAACCGGTGGCATTTTTATAATTATGTTAAAGTTTTGAGACCGATTCCTTAGAAAACCAGTTTAAAATATATTATTAAGACCGATTTTACAAGGAAACGATCTAAAATAGGAAAAAATAATTAAAAATTATTATTACTTTTAAGACAGGTTATTTAGATAACCGGTCTAAAAATATTGGGGCAGAACAAAGTTAAAAAAATTATTACTTTTAAGACTGGTTATTTAGATAACTGGTCTCAAAATCTGAGGGCAAAAATTTTTTTAAAAAAAAATCATTACTTTTAAGACTGGTTATTTAGATAACTGGTCTAAAAACTACTTTTAAGATCGGTTATTAAAATAATCGACTTAAAATATAACTTTTAAGACCAATTTTTAATATAACCAGTCTTAAAGGTGAATCAAATTTCATTTCCAAGACCACTCGCTTTCATATAAAGAATCTATCGCCCTCATCACCGGAGCTTCCATTTCTAAATTATCGATAAACTTGCGTGATTGTTGGCAGAATTCAAATCAGGGCTTGCATCGACTGTTATTGGTTGGACCAAAAAATCCATAGTTCCCAATTGCCCTAAAAATTCCCCCTTCCTTCCCTAGCGCCAGTTTTGTGTTCTACAGGCCTCCTCTGAACTTGTGGCATTTTGAGATTGTGGTGTCATTGTGAAAGGTGAAATCTGAGCATTGGAGATCTGCGCATTCTGCGTGGTTGTGAAAGGTCCTCCTCCCTTGAGACATTTTGTGCGTTCTACCTCCTCCAAAAAAAAGGTACGTCATTCTGTGCTAGTGTCATCCATAATGTCATTGAATTTTTCGCTTACTTGTTTTGAACTTGATATGAATTTGAGTGCATTCTGATTTACTGTGAAATTTTTGGAGTCATTGCTCATAAATTTTCTTAAACTAAATTTGAGGTAGTTAAGATTTGTGTTTTTATATTGTTGCTTTGTGAATGAGACTACATTGTTTTGTCCACATGGTATTTTGATAGCATCTTGGACTTTTGGTTCTCCATTCTTGAACTTGAAAGAAGAAAACATAGTCCTAGTTGTTACTTGTCCAGTAGTTTGATGTGGAGATTAAGGTACAAGCTTGCATTCAGAAACATAGAATTTATTTCTGACAAAGGACATTTTCTTGATGCTATTTGAAAGATTGTCATGTTTTGTTTGTGAAAGATAGATCCTATATTTCTGCAACAATAAGTGACAATGACATTAAGTCAGATTTAAACTAAGAACAAGCACAATTTAACCATAACATTAAGTTCTATAAAAATGAAAGAATGTAGAACTTGTACCTGTAGATGGCTAACAACCTATTTCACAATTGGAACAAATGTTAAACAATGTCTAAGAATGATAACAGATGTAAGTTCAATAATTAAATTATATTTAAACATGTTTGGAATCTTCCCGTATTTCTACTCTATTTCTGCATACTCAAGAACTTGAGTTCTTTATGTCAAACTTGAGTGCATAAAGTAATTTTTCATTCTCCAAGTAGTCTTTTCCAAAACTCATGAGAGTGTATTATCAAACCTGAGTGCAAAAACCATCAGAACTCGAGTGCTTATATATGAACTCGAGCGTACCAAGTATTTTCAAGTTTCTACTAAGTTCTCTGATTGAAACTCTCGGGAGTGCATTTCTAGACTAGAGTACAAAAGGCCATAGAACTTGAGTTTTGATGTTTAAAATCGAGTGTATTGACTGTTCATTGCTTCTTCATGTCTTTCTGGAACAAATTTGCAAGAGTGTGATATTTGGACTCGAGTACACAAGGATCCAGGACTCAAGCGTGCACAACCAAACTCAAGTGTACTTTGTTATTTTAGTTTCTAACTAACTCTCTGGAATAAATTCTCTTGTCAAAACCCTCAGAACTTAAGTGTAATTATAGTTTAAAACTCGAGTGCATGTTTGGAAACTCAAGTGCAGACTTGTTCTTCACAGCATAAAACTTACAGGTACAAACTCTCATGCCAGAACTCTCTAAACTCGATTGCAAAGGAAATTAAGAACTCGAGTGTGTCTTTCAAAACTCGAATGCAACACTTTGTCCACAATACCAAAATCTTTCAGGTATAAACTCTCATGCTAGAATTCTCAGGACTCGAGTGCAAAACTTCTTAAGAATCGAGTGAACCATTATGAACTCAAGTGCATTGTTTCCTGTCATGATCAAAACTCAAGTATCAAATAAATCTTAACGGAATTTACATAGAGATATGTGAAATAGACTTGAGTGCATATGTCAAACTTGAGTTCATTTCTCATAGAACTTGAATGCATACATACAAACTCGAGTGCATAAGTATAATGACAGATTATATCAATGTGAGTTTATGAAATGATTTGTTTGATAAATTTAACATATTGTGCTTGATTAAACTTAGTCATTTCTCTGCAAAATATTTTATCACTATTTTGTTATTATCAAAACATGGGTTCTAAACCATACAAGTCAAGGACTCTTGAAGTAGATCTATTAACAAAAGCCTCGTCAGAAAAGTGGAAATAATTGTGATATTGATATAACTATACAAAAGTATATCAAGGGGAAAATTGAAATTTTAAGGAAATAAATTTAACTTCAGTAGAACTACAAAAATCAGAATTGACCAACAGAAATTATTCAGAAAAATATGGTGACCAGAATTGTAATAAACAGTGTTTGTGCATAGGGTGACAAAAAATTCAAAGTGAGCAGGTAAAATATGTTTTTATACATAACATAACTAGATGTAGAATGCTTAAGAGGAACATAAAAAAATTGTAATTGAACACAATTAATATATTGGTCCAGAAAAGACAATAAAGAATAAAATTTCCTGGATTAAAAACAAAGAAGTTTGAAACACAAACCCTGGTACTCACATTTAACAAGTAAAGTCTCCAACACTTTAAGACAAATTGGGTCATCGTCAACAGCCAAAACACTTATACCAATAGGAAACTTTTTTGTAGTCCTATTTTCATCAACCAAATCACACCTTTGGTCCTATATGTTTATCAACCAAATTATACATGTGGTCCCACTTTCATCAACCAAATCACACCTTTCATCAACAATTAAATCAGAGTATAACAAGGCTTATTTTGCATGTGGTTATTGCTGTATAGTTTTCGGTCTTCAAAGTCTTTGCCATTAATTAATTGAAGTGATTAATTGTTGCTATACAAATGTATTATAATATAAAATTTGCTATGTACTTGTTCATTATGTAATAGTTAAGCTAGGTACTTAATGAGTGTAATGATTATGTGCTCTCATCATACTCTTACCTTTTTTAGTGGAAAAATAGAAAAGAGAGAAAAAAATGTGTTGAAATATATAAATCGTAGTTAGATAAATGCTAAATGGACGAGTGTTGAATATGATAATGGGGTGAGGGATTTTTAGACTTTGCTAGAAGAATGCCGAATATAACAGTGGGATGTTCTATTGCCCTTGTATAGAATTTTTGAATGAGAAGCGACTAAATGCTACAGACACACACACACATTTAATTTGTAAAGGACTTTGTAAGAGTTATACAGTATGGGTATGGTATGGTGAAGAATTAGAAATGCCAAGTGCATCTCAACAGGAGGGAGTGTCCTTTGATGATAATGACATGTATCTAGATGATAAGATAGAGGATATTATTCGTGATGTAGGAGATGAGGCTTTTGAGCAAACCCATGCATACAGTAATATGTGCAGTGATGCTGAGAAGCCGCTGTACCCGGGATGTACAAAATATCAATTGTTGAAAGTAATATTAAAATTGGTCAACTTGAAAGCACGACATGGATAGAGCAACAAGAGTTTTCAAAAACTCTTGAGGCTTTTAAGGACATGCTTCCAGATGATAATGTACTGCCTTACCGATACTATGATGCTAAGAAAATAATGTATCCATTAGGAATGAAGTATAAAAAATTTCATGCATGCCCTAATGATTGCATATTGTACAGAAAAGAGCATGAAGAGAAGCAGCAGTGTCTGATATGTGAAACCCTGAGGTACAAATCAAACAAGGCCCTTGCAAAAGTGTTGTAGTATATTCCAATCATACTGAGGTTCAAGTGCTTGTTTTCTAATGAAATTGATGTCAAAAATTTGAGATGGCATGAGGATAAGAGGATTTCCAATGGAAAACTTTGACATCCTGCTGATTCTTCCCAATAGAAAAAAATTGATAAATTATTTCCTAGCTTCGGTGAAAAATCTAGGAACCTTAGACTTGGACTTAGTATAGATGGCATGAATCCTTATGGTAGCCTAAGTAGTATACATAGTTCATGGTCTGTTCTGTTGGTAATTTACAACTTATCTCCTTTGTTATGCATGAAACAAAAGTACATCATGTTGTCTATATTGATTTCAAGACCAAAACAACTCAAAAAGGACATAGATGTTTACCTAGAACCCTTGATCGAAGACTTGAAAGAGTTGTGGGACGAAGGTGTCGATGTTTTTTATGTGAACAAGGAGATTTTTAAAATGTGAGCCATGATCTTTTATACTATAAATGACTTCCTTGCATATAGAAACCTGTCAGGATATAGCATTAAACCGATTTGTGAAGAAGGCACATGCTACGATCAACTTCAACATGGAAGAAAGACTGTTTATCTTGGCTATAGGTGATTTCCTAGCGGGGCCACCCATATCGTAGATTAAAGAAAGCTTTTTTTGGTAGCTAAGAATTTGAAGATACTCTGGAGGCATTGACGAGGGAGAAAGTTTATGAAAAGATGCAAAATATCAATGTTATCTTTGGTAAGACTACAAAGAGCATAAACAAGAAAAATATATGGAAAAAGAGGTCTATATTCTTCAATCTTCCATATTAGCACAATCTTGGTGTGAGACACTATATTGATTTCATGCATGTGGCGAGAAATATATGTGATGGTATTGTTGGGACACTGATTAACATATAAGGTAGTTCTAAAGATAGCGTGAAGACAAGATTAAATTTACAAGAAATAGGAATACGAGAAGATTTGCATCCAACTCGGTAAGAGAACTTTTTGTCCTCCAGCTTTTCATACTTTATCTAAGGATGAGAAAATAAGTTTTTTTGAGTGTTTACATGGTATCAAAGTTTCCTCAAGGTATTCTTCAAATTTTAAAAAGCTTGTGTCGGTGAAAGACTTGAAGTTAGTAGGGCTAAAGTCTCATGATTCTCATGTCTTAATCAAACAACTACTCCTAGTAGCTATTCAAGGCATTGTCAAATATAATCTTCAACATATATTGACTAAACTTTGTTTCTTTTTCAATCCTATTTGTAGTAAAGTCATCGAGACAAAAAGATTGGATGAATCAGAAAATGAAGGATATATGATCTTGTGCCAGTTTGAGAAATTTTTTCTTCCTTCTTTTTTTGACATCATGGTACATCTAATTATTTATCTAGTAAGGGAGATAAAGTTATGTGGCCCTATCTATTTTTGATGGATGTACCCAATTAAAAGAACTATGAAAATCCTAAAAGGGTATGTGAAGAACCTTAACCGGCCTGAAGCATCTATTGTTTAGAAATATATTTCTAAAGAAGCCATGGAATTTTGTCAACATTATTTATCAAATTTAGGACATATTAGGCTTCCTAAACACCATGATGAAAAAGGGGTAGACGAGGGGCTACAGTAAAGAGTATGGATTCTGATCGATTGCAACAAGTCCACTTGTACATCTTGAATAATATTGATGAAGTTCAAGATTAGATGAATGCTTATAAAGAAATTGTACGGAAAGTAAATAGTCGAATGACTGAACAAAGGTTAATTAAAGAGCATATCTGAACTTTTACACATTAGTTTAAACATAAGGTTGACAGAGAAGAATGTGTTTCTCATACAATTAAATGGCTAGCACGTGGTCCTAAGGTTGATGTCATAAGTTAGACTTCATTTGTGATCAATAGTTATACCTTTTACATGAAGTCCCTAGATTATAGGAGCACCGTCCAGAATAGTGGTACTATATTAGTGGCTGAATCTATGCACTTCTCTAATTTAAAAGATAAGAACCCTAAATTGGCAGTTATACATTATTATGGGGTTATTGAGGAGATTTGGGTGGCTAACTATATTAAAATTAAATTTCTCATTTTCAAATGCAAGTGGGTTGATGTCAATAATGGTGTAAAGATTAATTAGTTAGGATTTACATTAGTAGATCTGAATAGTAGAAGTTTTGGAGATGAACCTTTCATTATGGTAGTTCAGGCGAAACAAATGTTCTATATTACCGATCAGGCAAATAAAATATGGTTTGTAGCTCTCCAAAGAAAAAGGGTAGTTGATATTGATAAGGAAAGTCGTTTGAATTACGATGTTCTTGAGACTCCTTCTTTTTCCAGGGGTCTTCCAGAATTGAACGAAGATGATGAAGCAGATAATGAACGCGGCACAAGAAATGATCATTATGAAGGGATATGAGAGGATATCCCTTTATAAAACTACTTTAAAAGTTAGTTAGCTAAAGTAATTATCATTATAAGTTATATCCGAGTTATGTATATAGTTATTTTGTAGATATAGTCTTTTCAGATTACTAACTTAACAATTTGTCTTAACTGGACAATGATAGATCTGAGGCATCCTAGTGCAAAAGCTCCAGAGCCACCTAGTGATCATCAAAGCAAGCCAGCTCGTGTTAATCAAAGCGATCCGAGTAACCAGCCTATACAGAGGGGTAGACGTGGCACACGGTTGAGAGACATTGCTCTTAGTAAGAGTGTTACGCATAAGATTCTAATTAATTTTGATAGATATTGGAAATCAATCGAGCCTAATGCAAGTCAATATAAGAGTTTTGTTGGCCTCCTTTCACGCAACAAGCCTAGCATCTTGATAGAGAAGTGGATAAATGTTGATGAAAATGTGAAGCAGCATATGCGGGATACTATTCAGCTATAAAGTTCTCTTTTGCATTTAATGATTATCAAATTTGACACAAATTTGTCACTAACTCCTTTAATGCATGTATAACAGCTTACCTACAACATTCCTCAAAGTGAAATCTTGTATAAGAAGATTATGACATATTGTTGTGAATGTTGGAGGAAGTTTAAGACAAATCTGGTGAACAATTACATGTATATCGAGGTTGAAGATGGTAAGCCTCATCCTCCTCAATGCAACAAGTATTTATACATTGATGAAGCAGCTTGGCAAGAGTTTTTGAAGATTCAAACTACTCTAGAAGCTTTGGTGAGTTAAGTTATTTTGTATTTTATTTAATTATCAATTGTCATGTCTTGATTGTAACTTTTTTTTCAATTTCTTATTCGTAGGCAAAAAGGAAAAAAGCACAAGAGAGTAGTAAAAAGAGTGATAGCTCATATACAATGTCTCATGGGGGTTATGCAAAGGCCGAAAAAGACTTGTTGGTGACAAAATGGAAGAGATTAGAAGAAGCTTCTCAATCCTATACTTCTATTATTCTTTCTTCACTATCTCTGATATGTTGCGAAGAAATGTGGTTGTTTGCTCGCCAAAAGAGCAGTAGGTCTTATATGAGTGAACAATTTTGTATAGTAGGTAAAAAAATTATAAGTATCGATGTTGTTATTAACTATTTAGCATACATATTTCATTACTTATATGTGTTATCTGTATCTTACAGGAGGAACTTAAAAAACAATAAACTAATTGATCCTTTAGGTCAGAGGGAGGAATGATATCTTGACGGTTGCTACTGGAAAACATGAGAATCCAAGCCGTGTCAGGGGAGTTGAAAGAGGGGTAGGCATAAGGGATTACTTTGGAGCCCCCTCACTCTATTCCTCAAGCATAGTGCCTAGGGAGGAACTGGAGCGTGTGTTGGCCACTGCAAGGGTAGAAGTAAGGGCTGAGGCAGAAGCATCATCTAATGCATTATTAGATGCCCAATTGAGTAAGATGAGAGAAGAAATGTTTGCCATTATAAGCACTAGACAAGATACCAGTACTCCCCAGGCACAATTGCTTGCTCCTAATAAGTAGAGTACTAAAGGAGTTATTGCAATATTGGGCAGTCATCAGAGGGTATTGAAAAATAAATTGCCAAGCCTTGTGACATTTTTGTCAAGGATCCTCTGAGATGGTTAGTTGTATGGGGGAGTATGCATAACCTAGGATCAACTGTCCACCACTAATAAATGAAAGAAAATCAAGTTAAAGTGTCAGTTGAAGAGGTTATCATTGTAGACGCACATGTCCCTATCCCTTTTGATGATTTGAAGATTGTGAACGATGTCCTGGGTACTTTCATCTTTGGCCAAAGAACCTTATTTTTGTTCGAGCTGAGGAAACCTTGATCAAAGCACCAAGTTCAGCTCCCTTCACTCATGAAGTTTCACAGCCTCTATTTAATGTCATGCAACAAGTGATTTTGATGGCATATAATACATTCTTTCGAACAAGAGAGTAGCTTACGGATTCAGCTGTTGGAAAGTTTAGAGTGACATGATATTTTGAAAGTGATGATTTAATGTCCCTAGTAGCTCCTAGACAACATCTTACGATTGCGATGGTCTAACTATTTTTAATGTAAGTATCTTTTTTAATTTGAAGCAAATATTTTAAAAATTTTGCCATTTAACTTTGATTTGTGTGCTTGCATTATTTTAGGTATATGAATTATAGGTTGGTCTCCTTTGCCAATAGCGATAAATTTGGATTCGTATGCCTAATTCAAGTCCAAGAGAAAGGGACCACTACTGCTATCAAACATAGACACTTATCAGAGAAGCTTAGTGAAATCACAACTGAGTGTTTCTTGGCTCCATATGTGCATGGGTGAGAAACAAATTTATATTTCAAAACACATATAATACTTTATATTTTCTCAATATTTATCTCTTTTTTTCAGGGATCATTGGCAATTGGTTCTTCTGTACAAGAATAGTTACACCGTCATCCTCTTATACTCCCTCTACTTAAATAAGGGAATGACTAGAAGAAGACCATGAACTCGTAAGTTTTCTTTCATTATTACCTTTTGTGTGCAAAGTTTATGAAATATGTGCAAAATAAGTAATCTTTGTGATTTTGATGATAGGGTTATAAGGACATTCATACACGCTACTTATGGTAAGCATGTTCGTGACTTAAAAGACCCTACATGGATCATCCCAAAGGTTAGTACATATTTTTTTTCTTTAAGATGTGTTATATAAGCTATGCTTTTATACTTTAATGATGTCATATTCTTTTTTCAGAGCCATAAGCAACCACCAGGGTCCAATTTATATGGTTTCTATGTTTTGAGGCACATTTACAATATTATCACCCTAAGCATGACTAATTTTACCGAAGAGGTAAATGTTTATTTCAAAATTTTATATTACTTTATTGTTTTTAAGTTAGTAAGTTAATGTTTTGTCTGTCTTTAGTGTTACATACAAATGTTTGATCTTGCTAATCCCTTTCCTGAAGAAGATATTGATTTCATCCGTATTTGTTGTGCTGAATTCATCTATGAGCTTTTATAAGAATAGTAAGTTTTTAATCCAATGTTGTTCTAATAATACTTGAGATTTTCATATCTAACTTGGTTTATATCTCTACGTAGGATAATTTCTAAGATATGGGTAATATGAATTGGTTGCTGATACATGCATTGGAGCTAATACTTCTTCTTATCGTGGGTTGAACTACTGCATTCTCTTTATTTTCTAAGGAATTTTTATTGAAGAGCTAAAACCTTGTTCATTGATTTGTTGATTTTATTGTCAAATATCATTGTTTCCATTAATGAATGATTAAGGAGAAAATTCATGCTTCCGTGTTGAGTTTCTAACTAATACAATTGCTAAATTCATTGAGGTTACTCTTTGCTAGCACATACTCCTCTCATTGCTGTTATTTGTTGAGTGTTGGACTACCAGTTGTGATTTTGGGTCTATAAGAATGTAGTAAAAGATTCTTTCTGCTGTGGTTGTATGACTGTTAGTAGGTTTAGTCTACCTTGGACTTACTTTCATTGTCTATGGCTTGATTAAAAAAAAAAGAAAGAACGATTGATGTGGGCATGAGTTGAGGGTTCTATTGTCATTGTTATAAAATTATATAGCTGACTGAGTGTTGAAATTTATGAAGCTTTTCCTTGGTTATGACTAGTTGTTGCACTACTAGGAATTTTTACTAAAGTTAGAGAGAGTTCTAAAGTACACTAGAATGTTTGAAAAAAGATATCACATGTTATGATTGACTAATGAAATCGTGTATACTTAATGAACCTCATTTGTTATCATTTGAGTTGGTACTAATTTGCTCAGAATCTGTCCCAAATTATTATGATTTACACTTAATTCCTGTCATATTGAGTGAATATAAATCTAATACCATGTTTATGCACTTTCAAGCTTTTGTGAGGGCTATCTTGGCTGAATTTAATTATCACTTATGATTTAATCTAATAGTTATTGTCATAAGAATGATGTTGTTGTTGCCTTAATCTGAATGTGGGTTGTTGCCTTGTTAGAAGAATGATATATATCATTGAAATAAATGGCTTGCTGGCCTGGGTAAATTTAATTTTCAAGGGGATATTTCTTTCATAAAAAATGATACTCTTTAGACCGTTTGTTAATACAACCGGTCTTAAAAAGTATTTTCTAGACTTGATAATCAAGTCTAGAAAATACTTTTTAAGACCGGTTGTATTAACAACCGGTCTAAAAAGAGGGACTTTTAAGACCGGTTGTACACCGACTGGTACAACTAGTCTTAAAAGTCTCACTTTTTAGACCAGTTTTTTAACTGGTCTAAAAAGTAATATACTTTTTAGACCGGCTACATCAAGATCTCATACATAATCGGTCTAAAAAGTGATTTTTACAATAGTATAGGTGGAGTTTTCATCTTGTTCTTTTTTGTATGGAAATTTTAGGATGTGTAGTAGCTAATAGAATCAAGAGGAGCATGATTTGGAGTGAAAATGGTGGTGTTCTTATGAGTTTTAGGCAAACTATCAAATCTATAATTTTGTAGAGCCAATCAGATTCGTGTTGAGTTTTGATCTGCCAAATCTTGTGCAATTTTTAAGAAATTTTACAAGAAAATAGTAAACATCAAAAGCTATAAAATGAATCCTAGAATGCATCAATTGGATATCTAAAGAGAAAGTTATAATTATTGGAAGTTAGGTTAGGAAACAGGGAAAATGCTGACAGTCTAAGTTTTGGCAGTGGAAAAAAAGAAAAATTCATAGGGTTAATATGGTAATTTGGCCATGTGATTATTTTTCCCTTAAAATATACATTTAGAACTTTCCATTGAATATTAGAACTTAGGAATTATATATGTAATTTATAAGTTATAAATTCTTAAATTTTAGGTGTAATATCTGGAAAACTATGAGTTGTTGTTTAAATGTTTTCAATACTAAGGACAAGGATAATACAGTATGTTAAAGTGAAGTAAATACATGAACATAAATGAGTGGATGTGCTACAATGAATTTATCAAAGATGTGAAATTATTCCTAGAATATCAACCTAGAAGTGATCTCTTCATTTATTTGAATGATCACTCGAGTGATAGTGGATTACTCGAATGATATCTCTTTTCTTCTAGATTACTATCAAATCACTTGTTAGTGATGAAGTAATTTGGTAACAGTACAATCGAGTAATGAGAGTCACTACAAAGTCACTCGATAGTGATAAACTGTTTCTCCAGACTTCTTAAAGAAGATCACTCGAGTACTATAAGGATCACTCGAGTGATGATTAAGTTTATCTCATTACTATGTAGTCACTAGCAAGTAATCATCAAATATTTCACTTTATTACTCGAGTGAATTCATATCACTCAAGTGATTCACTATCACTTTCACATCACTCATGTGATGTTTCTTCACATAGTTTATCAATATCTCAGATTCTTTCAAAACTCTTCCAAACTCATTTAAATCATTATTATTCTGCTCCTAATCAATCCTAATCATCACTAATCAATTTTATATGAAGATTGTAGGTGATTAAACTTGGATTAGAGCTTAACGGCCAAAAAGCAACTTTGTGTTAAAAGCTTTAATAGCTAACACCAACCATCATATTCTCAGAAGCTTCTACGGATTTCCAACAGTCATATTCTAAGAAGCTCAACGAGAAGAAGAAAAAGTTCAATGGTCACATATCCATCAACTATAAATAGAAGAGCACTCAAAGCCAAATGGAGAGAGAAAAATAATGTCAAAAATGCTAAAATCATGAATCCAACACTCCAATCCAAATACTCTCTGTTTTTCTAGATTCTATATTATTTAACTTAGAGAGTGAGATTATTTGATTACGCTTAAGTAATTATCACAATTCACTTCTGAGAGAAAAGATCATTTATTGTAATTCTTTATCATCAAGGTTGTATTCTTAAGGTATGTAAGAGGGAGTGACTCAATGAGAGAATTGTAATGGCTTCACAAGTTTCTAGATTAAACTTGTGGCTTTATAGTGGTTCTCAAGTACCCAATTCAAACTTAAGGGAGATAATGAATTGAAAATCTCAGAATGAGTCTGTGGACTGGATGTAGGTCATCAAAGATTAGACGGAACTAGGATAAATCATAGTTTGCATCTTCTTTTTCGTCATCTCTTATAGTTATAGCATAACAAACTTAGTTATTTGATTGTTAAATTATGATTCTTTAATTACTTTCATATTTATTGCTTTTACTAAGATGCAAAAATATTTTTAAAGTTTTTATCTCAACCTAATTCATCTTTCTTGGGTGTCAGCTAGTTTTAACATACTCAAATCTCTCTCGATCTTTCTTGCACCTACTTGCTTAATTCTCTACAAAATATTATAATTATTTATGATCATCTCTCTTATTAAGTTAAGTTTTAATTATTTTTTATTTTTTATTATGCTTTTGATCTAAAAATGATAAAAAAAGGACAATTACATATTTGTATTATATATTTTCAATCATCCAGGTTCAATGTCCAACTCATACCCACACATTATAGTTTTTACAAATTTAGAAAGGGGTAAAACTGATGATCCAGCTCCTAAAATATATATATATATGGGACATCTCATTCCCATCCTAAACCCGTCTCAATCCCCATCTAGTCCTGGTCCCGCAAGAATAGGACTAAACAAGAACAATTTTACTATTCTATATCTTTTATGAGATGGGATGTGTAATAGGCTTGTCCAATTCTTGTCCTATCCTGTGGACACCCCTACTTATAAGTTAAAGCTAGTAAGTGGACTAAGAAGAACAACGGGCTCATAGGTACAACAACGGGCCACCAAGGGGCAAATACAGTAAAAATCCAGTAATTCCCCCTCGCCCACAAGTTAAATATAAACTGGACACTTTTTATTAAAATATTGGGTTCATAATATCCAAAAACCGAAGATTTCATTACTTCTCAACGTTCTTAAAGGAAGATCTTAATATACCTAACAACATCCCACTTTGAAAACCTTAAGCTCTCTCTTCCTCCTATAAGCTTTTGGGCTTTCTCTTGGTTTTAATATTCTCTTTGTAACACCTTAGTGCTTCGCTCTTGATATTGTCCTCTTTAGGGCCTGTCACCCCTCACGGTTTTAAAATGCATCAAGAGGGGAGGTATCCAAACCCTTATAAGTCATCCTTCATTTCCCTCCCTAGCTAATTTAGGATTCACAATCCACCGAAGATATAAGAGATTCGAGGTGACCTCTACATGGCAGTGAGCCCAGAACTTCAGAAAGAAAAAATTGAGATGATCAATTATGAACAACAAAAAGGGTACTTGTCACAACTTCTACTCTAAGTTCTAACCACGCCAACTTTCAAACAACTTAAGCGATAGGCGAGAGAGGATATGGACTAAAGGTAGGGAGAGGGGAACAGAAGATGCCTTATAAGGGTATAGATACCTCCCACTATCGATGCATTTTAAGACCGTGAGGCGTGCAAGCCCCAAAGTGAACAATATTGAGAGTGAGACGTTGCGATGTTACAATTAGTATTAGAGCTAAGCTTTAGTTGATGTAAGCCAATATGCTAGCGAGGAAGTTGGGTCCAAAGGTGAGTGGATGTTATGTTTCACATCGGTTGTGGATGGGAGTGAAATACGCTTTATAAAGGTCTAAGTACCTCCCCCTCTTGAAACATTTTAAAACTGTGAGGGGTGACGGTCCTCAAAGTGGACAATATTAAAGCTGGTGTGGGCCTATGTTTTCATGAAAAAAGAAGAAACTTTATAAGGGTATGGATACATCCCCTCTTAACACGTAATTCGTGCCACTTCCTATCAGCCGATGGTAGCAGAACAGCTCTTAAGGACAGTAGTATATTCTTACGCAACCTTCACCTCGACATACAAAATGTTTATTTGCTACAATTGTTATTTATTAAGCATTATATATATGTAAATTTGTAGTAGTAGGATATCTTACCTCAAGTTGATTACAATTTTATGGCCTAATCGAAAACTATATTTTCCCTTTATTCTTTATAAAATATTGAAAAATAAGAAACAATTACGATAAGCATCACATCTGTAATAGGAAAAGTTAATTTGTCAATGGTTATAGTTTTATAGATTATGTTATTGTAGTTTCTTTATTAACTCCTTATTGTTTTTTATTATATTAGTCTCTATACTCATAATTTATTAATTATGTCTTATGTGGGTGCCAACTAATCTACATGTAACAATAAGGTTTATCTACATGGATTCTCTTGAGGTATATAACTTGGTTATGTGAGATGGAGGGCTTCATCATCCACTTAGATTCAAGATTAATGCAGTTTGAGATTTAATCTACTCTAATTGGGACCTAGAGCTCTGTTATGTTTCACGGGATGCGATCAGATGTGCTGATTTTTTAGTTAGAGAAAGTCAACATTTAATTCAGAGTGTGATCATTGTACCAGTCCCTCATTTAGGATGTATTCCTTTATTGAGGGAGGATCTTACTCATGCAGTATGATGTCTAACATTTCTAGGATTATGTAATATCCAAGTTTTCTTGGCCGATTAAAAAAAATGAGATTTATCTAGTATAGAATCAACTGCACGGATCATGTAACATCAATGTATTCTATCAATAACCAAATATTTAGATAAATTGTTAATCAAGAAGTCCGATAATTGACATTTATTTTTTGTCTTCCTCATCACCTCGACCCTTTAACATCAATTCGAATTGTTTGATCTACTCTCCTTACTGATACATCCAATGGCCTTCTTTTCATAAATCTAACCACCTCAAACAATTTTCCAACCATTTTCTTTTCAATAAAAACCACCACAACTCTTCCTCGTGTATATTCATTATAAATTTTATCTTTTATTATATGGTTACAAATATATTTCAATATTTCATCACAGGCTCACAGCTACCCTTATTTTATATCTTTATTGTCTCTATAAAGCATAACATTTACTATCATATCACCTTGTAAGTCAAATAATAGTATAGTAAAACTTCCCTTTTACCTTATTTAATATTTTCCAATTACAATTAACTAGTCAACATGTAAATTAAAAATGATTTTTTCCCAGTTGATACGAACTATAATCGTGCTCATAATCATCAAAAAATAAGATTCTATTTTATGTTCAAAAAATTATTATGCTCATAATCCCATATATCTTTGAATATATAATCTATTATCATGTTGAATTTGATTTTATTTAATTTAAGCCCATGTGATAAAATTAATCTAAGAGTATTTTGAGTGAGAGCAACATTATTAAATAGTTACTAATGTAGTTTTTTTTCTGTACAAATAAATAGATTATTAGTATAGGAACTATTAATTATAATTAAGAAATCAGATCCAACAAAAATGATAAAAAAAACTATACTAACCCACTACAAAAAAATAGCGGAATAGCGACATAATTTCATTCCGTCCCTAATCCCTTACAAATTCCGTCATTAAAATTAGCGATGAAATTTATAGACAGAATTTTTTCGTCACTAAATTAGCGATGAAATTACATTCCGTCGCTAAATTTTGTCGCTAAAAATTAGCAACGGAATTTAAAGATGGAATTTTTCTGTCACTAAATTAGAGACGGATTTCCGTCCCTAAATATTAGCGACAGAATTACATTTCATCGGTAAATTCCATCACTAATTTTCGTTACTAAAAATTAGCGACGGAATATAGAGACGAAATTTTTCCGTCGCTAATTAGAGACAGAATTTCCGTCACTAATTCCGTCTCTAATAGCTAAATTTTTTAATAATTCGGTTTTTTTTAAAATTATAATTTTTTAAATAATTTAAATTTTAAATTATTTTAAATTTTAAATTATTTTAAATTTATAATATAATATTAAAATAAATAAATAAAAAATATTAATTCATATTTATTTTTGAAATTAAAATTATAATATAATATATTTGAATTTTTAATAATATATTGTATACAAATAAAATGAAAATTTTATAAATACAAACAAAAAGATAAAAGATAAAATAAAATAAATAAAAAAAGATATCAATAATAAAAATTTGGGTAGAATATTTACATAAAATAAAATAAGAAAACTAAATTAAAATATTCAATAATATATAAAATTTTGTATTTCTATTTTTTTTCTTGCAAGCGATATGTATATATGTATGTATGTACCTTTGTGTGAGTGTGTGTGTGTGTGAGATTTTACATTTAACTTTCACAGGTTCTTCTTAACTCAACTGGCAAAGGCACTAGCACACGCGTAAGAGGTCATGGCTTCGAATCCTGACTTGGTCACAAAATGCAACTAATTTGTGACTTGTGACACGTGGTGCGCGGTGGAGGGTGACACGTGGTGACCATAGGCGAGGTGGCAGTACCTGACTGGTACACGTGGCGGCCGCAGGCAAGGGACATATGGAGACTCTATTGTAAACATGTGACAATTTAAATTATATATAAAAAAATATTTAGCGACAGATTAAGGACGGAAAATTCCGTCTCTAATTAGTGACGGAATTCAAAATTCCATTACTAATCAATTAGTAACAGTCTTTTTATTGATGGAACAAATTTCGTCGCTAAGTTGATTAGTGACGGAAATTCCTTCACTAATCCGCTATTTTTTTGTAGTGACCTGATTGAAAAAAGTGAAATTATATTAACTTACAAATTAATTGTTTAACATAATACGGGGCCCAACGACAAAAAAAAAAAATCTTTGCAGCCAACTACCGTTACATGATTGTGTATTAATTTGTGCCAATGCAAATTATTGCATCGGTTTAATTAAATTGTCAAAACATTGGATTGATATGGACACTCCCGTGGCTTCCAAGTTGCGTGCATGTTTGTGAACCGCAATCACAGCGTATTGACTTGGCCATGCATTGCCTTCACGGAATCTGCTTTTTATTTTCTTTTGATTATATTCTCCCTTTTCATTGTCCATTTCATGCCTGTCATATCAAATCCCATTTTCTTTTGTTTTCTCGTTGTGACTTTCCCAGAAAATTACCCTTTCCTTTGATTTGCATGTTCACATTTCTTCATTTGAGCGTTTTCTCATTGTCGGGTAACGTATAAACGGACTAAGTTCAATGTATGGGATATTCAAATGTTTGAATATGATCGATGATATGGCCAATCAACTCATTAGTACTTGATATAGGATTACTTAATGCATGTAATCAAATTTAGGGTATATTTTCTCATTTGACTAAAAGCTAAATATTGAGCACGTGAATTGTGTAGAGCTAAGAAAATGAACAAAACATGTCTAATATCATCCGCCATTGACTACAAAACAAAAATATATCTTATCTACCCATATTTCCTCATTTGAATTGTTTTTTCTTCCACTGTGACTTTTACCTTTGATTCAATCATGCATCATGTGTTCACATTTATAGAATTTGTCCATTCTACACACACTCACACTTACACTCACCTTGGAACGCTGTAACTAAGGCTTTCTTAATTAAGTTTAAGGTTGTAAATTTGAACTATCCGGGAAGGATATAACTCGTAAATGAGTTACAACAATATATGTGTGTGTATTCATTTGTCGATGATTTATTAAATATATTTTATTAAATCATCAGAATTTTGTTTTAATTTCTTTTAAAATATTTTTTCTATAATTACAATTGAGGTGAAATGGGAAGAAGATATATTCTGATAAGATATTTGCATATAAGATCTGTCTAATTAGTATTTATAAATGTTAACTTATACTACTACAAGACAGATTTTACTTCCCAAATAATGTTCGTTTTAAAAAAAAAAAGAGTAAAAAATAAAGAGAGTAACATTTTTGTAGTTCTATGCAGGACTTTTGGCGTCTCAAACTAAAGTTAGCTTTAGATGTCCCAATTTGAAATTGAAAGACCTAAAGGATGACTTTTAGGCGTCCCAATTAAAAAAGGACACATAGTCTGCTTTTAGCGCCAAGAGCAAGGCTTAAGTGGGCATTGGGGCGCCAAAAGTAAGCCCCAAATTTAAAGTAACATCTTTTGGTTGTCTTCTCCAACACCTATAGTCACACTGAGCTCTACTCTCCCTCTTATCACCATCCTAAAACTCTATCTTCAAGCTTGCAAGTCATGGCCGTCATCCTCCTCTCTCCCTCTCCACCGTCGTCGGTCCTCCCTCCTCTCTCTCTCTCTCTCTCTCACCACTGTTGCTCCACCTTCCTCCTTCCTTTCTCACGCCATTGGTCCCTCCTCCCTCCCTCTCCCACGTTAGCTGCTCCCTCTCCTATTGTAGGCTCCTCTGCCCTCCCTCTCTCTCCACCATATGTCCGTCGCTCATCCCTCTCCCTCTACACCGTCAAACATTTCAGCAAGTATGCTTTTTTTAGATACAATGCATATTTCATATTTATATTATAATATTTGTCACTAGCCATACGTTTCCATGTTTCCTTCTTGTGTGAACATTGGGACTGTATAATTAATGAAAGAACTAAACATGAGAAACAGAAAAATATAATCATGGTGTTTTCAGATAATTACTTACCCACTTGTTTACATATAGGTCAGCACTATTTCTCTCCTAACTCCTAGCTACACCATAACCTAGTTCCACATTTATTTTTCATTAAGGTTAATTATTATTTTTTGTTTAGGTAATGACTATACCTACTTATACAAAGACATTAATTTGATTCGAAACTTTTTGGCTAGACATCTTCTTCAACACATATATCAGTAAAGTTTATTTTTATATTAGTAAGTAGTTGTGTAGACAACTTTTTGACACTTTGTGGTGATTATTGTATATAGTATTAATAGGAGTTAACATTTTAATTAGCTGGTGGTGGATGTTCTCTTATTATTTGTAAGGACATTTTGATTTATGAAGAATTGTTTTGATGATGTTTTTGTAGGGTTTAATTGATGTGTAATGAAAAATATAAACAAAATTTTTTAGAAAAGAACCTTTCAACGTCCGTTAAAAAAGGGGACAACGTAAATCACTTACGAAGTCCCTTTTTTTGAAAAGGGACTCTATAAGTGGTCATTTACAACGTCCCTTTTCTAAAAAGGGATGCATAGGTTACTTACTGCGTTCCCTTTTCAGAAAAATGACACCATTAGTGACCAACTTACAGTGCCCCTTTTGAAAAAAAAAAAAGGATGTCATAAGTGACTTATGACATCCTTTTTTAATGGATATTGTTTTTTGATTTTACTATGTCATGTACATAAGCGTTCCTTTGAAAAAGGACATAGAAAGGGCCTAAAATATATGTTAAAAGTGCTTTTATGTAATAGGGTTATTTATAAGCATTATTTTATAAAGTTTGGTATCCATCCAATGTCATATATATACATATATATTTGTTTGTTTATCTTCATTTGCAAATAACTATTAATTTTTTAAAAAAAGTTAAAGTAGTTATCAATTTGCTACATTGAAGTTGTCAAATTTTATTGGTTAATTGTTCATTAGTTGATAACTATGTATGCAGCAATAATTGACAACTTTAGTGTAACAAATTGACAACTACATTCCAAAAATTTAGTAGTCAGTTGTAATTGAAGATGAAAGCTTTTGTTAACAATTTTTCATTCTTAGATATCAAAATTAATAGATTATTTATGGTTAATTGAAAACTAATTTTAAAAAGGTAGTTATCAACTAAACAACTCCACTAACAACTATTCAATAGGAATTAACAATTTCAATATAGTAAATTCACAACTACATGCATCATAACAGATTTGGCAAGTGCCCACAATTACCTTTTTTTTTAACACCGATAACTCTACTAACAACTAGTTAACAAGAATTGACAACTCCAACGTGGCAAATTCACAAATGAGTCTTTAGAAGACATTTAGTCATGAGTCTTCTTTAACCAAGAGTTCAGGTGTAAGCCTCATCGAAAGCTACTTCGCCTATATTTACCTTACCAATGATGGTGGCTCCGGCCCACGATGGGGACTACCATGAGTAACCACGTGAAGGGAGGAATGTTTTATAAGCATAGGAAATTTCAATCAATGCACACTAAACCTACTTACGGTATGTTTCAGATCACAGTAACATGACCCAAATTGGCTTTTTCAATTGAAAAAAACTACTCTGGATAAAGTAATTTTTGGGATGGCTTTATAATTAAGTTTTTGTGGGTAAAAAATCAAATTGAAGTTGAAGCAATTGTTTTGAATTGTTACTTCTTCTTTTTTATATGTTTAAACATTGTAAAATTGATTTTTCAATATATCATTTAAACAAGTTTTTATCAAACTAATTTTTTTTTATATAAAAACTTATCCAAGTATAAACAATATACTAATTAATTTTTACTCCAGCTTCAACTTATAAAAGTCAATTAGAATCAAAGTAACGTTTACCAACGTTAATCTAGACACATGTTTATAAGTAAAGGCCATGATCAGACTTTACACTACTATAGATTTGTGCATATATAGCGGTCACAATGAATAAACATCATAAATGTCGAAGTGGAGGTCGCACAAAAATTATAACGCTTAAAAGTAATGGTTAATTATGTGTACCATCATACATTATAAGCAAAATTCACAAAAACACAAAAGTAGCGGTTATAGTTAATAATCGTCATTTATTTACTAATAAATATTATGGTTTCTTTGAAACAACCATTATGTAACACTTACAATCGATTCGTCTTCCAACCTCTTATATCAGTAAAGACAAAATATAACGATCTTCAGAAACAACTGTCATTTAACACTTTTATAACCCTTCGTAATATCATTGGATCTTTATAAGCCATAATCATTTGAAACATTTGTTTGACTTCTATTTAATCTCATCTATTACTTCTTATTTTTACTACTTTTCTTTATCAGTATCCTCTTTCTCTCCTTCATGTTAAGATCTCAAGGAACTTCTTTGCACCACACCCCCTCCTTCACCACCACTACTTCCTTCTCCTCCTCCTCCTGAAATGGAGGCTCTGATGCAGATGTTGGCAAACCTTGATAGCCACACAAGGCATCTCGCGGCATACACTAATAAATTGACCAATAAGTTGAACTTCACACTTCATCACAATGACGTTAAATATGACTTGTAGTCAAATCCTTTATCTCCTTCCTTTAATGATGAGAATGAGAAGGACGGTAGTGATAGTGATGACTGAACACCATATTTTAAAATATAAAAAAGTTATTAGCAACAAAAAACCTTAATAATTCACAGTTATTAATTAAAAACCACAAAGTATTCTAATAACACCAACATATTTAATGGTTATAACTTAATAAATGTTAATTAAAGGTTTCAAAACCTACCTACACTAACTTTGAGTGCCTCCTCGCTACCCGATACAGAAGAACCAAGTACCTTTTCATTATATCCTGTTCAACATCCAACGCTTGTAATGATGGATTTTTCATGTCCCTTCCAGATGTCTATCTAAACTCCCCATTGTCATTTATTTTTCCTACATTTTCTTCCTCGTACTCATCTTTATTCTCTCAATCTCAAGATTAAACACGTGTAAAAGACTTGGCAAAAAACTCTTGGCATCATCCTTCACCTCCTCTTTCTCTACCTTTGCAACCTTTACCTCCTGCTTCTCCTCCCAAACATTTGATTCCGCCACCATCGCCTCTACCTCCTCCATCACCACCTCCACTTCCTCTTTTTCCTCTACATCCTATGATTCCTCAACTAGAGGCAATATTGTGGCATACAGAATAGACATACCATACTATAAGAAGGCTTTCTGGATATCTCTCCAATATGAACAGGAAGGCCAATCTCATACTTGATGAGTATGAGATTGGTCATGATCTTAACAATGATCTTGATCACTCCTCTAGTGATGGGTAGCTTGATGGTCTCATCAGTTCACCAGGCTACTTACCATTATTCTGTTTTTCTCATTTTATATTTTTTTGTTTTAAAAATATAGTAAAAAATAATATATCTAATGATTCTTATAGAAAAACTATCATTAAATAAAATAAATAATAGTTCCTAAATTGTTCTTTCTAAACGAATTCAAAGACAAATAGTGTCTTTCTTGAAACAACCATAATGTAACTCATGAATCGGGAAAAGAATAACAATTGTCATAAATCTCTAATCAAATGCACATATTTTAATTTTTTTTTCTATAATATGGTGGTTGATATATGCAACCATACACGAATTAAATTAACAAAAATGTCAAATACATAACAACTATTAAGAAAAACATGTCACTTATTAAAATACTATTTCAAATTCCTAACGGTTATTATAGACCAACCGTTACCATAAATAAAATATAATTATCTATAAATATAAAGAAGGTGATAACTCAATAATCCACGAAACTCTCTGTATAAATGTTCGAAAACTGAACTTTACTTTTCCACTTCCATTTCATCTTCTCACAGCCAACTACAAGCTTTTGTTCTTCTTCACCAAAATTATGGACAAATGCAAGAGAACTTCTGCTTCATCGTCTCGATGTAAACTGAAATATGAACTCCTTCCACCAATAAGCCATGAAGAGCTCATCCACACGACCTACGAGCTCCATCATTTAGTCCAAGTTTACCTGTGAAAGCAATTATGCATGGACCAATGCTTGAAAGAACTTACCACTCTCATTCGCTCTTTGAATAAGAAGGTGGACAAGTTGATAGAGAAGGAAGAGTTTGATAATGTATTAGATTCTTAAAACATCTCCATAACTTGTAATTTTTAGCTTTTTTTATATACTTTGTCTTTTTGTGTTTTGTGTTTTGTTTGGAAAATGTAGTTGCATAATCAACCACCAAAATTTTCTTAAAAAATAGTGAAATACATAACAGTTATTAAGTAAAACCCATCATTTATTAAAATACCATGCAAATAAATAAGAATTGTAATTAATAACCATTATATTTTGTCTCATAAAATGACAGTTGTTACACAAAAACCGCCATTATGGTTCAAAAACCTTCTCCTTCCCCACGATGATGATAATAATAAGTACATGCTTCTTCATTCTCTATTGATCATGCATGAAAACAAAGTACGCATTTAGTACCATCACTACACGCGACTTCTCCTCTTGAACTTCCAACATATGCAATGATGGTTTGAACTCGTCACTTCCAATATATTTAAACTCCCCATTTCCTTATGTTTTTCACTATTTCTTCATCACCCTCCTCTGTTCTCTCAAGATGAAACTCTATGCTGTAAAGTTGATAGAAAATCCCCAGCCTCATCCTCCTCCTCCTTCTGCTCTTCCTCTATAACCTTTACCACCTCCTCCACCTCTCCCTCTACATCTTTTGCTCCCTTAAGTGGAGATAATGATGCACCATGCATAACGCATTAACCATATTGTGAAGAGGCTGGCCAAATAATTGTTAAGTATGAACAGGAAGGCCAATCTCATTATTGATGAGTATGGGATTCGCTATCATGATCTTAACATACCCCTAAATGATTCAGGCCACTCCACTAATGACAAGTGGTATGATGATGTGAGGTATGTTGTGATTTTTAAGAACTTTTCATTCCTTCAAATTGAAGGAAACAAAAGTTTATTTGTAGTAGATTTCAAATCATTTATCAAAGGGTGATACTTTTTCATTTAATTTTTATAAAATATAAAAATATAATTATCCAGGAACTATTAGCCAAAAAGATTAAAAAATATATAACATACCTCACATTTATAAAAAAAGAACAGTGATAAATGTAAACCAATAAATAACAGTTCTTATGAACGAACTGTGATGTAAAGTCTTTGGCATGATAACCGAAAAAAACCCTATCATTCCTCTTCTATTTAAATATCCAAAACAAAATACACTTGACACTTAGTCTGTTCGAATGACGAAACCCACCAACATCAAAACCTTACAACTCTTGTCGTCTTTTATGGCCGTCGATAGTTATTTTTAATCGAACCTCATCATAAAAAGTTTCGTCAAACTTCTCAGTGACAATCATACTAGTAAATACACTTGACCATTGTCTTAATTGCTACTGTACAAGTCGGTTTCGCTTGCTCTAATTTGTGTTTTCATTCGTGAGCCTTAGTTAAGTATAGCATTTATGATTTCCCTCATCTATTTTACATTATCCTTCCTGCATTCACTTTAAATGTTCCTCTTCTGTTAGTGTTCAACCTAGTTAATTAGGCTACCTTTGTGAAGTCACAACGTGATAAAGCATCCAAGGTAATGTTAAATTGCTTTTGTGAAGTTATGTTTTTTTTTTGGACAACCTAGTATTACTCTAATAAAATGTTCCTTTCTTGTTACAAAAAGTTGTTAACGCATTGCTTTGATTCACGGTTCCTACCCCATTATTCTCTTATAAGTAACTTCTAGAGATATAGATCCCTAAGTGATAAACTCTTCTCTTTTGAAAGTATCCATATATCTGGAGAAGTTATTCCATAAAATCAATATGGATGTAATGAATAAACTAGTTAAGTTGTATCAAGACGTGATAAAGCATCCAATGTGACATTAAATTGCTTTTGTGAACTAATTTTTTTTTGGAAAACCCATTATTGCTCTAATTAAAGATTCCTCTCATATTACAAGAAGCTGTCAATCCATTGCTTTAACTGAAGGTTCCTACTCTGTTAATCTTTTTTGAAGTAACTTCAAGAGGTGTAGATCCCTAAACAAATATCTCTTCTTTTTTTAAAGTATCTATATCTCTATAAGTTACTTCGAAAAAATCAATAGGTATGTAATAAATAAACTAGTTTAGCTGTACCTATAGTCATATATGAATAAGCGAATACCTGTGTCATTTGTGAAGTCATGATAGGATAAAACATTCAAGATGACATATTAAATTGCTTTTTTAGAATTATGTTTCTTTTTTGTTGTTGGGAAAACTCTTTATTGCTCTGAACAAAGGTTTCTCACTATTTTTGTATTGAGTAGGTGGCACCAAGTTGAAAGTTATAAAATTCAACATTATGATCAATCCTAGACTTTTCAATGTGATAGTTTTTGAACTACTTGGTCTTGACTCTATCTAATAGAATAGTACTTCCTACTTCAAATAGCCATACAATTCGGGACAGATCAAGATTTTTTAGGCTTTGTGACTAGAATCAATTGCACTCCTGACCTATATATATATATATATATATATATATATCATAATTTAAGTGTTCACCTATACATTTGCATCTTCAACAATTAAGCTAGGATAGCAGCATTTGAGTGAAAAAAGCACTAATATCCATATAGAAAAAGCCATAAGGGGTATGCAAACTGTAACATCCTTATTTTTATTTTTAAGATATAATTATAATTTGGAGATAATTATTAGATAATTTTTTTGGATAAAAAGAAAAGATGGATTTGGTTAAAATATGTTTTTAATTAAAAAAATTAATTAAATTAAAATTATTTTTAATAAATAATATAAAATAATAAAATATTTATATTATAAAAAAATTTAAAAAAAAATTGGGGGCGCCCATTGTTGAAAGGTGCCATACCCTTTTAAAATAAAAAATAAAAAAATGGGGAGGAGGCCAGGAGGAGGTATTATAAATACCCCTCTCCACACACTTCACGTAAGAAATTTGTATGAACTATCATGCAAGAAGGTGTCTTCTAAGGATCTGATAGGAGTATTTTTAGTTTTTCAGAGATCAATAAGGTACTCAAACCCTTCTAATTACAAAATTTCCTTTATAAAAAGTATTCTAAATAATTTTTTTTTCTTATGATAGTAATTTCTTGCTGATTAGAGGATATTTTAAGATTATAATTTTGGACAAGTTTAAGTTTTATCAGTATATGACTATAGGAATGTAGAGGATGATTAATAGTGAATTTTGATTGGTTTTCTTTTTTTTTTTATTTAGTTGGCATAAGATTTTATAATAAATTTTTATATAATCAGTCTATAAATGATTCTATTTTGGAATTTTTAACTGATTAAATAATTTATGGGGTTATTGGAGTTATTATTGAAATTCTAATCGGTTTAGTTTTATATATTTTGTGTTATACAAAATTATAAATTATAATTTGATATTAGAAATTAGAGTTTGATATGGTTTTAATTTTGTGGAGGTTTCAATATTTTTCAGCAATTAGGTTATGTTCATATAAATTAGAAAAGAGGTTTAATTAATTTAAGATGTTGACGTTAATAATTTTATGACTGTTGAAGTTAAGGTGATTAGAGAATTATTATTGTTAAAGATTTTACTGAGTGAAATAGAGTTAAGAAATTTTAAGATTTTTATTTTTAAAGGAATTTGAGGAATAGATAAATTATTGTTATTATTCTATGAAAGTTAAAGTGAGCTAATTATGAGGGGTTATTTTGTATTAGTTAGCAACTATTATTAATTTTATTAACATATAATTATATATTTATTGTAGAGTCAATTTGGCTTGTTGAACTTGAATTCTCTTAAGTTTAGTTTTCAAAAATTCGAGGTAACTACTTTCCACTTGTTATCTATGTTGGTATGTGTTTAAGAGTATTTTGTAAAATGATTATGAGACTGAAAATTTTATGTTAATATTTATTAATTAATTCAATGAGTAAAGTTCTATTGTGATTGAAAAGGTTATCATATTATTGAGAAGTATTTTGATATAAACTTGTCTTGTAGAACCTTGTGATTTGGATTGTAAGATATATTTATACATTTTGAATATCCTCATATGAGTATGGAAATCTTGAGAAATTCATATTGAGCTATTTATTGATACATGCTGTGATGATTAGTTTGGGTTGAGATGGAGAAAAGTATTTAACCATGTGGTACAGCCTCCATTGGTGCACGATGGTTAGCTTTCTATTGTCCTACCGGTTCAATGAGGAACTGCCCCACCAGTTTAATGAGGGGCTGCGACACCCTACTAGTTCAATGAGGAGAAAGACCCATTGTCATGGCACGTGCTCTGTGGATTTTGGTCACTATTCATCATGTGAATGAAGAGTTTTTTTAATGGCCAGTGACATGGATAGTAACTTAGCCCATAAGTCTAATCGGCAAAAATAAGGCGGTTCAATTGGATTGATGGGAGCACTTGAGATAGTGATATGAGATTTAATATATAGTAATTGTGATATATAATCCCTTATATGAGATCTGTGTATAAAACTATGATATTGAATTTTTGTCAATTATATTTTTAATACTTTGTCATACCAACTGTTCCATTTTGGCACCTCATGAACACATATTAGCATACGTAATAAGTTGGATAGCTGGTTACTGAGACTTTTGTCTCACCCCATTGATTTAACATTTTTCAGGTGATAGTTTCCGTATTGAGATGTCGAGAGGAGCTCTTGAGGCATAAGATATATCTCTATAGCCTCTTATGGTTTATTATGTGTTAAATTGTTGTATATTGCTACTCATAAGGCCCACATTCTGTAAACTTTAATTTGACTGCATGCTTTTGATTATCATACTATGATTTGAATATTATAATATTTAATAATTTGTGAAGTTTAAACTCTATCATGGTCAATAATTGAGAGTATGGTTAATATTATGGAATTAAAGATTACACAAACCCTTAAACTGAGCAACTCAAGGGTTTGCATGCTCATTGCTTCGCTCAAAGGTTTGCATACCCCAGGGTTTGCATGCTCATTGCTTTGCTTAAAGGTTTGCATACCCTGAGCGTCTTTTCCTATACAAACATTCGTACATTTCCCCCCTTCAACTTTTGCTTTTCAAGGTTAATTCCTATGTAGAGACACAATTATAGATCAACAGTTACATTATCATTTATGTACGTCAATAATTGCCATTGATTTTGATCCATCCCGAATTGCATAGTCACTCGATGTGTGATGTACTATTCTATTGTATATAAATGAATCCAACTAGCCAATAAACTCTTACTTAAAGAATCTCACATCTATACATCACAATTATTATATAATAACCAATTATTATATAATCACGATTAAAATAGTTTTTTAACTATAGAAAGGTTATGCAAGTTGAATGCATGTTTTCCACTGATCTTTTGGTTAGAATTTTTATAATTAAAAATATCTGGTCAATATATATAATATAATTTAGAAATGAATTATGACGCCAATTTCATCAAATTGGAGTTCAAACATATGACGTTTTATTGGTCCATGTATGCAATTCATTTTAGTAATCCAGCTAAATGTAGTTAAGCACATACTTATCCAATTCGGATCAACTGGGCAGCTTGACCTCATCAACAACATTGTTAATGCTTATAATATACTAATAGTATATAATTTATTTTCTACATATGATTGTTAAATTATACTCTTTGATCTGTCTTGTTATTTTCAATATTTCATGTGTCAATCTTCTTAAATCAATATCAGTATATTATTCATTATAACGACAATACCCTAATCGGCAACTCGTTTGCTCTAAAGAAAGGGACAACAGATCGATGGCTGGGAAAATGGCAACTTCGACACCAAGGAGGTATAGCCATTGCGTGGTACAGAAAACCTCATAATAGTAAACAAGAGCTGTTGGGAGTGAAAACATTGTGCAACAAGTTTGATGGTTGTTTATTAAATAGTCACCATTTGCAACAAGTTTGATGGTTGTTTATTAAATAATCAACATTGGTTAACTTAATGATCATAGCATTTTTGCACCATTTTAAAATCTTCATTTACATTTTTATATCTTGACTAACATGTTTGCTAAACTTTCAGTAATAGTTGTTAACTTATCATTCATAACATTTTTTGCACCATTTTGAAACCTTTTAAAACTTTATGGTATCATATATATGCCAATGAGAGAATACTTCATAAGTAAATTTATACCTTATCCCAAAGAAAAAAAAAATTGAATATTTATTTTTTTTAAACGTCCATTTATTTAGTTGCATACAATATTAGTACTATTAAACTTAATATCACTACTACAGAAAATACTTTTAACATCCATTTTTCATAAATTGTTTTTTTTTACTTTAGGCGTCCCTTTTCAAAAAAAGGCACCTCAAGTTTTAAAAGAATTTTTTTTTTACTTTATACTTCACTTTTTCAAAAATGAAAGTATAAAATCAAAGTTAAAAAGGGAAGTATAAGGATAAAAAAAATCTTTTAATTTTTTAAAACTTTAGATGTCCATTTTTTAAAAAGAGACATCTAAAGTTAACTTTAGGCGTCTTTTTTTAAAAAATAGATGTTTAAAGTTACTCAATTCTCACCCAGAATTATAAAAATGCCAATGTTTTATTTTTTACTTCATTTTTTTTAAAAAATGACGTCTTTTAGGGACGTAAAATCTACATTCTGTAATAGTGTATATTGACAATGCGTGAATGACTATCATTATCTGAGTAGATATATAATAAAATTGCAGGTGAAAAAAATATAATAAAATTTCTATATAATAAATCACCCCATTTATAAATCACAAACTGTATTATTCAATTTTATTGCTTGGGAGAATTACTTTGAGGTTCCAAAAAATGATTTAACAACAAAAAAGTCTCAATGACAAGGTACTATGTGAGCAGTATAAATTAAACATGATGTCATTTTTTATACAGGAATTTATCATTATATGATCCTCAATTGTTATCAAACTTTTGGGTAATAAAATATCTCTCTTGAGACCTCTTAATAATTCTCTCTTATTTTTATTATTCTTTATTTATGCTTTGCCCATATGAAAAGGCATTTTGTAAAGTACATTCGATCTCAGTGTCCCTTTTTTGTTTTTTTTTTTTTTTGTCAACCGAGCTAATATTGCACCAAGCAATGAAATACAACTCTCGCCCTATACCGGCACATAAGAAAACCTAGCATATCTACATATTCTAATTTAAGAATATTTAAATTAAAAACTCAAATTTAATAAAAATTTTAAATATTTTTTAAAGATCAAAATTATCGTCATCATTTTATTAAAATAATTTCTTATATTTAAAATTATAACTCATTCTTCTTGATTTAGCAAAAAGTTATGAAATTTTTAAATTCAAAAGATAACGATAATAACTTAAAAAAGAATAATTATTAATAACTCTTTAAAATATTATTATCATTATTCTAGAAAAGTTGAATTTCACCTCAATAGTATATTCTTGAAACAAGAAAATTAACGTTCCCAGTTCCCAGTCATCATTGGCTGCGCATGCGGCATGGGACCATTGGTTCGCTGAACACCGAACACAAACCACACAATAACCTCGAGAAATAGGGATCACATATTAAGTCTAGACTCCTAGAAGCTTTTTGCTTGGTCCAAAAGAAATAGTACATATATATTTTTTTTATTAACATACACCCTAAAAGTATTAAAATCTTGCGGGAAAAAATATATTAAAATCTTAAATTAATTTTATTTAAAGAGAATTGTTAAAAAATATCTTTAGAGTAAATTAATTATCAAATACTACCACGTGTGCAAATCATCTTCTGTCGTATGTAACAAATCTTTCGTGATGTGCAACCAACTTTCCGTGTGTGCATAAATCTTTCATATGAGTGTGCAACCATCTTTCGTTGTGTGCAAAATATCATCTGATTGTGTGCAACATATCATCCACCGTGTGCAACATATCTCTTATAGTAACATTTGACAATTAATTTACCTCAAAGCTATTTTTTAACAATTTTCCCATTTATTTATTTACTATACTTCATTAGCTATTTGTTACAATTGATAAGCCAATAATGACATGAAAACTTCGCTCATTTTTTCAGTTTTCCCCTTGTCTACAGCGAATACCCACAATTTTCCATACATAATTGCTTGTCAGTGCAAATTAACCAACACAGTATAAAAATGAAACATATTTCTTAAAATTAAATTACAAAAACGTCCAATATTTTAAACTAACAATGATTTATTGGAAATGTCTGATATATAGAGGGGTAAAGTATTATAATTTTAAACCTTTCTAATAGGAATATAATAAAGGAAAAAATTTATGACAAGTTCCTTATATTCATTGACCATTATGCTAAGTTATCTAATCACATGTGGCTTTGTGTTTTTATTTATTTCACATGTAGTGTTATGGTTTTTTAACCTGACATACATGTAATTTTATAATTAAATGATAATATTTTAAAAATATATAGAATATTTGGACATGTATGATTAAAGAAGTTGATAAAATAAATATAAGAAATTTGACATAAATATTGTCCAGATATAATAAATACGAATTAATATGAAAAATTGATATAAAAATATAAATATGAATCTATAACTACTTCAAATATAAGATGATATGATAAACAATCAATAAAAATATAAAATGAAGTAAAATTCAAATTTCTAAATTAAACTAAACCAAACATAAATTTTTATTCTTAATATCACTGAAATTTAACATAAAATTTTTAAGTTCTTTTGAAACATTTTTCAAAATATTCTGAATTATGTTGAATAAAAAATATATGTATACTATATAGATACTGAGTAATAAATAAAGATGTATATTTTTTTTTTGAAGGAAGTATTATATTATTAGTATTTCTTAAATTAAACCAAAAACTTGAAGACAACTTTTTATAGTAAGAGTAGGCTAACAGAGATCGACAAAACAAAATATACTGACTTTTTTTTTTTTGGTGGCAACCCAGAATACAGGGTTAAGATCGAACCCGAATGAAGAGACACATAAGTCTCATATTATGCCAAGTGTACCACTATGCGTTGGCAAAATATACTAACTTTGAGACCAAGAAAAAAGTGAGAAAAATCTCCGAGGTTCCTCGTCCCCTTAAACAAGCAGCCAGCCACATAGGACTCTTCTATATCTCTTTTAAGCTTGGAATTTGGAATCACCTTTCCGTTTCCACCACCATAACTAATTTTTCTTTCTTTCTTTTTTCAATTTCTTCCAATCACTTCAATCTATCTCATCACCACTTTCCTGGAAACTTACCTGTTGAAGCTATCATAATCACCCACTTCATATAAATACTAGCTCATGCTTAGGGTTTCTCATCATCATCTCCACCGTCATCAAAATCAAAACCAGCTTAACTATTTCCCAAACTTGTGGAGTCTTTATTATATACTGTTTTGATCTGATAATGAAGAACATAAGGCATCATCAGAAGAGAAAGAAGGGCATAAAGGTGACGTACATATCAAGCCCTATGAAGGTGAAGACAAGTGCTTCCAACTTTAGGACTCTTGTACAAAAGCTCACAGGGAAATATTCCAATGTTGCAGAAGTTGATTTCATGGAGGAAGCTCGTGATGAGAACGATGATTATGAACTTATAATGAAGGGTTCTTCGTCTTCTTCTTCTTCTTTGGAGCTTGATGATGACCAACAGTGGAGGATGGTGGTGGGTCCAGATGAGCCTAATGAAGAACAAGAAGCTGCTCCAGCTAATTGGTTGGTGGACCCAGTGTTCAATGAACAACTTGTGTTGGAGTTTTTGGGCATTGACGCGTTATAGATTTCATATATATATATATATATATATATATATATATATATATAAACAATATTTCATATATTTATCGATTATTGATTGATTTGTACTGTCTTTTGTTCATAAAAAATTATAGGTGAGTTAATTAGATTTTGTTAGTTTGTCTAATACACCCTTGTGGAGTAGGGGCTCATTTTAAAAATAAGCAAACCATATGGGTAAATGCAAGTAATTTGCACTTAAATAAAAGGAGGGCAGTTTATACAACCAGACTACCTCATTTTCAGTCTCACATCATAAAGTTTAGGTGACTTTAATCTTAGATAGAGATTCACTAAAATTAGGACATGTCTCAATATCATTTAAAGAATACTTATAGAAATACTTATAAATTATTTATTAACAAGATTTCCTCACATTGATAACTGAATTTGAACGTATAACTTTGTAGGTTATAAATCAACTTCTTACCAATTAGACATATATTTGTTGGCTCATTTTCAGTCTCTATCATGACCACAACTACACAAGTCTCTTGCTGATGCCGGTTTGTTTTGTTAGTTTTTTGTCTGAAACACCATTGTGGAGTTAGGGTTTATTTTTAAAATAAGCAAAACACATGGGTAAATGTAAGTAGTTTACACTTTGAATAAAGGGAGGGTCAGTTTTATACTTTATAAAACCAGAATAAAAACTTACTCAATTTCAGTTTATACTTTTGTTGAGTAATATAAACCAAGTTTATTTATTTGTCATTCGGTTTCGCGTGATAAATAATTAATCACTTCATTGAATTCACATGTATATATATGATCATTTAATTTCCTTCATATATTTTAACTTGGATATCATTGAAGACATGCATAATTATCAAATGGCTCCCTAGAGAGAGATAAAAAGAAAAATGTGGGTCCAATAATATATGTTTGTACATTTAAAGCGGAATCCCATTTTTTTATGAGAAAATTCCAATTAAATATCTTCAAAATTTGAAAATTTCAAATTAATGATTCTTACTCTAACTTGTCATTTTCTCATCAAATATAATAAATAGCTAATAAAGTGTGGTAATTAAAAACTGATCTGAGATTTTGATCTTTTCAGGGTATTTCTGTGGAATTTTCCTTATTTTATCTCTCTTTATAAGTGTTTAAGAGGATACAAAATTTGTAGTGATACTTATAAAGGTATTTATCAATATAATTATTATGATCAACGATACTTTATATTGAAAAATGAGAGCATGATTTAAAATCATTCTCTTGTGATATATATCCATTGTATCTTTACCAATATGGTACCAACCTTTAATTTGTTGGTATTTAAATGAGTTGTTGACAAGTTGACATCTTTCCCAGTTAATTAGTTGTTGATATGGTAATATTATTTGTGTAAAGTCTGGATTGTAGGAAGACAAAATATTCAGGTTTGTGAACCCAGACCAGATCGGCCTGTGAACCAGACCGGTTCAGTAACCAATCCAGTCCAACATTTTTTTTATTTTATTTTTCATAAATCAATCTTTTTTTATTTTTCTTTAAAATTTTATATTAATAAGCCAAAAACATTCAATTTTTTACCGGTTTTGCCTAATTTAGCTTCGGTTTGACTCCAATCTGACCTATGAACCCTTGACCTAATACCCCGACCGGTTCAATGACCGGTCTGGTTTTCAGAACCTTGCAAAATATTAGGTGAGAAGAAAAAATAAGTATATATATGTTGCATTTGAAAACTTGTTTGGATAATTATATTAAAAAGTAAGTTTACATAAAAAAATGACTTAAAAAGATGTAGATCTTATTAAATAATACATATCTTATTAAATGAAAGATAAATATTATTATATGTACATTAATTTTAAGGAAAATATTAAAATTATATAACTTTAAGAGAAATATTTCTGGCAAAAAAATCTTTAAAAAGAAATTGTAACCTAAAGTCAGCACCAACAATTTTAGTCAAAACCCAGCCCAATAATCACTAAGCACTTAACTTTGTCTAATAAATATAATCTAATTATTTAAATAAAATTCAAACCCACCAAATTTGTCCAAGGGTAGATCGTATGGCTTTATATGATGTGAAAGATAAATATGTTTTTGTTTAACCAGAATCTTCCCCGTACGGTTCAAAAAAGAAATCCACGTTGATTTGGATTTTCATTTATACCACTAAACAACAAAAAGGGTGGAGTTTGATAACGTGAGCATTTGAAATTATAACACTTACACAAATATATCAAATACAGAGTTTTTTTTTTATGAGCAAATGTAATAATGTCCTATATGGTATCCAGCAAGCCATTTACACTATGTTTGGGTGAGGAGAAAATTAGAAGGGGAAGAAAAATAGGAAAATAAATATTATATCGAATTAAATGACAAAAATATTTCAAAAGTGTCCACTGAAGAACATTAGATGTATGTCTGAAATGTTTTGAAGGGACAATATTATTTTAGAAGTTTTAAAAATATCACCCCTACATCATTGTTGGCTATTAAATATAATTGATATATACACACATGGGACTTAAAATCATGCCACCATATCATTAAAGATCAATAATTCATTGCCAGCTAGTCTCCGTTCCCTCTTCTATTCCTCTCTCCCTCTCCTTTGCAACAGCGACAACGAGATGAGCACGGCCCCTCTTTCCAAAGCTGGGATACCACCCGGGTTAACCCTTGCACTTTGTTCTACGTCACCTGCAACTAGGATAACCAAGTCACCTGTGTAACTAGGATAACCAAGTCATTTAAGTAGAACTTTATATGACATTTATTTAAGAAATTGTTATCCTAAAGTCATTTAAATAAAAGAATAAATAAATGATATGCCGTGAAATATTAAAAATATATATATATGACCTAGAGTGACGCTTCATTGAGAAAGTGTCACTCTAGGTTCATTTAAATAACCAAAAAAACAAAATGTTGTGACGTGAAATTATTTAAAAAAATAGAGGCTTAGAGTGATGCTTCCTTAAGGAATGTTCACAAGAAATTGGAACTTCATATAACACTTCCTCAAAGAAGCGCCACCCTATGGTCATTTAAAAATAAATAAATAAATGCAATGACGTGAAATATTAAAAATATATATATGACCTAGAGTGACGCTTTCTTAAGGAAGTGTCATCCTAGGGTCATTTAAATTAAAAACAATTAAATCTTGTGCCGTGAAATATTAAAAAAAAATATGACCTTGAGAAAGCGCCACCCTAGGTTCATTTAAATAACAAAAAAAAATTAAATGCTATTGCGTGAAATTATTTAAAAAAAATAGAGGTCGAGGAAGCGCCACAAGAAGTTGAAACTTCTTGTCGCGCTTCCTAACGGAAACGCCACCCTAGAGTCATTTAAATTAAAAAAAATTAAATGATGTGCCATGAAATATTAAAAAACATATGACCTAGAGTGGCGCTTCCTTGAAAAAGCGCCACCCTAGGTTCATTTAACAAACAAACAAAAATTTAAATGCTGTAGAGTGAAATTATTTAAAAAATTAGAGGCCCAGAGTGGCGCTTCCTTAAGGAAGGGCCACAGGAAGTTAGAGCTTCCTATAGCGCTTCCTCAAGGAAGCGCCACCCTAAGGTCATTTAAATAAAAATAAATAAATGCAATGACGTGAAATATTAAAAAATATATATGACATAGAGTGGCGCTTTCTTAAGGAAGTGCCACCCTAGGGTCATTTAAATAAAAATAAATTAAAAGTTGTGCCGTGAAATATTAAAAAAAATTGACCTAGAGTGATGCTTCCTTGAGAAAGTGTCACCCTAGGTTCATTTAAATAACCCCAAAAAAAATTAAATGTTGTTGCGTGAAATTATTTAAAAAAAATAGAGGCATAGAGTGGCTCTTTTTCAAGGAAGGGCTACAGGAAGTTGAAACTTCCTATAACGCTTCATCAAGAAAGCGCCACCTTAGGGTCATTTAAAGAAAAATAAATAAATGCAATGGCGTGAAATATTAAAAAATATATATGACCTAGAATGGCGCTTTATTAAGGAAGTGCTACCCTAGGGTCATTTAAATAAAAAAAATGTTGTGCCATGAAATATTTAAAAAAATATATGACATAGAGTGGCGCTTCCTTGAGAAAGCGTCATCCTAGGTTCATTTAAATAACAAAAAAGAAAATTAAATGTTGTTGCATGAAATTATTTAAAAAAATAGAGGCCTAGAGTGGCGCTTCCTCAAGGAAGGCCACACGAAGTTGGAACTTCCTGTAGCGCTTCCTCAAGGAAGCGTTACCCTAGGGTCATTTAATTAAAAATAAATAAATGCAATGGTGTGAAATATAAATAAATATATATGACCTAGAGTGGCGCTTTCTTAAGGAAGCGCCACCCTAGGTTCATTAAAAAAAATACATGTTGTGGTGCTTATTGTTAGATTTCATGTTTTGATAATAACAAATCATGTTTTGAAAGCTCATGGATTAATTATCAACAAATGAAGTAATTATGGTGATCTGTGCAAGATCACTCGAGTGATTTTGTTAATCACTCGAGTGATATTCAAGATCACTCGAGTGATCGCTGAAATCACTCGAGTGATTGGGAAAAATGACAGATCACTTGAGTGGTATGTGAAATCACTCGAGTGATCCGCATAATCACTTCTAGTGATCGATAAATCACTGCAAGAAAAATTCACTGTTTTGAAAATCACTTCCAGTGATTGTGAATCACTAGAGTGATGCGTCAAATCACTTCCAGTGATTATGAATCACTCGAGTGATACGGCAAATCACTTCCAGTGATTGAAAATTCACTGTTTTGAAAATCACTTCCAGTGGAGCTCAGATCACTCGAGTGATCCGCCAAAGTTTTCAAATCACTTTCAATGATCCTGAATCATTCGAGTGATGTTGCATTTTCGCCAAATCACTTCCAGTGAATTCAAAATCAGTGCAAGAATATTTCACTGTTTGCCAAATCACTTCCAGTGATCTTGAATCACTCGAGTTAAGTTTGAAAAGTTGCAAATCACTTCCAGTGGATTCAAAATCACTGCAAGAATATTTCATTGTTTCCCAAATCACTTCCAGTGATCTTGAATCACTCGAGTGATATTTGAAAAGTTGCAAATCACTTCCAATGAATTGGAAATCACTCCAAGAAGAAATCACTATTTACAAAATCACTTCCAGTGATTCCAAATTCACTCGAGTGAAACATGGAAATTTCAATATCACTTCCAGTGAACCAGCAATTACTGTCAGAAGTTTTCAACGTTTTCAAAATCACTCCCAATGACATTATATTCACTTCCAGTGATATTGCATTTTCTCATATAATGATTTATTGTTCCAGTATACACTTTCCTACATACACTATACACTATGATCCATTTGCTATTACCTTCATAAACAACAACTGATTTTGCTAGTAAAATTCTATTATTACTGATTTCTCCAAATTGCTATCAAAATCATATGGTATATCATTTTACTACTCAGTTGCGAAAACAAGATCACTCTCGATGGTCTTATTACAGTTTCTTTTATAAAACACTTCCAGTGATCCATATTAATCTGTTGAGATACAAATATTTCTTAACGGTTATATTCATAAGTGTGTTACAGCTGTACTCCACTATCACGCACTTGACATGTAACTGAACACTCCACTCAAACGACAACTATTCATGGTAGCAGCAGAACTTCAGAAGTAACGGAAGACAAATGCTGTTACATTTGTCAGAAGCATCTTTGAATTAACGGAAAAATTTACAACGGTCTTCAAAGTTTCTATTATATATGTCCAGCCATTCGAAAAATACAACAACGAAGAGAAACGCCTGAATACTCTATAAGTAATATCTTCTCAAAAAGCTTCACTTCATCATCTGTGCTTCAGCTCTTATCTACATACTCTGTGAGAGAGATTTGTCAGTCATACTTAATCATTTTCAATAGTGTTAACTTAAGGTTGAGGAACCTTAAGTATGGATTTGAGATTACCTTGTGTAAGGCGGAGCGAGTATCTAGAGGAACTTGCTGTTTGTACTGTGGTGCTAAGAACCCACTGAATCTTGGAAGATATAGTGAAAGGCTCAGAAGGATTTCTGAGGGCTGGACGTAGGTCAAGTGGTTGAGACCGAACCAGTATAAATCTCTGTGTGAATCTCGGTGATATCTCTTCCTTTCATTAACTGTGCTTTAAGTTTTATAAATTGAATTTAAGCTCTCGATTATTTTGTAATCACCCAATTCACCCCCCCTCTTGGGTGAAAAGCTTGCTCTAACATTTGGTATCAGAGCGCAGGTCTTCTAGTTCAGGTTTAACAACCTTAGAAGGATCCAATGGCAAGCATGGGTGAAGCAATTCTTCCTGATGGAGCTTCTATCACTAGACCACCAGGTTTTAGTGGTGAACATTTTTCCTTCTGGAAAGCTAAGTTCCGTGTATTCGTAATGGCTACAGAATACGGACTATGGGATGTGATTGAAACTGGAAACTATGTGCCTACAAAGACTGAAGAATCTCGAAAAGTTCCTAAATCACCAGCAGAATTTGATGACAATGACAAAAGGCTAGTGACTCTCAACAGCAAAGCAATTTTAATGATTCAGAGTGCACTAAGTCAAAAAGAATACTTCAGAATCTGTACTCTTCAGACTGCTAAAGAAATGTGGCAAGCGCTTGAAGTAGCTCATGAAGGAACATCTGGAATAAAAGAAAATCGAGTCAATACTCTAACTATAGAGTTTGATCTACTTCGTATGAAGGAAGGTGAGTCAATAGTTGAATTTGAACTTAGATATACTCACATTGTTAATCAACTTGCAGCACTTGGAAAATTCTATGATCAGAATGTCCAAGTAAGAAAAATACTAAACATACTCTCCAAAGAATGGGAAGCAAAAGTCACAGCAATAGAGGAGGCCAAAGGAGAATCAATGCAATCTGTAGCTTCTCTGTTTGGAAGCCTTTCAGAATATGAAAGCAAACTAAAATTCAAACGAGAACTAGAAGAAGTTGGTGACAGGAGGAAGAAAAGTCTTGCACTAAGTGTGACAAAGACAAAGGCAGAAAACCAAGAAGAGGAAGAGGAGATCGATGATGATGAAATAGGCCTGATGATCAAAAGATTCAAGAAATTTTATAAAGGCCAAGGATTCAGGAATTCATAAAGAGGTGGAACGAGTGGCAGAAGAGACACCAAGGAGATCATCTGCTATGAATGTGGTAAACCTGGACATATCAAATCAGAATGTCCGGAGTTATTACAGAAAAATAAAGAAAAGAGAAACATCAAATCCTTCAACAGAAAGAAGGCATTTGTTTCTGCAATATGGGGAGATAGCTCCTCAGATGAAGAAAGCGATAATGAAGAGACAGCCAACATATGCCTGGTTGCTCAAAAAGAAACAGACGAGGAGGTAAAAGATTCTGACCCTACTTATGATGAATTACAAAATGAATATGATGCTTTACATTCTGAATTTATCAAAATGGTTAATACTTTGATTGCATGTAAAAAGAGAAACAAAGTTCTTGAAGAAAGAATTAAAAAATTTTTGGATAGAGATTGCGAAAAGTGTTTGTCTCTTGAAAAGAAAAATATTGATCTTACTAAAAATCTTGAAAAGTTTACAAAAGGAAGTGAAATGTTAAATGTTGTTTTAAAAGCACAACGTCATGTGAATGATAAGTCTGGTATAGGATATTATCCGAACTTAGACAAAAGAAAAGGTAAGAAGAAGATAGGAGGTAAACCTTATCTAAGTTATTTCACACGTTCTGTGCACACGTCTAATCCTTTTGCTTATTGTAATTACTGCAATAGAAAAGGACATTACACTTCTTCGTGTTTTCATAAAAAGAAAGGAATTATAGGAACTTATAAATGGATACCTAAGAAGGTTCATGAACAAGAAGTTATCTGTACTAACCCAAAAGGACCCAAAAAGATATGGGTACCTAAAACTTAATTATCCTTAACTATTGCATATGGATCTGATTGGTCTAGCAAGAGTTAAGAGTCTCGGTGGAAACTTGTACACATTTGTTATTGTTGATGATTTCTCTAGATTTACCTGGAATATATTTCTGTCATCCAAAGATGAAACGTTTTGTAAATTTATTGCTTTGCCAAGAAAGTGCAAAATGAGAAAGGTATGTCAATTGCAGGAATCAGGACATATCATGGTGGAGAATTTGATAATCAAGCATTTGCAGAATATTGTGATACAAATGGCATCGATCACAATTTTTCAGCACCAAGAACTCCACAACAGAATGGTGTCGTGGAAAGGAAGAATAGAGTTCTTACAGATATGACTAGAGCAATGCTCAACGAAAAGAATGTGTCTCAAGTCTTCTGGGTAGACGCAATGAGCACTGCATGCTACATCTCAAATAGAGCATATGTCAGAACCAAACTTGGAAAGACACCATATGAACTTTACAAGGGATGGAAACCAAACCTCGCTCATCTACACATATTTGGCTGTAAGTACTTTATTCATAACAACGGTAAAGATAATCTTGGAAAGTTTGATTCTAAGGCTGATGAGGGACTTTTCCTAGGATATTCAAATCAAAGTAAAGTATTTAGAGTTTTTAATAAACGAACATGTGTTGTAGAAGAATCAATTCATGTTGTATTCGATGAATATGTATCCTCTAGTAAAAACTTTGATGATGAGATAACTAGAAACCAACCATCTATTAACTCTCCAAATCTTGAGGTTGACAATTTTGAAAAAGAAGTTGAACTAAGTAATCCAGATCAACCTCGAGCCTAGAAATACATCAAGAGTCATCCTCTAGATCAAGTGATAGGTGGAGTTAATGAAGGAGTCAAAACTAGAAACAAAGTTTTAAACGAAGTGAGTTTTTCTGCATTCATTTCTCAATTGGAACCTTCTAACATTGAAGAAGCCCTATCAGATAATGATTGGGTGTTAGCAATGCAAGAAGAGTTAAATCAATTTGACAGAAATCAAGTTTGGGATTTGGTGCCCCGGCCTAAAGACCACTCGGTTATTGGCACTAAATGGATATTCAAGAACAAACTTGATGAATCCGCAACTATTATCAGAAACAAGGCTAGATTGGTTGCCAAAGGCTATAATCAGGAAGAAGGAATTGATTATGAGGAAACATATGCTCCAGTAGCAAGATTGGAAGCTATACGAGTACTCTTAGCCTTTGCATGCATCAAAGGATTCAAATTATATCAAATGGATGTGAAAAGTTCTTTCTTAAATGGGTACATCAAGGAGGAAGTTTATGTAGAACAACCTCCGGGATTTGAAGACGTATCCAAACCAAATCATGTTTTCAAACTCAAGAAAGCCTTATATGGTTTGAAACAAGCTCCTAGAGCCTGGTACGAAAGGTTGAGCAAATTTCTCATCGAATTTGGTTTTACTCGAGGAAAAGTCGATACAACTTTATTTATAAAACGAAAACTAAATGATATTTTGGTAGTTCAGATTTATGTTGATGATATTATATTCGGAGCTACTAATGATTCTTTGTGTAAAGAATTCTCTGAGATAATGCAGGGAAAATTTGAAATGTCATTGATGGGAGAATTGACTTTCTTTCTGGGTTTACAAATTAAACAAAGGAAGAATGAAATATTCATATCACAGACCAAATATCTTCAAGAATTGCTCAAGAAGTTTGGATTAGATGAAGCTAATGGTACAGATACACCTACGAGTTCAACCGTACTAATGGATGCTGATGAAAAAGGAGTTGACTTTAACATAACTTAATATCGAGGAATGATTGGATCATTACTCTATCTCACAGCCAGCAGACCTGATATTTAGTTCAGTGTTGGTCTATGTGCAAGATTTCAGTCATGCCCTAAAGTGTCACATGCTGAATTAGTTAAACGAATTTTCAGATATCTCGCAGGCACAAAAGAGTTGGGTATATGGTATCCCAAAAGAGGTAATGAATATTTAGTTGCCTATTCTGACTCTGATCATGGTGGCTATAAAATAGATAGGAAGAGCACAAGTGGGCAATGTCAATTCCTTGGAGGCGCAGTTGTTTCTTGGTTCAGTAAGAAACAAACTACAGTATCATTATCTTCAACGGAAGCAGAATACATAGCAGCCTCAAGCTGTTGTGCACAAGTACTGTGGCTAAAACAGCAACTTCAGGATCTTGGCATATATCTTAAAGAAATTCCTATTTACTGTGACAACACTAGTACAATAAGTTTGGCGAAAAATCCTGTACAGCATTCAAGGACCAAGCATATTGATGTGAGACATCACTTCATTAGAGATCATATTTAGAAAAGAGATGTCAAGGTGTTATTCATACCTACACACTTGCAATTAGCTGATATTTTCACCAAACCTCTTGCCCGAGAACAATTCATGCATATACGAAGGGAATTGGGAATGGTAAATCCCAATGAATTGTAAGTTGTTTAATCTTTATAAATGTTGATTTCATATTGTTTTGATGATCTCATTACTAACTTAAGCATCGGAGTATCTACAAAGTTGTTTTGCAGGATGCTCTGTAATACCTTCAAATAATAGGGACAAACAGAGAGGAAAACACTTGGGTGTTGATAAAAGAACAACTCGAGTGAGTGAACAGTGAAATACTGCAATCACAGGTAAATTAAGTAATTAAATTGATAATTTTGTCACAGGTAAGTCACATAAGTATTTTAATTAAAAAATTTGCAGTTACAGCGTGATTTCAGATTCTGTGAAGTGTTTTTGGACTTCACTCGAGTGATTTGTATATTTCACTCGAGTGAAACCCAATATCACTCGAGTGAATATAAAAAATCACTTGAGTGAATGTTAAATACTTGGTTATATCAGTTTTCTCTCGCGACTGTTCACTTCCTTCAAACCGTCACCTCCACTCGCTGAAATCCTCTCAAATTCTCTGAAACCTCTTGAACCCAGTAACGGAAATCCTCTTTACTCTCCTTAACCAATAAAACCCCGCTAAAGCAAGTCCATTTCAGTCATAATCTCGCCTCTCATTTCCGACAGTTACCCAGCGTCAAATCTTTCGTATCTTCAAACGTCGATACCCATGGCAAGAACCAAAAGGCCCGGGCAATCTCCTCCTCCCTTACCACCGTCTAAGAGGCCGAAAGCATCCTCTGAACCAGAACCTAATCCACCCAGACAAAGACCCAAAGGAATTCGGATTGAGGAACCAACGAGAATGGCTACCCGTTCGCATACCAGTATGAAAGGGAAAGGGAAATAAAAATAGCGAGAAGCAGACATCCAAGAGTCCACTTTGCAGAGGAAAATCACACGGGCTATGAATATCTTAGCAGCCTCGGTTCCTCAGAAGTCACGGTATGCAAGTCAAGCCACTGGTAGTCGACATTCTGAGTCCCTGGCTGAAGAAACTACAGAACTTCTTGAACCTCCTCCTGGGTATAACACCAGTAATCTCAGCATTTTGAACTCCATTATGTTTGCCTCACATTTTGCCAAAAGAACCTTTTATCCTGTTGTGTGGGTTGATTTGGAAGAACTGAAACAGAAATTCCATATTGATTTAACCCCATATTTGAAACAATATGAACCATGGCTGAGACTGAGAATGTCCTACAATCCTTTGGTTGTCAAATACTTCTACTGTAACATGAAAATTGTGGATGTAAAGGACAGCCATGGAAACATCATTGCTGAGAGAATTGAAACAAGTATAAGAGATCAGAAAGTTCTACTGTCTGGGGATCTTATCAACACCTATCTAGCCATAGAGGATGTTTCTATGAAGCCTCCACGTGTATTTAATATTCATGAACTGATTGATATCTTTAGACCAGGACAGCCTGGTGTGCCTTTACCCAATTCCCCAGCCTCTCTTACTAATGACCAGAGAGCCTTGTTCTACATTTACTCCCGTAGCATGGTTAACAAAGCAAAGAATTTCACTCACATCACGGGGAAGGATCTTCAGATGATGACTTCTCTTATGACAAGGGAAAGAAGAAATGTGGGGGAACTCATTTTTTAAGAAATGAAGAGGTTCAGGTTTCACTCCTCCAGGTCTACTACTATTCCCTATCCTCAGCTTGTGTCTTACATTCTTTCCATGCACAATATTTGGCATTTGACACCTGAAGGAGACATTGTGAGGATTCCTAAGTTTGGGAAAATTCACCTCACTCGGATGGGAATTACCATTCCAGCTGGAGCATCTTCACAGCCTCAGAGACACCATTCACCACCTCCTGAGGCAAGCCAGAGAGATCCTCAGAGGATGGATCCTTCACCCTCCAAGATGGATGAGGCTCAGTCCTCCAGAGCAGTCTCTTATGGTCCCTCTTTTACTCAGGCTGCTCTTCAGACATATATTCAGGAGGCCATCCAGTCTGCAGTCACTCAGTTGAAGAAGTCTAACGCTCAACTAATTAATCAAGTCAATAATCAAGTTACAGTCTTAGTGGCAGCAGTGAATCATAACTTCAACCTTCTGTTTGAGCGCCAGACAGAGCAGACACAGAGAATTCAGAGGATTGAGGATGCTCTCAGGACTCACCTTCATATCCCCTTCCCTGGCTTACCACCTACCACCTTACATGTACCTCCTCCATCAGACTCTTCAGTTCCAGATATTTCACTTTCTGATCCTCCCATCATTCCTCCCATTATTCCTTCAGATACTCCTCCTGCACCTCCCACAACCTTTATCTCTGACCCTATTCCCGCTGGTGATATTCCACACACTGACCCCATTCTCCAGACTCCATCATCTTCCTCACATCACACTGCTTCCAGTTCTCATACTGAGGAAATTGTAGCTGAGGAAGCCACCACAGAGGTTATAGGACCTACTCACTCCACTTCCACCACTCCTCTTGAGCCATCTTCTACCACTTTTTCCTTCCAGTCTCCTGCACAGCTTTCAATTATTCCATATGTTCCACCTACCTCCTTCTTTGCTTCTGCATCCACTCAGGCATTTACACCGTCTACCTCTCCTTTAGATGATTCCAAAAAGGGGGAGAAGAACTGATATGATCATATGTATTTTCTTTTGGTTCATATGTATTTTATTTTGTAGTTCCAAGTATTTGTCATGAAATTGTGTAGCTTGTGTAATCTGAATATGCTTTTCAGAGCTGACATGTACTTAACTCTAATCTAATGGGAATATGTGTTTATGATATGATCTCATGAAAATATTAATGCATCTGTGTTTATCATTGCAGCAGCCAACATGATCTCATGAAAATCTTAATGTATTGCAGTTGCCAAAATCATTTCAAGAAAAGCAAGAAGTTACTTCATATGTTCATGTTTAATTTCTGCTTACAATGGTTTTGAACTTTGAACTAACATCTTTTACTTTCTAAAAAGGTCAAAAACTCTTAATCTTTTAAACAACTCCTCTTAGTTATTGCTAATCAAAATTATTGCAGAATTTTTGAAAAAGATCAAGTAAAGTTTGTTAGAAAATCAAAATTTTGAACTTGATCATATAATATGTTTTGTCATCATCAAAAAGGGGGAGAATGTTAGATTTCATGTTTTGATGATAAAAAATCATGTTTTGGAAGCTCATGGATTAATTATCAGCAAAGGAAGTAATTCTGGTGATCTGTGCAAGATCACTCGAGTGATTTTGTTAATCACTCGAGTGATATTCAAGATCACTCGAGTGATATTCAAGATCACTCGAGTGATCGCTGAAATCACTCGAGTGATTGGGAAAAATGACAGATCACTTGAGTGATATGTGAAATCACTCGAGTGATCCGCATAATCACTTCCAGTGATCGATAAATCACTGCAAGAAAAATTCACTGTTTTGAAAATCACTTCAAGTGATTGTGAATCACTCGAGTGATGCGCCAAATCACTTCCAGTGATTGAAAATTCACTGTTTTGAAAATCACTTCCAGTGGAGCTCAGATCACTCGAGTGATCCGCCAAAGTTTTCAAATCACTTCCAATGATCCTGAATCACTCGAGTGATGTTGCATTTTCGCCAAATCACTTCCAGTGAATTCAAAATCAGTGCAAGAATATTTCACTGTTTTCCAAATCACTTCCAGTGATCTTGAATCACTCGAGTGAAGTTTGAAAAGTTGCAAATCACGTCCAGTGGATTCAAAATCACTGCAAGAATATTTCACTGTTTCCCAAATCACTTCCAGTGATCTTGAATCACTCGAGTGATATTTGAAAAGTTGCAAATCACTTCCAATGAATTGGAAATCACTCCAAGAAGAAATCACTATTTACAAAATCACTTCCAGTGATTCCAAATTCACTCGAGTGAAACATGGAAATTTCAATATCACTTCCAGTGAACCAGCAATTACTGTCAGAAGTTTTCAACGTTTTCAAAATCACTCCCAATGACATTATATTCACTTCCAGTGATATTGCATTTTCTCATATAATGATTTATTGTTCCAGTATACACTTTCCTACATACACTATACACTATGATCCATTTGCTATTACCTTCATAAACAACAACTGATTTTGCTAGTAAAATTCTATTATTACTGATTTCTCCAAATTGCTATCAAAATCATATGGTATATCATTTTACTACTCAGTTGCGAAAACAAGATCACTCTCGATGGTCTTATTACAGTTTCTTTTATAAAACACTTCCAGTGATCCATATTAATCTGTTGAGATACAAATATTTCTTAACGGTTATATTCATAAGTGTGTTACAGCTGTACTCCACTATCACGCACTTGACATGTAACTGAACACTCCACTCAAACGACAACTATTCATGGTAGCAGCAGAACTTCAGAAGTAACGGAAGACAAATGCTGTTACATTTGTCAGAAGCATCTTTGAATTAACGGACAAATTTACAACGGTCTTCAAAGTTTCTATTATATATGTCCAGCCATTCGAAAAATACAACAACGAAGAGAAACGCCTGAATACTCTATAAGTAATATCTTCTCAAAAAGCTTCACTTCATCATCTGTGCTTCAGCTCTTATCTACATACTCTGTGAGAGAGATTTGTCAGTCATACTTAATCATTTTCAATAGTGTTAACTTAAGGTTGAGGAACCTTAAGTATGGATTTGAGATTACCTTGTGTAAGGCGGAGCGAGTGTCTAGAGGAACTTGCTGTTTGTACTGTGGTGCCAAGAACCCACTGAATCTTGGAAGATATAGTGAAAGGCTCAGAAGGATTTCTGAGGGCTGGACGTAGGTCAAGTGGTTGAGACCGAACCAGTATAAATCTCTGTGTGAATCTCGGTGATATCTCTTCCTTTCATTAACTGTGCTTTAAGTTTTATAAATTGAATTTAAGCTCTCGATTATTTTGTAATCACCCAATTCACCCCCCTCTTGGGTGAAAAGCTTGCTCTAACACTTATGGGTACCGCCACAGCTTCTTTTAGTAGCGTTGAGATATGTGGCACTTGTCAAGTGATACAAATATTATTAATATAAGTGACACAACTATATTATTTTGTAGTAGTGCTTGGTAACTCTATCCTATCTGGACATTTGGTACATGAAGGGCGGCCCATTTTTTGGATGATGAAGTGGAAATAGTAAAATATTGTGCCTACTTCAACAACTCCAAATGAAGAGAGAATGCCGACTTCTTGACCAAAGAGGAAAATGTGATGTTGATGCTAGGGCTTCTAACTTCTCTAATGTCAAATTGAAATTTTCCTGAAAAATTTTGCTCCCCAAAATTTTGGAGTAGGAGAAAAGGATTCACCACAAAATCCATCAGGGTAGCCAATAATCGAAGATATAAATAAGGTATAGTTTTGGGTAGGACCAATCTTTTTTTTTTTGTTGAATGGAGGTCTAAAGCCTATTACATTAAATCTAGAGAATACAATAAAGCCATGAAAGTGTCCAACCCATCAAAGTTAGCCCCGTATCCTTCCAATTGAGTCCTCATTTTTTTCCTCTAAGTAGGCTTGTTCTACTAAAATCAAAATCTCAGTAAATTGTCGTAGGTTGTCTCCTCCTTCCAAATTTATGCTCCACTTTGCTAGAGCATCTGCACATCTATTTCCCTTGTCTCTTAACGTGTGAGATCCTAAATCTACTACACATTCTAGCTGCTTCTCTAACCATTCGTGTACAAGCATCCACATATCTTCCCTTTACTTCATTTGCTTTTATCACTCTAACTAGTAGCTTTGAATCAGTATCAAGATGGATCTGTTTCCACAAAAAGCTCCCCAGCACTTTGCCTCATAGGTAGTACCCCAACCTATCTTTCTTGCATAGCCAACAATCCATTCCCTATTATGGTTCCTTACCACCCCACCACAACCAACTCTTCTTAGATCTCCTCTACTTGCACCATCGGAATTTACTTTGACCCATCCTTCCTCTAATGGAATCCAGGTATTACCCCCACTTCCTCCACCCTTCTTCGCTCCTTTCTCCTATCTTCTATAGCTTTCACAATCTCTGAAGAGAAACTCCATACTTTCTATCCATCAAAGTCCAAGTTTTGATTTTCAAAGACTCATAAGTTCTGGCGCTTCCATAAAGACCAACTAGCTATTCCAAATATAATCCTCCAAAGCAATCCCTTTATATAGCCTTGCTCTTTAAATTTCCCAGCATCCAATCCTTTATGTTGCTATCAAAAAACAACTCCTTGCTCTTTAATTACATGCATCTTTGTTTCCAACATTCCATATAGTCCACACTCTCCTGGTGCCCCCCATCTCTGGTTCCTCAAACTATTAGTCTGCAGGTTGTCATTAGCCATTAACCATAAAAAGCACTTGATTCTCTCAGGCCCCTCCCACTTCCAAATATAATTCCAGATCTTTTCCTTCTCCCCTAGCCCATCCCTTCTCAACATTCTATATCCACTTCGGATGCTATATTTCTTTGTCTTGTCATAACTCCATATTAACTTGTCTTATACATCACCTCTTCTTAGTGGAGGAATAGCTTAGATTTTTGCACCGACTTCATTTGTTAGGTATTCCTGCAATACATTCCACCGCCACCCACCTTCTTTATCTACCATATCTACAACAACCGAACTTCTTTCCACCTCTCCAATTTCTCTATTCCTTTCTTCTATAAGAATCTCCCCCTTTCCAACCCATTAATCCTTCCAAAATTTCACTCTTTCACACTCCACTCCCCATCATAAACCTCTACCCAACTTCTTCTTGGTAGATCAAATTTTCCTTCCAACTACTCAGCCTTTTCTTTACCTTCTCTAAGATCCCACCTAGGCTTTTTGTTTAGCTTCGCCCATAATACATGGGCACTCCCAAATCATTTGTCACTTTAAATCCAATTTCTACAAGCATGTTTGAGATTATGATTGGGATCCAAAAGTGCTAATGCATGTAAGTCAAGACAACACTCCTCTAACATACTTACCTCGTATACTGTAAATCACGATTGAAAAGCTTCTTTTAAATACTTCAATTGATTTTCCAAATAATAATAGCTCGATCTTCATTTCTTACATTTCTTAAAAAAAGATTGCAGATTTGTAGAACTATAAATGCTTGGTCTTCACTTCTCACATTTCTTGAAAAAAGATTGCAGATTTGTTATCATTTACCTTATACCTTAATGTACTACAAAACTTGTTCAAACATATTCATATTATCCTTATATGTTCCATAATTGCCTCCCTTAATAGTAGGAGGCCATCTGCAAACATTAGATGTGTTACAGATGGTCCACTTCTCCCTACTCGAATCGCCTTCCATTCTCCTCTCCTCTCTGACTCTTGTATTACATGTGTTAATTTTTTCATGGCTAGAACAAAAACATAGGGAGAAAGTGGATTTCCTTTCCTTATCCCCCTTGTCGGTTGAAACATCTCAATTTTTTCCTCATTCCAGAAAAATTGCATAGTCACATACTGTATATACTGTATTATCAAGTTCTTACCTCATTCCTTCATACCAATCTCCCCTAAAACTGCCTCCACAAAATCCCATTTTAATCGATCATAAACTTTTTCAGATCAATTTTAATGGCAAAAAAGCTCCCTTCATATTTATCGTAGAATATAATAATTCTTGATTAACAATGATGTTATCTTATATATGATGTCCTGGTACAAAACTAACCTGGTTTAATGCTATCAATTTGCTAGTACTCCCTTTAATCTTGCAACCAGAATCTTTGGAATGCATTTATAAATCACATTACACAAAGCAATCGGTCATAGTTGTCTTATACTTTTTGGCTTATCCACTTTTGGAATGAGCACAACCAGTGTGTTGTTAACTCCTGAAATGTCAGCCTCCCCTCACTATACCTCTGTACAAAATCAGTAACCTCCTTCCCCACTATCTTCCATTCTTTATGATAAAACAACATTAGGAACCCATCACTTCCTGGAGCCTTGTAAGCCCTAATTGAAAACATTACATTGCCAACTTCTTCCACCATCACTTCCTTCTCCATTCTTCCCCATATCTCCTTTTCTACTTTCATATAAGTGACCTACATCTCTAAGTCCTCTTATTCACCTCCCTTTTCAGCAATCTCTAAGTGAACATATTTGCATAAAACTCTACAGCCATAGCTTTCAACTCTTGTTGGTCCTCGACCCACTCACCACCTGCCCTTTTCAGCATAGCAATTTTGTTTCTCCTCCTCCTCATTAAATTTTTTAGGTGATAGTATTTTGTATTTCTATCCCCATTATTTATCTACTTCCCTTTTGACTTTTAGAACCATAACACCCTTCTTGCTTCAAAACCTCATGTAATTCCCTTTGTATCTCCCACTCCAGCCGCTGCAAATGGGCGTAATGTCTTTTGGAGTGACTAATTTGTCGCTACACTCCCTCTAATCTAGCTAAGAGCCGTTTCTTCTTATGTTGAATTTTCAAAAATACATCCTTATTCCACTTAGTCATCTCTTGAACATATGTTAGCTTCCCTTTTATATCTCTACTCTCTCGCCATCCCTCTTCAACCTCTTTTACAAAAGCTTCATGGGACAACCAAGCTAACTCAAAGGGAAAGGGTCGCTGCCCCATTCTCTCTGTCTTCTCAATACCTATATTATCATGTGGTGGTCAGAACATACTAACCGTGCTAAAACTTTGATAATAGCTTCAGGGAATCGTAGCCCCCACTTCTCGCTACATAATCCTCTATTTAGTTTTTCATATTCTCTTTGGTATACAGGTATCAATGGGCCTCTCCATGTATATTTAGTTCCACAAGACTCCATCTTCATGAGATTACATTAGTTTATTCTCTCTTCAAAAAGTTCACACATTCTGACATTGACTAATACTCCTCCTTTCTTCTCACTCTCTCCTCTTACATTATTAAGGTCACTCGACATTACCCACGGTTCTTAAGCTTCCAAAGAAATTCTCTACATATCTCTCCAGAACTCCCCTTTCTCTCTTTCCCTTGGTGCTACATATGCAACTACCATCAACTATGGTTCCTCCCTCTCAAAATTAACTTTGAATAGCCTAAATTGCTTATTTTGCTCTAAGCATGTAAGCTTGTCTCTCTTCGAATTCTATCCTATCTAAATCACATCCCTTCAATGGAAACTACCTCCTTGTAACCAAGTCCTCTAAAAAACCTTAGAGCTCTCTTGGCTGAAACCATTGTCTCCAGGAGAGCTACAACTTTTGATTTCTTGTCTTTTAGTAGCATTCCCAATCCTTTACGTACCTCCCTAACTCCTACACCCTGGCAATTCCATACAGGGATATTTTTATTCATCATAATCATAAACAACTTAATCAACTCTTAGCGCCTCTTGCTCCTTTTCTCTTACAACTTCGATAAACACTTCACCTTCTTCTCTTTGTCTGGCAGTTTTCCTCTACCTCCATATACCATGTGCTTCTCTATCACTTCTGCCTTCCTCTTATGGATTGTATTTGCATCCAACTCCTTTAGTTTTCTATGATGTTCCTCTTCATTTCCTTTCACTACCATGGTCCTCCTATCATCATCCACTCCTATATCCTTTTTACTCCTTCTCATACTCCTTTTCTTATCCTAAAACATAGCAAGAGGTTTAGGCTCTGTCATAGCCCATTGCTCTCTCTATTCCGCTGCCACTTCATCCCACGTCCTATTATTAACCTTCTTACTCTTTCTCCTTTCACCATACCGAGGCTGAGCCATCACTAGCGCTTTCATATTCCACGTACCTTCCTCTGATTGCCCCTCTTCCTTAACTTCTAATCTATCAAATTTGGTCCCATTTCCCTTTCCATTACTCTCCATATCTCTTCACTCAGACACAAACCTCTTAAGACCACGTTGTTTCTGTACTACTTACCATGCCTTATATAAGCTATTTGTCTCTCTATCTCCCTATCTCCATCATTTACTTTCCCTTTCCTGTTCTTTTCATTAGCTTTCTCCTTACAATCCCTTTGTACATGTTCATATTTACCACAGTGATAACACAATAAGTGAAACCCTTCATATTCAACATTGAACTCTCTTCCTTCCATAATAAACTGAGGCAACAAAGGTTTCGAAAGATCTACCTATACACCCAACCTAATAAATTTTCCCCTCATCTGGGAAGCTAATCGTTGAATCCACCTTGATAGTCTTGCCAATCTGGTCTCTAATCGCCTGTAACACTTCATCTTTATAACATTCTAACGGTAAATCAAAGAGGCTACCCTTTCCAGGACACCTTTACTACCTCAGTCATTGGATTAAAGTTAGCTCTCTATTCTCTTACAGTAAGGTGGTAATCCGATATTAGCCACGGACCCTCATTTAGTGCTCGATTATAGTCCTCCCAGATAGAGAACTTAACCATAAAGAAGTCATTCCACAAATCAATCACAGAGGTAGAAATGTGTTTTGCCCATACCCCATGCATCTTCAATTCCATCGCTCTCAAACTCAAATTCTATCCTAGCAGCTTCACGATGAGAATCTTCTCAAACGGCTTCCTTGACTTCTTCCTTCCTTCCTCTGAGAAGATGATCTCAGGTTTCATTTGATTCCCTTTCTTATGGTGCACAATCGTAATACCAAGATCCACTTCCTCCATTCCATCCTCATTATTACTCTCCTCTCTACCTTACTCGCCTATAATCCTCCCTCCTCCATTTCCCCTTGCTTCTTCTTCTTCGTTGGTTGCAGGAGATTCGATTCCTTTGCCTTCTGCTGTTCTCTCAACATTAGGAAGTCTGCTAAGGTGAGGGCCTGAGAGACTCTCGCAATTCCTCCTAGGTAGGACTAATCTTTAAAGCAAGATATTTAGGTTTAGGGAATTCCTCCTTGTTGGCCAAAAAAGGGTTACGCATTGCCATTGTTGAAAAGGAGAAGGAGAGAGAAAAGCAAGATGGATAAACGGAGACTATGTGAGCTGGCAAAGAATTGTTGATATTTGATGATGAGGTGGCATGATTTTAAGTGCCATGTGTGCATATCAGTCAAATTTAACAGTCAACATTAACAGAGGGGCGACATTACCCTATTTTTGAAACTTCTCAAAACTTACAGACACCCAATGCTCCTTAGTGGAAACTTCTGAGGTATTTTTACCCTTTAACCCATATGATATCTCCTTATGTTTGGATAGAGGGCAGAAAAGATAGAGGAGAGAAAATACATTATATTTACAAGGACAATAATGCCCTTATTTAAGTTTAAACTCATTTTTTCATGTTATGCCATAAAAATAAATTTAAATAATAAATTAACACCACTAAATATAATTTATAATAGTGATATTAAATTAAATTTAATAGAAAAGAATATATTATAAAAATATCTAATTAGAAAATAATCCATACATGCAAGAGATCAAAAATAAAAAATAAATTGAGAAAATAAGAAAAGGCCATTGAGCGGATGTATCTTAAAAAACTGTAAAACATTTTTTTAAAAATATTTAAAGCATTTGATAGAATGACAATGCAGCCAGCTACCATGTCCATGTGAAGTGATTCATGATGGCATGGTGAGGAGTATTTCGGAAAACTCAAAATCTGTCCATATTATTTTTTGGGGGAGAACACTTGGGGAGGAAACACCCATGGCCCGTACCATTATTTTCTTGCCTCTTTTCTCTTCTCCCATCTTTTCCCTCTAATCTAAATAAGGGTCGTTTGGATAAAAAAAATGTTAAAAACAATGAAATGGAAATAACGAGATTGGAAATGAATGAAAAATATTTTGTCATATAGGTCTTTAGTTTATACTAGAAAAAAATAGGTTGATAGAAAAAATTTTATTTGGTTTGAAAAAAATGAGGTAGAAAAATGAGTCAAAAGATCATTTTACCTTGAATTAAAAATATTATTTAAATATTTATGGGACTCATTCACCTTTTTATATCACATCAAATGTCACATCAAGCGGTTTTTGTGTCTTTAGACATTTTTCCTCCCTCTTGAAAATTGGTTTCTATCAAATTTAGTGGAACCCATTTTCAACTATATGGTTGAAAATTGGTGGGCTTAAAAAAATATTTTCTAATGGAAATAACAAATCAAACGGCTGCCACCAATAGGAAAATTCAATTTTTCTTTTCCCTCCTCTCATTTTCCTTAAACTAAATGGCTTTGAAAAATTGACTTCTCTCTCTATTTTCTCCTCTACTTTTCTCTTCCTTTAGGGCCAGTTTGGTTCAAAGGGAGGGGAGAGGAGGATAAGGGGTCATTTTGTTTAGTTTGATTGGAGGGGAGGAAGGTGAAGGTTTTTTAATGATCTTTTGTTTGGTTGAAGAGGGGAGGGGAGGAGAGATAATAACTAATTTACCATTTTACCATTATATGTTAGCTTACATTTTTTATGCTTATATAAATAATTTAAATTATTTTTTTGAAATGAAATTTATTTAAATTAGTTTACACCTCAATATAAATTATTAAAATTCAAATTTATTTTACCAAGTGGACACAAATTTATTTTAATTCACACTGTTTTAATTACAATTATTGGTTAAAAAAGACCCATTTATGTATTCCTTCCTTTCCAATACTCTTTCCATCTAGAATAACCTCCAAACTACCTACTTTCTTTAACCAACTAGTAGCAAAAACGAAATTTTTCTCTAATTTTCAATTTCCAAACGTCACAACAACAAATAGAACCAATATATATATATGTTGTACATCTGAATCTTCACAAATACCATAAACAGATGAAGCTTACCTACACAATCATGCCTTATTGGAACAGAAGCTCTTACTTAACAAACTCAATCAAAAAGGGAATATTGTGGGTGGATATAAAAATGAGGGAAGAAAGGGGAACCCCTTAGTACTCGAGTACTAGGGGTTAGCTTAGTACTCGAGTACCTCTTCTTAGTACTCAAGTATTGGTAAGTACTTGAGTACCTACTAATTACTAACAAAAAATAACCCAACAATAACCAACCACAGTCACCAGAAAAACCTTGCCATTAGGTGAAAATTTGAGAAGCAGAAGCTGGATTTATGTTATGAAGAAATTGGGTGAGAAAATAAATAAGCAGAAACACAGATGGCCGAGGAATACGATGTCAGAGACATAACCAGAATCAGAAGAAAAAACTTACCAGGGAACAATAAGACCACGATGACGGAGCACAGAACGACGCCACATAATGCAGTAAGGACCAGGCTACATTGTTGCTCCTCTCGTCGACGACAACATAGATGGCCATGGAAGATGATGCCATAGAACGCGACGAGGACCAGATAACTCTGATGATAATGTCAACAACGAGGAGGAGAAGAGAGCTCTGAAGCCGTGAGAGACGAGGTTGTGAGAGCTGAGAGCATGTTTTTATTTTCTGCTCAGGTATCATTAGAAATATGAAAAAGTAATAGGGGAAAAATAATCATAATATTTTCCTTCCCTCCAAAACCCTCAATTTAGAGGGAACAAAAATGAGAGGAAGGGAGGGATTTGGAGCCCTTTTTTTTAGCTCCCCTCCCCTCCAATTTTTCATACTAAATAAGGGAGGAGCTTATTTTTCATCCAATCCCGTCCCCTCCCATCCAACCATACAGGACCTTAATTTTCTCTTTGTCCAAACAAACTGCCAAGGTGCCAATCAAGTCCCACATCATTCATCATACACAGTACGTGTGTGAATATATATATATCTCAAAGGTGACATCATACATGATTATTGTAATCCTAGTCATGTTTTAAGATGGGTTGGGCTCAACACCTCAACCCAAACTGTTGTGAGACAGGACAGAAGCTAACCAATAAGAGATCAGATAAGGACAGGACTTGGGACGACTCTCAAAACGCTCTGTCCGATCTCAGGCCATATATGCGTGTGTATTTTTTTTTAAGTTTTATTATTCTATTTGTCTATACTTTGTCAGAGTTTTGTTGTCCGCATACTTGATCTCTCATGGTTCAATATATTTTAAGAAAAATGATAAAAAAAGGGAGAATTCTAAAAAAATATCATTTAAACTTCAAAATCTCAAATAGGTGATTTAACAATAAAATGATTTGTTAATTGCATTACTATTCTTGTTAATCCCATTACCGAACTTGTTAACGGAATTTTAAAGTTTAAATGGTATTTTTTTGGCATTCTCCCTAAAAAAAATACCAGTCTCAAATAAATTTTGTTGCTTATAAGAATATGGGAATTAACTATAAGAGTATAACAATTAACAAATAATTTTAATAGGAAATCACTAATTTTTTATTTTAAAGTTTAAGTAGCATTTTCTTATTTTTCCCTATATTTTAAGTATAATTATCTTTCGTGATTAATTTAGTTAAGAGAGCCCAAATATTCCATCTGTCTCATTGTGTTGGATTTTGTGGTAAAGTTCAAGTAACGTGGAAACTTGAAGTTGATGCCCTTCTGCTTCAATAGTTCTCTTCTGTCTAAGACGTTATTGTGCCTGTTTCGATTAGCAGTGAAAAAGTGGCTTTTTTTTTCTAAATGAACTTTTACAGAAGTGAGATTGGAAAAAAACTTAGATTGTAAATGTGATTTGTATTTGGATTAACGGTGGTAGAAGTAGCTTTTTTTTAACCTTAAACCTGTTTGGATTAGCGTTTGAAAAACACTTTTAGGTGGAAAATGACTGAAAATAACATAAACCTTATTGAATACTACACACACACATATTGTTATAATTGATGTGAAAAAATATAAATAAAATTTTATAAAATAAAAAAAGTTCAATTATCATTAAAAAAGAAGAAAAATACACTGAAGTACTTAATTAAAAAAGGATAAATATATATTTCAATCCAAATGTCGTACATGAAGTGGATCATATTTTGATTATCTACCCCTAACAAGTTCATCTCTGATCATGTCATGAACATGATTCATGTGTGTTGAAGATAATCTACGGATAGTTGATATGGATGCTATATCAACTGGATCATTATTACCTTCAGCAAATCCATTCCTTGTTTCAACTTGTTGAAAATCCATATCTGTTTGGAAATCCCATTTTAGGACATGTGACTAGATTTAGGATTTTTCAAAAATATTTCATTAAAAATTTCAAAATGCTAAGTGTATTAATTAAAATAATGTTAGATATATATATATATATAATTAAAATTTTAAGTGGTAATAAATTGTCATTCTCTCGATAATAAAAGAATATGGCATTGAGTGTGACGTAAACCAAACTGTATTGACTTGACTTCTATCTAAATATCTAATTAGAGACCTTAATTTGCAACTACTCCTCCCAAAAGCCTCAGATCTGCTTCTTCTTCTTCCATAGTTTCACACAAATCTCCTTACTTTCTTCTTCTGCTTCCTATTGCTTTCTCTGTTGCTTCTTTTGTTTCCTTTATGATATTTCCTTTCTGTTATTTCTACTCTCTGATTTCCTTTTTTCTTTTTTCTCAACTCGTCCAAAAACGAAAAATCAACTCCTGAATTTACTGTTTTGCATCTTTTGCTGGCACTTAAAATCTTCTTACATCGTTTCACTGTTCTTATCACTCCTTGCTAGCTCGCTCTTTATTATTTCTTCTCAACTTATTCCTTAACTTATTTTTGGCCCCTTGTGTTGCTTGTATTTCCTGATTTTTGTTTTCTTTTTTGCTCAACTGTATTGAAAGAAAATTTTTTTAAAAAATTCCAGAATTTGCTCCTTTTGCATTTTTTTGCCGGCACTTCTCTGTTGTTGTGATCGTTTTTGACGCTGTGAGGAGAAGAAAGTGGAGAGAGCGAGCTGAGATTAGAAGCTAGGTGCTGTAGGAAGAAAAACAACAAATTTCGGCTTCTATTAGAAGCTGCGATTGGAATAAAAGCACAGAAAAAATAAATATGGACCCAAACACTCATTTTACAATTTCACTAGGCTTTTCTTTCACATCGTACATTTGCATGGTCTCAACGCGTTTCCAAACAGGCCCATTGTCTCTGAACACATTCTCCTTTTTCCCTATATATTATCTTTGATGTAATGTATAAAATGCTTTTTTATCTTCAAGTTTGCAAACTTTGCTGACTTAAGTCTTCTATTTATCCTAACTAAATAATAATATAGTTGTTTTTCCATTCAAAATCTGAGCTCACTAGTTGCCTTTAGGCTTTGATCTCCCTTATGATCTTAAATTCCTTTGCCTTCCGGCTTTGTTCTCCCTTATGATCTTAATTTCCTTTTAGTAATTTAGTAAATGAAAGTGGGGGGGGGGGTTTTAATTTTTTGAATCTCTTGCTAAGTTTGGTTTTGTGTTTTCCCTCAAAAGAGAAAAGGATCTCGAGAGGACATCCCAATCTCATTCCGTCTCGTCTAGGATTAAGATAGGAAGTGACAAACCCCTCTAATAAGGAACATTTGCAATCAACAAGATGATGTTCACGTCATCTAAGAAGAGTTCAAGCAAATCCAATATCATTCCCAGGGCATCAATGGCCCAATTATTAGAAGCCTAGTAAATATTTATCATACCAAGGATGTATTTAGTTTAATGGAGGTAAAATTATGTGGGGTTTATTAAAGTTAAGTTAATGGAGGTTATAAGTTTTATTTAGTTCAAGAAGATGGAATGAGAGATTTGACTTTTTGTTTAGTTCAGAAGGATAAGAGAGGGGAGTTAATTATAAGTTAATAAATATACCCTTATATTAGTATCATTTTATTTTAATTGCCTCATTCTTGTTTTGTAATATTTATAACGAAATTATTATTTTCTAATTTTTGAATTAAAAAACTTGTTACATATTATCTTATTAATTTTGTTATGATTTTCTTAAATATTTTCCTTTATCCAAAAAAAAGCCACCGTCTTCCTCCTTCGACATCACCTATCTGAGCATAAAAATTGCCTCATTATGCAGCAAAACTTCTGAGTGTGAAAATCAAGCCTTTCATATGCGCTTTTTTTTTTAACTTAGTTTTGTTCTTTTTTTGTCATAAATTGTGCAAATCTCCTTCTAGCCCTCCCTCTTTTACGTTTGGATCAGCGAATGTGTAAAAGCTGAAAGCTTTGCAGAATCTAATTCCAAATTCAAGTAAAGATAAAGAAGCAACCATAGATTCTAACAACAAAGTAGGAGGCCATGGTAGTGACTATAGGAGCAGGGGCGGCGGCGGCGGCGTGCAAATGAGGAGAGGCGACAACAAAGACCAGACAGAGGTGAACGAGCAAAAGTGTCATGGGTAGTGTTGGAATATTAGAAAAATAGCTTCGACAATCTGATCAAGATGTGTGAAATTATTTATCTCCCCTCCAAAAAACCCTCACTTTTGGAGGGTTGAAAGAGGAGGTTAGGAGAGCACTAAAGGATAAATAATTAATTATCCAAAAAAAAAGCCACCGTCTTCCTCCTTCGACATCACCCATTTGAGCATAAAAATTGCCTCATTACGCAGCAAAACTTCTGAGTGTGAAAATCAAGCCTTTCATATGCGCTTTTTTTTAACTTAGTTTTGTTCTTTTTTTTTTGTCATAAATTGTGCAAATCTCCTTCTAGCCCTCCCTCTTTTACGTTTGGATCAGCGAATGTGTAAAAGCTTAAAGCTTTGCAGAATCTAATTCCAAATTCAAGTAAAGATAAAGAAGCGACCATAGATTCTAACAATAGAGTAGGAGGCCATGGTAGTGACTGTAGGAGCGGGGGTGGCGGCGGCGTGCGAAGGAGGAGAGGCGACAACAAAGACCAGACAGAGGTGAACCAGCAGAAATGCCATGGGTAGTGTTGGAATATTAGAAAAATAGCATCGACAATCTGGTCAAGATGTGTGAAATTATTTATCTCCCCTCTAAAAAACCCTCACTTTGGAAGGGTTGAAAGAGGAGGTTAGAAGAGTACTAAAGGACAAATTTTTTTTGACTACACCTCACTTCCCTCTCCTTTTAACTAAATACACTTTTTCCCTTTTCAAATCTCCCTTATCCTCTCCTCCCCTAAAAAAATCCCAACCAAACACTCCCTAAAATGCATACTGTTAATAATATACTTATTGAAGGTGTAAACCAGGCTTTAAAAATCTATATCTATATCTATACATTTATAAAATCTCCGCTTTTTACTGTTCATGTGATTTGATTATTTTACTATGCTTAAGCTTTTTACTGTTATATGATTTAATTGATTTTGTGTTTTCAAAAATAATTAATATCATTTTTTTTAATAATTTATTTTTTGATAAGCGTTTCTTTTAATAATTTATAATTATTAAAAATAATTAAATTATTTTTAAATATGACTTGGATGATTTGGTAGAAATGAAATAGAAATCATATTTTAATTATTATTTTCAAAGTTTGCTTCAAAATAAAATCTTATACCACCTCTAATTCTAAATATAAGACTCGATTAATGTAATAGAAGATCTTTCACATTATGATTCAGTTTTGCTTATACATGTTCATATTTTTTACTTATTAGTTATTTATTTTGTTTGAATAAGTTAGAATGATTAACTATGAAGATTGAAGTTATCCCATTCAAATTTCAATTTAACCTTGAAAGTCACGATAAAAATAAAATATAAAAAAATGGTAATGAAGTAATAACATCTACATGTAATATTAGAAAAAAAACCCCCTTAGATTAGACAATAAATTAAACATTTGATTAATGTTATGATGGATTTTGACCATAACTGATTAATCAACTTATACAACGCACAAGATATACATGTATCTCGGTCATATTCATATCTATATGGGTGCTTTTACATCTCATAGAAGTTTGAGCAATTGACAAAGTATGAACTTGGTGTAGCATAAGGATAGAAGAAGCTTCATGGAATGTTGGGTTAAGCAACAAGCCCAAAATAAAAGTTCAACTTAAGTATTTGAGTTGGAATTTTTAAAACTTGAAGAACCGGTTGCTGTTATTTTAGGGTTGTTTAGTATAAGTGGAGGGAAAGTGAGCGTGTGGAGTAAAAATATTTTTGAGTTAGATTAAAAATTGAGAGAAGTTGAGTCAAAAGTTTTTAATTAATTTTTTTTATTAATTTATCTTGCGTCTAGTAAAATTTTATAACCCCATTATTTTAATTTTTTTTAATTAAACTAATAAAAATTTTCCTTCCCCTTCTCTCCTCTTCAAATCTCTCATACCAAATAGGCCTTTAAATTCCTGGAGATCTTTTATCCAATGAATGATCTCTCTCTCTCTCTCTCTTTCTCTTCCTCTAAGAAGATATAGGGATGTGGTGGTTTAATTAGAGACCATAATGGGACTTGGATCATTGGGTTTAGTCATCAAATTGGTAACTGGTAGGTGCTTATAGAGGCCTCAAGTTAGCATGGGAATTTGGCTTTAGATCACCTAATAGTTCCCAACTTGGAAGTTTAACTTTGATGTATATAAGGACCATGATGCAGTATATATGGGAATTGGTTGTTAACCATATATCTAGGGAACAGAATTTTGTTGTAAACATTAATGAGTTTGTATTTAAGTGTAGTCATGATAAAATATGATATTTAAAAAATATATATATATATGTGTGATAAATAATTCATACAAAACTTTTTTTTATATATTTAACTGGCCAACTAGTTTTTATATGAAAGTGAGATACAAATATTTTTTGGATTAAGTGCAGAAATTTAATCCCTATGTAACATGCGATCTGGAAAATAAAAATCATTTAGCAGGGCCCACATAAATTTTTTACGTGATTTATTAATTAAAAAAACATACTGCTTAATTTTGTGAATTCAGAAACTTTGCCTGATCTTGCCACGAGGACACCCATCCAACATCGAAAGAGTAAAAGTGAAAAGAAAAAAAGTTCTGCCTTGTCACTGAAATTGAATAGGAAAAAAAAGTGGAAGAATGATGATTAAAAAATCTTGTAAAAAATTAATGTAAAAAGAGGATGTATGTAGAACAGAAATTTTAATTTACAACTCAAGCGTCTATTTTTTTTTTTTTGGGATTAACAATTTAAGTAAACTTTCTTGTGAGTATTTTTATAAGCTTTTTCAGTCATCATTATTCATTTCCATATTCTCTGAAACGTGATTCGCTGTAGAGCAGCTGCGTACTGAAATTGGAGGCGAAATGTGAGAGAGATTGGTAGTGTGTTTGTGTCTACGTGATTTACTGTAATGCTGTGTCAGTATATCTCTGACACTAACAACAAACGCCGTAAAAAATGATTTTGGGAGTGAAAAGTGATATTCTGCACAGAAAAATATAATTCGTGTCAAACCACTAAACATTATTAAATTTTAATTAAAAAATAATTTGTCCTCGGAAAGGGGAAGATTTCTGCAGAAGACGACGTCTTGAGATTAGAATGAATGATCCCCACGTCGCTATCTATCTCTCCTCTCCCTCCTCCTTCACTTTATTAATCCAGCCGAAAAAAAAAAAACTGCCTAAACTTGTGAAAAATTTAAGTATATAAATTATCTTTACCATCAGGCTCATGAGAATTCCAAGGTGGGTTTGGTCAGGGTAATCTTGCTTTTCGTGGGAGAATTTACGGGAAGTCAGATGTAATTTTTATTTTTTACTATTTTTTGATCTTCTAGAGCTTCGATTTGAGTATCAATCTGAGGTTGTGCGTAATTGTTGAAATTGGTCTATTGTTAAGTGTCGAAGTAAGCTCCTTTGACTTTTAAGGACTGTTTTTGGTTGGATGTTATTCTCATTTTCCGTGTGTTTAACTTCGCGGGTACACTTGGGATAGTGACAAAGTTTGCGTTTCCGAGACTGCAGTTGGTATATATTTTTGCTTATATGAACTTGTTCTGCAATTAAGGGTTTTTCTCCAATTTTGTGGTTTTTTTTTTTTGGTCCGTCTTTTCGATTTGAATTCAGTTCATGCTTTCCCTTGTTTGAAATCTCTGTCAATGTAGAATTTGCTGAAATAGGTCTCTTTCCGCTGTCGATTTCATGTTTTGTTCAAAAGGAGTCTTCTTCTCTGTTTCTGTCAGATGCTATTTTACCTGGTTCCTGTATTCTTTGTTTTTTTACCCATACTGAAGTAAAAATTTCGATTTCGCTTTTCGTTAATTTTAGTTTAGCTATTGTATGTTTCTTTGGCAGCGGGGGAGCTGAGCATACGTTGTTGTTGATGATGATGGTGTTGTATCGGAGTTGATGAAGAAGATGAGAAGGGAAGAAGGGAGATGCCAGGCTTCGATTCTCAATTGCCAGTTCCAAATGCAAGGTATATCTTCTTACATTTATCTCAGTGATGGTTGTTTTTTTTTTTTTTTGAATCAGTAGTGAGCGACTCTTTTAGCCTTTTTCTTAACTTAAGGAGATTCAAGTGATATCTGGAAAATTGTGGTGTTCATTGTTAGTTTGCATGTTTGAGTTGGATAGTCCATGAAAGGTTTGTTTATGGTGACTTAACCCAATTTTCGTGCGTAATTCATAGTAGAAGGTTACAATAAAATTTCAGTTGGTTGAACTGGGACTTCATCTAGATCTGCAAGTTCTAGGAAAAAATGAAAAAGAAAGGGAATACTGCATAATATTCATCTGAACTATATGAACTCTATGAGAATGCCAAAAAAAAAAAAAAAAAAGAAAAAAAAAACATTGGATTTTTTCGTTTTATTTTTGTTTTCGAATTTAATTTCTTCTGTCCATTGTATGTCTTCTGCTAGAATCTTCCATGTGAAGGTGTGGTTCAATTCTAGGTTCTTGGACAATGCCAAGAGACATTTTCAGTGAACCATTTGGCAACTGTGCTTATAGATTGATCATAGTTTCTGTAGTTTTAAAGTTTAACATAAAGAACTTCTGGTTTAGTTGGATTGGCTGAACCGAACCATGCTAACTAGTGACTTTTCTCTAGGATGAAAATTAAAAAGCTACATGCTGCTCTTGTATCACTGACCAAGATAAGCATATAGCATTTTGAATGAGTGAATGAAGGCTTTGTATGTCTGTGTATATATATTTTGGTAGCATATGTATATATGGTTTGTCACTTTGTTGCTCGTAACTTGTATGTATCTATGTATGGGCAGGATGAATATGCTAATTTAGGTTAATTGATGATAAGTGTATCTCATTTTGGTGGACTAAATGTATGGTGTAATCATTGAATGAGATGCTTGTATGTATCTGCACCTTGATGCTCTTAAGAACTTCCAGGATGTCACTGATCCCAGTCAGTAGTTTCTCAACTATTCCTGGCAAGAAGCAAGAGAAGTCTACGTAGAAACACTACGGAGAGATTTTTTTGTATCTGTTGTTTAACAGCCAAAACAACTGATGAGGTCTTACTCTGTGAAGCATACCCAATCAATATCTTTTTTGCATTTGTAGAGAAGAAAGGAAATTCATGATTGTCCCTAGAATGGTCACCTACTGTGGCGCAATTGTCCTCAAGTAACCTTGCCCTTCACTATGTTGGTGTGCTGAGTTTAGTATCAATATCTTCCCTTGGACAAATAGAGTGGAAGAGGTTTGTCTTAATATATCATGTGATGAAATAGGTAAACTAGATAAATATTTTACCAAATGAGAAGAGTTTGTTGTACTGAGAAATTGATCTATAAAAAAATATGACATAATTGGGGTGGGGAAGCACAAAAATAAAAATGGTAGAACATTTGCATCTATTTGTATTACACATAATGAGCTCATTGAAGGTCATGCAATCAAATATACAAGGTGTGAAAAATTAGACTTACCCTAAATGAGAGTGCAATTAGGAGACTTTGGGTTTCTGTCTTTATGTGAAATCCAAAATTACTTTGTCTTCAATTTTGTTGTATTGGCTATTAGAGCCTTCATTTTATTGATATGTTAAACTGAACTGAATACAACAATATATATAACAAAACAGAGAGGAGAAAACGCTGAACTTGGACGGTGAGATTGGAAGACTAAGTGGGAGTGGTTGGTGGTACTGGTCAGCAATATCATGCTGACTGTGGAAATACACACCCACTCCACCGAAGACATTTTTGACTTTCAACACTCCCCCTCAAGCTGGAGAGTATATGTCCATCATTCCCAGCTTGCATCGTAATCCTTCAAATTTAGCTCTGCTAAGTGGTTTTGTCATTATATCTGCAATCTGATCTTCTGATCTGATGTAAGACAATCTCATGATACCTGCTTCAATTTTCTCTTTAATAAAGTGCCTGTCTATCTCAACATGTTTTGTTCTATCATGATAAACAGGGTTCTCAACCATTTTGATGCTAGCCTTGTTGTCACACCAAATTTGTAATAGTCCCTCATGTGGAATTCCCAACTCTTTTAATAACCTGATAATCCAAATTCCTTCACATACTCCTTTGTTCACTGCTCTTAATTCAGCTTCTGCACTACTTGTTGATACCACAGTTTGTTTCTTGCTTCTCCATGTAACCAGATTTCCCCACACATATGTACAATATCCTGAGATGGATCTTCTAGTCTCTCTGTCCCTTGCATGATCTGCATCGGTGTAGATTTCAATGTTTCTAGTAGTTCCTTTTCTGAAAAAGATTCCTCTTCCAGGATTAAATTTCAAATAACTCAGGATTCTGTAAACTGCAGCCATATGTTCTACCTGTGGTTGGTGCATGAATTGGCTTACTATTCCAACTGCGTGGCTAATGTCTGGGCGCGTGTGAATTAAGTATATGAGTTTCCCGACCAGTCTTCTGTATCGTTCTGAGTTGACTGGGACACCATCTGGTTTAATTTCCAGATGACATCCTTCTTCCATCGGTGTTCCTTCAGGTTGTGCTCCTAGCATTCCTGTTTCATGTAACAGGTCTAGTATGTACTTCCGCTGAGATACATTGATACCCTTTTTAGTTCTTGTCACTTCCATGCCTAGGAAATACCTCATTTGTCCAAGATCTTTTACTTGGAACTCAGTTGACAGATTCTGTTTTAATTGAGCAATGGATCCTTCGTCATTTCCGGTTATGACTATGTCATCAACATAGACTATCAAGATGGTGACTCTGTCATTAACACGTTTGATGAACAATGTGTCGTCTGCTTGTCCCTGGGTATATCCAAGTCCTTTCATTGTTTTGGTGAATCTGCCAAACCATGCCCTAGGTGACTGCTTAAGTCCATACAAAGACTTGTTGAGTTTGCACACGTAATTGTTAGGGGCTGAAATTCCATCTGGAATCTCCATATATACTTCTTCTTCCAGATTTCCATTCAGGAATGCATTCTTCACATCCAGTTGGTGTAGTGACCAATCCAAATTAGCTACAATTGACAGTAGTACTTGGATGGTATTAAGTTTAGCCACTGGAGCAAATGTTTCCTGATAATCGATGCCATATGTCTGGGTATAGCCTTTTGCAACAAGTCTTGCCTTGTATTTGTTGATACTACCATCAGGATTGAATTTTGAGGTGAAGATCCACCTACATCCAACTGGTTTCTTGCCTTTGGGAAGAGTTGTAATCTCCCATGTTTCATTGTCTCTGAGTGCCCTTAACTCCTCTTCTGCAGCTTGTCTCCAGTTTGGATTAGCCATAGCTTGTTGAAATGAGTTAGGAACTTTTATCTGTGCACTATTTACAACAAAACTTTGCATTTTTTCAGACAAGTTACCGTATGAAACAAAGCATTGAATTGGATGTTGAGTACAAGCTCTTACCCCTTTTCTTAATGCAATAGGCCAACCTAGTTCTTCAGGATTTAATCCCGAATTGGATTCATGGTCGTTCCTTTGAATGGGAGAGATAGTACTACCAGTGCTTGCTTCATTTCTAATTTGTAGCCTGGACTCTTCCTCTTGTTGTGATTCAGTATCCAACCCTGAATTATTGTCAACATGTGCTTGTTGTTCATTAGGTGTAGATTCAGATTGGATTGGGTTATGCTCAGATTCTCGTTGGATAGAACTAGATTGGTTTATTGAAGCAAATGGGTCAATGGTGACTTTATGGTCAGGTTTAGATGGTGGTGATGAGTCTGTGGATTTGTTTTCTTCCTGGATTAGCCATTTGATATCAATATACTCCCCCTGAATGGGTAATTTAGGATAATATGCTTCTTCTTCCAAGAATACAGTATCTCGAGAAATAATAAGCTTCTTGGAAGTAGGACAGTAGCATTTATACCCTTTTTGAGTAGAGGAGTATCCAAGGAATATACATTTATCGGCTCGAGCAGCAAATTTATTGCCATCATTTTTGTGGACAAAGACAACACAACCAAATACTTTTGGAGGTAATGTATTAATGAGTGGGCAATTTGGAAAGTGTTCAAGGAGTTTTTGAATCGGTGTGTTGTACTTAAGGATTCTGGATGGCATACGATTAATGAGATACGCTGCAGTGAGTACAGCATCACCCCAAAAAATGGTGGGAACATTTCGTTCCATCAATAAGGTTCGGGTTACTTCCAATAAATGACGATTCTTTCTTTCGGCCACTCCATTTTGTTGAGGGGTATATGGGCATGAAGTTTGGTGACAAATTCCTTGTTGATCAAGAAATTCGTTAAAGGTGTTGCTCAAATATTCTTTGGCATTATCACTTCGTAGTACCTTAATGGATGTGTTAAACTGTGTGCGTACAAAGGTATAGAAGTTCTGAAATACTTGGGCTATTTCAGATTTGTCTTTCATTAAATATACCCAAGTAGTTCTAGTGTGATCATCTATGAAAGTGACAAACCACCTTGCTTTGGTAAGAGTTTTTACTCGTGCAGGACCCCAAATGTCACTATGGATTAATGTGAAAGGTGAGGAGGGTGTATAGGGCTGTCTAGGATATGAGGTTCTAGTTTGTTTGGCAAACTGACAAGTTTCACAATGAAAAGGAGTGGAATTTTTATTAAATAAAGTGGGAAATACATGTTTCATGTACTCAAAACTAGGGTGACCTGACCGACAGTGCCATAACAATACATCATGATTTTTAGTGTTGGAGCTAACCAGTGCTTTTCTTGCTTTCCTTCCATTTTGCGAGCTGGATCCTTCAAGGTAGTATAGTCCATCCCATTCTCTAGAAGTCCCAATCGTCCTCCTCGATTTTAAATCCTGAAAGATACAAAGATCACTCTTGAAAATTATTTTACATGTTTGTCCTTTAGTAAGCTGACTTACAGATATTAGATTACAGGTGAGTGCAGGTACAAACAAAACATTTTTTAGTTCCAAGTCATCAGATAATATGACTGTTCCTATCCCTTCGACCCTTGTGAAAACACCGTTAGCAACTTTTACTTTAAGGTGTTCATGACAGAGTTTCAGGTTGTGAATTAAAGATTTGTTACCCGTCATATGGTCAGTGGCTCCTGAGTCAACAATCCAAGTATCTGTACTAGTCATCACCATGTTAAGAGCTATAACAGAATTACCTGATTGAGCCAGATTCACACTAGGAACAGTATTGGACTTGTTCTGCTTGTTCAGGATCTGACGAAACATCTGTATTTCTTCTTGACTCAGGAAATCAATATCTCCTGCTTTCTGCTCAGTTGTAGTGATATTAGAAGAGGAGTATTGTTTGGTAGTTGATGGCTTGCCGTGCAGCTTCCAACATTCTTCTTTGATATGCCCCTTTTTCTTACAGTAAGCACACCATTTGCTATTTCTTCGTTCGTCTTTTTGTCCTCTTATAACAAGAGCTGAACTTTCACTTGTGTTAGGGCTGCTGCTGCTTTGAGTTAGGAGTTTTCGACTCTCCTCAAACTGCACATGATTGACAACCTCGCGAAGAGAAGGCATGGGTTTTAATCCCATAATTCGGCCTCTTATTTCCTCAAATGAATCATTGAGTCCAAGAAGAAAATCATAGACTCTTCCTTCTTCTGTTAGTTTTCTATGTAACTTGGCATCTTTGACTGTATCCCATGGATGTACATCGTAGAGATCTTGTTGTTGCCAGAGTTTCATCAAGGCATTATAGTATTCTGTAACTGTTAAGTTGCCTTGTCTCAGATCTCGAAGTCGTCGTTTTAGATGAAGCAGTGCAGCAGTGTTGTCAAGGGAAGAGTAAGTTTCTCTTGTTGCATCCCAGATTTCCTTTGCTGTATCTGCCAGGAGATAACTTTCACTAATGTCATCAGTCATAGAATTACACAACCAAGTCATAACTTGATTGTTTTCAGCAAACCATGTGTCAAAACTTGGATCATTTGCATCAGGTTGTACTGCTGCTCCATTTATGTATTTCTCCTTTCTCTTTCCACGGATGTATCTTAGCACAGTTTGGGACCACTGGAGATAATTTTGCCCATTGAACCTGTGACTAATGGCCATAATCTGATTATCTGGTGGATCTGGAGTTGTCACCATATTACCAGTAACAGAAGTATTGGAAGGTGAAGAAGAGCTTTGAGTTTGTGGATTTGTACCAGTCATCAATGCCATTGGATTGGCCCTTGTAGTGACTGGATTTCTAGGAATAGAGCCAAAAATAGGAGGAAACTCATAGGGATCCATATTCTGAGGAAAAAGGTCGTCGGAAAGTACTGTAGAGGAGGCGCGTGCAGCTCACGCGCCGGCAGATGTGGTGGCGCGTGATGTTCACGCGCAGAGGGCTGTGATGGTGCGTGAAATTCACGCGCCGTTCAGATCACCGTCGGACTTCTGGGTTTCGCCGGTCGGAGGTTTCCGATCATCCCTGGAGTGGCGGTGTGTGTAAACGCGCCCTTGGTTGACCGGACATGATCTTCAGCGGCTGCCTCTGTTTTTGCGTCAGCCGTTCAGATCACCGTCGATCCTCAAGTCTGTTGCCACCGTGATGTGTTTCTACCATAGCTCTGATACCATATTGGCTATTAGAGCCTTCATTTTATTGATATGTTAAACTGAACTGAATACAACAATATATATAACAAAACAGAGAGGAGAAAACGCTGAACTTGGACGGTGAGATTGGAAGACTAAGTGGGAGTGGTTGGTGGTACTGGTCAGCAATATCATGCTGACTGTGGAAATACACACCCACTCCACCGAAGACATTTTTGACTTTCAACATGTTGGAAGTACTTTAGAATTATAAAATCAAAATCTCTGATGTTTGTATCTTGGGTGCTATGTTTTCTGGTGTTGAATAATTTGGGAAAATGAAAAATCTGCATTTGTTCTTTCAGTTTGGCACTGGGGCTTTTATTTTGGTAGGAAGTAGGAGTTTAAGTTTATTAACACGAAATGCATATTCTTAGACATAGAACTTCATTTTGATTAAGTGAATCCTTTACCATGGCCTTACAATTGAAAGTTAATTGCTGGGGCCCTGCCAAGTAGCTTTGTTTAGCTAGCAGAATTCAGTCATTGATAATTTAATTAAATGGATTAGTATCATGGTAGAAGGCGGGCCTTGGCGCAACTGGTGGGTGCGCTGGCTTTCCGCCCCCAGGTCCAATGTTCGAGCCCTGGAAACAGCCTCTTGGCAATATGTCAGGATAAGGCTGCGTACATATAGGGTCTCCTTCCCCTGAGCCCGCATTGTGCGGGAGCCGCTTGGCACTGGGGTCCGCCTTTGGATTAGTATCATGGTAGCTTGATGTTGTCCGTGCAAATATAATGGTGTGGTAATAGATGATGGTCTTCTTAGATGACGCCAAAAAGTGCTGCAAGTTATTTCTATTTTAAAATAGGCCGAAGCAAAATCATAAATTTGGATTTGGAAACCAAATGGTTCAAGTATATCTTTGCATTCATCAAAGTTTAACAGAGATTGTATTTTTATGTGCAATATGTAAACAGACAAACATAAACTGGACAAACTTTTGCCCCCAGTCTGACAAATTATGGTGCTCAGCCATACAGAAGGAAGCACGGTTGAATCTTTTCATGTTTCTGACTTTGGAGCCTTTGATCAATCAGTTAGATATCGTTTAGATGATGCTGTTAACTTGACTGGAGGTAAGTGTTCCTGTAATCCAACTAAGACAAGTTCATGCTTTAAAAACATGATATCTTGTTTTTATTTCCTGTCATACTAGTTCTGACTCATAGTCTGCGTAGGACCTATTTATATGCTTAGCTGTGTGTTTTAATAATAGAGTATGTTTTGATATGTTTGGACCAATTTATATGTGTGGACCTAATGGTTTCTGTATGCAATCTGTCAGTGCATAACTACACATTAGCCACTATATGCCAGTTAAAGATAACATTAATAAATGCCGTTGTATTTTAGCACCAGAAGATGAAGAAAATATGACACTGATGAAACCTAAGTGGTAAGAGATGTTCAGTTCTGCCTGTGGAGGGTTTTGATTGGCAAGGAAGTCAAGTAAAGTGTAAGAGATAATCTATTATAGGATAGCCAATTGGCGGAGACCTTGACTAATGACAATATAGGGTGCTTAGTCCCATTTAATTAATGAGTTGCTTTGTGGGAAATTTATGTGGTTGATTGGTTCTTCCACTTCTATAGTTAGCTTTTGTGCAACAGTTCTCGACCCCTCTCCGGTGGTCAACTGCCCATCATTCAGCATCATACACACACATTACATCTTGTTAGTTTAAGATCTATGTGTGCTGGTGCATAACTTTTTTTTGGTCAGATGCTGGTGCTTATATAATTTGATGGATTTCTTTTCTTTTCTTTTCTTTTTTTCTTTTTTCTTTTTTTATTTTTTTTTTTGGTATCATCGTTGAAAAGTTTAAGATTTGTTTTCCACTTCCGCCCTTCTATAATGGTTTTATCTGATACATTTTTCAGACCAAGTTTATCACTCACTCAAAGTAAGTAGCCAAACAAATTCTCTTGGTTCCACTCCTGTTGGTAATTTTGATAAGGTGAGTTTCTAGTTCTTTTCATCTAATAAACTATCATCTTTGGTAAATAGGATGATTATTTAAAGGCTTCATTTTTTTAATTTTGCATGAATTATTCCTTGCTTGGTTTATGCTTTTCTTTCTCTCTATGCAGTTTCCAACTTCACTTGATATAAACAAATTCACTAAGCAATCAGAGCCCCAAGTGCCGCAGTTGCAAAAGGTCCAACCGTCAAATTTGGTAACCATATCAGTTGGTAATACAGAAAACCAAGTGTCTGCCATGGCTGATGTCAGTCCAAGGACGGATATTTCTACAGATGCTGATACTGATGAAAAGAATGGGCAGGTGATGTTTTGAGACCTTTCTGGATATGCTGTCTCCCTTTTCTATTTTTTGGACAATCCTCTCTTACATCAATATCCCCTATCTGCACGCTAATAATTTATAAACATGTATTGATTGTGCTAATGATCAAGAATTAGAGTATTGTTATTGATCTAAATCTAATATCATACAAATTTAACATGAGTAGAAGCCCTTCTTTTTTTGGTGTCTGTTCATTAGAAAGCAGAACTGCAGAAGTTATGTTGTTTGAAAATAAAATACATGACAGTTGGACATTGCATGAATGCCATCTGTGCAGTTTGATAGAAGTCTGTCCAATGCTGCTGTTGCTTCTGATTCCAGTGACAGATCAAAGGATAAGTTAGATCAAAAGGTTTTTTTGTTTTTTGTTTTATTTATTTTTTGGTCACATGGATACCTAAGGTTTTAATGGCAAATATTATATCATGGTTTTTTTTTTTTGGTTAAATTTTTGCAGACTCTCCGCAGGCTTGCTCAGAATCGGGAGGCTGCAAGAAAAAGCAGGTTGAGAAAAAAGGTAGAAAATATATATTTACTATAGTTTTTGTTTTCTTTTTTTCTTTTATTGGCATGCATCTTCTAATTTTTCACCAAACAATATATTTATCGAAGAAATCATTTTGTTAAAATCTTATACAGTACAATGCTGAGTTACTGACCACTGTCCACTGACATGAGATTTAGGTGATCTTGAGGTAGATATAATTTGATGACTCTAATGCTATGAAGGGGAAATTCATTTTAATTGTGACCGATGAAAATTGGTTTATTTCAGAATTTGAATACTTTCTCCTACTCTTGTTTTGGTTTGGAGACAAGAATGAGATGGACAAACTTGGAATGGCATAAGGGCATTTTAGTAGTTGCATGTATCTTGTTTAAATGCTTTGGGCTTGTATATAAATACGTCTAACCCAATCACTGATTATTTTTTCTCAAGTTCTCTTTTCCTTTCCAAGAGTATAACTTAATTCTCTTGGATTTATGATTTATTTCTAAGTTAGTTTCCTTGAGAGATTGCATGTGCTGAAGTTAAAGAGCTGATCTATCAAATGTGTGGCTGCTTGGGGTCATCAAGGCAATGACATCACCTTTATGGATTTTCCTTTTGTTAGAGTGACGCTGGTTTTTAGGTCCTCATGTATGTGACAACCTTATCTGCGCATATATCTACTCCCTCCTCAGAGGGACTATTCTGTGTTCAGGATTTTCAATCTGGGATGACTACTGCATCATAGTTGGGACATTGCAGTTCTTCTCTGGAATGATTTATTTGCTTACTTTTAGTGGCTTCAATTTATGATTGCTAATATTAGTAAACTCGCCCCCAACACCCTTCTCCTATCTAATTGTCTATCCAAAATGAAGTGCTTCTTCAATAAACTTGAGTGGTAAGCTAGCTCTGCTATATTTATATTCCTTGACTTCTGGTAGTTGCAACTTGCAAGAACTAGTTTCCACTTGGCAATTTGACTTCAAACCTTGATGTCACATGATCATATTCATATTCGTGTGTTTTTTTCCCATAAGGCCTATGTCCAGCAGTTAGAAAGTAGTCGGTTGAAGTTGACCCAACTAGAGCAAGAGCTTCAGCGAGCTAGACAGCAGGTGTAGTTTAATTATTCCTTGCTGTTGAATTACCTAAATTCTCAATAGACTTCCCTTTGCATTCTTAATCTCTCTCTCTCTCGGTTTTATTCCTTCTCCCCTCCTCTCTTAATTGTTGGCCTTGTTTCTTTCCCATATATATATATATATATTTCAAACCTAATCTCTGTTCATTATCTGGTAGGGAATCTTCATATCAAGCTCAGGCGACCAGGCACATTCAATGGGTGGAAATGGTATCATCCTGCTTTCTTCAACATATTTTATCATGTTTGATGTGAAAATATTTATTAAGAAATAGTAGCATGTTTTGTTTGTTTGAAGAGGTAACCTATAGTTTTAAATACATTCTTTTATAGGGGCGATGGCATTTGATGTAGAATATTCTAGGTGGCTAGAAGAGCAGAATCGACAAATTAATGAGCTAAGAGCTGCTGTAAACTCCCATGCAAGTGATACAGAACTTCGCATGATTATTGATGGTATATTGGCACATTATGACGAGATTTTTAAGCTGAAGGGCTCTGCTGCTAAGAATGATGTTTTCCATTTGTTGTCTGGCATGTGGAAAACACCTGCTGAGAGATGTTTTCTATGGCTTGGTGGTTTTCGGTCATCCGAACTCCTCAAGGTGAGCTTATTCTGATTGTACATCATATGGTTTTCTGAAAGATATAAAGGTTTTCTTGATCAGTAGTTTAACCTAGTAAAAAAAATAGAGCTCTCTTTTAGGTTTTTCGGATCATCACAAGGTTGAAGCAAGTTGCAACCTACAAAGGTTAATATGTGCTCATTATAATTTTGGCATTGAAATTTTATCGTAAATTATACTCTTCTCCCTGCTTGTACTCTATTCTTGTTTTTCCTTTCAATAAGCCCATTTAAAATCTAAAACCATTCTCAGGTCGAGTCTATTATTTGGACAGAACCATCCTGCACAGAATCATTGATTACTCACTTACACAAGGCTTACATGGGTGGGTATTTGTACAAATAGGGTATTAAATGCTAACTCCTAACTGCCAACTAACTCCATTAATTACATCTATATTTCCTAACACTCCCCCTCAAGTTGGAGCGTAGATGTTAATCAATCCCAACTTGTTACAAAGATAGTCAACACGAGTCCCGTTTAAGGCTTTAGTCAGAAGATCTCCCAATTTGTCACTAGACCACATATACCCTGTAGAAATAAAATTCTCCTTGATCTTATCGCGTACAAAGTGACAGTCGACCTCAATGTGTTTTGTACGTTAATGAAACACAGAATTAGAAGCTATGTGTAGAGCAACTTTATTATCACACCACGGGTTTGCGGGCAATGACGTGACAATACCAACTTCCTTCATTAATTGGTGAATCTACAAAATTTCTTGCATAGACTGAGAAACTACATCCTTCTTCTTGCTCATCCAGGACACTAAATTTTCACCCACAAACACACAATGTCATTTGGTGGATCTCCTAATAGCCTTTGACCCCGCATGATCTGCATCATAAAAGCATTCAATCTTTATGCGACCATGATTCGTATAGAGTATACCTCGACTAGGTGAGTCCTTCAAATAATGTAAGACATGCTCCAAAGCTTCCCACTGTGCAATAGTTGGCTTTGTCATAAATTGGCTAAGTACACTAATTGGAAAGGTTACATTAGAGCGAGTCACCGTGAGATAGTTCAATTTCCCAATCAGTCTATGGTATCTCTCAGGATACGCAAATGGCTTAATTTTCTTTGGATCAACCCTTTTCCTCATATCCTCAGGTAGCTTGTCATAGGGTATGTTGTCATCAATGTCCAAAAAAGGATTAGGAATCATGGGAAAGCTACTTGTGTTGTTCCAAGTTTCCCGGTTTCTTTTAACAGATCAAGAACATATTTCCTTTGTGTCAAGAGAATGCCTTTCTTGCTTCTTATGACCTCGATCCCAAGAAAGTACTTTAATGGACCCAAATCCTTCATTTGGAAATGAGAATTAAGAAAAGCTTTGAGTGATGAGATTCCTGAAGTATTGCTACCTGTAATAATAATGTCATCAACATATACTACTAAGAGAATCGTGCCTGTATCCGTTCGCTGATAAAACACAAAATGATCACTCTTACTCTGATTCAGACCAAACTTCTTTACCACAGAGCTAAACCTGTTAAACCAAGCACGAGGGCTTTGCTTCAAACCATATAAAGACTTTTGGAGGTGATGTACCATCCTACGCTCCCTCTGAGCAACAAAACCAGGTGGTTGCTCCATGTAAACATCTTCAAGAAGATCACCATTCAAGAAAGCATTTTTAATATCCAACTGATGAAGATCCCAACCATAAGTGGCTGCCATAGAAATGTAGAGGCGAACAGAGGACAGTTTTGCCACAGGGGAGAAGGTTTCCGAATAGTCAACACCATAAGTCTGAGCATATCCCTTGGCAACTAGGCGAGCTTTCAAACGCTCTAGAGTGCCATCAGCTTTTGTTTTAATTGTGAACACCCACTTGCACCCAATAACCTTCTTTTCAGGAGGTAAATCAACGAGAGTCCAGGTACCGGCCTTATCAAGGGCCATCATTTCTTCTTCCATTGTAGCACTCCAACTGGGATGGGTTAAGGCTTGGTGGAGAGTAGTGGGAATAATGATAGAATCTAAGGATGCTATAAAAAACCAGGATGGAGGAGCAGGTGGTTATAGGAAACAAAAGAAGAAATAGGGTAGGTACAAGTAAGTTTACCTTTACGTAAGGCAATTGGCAAATCATTAGTAGTAGTAGGAGTATCATGACTGTTAGGAGTATTAAGCATTGTTTCTGGTTCAGAGGCAAGATCGGGGTGAATTGATTCTAGATCAAACACTGAAGCGGGCACTGGTAGGCCATGAACATGATTGACTACATTATTTTCTCTAGAATGTTTCCAATAAACATGATGGATAGGTGGTTTATCAGGTGCCGGAACAAACACTTGCATTGGTGGCAACTGAACCTCAAAGACCAATATATCATTAAGACCTTCAGCTATGTCAGGTGATGTAGATGGAGTAGAGACAGGGAAGAATGGAGTCGACTCATGAAAAGTGACATCTGTAGACACAAGATAATGACGGAGAGTAGGAGAATAGCACCAATAACCCTTCTGAACTCTAAAATACACAAGAATGACACACTTAAGAGACTTGAGATCAAATTTTGTAACAGTGGGACGAACATCTCGAACGAAACATACATAACCAAATATTTTTGGATCAATAGGAAACAAGGGGTTGGAAGGAAACAAAGTTGTGTATGGAATGTCACCACTAAGGAGAGAAGAGGGCATACAATTAATAAGAAAACACGCAATAGACACAGCATCAGCCCAAAAAGGTTTGGGAACGTTCATTTGAAACATTAGAGCCTGAGCGACTTCTAATAAGTGTCGGTTCTTACGTTCTGCAACACCATTTTGAGCTGGTGTATCTGCACAGGAGGATTGATGAAGCATGCCATGTTGCAACATATAGTTTTGAAATTGGGCAAAGAAATATTCTTTAGCATTGTCACTTAAGGTTTTTATAGATACACTAAACTGAGTTTGAATTTCAGCATAAAAGTTGCAAAAATGAGAGAACAACTCAGAATGATTTTTCATTAAATAGAGCCAGATTGTACGAGAAAAATCATCAACAAAAGTAACAAAGTACTTAAAACCAGGTTTTGACTTGATAGGACTAGACCCCAAACATTAGAATGGACTAAATCAAAGGGAGATGTAGCCCGTTTATTGACTCGAGGTGCCAAGTGAACACGATGATGTTTAGCAAAATGACATGACTCGGTCTAATGACGACAAATTATGGAATTTAGGATACATCCTCTTTAAAGAGGATAAAGACGTGTGACCTAAACAACAATGAACGTCAAAAGGGGAGACAAACCACCAGAGCAAGCAACAAAACGCGATAATTGATCATCAAGGAAGTAACGGCCCCCAGATTCATAGCCCTTACCAATAACTTGCTTCGTTGTGAGATCCTGAATCAAATAATGGTCAGGAAAGAGTGTGATAAAAAATTTAATTTTCGAGTAAGCTTACTAGGAGAAAAAAGATTAAATGCAAGATCAGGGACATTAAGGATAAGGGATAAGGGAATAGACGGAGTAGGCTTGATAGTGCCAGATCCAAGAACATGAGAATAAGAACCATTGACAATGGTTATACTAGAGGGATTGGCATAAGGCGCATACGAGGAGAACAAATGATGGTTACATGTCATATGATTAGTGACATCAGAATCGATGATCCATTTTGAGGAAGAAGTGGCAAGACTAAAAGTAATGATACCTGTAACAAGAGCACTTGAAGGACAAGGCTTAGATTCAGCCATCGATACTTACCAGAAGCAAGTTGAGCTCCACAACAAACAGTAAAAACAGTTTCTTAAGAAACCAAACAACAAGATGTACCGAACAGCAAACAATGAAGTATGCAACCACAACAAACTCTCCAAGCAATAATAGGAGAACCACACAAGATCACCAGCCACTGAGATTACAACGAAATAGTACTAAAAAATCCCAGAAATCAACTAAAAAAGTGCAAGTCAAAGCCACACACTCAATTACCAAAATAGGTCCAAACAAAAGGAACCACTACAAATCATAAACTTCAGCAACAATCTGAAATATCCCAAACGAAGGCTTCAAGATCCTCCAACCACAACAGCAAATGTCACACTAGTGACCAAATAGAGGTTTTTTCAAACAGAAAGGTTTTCCAATGAGAAACTATGCATCAGCAGCTGCAGGAATCAGAGAAAAAACTGGGCAACTGGGAGTGCGAATCAGTTTCTGTGGACAGGTGCAGAATTTCCAAAGGACTCAACTATTTCATGCCCAAATTTTATTCCAGCAATAGTCAGTACACGCAAGAACAATATGTTGATGTTCTCATTCAGCAATATTTTCAGCAAATCAGTGACGGATGAACAGCAAATGATGAATAGTAAAAGCACCGGATGAACAGTAAAACGATGAATAGCAACAGACCAGATGAACAGTACAGTGCGGATTAACAGTAAAAATGATGAACAGCAACAGCCCGGATAAACAGTAAACAGCGCTTAATGAACAGAAAAAATGATGAATAGTAACAGCGATGAACAGCAAAACGATGTACAGGGACAGCCCTGATGAACAACAAGAAAAGAACAGCAACAGCGCCGGATGAACAGTGAAAGCCGCCGGATGAACAGTTTCAGAGAGACCCAGGTGCTCTGATACCATGTTATTGCACTCACAGAATCATTGATTACTCACACAAGGCTTACATGAGTGGGTATTTATACAAAGAGGGTATTAAATGCTAACTCCTAACTACCAATTAACCCTATTAATTACATCTATATTTCCTAACACATCCAATAAGATTAGACCCAGTTCAGAAATAATAGCTCAGCTATTTTTATGTTGTTTAGCAGCTAATTTCCTTTAATGTTAGTTTTCTGTGATTCTTGGTGACCATTGACTGTGTCCTTAATGGAATGGTTTTAATTATTGGATATATTGATTTTCACAAGAATTTGGACACAATCTTTTGGAAATATGTGGTTCTTCGGTGTTTGTGTTTGGCACTGAGTTCCTGTGCTTAAAAGGAGTATCGTTGCCCCTGCATTTTTATGGGATGGATTGTGTTTATTTCTTTCTGTGGATGCTCTATGCATGCTTGTCTCATAGGGGGTTACGCGGTTATCACAGTAGTTGCGAAGACGTCATTATTTTCCCAAGATCTTGATCATTATGTAATTTCCTTAACTTTGACTCGAGGGTGATGATTTTGATTTCAGCTTTTGGTGAATCAACTGGAACCTCTTACCGAGCAGCAGTTGGTCGGTATTACAAACTTGCAGCAATCATCTCAACAGGCTGAAGATGCCTTATCACAGGGCATGGAAGCATTGCAGCAGTCTTTAGCTGAAACACTGTCCAGTGGATCCCTTGGTTCATCTGGTTCATCAGGGAATGTGGCAAATTACATGGGCCAAATGGCTATGGCCATGGGTAAACTAGGAACCCTTGAGGGCTTTATTCGACAGGTAAGTTTTACTTACCGGGCATCTGTATTTGCACAGTTCAGTATCTTTTTCTTAAGTGGTTTCTAAGTTTTAGTCAAACCATACCTTTGTAATAGAATCTGTTGAATTTGACTAAATCAATGAGAATAACCCTGGTGCAATTTTTAGGTGTTTGTTATCAAGTCTTTTTTCATGGTATTATGAAACATGAAAATACCTTTTTAAGGAATAATGATGTGGTATTGAGTTGTAAAAAATTGTTGACTGGTCATAGTTTTGTTAGAGAACCTAATTAATTGCTAAAGGTAAATGTAAATGCTATCTTTCTCTAGGAGATTTATTTTGGATGGCGAGCACTGGCTGGGGAATTATATTTCGATTTGTTTTTATTTTATGACCCTATTTGACATCAATAGTGGCAGCTTAATGTTTCCATCTGTGTTTTCTTTGGCACGCTGAAGATTAAATTAGACCTCTTGCAACATATTACTTGGTGTTATTGGTTGTCAAGATCTTGTACAATTTATGGACAGCAACACTATAGTGAGAGAACGTAGCAGCTCGCTTTCTTTATTTTTTCTCACTCAATCGTTTCTGTTCTCTCTGTGAACCCCACAACTTTACCATTGTTGAGATTGAAGGATCACATTGAAGCATAAGACAAAATATTAATATTATTGATCCCTAAGATGAAAGAGAGTACAAGGAAGCTTTTGTATAGGCAGGAATAAACTAAAACCTACAATTTATCATAATTTAATATAATCAAATCATAATATTTTAAAGATATATTCCTAAAATATAATATTCATATTCAATCCTAATAAATACTAAATGATATCCCTAATAATAATAATTAATTAATATTTCTACACTTCATATTCTCAACAACCATAAACTCCAGAGCTCCAGATTCTTGCCCTTCACCTGTAGACTACATATAATAGCTTGCTTCTTGTTTTCTTCTGAACTTGTTACAATGTAGCCTCAAATTTGTTGCTTTTCTCACTATTATAGAAATGTGCTCGCCAGCCTCTTTTTTATGTTATTCAACTTTTACCCATTTTTCCTCCGCCCGCTCTCTAATGAGTGAATTATCTAGCATTTTGAAGAGGCTCAACTAATCTACCAATATTAGCCTGTAACAGAGGAATTATATAGCCATGACATTAATGACAGTTTCTGATCATCCTATCATCTCTTTTTGTTTGTAGCACCTTCTATCTTCTTTCTTACTATCATAGAGATAGTACTACTTCTGGTCCTTAAAATAAGAGCTCGTCCATAGTGTATTAAGGGCTGGAGGTAGTATAAAACATTGAATTTAACCTACAAATGGCAAAAAGGCTTATTTGAAAGCGAATGTTGGAGTTGGTGTATTCAGGTGATTGAAAGATGATTAAGAGACCATATTGAAGTGCGCACCATCTTTCAGAGAGTTAATTCACTCTGAATAAGAAGCAACCATTACATCTTATGACAGATAATTGACACTAGAAAATGCTTCATAGAAATATTTCTTTGTACTCTTGACTTTTTTTCTATGGTGATTGTGTCAGGCTGACAATCTGAGGCAGCAAACACTACAACAAATGCACCGAATACTGACAACTCGTCAGTCGGCTCGTGCGTTGCTTGCTATACATGATTATTTCTCTCGGCTGCGTGCTCTAAGTTCCCTCTGGCTGGCTCGGCCGAGAGATTGATGGGGTGGCAAACAGACTATCCTAGTTGGTTTTCATGGATGAGGCAGCCCCAACCAAAATACTTCATCATCATCATCATAGGCTTCTTACTGTTACTAGATTTCTGTGTTACTTTCTCAGTGTATTAATTACTAATGGTGGTTGTGATCATAGTTTTAACACCTACAGGTTTTTCTTGTGTTGTCTGTGTTTAACTTATGTTTATGTTTCAGAAAATCACATTGTCTAGAAACGATATTAAATATTGATAACAAGTAGTATGTTTGTAGATGAAGGCTTCTTTTTTATCCTGTATAAAAATGCTGGAGCATTTTGTTTGGGATTTTAATAGCAAACATCTATTATGATAAATTGGATGTTCTATCTTTATATTATATTTTGATATAAGTTGCATCTTAAAATTAAAACGATTGACAATTTAGCCAAAAGAAATGGAAGAGCAAGAATAAATGATGGCAATTCCATCGTTTTCACTTCTTTGGAGATGAGGGTAGGAGTTTGACTAAAATGTATTAATAATGGGTTATGGGTTTGTGGGGGAACAATTTTATAATAAATATTCGAATGCACATGAATATCGATTATATATTTATGTGACCAAAGGTTGAAAGTTAATCTGTTTGAAATAGCGATTGCAGTTTTTAAAAATAATTTTTCAGTTGAAATTTACAGTATATGAGGTAAGTATGTGAGAAAAATATTGTCTCGACTTACGTGTATGTTTGAGATCACTTTTGTGATCCCTAAAGATATTTGTTCACGTAAGTCGATATAAAACTCCTCTTACATACTTTTACCTTATATACCATAAATCATGATTGAAAAACTAATTTTAAAAACTTTAATCGTTATTCCAAATAAATACAAGTTACCAAACATACTAGTTGTAGCTCTAAAAGGGCAATAAGAGCATTAAAAGTGGGGTAGCAATACTAGGAGAGACAAGGACGTTCAAATGAATATATGGTTAAAAAAGAAAAAGATAATATTCAAAATGATAATATCAAAAGTAAAATAGGTGTGACACTCATTTAAAAAAAAAGACTGAAAATCAATTGAGACAATTTAAATATATATAAAGAAGGCCGTTGGATTCGCTAATAAGAAAGATATATTAGATAGCACGCAACCCTATATAAAGGGACAGAAGAAGGCTAAAAAGAACACTGGCTCTAATGAATTGAATAGGGCTTTTTCGCAAACGAACTATAAGAAGTTGGTTATTGATAAACGTAATAGCATCGTGTGATCTATCTAACTGACTCAATCTAATGAGATAAAGCCAGATGTCGTACACTTCACTATCCATTTGGATTAGTAGCGGAAAATTTTCCACTTCATGAGAAATATGTGAAAATAGTTTCTCTTTTACCACAGTCGTATATAACGCCTGCATCTCTAGGACTGAGTAACCAACAACCAGCACAGATATCTCAATCCCCATGTGTACGTGAGTCTGCAAAACTTCTTTTCTTCTGAATCAATCATTCAGGTCATTAAGACATATACTATGAGCGATCTTCCATTAAACCACAAGATTTCTTTCTTACCTTTTTCCCCTTCTGTTTTCAGTAAACTAAAATACAGGCCCTGTACTATGTAAGGAATCTTAAAAGAACTGCGCTGTTTATAAGTTATATATGATTTACAAATAATATGACCAACAGTAAGAATACATGCAAATGTGACACCACCATGCATGTCCCATGAAAAACTAGTAGCCCCTTGGCCCTTGTTGTATACTATAATTACTGGAAAGTCAAAAATCACTACCCTTTTATTATTTTACATATTAAGCCAATACACTCCAATAAGAAACAATTTCTACCTTCTGAAATGATGGTAGAAACATGTGTACTAGCAATAATAAAACAGTCAACAAAACAACAGTTGAATCTGAAACAAAGTCACATCATCCAAATATTTCTATCCAACAGCCGCACAAAACAGTTTCAGATAATTCTTTATTTGAGCAAACGGAAGACACCACACCAAACTTCAAAAGTAATTGCTCTTGTAGAAATTTTTCAAAAAAGGAGAGATTCCCTGGTCTTTTGTGCCCAACTCCTGCACAAGCCCTTGTTTACCTACCACATACCGACCAATGATATGATGCCTCTGCTTTGCATGATCCACAATGTCCTTCAACTCCTCCATTGCCTTGAAGAGCATCATGTCAATCACCTGAATGTCAACAATTATCAGCAATAATGGCAAGGGGGAAAAATCCTGTTCCATGGCTAAATTTCTCATGTCTTTACCAAAGCATTATATTAATTTAAATTCAAGGTCTTTCAATTGTCACTGGCCTTGATGCACAAATTCTATGATTTAAGAGCCACGTTTGAAAGAATAATATACATGCAAAAGTTCAAAACATTGCTTCTTATACATACCATGTGAAAATAGAATCAATCATGAATTATCCATCTTTAAATTTTTCCATTGGAAGGGATCTAAGTGAATAAAGAAGGGACCAGATAAGTTTTCAAAAAAACACAAGGTAGTAACTTGGAAGCTCTGGTAAGTTAGTTAAGACAAACAAATAACTACAAAAGAAATCATCATCGGAGAGACAATAAGCCCAACCTCGCAACATGCTTAAATTGGAAATTTTGTCAAGTGTACAGAACAGTGTATCACATTTTAGCATCACACATCGGAGGTTTCAATTTTCTAATATGATTTATTGTAGATTCCAATAAGTTCAGTTAATTTAAGCTGTCTCAGGATTATATTTCCAAAAATACCCAAAATTTCTAAAATTAAAAGTGCTTGATTAGTTTGAGCAAATCATAGAATCTCGAACCTACTACAAACACGCAACTCACTTTCGAAGCGCATGAATCTTTTTTTTTTCCCTCATCTTTAGCTAAACCTAAGTTTATTTGAAAATGAAACTACTCAGTAACCTTGTTATGTCCATTTCCGACCATGGACCTTGGAAAAATGAAAAGGATGAGAAGCCCCTAGACAGGTAATGTATACTAGAACCCGCTTAAGGAGCTGAACAGTGACAAGTGATCAAGGAAACATAGCATACACCAAATATGAACAAAACCAAATTTCAAAAATGTACAGCCATAAAAATGTCAGAAAAAGAGAAAAGAAGGGATAGAAATGCCTTTAGTAAACCTAAAAAAATGCACCACTAGATTGAAGCATTAAGGTATAAGAGAACAATTCAAGAAACAGAAAGATGTTCTCTCATAGTTTATATGTTATATTGAAATTTATTGGGATATTTACTCCATGGGAGTCACTGTGAGAAGCTCTTCTGTGAGCATTATGTTAGAGAGTATTGCAAAGTTCTAGTAAGAAAAACTTTGATGCAAGTTTTTTTGGGTTCTTGGGAAGAAAAGCCTAGTCATTGGGTTCTAAAACATGTAAAGCTTTTCTTCATGCATGTTATGTATATATTGGTGTAGCCTCCCATTTGCTAGGCTCAGGCAGAAAAACCTAGTAGTCGTGCCAGTAAAAGTTGAGATTGCTATCCTTGGTAAATCTGCAAAAATAGGTACGGCCTTTCTTCCATAAGAAGGTTTCTAGGTTCTTGGGCGTTGTTATTATAGATTATATATTGAAATTATTTATGTGCTTTCACCTAACAGCTTAAGCTCTGAATAAAATGTTTCTTGACGCAATATCAAAGCCTCAATGACAAAATAGCCAAAAGTCTGATCCTTACCTCACTCCATTCCTCTTAATTAAAATTAAGTTTCATCACAAGGCATAATGAGGCATTGCCTTATCTAAACTTCGAGTTAATTGGGCTTTTGTGTGAAGATGCATCCTAGAAATTATGATAAAACAATGGCCCTTCACTTTCGAGCTTAAGCTTTGAGTTGAAATGGGCTTTTAACATTGTGAATTGTCTAAAAGGAGAGAGCGTTTTCTAGCCTCTTGAATCCCGTCTTATCCTACTACCCCAACGCTTCACTTGAAAAAAAAAAAAAATTGTTTTTGAGGAGCATTAAATACATCTCATTCTCTGGCGATTTACAAAATTCCAACATTGATATGGAAGTTCATTAATGGCTTTCGCAAAGCATTTATGAGTTTATAACATTTACATTTACTCATTTGATCTTGCTTATGCAGGTCTGAAGGCATTTCTTGATCAGAACTTTTCAAATTCCAATGTTTTAGCCCAATTGTAGGTTTAGCAAACAAATCCTTTTCTCTCCCAAATAAGACTGACATTTAGTTTAGCAAACAGAATCTCACAAAAATGAACTGAGCTCAAGATAATATGCTATTGCACAAAAAGGTTGAGATCACCTCACCAAAAAGAAAAATTAACTCATAAAAACCAATAGTTAACAGTCTTTTAACATTTCAAAATTCAAAACTTTTGAAAACAGGATAAAACATTCTTCCCTTTCTTTAAGATGGCCTCTGCATGTTTGAAAGAAAATAAAAAGATTTAAAGACAATGTAAATATTGAGACTTATCTACACCCATAAAATGTTACTAACACCATGACGGTCTCAAACGTAAACCTCAACAAGGAACATACGGCATATGAAGATAATCAATCACAGAGACATCTGAAATCTCAAATAAAACAATATTGTTGGACTCAGTGCCTCTCTATTCTATTGAACCCCCACCAATACATCATTAATTAAGGGAATAAGTTCCAGAAATCAAACTAAGCCTATGACTTCTTGTTCAAATAGAAGCAACTGTGCAACAGCTTCACTGATTTCTATGACGTATCCTCCAACTAATCTAACAATCTAATAATTTCTTCATCATTCAGCTCTAAACTTGTTGATATCGCCAAGAAAATTCTTCCTAACAAATAGAGCCTTACAAAATTAATATTTCCCAGCACGAATAACATTTGTTTAAATATGAATTCACAGAACGCCCGCAAACTACCAAGAATTGAATTACTCCATTTATAACTTTTAGCTTCCCCGTAGAAAACACGTTGCTCATTTTCAATCGAAGTTCGCTGAGAAAAGATAAAAGCTTTAACCCAAAAAAAACACAGAAAAAAGAATCCCAACTTGTCGGGGGAAGGAAAAACAAGTAGCTAAAAACCCTTAATCGAAGGAAAAAGCATAGAAAGAGAAATTAACCTTAGGGTTGGTAATGTGGGAATTCTTGCGGATCTCGGAGGCGACACTGGATCGAAGCTGAGAGGGATTAACGATATCGTTAAGATTGTAGACTTCCATGATAGTGGGGATTGATCTGCAGGCAGTCTTGAAGAAATTGAAGACTCGTTGCCTTGCTTCCTCCAAATTCACCGAGTTCGGAGGAACCTTCACGCTCTTCAACACATTCGCCATTGTCCTTCCTTAGTCCTCAGACAGAAACTCAACGACTCAACTCCGAATAGAGGATTTCAGAAGCTGACGATTCCGCAGCGCACACAGGTCGACCTGGGACGAACCACAAGGAATGAACTTGAAGCTGCGGGAAACACACGCCAAACGGCGTCGTTCTAGATTGTGCTCCTCTCTTCCTATACCCTGGAATGGGATTTTTTTAAACAAAAAATAAAATAAAATCTAGTAGCAGGTTTACTTCTTCTTCTCCATTTTTTTTTATTTTTGAGAAAATGACAATTGTAAGCATGTTTGGATGGCTTCTATAAGTGATTTTCAATTATGATTTACGGAATACGAGGTAGTTTTTACGATCTACGAGATAACTTTACGGTCTACGAAGTAAATATGTGGAGGAGGTTTATTTCGATTTAAGCCCGATTCAAACCAAACAACCCTTATATTATATAAGAAGTTATAGAGTTCCAAAAGATACAGGGCAACAATTTGAAGAAACTAGGGAGTAAAATGAGTCCTGACAACAACATTAATCTTAGAAAATAAGGTAAAGAAATTCCTTAGAACAAAAGAGATGGAGTTGAGGCATTCAGAGGAGAATCTTTGGACATTAATTCTGTGTTTCCCAGCAGAAGCTATTTCCAATAAGTGAGATCCCGCCGAGTTAAAATCCAAAGGAGGGCACTTCTTAAACACTGTAGAGGGAAATCCTTTATCAAAAGTTTTCCTTTCTTCCATATGAAATGTTGAAGAGGCAACCCCGCATTGCATATGATAATATGACCGATCTTCTCCTTCCTACTTTAGTGAATATTCATGATTACCAACCAAACAGGATGCAAATTATGATTGCTATGTTCATGAAATTCAGAGGTAACTAAGGTTGTAGGTTCAATTGAAGAGATAGAACGGAAAGCCCTGTCAGAGTAGTGAATGTGACTATGGATTTCTCGAACTAAAGCTTGAGGAGATTTGATACTTCCTTCGTGAATGACCTTGTTTCTATGGATCCAAAGGAAACGATGAAGAACAAGTATTCCTTTCAGCATCAACATCTAATTTGACTGGCTCAGGGCAAGTAGAGATAGTTTCAACCAAGATGAGAAAGAGGATAATTCAACACAGTCCAATTTAATTGATAGACAACCAAACCAATACGCTTTTGCAAAGGGACGTGAAGAAAAATGTGTTCCGAAGTTTCAGCATCATCTGAATGGACCTTGATTGGAAGAATTAAGATGATGAGCCATTAGAATATCAGCTGTTGGAAGAGCTCTTCTGTTGGAGCTCTTCGGAGGATTTTCCAGATAAGTAGAAGAAACTTATAAGGAAGGGATATGGACCAGAGAAACTTCCAGAATGGATCTTACGCAACCTGATTCGGTACATATGTTTCAAGCAAGATAAAAAACCAACCTGAAAAGTTCTTACTCCATACTAGGCAATGCTCATATGTGAAGGAAAGCGAAATGCTTGAGATTTTGGCAACAATTTGTGAGGAGTACAGGCTAAGAATGAGAGGAGTGTTCCATGTAAGAGGCTTCCAATTGGATGAGGTATGCAGTATAAGATCAGACACTTTGCTTAGATTATGAGGTGGTGTTGAATCTAATTGCATAGGCTACCATAAATGATGGTTTAAAGGGATATAGGAGCCAGGAACAATTTTCCATTCAAGATTATTTATAATGAGGCTAGCATTAATCAAAAAGCCCTTATCAATCCAGGAGGAATTATAGGGTCTTTTAATAATGTCTGGATGAGAGAGATCAAAGTATTTTACCTTCAATGTTGCTGCCAAGATTGATGAATTAGGTGCATATAGGATTCTCCACACTTGCTTAGCAAGGAAAGCTTGATTAACCACTTTAATAAGTCTGATTCCAAGTCCATCATTTTCTACTAGGAGGAAGAGACTTGATTTACTTAGGAGATGGATTCTTTTTTTATCATTGGAGAATCCCTAGAATAAATCTAAACATCTGCCATCAATTTTGTCACATACATGCTTAGGCAAATTGATGCAAGAAAGGACATGATTATTCACAGCAGATAATACAGATCTTAAGAGACAAAGTCTAGCAGCCTGTGAAAGTAGTTTTGTTTTCCAAACACTTGGTTCTTTTTTCAATGGCCTCAATTACTTGAATGTAAATGACTGATTTGTTCCTACTTGGATCAATCTAGGTGCCTAGATACTTTCCCATTCTGGTATTGAAATTTGTATTTAGAGAGTGAGCTAAGATGATTTTCCTCAAGTGATTTACACTAGGACTGAAGACAACTGTTGATTTGGATCCATTTGCTATCGGACCTCACCATGAAGTATATTTGTCTAGAGTCTCTTTAACAATTTCGAAATTACTATTAGAACAATCAATAAAGAGGAGGGAGTCATTAGCATATTGCACGTGGGAAATAGCCATGGCACTTGAAGAAATCTTAATTCCTTTCCATAAAGAGGTAGCTTCATATTTAGCAATTAGGCAGGAAAGCACATTTGATGCCAAGATGTAAAGATAGGGAGATAGTGGATCACCCTGTCGAATTTCACTAAATGGATTGATATTTCCAATAAGAGAGCCATTGAGGTATACCTAGTATTGAACAACAGAGATGCATTGAGAGATTAGATTCACCCATTTGAGGGGAAATTCATTTTAAGCATGACAGCTGCAATGAAGTTCCAAGAGAGTTTATCAAAGGCATTAGAGAAGTCTATTTTAATTGTTGTTGATTCCTTTCTTTCTTTCTTTGAGGAGTGAATTTGGTGCATAATATTAGCTGCAAGAACAATATTATCAGAGATCAACCTTCCTTTAAAAAATGCACATTGATTTAGAGCAATGAGGGGGTGTAGGGGAACTTTCAGCCTATTGCGCAACACTTTTGGGATAATATCGTATGAGACATTGCACAAGCTAATTGGTCTTAGGTCTCTACAAGATTAGGGCTTATCAGTTTTGGGATTAAGGAAGAGTAAGGTTTTATTAAATGCCTTGAACAAATGCTCCGAGTTCTAGAAGGAAACAACCATAATAGATAAGTCTTGACTAATTCCAATTAGTCATGATAAAAGTCAATATGAAATCTATCTGGGGCAGGAGCGCTTCCTCTAGGTAAACCGAACACAGCTTCCTTGATTTCAGATAGGCTAATAGGGGCTATTAGGAGACTTAGTCATCATCTGACAAGAGTGGAAGGTTTTGGGTCTTCAAAATCCTCTAATAACTCCTCAGTAGAGGCTGCACTTGTATTTTTGAAGATATCACTTAGGTATCTAAAGATTGTTAGGGATAGTTCTTGAAAGTTTTCAATCCAGCTTCTTTCCTCAGTTTTAGAGATGAAATTGTATTGAAAGCCTTTCTTCTGCTTACTATAGCATGAAAAATTTTGGTGTTTCTTTTTCCTTCAGTATGCCACTTAAGTTTAGCTCTTTGTGCCCAGCTTGCTTGACAATTATAGAGAAATTCAAGTTGAAATTTGACATCATTAACTTCTTTCTCTAGAGATGATTTGAAAATTGTAGAAGAGGACAGCTTTGAATATAATTCCAGGAGAGACTTCTCAAAGCAGTTAATTCTGACTGAGAGATTCCCTATATTGGATTTGCTCTAAGAGATCAAAGAAGAGAGTGTACGATCAAGTTTGCAGTGCAGGTTAAAAGCAGGAGAACCTTGAACATTTTGTGTCCAGCATTGATGAATAATGTTGTTCCATTAATTAAAGTTATACCAAAGAGACTCAAAGTGTCTTGCTTTGTGATGTTTAATTTGCTGATATGTAAAGAGAATGATTGGACTGTAAACATATTGTTAGAACCAGCTGACACCTAAGAGGGAGAGTGAATTTGATGTAAGATAAAAATTTAAGAACTTTAAAAAACTTTTTGCATCTTAGTGAAAGCAATAAGTATGAAAATAATGAATTGTAAATCCATAGTCAGTTATTCAAATCATATATGCTGGAAATATAAGAGCTTAGGGAAGAGAAAATGCAAACTATGATTTATCCTGGTTCGATCCAATCCATAATTTCAATCAACTATCTCCCTCAAATTTAACTGGGTACTTGAGAACCGCTACAATCTCACAAGTTTGATCCAGGCACTTTTGAAGCCTTTACAATTCTCACATTGAGATAAGGACTCTTCCTTACATACCGTAAGGATACAATCTGTTTTCCACTCAATATCCCCCAATCTTAAGTAACTCTCATAAAGATAGAATAATTACAATGAAAGCATATTTCTCTTTATATGAAGTAGATGATGATTAACACTGAAGTACATGGTGAGAGTATGATTATAGAGCTTCGGTCGAGTAAGATTCAAAGTAATAGCATATCAACATTGTAGGCTTAGGCTTTTTTTAACTTAGACTTTTAATGCTCTTCTATTTATATTTGATGAAGACTAATGACTGTTAAACTTTTCTTCTTTCTTTTGAGGCTTACAAAATATGACTATTGAACTAGCCGTTAGAAGTTTCTGACATAAAAGTGTTTTTTCCAATTTGTGTATTAATTCTTGTTTGATCACCTAAAAATAATTAAGCATTAATATAAAGAAAAGTTAGAGAAGCAAGAATAACAAGTTACACAATCATTCCAATGATTTTTAGAAGTTTAGAAGTGATGCTCTGTTTTCTGGAATACTTAGTTATTAAAATAAGATCATCCATATTCGAATATCTTCTATTGATCGACTTTGAAATGTACTCGGATATCCTTTGTTGTATTCAAATAAAAGAGCTTATTTTTTGTTAAGGTATATTCGAATACACTTTTCTTTATTCAAATACCATTTAGGTGAATTGGAATAGTTAGTATTAGAATAAACTTGGCCTTATTCGAATAACATTCTTTGTATTGGAATAACTTTATTTGAATACACTTTTCCTTATTCGAATAACATTATGACATAACCAAGGGTCTTTATTCGAATACACTTTTCTTTATTTGAATAACATTATGAATAACTAAGTGACCTTATTCGAATACACTTTTCCTTATTTGAATAACATTTAGACTAGTTGGAATAAAGTGTATTGGAATAATCTTGGCTTTATTCGAATAGCCTTTGTTAAAACCAGGTATGCTTATTCGAATACAAGTGCCTTATTTGAATATAGTCACTTGTATTTGAATAAGATTCTTTGATAAAGAATATTCATATTCGAATACATCAGCCCTTATTCGAATAAGCCTTCAAAATTTGAAATGTATTCCCTTATTTGAATATGAATTTGGAATTTGGAATTTGAATCTTTGAGAAATTGAGTTTTTTATTCGATAAGTCTCCTCTTATTTGAATAAGCTTTACTCTAATCTTGTAAAACTATCTCATCATTAGAGCCGGGAAATCGAGCTGAGCCCGTCGGGCCGGCCCTTTTAAGCCCTTTTAAATCACGGGCTGGGCTTAAAAAATGGAGCTTCAAAAGGAAGTCGGGCCTGAAAGACCCTTTAGTTTTGTTTTTTGTTTTAATTTTACTACCACTTCTACTCATACCTTTACTGACTCCTCCTTAAGAACCTTAAAATTGCTAAATTTACATATGATGGTAATTTACTAATTCTTGATTTTTTTATCCCTTAAGCAGAGTCTACTACTTAAAGTGAAGTACAATCAAAATTCCTTGAAATTGATGATAGTAGCGAAGAAGATGAAAATGATAGTTTTCATAATCATGTTGCTTAGAATGTTTAGTTTTTTGCCTTCTTATGCTTTGTATGAGACTATGAATTACTTGTACACAATATTTCTTACCTTTGATTACGAATTAGTAACTGTATTTATTTTATTGCATGGGGTGTGTAGACGTATAGTTAAATCTTGTGAAAATGACTTCTAGCCCTGCAGGTCGGCCCTGGCCCTGACGCTTTCGAGCCGGGCTTTGAAAAACAGTAATTTTTCTTTTCTGGGTCCTGTAGGGCCGGCCCTGATTCCCACATCTACTCATCATACTCCAATAACAACTCCTTATTTTAATAACACTTTAGAATTAAAATCTAAAATATCAGAAAGTGTTATCTTATTTGAATAATCAATTCTCTATTCAAATAAGCTTTGCCATAAATCAAAATTGAAAAACAGGCAAGATTATCTTTATTCGAATAGTGCTTGGTTTATTCAAATAAGCTTCCCTTTATTTAGTGAAACCTTATTCGAATAAGAGTATTCTTATCTGAATAGCTCATAATAGTTTGACAGGACTAGAAGTTTTATTCACTAGTTAATCATATAATTAAGAGCCATTTGTATAACTATTAACTGAAAAGGAACTCCCTTATTTAAGTAATGGAATACCTATTTGAATAAACTTACAGTTTGTTATCATCAAAAGTCTGAATTTATCATATTGATTATTCTCCAAAATCTTTTGATAACTCCCTGCTTTCTTGACTAATGTCTTTAATCTCTTTTTTCTTCTTCCTCCTTTTGATCATCAATTTAATCACTTTTTTTTTGTTTTCTTGACTTCATTTCCCCATATTTGATAATTGCATTCTTCAATATCTTCTTATTATTCCTTTTGACCATTCTCTATAATTCAACTTAATATTTTCTTCCTTTTCTTGACTAATCCACAATATAATTCACATTAGACACGATAGTTAGTCAAAGTATAAAACAAATACATTATATAAACTCTTTGCTCTTAATATTTGGCATCTATATTTGACATAATCAAAACTAATCATATCTAACACATATGCTGCAATTGGAAGAGTTGACACCAAGCTGAAAGGAAATAGGTGTAACCATAATGAGTTACAAAAGGCCATATCTAATCTCTCCTCAACATTGTTAATGCCTTTTTTGTTATTATTCCAGGTAAATAAAAGGACCACTTTGATGTAGCAGAATTAGCTTGGCAACATCAACACAATTATTGAAGTCTACTATACCATAAGAAGATGGATTCTTGCTTCTTTTATCATCAGATGAGAAGATTTGATTAAAGTCACCAATAAGGAGCTAAGGGTCATTTATGGTTTCAGATGTGACTTTAATCCAGTCATGTAAAACATGTTTAGTGCCAGAGTAGGAAGAACCATACACAAAAGACAAATAAAAGGAAGGGAGAGTATTATTCACATTATAGATAAGGCAGTGACAAAAGAAAGGTGATATAGCAATCACTGTAAGATCTTGTTAGGAAGTATATTAATGTAAATATACTAGGATCAATTAGTATCACACATAATCAAAGATTATGATTACGATTAGGAAATAATTCATTATAATGAGCTATTAATTCTGAGGCTCCTCTCTTTTGTATAAATACCCCTATTCTATACATGAATAATTAAGCAATTGAGAATAAAGTTTTCTCTATCTCTCTCTGGCATTACATGGTACTCTCTATAGGGTTCTGATCCAAATCCCTTAGTTCATTTCTGCTTCTTTGTTTCTGGCTTTTCTTTATTGTAAAGAGGGTAAGAGCATTTTTTTTGAAGCATCCACAGTCTTTTTTTTAACACGCCTTGGACATTCAGATTACCCACCCTCTGATTGGCCAAACCTTGGCAGTCCGATCAAGTTTTAGCGATGTGTGGATTACATGAGCCACATAGGTAGTGCCTCCTTCCTAGTGCATGGTAGGGTGTGGCTCAACTTCTTATTTTTGGCGTGTGCATGCTTGTTTGGGGTTAAAACAATACATGACTAGGTCTGCCTGTTCGTCTTCATCTTAGTGTTGTTTTAGCAAGTTTTTTGATCAGTTTGGCTTCTGGCTTGTAGATTTCTTATTTTCTGGTTGTGAAAGTATGCTATTTGGTCACTGGTTTGACTGTTGCTTTTCTTTGGTTTCTAGTGTGACGTTTGCTATTGTATTTGAAGGATCTTAAAGCCTCGTTTGGTATATTTCCATCTCTGGTTCACTAATCTGTTAGTTTTCATATTGTTGCGTTGCAATCTGGTTGTGTGGCTACTATCTGTATTTCTTATTATGATTGTTGCTACTATATCTTGAGGATTTTGAAGCCTTTGCAGTATTTCTTTTTTGGTTTAGATCTATTTTGACAGGTTTAGTGGTGAAACTAGGTCATTTGTGAGACCTTCAGGTAGTGTGACTTGGCATCTTTGCGTTCTGTTCACATTTGTTTTGACGGGTGATTCTAAAACTGGTGTCACTACTGAAATTGTTCCTCTTATTAATCAAATCATTGATCATAGGTTTGCTCTGTCCACATCAAGTGCTCTTACTATAGGTAATTGTGATTCCTATCTTGCCACTTCTTCCTCCAAGTATATCATCAATTTCTGGTGCTACTGATCATATGATAGGTAATCATCATTTGCTTTCCTCGTACTCGTCGTATCCCAATCCCTCTAGTATAATGATTGCCAACGGTTCTTACTCTTGTGTTCTTGGTTGTAGAACTGTTAAACCTACTACGTTCGCTTCCTTATCCCCTATCCTTAATGTCCCTGACCTTACATTTAATTTTTTGTCTCTTAGCAAGATTACTCTATAATTAAACTATTTTATCAAACTCTTTCCTAACCATTATTTGATTCAGGATCTTAAGACAAAGCAAGTTATTGGTAAAGGCTATGAATCTGGTAGCCATTACTTCCTTAATGATCAGGTACTGCGTTCTGTTGCTTACTCTGGTGGTTCATCACCTTTTGACATTAATTGTCATTTGGGTCATGTGTCGTTGTCCTCTTTGAAGAGGATGTATCCTCAGTTCCATCATTTATTGTCTTTAGAATGTGAGTCATGTCAGTTTGCTAAACATCATCATGTTCATTTAGCACTGCATCTCCCTTTGATTTAGTCCATTCTGATGTTTGGGGTCTATGTCCTATTGAATTAAAGCTTGATTTTAAGTACTTTGTTACTTTTGTTGATGATTTTTCTCGTACCACCTAGCTCTATTTAATGAAAAGTTGTTCTCCCATTTTTACAACTTTTATGCTAAAATTCAAACTCAGTTTGTTGTATCTATGAAAACCTTAAGAAGTGATAATACTAAAGAATATTTCTCTGCCCAATTTCAAAACTATATGCTACAATATGACATGCTTCATTAGTCCTCCTGTGCAGATACACCATTTCAAAATGGTATTGTGGAACATAAGAACCAGCACTAATTAGAAGTCTCTTAGTCTCTAATGTTTCAAATGAATGTTCCCAAGCTTTTTTGGGCTGATGTTGTATTTACTACATGTTTTCTTATTAATCGTATTCCCTCTCTTATTCTTAATGGTGACACTCTGTACACAAGTCTATTTCCTTCCAATCCTTTATTCCCTATTAATCCAAAAATCTTTGGTTGTGTTTGTTTCATTCGAGATTTCTGCCCCACTGTTACAAAACTTGATCCCAAGTCTCTCAAATGTGTCTTTCTTAGGTATTCTAGGGTTTAAAAGGGCTATTTGCGCTATTCTCCTACTTTTTATCATTATCTTGTGTCTATAGATGTCACCTTCAAGTAGTCGACTCCGTTCCTAGCTTCCTTTCTTTACTCCGCCTGAATCCCCTTACATAGCAGAAGGTCTTGATGATATATTGGTGTATGAGGTTCATTTACCACTAGTGTAAGTGTCTTTTTTGGAACCTGCTAAACCACCTTTCCATCATCTTGATTAGAAATGTTCTAGGGAAAGTAATGTAGTTAATCATGTTCATGGCCCACTAATGCCTACTTTGGCGTCTGATCCAGAACAAGTCCTCCCCGCTCCTGCTATTGATCTTGCCCCTGAACCAGAAACAATGCTTGGTACTTCTAATACTCCTGATACTTTTGATGACTTTCCTATTACCTTACACAAAGGTAAACATACTTGTACCTACCTATTTCTGTTTTTTTTTGTTTCCTATAACCACTTGTCTCTTCCATCTTGTTCCTTCATAGCATCCTTATACTCTATCACCACTCCCACTACTCTCTACCAAGCCCTGGCCCATCTCAATTGGCGTGCTTCAATGGAAGAATAAATGATGGCCCTTGATAAAGCAGATACTTGGACTCTTGTTGATTTACCTCCTAGAAAGAAGGCTATCGGATGTAAGCAGGTGTTCACGGTAAAAACAAAAGCTAATAATACATTGGAATGTTTAAAAGCTCGACTAGCTGCCAAGGGATATGCTCAAACTTATAGTGTCGACTATTCAGAAACCTTCTCCCTTGTGGCAAAATTGTCCTCTGTTTACCTCTTTATTTTGATAGCAGCCACTTATGGTTGAGATCTTCATCAGTTGGATGTTAAAAGTGCTTTCTTGAATGGTGATCTTCTTGAAAAGTTCAACCACCTGGTTTTGTTGCTCAAGGGGAGCGTGAGAAGGTATGTCACCTTCAGAAGTCTTTATATAGTTTGAAGCAGAGCCCTTGTGCTTGGCTTGACAGGTTTAGCTTTGTGGTTAAGAAGTTTAGTCTAAATTAAAGTGTGACCATTCTGTGTTTTATTAACAGATGGATGCTGGCATGATTCTCTTAGTGGTATATATTGATGATATTATTATTACGGGTAGAAATATTTTGGGAATCTTATCACTTAAGACCTTTCTTAATTCTCATATCCAAATGAAGGATTTGGGTCTCTTAAAGTACTTTCTTATGATTGAGGTTATGAGAAGAAAAAATGGCATTCTCTTGATACAGAGGAAATATGTTCATGATCTGCTAAAAGAAACCAGGAAATTTGGAGTAGCACCAAGTAGCTTTCTTATTATTCCTAATCATTTTTTGGACATTTTATGACAGTGTACCGTTTGGCGAGCTACCTGAGGATGTGAGAAAAAGGGTTGATCCTAAGAAGATCAAACCATTTACGTATCCTAAGAGATACCATAGACTGATTGGAAAATTGAAATATCTCACGATGACTCGCCTTGATGTAACCTTCCTAGGAAGTACGCTTAGCCAATTCATGATAGCACCAACTGTTGATCAATGTTGGAGCATGTCTTACATTACATGAAGGGCTCACCTGGTCGTGGTATACTCTATACGAATCATGGCCATACCAAAATTGAATGCTTTTATGATGCAATCATGCAGGGGTCAAAGGCTACCAGGAGATCCACCATAAGATATTGCATGCTAATGGGTGGAAATTTATTATCCTGGAAGAGCAAGAAGCAGAATGTGGTTTCTTGGTCTAGTGCATAAGCCGAGTATTGAGCTATGGCTCAATAAGTATAGGAAATTATGTGGATTCATTAGTTAATGAAGGAGGTTGGTCTTGTCACATCATTGCCTATGAAACTGTGGTGTGATAATAAAGTTGGTTTACATATAGCCTCCAACTCCGTGTTTCATGAACGTATGAAACACATTGAAATTGACTATCACTTTGTACACGATAAGATCAAGGAGAACTTTATTTCTACAGAGCATGTGCGGTCTAGTGACCAATTGGGTGATCTTTTGACTAAGGCCTTAAACAAGACTCGGGTTGATTATCTTTATAACAAATTAGGCATGATTAACATCTATGCTCCAACTTGAGGGGGAGGGTTAGGAAGTATATTAATGTAAATATATTAAGATTAATTCGTATAACACATAATCATAGATTATGATTTAGGAAGTATATTAGAATCAATCAGTATCGCACATAATCAGGGATTATGATTACGATTAGGAAATCAATCCTTATAATGAGCCATTAATTTTGAGGCTCCTCTCTTTTGTATAAATACCCCTATTGTATACATGAATAAGCAAGCAATTGAGAATACATTTTTCTCTATCTTTATCTGGCATTACAAATCTAAACTACCCTTCCATGCCACTAAAGTTCCCCCTCCTCTATTACATGCATTAGTACCAATATGATTAGAAAAGCTAAAAGGAACAAGATGGTGACAAGAAGATTTAACAACAATCTTGGTCTCAGAAAGATAGATAATGTTATGACATTTAGACTTAATGATCTGCTTGCACCTTTAAATTGACGTGGTTTTCTTGAAACCATGACAATTCCAGCTTAATATTCTCATGGATCCTTGGGAAGCTTTGAGGAGGCCTCTTCCCTAGCCTTGAAAGAAGGTGAGTTGTTAGAGAAAGTTTTGAGGCACTTATCAATGTTGTGAATTGAAAGCTGAACTTCTAGCTATCTCTTTTGAAGATTTCCAACTGATTGTGTAAGGATTTGGTCTTCAAATTGCTTGATAGTAGAAGCAATGACTGGAGCTTGCTCAAAAGGTACATGGAGAGGCTTCAGAGAAATGGGGATGAAACTTTGTCATTTGGATTTATTGTATCCATTGAAAAAGCTAGCTGGCTTCCATTAGTTGTAAAGTAGTATAAAGGTAGAGCAGAGAAAAAACTTGAAATGAAGTTCACATTGGTGTTGGGAATGATCTGCCAACCAAAGCAAGTAGCTTGATAAGATAGTCCAGAGTAGTTAGGTTTATCAAGCATGTCATCCTTTTGAATCCTCTACTAATTAATTAGATTTCTCGAGAAGCATGGAATGTGCTTGGACTTAAACCACTTAGCAGAGTGAAGCTTGGCAATAGCTTCTTGAGGAATGAAGAAGCTATTCTCATTATCTGTAGCAATTGTCTTGCCAAATAGCTTGAGGCATTTAGCAATGACATTCTATACTCCTTCTAAAGCAATGGAGGTGTTGGAAATCCTTATCTTTTTCTCATTGGAGTTTCCAGGCAAGATTGAGTAGTCAGCAGAGGAGACATGAGTACCAGGTATAGGCTGAGTACCAATTATGCTGCTTTTACATCATTAAATTTTATACATAAGTGTATAATTATACTATTTATTTATTACTATATTGACCCATTAAAATATAATAAGTTATTCTCTTAATATCGCTGTCTCACAAAAGTATTTGAATACATTGGCACTCTAATATGATAACATGATAATGACAATACTCGCTACGGTTTTAAATATAAGACTCAGTTAATTTTTTTAAAGAGATTAAAGAAACTAAATTAGTTAATTAATTATATCATATGTTATGTATGATTAGATTATATATTAATTTATAAATCAGGTAAATTAATTTGGAGAAATACAATAAATATAAGGTTTAAGGGTCTTTTTTGCCTCGGAAGTGTCATGATGAGCAATTTTGCCATAGAAGTTTTTCACGGTGCAATGTCGCCTAAAAAGTTTCCAAATCGTAATAATTTTACCCTGGCTGTTACCCTAGTTAAGTTTGACTATTAGTTGATTAAATATGTTGAAATGACAGTTCACGTGTTATTCACATCATTTTTTTTGTTTTGAGTTTAGATACAAATTTTCCCCTGAAAGTTTTCACTCAGGAGTAATATTGCACTAAAAGTTTCTAAATCATAGCAATTTCACCCTAGCTGTTATCCAGGTTAAGTTTACCCATTAGTTGACTAAATATGCTTATTTGATAAGTCCATGTGTCATTTTAAAGTTAGATTTAAAAATAAGTAATATTTTTTTTAAAAAAAAATGCATCCCGTCTATAGGACTAAAGAAAATCAAAGAGCTGAAATTATTCTGTGCGATGAAGAGAAAAATCAAAGAGGTACTTGCCTATCTTGGTGTCACTGGAGTACGATGGCAGAGAGTTTTTGATGGCCTTATTCTCAACAGTCATCCTCCTTATGTAACTTCTCCTTTTTCAATATTATTTATGTTGTCAGCTCAACATATTCGTTAACTAATAGTCAAACATAACCTAGATAACTGTCAGGTGACATTGTCATGATTTAGAAATTTTTGGGACAACGTTGCTCCTAATTAAGTGAAAACTTTTGGGGCAAATTTGCACCCAAACAAAAATGATGTGGATGACACGTAAACTGCTAACTCAGCACATTTGGTTAACTAACGATCAAATTTAACTAAGATAATAGTTGGGGAAAAATTGTTACCATTTGGAAACTTTCGGTCGACATTACACCCCAAAAAACTTTAATGGCAAAATTGCTCCATCATAACCACTTTTGGGACAAAATAGACCTTAATCCTAAATATTAATAATTTAAAGTAATTTAATTAGCTTCCTTAATCTCTCTAAAAAAGTCAACTTGATCTTATATTTAGGACTAAAGTTGTATCATGTAATATAAAGCATCAAGAATGGGTATACATAGGGAGTTGCAAATAAAGCATTGAGAGTTTCATCATGGCTGATTATATCTTTATGGAGAAATACTTACATACTCAAGGAGTAACACGTCATTTGAACTCTATCCAATGAAAACATAGTAATTCAGATCATTTTAATCCTAATTAGCTAATAAATCATATGAAAATATTCAAATTTTATCTTGTTTTTTAAAAAAATATTGGGTGATCATTTTAATTTGTTTTATTTTTTTAAAATTAAGATGTTTTTTCCTTAACAACAAGATAAAATTTGAATATTTTTATATGAGTCATCAGCCGACTATAATTAAAATGATCCGAGTTGTTATGATTTTATTGGAAAGAGTTCAGATTAAGTGGTGCTCCTTGAGTATATGTAAGTATTTCTCGATCTTCATATGCTATGCTGGTATATCTGACTAAAATATTAAAGTCAACAAGCATTGAAGTTCTTGTTTTATTGGAGTTTGTAGCTGAGTGGATAAAAAAACCTTCAGGCAAATTAAAGATCATTAAAGAGTATCCAAGTTCTTGATTTGATAAAATAAATTCTCTAATTGGGCTTTGCTCTAATTAGACATTGTAGATGATGTTTTTACATAGAGGTGGAAAATGGCTTCCAAAAGGTTGCTTCCACACCCGTTGACCGAGATAAATATAATTCAATACTTGTAAAAGTGGGGGAAAAAACCCTTTGTAACCTTCCCCACTTAAAGAAAATCCTGTAAAGAAAATATTTTAATAAATATTTAAATAAATTATATCACTCAAAATTGATGGATTTGTTGTTGAAAATTTTCATTGGGATTTCTTTACCAGCATGTGCAATTGTGCATGAAATAAAGACTTGGATAATATTATAAGAAGATATTAGTATTTTTTTTAGAAATCCCACAATTTTTCAATGAAAAAAGAGAGAAGTAATATAAAGCCACAAAACCATATTACATTATAGATTTAAAACGTGGTCAGATCCTTGAAAGGAGGAGAAATAGTCACCAAATACTTACTAAATGGTTGAATTTAAACTCGAAATTGAGGGATCTTCTGTCGCACACCTCTCATGACCCTTCTTCCCTTGTAAGTTGTAATATCCCAAATTTTGTTCACCAAAATTCCATGTACATTTGTTATATTAAATGGAATAAAATGGTGAATTTTGGTACACTTGAGATGGCACAAGAAATAATAATGAGGATGATTAAACTAAAAGACTCATTTTTGTTTTCTTAATGGGACTAAAAGATTTATGCTTGCATAAGCAAGACATATTCAACAATTCCCTTCCCTTTTATTTCAATATTTCGTCTAAGATAAGAATAAGAAGGAAAGAAAAGAGAGCTTAATAAATTCTCATCTTCATCTTTTTGTTCAAGATAGGACAAAAGCATATCAAGAAAAAAAAAAGAGGCAACACAACAAAGTTCCTTCACATTTAGTCAAATATTTTGGGCTAAGTGTTCAATAAGGATAAATATTTAGTTCACACATATACACGTTTTCTCCTTCAAGTGAATACATACAAAGACTATATCAATATCCTCTTCCTCATTAAGTCAACAAAATCAGCTATATTATAAGGAGAGTGATACAAATGTCATTTATTTATTTCTCTTATCATTTATGCATTCCAAAAGTTGGACAATGCACTAGTGAAAGAAAGAGAATTTGATTGAAACATTTCTTCATCTTTTAGCTCAACAAGGACGATTAGCACAAGGGAAGAAGTAAGAGTGTGATATCACAATTTGTCTTCATCAATTGTTTTTCAAACATTTCGGCTAGCAAAAGAGGAGATGAATATAAAATTGCCACATGTATTTTCTTCTCTTTTTCCTTAAGTGCTTTCGTCCAAGATAAATTGAAGCAACTGAAGTGAATTAAACAATACACAATTTCACTCTCTAACACAAGGAAAGTCGGCTAACTTGAAGAAAGGAAAGAGAAACAGAAACTTGAAGAACAAAGTCTAAAGTAAGGGATTCTAATTGGATTTTCATCTTGTAAACCACCTCTTTAGCTCAAACACTCTTCACAAACCTTGTTCCTCTTAGTGAGAGCTTCATTTCTATGGTTTTAGAATTTCAAGAGGAGGTGTTTTGAGTTTTCTAACAAGAGTCAAAGTTAAAGAATCAAAGAAAGAGCTTAAGAAAGAAAAAGAGGTGAGTTTGAGCTTTGATTTAAACCAAATATTATGTTGTTTGGTTGATTTTTGTGAATTTTCTTGGCTGCCCTGAATCTCAATTATTAAGAGGAATTAGTGTTATGATCAAATACATGATGTTATATGATGTTTAAAGAGCATATAAGACTTGTATGATGATTAAATTGGAAAATTGGTGATTGTTGGATTATGCTGTCACTTCTGGTCAGAATAGGACGTGTATAAGGAGTGAGAATTTGGTAAATTTGATGTCACCAATGGAGTTTACACAAAAAATTGTGTAGGGATACATGTGTTCATGATTTTTGGATGTTGGTATAAAAATCTGGAAATTTATGAAGTTGTAGGTGCATGCTGTTTGATTGTATCTCGTGAGACAGTGATGTTGTAAAATATATGTCGCTAGTCAAACTTAGTCCAAAAATTATGAAACTTGGCAGAATTAAATTAGAGATATAGATCTTTAATATGATAGGTAATTTGTAATTTTTGGAAGAGTATATTGGGAGATATGTATTTTTGAATTTGTGCCCTATTTCTGATAGTGAATCTGGGAATAGTACGGTTTGGCGAATTTTCTGGGAACAACCTAGTTACAATGGTCAAACCTAATTATTTTTTCTCAAATTTAAAATTACAAAGCTTCATTTAGGCTTTGGAATCAGTTCAATTGGATTTTTTTGGAATTAATTAAGAATTTCCAAAGTTGACTGAAAAATGTGTCAATTTCTGGAAACAGTGAAATTTCACTGTGCATAATTGTACCGTACAGAAACTGCTGTAACTACATTGGATAACCCACATAATATGCTTTAAAAGTAGTAATAGTACAAGTAATAATTAGTTACTTGTTAACTTTAATTTATAGGAATTTATAGTAGCCCGAGCCGAGACAAAAGTATTGGACTGACAGTAGCACTGAAAAAAAGATTCAGGTAGTAACTTCTTTCTTATATATACTTTGTGATTACTAAATGTTTGTATATGTCATTCTCTGTAATATGAGCTAGTGTCTTGGACACACCAATTTGTCAAGTTGTGGTCAGGGACCAAACAAGGGCGTCGAGTTAAGCTAGGGTGCAAACATGTCGTTTGGCCTTGGACAAGTGTACACACAGTTTTCTATCATTTTACATGACATGGCATTGCATATTTATTTCTCACATTTTATATGTTTGAAAGCATGTTACTACTGAGATTCGCTCGAATCTAATTCTTTTTCAAAATAAAAACTTTACAGCTGAGGCAAGCGGCTCGAAAGGCAAAACAGTAGCTACTGATGATTAGAGTTATGGGAATTTTGTAGCTGCTATAGTTATTTATGCATGTAATTTTAGCTACTTTTGAATGCTCTGTACATTTGTATATATTTATCAAACACTATAAGAACTCTCCTGTGTTGTAAACAAGTACTCCTTATTAGTATATTTCCGCTGTTTCTGTATACTCTATGGAACTATGCGCTTAATACTTTGCGAATATCAAAATGTTAAGGGGTTTGACATAAGTCATAAACATAAGGATTTGACACGGAAATCCTATAACTTGACCATGACAACATGGATAAAGATTTAATTGTTTGTTCATGAAAATTGAGATTTAACATATCAACAACAATAAATCAAATTGTAAATTAATTGATATTAAATTAGAAGCCGAACAACAATTTCTGCTTACAAATATTTTTTGGTTCTTACTCAACTGCATCCGAAAATGATTTATTTGCCACGCGAGTTGTCACCGCCTACAATTGTTTGTCCGAGTTCTTCTTCTCAATCCTTCAACATGGTCGTTGTATCACTACTCTTGCTTCGCTCATTCAGTCAGTGAGAGAGAGCCGAAAGAGATGAAGAGAATAGAGTCATTGTGGATTTTGAAATCACTCAAAGTAGCATACAGTACAGAAAGATATAAACAATCCAAAAGTATTTTGAAAATATTATTTCTAAAAATGTCTCCGCACATTTTCATTAACTCGTCGATTGTCATTAATCACAATTTCTAAAAATCTATGCAAATTTCCATCAACTCATTCATTAATTAGCATCAAAAGTGGAATAATCTTAATTAGATAATGCAGAAGTAAATGGGGAATATTAATTGATAGAATATATATATATATATATATATATATATATATATATAATACTATTTGATTGATCGATGGATTGGTTATTTTCGTATATGATTGCTCGATCAATCAAATATAAAAAAATAATAATAAAAGAAATTGGGAAATATCATGAAATAATCATCTCAAACTAATGTTCTTAATTATAAATTCTATAATATTGATTGGAGACATAATTTTCGCGTCATGAATCATTCTTTGATAAAATTAGGAAATAAATGAAATTTAAGAATTATTCAAATCATTTTTAAATTTGACTACTTAATTAATTAATTATGAACAAATATAAATAAAGAAAAATCGGAATAATGAGTAAGAAAGTGTACACGTTGGTGATAGATCCAACCCGCCTGTTTTTATTTAAACAAAGTATTACAAGTTTTTAAAAATAAAGTTGATTGATGATTGATTGGTTGATGATTAAAGCCCGTCCCTCAAACTCTGGGCTCAGTTTAACCTATTGGTTTTAAGCTCTTTTGACATTTTCAATATTTTTATTTATTTTAAAATCGATAACATAAAATAAAAGATCTCACATAATTTCTAATCCATATTATAAGTAATATTAGCAAACAAAAATGTCAAACTAAGTCAATTCAAACCATCATCGTGAACCCTATAGAAAAGTGATCTGCAACATTCATTTATTAATATAAGACTTGGTTAACTTTTTTTAGAACGATTAAGAAAGTTAAATAAGTAATTTATAAATATCTTGATATTTTTGCATCATGTTTGATTACGTAATTTATAAAAGACTAAAAAAATTTCAAATAAATATTAACTAAATAAAAAAATGAACAAATATATTTGTCAAAATGGTTAAAATGTACCTCAAATGAAAAACTTTGAATTTCCTGACTCCAGCAATTAACCATGATTCCATTACAAGATATTAGTTGAAGAAAAACTTTGACTGAATTCATGCATTTAAAAATTTGCAATGAACTGTGGGTCAAAACAGAAAAGGTAATTGTAATCAATCTCGGAGACTATGCCATGAATGTCTTTCAATGACTTTTTTTTTTTTTGGCCCACAAATAAAAAACATTTTCCTGTTTGGGAATACTTTGAAAAACTTTGCCTGTAAGCGTGTGCAATGAATGTCTTTAAATCACATTCTTATAATAATAATCAATTCATATACATGATTTTTTTTTTGCCAAATTCATATGCATGAATTGTCATTAATTATTCAGGTAAAAAAAACTGTCATTAATTATGATTTAGTGTTGGCATAAAAATTGAATTATCGCCCATTAATATAAATGCACACACATAGTCACACTTCTTCCCATTCTTAATATAATACATTCTAACTACGTATTTTAGGTGAATTGAAAAAATAGTTCAAAGTAGTTTGTATTATTAAAATAGTAAAAAAATTATTACCACCTTATTCAAGATTACTCTCCAAATAAAATCAACTTATCTTAATTATTTTTAATTTTTTATTATATAATCTCTCTTTAAAATACGACTAATAAGGACAGTTTGTGAAAAAAGAAGAAGAAGATTTTAATATTATTAACTTTTTGTAAAGTGTCCCATATTCTAAAAAGGTGTGATTATAACGACCGGAGGAATTTAAGTATATATAACACGGACTTACCTACATTATCTTCCCCTCAACAAACTATCCTTTTCTTTATGGATAAATAAACAATATAATTTTGACTACAAACGGTAAAAGAAATAATTTGATCATATCAAGCGAAACTGATCAACAATCTGGCAAAAAACAAAAAAAGAAAGTCATCAACAAAATTAGGGAAAAAATAACAAAATCCATGCAATTATACTAAACACAAACGTAATTAGATATAATAACCTAATTAAGGCCCTATATCCAAACAGATCCAGTCAAATTGGGGATAGAATTGGTTCGTTTCCAAAACGGTAAAAACATATATCCTTGATTTTCGAAACTAATGTTTATCTTCACAACTCTATATACATATAATTATATAAATACAGACGTTTGAGGCTTTTTTTTTTTTTTGCGCAGTGAACCTAATAACACGTCGAAATATCATTTCACTATGTCTAACCTATCCTTGGCTTTCTGCATTATTCTTCTGAGCCTCAATGTATTTCTTTCTCAGGCAGAAGATACCAACATAGGAGTTTATGAACTAAAGAGAGGAAAATTTCAGATCAAATTAACAAACTATGGTGCTACCATCATTTCTTTACTTGTCCCTGATAAAAATGGTTAGTCTCTTCTCTTCTTTGTTCTTTTCCCAATTTTTATGATAGAAATTACTTTCTTCTTCTCCTTCTTCTCCTTGTTGTGGTATCCTTAAAATGATTTGTGCCGCGTTTGTTTCTCCAGGGAAATTGGCTGATATTGTACTTGGCTATGATTCAATTGAGTCTTACAAGGTATGATAAAAGAAAATTTGATTTATTTACTAGGTTCTACGGTTAGGACTGGTGGTAGTATGCAATTATCATTTGATTTATAAATATTTGGTTAATGCATGGAGGGGTTTCTTTGAATATTTTGCGAATTTGTAAACAGAGATTCAGAAAGATGATGGCGAGCGCTAACTGAATTTTCGCCCATCAATTAGAAAATAGTATAATAAATGTATCTCTTATAATAAAGATAAAATATACCAATTATATATTTCAATTTAAATAAAAAATTGGGAATTAAAGAGATTATTTTAATTTGGAATGTTGCAGAATGATACAGTATACTTCGGTGCCCTAGTTGGACGGGTGGCTAACAGAATTGGAGGAGCTCAATTTACTTTAGATGGCAAAACCTACAAATTGCCTGCCAATGATGGCAAAAACACACTCCACGGTACATGCATACATATATTCACCATTTCATCACATGCACGTGCGCACATCACAACCTCCCACTTATAAGAAAGTTTTCATGCCATAAAGTTTATCGGCCTTTTAATTCAACTATAATCAAAATATAATTTTTTTTCTTCTTGATGTTGCCATATATACAATCAACTCTTTTTGTCTGCATGATATAATAATTAAACAATTAATATCTTTTATATTTACTTGTCAATATCTCAGGTGGGTTCAAAGGCTTTGGTGATGTTGTATGGAATGTAGCTTCCTACAAAATGGACAGTCATATCACATTCACTTATGTTAGTTCCGACCAAGAACAAGGTACAATTATTTCTTCTCTTATGACAAGCTATTTTCAACAAATCCAACTTTTTTTAGTTGTGTGCAATCAATTTTCAGCTATGTGCAAAAGAAAAAGTATTTGTACACAACTAAAAAAAGAGTTGCACTCACTCAAGAATTTGATCCCTAAGTACATTTGGGTAATAAATTTGGTAATGGGGTATTTTTCAGCAATTTTTCCTACTTTTATTACTTGTTCATGAATTGTAACATCAACTTTTTTTCATGCAATAATTTTCAGGTTTTCCAGGAAAACTTGAGGTTGCTGTGACATACATGTTTTATGAAACTAACAAGCTGATAGTGAAAATGGAAGCCAAGGCCATTGATAAAGCCACACCAGTTAATCTAGCACAGCACAGTTACTGGAACCTAAGAGGCCATGACAGTGGAGACATTCTCTCACACATAGTTCAACTTTTTGCCTCTCAGATCACTCCAGTAGACGACAAACTCATCCCCACTGGTGAGATCAAGTCGGTAAAAGGAACCCCATATGACTTCTTTGAGCCAAAAGAAATTGGAAGCCAGATTCATGAGCTTGCTAGTGGCTATGACATAAACTATGTGGTGGACAAGAATAGTGGTTCAAGTCACTTCAATAAGGTTGCTGTTGTGGAGGACTCAGTTTCTGGGAGGAAGATGGAGTTATGGTCAAATCAACCAGGTGTTCAATTCTATACAAGCAACATGTTGAAGGAAGTAAAAGGCAAAAATGGTTTCACATATCATCAGTATGCTGGTCTTTGCCTGGAGACACAAGGTTTTCCAGATTCAGTGAATCACCCCAATTTTCCATCACAGATTGTGAATCCTGGACAGACATATAAGCACTTTATGGTTTATAGGTTCACTGCTCACTAAATTGTGTGTGTGTGTGTCCTTTATGTGTGAAGAAACATCAATTGTGCTAACCTGTCATGAATATTGATATTGATGTCTTCTTTGATCTGTACATGGTGGCCTATAGAATATGTCGAAGAATGAATGCCTATATAATGGTAAACTATAAAGACCCTGGTCAAACAAAATAAACTACAAGAAGCTAATTCAAAATTGAAATATACACAATTTAAGGATTCATTTTCCCATTTAATATTAATTTAAAAATAATCATAATAATATAAAGAAAATATGGTTAAAATACATCAACATCCTAAAGTATTTTTCTCATGCACATCCAACATCCTAAGAACCTGTTTGGTACAAAGCACGAGGGGTAAGAATTGGGTTACGGATTGGGCTATATTGTATTGTTTGGTATAATGAACTAAGCATAAACTTGGATTGAGAGTACTATAAAAGTGAGATTGCCACAAATCTGCCTCCCCTTGTATAGGCAAAGCAATGTTAAGATTGAAAAATTTTGGGATAAAATTGTCCATGTTTATAATAATTTTTGGACTGAAGTATTCTCATCCTATTTCTTATATTGCTGTTCAATCTCTACCACTTCTTGATGTTCATCTTCTCCCCCATTCCTATCATATCTAGCTAGCTTCTCCATCTCTGGTCATCTTCTATTTCCTTTCCGATCTCATGAGCATCGTCATCTCACCTTCATGCCCACTTCTCATCTCTCCCTCTGGTCATCTCATCTTTTTCCTTACCTGTCAATGACATCTTTGTTGGCGGCGACCACAGTCCCTTGTCTCCCCCTCCCCTTTCTGTAATATTTTGTTCTTCTACGTCGACATGAAATTCTCCCCGGTGTATGATTACGGTTTACAATTGTTGTTTTTGTTGAATTTTCCTTTTAATTTCTCCTTTAATTTGTTAAATAATCTTTGGAAATCTTTGCCAAATGTATTTGATTCTCTGTGAATGAATACATCTTTGTTTTTATTTGGGTTCAATATGCTTTTATCAATATTCAATTTTTACTATTTGGAATCTCATCCATGCTTATTAAGTATTTTTGATATTTGATATGGATATGGATATTATATCAAATATTAATATTAACTCATATTGTATCTATCTTATAAATATAAATTTATGATATTATCATTATATTTGAATAGATAAGATTAGATAATATATATATATTAAATATCATAAGATATTATTTTCCTATACCAATTTAGGATTTCTTGCATCTTTTGATGACACAATCAATCAATCATGTTGTAATTTAGTTTAAAAACAAAATCTAAAAATAATACTAAATTGCTCAAATGTTGGAACATCGGGTTGTAGATAAGATGAGGTGACAGGGTCTAGAGTTAGAAAAGGATATTATTATACTTTCATAATTTATGGTAGATTATAAAATAAAATTAATGATAATATTCCCATCAAATATTACTTGCTACCAAACATACTTCAATAGCCTTAATCCCAGTCCCACACCTAGTCCCAGCCCCACTCACAATCTATCAAAACTCAAGCATATATACCAAACAAGACTTATTGCGATATTTGGTACGAGGGATTGAGGATAATCTGGGATTAGAAATACCAAAAAAGTAGAATTTCTGGAAACCCACCCACCCCTTGGTATTGGTGAAACGGGATTGAAAAGTTTTGAGAGTACCCTCATCTTATTCCTCACATTGCTGCTCTATCTCTCTCATTTCTCTGTGCTCATCTTCTTCCCCATCTCAATCATCTCTAATTTCCTTCTCCGTCTCCAATAAACTTCTCTTTCCTCTCTGATCTCAAGAGCATCATCATCTCATCTTCACCTCACCATCTCTCATCTCTCCCTCTTCATCATCTTACCTTCACCTCCACCTCTCATCTCTCCCTTTGCATCCACTACTATAAGATATAGATTTTACTACCTCAAAGGAAGTCCTTTTTTTAAAGAAGGGCAGTAAAAAATAAAGGTGATAGCATTTTTATAATTATGTGCGTTAGTTTTAATAGAGTAGGCGTCTCAATTTCAAAATGAACGCCAAAAGTGGACCTTTTAGGTATGCCAAAGGCGGACTTTTGGTGTCCCTATTTACATTGAGGATACAAAAGGGTTGCCTTCTACAAACTTGTCCGTGTATGTGCCTCGCTTTTTATTTTGTTAAGAAAAATTTTTCTACCTTGTTGGCCTACTTATATTTATTCTTTTCTTTAGTTCCTCCTCCTCTAATCCATTACAACACACACAGCCCTCATTGCTCTTCCCTTCCTCTCTCCCTCCCCTCCCCCCCGACATTTCTCAGTTTTCTTTAAGAGGAGTTGCATAGAGAGACACGTACTCCATAGATTCAAATGGCTTCTTCCAGTTCTTCCTTCGATGTTCTCATGATGTCCTACCCTACCTGCGACGGTAATCTCTCTCTTCATCACTCTCAAATCTAACATGCTAGCCTTTGTTTACATTCTCTTTGCATTTGGATCTTACTCTCCTGTCTATTTATTATTATTATTATTATTATTAAATTTCCTTTCCTTTTTCACAATTAGATATGGTAGGGTGCATGTGGAAATGAAGAGAATGGATTTTTGAATTGAGAAATTTGACTAAAATAAGGGGGAAGTGACCTAAGGAGAAAGGAGAAAAAGCAAGCTACTGGAAAACCGAAGAGCTACAAGAGTGGCAGGACAGAAAAAGAAAAAGCAAAGAGATTTACCACTGTTCACAATCATTGTAGACATCACTGTTCATACTGTTGTTCACAAATATGGTGTCCCTTTTGAAAAAGGGACACCGTAAGTCACAAACTTACAGTGTCGATTTTAAAAAAGGGACATTGTAAGTCTCTTACGACATCCCTTTTTTAATGGACATTGTTCCTTGATTTTACTACGTCGCTTACATAAGCGTCCCCTGAAAAGGGATGTAGAAAATTCCTAAAAACAGATGTTAAAAGTGTTTTCTGTAGTAGTGATCATATCATCTTCTTCCTCCCTTGTCAGCGACGTCTTTACTTGTAGCGACCACCCTCCCTTGTCTCTACCCCCTCTCCAATATTTTCTTCTTCTCACTACTATAGAAAACACTTTTAACGTCCTTTTTTTAGCCCTTTTAACGTCTAAAAAAAGAGGGACGCCTATATCAGGGACGTAAAAAAGTCAGGATACGGCGTCCTTTAAAAAAGGGACGTCTAAAGTTGTTTTAAAAAAAACTCGATTATATTTTTCACTGCCTAACAATTATAACATGCAGAAACAAGATCGAACAGTTTTTTATAAACCAAAATATCCTTACAGATTAATATTGGTGAAGGATGATAAATCAAAATGAATCTAAAATGAAGATAAATCAAAATCTTAACACAACAAAATACATATACAATAATCCCAGTTTAAAACTTAGCCTATAAAAAGAAAAATTAATTATCCATACCTTTTGGCCACAGTAGGAGAGGGAGGATGGAGGCCAACGGCGGGAGAGGGAGGGAGGAGGAACCAACAGCATCAAAGATCGAGGAAGAACAATGGCGACGAGCTTCAACAATGGAGGGGAAGACGGTAGATGATAGTGGTGGAGATAGAGGAGGACGACTTTCAAAAAAAGAACAACGATAATGAAAGGGACTAAGAGAGAGAGAGTTATAGTGGAAAATGAGCTTCAACAGAGTGATGTCAGTATCAATTTGACTGATATACGTTACCTTTAGACGTCCCTTTTTGAATTTGGGACGTCTAAAGTAAAAAAAAATTGACTTTAGACGTCCCTTTTTGAAAAAGGGACGTCTAAAGTCTAAAAAAATTTAAAAAATTAATTTTTTTTTATTTTAGGCGTCCCTTTTTAAAAAGGGACGCCTAAAGTCAAGGTCGTTGAAAAATTAATCGGCTTCACTCGTTGATTGCCACAGATAAGGTCGAAGGTCAGGGATAGTAGGCTATGACTCTTTCTGCCAGACTATACTTCGATAGGCTTACCATTTTTTCTTAGTGGCTAACTACACTAAATCAGGCTTTAACTAGCCAGGGGATAGATGTCAATAAGCTGTCTTTCTTCCCTTTTGTCCACTTTAGCCTTTTTGGACATTAAGAGCACAGTCACAAGAAAAATTAAGAAGAAATCTGCCACAGTTCGGGCTCGCCTATTTGTCGTTTTTAGATGCAATCTTTATTATATAAAAGCTAAGCTATAGGAGGTGATTGATGCTAAATGCTTTACCGTGCTGCTTTGCTTTCTCTTTCTATTGAATTAGTTGAATTAGACTCCCAACTCCTCCAATTTTGATTTTGAGCCATGCGGCCGCGTTCCTGACAACTATGATTCGGATGCTCATACAGTGACTTTAGGCGTCTCTTTTCAAAAAGGGACGCCTAAAGTCTAAAAAAAATTAAAAAAATTAATTTTTTTAGACTTTAGGCGTCCCTTTTTAAAAAGGGACGCCTAAAGTTACTTAATTCTTACCCACAATTACAAAAATGCCACCATCTTTATTTTTTACTTCCCTTTTTAAAAAAGAGACGTCTTTTAGGGACGTAAAATCTACATTTTGTAGTAGTGTCTACATCAACATGTAAATCTCTTGTGTGTACAATTACGGTTTACAACATTCATCACTACTAAATTTGACTTTTAGTTTCTCCTTTAATTAATCTTTGTGAATCTTAACCAGATATTTAGTTCTCTTTTTGATATGATCAAGAGTTTCCCCTTCGAGGCTTAGAGGGCGAAATGTTCTCACTTCTCCCATTAATTATGCTTCCTGGGATTCGAACTTGTGATCCCTTCTTTATGAATGTGAGGCCCTTTACTACCTCAACCAACAACTTATTAGTACATATTTACTTCTCTAAGAATTAACAAATTTGCTTTTTTATTTATGACCAATATGCTTTTCCCAATATTCAATTTTCACATATTTGGAATCTTAAAGATTTCTTATTAAATAGGGATAAGATGCAAATTTAGCAACAAAGTTTTACCAAAGAGGTATCCAGTACAAATAAGTTTTAGAAGGGGAAAACGTAACAATAAACAATTAAAAATGGTGCAAATTTAACAAAACAGTTAAATTTGACCTAACAATGTTAGGGGTTTTCTTCTCTTATAATTTAACGTCGTTAAGTCAAATTTAATGGTTTTGTTAAATTTGCATCATTTTTAATTGTTCATTGTTATTTTTGCCTCTTCCAAAACTTATTTATACTGGATGCCCCTTGGATAAAACTTTGTTATTAAATTTTCACCTTAACCCTATTAAATATTGTTGATATTTGATCTAGATATTATATCCTATATTAATATTTACTCCTTTTGTATCTATCTTAAAAATAAAAATATAATATATTATGATTAGATTTGATTAGATAATATCTATATCAAATATACTCAAATATAAAAGTATTTTTATTTTCCTAGATAAATTTACTTTAATCATCTTTTTATGACACAATCAATCCATTATTTTATAATTTAGTTAAAAAAATCTAAAAATAATACTAAACTAACAACATCCGGCAAAGAAGATCAGGTGATAGGGTTTAGGGTTAGATAAAGATATTATTGTACTTTCATAATCTATTATAGATTATAAAATAAAATTAATTAGAGTATTTCAATCAAATATTACTTGATACCAAACATAATTTAATTGTCTCAATCCCACTCCTAATCCTGGTCCCACTCCTACTCCAATCCATCAAAATTCAAGGCCACATACGAAATAGGGCCTAAAGTATTTTGTGTATTCAACACATTGAAATATTTTTCAGGCGCTTCTAGTACCCTAAAATATTTTCTATGCCGTGGTAATAGATGAATCAAAAAATACTTTAATGTGATGTTTGCACCAAAAAATACTTTAAGATGCTGGATACATAAAAAAATATTTTAGGATGTTGGAGGTACCACAAAATACTTTAAGATACTGAATGCAATTAGAAAAATACTTTAGGTGTTGGATGCACCTTAACCCTAAAATACTTTGACATTATTTTCTATTGCTAGCAAAAAGTATTACATAATACTCCCTTCTCTCCTTAATGTAATATATATTTACCTAATTTGATTAGATTAAGAAAGTTAGTTAAGTTAGTTTATATTGCATATTTTTTCTAAAAGACCATAACTATCTTCCTTAAGAACCTATTTTCTGTCTTACTTGATTATTGTTGAGGAAGTATGAATAGGGGTAAATTAGAAAAATATTAACAAATATAAGAAATAAATATTATATTTAGGGCCAAGAGCAATGATCTCAATTAGATATTACATTAAGGACGGAAGGGAGTAATATGAATTATTGCACGAAAGTTTAAAAAAAAATCACGTGTGTGCCTATATATATATATGAAAGAGTTGAACAAGCCGTCTTTAAATATTGAAATGCTTCAAAGAAAATTTATGAGAATGCAAGAAAATAATTTTATTTGTTTTAAATTCACTACTACAAAAAAAAATTTATGATGGTTATTTTCGACCATGCATCACAACTTTGAACCATCATATATAAAGGCGATATATATGTTCGGTGCACATACTTAACAGCTCTAAACTATAATATATTGAGGACATATTTAATAGTTGTCTATGTTAATAACCGTAATGTACTGAGGCTTTATTTTTTTTTATTATATATAGTTATTTTCTATTATTTTTTTTAGTTTTATTGCTAATATTTATTATATAAGGAAAAATATAATAACTGATAATAACAAAATAATAATGTCAAATAAAAAGTTATATTTATTGTATTCAAAATATAATACATTATAGATAAACATCATATGATTTAAAATAAATTAATCAATTAAACACTCTTGCAATAGGATATCATTATCTTATAATTTTTTTTAATTTTAAAAGAAAATATATTAATAAAAAATTCCATAATATTTTCCAATGCCTTCGTTGTAGATTAATCATAGATCACGTATGCTCCCAGAGTCCCCATTGCAAAATGATAATATAAATATGAAAATAAGAATACACATACATACATACATACATACATAGTAAAAATAAGAAAATATAAAAACTTAAGCAACATACATACATATATAGTAAAAATAAGAAAATATAAAAACTTAAGAAAATCTTGAAACTTGATTCAACAAACCTGATTTCAACATAAAGTTGATAAATTTTAAGAACTTGAGATGCTCAAAATCAAGGAATTAACCAATAGATCATGATTTAACTAGTTTCTAAAATTTAGGAGAAAAATTTGTTACTGATTTTTAGTCTATATAATCTAGTGTAATGAAAAATATTTTTACTGTAATAAAAAAACAATAAAAAAGATTTAGCATTTTACCACATCGTCTTTTTCGTGCTCTCTATTTTTCTAACTATCATCAGAAATTAGACATCACTTTTGGTTTTCAATTATTCTTCTCAGATAATCTCAACTGGCAACTTTGAGTCTCAACTAGACCTAATCTCTCATTGTATGAAAAAAAAATTAAAAATAAAAATAAAACATTAAATGTGAATAAAATAAAAGCTTACACAAGGAAGAATCACAAGAGAAAGAAGCTATAGAGTGAAAAAGTATGGCAGTGGTAGAGGATGAGACCTACAGTGGTAGAGGGAAACCCATAAAAAAAAGTATCAAAAATATGTTTGAGAATGAATTGGAAGAGTTACGTCAAATAATTTTTCATATTCCCGCCTCCTTATATTTGACATTTTATAGGATCCCATTAAAGAATATATGATGGTTATTTGTAAAGAATGGTTAAGTATTGTCAAATAATTTTTTTTATTTCAAAATCTCGTATCCTTATATTTAATATTTTCATAACCTCACATTCTTATGTATAACAGTTATCATTTATAACTGCTAAATGTTATTAAAGAATACATAACTATTCTTGGTGAAATCTGTCAATTTTTATTGTCAAATAAACTTTTTCAAAATATAGTCTTATTACTATCAAGCATTATCAAATAAAGTTTTTCAATGTACAGTTTCATTCTATTTAATATTTTTTAAAATCCCCCATTCTTATATATGATGAGTTTAGGATGTGTAGTAGGTAATAGAATCAAGAAGAGCACAATTTGGATTGAAAATAAATGAGTTCTTGAGTTTTGAACTCAAACTATCAAAACTGATGTTTTTAAAGCCAGTCAGTTTCGTGTTGAGTTTTGACCAATAAAATCTTATTCAATATTTATGAAATTTTACGGACAAATATTAGACATCCAAAGCTTTAAAATTAGTTCTAGAATGTATAATTTGGATACATGTGGAGGAAGTTATGAGTTTTGAAATGTAGGTCCAGAAATAGGGGAAATTCTGAAAGTCTAGGTTCTGACAGTTTAGTTGTGTTCTATTTTTTAGTAATATAATCTTTTCCAATGGCCACAAAACTTTCCAAAACAAAGGTATATGCTAAGATTTAAATTGATGTATAATCTGTGATATTTAAATCAGTATACTAAGAGATATGAATTTTTGAAATTAGTTGCTGCCAGATTATGTTTCTGAAAGTTAAATGGGTGGTGGAGAAATTTTGGAAAACTACACATTGACCAAAAGTTATGAAACTTTCCAAATTTAAATTAGACAATCAAAGATTTAATTTTATATGTAGAACATAATTTTTGCACTAGTACATTAAGAGATATGATTTTTCAAAGTTGTGCCTTGTTTCTGGAGTGTAATGTCCTGTTTCTGGAATGCAATCTGGAACAGTGGGAGTTTGGTGAAATTCTGGGAATGACATGGGGTTAGTGGTAAAATCTAAGTATTGTTCCTCAAATGTACATTGAAAAGGCTTCATTTAGGCTTTGAAATCAATCAAATTGGATTTTTTTAAAATTAATTATGAATTTTCAAAATTGACTAAAAAAACTACCAATTTCTTAAAAAAAGTGAAACTACACTATATATATTATATTATGCAGGAACTATAATAACTGCATTAAATAACCAGCAACATCTAATTTAAAAGCAGTAATGCTACAAGTAATAACCAGTTACTTGTAACTTTAATTTTTATAGAAATTAGACATAGCCCGAGTCGGAATCCAAGTGTAGGACAAGCAGGAAAATTTGGAAAAGAAGTAGTAACTTCTTCTTACATATACTATGTGATTACTAAATATTTGAATATATCATTCTATGTAACATGAGCCAAGTGTCTTGGACACACAAATTTGACAAGTTTTGGTTAGGGACCCAACAGAGACGCCGAGTAGGCCAAGGTGCAAACATGTCGTTTGGTTTTAGGTAAGTGTATACATAGTTTCAATTATCTTACATGATATGGTATTGCATATTTATTTTTGCATTATATATGCTTGAAAGCATGTTGTTACTGAGATTCTTGAATCTCATCCTTTATCCAAATAAAAACTTTATAGCTGAGGCGGGCGGCTCGAAAGGCAAGACGGTAGCTACCGGTGATTAGAGTCTCGGGGTACTCTGTAGCTGCTGTAGTTATTTATGCATGTAAAATTTAGCTACTTATGAATGCTCTGTATGTATATATTTTTCAAACCTTTCGAGGACTATCTAGTATTGTAAACAATCACTTAATGTCAGTATATTTTCACTGTTTCTGTATGCCTTACGGAACTATACATTTATTACTTTATGAATATCAAAATGTTAAGGGGTTTGACAGATTCCATTACAAATATGGATTTGTTGAAGAAAAACTTTACTAAATTCACGCATCTAAGAATTTAAAATGAATTGCTAGCTAGCCAAAACAAAAAATTAAGGTAACTGTAATCAGTATCTTATCCGGTAGACTTTTGTAATGAATGTCTTTGAAGCACGTTCATTTTTATTTTATTTTTTTTTTTTGCAAACAAATAAAAAATTATTTGCCCGTTGGAAAATGGAAATACTTTGAAAAACTTTGCCAATATGTTGTGTGTGTGAAATGGATGTCTTTAAATCATATCCTTATCATAATAATTAGGGTTAATGTGCAAATTTAGTAACAAACTATTTTCATATAGGCATTCAACACAATTAACTATTTTGGAGTGTAAAAGTAAATATAATCAATTTTTTAATATCATATATAGCAACATCGTTAAGCTTGGTTAACTTTCGTTACTTTTTGCACTGTGGGTTCCATCAGTCTTCTCACTTTTTATTATTTTAATATATTTTTAAAGTATGTGCCCTTTTTAATGGGGAAATATCATTTAGATCCCATGGAAGTAATTTTATTTCAACACCCAAAAAATTTTGAAATTTCACTGCACCCCTTTAGGTCAAAATGACACTAAATTTTGTTAGTGAAAAGATAATAATGCTTTTACTTCATTATTTTATAAGATCATTCACAAGACAAATAAGCGTATTCACAAAACAAATAAATGAATTTAAAAGACTCCTAAGGGGTTAGAAAAAAATTTATAAGAAAGATGTGGGCATTTACAAGACAAATATGTGAATGACCAAAATTTTTAACTCCTTAAATTCTTTTAAATCCCTTTACAAGACAAATATGGCCTTTCACAAGATAAATCAGGGAACTTACAAGAAAAATATAGGCATTTATAAAACAAAAAATGTTTATGTCTACTTTTGGACCCAACAAACGATAATTATGTTGGGCGCTCATACTAAAATAGTTTATTGTTAAATTTTTACATATGTCCTTCTAAAGATATATTAAAATAATAGAGTGAGAAGACTGGTGAAACTCACGGTGCAAAAAGTAACAGAAGTTAACTAAGGTTAAAAGCGTTGCTATATATATATGCTACTAAAAAGATTGATTATGTCTACTTTTGCGCCCCAAAATAGTTAATTATATTATTGGGTACCCATAGGGAAATAGTTTGTTGCTAAAATTATACATTTACCTTAATAATTCATTCATATGCATTAATTGTCATTATGATGACTGTTGGCACAAAAATGGAATTATTTTAAATTATACTCTAGTCATATTTATAAGAGCTTACTAACCGAAATACGTGGTTAAAGAAAGCATTTAAAATTAGTTAAAAATAATAAATATGTCTGAAATAAACTTTATTTTTCAAGTATATCTTTATTTATGAGAGGAAAGTACGAGAAAGAAATCTAGTAAATATAATTATCACCAACCTTTTAATTAATACGATGCATAAAATTAATGAGGGTTAAAAATGAAAAAAAAATCATTAAATGTTCAGACAACTCTTATCAGACTTTTATAAAAAGAATCAATGCAATTCAAATTTTAAACTCTTATAAATAGTATCAAAAGGAGTACATAACTTTCAAACTTTGGATTATGTACTTGAAATCTTTATAATATTTAAAAAAATTATTATAAATCCTCTAAACTCTTACATTTATTCATATAACTCTTATACAACTAATTTTGTACACCACTTAATTCATATACAGCTTAAAGTTTAGGGAGTTATCTATATATCAATCAAAGTTTGATGTATTATATGCACACACAAAATAAAGTTTAAGGAATAAATAATTGATAGTTGAGGGTTATTCACACAAGGAGTGTTATGTAATTTACCCCAGCCCCAAACACCCACTTATTTACATTCGGTTCCACAAGTAAACTTTCTTATTGGTTTAGAATTTGTTTGGTGCGAGGGATGTTGGGGTTTTTTTTGTGAGTTAGATTTAAAAAAATCAAGAAATATGGTTACAATTCTAATAAAGAAAAGATGTCATATAAGAGAGTAAGAAAAATTAATTAAAAACTCTTAACCTCACTTTTTTTAAATTTTTTTTAAATCCAACTAAAAAAAATCCCCTTTCACACTTCCCTCCCCTCCCATCATATCAAACGAGCCCCAAGAGCCAAAAATAGACTATAATTTGAATACAAAAGGTAAAAGTTATAATTTGATCATCAAGTGAAAGTAAACAACAAAATGAGGGAAAATAACAAAATTGTAACAAAATCCATGCAATTATACTAAACACAAACGTTATTAGATATAATAGCCTAATTAAGGCCCTATATCCAAACAGATCCAGTCAGATTGAGGATAGGAATGGTTTGTTTCCAAAACGGTAAAAACCCCATATACTTAATTTGCAAATGACCAATGTATATCTTCACAACTCTACATAATATAAATACATGCAGATGTTTGAGGCTTTATTTTTTTTGCAGTGAAGCTAATAATACATCGAAATATCCTTTCACTATGTCTAACCTATCCTTGGCTTTCTGCTTTATTCTTCTGTGCCTCAATGTGTTTCCTTCTCAGGCAGAAGATACCAATATAGGAATTTATGAACTAAAGAGAGGACAATTTCAGATCAAGTTAACAAACTATGGTGCTACCATTATTTCTTTAATTGTCCCTGACAAAAATGGTTTGTCTTTTCTCCTTCGATTTTTCCCAATTTTTATGATAGAAATTACTTTTTTCTTGTTGTCGTCAACATCGTCATGTTGTCTATTTCGTGTAATCGATCCAATTTAATGGGATAAAAATTGTTGTTGTTGTATCCTTCAAATGATTTGTGTCATGATCGTTTCTCCAGGTGAATTGGCCGATATTGTCCTTGGCTATGACTCAGTTGAGTCTTACAAGGTATGATAAAAGAAAATTTGATTTATTTTTTTGTTTTTGACAAATAAATCTTCCCATCCTAAATGTAGGACTTAGTGTAATGCAAAATTAGGTTTTACATTGAGAGTCGGTGATAGAACATAATTATTGAGATTTATAAACTGGTTAATACACGGAGGGGTTTCTTTGAATATTTTGGGAATTTACAAATTGAGATTCAGAAGGATGATGATCTGCGTTCACTGAATTTTCCCCCACAATTAGAAAATAGTAATATATTTGTTTAAAAACAAATAGATTACTTCATACATAATATAATATAAATGTATCTTATATAAAAAAAAAGATAAGATACCAATTATATATTTTAATTTAAATTAAAAATTAGGAATTAAAGAGATTATTTTAATTTGGAATGTTGCAGAATGATACAGTATACTTTGGTGCCCTAGTTGGACGTGTGGCTAACAGAATTGGAGGAGCTCAATTCACTTTAGATGGCAAAACCTACGAATTGCCTGCTAATGATGGCAAAAACACACTCCACGGTACATGTATTTTAACTATTTTATCATTATATATATACGCCCACAACTTTCTATTTATAGGAAGCTTTCATGCTATTAGGCTACACTTTCAATTTATTGGGTTTTTTTATTTAACTACAATCAAAATATAACTTTTTTTTTCCTTGTTGATATTCCCATATATACAATCAACTCTTTTTGCCTATTCGATGATTAAATAATTGATTTCTTAAATGTTTACTTGTTCATATCAGGTGGGTTCAAAGGCTTTGGTGATGTTGTATGGAATGTAGCTTCCTACAAAATGGACAGTCATATCACATTCACCTGTGTTAGCTCCGATCAAGAACAAGGTACAATTTTTCTTGTCTTATGACACAAAATATTCAAAAATTTAAGTTTTTTTAGGAAAATTGCGGAAAAATCCCTCACAATAAAATTTGTTGTCCAAAAGTATGAATTTGCTTAAAGAGTACAACCTATTTTTGGCAGGTGCAACTCTTCTTCAATTGTATGCAACATATCTTCAACAGTGTATCAAATAGAAGATATTTGCACATAATTGAAGAAGAGTTGCACCTACTTAAGGATTGAGTCTAAAGATATCATTGGACAATAAATTTTTTGGGGGATTTTTCAACAAATTTGCCTACTTTTATATGTTCATGATATGTAACATCAACTTCCTTTTTTTCTTGCAAAATTTTATAGGGTTTCCTGGAAAACTTGAGGTAGCTGTGACATACATGTTTTATGAAACTAACAAGTTGATAGTGAAGATGGAAGCCAAAGCCATTGACAAAGCCACACCAGTAAACCTAGCTCAACACAGTTACTGGAACCTAAGGGGTGATGATAGTGGAGACATTCTCTCACACACCATCCAACTTTTTGCCTCTCAGATCACTCCAGTGGACGACAAACTCATCCCCACCGGCGAGATCAAGCCGGTAAAAGGAACCCCGTATGACTTCCTTGAGCCAAAAGAAATTGGAAGCCAGATTCATGAGCTTGCAAGTGGCTATGACATAAACTATGTGGTGGACAAAAACAATGGTTCAAGTTACTTCAATAAGGTTGCTGTTGTGGAGGACCCAGTTTCTGGGAGGAAGATGGAGCTTTGGTCAAATCAACCAGGTGTTCAATTCTATACAAGCAACATGTTAAAGGAAGTGAAAGGAAAAAATGGTTTCACATATCATCAGTATGCTGCTCTTTGTTTAGAGACACAAGGTTTCCCCGATTCTGTGAATCATCCGAACTTCCCATCACAGATTGTGAATCCTGGACAGACATATAAGCACTTCATGGTTTATAGGTTCACTGCTCACTAAATATTATATATGTGCACGCGCGCGCGCTTGCACGCGTATGTATGTATATATCCTTCATATATATGAAGAAACATCAATTATGCTAACTTGTCATGAACATTTGAAATTGATGTCTGCTTTGATCTGAACATGGAGGCCTATAGTACATGTTGATGAATGAATGCCTTTAGTGCAGTAAACTATAAAGGTCCAGATCAAACAAAATAAATTACAAGGACCTAATTCAAAATTAAAACATACGATAACAACTTATGGATTAATTTTGCCAATTAATACAAATTTAATAATAATCTTTTCTTTTAGTGATAAAAACTGGGGCGAATACACCCATTCAAACTTCATTCAACAAGTAGTTCCCAGCGTTACAATAGCATGGGTAGGACACTCCTATTAAGTCACGAAGCAAAAATTTAGCCAAGCCTCTAAGGGGAACATAAAATGTACACAACTCCTCACCACAGACAAGGCTGAAATTAGCAAGCCAGGCAGCTACAAAATTTCCCTCTCTATAAAGAACGAGAAAAATGTACATGTAGTCTCCAGTCAGCATCTCCTATCCAAGAACAAAGAATTGTGTTACTTACCACCCTGCCTTTCCAAGCTTCCTGCAACATTTGAATTGTATGTAGCGGCTGAATCACCTTCCACCATAAGATTAGTGATCCCAAGGTCCTGCGTAATTTTCAAACCATAGAACACACCCCACAATTTTGCTATCAAAGTAATGCACAAAACAAACCTTGGTGGTGCAATGGCATGCAAGCCACCTTTTGGTTGCAGTAATCACGGTTTCGATTCTAGACTGTGAGCAATGTGCTCTGCTCCATAAAAATCAATTTAAGCCACCCCAAGGGAGGAAAGCTCCATGTAATTTCCTTCATACTTTTGCTAATGCTGCTACTGTCATATTGATTGACAAGAGTTAAACACTATAGTCATATTAATAGTATTAAAAAAAATAATTTAACATTATTTTTTATCCCCAGAAAAAAAAATTGACTTCCGGTCCTTAATATAGGACTTAATTGGGTGGTTGATTTTGAAACTAAATATAAAACATATTTATCATATTTTTTAATCTTTTTTAATTTACCCTTATTGATGCTCCCTCAACCATCATCGAGTAAAAGAGAGATAAGAGTATTAAAGAAGATAATTGGAGTATTTTAAGAAAAAAATTTCTTATTAACTATATTAATTAAATTCCTTAATCTAACCAAATTAGATAAATAAGTCTTATACACGGACCGAGGGGGAGTATTACACATTAAATAATAACATAGATTATTAAACGAAAGTTAAAACACACATTCAAATTAGGAAAAAGGTTCAACCTTTAAATATTCAAATGCTTCAAAGAAAACTCATGAGGATGCAAGAAAATAATTTTATTCATTTTAAATTAGAAAAGCTCCAATGGGAAATGGCTTTTACATCATCCTCTTCCAAGGTGCTTTTTGGAAAGAGGCACAATTCAAAAAAGTACCTAATTAAATATGATACTACTATAATTTCTTATTTTGATATAAAGAACAAAATTTCACTACACATCCACATGAGGTCTAAAACTTAATTTAACTCTGATTTCCAAATTGTTTCTGAATGTCCTGGAATGATATGGTAGCAGATCCTCTTCGTTTAGCCTTCTGAGAAAACTAAATCAATTTAAACTGTAACCCTAATATAAAAGCGATATATAACCGCATAAATATATTGATATTTTTACATCATGTTTGGCCATGTAATTTATAAAGGATAAAAACTATTTTAAATAAATATTAGTTAAATAAAAGTTTGAACAAGTATAATTATCAAAATAGTTAAAATGTATCTCAAATGAAAAAAATAGCATTATACTAGCTTAAACGGGTTAGCCCTCTCTTGACAGGCTCAAGTCTAAAAGGATTAAGCTTAAAAGTGTGATTATCCTAAAATAATATTTCAAGGAAGCCCAACCCTCGATTTAAACGGGTTGAACAGGGTTAGTTTCTCAACTCTACGTATATTGGACTATGAAGGTAGAATACCACGAACTTCCTGATTTCAGCAATTAACTATGATCCCATTGCACATATGGATTTGTTGAAGAAAATTTTTTACTAAATTCATGCATCTAAAAATTTGCAATGAATTGTTGGCCAAAACAGAAATGGTAATTGTAATCAATCTCTTATTATCCGGTAGACTTTTACAATGAATGTCTTTAAATCACATTCCTTTTTTTTTCCAACAAATAAAAAATCATTTGCCCATTTGGAAAATGGAAATACTTTGAAAAACTTTGCCAGTATGTGTGAAATGAATGCCTTTCACTACAAAAAAAACCATCTATTTCCGACGGAATTTAAAACGGAAAAAAATTCCGTTACAAAAGTTGTCTAAAAACCGTCGCAAATTTTCCTACGAAATTTCCCACGGAAAAAGTCCGTCGGAAATTCCGTCGCACCGTTATTTTGTAACGGAAATTTTCCACAAAAAAGAAATTAGAATTTGTGAAGGAAATTTTGCCACGGAAAAATTCCGTCGCAAATTCTGTCGCAAATCGAAATTTCTGATGGAAAGTTTCCAAAAAAAAATTAGAATTTGTGATGGAAATTTCCCATAGAAAAATTCCGTCGAAAATAGGTATTAATTAATTTTTGTAATTTTTTTCTTATGATTTATTTAATTAATGATTAATTTATTTATTATGTATTAATTCTCATCTTCCCTACATTTCTTCTTACTAATTTTCAAATTTATGACTTTCTTGAGAAATCTTTATTTTGTTGGTAGGAAAAGCGGAAATAAAAAAGGTTTATGCTAACCAATATTTTTGAGAAATGATCAATCCTTAAAGTTGCATTGCAGATTTTAAAATCTATCAATGAGCTTTTAAGAGAGTTTCAGAAATCTGAATTCATAATTCTTGAAGCTGGATTGTAGATCTACAAGTGAGTTTCATCATTTTAATCTTATACCTAATTTTTCTTAATCTTCTTGATTGAGAGCATAGAATGATATAATCAGCACATCTGAAAAAAAAGAGAGGGAACTCACATTTATTAAGAGTTTAAATTTTAATTATTATGATAATCATATGGAAAATTGAATTCGTATCATATACAATGTATTTTGTACCAAAATATTCAAAGGATTGAGTTTTAAAAAAATTCTATCAATATGTAATTTTTATTTTTAGCATCTTAGAAAAAAAATTAATTCATATTCTACAATTTAAAATAGATCGTATTGAAATTTGTAAGCGTATTGACTTCATTAATAATTAAGAGATCAAAATAAAAACTTACGTAAAATTAGAAAGATTAAGTAGATTTTCTTTTTTTAAAATAAGACTAACCATTACTGATAGAATGACCAAATATTAATTAGTTGTGTGGTATGAATTGAGTCTGGGAGAATCATAACAAGCTCTAAATGAGAATTTCGTCGCAAAGCCTAACGTAACGTTTTTTGCCAAATATTATTGTTTTATGATTTTATGCCTCTATATATCAACATTAATATATGTTAAATCAAATGAATTTTTTTAAGAGAATAATCAAAAAAATAATTCAAGTATGTCATGCCATGATAGTATCATTGAAATAAAACTCATTTTTACCAATATTAGCTTAAACTAGAATGATTTTTCTTAACACATAAATGTGATTTTTTTCAAAAATAATTTAGTTAATATATCAATTTTTAAGTTTTTTATTATTTAATATAAAATAGTAATATTAATTACTATTTTCTGACAAACAGTGTGTAAATTTCATATACGTCTATGGATATTTTAGAAAAAAGATGCAAAAGGTACTTAAAATTTCATAAAACGGTTTACATCAATACAAAACTTTCTAAAAAAACTCCGTGTGCGTGGGTGTGTGAAATAAGTAAAATGTATACTTAATATATTTACTAAAAATCGTTTAAAGATCGTCAGAAATTCCGTCAGAAAGTTTCTGATGAAAAACGTCTGTAGGAAATTCTATCGCAAAATCTTAACGTAACATTTTTTACAGAATTACAGATGGAAATTCTGTCGGAAAATTTGACAAAATTTATTCATAGAAAATTCCGTCCGAAATATGTGTTAATTAATTTTTTAAAAATTTTTTATGATGATTTATTTAATTAATGATTAATCTAATTATTATATATTAAATATGTTATAATTTAAATTATTATTAAATTATAATATAATTTTCGGCAAAAAAGGTATTAAATTATAATATAAATAAAAAAATTATTAATTCATATTTATTATTGAACTTATAATATATATATATATATATACACACACACACAAATACAAATTTTATAAATACAATAAAAATCAAATATATAATAAAATGAATAAAAACATATATTAATAATAAAAATTTAGATATAATATTTACGTAACAAAAATAAGGAATCTATATTGTAATGTTTAATAATTAATATATATATATATATATATATATATATATATATGATTCTGCATTTAAATCACACAAGTTCTTCCTAACTTAACTGACTGGCAAAAGCACTAGCACACGTGTGAGAGGTCATGGCTTCGAATCTCAACTTGGTCACAAAATGCAACCAATTTATGCTATCGACACATGGCGGGCGATAGAGAGTGACACGTGGCACACTATAGAGGGTGACATATGGCAGTTGACCGGGACACGCGGCGATTAACTAAGACATAGACGATCGGAGGCGAGGTGGCGGTGGTCGACTGTGGTGGCTGTCGGCCAGAGGTTTTCGTTGAAAATTGGCGTAGACAAATTTGCCACGGAATTTTTTCCGTCACAAATTCCCTGGCAAGTTGTGTAACGACCATTTCTCACAAACAACAATTATCCACATTTATACAAATTCAGTGATAATTTTTTTTTACATATCATAGTTCAATCCAATACATATCAGATTCAGGACACAAACTCTTCCACAACATATCGGAGTTTAGGGCACAAACTCGCCCACAAACTCACTGCAGATAAATTTATTATTCTGATATCACATCACAATTAACCCACGGGGTCACAAACTGATTTCCAACATATATATCCAAACAGTAAATATGGCATTTTAAAAACATGTGGGCCCTATAATGGCAATATAGAAATTAATACAACACCAATACCAAAAGAGGCCTACAAGATTCTCAAAGTCTATGCCTCTGGTTGCTTCCCTTGGCCTCTATCCAGATTAGAGATATCGCCTGAAAAATTATTTATAATGACGGGGTGAGACATAAAGTCTCAGTAACCAAAATAAATTTATAAAATATGCAGGAAAAGATTGTAAGTCAGAGAAACAGGTTTAACTGACATAATAATAATAATATCCTCATAATTAAAAATTTAACATGATGTAATCAATAAATAAAGTCATCCCCACTCATCCATCCTGCTCCTCCTTATCTCCTCTGGACTGGTACAGCCTATCAGTGCTAGTATACCCGGCCAAAGGTTAGCTAGTCACATCAAGAATACTGCCCCCTCCCATGCCACCACCAATATACCGTAACAGGGAGGTGTCCGCCCAAACACTCAGCTCCAAAATCCGGGCCAGGATTGAGAGAGCCGATAGGCACACAATTCACCATATCTTTTCCACACAACCCAACATATCCCGTAATATAAAAATAATAAATTAATACATCTTTCAAAAACAATTACAATAAATTCTAAATTCTTATACAACATTTATCTCAAACAACATATCCACCATAACAGTAACAATTCAATAATAATTTGAAAAATACACTGCTTCACTGAAATAAATTCATATTCAAACATAAATATAATCTTACGAAACACATACAAGTAATATAGATAAAAGTAAGGTTTATAAAATACCTTACATTCCAAAACAAGCATATAAAATAAATTAACCCCAGTTACCTCGATTCCAAGCTTAATCTTAATTTGGATAGTAAAACCCGTGCAATCACCGATCACAAGAAAAATCTACATTATTAATGTAGATACCAATTAACCAAAAATAACAATAAAATAATTAATTTACATAATTTAACTCCTACAACCCAATTTTCTCTACAACTATTATCCTCATTTGTTCCAATTTCCTTAAAAAAAATCCTTAAATAACCTTTAATATACCAATAATTACAAAATCTCTAATACCAACTTCCTCAATAATTAAATCTCTTTTTCATAATTTATATGGATATAATATAATTATTAAACAATTCCTCAAATATCCACATAATTAAAATCATATCAAATTATAATTCAAATATTAATTCCTAATTTATATTTTTCACATAACTCAGATCCAATAAAAATAAACCGATTAAAACCTCAATAATACCTCCAATAATCCAAATAAAATAATTAAACTAATTTTTATCGGTAAAAACACCCTATAGGGATTAATTTAAACCCTATTTATAAAAGAAATTAATTATAAAATCACATGACCACTAAATAATAAATCTAAACCGATTAAAATAAACTATTAATTATTCTCTACATTTCTACAGTTTTATATTGATAAAACTCAAAACTTGCCTAAAATCATATCCCCAAAATATTCTCTAACTAACATAAAATTACTATCATATGAAAGAGAAAATTATTTAGAACATTTTTCATAAAAGAAACTTTATGATTAGAAGAGAGTTTGTATACCTTATTAATCTCCGAAGAACCGAAAATACACCAATCAGAACCTCACTCTCTTTCGTTTTTCCTTAACACTTCACGCCGGAAGTGTTAAGGGGGAGGGGGTATTTATAATATACCCCCACCTTAATCAATTGGCGCCTAATGGCGCCAATTAATTATAGATAAGGGGATCAACCCCTTATCTATTTGTTGGTAGGCGCCGTATGGCGCCTACCAACTATATATATATTATATATATATATATTATTATTATATTATATATTATTATATTATTATTATATTATAATATTTAATTAAATTTTAATTTTTACTTTTTTTATTAATGTCACAAGTTGCCACTGAAAGTTTCGTCTCAAATTGCGAGGGAATTTTCGTTGGAAAATCCATCACAATTTGAAACAGAAATTCATATTCCATCGCAAATCAATTTGTGATGGCACTATTTGCAACGGAATTTTTTCCGTCAAAAATTCCATCAATCGCAAAAAACTTCCATTCCGTCGCAAATTCTGTAAGAAATTACCTGTTTTTTTGTAATGTTTAAAGCACATTCTTATCATAATAATCAATTCATACACATATGAATTGTCATTATGATTAGTGTTGGCACAAAAATGGAATCATTCTAAATTATACATAACTTTTAAACTTTGGATTACGTACTTGTAATCTCTATAATCTTTACAACTTTATAATTAATCCTCTAAAATCTTATATTTATGCAGAAAACTCTTGTACAATTAATTCTATACACCACTTATTCATATACATGCAGCTTAAAATTTAGGGAGTTATCTGCATATCAATAAAAGTTTGATGTTTTATATACGTACAAAAATAAAGTTTAAGGAATATATAATTGATAGTTCAGGATTATCCACACAAGGAGTGTTATGTAATTTAACCACCCCCCCCCCCCCCAAAAACACAAACAAAAAAACACCAACTTATTTACATTCGGTTGCACCGAAAAACTTAATTCCGTTATTCGTCTAGTGGGATAAATGACGATTACAAAATATAAAAATAATAATTTGATCATATCAAGTGAAAGTAATCAACAAAATTAGGGAATAAATGACAATATTCTAAACAAAATCCATGCAATTATCCTAAACTTAATTTTTTTGGTGCAAATCCTAAACGTAATTAGATGTAATAACCTAATTAAGTTCCAATATCCAAACCCAAACAGATTCAATAATCATCAAATTGAGGATAGAATTGGTTTGTTTCCAAAACGGTAAAAACCAATATCCTTATTTTGCAAATAACCAATGTTTACCTTCACAACTCTACATAATATAAATACAGATGTTGGGGCTTCATTTTGTGCAGTGAACCTAATAACACATCAAAATATCCTTTTTAAATATGTCTAACCTATCTTTGGCTTTCTGCATTATTCTTTTGAGCCTCAATGTTCTCCTTTCTCATGCAGAGGATACCAATATACGAATTTATGAACTAAAGAGAGGACAATTTCAGATCAAATTAACAAATTATGGTGCTACCATCATTTCTTTACTTGTCCCTGATAAAAATGGTCAGTCTCTTCTTCTTCTTCGTTTCCCCCCCCCCCCAAATTTTTATGATAGAAATTACTTTCTTGTTGTTGTTGCCGTTGTCATCTGTTTCATGTAGCCAATCTTATTTAATGGGATAAGACATGTTGGTCTTCTTGTTGTATCCTTCAAATGATTTTTGTCCTGTTTGTTTCTCCAGGGGAATTGGCTGATATTGTCCTTGGCTATGATTCAATTGAGTCTTACAAGGTATGAAACTAACGAAAGAACACTTGATTTAGATTTTTGTTTTTAACAAACAAATTATAATACTCCTTCAGTCTTAAATATAGGTCCTAGTTTTTTTGTACAATTTTCACTACAAATTAGGTCCTACGTTTAGGACAAGTGACAATATATATCCCCTTCAATTTTTTTTTTATAAGTAATTTTTTCTTTCTTAGTGTTGGTCTTTAATATAAACAGCTTTTTTTCTTGTATCTCAAAATTTAAACCACTTTTTTCTCTTTTACCCTTATTAAATACATATCTTTATATTTATTATCCCTTACTTACCACTAATTTTCTTTCATTAATTATTTGTAACTCATTCTCTCTCATATTTTATACTTATTCTCTCTCTAATTTTTTTACTCATTCTCACTTCTATACTCTTTTCATAAATAAGGACATCTTTGGAAGAAATATGACATTTTTTACAAATTAATGTTTTTAACTAATTTTAACCACCAATTATTTTTATGCAATCAAGAAAAAAATTGTTTATAAAAAGGATCAGAAGAGTAATTATTAAGATTTATGAACTGGTTAATACGTGGAGGGGTTTTGTATGAACATTTTGGGAATTAACAAACTGAGATTCAAAAAGATGATGATCATGAGCGTTTCACTGAATTTTCCCCCATCAATTAGAAAATAGTAATATTTAAAAAAAACAAATAGATCACTTATATAATAATATAAATGCATCTTATCTAATAAAGATAATATACCAATTATATATTTTAATTTAAATTAAAAATTGGGATTTAAAGAGATTATTTTGATTTGGAATGTTGCAGAATGATACTGTATACTTTGGAGCTGTAGTTGGACGTGTGGCTAACAGAATTGGAGGAGCCCAATTTACTTTAGATGGCAAAACCTACAAATTGCCTGCTAATGATGGCAAAAACACACTCCACGGTACATATATGTGAACCATTTCATTATTGTGTGTGTGTGTATAATTATATCCACGTCCTTTCACTTGTAGGAAGTTTTTATGCTATTAGCCTACAAGTTCATTGATTTTTTTATTTAACCACAATCAAAATATAAATTTTTTCTTCTTGTTGTTGTTTCCATATATAATCAACTCCTTTTGCCTATCTCTATCTCTCTTTTTCTTATTCAAGACAAAATGATATTAAGTAAAGACAAGTTTTACAAGTTACATAGTTAACGAAAAAATAAAAAACTTAAGAAAAAGAGGCAAAGGAATAGTCTTGACACCAATAAAGAAAAAGTCAAAAAGCAATGCTAGTATCTCCTGTCAAGTGATAGTCAACGGGTAAGATGGTTGAGCAGGAATACATATGAAGCATTTCTTGATACCATTTTTTTCCCTATCTGATAATAATTACATAATTAATTTCTTCAATGTTTACTTCATATCAGGTGGCTTCAAAGGCTTCGGTGATGTTGTATGGAATGTAGCTTCCTACAAAATGGACAGTCATATCACATTTACCTATGTTAGTTCCGACCAAGAGCAAGGTACAATCTCTTGGCTTGTGACACAAAATATACAAATATCTAATTGCTTTCAAGATAAAATTATTGAAAAATTCCCCCCACCCCCTAATTACAAAATTTATTGTCCAAAAGTACTTAAAATTTTTTAAAAATACATGTGCAACATATTTTCAATGAGTGCAACTCTTCTTTAGCTATGTGAAACTTATCTTCAATTATGTATAAAATAAAAGACATTTGCACACAACTGAATAATGGTTGCATGTGCTCAAAGACCACAGTCTTTAGATGCCTTTAAGCAATAAATTTTGCAATGGGGGATATTTTTAGCAAATTTCCCAACTTTTATTATATGTTTATGATATGCAACATCAACTTTCTCTTTTCCCTAAAATATTCTAGGGTTTCCTGGAAAACTTGAGGTTATTGTGACATACATGTTTTATGAAACAAACAAGTTGATAGTGAAGATGGAAGCAAAAGCCATTGACAAAGCCACACCAGTAAATCTAGCTCAGCACAGTTACTGGAATCTGAGGGGGCACGACAGTGGAGACATTCTCTCACACACTATCCAACTTTTTGCCTCCCAGGTCACTCCAGTGAATGATGAACTCATCCCAACCGGCGAGCTCAAGCCGGTAAAAGGAACCCCATATGACTTCCTTGAGCCAAAAGAAATTGGAAGCCAGATTCATGGGCTTACTAGTGGCTATGACATAAACTATGTGGTGGACAAGAACAGTGGTTCAAGTCACTTCAATAAGGTTGCTGTTGTGGAGGACTCAGTTTCCGGTAGGAAGATGGAGTTGTGGTCAAATCAACCAGGTGTTCAATTCTATACAAGCAACATGTTAAAGGAAGTTAAAGGCAAAAATGGTTTCACATATCATCAGTATGCTGCTCTTTGCTTGGAGACACAAGGATTTCCAGATTCAGTGAATCACCCCAATTTCCCATCACAGATTGTGAATCCTGGACAGACATATAAGCACTTCATGGTTTATAGGTTCACTGCTCACTAAATTGTGTGTGTGTGTATCCTTTAAGTGTGAAGAAACATCAATTGTGCTAACCTGTCATGAATATTGATATTGATGTCTTCTTTGATCTGTACATGGCGACCTATAAACCATGTTGAAGAATGAGTGCGTTTAATGGATAAAACTATATAGATCTCATAAAATTCCTTGTTCATATGTATCATAAATAATTCTACTATTAGCAAATTAAAATGTCAAACTAAGTCCAAATAACAAAAACTAAATCAAATCAAATGTCCTCATGAACTCTAAAATAAAAGTGATCTATAGTCGCATAAATATCTTGATATTTTTACATTATGCTTGATCATGTAATTTATAAAGGAGTAAAACAAGTTAACTAAATAAAAAATTGAAAAAAATATAATTTTCAAAATGGTTAAAATATATCTCAAATGGAAAAAAAATAATGTTATACAGGCTGGCCCTGTCTTGACAAGCTCAAGTTCATAAGGGCCAGGCTAAAAGCGTGATTATCCTACAATCATATTTTAAGAAAGCCCAGCCCTCAGCTTAAATAGGTTTAAAAGGGATTGCCCCATTTTTCTAACTCTACTTATATTGGACCTTGAAGCCAGGATACCATGAACTTCCTGATTTCAACATTTAATTATGATCCTATTACAAATATGGATTTGTTAAAGAAAAAGTTTTACTAAATTCATGCATCTAAAAGGTAATTAAGCTTGCTTAGTCACATAGTCCGCAACCATGTTGGCATTGCGAGGAATATCTCTGGCCAGTAACCCATTCACTTCTCTTATCAAATTGACATCTGGATGATCTTCTATATAATTCAGTTGCAGAAGATTAACCACCTCCTCAACATCATCTGTTTCCAAGACCAGATAAGGCAGCGATAACTCAGCTTTTAACCTGTCAGCTGGTTCCACAGCATGACACGTGAACCATGTGCACCACCGCAAGCAGTGACATTCAACCGAGAGCTGTCCATACTCCCTCATTACTAGTCACAGTATTCTCAAAAATTCTAGTGTTGCGTCGCTGCCACAAAAGCCAGCATACTGTAGAGAAATATTCATTCTAAGCCAGGCACCCAAGTCCGCTTGGAAAAATCTAGGGTTGACCACCTCCACCCATAACCTCTTTGTTTCACCACAGAGTTAGCAGGCTATCTGTTCCCCGCGTACAACTCCTATTATCTCACATACCTCTACGACACCTTTCATCATTAGTTCGGAGTTTATTGTGGAGGGCAAGCCACATGAATGTCTTGCAATGAGGAATAGTATTAAGCTTCCATAAACGTTGGCACGATATGTGAAAGTTTTAGAAAGAAAACGAAAAGAAAAATGAAAAGAAAGAACTTTGAAAAATATTTCTGAGGAGGCACATTTTTCAATTAGTAATTAAGTATTTAAATACATCAGATTCCATAAAAAAATCCCACTATCCCATCAAATCAGTAACAGACTTGACTCACTACTAATATCCCACTAAATCAGAGAGTTATGTGGCTAAATGGCTAGAAATCAGGAAACTAACTTTGACTGAAATAAATTCTAATAAATTTATTTTAAACCAACAAATAATTCCTAAAAATCAGCAACAAATCGTGCAACTAATGAGGCACATCTCAACACTCCTCCTTGCATCAGTAGATGCACATACCTAGCCTCATCCTTAGTTCTTCAAACTTGTCTCTCAGTAAAGCTTTAGTAAAAATATCAGCTACTTGGTCAGAGGTTCTGCAATAAATCAGTATTACTTCACCACTTTGTTGAACTTCTCTTATGAAATAAAACTTGATATTAAAATGCTTCGTTTTGCCATGGAAAACTGGATTCTTGGATATTGCAATTGCTGCTTGATTGTCCACATAAATTGGTGTGCTTCCTTGCTGCATATAGGGGTGTGCATCAATTTCCCGTCCCGGTCTTCCCGTCCTGATCCCGAGCAAATCATGAGGGGATTTTTCCGTCCCAAAATTTTTGGGACGGGAAAATTTCAGGATTGGGATCGGAATCGAGAATGGGACTTCTCGATCCTGACTTTTTCCTGATCCCGAAAATATACATAGATTTATATTTTTATAAAAAAAATATTTAAGAAGATAAAATCAAATATAAATAAAATGTGAAAATTCCTAATACACTCAAAGTAATATCTATTCTTATAATTTTTTTTGGTTAATTTCATTTATTATTTATTAAATAATTCTAATTTTTTGTTCTTGTTATTGTGCTTTTTGTAGCTGAATCGACAATTTTAAGTATGTATTGAACTAATTATATATTTGTGTTGAACTAATTTGGTACAATATGATATTAAATAAATTATGTATTTGTCCTATACTAAAAGAAACAAAAAAATTAAAATATGATTTTTTTAAAAAAATGAAGGGGGTCAGTATCGGGAAATTCCTAATCCCGATCCCGAGAATTTCCTGTCTTATCGGGACGGGAAATTTTTGGGATCGGGATCGGGAATGATTTTCATTCCCAAACCCTTTTTGGGATCGGGATCAGGAATGGCATTTCTCGATCCCATCCCGTCCCGAGAACACCCCTAGCTGCATAAACTGTAAATCAATCAGTAGCTTCCTTAGCCAAAGAGCTTGCTTAACAAATGCATTTGTTGCTATGAATTCAGCCTCTGTAGTTGATTGAGCCACTACTTCCTGCTTCTTTGAACTCCAAGAAAATACCCTAAAACTCAAAGTAAAACAATACCCAGAGGTGCTCTTCATATCATCTAAGGATCCTCCCCAATCTGAGTTTGAGCAACCTTCCAATTTGATCACTTGATTATGTTTGTATTGAATACCATAATCAAGAGTTCCTTTAATATACCATAGAACTCTCTTCGCAGCCTTGTAATGATCCACAGAAGCACAATGCAAAAATATTTAAAGAACACTACAGCATAGAGGATATTAGGTCTTGTTGCAGTCAAATACATGAGACAACCAACAAGACTTCTGTAAATGCCCTCATCATCCTTCTCTGCAGCATCATTCTTACTTAACTTCTCCTTTTGATTCATTGGAGTAGCAATAGCCTTACATCCCTCCATGCTAAATCTATTCAGGATTTCTTTTACGTACTTTTTCTGATTAATAAATATTCCTTGCTGATGTTGTTTTATCTCCATGCCCAAGAAATAGGACATCGTTCCAAGATCTGTCATCTCAAAGACTTTCTTCATTTCTTGCTTGAATAAATCAACCTGTTCAACGTTGCTTCTTGTTACCAAAAGATCATCAACATATAAAGAGACAATCAATAAATTAGAATATGAGTGCTTGATGTATAAAGTTGATTCATTTAAGCTTCTTGTGAATCCAAGGCTCTGCAAATGCTCATCTATTCTGCTATACCAAGCTCTAAGAGCCTATTTCAACCCATACAAGGCTTTCTTCAGCAAGTAGACCTTTTCCTCTTGCCCTTGAAGAGCAAAACCTTCTGGTTGTTCTACAAAAATCTCCTCCTCCAAGTAGCCATTTTGAAAGGCTGACTTAATATCAAGCTGCCATACTGCCCATCCCTTTTAAGCTACTATTGCAAGTATTAATCTGATTGTATCTAGGCATGCAACAGGTGCAAAAGTATCTGTGAAATCCTCTCCATACACTTGGGCATAGCCTTTGACCACCAACCTTGCTTTATACTTGTTGATGGAGCCATCAGCATTCAGCTTTGTTTTAAACACCCATTTTACACCTATAACTTTCTTGTGTTCTGGTTTATCAACCAAAACCCAAGTTTGATTCTTATCAATAATATTCAACTCCTTCTGTATAGCATCAATCCACTTAGGATCCTTTACTGCATCTCCAAAATGTTTAGGTTCCACCAAAGACACATTACATCTCTTGTACACATCAGATAGTGATCTTGTACCTCTAACTGGAATGTCATCAATGGTTTCATCTAATGGAGAGGTTGTAGATGATGATCTGCTATCTGGAATACTCATTTTATCCTCCCAATGCCACTTTTCCAATTCTACAAATTGAATATCTCTGCTGATTACTATTTTTCCAGATTGAGGTTGAAACACTTTATAGGCTTTAGAGACAATGTTGTAATCTATAAGGATGCATGTGTTAGCCCTCTTATCAAGTTTATCTTCCTTCACCTGTGACATAAGAGTATAACAGATACAACCAAATACTTTCAAGTTTGTTAGAAGTGGCTTGTAACCATACCATGCTTCAAATGGTGTTTTCCCTTGCAATGCTTTAGTAGGCAGCCTGTTTTGCACAATCACAGCCATGCTAGCTGCTTCAGCCTAAAAATTTTTAGGTAGAACTTTCTCATGGACCATGCAACGAGACATCTCCATAATAGTTTTGTTCTTCCTCTCACTAACCCCACTTTGTTGTGGAGTACAGGGAGTTGTTAACTAATGCTCAATTCTAGCTTCTTTGCAAAAGTTAGTGAACTGATTTGATGTATATTCAGTCCCATTATCAGATCTAAGAGTTTGAATTTTGTAGCCACTTTTATTTTCAATCCATGCCTTGAAATTCCAAAATACTCTTGCAACTTCAGTTTTGAATCTCAAGAAAAAAATCCAACACATTCTAGTTAAATAGTCAATGAAAGCTATATAATAAAGACTTCCATTCAAGGATGGCTGATAATTGAATATTTATTACACTCATTTGTATCTCTTGATTAATGAATTCATTTTGTTTAGTAATAAATAATGGGATTTTATGCTTATTTGGGCTTTGAGTGTTTTATTGGATTTAACATATTTTAATAATAAAAATTCCAGATTTACAACCCTTCTCTATTTTGATCATAACTCTTGAACCAGATATCCGAATGATCTCATTCTTGTCTCATTTTTTAGATGATTCAAAGGGTAACAATTGATATGAAGACTTGAAGGGAAGATTCGGATAAGAGGATAGTCAAAACTGCAGTCAATGTTATATGTATTTTTGTAGATTTTTATTGGGCCCAAATTTTGTAATGAAGCACCATTTAGTATTAATATTCGTTTTGGGCTGAACTGATGGGCTTGGACCCATGTGACAATTAGGTTTTTACTTTAGATAGCTGAAACAATAGGGTAGAACGGATTTTGGATGTTTGGTGGATTGAAATCAGAAGTTCTTGCTTCTCTGAAAAATGTTCTTCGTGTTCTTCGCGTTCTTCGTTCGTTTTTCGGATTTTCCAGCCATGTCCGGCTAAGTTTCTGTGATTGACCTATGGATTGAGGATTAACGTTTCCAATCAGAGGACATACTTAAACCGGTAACGTAACTCGTTTCTATTTACTCTAATCGGATGCAATTTCTGGAATAGTTCGAATGTTTATTTTAATATTCGGATTGGTATATCCCAAGGACACAGTTCGAATCGGGTTACAGTGATACTGTGCGATCGCACAATAGCACGCCACGCATACGAACAGAACCTAGACGATTGTCTAGTCGAGGGATTTTCTGGACGAATACAGAGATTTCGGTTCGTCTAGAACCAATCACGAGTTCGTGTTAATCTTCGTCCGATGATGGTAGGAAACGATGAATCCCAATTCTAGGTCAGTCGTTTTAATCTGTTTGGTCTAGTTCGTTTTCAATTTCTGTCTTTAATCTTAGTTTATTGTTCGTTAATAGTTTAATTAAACCCCCCCATCGATCATTGTTCGAATGTTTAGACTGCATGTGAATTCTGTAGGAAACGATCCAGGTTCTCTATACTGCAAATCCTTATTGAAACTGGTTATTTTGCGAGAACTCGACAATTCTTGATTAAAATTTGGCACCGTTGACGGGGAATTTGCATCGGTCTAGCAGTAACAGTAGTGTAGTGTTTGAGTCAGGTGGTTCTGGTGGTTTAGCAGATTTGTATCTCAACCAAATCACTCAGCCCCAGGTCTTTTCAAAGGAATTGGGAATTCTGAGCAAAATTCACTTCCTTTAGGAAGTGAGATCACCCCTAATTTTCCCAAATTCCATCATCTAGACCACTTTTTCACTATTTTTTGGTCTCGGTGGGACGTAGCCGGTATTTCAGAAATTGTTCTAGGATTTCTACTAGACTTTGCGACTTTCTCTGATTGGGCTGATTTTTGGTGAGATGAAATAAAATGTGCCTATGAGCATAACTCATAGATATGCTATGAGCACTCACCTAAATTTTCCAAATTCCATCGTTTAGACCACTTTTTCAATTTTTAAGTTTTTTTATTGCATTTTTGGGTTCCCGGATAGTGTAGAAGTTGTTCTGTGTAAGTCCCATAATTTTTAAAAATCATTTGGTAGTGTTTTTGAATTTGTTTTGTTCAATTTCTAGTGTGGGCTTGCCATTTTGAGTTTTTGACTGTTCTGGTGGTTGTCCTGATTTTTCCTTATGTTGTATGACTAGGAGCAGCACTAGTGCATCTGATCTGTTGGACATAAATCCTGAAATAAAACGCACAATTCTTGCTGCTAGAAGGGCTGTTAGACTAAGTCAGGGGGTTATTACTGAACCTGTTTCTGATTCTGACACTGATTCTATTGGCATCACTTCTAGTCCCTCAGACACTATGGCAGATCAGGGAAATAATAGGACTTTAAAGCAGTTGACTGCACCTGGTGATAATTATCAGCCACTGTGTATCCAATACCATGCCCTTGGTGCTAACCTTGAACTTAAATCTGGACTTATACATTTGTTGCCCAAGTTTCGTGGTCTTGCAGGTGATGAACCGCACAAGCATCTGAAGGAATTCCATGTGGTGTGCAGCACAATGAAACCACAGCATATTGATGAAGACCACATTAAGCTGAGAGCCTTTCCTTTCTCCCTTGAGGATGGAGCAAAGGACTGGTTATATAATCTTCAACCGTCATCTATTGGAAGTTGGGCTGATATGCAGAGATTGTTCCTAGAGAGATTCTTCCCTTCTTCAAGAGCCACTACAATCAGAAAAGAAATCAGTGGAATCAAGCAAATAAATGGCGAGAATATGCATGAATACTGGGAGAGATTCAAGAGGTTGTGTGCTAGCTGCCCTCATCACCAGATCACTGAGCAGCTCTTGATCACTTATTTCTATGAGGGCCTTCTACCTAATGACCGAAATCTGGTGGATGCTTCTAATGGTGGAGCCTTAGTTAACAAGACACCCCAAGAGGCCAGAGATTTAATATCCACTATTGCAGCTAACTCTCAACAATTTGGCACTAGAGCAAATAGCAGTGTTGTGTTCCAAATCAGCGGATCTAGTAATTCTCACCAGCGATTGGAGAATAGAATTGATGATCTGACCTCCTTGGTGAGGCAACTGGCAGTGACTCAAACGGTGCAGTCTTCCACTCCACATTTGGGCTATTCATGTAGTTTCTGTTCTGACCCCTCTCATCCTACTGATTCTTGCCCCACCTTGCAAGACAACACATATCAAGATCAGTCAGTGGCTGAGGTGGGCGTTTTTCCAGGGAAACCACAACACCAGCAGCAAAATAATGCCTTCTCCAGTACATATAACCCTGGCTGGAGAAATCATCCGAATTTTAGGTGGAGCCAGAATCCGAGTTAGATTCAGAACCATAATAGTCATGTGCAGCAGAATTCTGGAAATTACCAACAGAGACAGTTTCCACAGAACAGACAGAATTTCCACCAATTCTCACTTCCACAGCCAGCACAACAACAGCCGACCAGTAGCAGTGGTTCCTCACTAGAAGAAATGATGAAGCAGCTTGCAGCAAACATTTTGTAATTCCAGCAACAAATTGAGGCCTCTATCCAGAGTTTGCAGACTCAGATTGGGCAGTTGGCAACATCATTGAACTAACTCCAGCCTCAGGGATCCAATACTCTCCCTTCACAGACAATTCCCAATCCGAAGGGAAACGTTAGTGCTATCTCCCTATGGTCTGGTAAGCAATTACAAGGGCATAAACCAGCTGCAGATGTGACTGAATCCACATCAGAAAAAGAGTCAGAAAAAGTAAAGATTGACTCTAGAAATAAAGAGGCAGTGAAGCAAGGTGAAGAGGAGTCTGGAGTTCCTATTCCTTTTCCTTTCCCTCAGAGAGCCCTTCAATCCAAGAAGTTGGCAGAAAAAGTGCAAGACAGTGATATCCTTGAGACATTCAGAAAAGTTGAGATTAACATTCCTCTCTTGGATGCTATCAAACAGATCCCCAAGTATGCCAAGTTCCTAAAGGAGTTGTGTACCAACAAGAGGCGACTGAGGGGGACTGAACGAGTGAGCTTGAACCAGAATGTCTCAGCGCTTCTCCAACAACCCATGCCTCACAAGTGTAAGGACCCAGGTACGTTTTCTATCCCTTGCATTATTGGTAATTATAGATTTGATAATTGCTTGGCTGATTTAGGTGCTTCCATTAATGTTATGCCTACATCTATTTATAAGTCCCTTGGTCTTGGTCCCTTGCGACCTACTGGTGTTGTTGTCCAACTAGCTAATAGGAGTAATGCTCATCCTGCTGGTCTGATTGAAGATGTTTTGGTTAAGGTCAATGAATTGATATTCCCTGCTGATTTTTACATTTTAGATATGGAGGATGAATCTCCTAGCAGTAGGTCCCCAATCATTTTAGGGAGACCTTTCTTGAAAACAGCTAAGACTAACATAGATGTGCATTCTGGTACTCTTTCCATGGAATTTGGTGATATTGTTGTGACTTTTAATATCTTTGATGCCATGAGACATCCTAGGGAAGAACATTCTGTTTTGTGCATTGATGTGATAGATGAGACTGTTGATGATGTTCTTTCTGCTTGGTATGCTGATTTTCCTGATTTTGCATCGATGGGAGATTCTGTGATATGTGCATGTTCTGACACTGAATGGTGCCCTGTTTGCACTGAAATTGATGATGTATTGTATGGAGATATTGACTTGATTTCTGATTCTACTTTACTTGTGGATCATGATATTGATTGTGGTGAAGCTGAGCTTCATTCTGATGTTTGTTGTGATTATGAACTGAACCCTGATGTTAACAGTGAGCTGCCTAGCCACAGTTCTGCTTTTGTGCATGTAGTTTCAGGCATTGCAGGTGTATACACTTCTGAAATGATCCAATCACCTAAGCTCCTTCCTTCCATTCAACAGCCGCCCAAGTTAGAGTTGAAGTCATTGTCAGCTCACTTGAAATATGCCTTTCTAGAGGTAGATGAGCAACTTCCAGTCATTGTGGCCAATAACCTTCTACCTGATCAAGAAGAGAAGCTGTTGAGCTTGTTGAGGGCCAATAAGAAGGCAATTGGGTGGACGTTAGTTGATCTTGTTGGCATTAGCCCTTCTATGTGTATGCATCGGATTCTGTTGGAAGCAGATGCTAAGCCAGTAAGACAACCCCAGAGACGTCTTAATCCTCTCATTTTAGAAGTGGTCAAGAAGGAAGTGACTAAGCTTCTACAGGCTGGCATCATCTATCCCATCTCTGATAGCCAGTGGGTTAGCCCGGTCCAGGTCGTTCCCAAGAAGTCCGGAGTAACTGTGGTAGCCAATCAAAGGGATGAGCTCATTCCTACAAGAGTTCAGAACAGTTGGAGAGTATGCATAGACTACAGGAGACTCAACTAAGCTACCCGTAAGGATCACTATCCTTTACCTTTCATTGATCAGATGTTAGAGTGTTTGGCTGGTAAGTCTCACTATTGCTTTTTGGATGGTTACTCAGGGTACTTCCAGATCCATATTGCTCCTGAGGATCAGGAGAAGACGACCTTCACATGCCCCTTCGGAACCTATGCTTACCGAAGAATGCGTTTTGGCCTCTGCAATGCACCTGGTACCTTTTAGCGTTGTATGGTAAGTATCTTTTCTGACTTTCTAGAGGATTGCATGGAGGTTTTCATGGATGATTTTACTGTGTATGGGTCTGATTTTGATGCATGCTTGGCTAGTTTGTCTAGAGTCTTGAATAGATGCATTGAGTCTAATCTTGTGCTAAATTTTGAAAAGTGTCACTTCATAGTTGAGTCAGGGATAGTGTTGGGACACATTGTTTCTAAAGAGGGTATTAAGGTAGATCTTGCTAAAATTGATGTTATCACTGCTTTGCCTTACCCCACATCTGTGCGGGAAGTTCGTTCTTTTCTTGGCCATGCAGGTTTCTACCGACGCTTCATTCAGGATTTCAGCAAGATTGCCCGACCCCTGTCTAACCTTTTTCATAAGGACACCGAGTTTTCATTTGATGCTGAGTGTAAGATAGCCTTTGATCACTTGAAGCGTTGCCTAACCACCACTCCAGTTATCCAACCACCAGATTGGTCTCTCCCATTTGAGTTGATGTGCGATGCTTCCAATTATGTTGTTGGGGCTGTCTTGTCTCAGAGGGTCAACAAGGTTTCTCATGTCATTGCATATGCATCCAAGACCTTGGATCCTGCCCAATCCAATTATACCACCACTGAGAAAGAACTTTTGGCTAGTGTTTGCTTTTGATAAGTTTAGGTCATATCTGCTAGCTAGTAGGGTAATTGTTTTCTCTGACCATGCTGCTTTGAAGTTTCTTTTGAAAAAGACAGATGCTAAGCCTCGACTTATTCGGTGGATGTTATTGCTCCAAGAATTTGATGTTGAGATCCGAGATAGGAATGGAGCACAGAATTGGGTAGCTGATCATTTGAGTCGTGTCACTCATTCCTCTTCCCCCTCTGCCATTCAGGATGATTTTCCTGATGAGCAGCTTTTACAGCTGCAAGGTAAGCTTCCATGGTATGCTGATTTGGTTAATTACTTGGTTGCTGGTGTTTTACCTTCTGATCCCATGAGGGCCCAAACTCTGAAATTAAAAAGTGAATCTAAATATTACGTTTGGGATGACCCTTATCTGTGGAGATTTTGTAGTGACCAAGTAGTTAGGCGATGTATACCTGATCATGAGTTTGACTCCATATTACATTTTTGTCATGCTTCTGCCTGTGGTGGTCACTTTAGACCCCAAAGGACTGCTAGGAAAGTCCTAGACTCTTGTTTTTTTTTGCCAACCCTATTTCATGATTCTCATCTGTTTTGTAAGTCATGTGATAATTGTCAGAGAGCAGGTAGTCTTTCTCGTAGGCATGAGATGCCCCAGCACCCCATATTGTTTTGTGAAATTTTTGATGTTTGGGGTATTGATTTATGGGTCCATTTCCTGTTTCTCATGGTTTCACCTACATATTGCTTGTTGTTGACTATGTTTCAAAATGGGTTGAGGCGAAGGCCACCTGGTCTAATGATTCTGCTGTGGTGGTAGATTTTGTCAGGTCTAACATTTTCTGCAGGTTTGGCATTCCTCGAGCCATCATCAGTGACCAGGGTTCTCATTTTTGTAACCGGAGCATGGGTGCTTTGTTACGGAAGTATGGATTGATTCACAAGGTGTCCACAACATACCATCCACAGACCAATGGTCAAGCTGAAGTCTCGAATAGGGAGATTAATCAAATCCTTCAGAAGACTGTTAACTCTACCCGGAAGGATTGAAGCAAGCGATTAGATGATGCTTTGTGGGCTTATCGGACTGCCTACAAGACTCCAATTGGGATGTCTCCATATAGGCTTGTTTTTGGAAAGGCATGCCACCTTCCTGTTGAATTAGAGCATCAAGCTTATTGGGCCATTAAGCAGTGTAACATGGATTTGGCTAAGTCTGGGATGGAACGGAAGCTCCAATTGCAAGAGTTGGATGAGCTTTGATTAGATGCCTATGAGAGTTCACGGTTGTACAAGGAGAAGACCAAGGCATTCCATGACAAGAAAATCCTAAGGAAAGAGTTTTCTGTGGGCCAGAAAGTTCTTCTATTCAATTCCTGTCTCAAGTTTATGCCCGGTAAGCTTCGATCTAGATGGGATGGCCCTTTTGTGATTGCTAATGTTTTTCCTTTTGGTGCTGTTGAGTTATGTGATCCACCTACAGGGAGGACCTTCAAAGTGAATGGACATCGACTCAAACCATTTTATGAGGGATCACAACAGCAACCTGAAGAAGTGGACCTCATACTCACTGATGCCACTTATCCTCCGTAAACACCTGGGGAGTACTCTTCTTTCCCTATTTCCTTTTTCTTTTATTTCTTGTGTTTCTTTTTCACTTTTCTTTTCACACTTAGCGTAGATTTTCTAAATAATACACTTTCTCCTTCTATCATTGTTTAGCTATATATATTGTGGACTTGGACATATTGGTTTTGATGGATCATGTTGTTTGGGCTGAATTCCTTACTTTTTGGTAGTTGATTTTGGTGATGCTGATTGCATGATTTGGTATTTACCTTTGTGAGATTTTGGGCCTACATGAATGGAATTCATCTTTACCATTCTTCCTTTTTCTGTGTGTCTCTGCTCCTGATTTCTGTTCTCTAGAACTTGCTCTCTTTCTTTTTAAGGCTACATTTTTCACTTACATGAATAAATATGATGGAGGCTTGTTTAGTTTCTTTATTTTATTAGCCACTTTGACCAAATAGCCTTCCCTTACACTATTAAATTCTCTTTGTTAGCCCCTTTGTACCTTTTTGACTCATTCTTTTTCTTCAACCACATTACTAGCCAAAGTGTAAAACCATGTTATACCGCACCTTAGAATTTACTGAGCATTGGTTTCACTTTAGTTTTGTGTTTATATGTGGGGGTTGCCCTGGAGTGCCACAATTTAAGTGTGGGGGGGATGTTTGATTTGGGAGTTGGGTCATTCAAAAACAAACAAAAAACAAAAAAACAAAGAAAAAGAAAGAAAAGAAAAGAAGAAGAGAAGAAAGAAAAGAAAGGAGAATGAGGGATGTATATTCGAAAGGGGATATTCCATTGAATTGAATGTTATTATTGTCATGCTCTTTCAAATTTCTTTGGTGCTTAGCCTCACATATCCATACTTATACACACCTTCACCTTAACCCCATTACAACCTTGAATAATAAGCTCTCTTGATTTGTGCATGTATGTGATATGAGTAGTGGAGAAGTAGAAATTGAGCAAGCCTATGGTAGGACAATTTCTTGAGTAGAATCTGAGTGATACACTTGTTTACCCTATACACTTTAGAGAGTTATTGAGAGAATCCTTTGAGAGACCATTTTATGTGAGTAGCATCATCGATCGAGACTACCGTGTTTTGTAATTTGATATGCAGGGATTTCAGTTTAATTGGTTGGTCTTTTGAAGCTCTATGTCCATTGTTCCAATTTTACATTGTTGGAAATTGTTAGAAAGGAGAAATTTTTCTTTTAGTTTTGCTCAGGAGTGCAAAATGATAAGTGTGGGGGAATTTGATAATTGAATATTTATTACACTCATTTGTATCTCTTGATTAATGAATTCAGATTGTTTAGTAATAAATAATGGGTTTTTATGCTTATTTGGGCTTTGAGTGTTTTATTGGATTTAACATATTTTAATAATAAAAATTCCAGATTTACAACCCTTCTCTATTTTGATCATAACTCTTGAACCAGATATCCGAATGATCTCATTCTTGTCTCATTTTTTTAGATGATTCAGAGGGCAACAATTGATATGAAGACTTGAAGGGAAGATTCGGATAAGAGGATAGTCAAAACTGCAGTCAATGTTATATGTATTTTTCTGGATTTTTATTGGGCCCAAATTTTGTAATGAAGCACCATTTAGTATTAATTTCCGTTTTGGGCTGAACTGATGGGCTTGGACCTATGTGAAAATTAGGTTTTTACTTTAGATAGCTGAAACAATAGGGTAGAACGGATTTTGGACGTTTGGTGGATTGAAATCAGAAGTTCTTGATTCTCTGAAAAATGTTCTTTGTGTTTTTCGCGTTCTTCGTTCGTTTTTTGGATTTTCCAGCCATGTCCGGCTAAGTTTCTGTGATTGACCTATGGATTGAGGATTAACGTTTCCAATCAGAGGACATACTTAAACCGGTAACGTAACTCGTTTCTATTTACTCTAATCGGATGCAATTTCTGGAATAGTTCGAATGTTTATTTTAATATTCGGATTGGTATATCCCAAGGACACAGTTCGAATCGGGTTACAGTGATACTGTGCGATCGCACAGTAGCATGCCACGCATACGAACAAAACCTAGACAATCGTCTAGTCGAGGGATTTTCTGGATGAATACAGAGATTTCGGTTCGTCCAGAACCAATCACGAGTTCGTGTTAATCTTCGTCCGATGATAGTAGGAAACGATGAATCCCAATTCTAGGTCAGTCGTTTTAATCTGTTTGGTCTAGTTCATTTTCAATTTCTGTCTTTAATCTTAGTTTATTGTTTGTTAATAGTTTAATAAACCCCCCCCCCCCATCGATCATTGTTCGAATGTTTAGACTGCATGTGAATTCTGTGGGAAACGATCCAGGTTCTCTATACTGCAAATCCTTATTGAAACTGGTTATTTTGTGAGAACTCGATAATTCTCGATTAATGGCTCAGACATAGGCCCACAAAGGTCAGTATGGATCAACTGTAGCTTTTGAGTTGCTCTCCAAATTGATTGAGCAAATGGAAGCCTAGTTTGCTTCCCATATTGACAAGCTTTACAAACTGACTATAGAGGTTCAAGTGAAGGTACTCCTTACACCACATCTTTCTTACTTAGATCCTGCAATACAAACTCATTACAATGGCCTAGCCTTTTGTGCCAAAGTTCAGTTTCATCACTGATTACCACATGAGCTCTTTGATCAACATCAGTCAAGTCCAAAGAAAAACATCTATTTTTCATGTTGACCTTAAACAATAAGTGACCATGCACATCACTAATCAAACACATTTTATTTTTAAACAACACCTCAAAACCTTTATCTATCAATTGACCAACACTAAACAAATTTTGATATACTTCAGGAATGAAAAGGACATCTGAAATCTTCTTTATACCTGAAGGAGTTTACAATGCAATAGTGCCTCTACCTTTAACCGTCATTCTTTCTCCACTTCCTATCTTTGCTGTAATTCATGCTACATCTTCAAGATCAATAAATAACTCTGGATTGCTAGTCATATGGTTAGAGTAACCATTGTCTATCAACCATATCTCATTTGAGGTTGTGATTGAAAAACATTTTGCAGTGAATAAATGCTCCTCTTGTTGAACGGCAACATGAGCTTCTATCACTTGTTGAGGTTTGTTTTTGCATATTTTAGCAATATGCCCCAACTGTTTGCACTTATTGCACTTGACATCTGGTCTCATCCAACATTTAAATGGTGGATGACCTTTCTTCCCATAATGTTTGCAAGGAGGAAAATCACGCTTATTATTATCTCCCTCCTTCTTATCACAATTGTGCTCCTTTTTCCCTTTCTTCTTTCCTTTTTGATTTTGACTAACCTACAGCTTGACTTGCAATGCTCCCTCAATAGATCCTTCTTACCTCATGTGCCTTCTTTGTTCTTGTGCTTGCAACGCACTCAAAAGTTCTTCCAAAGTAATGTTTGACAAATCTTTTGAGTTCTCCAAGGCTGAGATGGTTGTCTCAAAACTTTCTGGAACAGTAACCAGCAGCTTCTGCACTATCCTAGAGTTAATAAATTCTCCTCCCAACAGCCTCACTATGTTTGCAATTCCTAGAAGTTTATCTAAATATTCTTGAATAGTTTCAGATTCCTTCATCTTTTGCATTTCGAATTCCCTTAAAAGATTCAGCATCTGCATACCTTTGATCTTACTAGCTATCTCCTTCATACTCTTTCTTGAGATAATCCCAGATCTCCTTTGCTGTCTTCAGGGTCATAATTCTGGTGAAGATTGTTAGAGAAACAAAAGAAGACAAACAAGACTTAGCTTTTGACTTCCTTTGTTTCTTCTCTTTGTGACTTCGTAGTTGAGCTACTGTAGGATTTTCTGACAAAGGAGGAATCTCGTAATCCTCCTCAATAGCTTCCCATAGATCATTGGCATCTAGATAAGCTTCCATTATCACTGCCCACATATGGTAATTTAGTCCATCGAAAAATGGAGGGGCTATGGTAGTAAAAGAAGGTTTAGCTTGTATGGAGGTTTGCATTTTGGCTAACACTCGATGTTTATCTCACAAGTCCCACAAGATACAAAAGTTTTGATACCAATTGAAAGTTTTAGAAAGAAAATGAAAAGAAAAATGAAAAGAAAGAACTCTGAAAAATATTTCTGAGGAGGTACATTATTTAATTAGTAATTGGGTATTTAAATACATCAGATCATGATAAAAAAATGCCACTATCCCATCAAATCAGAAACAGACTTGACTCACTACTAATATCCCACTAAATCTGAGAGTTATATGGCTAAATGGCTAGCAATTAGGAAACTAACTTTGACTGAAATAAATTCTAATAAATTTATTTTAAACCAGAAAATAATTCCTAAAAATCAGAGACAAATCATGCAACTGATGAGTCACATCTCAACAATATGTCTGTCAACTCAATTTCCTGCACTATCATTTTGTATGCAGATTTCACTGTAAATTCACCATGGCGATCGTTCTTCTAACTGACAGTATTATGCATAGCATCTATTAATGCACCATCTTTTAGGTTTTCCACGCCTTCTTAATTCCTGAACAAGTGTTTGAACCTATCCTTGAGGGATCTATCTGCGGCATCAAATCATCCCCACAATGGTATTTACTACGAACCACTCGCACCCAAAGATCTTCCCTCCATTTCAAAATATTCCACCCTAAATTTTCGCCTTGTAAGCTTGATCGATTCTAATATCTAAGATGTTTTAACCCAAGACCTCCATTCTTCTTATATTTACAGATCGTGTCCCAGGCTACTAGATGCTTTTTCATTTCTCAGGTGTTGTACCCCATAAGAAACCCATGTTTTGCTTCTCAATATCTTCACAAGTACTAATCAGCAAAGAGGTGGTCTGCATAGTATAACCCAGGATAGTTGATGTAACTGAGGAGGCTAGAGTGGACCTCTCAGCAACCAATAAACAATTGAACATCTAATTAGAGTGGATCTCCTTGTGTGGTTCACATTTCTTGAGAAGAAAACCCATGTTTTACTAGCGTTCACCTTTAATCCCGAAGCTTCACAAAAGTGATCAAGACATTGCTTCACTTCTAAGGCTTGTTGAACAGAAGCTTCCACAAATAAAATCATATCATCAGCGAAAAACATGTGTGGGATGGGAGGGCCATTCTTACAAAGTTGGATTGCTCTCCAAGCTGCATCACTTATTTGCTCCTGTATTAAATGCGCCAAACTCTCCATGCATATAACAAACAAGATGAGAGGGGATCTCTTGGTCTAACACCTCTAGATGGGGCAAAGTAGCCTGCTTTTTCACCATTCCATAGTAGCTGCATGTAAGGTGTGGAGACACAAGAATATATGATGTCAATTATCATACCTAGCAACTGTAACTCCTCTAAACACCTTCGAAGAAAACTCCAGTTCACTTTATTAGAGGCTTTCTCCAAATCAATTTTAATGGCCATGAAACCCCGTTTGCTCTGCATGTTATGCATCAAGTGAATAACTTCCTAGGCAATTATGATATTATCAAAGCTACGCCTACCAGGAAGAAAGCTACACTGATGTGGACTGATAATATGGGGTAAGACTAATTTGATTCGGTTTTCCAATATTTACCTGTGTGTGTGTGAAATGAATGTCTTTAAATGACCGGTTTGTTGATTATGGTTTGTTTTAAGTGACCGCAATGAGGTTCTTCTGGGATTCCACTATAATTAATGAGATTATGGCACAGAGTTTTTTCTTTAACAACATTTTGATTAATGAGGCATTGAGGTTACCACACCATCCATTCATTTCCTCTCCCCTCACTGTTTCTTACACCTTTCACCTCCCTACTACATAATTCTTGGTCATTTAATAATAATTAACAACCCTTTATTAATTTATCATTTAATAATAATTAATAATTATTATTAATAGTTAAAATATATGTTGTAGGAAATTTCTTATGAGTGGTCTCATTTAAAGATTTGTCAAAACTCCTACAATCTCTCTACTCTTCACTTGATTTGCAATTGCAAACTTCTCTATTCACTTAATAACTTGCTTGATCTAAACTCTAAAAAAATACTGCAATATGACAATGTTGTCCATGACATTTTCAATGATATCGACGACTAAAAGGAAACTTGGATTATTATTGCACATGTTCTTACAAAATTTGTTCCGTGAAAGAAGACCACACTATATGCTCCTTGAAAGATGAGCATGATTATGGTGGAAGAGCATGTATGTCAACCATGAAGTTTTGTTACATAGTAATGCTTTCCCGCCATTCCTTTTGATGGCTTTTGAAATCCATCCAAAGAACTCATGAAGTTCCGTTACATATGTAACGCTTTCTTACTATTACTTATTATGACTTATGAAATACATGCAGGGAACTAGGATCAAGGTTTCATAACACAACAGAGACGCTTGGAGCATTACATAAAAGAGATCACAGAGGGTGAAGTTTACCATATTCAAAATTGAGGTACTTGATAACAATAACCAATAAAAAATGACTCCACACTCTTAGAAGCTCCCTCAAAGCAATATATTTCCAAAATTTAGAATTCCCAATTTCTATAAAAACACATCATAGATTACACAGTAACATGTTTGGAAATTCTATTTCCAATCGGGCTTATTTTATAAGCCTGATTTACGTAAATCGAGATAAATCTCCTCCACATATTTATCTCGTAGACCATAAAAGCAACTTCGTAGACCATAAAAGTTACTTCGTATTCCATGAATCACGATTTATAAGCACTTATGGAGCTTTCATAAACTAATCCAAACGAGCCATAAATAATGAAGCACAAATTGGATAGAAACATTTGATATTTTATTTTTTTTGTACCAATAGATTATTTAATGTTGTGATCCCAATTTTCTTCCTTTGAGTTGCTTTTGGTACCGGCAAATCTCGTTACTGAAAAACTTGTGTAGCCTTATTCAAGTGATTTAAAACTGCTACTTCCAGGTCACGGGTAAACTCTCAACTCGGACGAGGGGAGACCTACTTGTCCAGCTTGGAGGGTGGAGATACCCTAACCCTACTATCATTATGCATTTGCAGTGTAACTTGGCTCAGCTCTAATTGTGGCATTTTCTTGTATGCGGGACTATATATCTATCTTATTGGGTAGGCAAATAGACTGCAATTTTTTTGGTCTTATTTAAGTGATTTAAAACAGAAAATTAATTAATTTTTTATTGATAATCAAGACAAGTTAATCACGTAACAAAGCCATGGGGATAAATTAACTCGCACAAATTCAAATTTAAGATCTATTACTGTACAATACGCATCGGTCCGTGCAACGCATATGGGAGAGGGCCTAGTTCTTAACATAATAATCAATTCATACGCATTAAATGTCATTATGATTAGTGTTGGCAAAAAAATGGAATTATTCTAAATTATACATAACTTTTAAACTATGGATTATATACACGTAATATCTATAATCTCTAAAACTTTATAATAACTTAAATCCTTTAAATTCTTACATTTATGCAGATAACTCTTGCACAATTAATTTTCTACACCACCTATTCATATACAACCTAAAGTTTAGGGGTTATCTACGTATTAATCAAAGTTTGATGTGTTATATGCACACAGAAATAGAGTTTCTGGAATGTAATATATAATTGATAGTTGAGGGTTATCACACACGGAGTGTTATTAAATTTACCCCCAAACATCAACCTATTTACATTCGGTTTCACCGGCAAACTTCCTTATTCGTTTAGGGCTTGTTTCATATGAGGGATTTGTGGAGGGGGGGGGAGAAAATTCTTTTTGAGTTAGATTTAAAAAAGATTGAAAAAATGAAGATTTATAAAATTTTAATAAAGAAAATATGTAAGATAAAAAAGTAAGATAAATTAACTAAACTTTTAACCAAGTTTTTTAATTTTTTAAATCCAACTCAAAAAAATTTCCATCCTCTCACTTTCCCTCCCTTCCTGTCCAAACAAGCCCCAAGGGTGATAAATAAACTATAATTTGACTACAAAAGGTAAAAGTTATAATTTGATCATCAAGTGAAAGTAATCAACGAAATTAGGGGAAAATAACAAAATTCTAAACAAAATCCATGCAATTATACTTAACACAAACGTAATTAGACATATAACAGCTAATTAAGGCCCTATATCCGAACAGATCCAGTCAGATTGAGGATACGATTGGTTTGTTTCCAAAACGGTAAAAAAACCCATATCCTTAATTTGTAAATGACCAATGTTTATCTTCACAACTCTCCATGATATAAATACAGATCTTTGAGGCTTCATTTTTTGCAGTGAACCTAATAATACATCGAAATATCCTTTCATTATGTCTAACATATCGTTGGCTTTCTTCTTTATTCTTCTGTGCCTCAATGTGTTTCTTTCTCATGCAGAAGATACCAATATAGGCATTTATGAACCAAAGAGAGGACAATTTCAGATCAAATTAACAAACTATATATGGTGCTACCATCATTTCTTTACTTGTCCCTAATAAAAATGGTCAGTCTCTTCTTCTTCTCCACTTTTTTAATAATAAAAATTATTCTGTTCTTGTTTATTCCATGTAGCTGACTCCACTTAATAAGTTAAGGTTTGTTGTTATGTTAAGGTTTATATCCTTCAAATGATTTGTGTCTTGTTAGTTTTTCCAGGGAAATTGGTTGATATTGTTCTCAGTTATGATTCAGTTGAGTCTCACAAGGTATGATGCAATTAAACGAAAGAAAATTAGATTTAGTGATGTTTTGGTTTTTACGTACGCACAAATCATAATATTTAAATATTAAGATTCACAAACTGGTTGATGAAAATTGAGGGGTTTCTTTCAATATTTTGGAAACAACTTCTCCCATAATGATATCTATACTATCTAGTATTGTCATAATATCAATCAATTTCATTTTTATAACTAACTGAGGAAAAATTTGCAAATTGATAAAGCCCGGGGCGAATTTTCCATCTCCAAGAAAAACCATTATGATCCCTTATTTGTACACTGAATTTTCCCCCATCAAGTGGAAAATAATATCCTTTGAGAAAAACAAATAGATCACTACATATATGTTTCTGGATAAAAAGTCAAACTTATATTAAAACATAAAAGATAATTGCAATAACTGGTATCTTATAATAATAAAGATAAGAAACCAATTATTTTAATTTGAATCAAAATAAATTTGGGATTTAAAGATATTACTTTGGGATATTGTAGAATGATACAGTATACTTTGGTGCCCTAGTTGGACGTGTGGCCAACAGAATTGGAGGAGCTAAATTTACTTTAGATGGCAAAACCTACAAGTTACCTGCTAACGATGGCAAAAACACACTCCACCTATACATTCATCACTTCATCATTATATATATCTTAGATTATATCACCAACTCCTATTTACAAGGAAGTTTTTATTACATTAGACTGTAAGTTTATTGCATTTTTTATTTAAACTTAATCAAAATATAAATTTTTTTCCTTCTTGTTGTTCCCATATATACAATCAGCTCTTTTTGCTTATATGATAATAATTAAATAATTAATTTCTACAATATTTATTATTCTTGTTCAAATCAGGTGGATTAAAAGGCTTCGGTGATGTTGTATGGAATGTAGCCTCCTACAAAATGGACAATCATATCACATTCACCTATGTTAGTTCCAACCAAGAACAAGGTACAAATATTTCTACAAATATTCAGACATCTTAATACTTTTATTATGATAAAATTGTTGAAAAATAACCCATTTTAAAATTTATTATCTAAAGGCATCTAAAATTTGTTTAAGAACCCTAATGCAATCTATTTTTAGCATATACAACTTTTCTTTAGCAGTGTGCATTGTGCAACCTATCTTCAACTAAGTACAAAATAGAAGACATTTGTACATAGCTGAAGAAAAGTTGCACTAACCCAAAAGTACGTTTGGGCAAAAAATTTTGCAATGGGGGATTTTCAGCAATTTTTCCTTTTTTTTTTTTTGGCCTGGTCTACTTTTTTTATGATATGTTCATGATCTGCAACATTAACTTTCTTTTTTTTCCTACAAACTGTTCTAGGGTTGCCGGGGAAAACTTGAGGTTGCTGTGACATACTTGTTTTACGAAACCAGTAAGTTGATAGTGAAGATGGAAGCCAAAGCTATTGACAAAGCCACACCAGTGAATCTAGCTCAGCACAGTTACTGGAATCTGAGGGGGCACGACAGTGGAGACATTCTCTCACACACTATCCAACTTTTTGCCTCCCTGGTCACTCCAGTGAATGATGAATTCATCCCAACCGGCGAGCTCAAGCCGGTAAAAGGAACCCCATATGACTTCCTTGAGCCAAAAGAAATTGGAAGCCAGATTCATGGGCTTGCTAGTGGCTATGACGTAAACTATGTGGTGGACAAGAACAGTGGTTCAAGTCACTTCAATAAGGTTGCTGTTGTGGAGGACTCAATCTCTGGGAGAAAGATGGAGTTGTGGTCAAATCAACCAAGTGTTCAATTCTATACAAGTAACATGTTGAAGAAAGTGAAAGGGAAAAATGGTTTCACTTATCATCAGTATGCAGCTCTTTGCTTGGAGACAAGGATTTCCAGATTCAGTGAATCACCCCAATTTCCCATCATAGATTGTGAATCCTGGACAGACATATAAGCACTTCCTGGTTTATAGGTTCACTGCTAACTAAATAATATGCGCGCGCGCGCGCATCCTCTATGTCTTAAGCTAACCCGTCATGAATATTGATATTGATGTCTGCTTTGATCTGTTCATAATGATGGCCTATATTGGATTAAAGTATAAAGACCTTGATCAAACAAAATAGACAACTTACGGATTAATGTTCCCATTTAATATTAATTTAAAAAAAATCTTAGAAGTATTAAAAAATAATTTAACAGTATTTTCTATGGCCAACAGAAAAAATTATTAACATTAAATAATAACAAATAGATTATTAAACGAAATTTAAAACACACCCGTGTGTGTATTTGAAAGGGTTGAACAAGCTGCCTTTAAATATTCAAATGCTTCAACGAAAATTTATGGGAATGAAAGAAAAAATAATTTTATTGGTTTTTGACATTCTAAGGAAACGAAAAAGGCATTTTTTTCAGCAAAACCATGGTTTTATCCAAAATTTTCCAAACACTAGTGTTTTTGTTAGAATCCTGTTTTTCAACAAAATTATGGTTTGCATGTCAAAACCATGGTTTCTTCACAATCTCCTTTGCAAACACTTTTAAGCATTTTGCTTTTGTAGGTTAGTGGGCCTCATGCCTCCTCTCTCTCATTTGCCTTTATGTTGGTGGGCTCACTAAGGTTATGTGACATCTTTTTTCTTTTTCAAATTGTGGGACCCACCCCCTCTCTATCTCACTTGTCCTTAGGCAGATTTTGAAATTCTCTCTTTCTCTCATTTGGCCTTTTTTTTTCTTTTTAAAATTTTATTGTTCTCTCATTTCTTTAATATAAGACCTAGTTATCTAATTTAATTATGGTAAAAAAAATTAGTTAAGTTAATTAATATCACATATGGACAAATTATTTCATTTTTGGTATTTATTAAAAATTTTAATGTTACATATTAGATTAAGGTGCAAATTTAAGAACTAAATTTTTCCTAAGGGACACTGGTACAAATAAGTTTTGGAATGGGCAAAAATAACAATAAATAATTAAAAAGAATGCAAATTTAATAAAACAGTTAAATTTAACCTAATGCCGTTAGGAGTTTTCTTCTCTTATAATTTAACGTCGTTACGTCAAATTTAGCGGCTTTGTTAAATTTGCACCATTTTTAATTATTCATTGTTACGTTATTTTTTCACTTTTCAAAATTTATTTGTACCAGACACCCCTAGAAAAAAAAAATTGGTCATTAAATTTGCACCTTAACTCTTAGGGTCTGTTTGGTTCCACGGAGGGGAGGGGAGGGGAGGAGAGGGATTTTAATGAAGGGGAGAGGAGGGGATAGAAGGGATTTTAATATTATCTTGTTTGGATTGATTAGAAGGAAAGGGACGAAGAGATTTTAATGTTACCTTATTTGGTTCAAGAGGAGAGGGGAGGAAAATTATTTTCATATGGACAACTTTATCCTTATATTATAAGTGATTTTATCCAAAATCTATTAAATATATAATAAAGTTTAAATATAAATAAAATTTTTATTTTCTAAATTATAATCAACTGTAATCAAATGTTTTCATATTAAAAATTTAATAATATTTGGAAATTGAAAATCTTATGTACGCACAGTCACAAGATTAAATCAAGAAAACCCAAAACTCATCATTCAAAAAGTGAGAGAAGGTGGTACCATTATAGCATAGTTACTATGACGGAAAGCAATGGAAAAGGACCTGGCAAGAAGCTGGTTGTTTGGTGTTTATGAAGAATGAAAATAGAAAGGGCATTTCTGAAATATCATTAAAATCTTATGGGCAATTTTATCCAATCAAAAATTTTTTAAAGCCTCCCCTTCAAATCCCCCCGATTTTTTGTTTTTTAAGGGGGAGGTTTTGAGGGGAGGGAGAGGAAAATTTAAAAAAAAAATTTCGTCCCCTCCTAAATTTTTGATCTTCCCAAGCAAGGGGAAGGAACCAAAATCCCTCTCATCCTCTCCCATTCATTCCCCTCAAACCAAACAGACCCTTAAATAATACATAAATATAATCTTATCATTTATATGTAATTATTATAAAAGCTAATTTTTTTTTTTTTGGTAATTTGACCATTAAAAATAGTCATTCTTAACACAATACCCAAGCACACCCATTTTATCAAAATCACTTTTTTCTCATAATCTATTAAAAAAATTACTTTTTTCACTTTTTCTTCGGAAGTTATTCTCAAAAATTATATCCAAACACACCCTAAAATTAGAAAAGCTACAATGGGCAATGGCTTTTACAGCATCCTTTTCCAAGGTGCTTTTTGAAAGAGGCACAATTAAAAAAACAAAAAAGTACCTAAATATGATACAGTAATTTTTTTTTTTTAATTTTGATATAAAGAACAAAATTTCATTACATATCAACCTGGGGTCTAAACTTCAATTTAACTCTCGCTTCCAAATTGTTTCTGAATGTCCTGGAAGGATATGGTCGCAGATCCTCTTCTTTTAGCCTTCTGCTGAGAAGGATGTTCCCTCCAACCTGTCATGTATATAACCTAATAACAAAGCATATAACAGTGTGACCATCAAGGTATATCCTCAAAACCATGTTCTAATGGAAAATTACAACAAAATGCTTCAATGCTGTAACCCAAGTCCCGGCACATTGAAATGAATGGATCTTGTCACATCATCAAAATATTAAATTGAAAGGTGAAAAAGTTAAGGGGAATGATAGTTAGGTCCCAAAAGTCCAATATAATGGTAGTTACAAATCAATAGAAGTGACCTGTAAGACTAAGATGCTTGATTTGCAACTGAGATTATCATATTTGCAACCATATAAATCGACATTTGCAACTCATATTTTAACAATATTTTTTGGGAACACAGCTGTTATCAAATTACTCTTTTCATACTTAAATGTCATTAGCCGAAAAATATATTTGCAACCAGTTTTGATAAAGAACACAGCCTCTACATTTTGCAGAATTCAGATCAAAAGGTTACAAGGTTACCGACTTGACTTGGTCATTGCCACATAAAATCACATGGTCAACCCCTTGATCTAAAGTATGTGAGCGCCAAAAAATATTATAAAATCTATGCAACAAGAATACACAAGGATATGAGAAGCTCAAGAATCTTACAGAGTCAAAATATTTTGTCTATGCTTACCTGGAAGGTTGCAGGAACTGAACCATCTTCCGCAGCAAACATTGAATCATAAATAGCTGCAGTTGCCAAGGCTGTGTCCCTCTTTAGGATCTGTTTCATTATGTGCAACATTTTTTTCAGGATGTTACCCAATAGCATCTGATGTAGAAATTAGAAAACTAGATGAAAGAAGCATTCCTGATGCCCTAATTGGTGCACCCTATAAAATTGGATCTAATGGTACATAAGCAGCATTGAATAGTACTCCCTCCGGTTCAAAATACAAGGTTAAAAAATGTGAAGGGGTCAATGTTTTTATATAAGCTAAAGTTTTAAACTGTCTAATCATTTAATGAGTTCTTCCAATTTTACCACACACACGTTACTTTTGCTCCTATCCGTTTTCTTTCATCCTTTTTCCCACTTATTATCTCTCACTCATTCTCTTTATAAATCAGGGCATATTTGGGGAAAAAAGTAGGTTTCTTGAATATTTATTGCTTTTAACTAATTTTAACTAATTTCTTAATAAACGCAAATAGTTTATTTTAACCTTGTATTTTGAACTGGAAGGAGAAATATATAAGCTATTCACTACATGCACCAAATACCCTATTTGCTGCACCAAATAGGGCCTTGAACCTATAGTGTGTAAAGGTTATAGGGAAAAAGAAGTTTACAGCGTTCCTCTGAAGAAGGGCATTAGTTTCACCCATGGCACGCAGATGTTCTATAAGCTCAAGCGCTGCACCAGAGAAACAACCACAAAACATAGCTTCAGTAACAATATTCAGAAACGAAGTCATATCCACACCAGTCAGCAGAGAACAAAGTACTGACACTAAGATATGACCCATTCAAGAGGCACAAAGATGATTAAATCAAAATATGAAATGAGATCTTTATTACTTCAGGTTAATGATTGTTCGCACAAACCCCTAGACGGGGACCAGAGGCATAGGGACAAAAAATCATGCTCTTGGCCTTTGCCAATATACCTTAAAAACTAAAGTAACTCATTCAAGTAACTAATAAGCCATTTCAAAGTTGGCCTACATTAACTCCATGACACAAGGTTGACCATCTAAGTAACTAAACACTGCAACAATCCAAGAAACCATTGTTTGACTGTTAAACACGTAGATATACAACTATTTACATGTGGCTTTGGCAATACTGTGCTTGGCGATTAGACTACAAACTAGCCGATATACAATACTAGATAAAACAATTTATGCATATACTATAAAGTAACCTTCAAATGAAGTATATATTATGAAGCATTCAGCATTGGATGGAAGATCCAATTATATCTACCAACCAACTCAAAAGACAATGCAACCACATAAAGCTGATTGTCATGAACTGAGGGCAATCTCTCTAAGGCAGCTTTTTTGTTGCAAATCAACTTCGTTTGAGTAATAATTTTATAAAACTAAACTCCAGGGAGTAAATTATATAGCAAAAATGGGAAGAGAAATTATGTACAAACTAACAAGAGTTGCCCATATTTATAATTCAGTGAACAGCTTCCATTTCCCCATCAACCAACAAAAATTCAAAGCTTAACGAGCATCTCATATGGTGGAATTTGTAGGAAATCACACTACTACTATGTCATAAACTTTGAAAGTTCAATTACAAAATCAAATAATAGTAATTTCTCACCACTTTCATATCTAACTATATATTCATCAACATCAACTCCTGGGAGAGTGAAGCCTGCCCTCGTCAAAAGATTCCCTGCATCTCGTACCTAACCAAATGGTCAATTCAGCTCCAGTCTTCTATTTAGAAAATTTCTTATAAGACCCCAAAAAATTACACAAGAAAATGCAGAAAAGATTGAAACTTGTAAAGAGAAAATGAATGTATAAATATTAAACACATAATTCCAATAATTAGTCCATACAAAGTAGACAATTCACTAATTAAGTGGAAACGCATAACTATTATTACATGCAAAATTCACATAGTTTGCATCATTTGATTAAAAGAGATAGTCATTGTTAAATCATCGTTTTTGCATGAAAAACTCTAGCAATAAAGTACATACCTGTGCCAAAGGCGATACTCGCGGACTAATCCCTCCTTCACGCTCCATTTGCGCCACTGTGCAAGCTATTCTGAGTTCCCTGTTGACAAGTAGAATCAAGCAAAAATATCTCACAAGTTGCTCCATGCAATGTGTCAAAAAAATTCCAGAATGAAAAGTAAGGTAGTCACTTAAGGGTTTCTCCACCAAGTATGGCTGCTAAAAAAAGGCCATCAGGTTTCAAAGCCAATTTACACTGCCAACCATAAAATGCACATCATAGTTAACATAATAATATAAGCCAAATCAGTCAACATATAAAGTCAAGAACTTCATTCTGGAATACCAGTAACATGTAAAGTCAAGACCAGCACAGATGATAGGATACCTGTATCATTGCTCCAGGTAAATCATTAGTCCAGTGTAGCCCCAAGCAACTAATGACCAAATCCATGGAGCTGCCCAGCAGTAAATACAAAATTTAAAGCCCAAACTAAGTCTGTAAGCAGTTTGCAATTAAAGATGATTGCACATGCACCTCTCTTTGATAGGCAAAAATTCTTCATCACCAACTACAAATGTTGTCTCAATATTATCATTGGGTGAAGCTGCCTCAGCATTTTTACAAAGTTCTACCATTTCACTAGATGCATCCATCATAGTGAACTTTTCAATGGAACCTGCATTAATGAAACCATTACAGTACCATAAAACTTTCATTATCGGCTTGAAACCGAACTGAATAAAGAACTTTCCAGTTACTGGGAAACAGCTACAAAGCCTAGACATTCATCAATCTTCGGGCAACTAGTAATACTAGTCACAATAACAGAGAATGCACGAGAAGTATCCCCCCAGTTAAACAAATATGAAAAGCCAATATATGCAAAACACTCCATTTTGAAATATCGATCCTAGATACTGGAACTTTGACACTTATGGTATGGTCTAATCTCCAATTTTTACCACCAAACCATTTCTAACATGTCTTTATTTAAATTTTCAGTGCACATATTCTATCATACTCCTACTTCAGCAAAACTCTTCAATTATAAAGCTTGTCTCTTTAGCTCAAGTTTGTCAACCTCTTCTCTTGGCTCCTCAATTAGAACAAATATTATCCGCAAATAACATGCAAGTAGGGACTTCCTCTTGAATGTGTTATGCTAAAACACCTAATACCAGGTCAAACAAGTAAGAACTCGAAGATGAGCCCTTATGGAGCCCAATCCTTGTAGAGAAACATTTTGTCTTACCTCCATGGATTCTCACACTGATTCTTATCCCCTCATGCATGTCATTTATAGATCTAATAAAAGCAACACATTCATCTTTCCTTACCAAGGTTTTCCATAGCACTTTTCTTCATTCTTGATCACAAGCTTTTCTCCATATCAGTAAAAAACATATGTAAATCTTTTTCTTTATTTCGGTACCTTAACAACCCCCTCAGTAGATAAATAGCCTTTGTTGTAGATCACCTCAGTGTGAAAACAGATTGGTACTTTGAATTACAAGCCACATTTCTTATTAGCAGCATCTTGGGCCAAGTCTCATTAACATTGTGTAAGATCATAAAGGTGATCAGAAACATCGTGCCTATGACTATTGAAACAAAAGCCACCTTTTAACCAACATAGCTCTACTTGCCAAAGCAACAACATCTTACCCAACCACAACATCAAGAAAGAAAAAGAACCTAAACCCTCACATGGTTAATCGTTTTCATCACATCAATTCTTAAATGGCAACATCAAATGGATTCTTTCTTTGAAATATTGAAGTAAAATAGGTTAGTATTTCTAAAAGATCAACCCCTTTTCTCTCTCTCCCATAACACCATGCATAAATGTTAGCCTAAGTTTTTAATTTGTTCATACCACGACCATGAAGCAAGCGCCTGATAGCTTCAAGTGAACCCCCCAAGCACAATGCTCTGGGAAATGTCTTCTTACAGTCCTAAAGAAAAGATTAAAATGTAGCCTACATAAGCCCAAAAGAAGCAATTTTTTGAACCATATTCCAACATGAATGTATCATAGAGGCAAATGCTAATTTCAATACAGGATGATGTTTGCAACTGCAATAAAAGAACAACTAATATTAATTTACAATTTAGACCCTTGCAGCAAGTTGGGATTTAATTTAAATTGAAAACAAGGATGAAAGTAGAACCATGAAAGACTATGTTCTGAAATTTTTACTGTCTGAGATAATCCAAACACCCTTCATATTAAATTCTTTCAAGTGTTAATCCAAAAATTGATAAGCCTATATGTTTCCATGTATAAAGCTTTGGAGAGAAACAATAGGAACATCCTACTCTGTAGGGCTTGATTATCTCTTCACTTCAGATTTTAATTGTACAAGACAGTTATAAGTATGGAGGTCAAATTCAAAATTTCCAATCTTGTTAAGATTAATATTCTTAAAATACATATACTACTATCTTATATCTTATCTATCAGTATTTAATAATTTCAAAATTAATTGAAACTAAATTAAAAACAGCTACAGGTAGACTACAAGCGGTAGAACCCTTGAAGAAAACATAATGAACCGGAAACATGTATAAATTAAGGGAAGAAACAGGAAATTACCTCTAAGCGGTCCAATAGATTTTCAGCTACGGTATCAACCAAAGAATCCTTTGGGCGCATCAACCAGGCAGCTCTGTCTCGCTACACAGGAGAACCAATTACAGCTATTTTTAAAGTAAGAACTGCTCTAAAATACTGTCATTTTTTTTTTTTTGACGAAAATCTAAGGCTTATATCCATCGAAATTATTGAAAGAAAAACCTGTTTCCGCTTAAGTTGCCGGTCAAAGATCTTGGCCTTGGAACTCTGAATTGCATCGCCATTGTCCGAGCAGAACCGAGCGAAGCAGAAAGCACCAAATGGCCCATTCCTCCTACTCCATAAGAAGGAATTTCTGCAGAGGAAAGACGACACTCTCATTTTCAGCTTTGCTTCTTCCCTCTTTGCTTGGGGATGCTGATGCTCAACCGAGATTCCCCCCCCCCCCCCCCCAAACCAGAGATGCTCAACCGATTTCGTTGCTGCTTTTGTGTTTTTCATGTCTTTGGGGTGTCTGATATTATAATGTGATTGATTGCGTCACGCTGAACAGATGCCCTTTCTCGTGATTTTAGATTTTTTTTTTTTCATAAATCAAAATAAAACTTGTTTGTTATGAATATTAAATATGTGGATGTCTATTAGCTCATATTCAGACTAATTTGCTCCTCCAGTCAATATGATTTGTAAGATTAAATATCACTGTACAGCATTATTCATTACTGTAGTAATGACGGCTGGCACTGTGCCAATGACGGTTAGTTACTATTCACTTGTTTTTCTATAAATAGAAGCTCTGGGTGATATATTTTGACATACAGAAGTGAATGAAAACTTCTTTCTAATTTATCTCTCTAGAATTTCTTTCTCTCTCTCTCTGATTATCCATATATTTATAACACGTTATCAGCACGAAGCTCTAACGAAGATATGATCTTTTCATCGTTCCTTTGGAAATTTCATCTACATTGTTTTATAATACATTTATTTGATAGATCTGGGATAATCTAAACCACTATATGGAATTAGAGATATATTCTTACCGATTATTATAAACATCGGATTCCATGGCTAAGATTGGAGATCACTATTGTTCTTATATCTCATATATATTTTTTACAAGTTCATTTATATTATTATTTTTATGGCCAGAAGTCATACACATCTGATCCTTGAAATTATATGACCAGAAGTCATATTGTTTTAATTTCTTATTCTGATATGATATGACCAGAAGCCATATTCATATGACTATTTATTATATGGCCAGAAGCTATATCCTTTTTCATCTTTTTGTATGGCCAGAAGCCATATTTCTTTGATTCCTATTTTGAGATTATGTGACCAGAAGTCATATAACTTTCATCTTCTACCTTATTATATGGCCAGAAGCCATATTCAACTTTTATCCTGAAGATAAATGGCCAGATGCCACATATATTTAATTTCTCATCATGAGATTAGTTGGCCTAAAGTCATGAAACAAATTGGCCTAAAGCCATGAGACTATTTGGCCTGAAGCCATAAGAACTAAATGGCCCGAAGCCATAAAGTTTTAATTTTTGTTGTTGCAATATCTTACTTTATGAATTATTTATTGTTTTTATGAATTTTCTGTTATTATATTGCATTTTTATATTTTATATTTTATGAATGCCCCCCTTTTATTACATTAGTATGAACTAAGTTAAATTTTGTGATATATAAATGTGTGACTCTTGTTATTACCAAAAATACCTATTTATTTTGAATGTCTGATCCATAATTTTTCTACACCACCATTTGCATAAAGGCCTCAAAATTCAATATTTGGTCATGAAAGACCCACTTGTTCTTTGGAACAATTTAATAGAAATGTATGATCACTAGAAGATGGTCATCCTTCCAAAAGCTTGTATAAATAAATCCTTCCAATTTGCTCTTGTAGTAGCAATATTGTGAAAGAGGTTTAAGAAATATGTTAAATTAATTTATTACCTCCTTATGGATGAGTAAAGCAATTAGCTTTTATTGAAAACCCATGAATCTTGTCCAACAGGCTTAACTCCATTCCCAGAAGCGAATGTAGTAATAAATGAATCTAATTGTGGTCGTGGATGTGGCTATAACCGTAAGCATCGCCATGGTCGAAATCGTGGTGGTTCAAATTCCTACCAGAAGTAGGGAAAGATTGATAAGAACCATAAAAGCAAAAAATAGTGGGTAAAATAAAAATGCTGAAAATCCATATTATTTCTGTGGTGGCAAGGGTCATTGGTTTTGTACCTGTCGTACACCAAGACACCTAGTTGATTCTTACCAAGAATCAATAAAAAATAATGGTAAATAATCAACAACTGAAGTAAATCATATGGATCAGGCTAAGAATTTTGAGTATGGAAATATGGATATTACCCATTTGGATGTTGCTGATTTCTTAACATAATTTATCTTTATCTATTTATGTTTCAGTTACTTTCATCAAACATATCTATCTTAATTATGTTTTTATGTTTCCTTAAATGAAGAATGAATCTTACTGGCATCAATCCTGAAGATTTATGTCTCGTTGATAGCGTAACAACTAACATAATACTCTGAAATGATAAATATTTTTCTTCCTTAGTAATGCAAAAAGCCAATGTTCAGACTATATCTGGTAGTATAAATTTGATTGAAGGCTCCGGAAGAGCTAATATTTTGTTACATAAATGAACAAAATTATGTATTGATAATGCAATTTATTCTACCAAGTCTGGAAGAAACTTGTTGAGTTTCAAAGATATCCGCAGAAATTGATATCATATAGAAACAACAACTAAAAATAATGAAGAATATCTTGTTGTTACAAAAATAGTTGCTGGTAGAAAATGCATATTAGAAAGTTGTCCTATTTTTTCTTCTGGCTTATATTGTGCATTTATAAACACAATTAAAACACATGTTATTGAGAATCAGAAGTTCACTAATACAGACCAAAAGTCTACTAATGTAAACCAGAAGTTTACAAATGAATTTAATGTTTGACATGACCGGTTAGGCCATCCCAGTTCAATTATGATGCGACAAATAATTGAGAATTCATGTGGACATACCCTGAAGAGTAAACAAATACCACAATCCCATGATTTCTCATGTGCAACATGTTCCAAGATAAAATTAATTATTCGCCCCTCACCAAGCAAAGTAGAAAGTGAGTCTCTCACATTTCTAGAGCGGATACATGGAGATATTTGTGGGCCAATACACCCACCATATGGACCATTTAGGAACTATATGGTTTAAATTGATGCATCAACTAAATGGTCACATGTGTGTTTATTATCTTCTCGTAACATAGCGTTTGCGAGATTAATTGCTCAATTGATTAGATTAAGAGCACATTACCCTGATTATCCTATCAAGAAAATACGTCTTGATAATGCTGGTAAATTTACTTCAAAAGCTTTTAATGAATATCGTATGTCCCTTGGAATTGATGTTGAACATCATGTAGCTCATGTTCATACGCAAAATGGACTTACAAAATCATTGATTAAAAGGTTGCAACTAATTGCAAGACCTTTACTTATGAAATCTAATCTCCCAATTTCTGCTTGGGGCCATGTCATTTTGCATGCATCAATGTTAATTCGCATCAGGCCAACAAGTTACTTAAAGGTTTCCCCCTTACAAATGGTTTTTGGTCAGGAACCTAATATTTTCCATATAAGAACTTTTGGATGTGCATAATATGTGCCAGTAGCACTACCACAACGTACTAAAATGGGTCCTCAAAGAAGGATGGGAATATATGTTGGGTATGAATCTCCTTCAATCATAAAATATTTAGAACCATCTACGGGAGATTTATTTACGGCACGATTTGCCGATTGTCATTTTGATGAATCACTTTTCCCAACATTAGGGGGAGAGAATAAGCAGCTGGGTAAGGAAATTAGCTGGAATGAATTATCATTGGCTCATTTTGATCCTCGTACAAATCAATGTGAACTGGAAGTTCAAAAGATAATTCATTTACAGAATTTAGCTAATCAAATGCCAGAAGTATTTACTGACCTTAAGAAAGTGACAAAGTCACATGTCCCAACTGCTAATGCTCCTGTTAAAATTGATGTCCCTGAAGGATAATCTACTATGAATGAATCTAAAGCACGCCTGAAGCGTGGCAGACCTATCGGTTCCAAAGATAGAAATCCTCGAAAAAGAAAAGGAAAAAAGAATATAGATGATCAAATTGAGGATAATCAAGAAAATTTAATAGCTCCAGAAGAGCCATCTCCTGAAGAGATATTATCTCCAATAGAGATATCTCCAGAAGAGAATGTTATAGTCTCATAAGAGACCCAGGTACCTGATATATGTGAAAATAATGAGATCTTAATAAATTATGTTATGAATGGAATCCGATGGGATCGAAATGAAGTCAACGTTGACGACATCTTTGCTTATCATATAGCAAATGATGTAATGAATAATTATGAGGATAATGAGCCAAAATCCATTAGCGAGTGCCAACGAAAAAAAGATTGGCCTCTATGGAAAGATGTCATTAATACAAAATTAAAATCATTGGAAAAACAAAAAGTATTAGGACCTGTAGTCCTTACACCTGAAGATGTAAAACCAGTTGGATGCAAATGGGTTTTTGTAAGAAAGAGAAATGAAAAGGGTGAAATAACAAGATATAAGGCACATCTTGTAGCCCAAGGCTTTACACAAAGACCCAGCATTGATTTTGAAGAAATGTATTCACCAGTAGTGAATGCGACTACTTTTCATTATTTAATTAGCCTAGCAGTAAAAGAAGGGCTTGATCTGCATCTAATGGATGTCGTGACTGCCTATTTATATGGGTCACTTGACAATGATATTTATATGAAAGTCCATGAAGGACTTAAGGTGCTAGAAGCACCTAATTCAAATTCTCGAGAACAATACTCAATTAAATTAAATAAATCCATGTATGGCCTGAAGCAATCAGGGCGCATGTGGTATAATCGTCTTCATGAATATTTGTTGAAAGAAGGATATAAAAATGATCCAATATGCCCATGCATTTTTTTTTGAAAAGATCTAGAAGTGAATTTGTTATAATTGCTGTTTATATTGATGATATCAATATTATTGGAACTCCTGAAGAGCTTCAAAAGGAAATTAATTGTTTGAAGAAAGAATTCGAGATGAAGGACTTGGGAAGAACAAAATTCTGTCTTGGATTACAGATCGAGTACCTATAAAAATGGGATCTTTGTATATCAAGAAACTTATACAAGGAAGGTCCTAAAGCGATTTTATATGGATAAATCTCATCCATTATGTACTCCAATGGTTCTAAGATCTCTGCATCCGGATAAAGATCCATTCCGACCACGAATAATCAGCGAAGAAGGTGATGAAGAACTACTTTGTTCAGAAGTATCATACCTTAGTGCTATCGGAGCACTAATGTATCTTGCTAATCACACATGTCCTGATATATCATTTGCTGTTAATTTATTAGCAAGATATAGTTCTTCACCAACATGAAGGCATTGGAATGGAGTAAAACACATTTTTCGTTGCCTCAGAGGCACCATAGACATTGGGTTACATTACTCAAATGAATCGAAGCATGAACTGGTAGGATATGCAGATGCTGGATTTTTATCTGATCCACACGATGGCAAATCACAAACGGGCTATCTATTTACATATGGAGATACAGCTTTTTCATGGCGTTCTATGAAACAAACTATATCATCCACATCATCCAACCATGCAGAAATTCTAGCAATGCATGAAGCAAGTAGATAATGTGTATGGTTGAGGTTAATAATACATCATATACGAACAACTTGTCATTTATCTTTAGGCAAAATGGCACCAACAGTTCTATATGAGGATAATATTGCATGCATTACCCAACTTAAAGAAGGCTATATCAAGGGAAATAGAACGAAACATATTTCACCAAAATTCTTTTTTACTCGTGATCTTTAAAAAGATGGTGAAATAGATGTCCAGCAAATCTGTTCAAATGAAAATCTAGCAGATTTGTTGACCAAGTCACTTCCTGGTAGAAATTTTGAAAAGCTTGTCTATGACATTGGCCTTCGGAAACTCAGAGATATCAATTAATGTTGTCAAGAGGGGGAGTCAATACACGTTGTACTCTTTTTCCCTTATTTAGGTTTTATCTCACTAGGTTTTCCTAGAAAGGTTTTTAATGAGGCAGCACGGAACAGTGTATCAATGAATGATGTACTCTTTTATTTGGCTAGATTTTTATCCCACTGTGTTTTTCCTAGTTAAAGTTCTTAATGAGACACATTCATAATAGACATCCAAGGGAGAGTGTTATGAATATTAAATATGTGGATGTCTATTAGCTCATATCCAGACTAATTTGCTCCTCCAGTCAACATGATATGTAAGATTAAATATCACTGTACAACACTGTTCATTACTGTAGTAATGACGGCTGACACTATGCCAATGACGGCTGTTACTGTGCCAATGACGGTTGGTTACTATTCACTTGTTTTTCTATAAATAGAGGCTCTAGGTGATGTATTTTGACACACAGAAGTGAATGAAAACTTCTCTCTAATTTATCTCTCTAGAATTTCTCTCTTCTCTCTCTCTGATTATCCATATATTTATAACATTTATTTATTTATTTATCTCTTTTTAGAAGCCCTTTACCAAGACCCATTGCTCTTTCTAGAAGCCCTTTACCGGGACGCATTGCTGTTGGCCAAAAATTACATACTCGCTCCTTCCCAAAATACAGGACAACTAATTCACGGAAACTGAATTTTCTTTTTTTTACTTTTATCCTTATTAAAAAAATAATATATTTAAAAATTTAATGGGTGTGTAAATTAGAAATCATCATTAATTTACATTGATAAAATTGAAAAATTAATATTAATTATCTTATAAATGACTTATATTTTAGATCAAGTAATTCTTCTAAAAGTGCTTTATATTATAAACGGGATGAAGTATTCAAAAGTCATGCCGGTGTCCAAACTGAAAATCCTTCCCACATCTCACATGTTTAAATCTGACCTGCCTTACCAAAAAAAAATTAAATATTTAATCCTTTTGCTCTCCACTCCTACCTTCTCCTCCCTTAAATAAAATAAAAAAACAGTTTAGGGTTTAATTTTAAACAAATTTTAGATTGGTCTCTTAACCTTTTTTTTAAAGAAAAAAAGTGCATGTTTACATTGTTTTAACATTGGTAGTCTTAAATAACATTTTTTTATAATAATCATTGTTATTTTGAAATTTAAACTTAATATTATGGGTGTTCAAATGCCAGAACGGAATCGATATATCCCAACCCACTTCCTGGTCCCCGTTTTTTATCGAGATGCAATTTGCATCCTATTCAAAGTCCCAGTAGTAATAGGACGGGATTGAAAAATCCTAGTTTATCTTTTTTAAAATTAATAAATTTAAAAATTTTCATTATATTATTTAGATTATCCATATTCTAGTATTTAAAGTAATCGTTTAACAACTAATAAGGCTGTAATAATTACATAAATTGATTTAGAGTTGAAGAATAACATTTTTTATCATCATCATCACATCGTATTCATTATTATCTTTACATAATATATAGTTAGGATTAGTATCACGATATATACAGTTTAACTCCAACTAAAAATGTAATACATATCTTATTAAAGGATGACTTAATTTATAGTGTAAAAAATACAAAAATAAAAGGATAATTTAATTTATGAGATAACAATTTTAAAAAAAATGAGATTGGGACTAGGATCTCAAGGGTGATCTCGTTCTCGGTCCTAGATGGAAAGGGAAATTCTGGGATTAAAATGTCCAGGTTTAGGCCGAGACAACTAGGACTGAGACACTTTGAACACCCGCTACTTAATATGTTAGCATCCGAAAAAAAAAATTCAATATCAATATTTTTTTATATAGGGCTAAAGGATTAAAAAGGCACTTTATAAAGTTAAAAAACTAAAATAAGACCCTGCATAAAGTTAAAGGATTAAAGCCTAAATGTATACTTTTACCCACATTTTTAATTACTTTTAGTTTTGTTTTGGAGGGAAAAAACAGAAAAATACCCTTAAATTATAAAAAGGATATAATTAAGATAACAATTTTCAATAATCTCAAATTAGTCTATTAGAATTTTAAAATGTTGCCAAAAAGCAATACTTACCTTACTTTTTCTAAAAGAATTAACCACCTCTTACCAGCTAGCTAGTTGACCACTAGAGCTTCGACAACCTTGCCGGCCATAAATCACTGAAACTCCGTTGGCCTACAAAGTCTTTAATACGTTTTTAAAAAAAGTTTTTTATTTTTTTTTTGTTCTTAATTTTAACATGGTGCATGTTTGAATTTCTTTCAAGGTGCAGTCAAGTACATGGCAGATAGACAAGGTTAACGAACATATTCTGGCAAATTCTGATAAATAAGAATAGACATTAATGATATAAACGTAAAGAAAGTATCTTTTGAGGTCGAGATGTAAATAAAGTCAAGATTTCCGCTAAAATGAGAAAAGGTAAACACTGATAAAGCTCTAAGAGGACAAAGCTAAACAAATTTATGTGCAGAAATCAAACATGACATAAATATCAAGAACAAAAGTGAATGGAAGGTTTTTCAGTTTTAAAAAAGTACTATTACACATTAATTTCTACAACCACAATCATATGATAAAATAATAAGATTAAATTAAAATTACAAGGATTATCATAACAAAATGACCTCAAGGGCCTCCAGAATTCATCAAGAATCACCCGACTTTCTAATCTCATCCCACCCCAATGGCTTCCATTAAAGCACTAATACAAGACATTTTCTTAGTGATGTAACCCTAACGGCTTCAAAACTTTTCATCTCCCCATTATATATATATACTAATGCCGGTTCATGAAATAAATAATGATACGAATATGATACAACACAAAATTTGTTATCAGATTGAAGCATATCAAGCTCCAGCACCAGATTTATCAGTTAACTGGAGAGTCATTTTGATATTCATAGCTGCCAACTCTGCTGCTAAATATCTGAACACATATGGCATAGCAACAGTCTCCATGCCTTTACTTGTTTGGCAAGCATGACAAAATACATTCTTCATTGCTCTGCCTGGGGGCAGCCCTCCAATCTCCCGGGCCGGCCGCCTCTGTGGCTGAAGGAATGTCGTCGTGAGCAAGCCTCCACATAGTGAACATACGTCAGCAATGTGATAGTCAGAACAGGTATGCAGCCGATCATGCAGTAGATATGCGGCTCCATGTGCAAGCAGGGAGTCACGTTCCATTTCTCCGAACCGGATTCCTCCTCCACGTTTTCGTCCTTTGATTGGCTGCCGGGTCACCATATCAATTGTTCCAGTAGAGCGGACCTACAAGGAAAAACAAGCAGATGTTATTAATTGAATCCTAGGTAACTGGTACAAGATGATTAAATAAATTTCAGCTACTAGCTTCCTAAGGATCCCCAAGCTTCTGAAAGATCAACAGTAACTAATAAAACAGAAAATAATAATGATAATAATATAAAGGCAACAATGACAGGAAAAATATATTAAAAGTCCGTTTCTCTTCCAACAAGAGGAATCTGAATAGGTTACCAAAAGACATCAAAGAGAAAATACCTGCATAAGGGGCTTATAGACCCCTCACATTTTAACACCACACGGTTTCACAATCATACTGCTAAATACGGTTAGACATGCTATACACAGATCAAGTTTCTTAAATCTGAAAAACCCACAAGATGAAATTATAATTATCACAAACTGAACACACTTTCAAAGTTTTGAATTAAAGCCTCCCCATCCAAGAGTTTTGACCCAAAACAAAAAAATGCTAGTGAATCAAATTACTTTATTTTTCATCAGAGCAAGTGAATTGACAAAGAAAGGACCACAGGATGCACAAAACAGAGTATGGCATTAGTGTGGAGAAGGAAAAATTGTGAATCTGATCACCTGATACTTATCTGAAACCATATGACGGAGTCGTTGATAATAAACAGGCCCAATAAAAATTTCGCACGTAAGTTCAGTTCCATAAACTCCACTGTAGAGAACTTCTACACCATGATAATTGAATCCCTTTTCTTTTAGCAGGACACCAAGTTCATCAACGAGTGAATCTGATTTTTCTGACTCCCCATCATCTTTCTTCATTGAACTACGGAATGGAGTTGCATCTACAAAATTTCCATGTAAGCTGCCCCCCTGCAAGAAATTGTTTTAGATATTTTCATACTCTTTACTATATGGATATTAAAATTATGCAAGTTGAAAACAATGTAAAAGGTAGTTTCAATATCAAAATCTAAGTTACTATTTCAAAATTATAGAGAGGAAGTTTCTGATACTTTCAATCCCAATTGAAGCGCACAATCACACAAGACAAAAGCTACTCATCTCTCACATAGATAACACCAAAACACAAGTAGGGCCTTGAAGAGATAACAAAATTGGTAACTAATGAATGAGACAAGTGTCACTCAACAACACATATTCATCTCCAGCAACTTCCCAAAAATAACAAATTCTCCATATATTTTTATTTACTTGTTGTACCTTAGCAGCAACAGATTCCAAAAGCATTGCAATTGTCATTCTGGAAGGAAATGCATGGGGATTAATGATCAGATCTGGACGCATCCCAGTAGTTCCGGAAAACGGCATATCAATATCTGGCCACAACTGAGAACAGACACCCTTCTGCCCATGCCTACTACTAAATTTATCACCAATAATAGGGTTCCTCGGATGTCGGAAACGTATGTTAACCTGCTCAAAGAATCATAAGCACAACTTAAAATTCATCGACAAAATCAGATCTGTTTATAAGATAAAAACAAATTCTGTTCTGAAATACTTCAAATAAAATAGAATAAAACAGAAGTAATAAAACATACTTGAAGAAATCATAAGCTGCAGAGGGCCGAACCCATAGAAGGCCTTCATTGGGCTAGGGATGGCACCACCACTAGCCCTTGAAGATTAGGGTTTAGTGTGTTGCTCTTCAACAAACAGTTTTAGTTCTTAAGTAAAACTTACTAAGTCGGTTTTGAACAATATAGTTCTTTCACCAACAAAAGCCCTTAACCAGTAAAATATAAAACCAAAATATTAAAAACCTCAACATTGGAAGGTCAGAAACCTTCATGCTAGTCACTCCCCCCAACCCTTACCCCCACCTCCATTTTAATTTCCTATAAACTTTTAAATACTCAAATATATCAACCTGATTTCTGGTCAAAATGATTATAATATCTAATGGAATCAACTCACCTTCTGAAGATTCTTCTTGTTTTTGACATCAACAGAAACATAATCAACATAAACAGGTTCAGAACCCTTTATTTTGTAGGTGAATGATGTACTTTTAGCCTCATCATAAACACTACAGTAGGGATCTTCTGGTTTTATCATCTGAAAGTCGGCCATTGGAATTTCGATTAAATAAAACTGAAAATGAAACAAAGTAGCAGGGATGGAAAGATTTGAAGGCAAACCTGACCAACATATGGTAGTCCATCTGAATCAAGAAAGCGTGAACTCCCTTTATCAATGTTGCTTCTTCTAAACATTTTTGAGGCCTGGCCTGACCGACCACGTTGTTCAGTCAAATCAATTGTTTCAGTCTGATAAGCACAATAATGTCAGGACAGGTGTTCCAACAGGGAAACAGATATCCATTATTTCATGAGCAAACATAAGAAATAAATTCTGAGGCGGCTATGAAAACTTTAATTTCGGTAGAAAGATTTGTACTAAAAAACTACATACATACAAATTGCATGGTCAAAGTAGGTCAAGTACCACCTGTGTTAACATGACCATGCTTATTACGGAAAGTAAGTGCTATAACAAGAAAGCATGATCAGTTCAATCAGGTAGTAAAGAAAGATCAAACCTGATATATTTGTCCATGAAACATTCCACGCTCCACTGATGACTTGTTCAAGATCATGGCATCCTCCATATCATACCTGCATTTTTCCAACAAGTTCATAAATAGAACAATAGATTAAAGCTACAGTTGTTACAGAGGCACTGAAGTAGCTACCCTGTGTATGCCAGAACTGCAACAATTGCATTTGTGCCTGAAGGATATTCATCGATGCTATACTTTGTATATGTACCTGTTCGAACAATAGGACTCTGGGGAGTCTGAAAATGCCAGCAAAATAAATGTTATTGCCAGACTAAGGGGAGGGAAAACACATATGCATATAGAACATTTTGGATGCAGCGCAAGAGATTTATAACAAGACCAATAATTTCTATGGTTATTTCTGGATTCTACCCTCCAACATACAAGGGCCAATTCAACCTTGAATCGGAGAAAATGACATTTGCAATCTATACCAAGCTGACATGAACAAACCTGAAGATGGTACAACTTTTGATCTGCACGATTTCGAATTGCTTGACAAGAGAATCCCATTGTTTGTTTTGCCATCTAAAACATAAACAAGCATACAATGAAAAAATCTGAAGAACATGTAGTTTAATCACACCAAGACACAATGTACCTGGCACTGGTACATATTTCGGGGACTCTGATTATGATCTGACCATGGAGTAAGGTTAGCAACAACACTGAGCATTCCTGTTGGATGGATTTCCTCATGAGTTGCAGGAAATGCACTTTTCCTTCCACCATCCCCACCATCAGGACATCTTATCTCCATGAAAACCTAAAAAAGAATATTTTCTTTTTAAGATCATTCAGAATTTGACAGATATCCAATCAATTCATAGGTCAAGACAACTGACTGTATCATGTATACAATACTGACCTGTTCAAATGGCCCAATAAGTTCAATATTTTCACTACCGTTAGAAGGAACTAATAAATTTCTGACTGGCCGAACAAACCTTGAAGGAGATGTAAACAGGTAAAGGCCAGGATATGGCCCACCTATGCTCAAAGGAACATATCCCACCTCCAGATCATTAGGAATCTAAAAAATGTTTCTAAAGTTACGCATCAAGCAAAAAATATAAAATGAAGGGAAAAGAACTGAGGGGGTGGAAAAGCTGACCACGGCTGCAGATGACACTTTCAATCTTCGTAAATAACCCACAACTTTGTCAACTTGACCAGAAGGTATAGTACCAACAATACAACCGTCTAGAAAAACATTAAGAACTTCAGGAGGACCAGCCAGAACTAGCTTTGGCAGTGATGGCTTCATTCCAATCTCAACTAAAATTTTGAGGATAGACATTTTTATTTTAAAATAATCTTTAATTTTTCCTTCAGAATCAAAAAATGATGTAACGCCTGAAATAGAGAAAGGAAAAAAATTTAAGAAATGCATTTGTTGCATAAATTAGACAACAAACAATCAATGAACAAGGAATCCTTTCTTGTTTTCTGGTTAAAATAAAAAAGAATTTATTTCAAAAGACAAGATTTTGGAGGACCAAGAATCCTCTTCAACAAAAATGAAAAGACGATGGGAGAAAGAGACATGAAAATCAATCAGCTCAGCAAGGTTATCTGGCTTGTTCAGCTGCTCTTAAGGCCATTTTGAAATGCCACTGATCATACAATATAATCCAACTCAACAATGGATTGGCTCCATACTGAAAGAAGAAAAAGGTGGCAGTCACTTACGGCAGGTGCTAGTCATGTGATTCAGTAATCCACAGGGCTCTCCATCAGGTGTGTGCACAGGACAAAGAAAACCCCAAGAGCTAATGAAAAGAAACAACCCACAGATAAGAAGCACAAATATCACAGCAAGCCCATATAGTTTTCAAATTACATATGATAGCTTATACTAACTCAGGCAGCAATTTTCGCACAGTAGTTGTACGAAGACCAGCAAAGGAGGCCCCTCGATGAACAGCACGAAAATGTGAAAGAAAACGTAAGAAGTTTAGCCTTTCAGCCTGAACTGAATAGCCTGTCCTCTGATAAAGCAAAATACAATCAATAAATGATGTGCAAGAGCATCCAGCAAGCATATATAGGAACCTTAAAAAAGAATTGATGCATACAATGTTCTAAACTATTTGATTATTCTTGACATAATTGTGAATAAAAGCTATACCACTTGTGCTTGTTTCACTTGAGAAAGTGCTTTTAAACAATCCGAGACAAAACTTCTTTCACATACTTATCTCATATAGCAAAAATCACTTAAAAAAGCTAATCCAAACATTACAGCATCAAATAATAATCCATTCCTCAGAGTGACTAACAGGTGCAGAAGTTATGGATTTGAAAAGTAACTATATTTAAGTAACCATATTTATCACAGGAAAACTCATTCTCTAAGGCAATAACCCCCCCCCCCAGCTAACTGATCACTAGCAAGTCATACCTGCTGCAGATCTAGACCCGTTTGAGTGACCAGTCTTCCACATTTCAACATATTTTCAACAGCCGTGCTTACTGATTTTGGTGGATTTTTATCCAAAACCTTCTTAACATGAGCTACTGCACTCACCATGGAGAGAAAAATTAAATATATATGAACATAAAACTAATTAGCGAAAACCATCATCAAATTAATTATAAAATCCAAATCCTAATTTTCAAACCAAAATGAATAAGGGCAGATAATGAAAAATTAGATCAATCAGGAAACTGGTAATTCTCTTATTTAAAATTTCAGTCTGGGTAAATCAATATATAGAAGAAAACCTAGCAATAGTCTAGCTAATCTAAGCCGAAAGAAAAAAAGGATCAAACTAAGGGAAAATATAAGATAATCAAGCCCTAAAAACTTCAAATGGTAAAATCCCTTGTAATCAAGGAATACAATCTAAGAATAAACAAAAATTATTTGCTGTAAATGATGGGCCTTGTGGGCTAAGATCCTCAGTCGCCAACAAACAGTTATGCATCTAAAATTGTTATCCTGATGTCCATAGATCTAAGAGGGAAAAATGACAGGAGAAAGCCTGTCAGCACAAAGAAAAGGTGCTTTAAAAATATCTACATACAGCTGCAGAAATCAAACTTGTCACTTTTATCCTGGAGCTCTTCCTCAAGAAGCTTCTTGCCCTTTTGCAGCCAATCTTCTAGTTTTTCCTAGTATCCAAAATTTGATTTAAGAAATTATAAATAAGATCCCCAGAAGTACTTTAAAAAGTGTAATAATAGGAGACAGCAGTCCATCCATATGTATAGTAACGAGGAAAAAAAAATTAAATTCCTGGCTCCCTAAGGAAAAAAGGTTCAAGAAAAGCACCACAAAAATAAGGTGCTAAAATTAATACAAAAAATTATATAACAATTTGAGATAACTCCATCTTAATTACAGTAATAGTAATTACAAGTACAATTTAATCCCACAAGCTTAAGACTATAAAACACAAAAGACAATCTTAGATATTGTTCTATTAATGTCCAACAAAAATGATTATACAAATTTGAAAGCATAAATTTCTTATTAAATATAAAACCTCAAAAAGAAGCCATAGTGATTCATGTTTCATAATAATTCATGTTTCAACGACTAAGGTGCGGAAATCCTGGAATTCTGATCACCAACATATTATAACTCTTATTTAACCATTTGGATGATTTTTAAGCTCACACTTTTGGAGTAATTGTCAATTGCTCAAAACCAACTAGATGTTTAGACTACATTTTAAAATATTGTAAAATTAAGTTTTGGAATTGAAACAACTTGATTATAGTTATTGTTATTTTAATGTCCACTATCATAAAAATATCATAAAATTGAGTTTTACAATTGAGATAGCTCAATTTTAGCTATTGTAAGATTAATTTCAAGTGCTATTTCATCCCACAAGCTTAAAGATTTTAAAACTCAAAAGATAGACTGGGATTGTGTTTTGCACATGTCCAACAAAATTATAATATAAATTAAGTTTGCAATAATAAATTTCTCCTAAAATAGCAAATGCTCAAAATGAAGTATGAAAGTTAGCCATAACGATTCATGTCCACAGCCAAAAAAAACCGGGAATCCTGAAACTCTAATAGAAAACATATCAGAATCTTTTTTTCTTTTTCTTTCTTCAGTTATAGTAGGAGGGGTTGGAATTCTACACCTTTTCCTACACTCCAACTCACCCTTACTACTTGAGTCAGCCTCAAGTGGCTAAAACACACTAGAATTCTCATTTAACTAATTGACCATTTAGATTTAGACTACACTTTAAGCTTCCATGCCAGAAATCAATGATTTTGAAAATCAGAGTATAAACATGTTAGGGAACAAATACTAATTTAAGCTGTAAAGAAAAAGGTTTAAAAACTTTCTACCTTGAGATAAATAGTAATCAGATGACCAGGAAGTAAGACTTCATGGTTCTGCAAGGAATCAGGGTTGTCGGGCACAGATGTCTGATCTATAAGTGAGAAAAGTTTCTGCAACATGAAGCTGGGGAAAAGGGAAAAAATGATCCACCACAAACCAATGTAAGGAACAGCAGATGGAACTTCCACTAAAGAATATTACATTCACGCAAAATATTTTAAAGATTTAAACTGATCACATAGGATAAGAGAATAGATGGTGACTGACATAAGTAGGTTGAATTTGTCAAAATTGTTGTCCAGATGAACAAAAATATGGTCTTTGATAACAGTTTCAGCCACCTAGCAAGGATATTTAAGTATTAAGAAGATACAGAGAAAGATATATACACTGATAATTGCTTTCCTCATCACCATAATGTCAATGATAAGTAAACACAACTTACAATTGGATAACTGTCATGATCAAGACCATCCATAAGAGGTTGGAAGTGCTTTCCTGATTATAGAAGGAAGAAGTTAATACAGATTATGCAAGTTATACAGGAGTATGACCTTCAAGAATGCTACAATATGTACCAATATATTCTAGACATTGAAGACGAGTAAACAAAGACAGATCTCGAACTTCGTCTAAAATTATTTTTGCCCTTTCACCAACAAGTTGGGTTCCAACAGCACCCTTTCCTTTTTCATGCTTCTCATTGTAGCAGCAAGTCAAATTGACATAAATTTCATGGTCAGTGGTGTCAACGAGGGCCTGACAATAATAATTAAATACATTATAAGTGAAGTTTTACCCAGCCAGAGTAAAATGTGGGGAAAACTAGCAAAAAATTAAGATGTATGAAATTTAATGCACCAACAGATTTAAATCAAATGTGCCAAACCCTGATGTAGTTAAATAGAACATAACTCATCAAGATTACCTTTAAAACAATGCCCACAGGAAGCAAGAACTCCCTTCCTTTTAACCTGCAATGTTATATCATGCAGAAACATGTCTAGTTACTTCTCCAACCACAAGCATTTATCTTCTTTCAGCTAAGTTAACATCATGCTTCTTACCAGAAGCCTAGTCTAGCACTCCCACTACGAAGGTAGTACAATCTAACAGTGACTGACGATTGATCTGCTCTCACACACCTAGACAATTTAAATATAGGAGCCAAAAAGAAATCATAAATAATTAAATCAAATGAAATCAAAATATTTAATTATGTAATTAAACTTTCCACTATTATTATATTCAATAGAACCAGAAAATCTGCTGGAGTTGGATCTTAGAAGAAAAACACACTAATGACTAAGAACATAAAAGGGAAAATTCAAGATGAATGGAACAATGAAATCATTGAACGGGACCTTTTGGTTAACAATCTATCCAAAGATTTGTCTATTGATAGAGTACAATGACATCATGAGATATTGAGATTTGTTAAAGGTCAGAAGCAATTTCGATGGCATGAGATTTTTGACTTCTTCCTATCTCTCCTTCAATCACTCTCTGTCTCACTGCCTATCTCTCCTCTCTTCTCATGCGTTCTCTCACTCTGTTTTATGTATGTATGTATGTATGCATGTATGTATGTATACATAGATATATGCACATACATATATATATATATATTATATATATATATATGCATATATATGTACACGGTGTAATCTGTCTCATGATAACATCAATCAATAAAACCAGAAGAGTTAATCTTCTTCATGGTACACCTGGAGATAAAACCAAATGGGGTCCCAATTGATGCATAATGATACAGAAGGCTTGTCGGCAAACTCATATACTTAACCCACACACCCCCAGACATTAGTTATGCAGTCGGAATAGTAAGTCAATTCATGCACCAGCCACAAGAAGAGCATATGGCAGCTGTATACAAAATTCTAAGCTACTTGAGACTTGATCCTGGAAGAAGAATATTCTTTAAGAAAAGCAGTGCCAGAAATTTTGAAATCTACACTGATACAAACCATGCAAGAGATAAAGAAAATAGAAGGTCAACTTCAAGATATTGCACATACGTGTGGGGAAACAAACTATGGTTTCAAGGAGCAGTACAGAAGTAGAGTTAAGAGCTATTAACAAAGGAGTTTGTGAGGGACTCTGAATTATCAGGCTATTGACAAAATTGGGAATACCACATGAAGGAAACATGCAACTTTGGTGTGATAATAAGGCCAATATTGAAATGAAAAAAAATCTTGTTTATCACGATCGAACGAAACATGTTGAAATAGACAGACACTTTATTAAAGAGAAAGTTGAAGCAGGCATTTTGAGTCTGTCCTACATCAGATCTGTAGACCAGATTGCAGATGTAATGACAAAGCCCCTAAGCAGAACCAAATTTCAAGGATTTCGGTGCAAGCTAGGAATGATTGACATATACTCTCCAGCTTGAGAGGGTGTTAAAAGTCAGAAGCAATTTCAGTGGCATGAGATTTTTTACTTCTTCCTATCTCTCCTTCAATCACTCTCAGTCTCATCCCCTATCTCACCGTCTATCTCTCCTCTATTCTCATGCGTTCTCTCACTCTATTTTTTCTATATATATATACGGTGTAATCTGTCTCATGAGAACATCAATCAATAAAACCAGAAGAGTTAATCTTTTTCAAGATTCATATAGCAGACCCCACCTAATAGGATAAGACTTGTTTTGTTTATTTGTTTAGTAGAACACACACTCAAGCCAACTTTTGGGGGGCTAGTCCCTCCATCACAAGCCAGTACACAATTTGTTACCATTCTCACACGCCATACTCACCCCTGTATTAATTATTCACCAGAATATCTTCTCACATCTAAAAAGCAAACTGCAAACTTCCCTCATTTGCCCCTTTTATAAGACTTGGACCAGTTTGCCCAATTGTTTTTTCTTTGTTCCTCTTTGGAAATAAGTATTAATGCACATAGACTCGCAATCATGATCAGGTAAACCTTGCCACTAAATCAAAACTTATTTTTGGTCATCAGTGAGGGTTCTGAATTGCTTAATAGAAGCAGGTTGAACCTATAGCTCCAGATCTGCTGCAAGAAAAGAAGGTAGTGGCTGTAGAATGTCTGATTCAAGGAGTTTTTTTTAGTTGAGAAATGCGAAAAACTGGATGCATGGTCACATCTTCAGGAATTCGTAGTTTATAAACCACCTGTCCAAATTTTCCAAATGATAGGATATGGGCCATAGTATCAAGGACTAGCTTCCATTAGACTTGTTAGCAAGAGATTTGAGTTTATAGCGATGAATTTTGAGGAAAACGGTATCACCTCCATTAAAGTGTTGGTCTCTTATGGATTTATCAGTAATTTTTTACCACTTGCAATTGAGCTTTATCAAGATTCTCTTTAAGCTCATCCAAAATCAGATTGTGCTTTGATATCAAATAATGAAACTCTCTGCTGATATTATAAACACTAGAACCAGAAAATCTGCTAGCATCAGTCTCAGAAGGAGAACAGACAACTAGGAAGTTAAAAGGGGAAATCAAAAAAGCACTAGCGCACACACTCAAACTAACTTAAGAGAGGCTCTATGAAGATATAAGGAAAATCAAAGAAAGCGCGCAAACTCATACTAACTTTCGAGAGGCTAGTCTCTCCCACAAGTCAATACAAAATTTGTTAACCCCTCTCACCTACCATATTCACCCCTATATTCGTTATTCACTAGACTATCTTCTCTCATCCAAACAACAAAGCGTCAGTTCTCCTTGCTTGCCTCTTCTATCAGATTTGGACCAGTTTGGCCCAGTTCTTTTTATCTCTTTGGACATTAGTATTAATGGGACGATACTCTTACCTGATTGTATCTATTTATATTGGTTTTGTTGATGAATAAAATTAGAGCTAATGAGACTTCACTGGCCTTTGACAGTTTCCCTCCCATTCTCTGTACTCTCTCACCAACAATTTACAAGGACAGTGAAATTTACACTTGAATTTCTCAACAACCTCTAAAAAAATCCCAAAAACAAGTAAACATAATTTACACAACAAGGTATTATTCATGTTAACATAATAATCTGAGAAAGTACTGATTCAGACTAAAACAAACCTTATTGCAACTGCTTTATCAGAATATCCTTCCCGCCGATCACTGAATGAATTCCGCACCATACTCATTGGCTAGAAAGTTCAGGAAACCACAAAAGAAATTTATAGGAACCAGAGAGGAAAAATAATGAAAATGGAGAAAGCTGTGATTACTCAAAAGAAGCTACTACTCACAGCAGCCCCACTGTAACAATATGAATATCATCAACTATGCTTCAAAATTTTTTATCTAGAAAGATGATCCAGCAGAAATATCATAATTTTTTTTTATATAAAAGTCCATGGCGAAAAAGTTGGAGGATAACAAATCCTCATATAAAGAAGAACAGTTTCAGAACAAATCAAACATAAGTTCTAAATGAAATTAATAAGCAAAGCAGAGCTCTCCAACCACTTTGCACATCAGAAATATTAAATCCCTTGGACCAATCACATTGTACGAAACAGAAATCATGAATATAATCTGAACCCATAACAAATTTACAAGGAAAGAAGCACACTTTATCCAGCTTGATTACTGGCAGTCAATGCAAAAAGGAAGAAAAAAAAAGAAAAGAAAAGAAAATAGTAGGACTGCTTACATAATTCCTCTTTGGCAAAATTAATAGTCGAGCAACTCTCTCAAGGCCATTCAAAATGAAGTAACTGGAAAGAAAATGTAAGAGATAAAGCTAACATCATCCCATAAGACAATCAAACCAATTATTGTGGTGTTGAAGTCACATACAAACAGTAACAGAACAAGAGAATCGAGATACACAATTGCAATGGTGTCCACAACCACACAAATATCTACAGTATTACATCAACTATATCAATATTTAATCCATAAGATGAGAAGATATATGTAAAAGGTTTTATCTAAATTCTTATATTTCTATATAGCAAGTGATTGTGTATGTATGTGAAGGATTAAAAGCATCATCAAAAAAATGAAGAACAGAGGAAAAGAGTCAGAAATGAATCTTAGTGATTAAGAAAAAGCAAGCCCCAACACCTAGGAATCAAGACAATAAAGAGAACATCAATCAACAAGATGAATAGTGGGGCTAATTAAGCATCCAATTATAGTGAATAATTTTGGTTCCATGGCTTCACCCACAGCCCCTCAAGCAAATGATATGATGCTTGTTGACACACCAAATGAGCACAATGTACATGCATGTTTGGGAATATTAATAGACATTTGAAATACCGACAGAAACTAATCAGAAGCATAAAATCACACAGGTAGATGGAATTGCAGCATCAGGATAAATCAACACCATGCATAATTTAGCAATATGAAAAAGGCATTGAACCACCTACCCCCCCATTTCTGATGCCTCTTCCTTGTAGGACACAAGTTTTTGGGGATTAGCACCTCTCAAGTGGCATAGTTTTGACTGCACAACATCCACCTCTTGTCAATTGCTAGTGAAAGAGGATAATATTATGCATTGTACTTACAAAGCTAGGTAATTAGCAGACAGATTTCATTCATTTTTCTTACATTGCCTAGAGGCACTAGTGAAGAGATTTGAATAGATTTATTATCCCTACAAATAGACGTGGCCGGAGATGAAAAAAGACACTAGTTATCTAAAGGGATCCAATGATGAATGATAAATATGAAAGTTTTCAAATGTTAGTTGTTGAAACAACGTGAAAGGGTTTTCATAATAAATGATGATATCTGAAAATTTAATTGTTGATAGACCATGTAACCAATGACACCTTGAGGAATATAACTTGTTGCAGTTATGATTCGCATGGGTAGCAACATACCACAAATTTTAAAAGGGAAAAAAATCATTTGAAAGATCAAAACTAATCAACTAAGTACTACCACATCACTAATATTGCCAGAAATCCCCAAATACTTTCACTTAGGAAAAGTTAAAAATTAAGACAAAACATAATCACACAAAACAAAAGGGAAGGGCCGGAAGGCAACATGTACTTCGGTGGATAGATACAATTAGCGTCTCTGGAACCAGTTAAAAATCACTAGGTCATAAGTGAATTATGCAAATTTTAAGAAAACAGACTTATCAATTAGGTGGGGGGAGGGGGAATACACCAACCTTTAGCATTATGGGAAGCGCCCCAAAATTAAATTTCTCTCTTATGATAGCCCCACCATCGTATTGGAAGCATACATCGGCACTGAGTTTTCCTGCATATGAAATTTTTGCCTGCCTACACTGAACAAAATAACACCAAGTACAACAATCAACGAAAAAACAGAGAACAAAAACTATTGTGAGCAAACATAAAATTGTGATACTCACTTCAAATGGAAGCAGAGGTACATTCAATTTCCCCCACAACCGTTCCTTTTGAGGAAGGAATACCTGCGGATTACTCACCCAAAGTAAGATATACAAGTTAAGGAAAAATAAAACACCAACTGCATCACCGGGGAAATATTTACAAATATCACATTTATAATACAACGACTAAAGCAGAAACGCCAAGAACAGAAAACCCGACAACAAAAAAACATATTTTGCAACATGTAAGTTGAATAAACCAACGAACTTGACATTGAAAAGTAATTTAAAGAAAGGATATTCCTCAGCTTCTTCTTTGTAAAAGGGTCGCGAACTTCTACAGATTTGATATGTTGGAACATAGCATCCAATCCAGCTTTCACCATGTAGTCGAACGACTCTATATGTGGCCTGAAGAGTTCTCGGAGAGGCTCATAGTCCGGAACCTCGCCGGGTTTAACCACCATCTTCGCTACTATGGCAAGACTGTAAAGAAAATACAAGGAGAAGATAGTAAATCGTCGCTTGCCTGCTGATTGAAGTTGTGAATATGAGAGACAGACAAAACTGGAGGCTACGACGGGGAAGGGGAAGAAGAGGAGGACGAAGCGAAAGTGGTTAGGGGACAAGAGGGGTTTATGCGTTCGTTGCCCTTTTTCAATTATTTTTTCTTTATTTTTGTTTAGAATAATAATGGACCAAAATTATCCGTTAATATAAGCCCAGATTATTTTGTGCTGAAAAATGGGCCAATCATGTGGGCCTGCCTCCCTTGTTGGTCGTCAAAATGCCGCTCCGGGGGGGGAAACAACGCCGCTTTTGAGTGCTTCGTCCGAAGGATTTTGAATCGTGTGTGTGTGTTTTTTAAAAAAAATATATATATATATAATATATTTAATGAAAAATCAAAATGCTCTTATAATTTTACCTAATTTTTAACCACCTTTCTGTAAACTTTTTTTTATTTTTAATCATATTTTTATGGTGTCGTGAGATTTTTAATCAGATCCATGAAATTTTTCACTCTTTCTATGATAGGTTCTTGTAGTTTCATATAACTAAAAAGGGGGTCAAGCAGGAGGAGATAGGGCCTGTGTGTTCGGCCAACAAAGTAACCAGAGATCAATTGGAGAAGGATCAAGCAAAAACCCTAATTCCTCTACTCGGGATCGAGTGCCTCAACTCTCATATAGAGATAAACTCTTATCCCTAAGCTGCGCAGGTTTTCTGATCAAGCATGCTAAAGAGGACGACATCCTTAATGGATGGAAGAATTATTTCTTCAGAATGAATGCGATGGAGACACACGGTGATACGAAGGATTCGAGAAAGAAGGAAGTGCAGGAAAGAAGGAGGGAGGAGGGTAAACCTGGTGTTTTGAAATTTACCATGAAAGAATACGCTGCTTGGTGTCGTCCATAGATGAATTCTCTTATTATTAAGGTTCTGGGCTCAAGTTTTCCCACTTACATTATTCGAGATCATATTAACAAGCTGTGGCAACCACTAGACCCTCTCAAGCTTATTCCCTTGAGCAATGGTTATTATATTGCCTCTTTTTCTAATAAGGAGGATTGTGATTATGCTTTTCAGGAGGGTCCGTGGATGATTGAGGATCATTATCTAATTGTGCAAAGATGGGGTCCTAATTTTAACTCTTGGAAGCCTGACCTCTAGAGGAACGTTCCTTTTGAATTTTACAACATTGAATCATTGAGGCATATAGGGAACATGGTTGGTAAAACTATTAAGATTTATCAGTCTACTTAAATCTATGATAAAGGAGGCTTTACACATCTTAGTGTGGAGATTGATTTGCAACAACCTCTTCTTCTCATGTATACAGTGTTTGGAGAGGAGCACCCAATTATTTACAAAGGTCTCCATTTTGGTTTGTCTTACTTGTGGAAAATATGGTCATCAAAAGGAGGATTGTCCATTAAAATCGAAGGAGGGTGAAAGCAAGGCTGATGAAGGAGGGAAGGCTTTACCGATAGTCAATGGGATTGGTAATGGCTAGTCTATTATCATTGGTGATAGGGAATTGCCCGGGTGTTCATTTGGGAATATTAAGATCTTACAGTGGGGGATTTTCGTTCGAGTACATCAATAGCCGATTTTAAGTGGGTCATAAATGGGCAGGCAAAACAAGTGGGTGAGTCTAAGAGCATGTTTGGTACGTTGGAATTGATTTTGATGGAAATGGATATGAGGTTTAAAAGTAGTTTGGTATGTTATGAAAATTAAATCTAATTTTTATGTAAAAATACCAAAATGTCCTTCTAAATTAAAAAAAAATCCTAGAATCAGAGCCTTTGTCTCTTCCTAAAAACTCACACCATTCAATTTTGTCAACCAAATTTTAGATCTTTGGTCAAGCACAAAACCCCCTTCGATTTGAGAATAAATACAGACCACTGCTGATTTAAGAACAAACCACCACCTATTTGAGAACAAACCTAATCACTTGTCAATTTGAGAATAAACCATCAGAGAAGAAGTAGATGATGTCGCCAAAGAAGATCTAGATTTCGCCATTATCGTCGCTGCCGCCACCATCATCGCTGTTAGTTAGTAGTGCGGTTGAAAGTTTAATGGTGTGGTAAGTAGCAGGTCTCGCTAGAGAAGTCGGATGAGCGATCTAGATCTACAAAGGCGATGGTGTGTGAAGCATGAGGGGGAGAAGTTGGCAAGCAGTAGGGGGAGGAGCTTGTCAGCAAAGTTGGAGAGTGAGGAAGAAGACGAAGTTGCGGTTGCTAGCTAGTAGAAGCTGTCGGCAAAGCTCAATGTCAATAAAGTTGGTTGGCGGTAGGGGGAAGAGCTTGCCAATGAAGTCAAAGCGTGAGGAAGAAGATGAAGTCAGAGAGTGAGCAAACGTCGCCGTCGTCTTTGCTAGTGAGTAATAGAGGTCTCAGGTGAGTGAGGAGGTTGAAGGTAATAGAGGAGGGTAATAGATGGAAATAGCCAGATGGCATTGCAAATCTTAGATATTTTAATGGAATTCATTTGGGTGGAATTAGACCTATTTGGATTCTACATGGAATTGGAAAATTTTCCAATTCCATCATACCAAACAAACCTCATGATGGAATTGATACCCAATTCCATAATACCAAACAAGCCATAAGAAATCAAGGGAGGGATCAAGTCAACCTCGTCGGAAGGATGTTAGAAAGGATATCAAGTAAGGAATCTCTTAAATACAGGATACTAAAAAATGTAATAAAGATAGTAGGCTAAAACATTGGGATCTTAATAAGAGTTAAATTGAAAAGGATGTAGACTTAAATAAGTTTGAATAGGTCCAGGTTGGGGTGAAGAGGAAAAGTGATAGTAAAGGAAGGTTTGATAAGGAAAATAGGCTCCTGCATATGACAAGCCTAAAAAATATGTTGTGGTGGACCAACTTAAAAACCCTCCAATATGAACTTGTTCCTAACCTTACAGGTTGTTAAATCGGGCCCGTCTCCATCATCAGGCCCGCCATAGGAGGCTTATGCAAGCTTAGTTGACAATGGGCCTCTTGCGCCCAATGAGCACATAAGGACAAAGGCCGATTGTATGAAGGATAATTTCTCCATTGTTGCGAGTAACTTAGCTTATACGAATGTTGTCAATGACATGCATGGTCAACAGGGGGTGGATGAAGACATGAATGCTTAGGATAAATCCGTGGGTCAAGATCATTCGCCCAACCAAATGATTGTTGCTTCCTCATGAATTACATGATATAGAACTCACGTGGAACTGGGGCAAGAAGCTTTCCTGCCTTGGTGAGAGATTTGAAAAACCATTATCATTTAGATTTTATAGCAATCCTAAAGACGCATTGTGATAAGGATATGTCTCAACAACATGTTCAACAAATGGGGTTTAGTAATTTTGAACTTATCGATTCTGAAGGTTACAGTGGTGGAATATAGTGCTTGTGTGATACTTCTTCATTTTCAATCACTATGCTTGAACGAAACCCCCAATTCATTCACTTGCAAGTAATGTTTACACCAAATGTCTCATGTTATTTACTATTGTTTATGCCAACCTGAATTGTGTTGTTTGTCGAACACTATAAGAGAATTTTTCCCAACTTGTAGCTACTTCTTCATGTGCTTAGGCTATTGGTGACGATTTGAATAAAACTCTTTTGGATAATGAAAGGCGATCTACTCTATCTCATATACGATCTTATGATCGTGATCTTGTGCAGTGGGTTGCATTACTAACATGTTAGATGCTGGGTTATGTGTCCTAAATTTACTTGGAAGAGAGGTACGACAAAAGCTTGTTTAGATAAGCTTCTTGTTAATGAACAATGGGTGCATACGTTTTCTTCTGCTTCGGTCTCTCATCTCCCCTTCTTTAAATTGAACCACTAGCCATTGTTACTTTGGATAAGTGTCTTTGAGGATTGAGAAACACCTAGGGCCTATTTAGGTTGATAGTGGAAAAGCCCGTTCACCCAAGTCAAGACAAAACTCCTTTCACAAACGTACCTCGTATTCCGTAAACCACATTGGAAAAACAGCTTCTACCGTTAATCCAAATTAACAGCTAAACGATCATTTTGATTCATAGCAGCTTGGGTGCTTCATGAAAACTTTGATAAGTTTGCACAACAAAAATGGCATGAGGAACGTGAGTGGACTGAAAATGTATCTCAATTTTCCGCTTGTTGTTTTCACTAGAATCAACATGTCTTTAAGCACATAGAAGTAATGAAAAAGTGCTAGCTCTATCGGTGGGTGATAACTCTCCAATTTTGGTATGTTTAAAGTATATTTTGGATATATTTAAAGAGTTATCTAGGAAAATTGAGACATCTCTTAAGATTTTGATAAGATATTAATTGAGTACATTATTTAAGAGATTTCAAATTAAAATAGAAGCTTTTGAGATTAGGAAAGTAAAATAATAAAGGAAAATTGTATCTTACATAATTTTATTATTGGTATTATCTTTTTATATTTTCTCCTTTTTTTTATTTCTATTTTTTTTAAGCACTAGCAGCCAAGACAAACCATTTGAAGGGAAAAAGAGAAACCTAGGAGATGAGAGGTGGGTGTGCGAGAGAGATAAATTTTTTGGAGAGAACAATGGAGGCGTAGCTAGAAAAAGGGAGACAACATTGTTTACCATCTGTTCAATGCTACTATTCATCATTCCTATTCATCACTACTGTTTATAATCTCTTTGAAAAAAAGGACAGTTGTTATCACTATTCCAATTCTAATCTTCAATGACGAGAGTTAACAGAGAAAGACCAAAACCGTTATGGTGGAGAGGGAAAATGTTGTGAAGGATTGAGTCTTCTTCTTCCTTAAGCTCATTGATGAACTAGAAGAGGTGTCAACAATTCAAGCTCCTTCTTTATAAGCTTCTTCATTGCTAGTGAATCAAAGTGAGGAAGAGACAGAAAGTGAGAGTTATTGGGGAAGCTGGGATGCAATTTAAACCAAAGAATATGATTGAAGTTAAACTGTGGTTGATTTTTCCCTTCCATTAACAATGTTTGTTTCCCTTCCATATGAATTTGAGTTCTGAAATTTTCTTGGCTGCAACAGATTTGGTTAAAGCCATGTGTGGCTAATTATTTTTGCACTTAGAGTAGTTATCAATTAATTTGGGGATTTAAACATGTATAAACCAGATATTTTGTGCTTATTGTTATTTTGTTTGCTTAATCTTGTATTATTTTGTCTCCTTTGTGCTTATCACTACTAAGTATGAAATGGGGAATTTAGATTAGCCTTGGAAGAGGAATCTTAATTGGACTATAAGATTAAGGAATGTAGGATTATAATTTATTCTAATTTGTCAATAAGGAAGGAATATACCTATTGGACCCATATAATCCTATTAGAATGAATTTAGACATTTATTGCCTCTTGAGTAAATTAGTTAAGAATAACAATTTTAACTTGAGAGAGGAGTATAAGTGATTAGGAGATACGTATATCCATTAATACTCTAAATTAGCAAATTAACATTAACTGCATTTATTTTAGATGATTACATGCTCTAAAAGTTGAAAAATGGATTATCCACTCTAGGTTGTTTTTATCAATTGAAATCTTATAAACATTAGAGCTACTACTTTTGCACATGTTTAAATTAATTTTTAAATTCCTTCTTTAATTTACTCAACTTAAATGAAACGGGAAATTTAAAACCTAATCACTAATTTGATTGAGTCTTTGTGGGACGACCTTGATTCATTATTATACTATTTTCACAGCCCGTATACTTGCAATGCCTGCTTGAATTTTAGTAGCATCAGTTGGATGGTATTAATAGGATGATTTCGCTTTAGGACATGACTCCTCATTTAGAGGAAATTCAGCTTGATCTTTGGAAGGAGCTTGAAGATGTACTACTTCAATAAACTCTCCTTTAGGCAAAGAAAGTCAGAGCGGAGTGGTTGATTTATGGAGACTAAAACACTCAGTACTTTCATGCCCATGCAAACCAAAGAAGGAAGAATAATAGGGTGGAGGCGATTATAAATGAAGGAGGTGTATATGTTGGAAATTATGCTCTAGAGGCTAATCATTGTACTTTGAATATTGTTATTCAATGAATTTCTTCATTTTGTTATCATATTATTTGTACATTCACTGTAATAACTATATCCTTGGATAAATTATAATGATTGTCCTAAATGTCCATGGTCGGGCATCTATGTGGAAGAAAAAATAAAATAAGACCAGTATAACTTTGAAAAGGTATATAAATACAAATCAAAGTCCTAAGCACTAGTAAGAATACAAGCTACTGGACCGACCCGCTATGAGAAAGTTGCATGGATTAAGTCATAAGCTTGTCTCATGTATAACCACATCATTATGCCCTTTGACCTGAGATCATCATGGATTTCTATATGAAAGTCGCTCAGCTTTAACCTAATCAAAAGTCACCTTTGATCAAGTGATGATAAAGGCTATGTTCGGGTTTGGTGATTTTCATACAGAGAAATGTGAATGGTCAAGATGAAATTTGTCACTCACATTAGTAGAGAGATATTACTGGGCTCCTCGATGAGTGAGTCTAAGAAATGTATGGTCATACTATAATGGAAAAGAGTTTCCATTTCTATAATTAGACTATTTAGGGATTGAGAAAGTAATAGTCAGGAATAGAAGGATGACATTCTCCATGCCTCATCCTTGACCGAAATATCGTGTGATAAAAGGGACGTGATATAATTATATGACAGGTTGTATCGGTTTATCGATCCTCATATGAATTGGGTAGTCGTAATATCTTTCTAAAGGCTATTCACGACTTATGGGTTAGTATAGTCATTGGCCTACTGCCAACTTCATATGAGCCTATAGGGTCGCACACAAAAATAGCTTAACACGAGCTATAATATCTAAATTTATTGAATCTAAGATGTGTCTAGATTCAATGAATGTAATGGTTAATATAGGGTAGACGAATTTTACATGCACATACACATGTATGATGATATTATTATATTGTGTTAGTTTTAAATTTAGTTTTATCTGATAAATTAAATTTAATAACTAATATGATAAAGATATCATATCTCAGATTTAATTTATAAAGATAAATTAAATCTATTTCCATTGGCTCTTTATTTAGATTAAATAAATATGTTAAATTAAAACTATTGGATAGATTTAATAAAACCTTATTTATTTAATTTGTTTCTCAAAACAATTAAGTATTAATTGATATGATATAGATTTCAAAATTAATTAAAATTAATTTTAAAAATCCAATATCCATCATAAAATAGAAAATCCTGACTAGTTATTTAAGGGAGAGCTAGGGTTTTCTAAGAATAAAGAAGATAGATAGAGAGCCATGAGAAAAAGAAAACTCTAGAGAGACATTGGTGGTGCTAGCACACTGTCTATGTTGGATTCCTATTTGTGTGGATATCGGTAGAGAGAGCTGATCTAAGTTGGTAGCTACTTGAGATTGAAAGGGAAGACTGAACACATAAGAAAAATATGTTTTCTACTATTCGATTTAAATGTCGTTGACAGATCTGTAGTTAAGATTGAAAAATTTTTAAATTTTAATTTTTTGTTGTACCTATCAATCTTAATAGTGGCATCAGAGTCAGGTCAATTATGTGTTTAAGTTGAATTTAAGTGCTTATTGTGTGTTTATATATGTGATATATAAGTTGTATATGATTTTCAAAGAGTCCGATAAGTATATATTTTCATTTCGATTAATACTCTGCTATATAATTTGTTTTCGTTTTCGTTTTCATTATTGCTTTGGATTCAATTGTGAGAAAGCCTGTTGCGAGAGATCGTTTTTGTTCATAAAAGGGTTTGCGATTGATGGTGATTAATCGCTTAAAAAAAGGTTGCTGATATTCTTTGGTTTTGTCGCCGTCGATGGAGATATTTTGGTTTCAATCGAATCTTGCATTTTGTGTTAGATTATGCAAAATTATCACTTAGATCCTACTTAGGCTCATTTGTTTGAATTGGGTCGAAACAAATTAATTTTTCATATTGTATAGTGGGACAGTCGTGGCTAACTATTCGTAGCACGACATAATTATAACATATATTGCTTTCCTATTGTATGAATTGTTATTTTTTGTGGTTTTATTTTCTAAAATTGTTTAGGTATGTTGAACAATATGGTTATAGTTTTACAAGGGTTATAAAAGTTTAAATACGGCCTGTTTGCTGTACCTCCCTCTACATAGTCTGGATGTACATTCTCATCTCATCTCACTCCCTTCATATGTTTAAATGAGGTTTCTCAATGTATTTTAAAGTGGTCCTCTCATTGGCTTAAGAAGATTTAGGTTAGGTGAGTCATATTGTATTACGTTTAAATTATGTTTTTTTATTATACCATTACATGCATATTTCACACACACATACACACACACATTTGTATGAGATACAACCGCGATATATATATATTCATATAAATGAAATAATTAATTAAGCCATCCAAATAAAATCTTAAATTATAATGTTGTCAATTAATGAATATTTGTCAAAACCTAGATCACTCAATTGTAGGTTTAACCAAAGTGGTGCATTTGCGTTATCTTGGTAAGATAAGCTTGATTAATGGTGCTACTCACAAAAATTCATTATTGTTTTGACTTAACTAAGATTAACAAAACGGTTTTGGATCTCAAGGAATTAGATAGGATTAAACATGATGGATCATATGATGATCGAATCCGATAAAGATCTAAGAGTTACATGTAATGTAATTGGTAAAGAAATTACCTACCTAAATAACTTGATTTAAGCATCCTGCCAAAGTAGACTTAAATTTAAGCGAAATATAGATCTTAGCCCATTAATTATTACATTAAGGGTTGTTAATTTGGTGAGAGATTACTAATCAACTTTGCATATTTTATTATAAAATCATGTCGACTAGTAATACTGCTACACTATCATTGTGATCAGTCCTTAAGAAGGACAAACTCAATGGGACAAACTTTCTTGACTAGTTCAGGAACTTGAGAATTGTTCTCAAGTAGGAAATAAAAACATATGTCTTAGATCAACCCAATCTTGAAGAGCCTGCAGCTAATGCTCCAAGAGCTCAGAAAGATGCTTACACAAAGCATAAGGAAGACTCTGTGGATATAGGTTGCTTGATGCTTGCACCATGGTTCCAAAGCTTCAAAGAGATCTGGAACTTGTGGAGGCTCATGAGATGATTGTACATCTTAAGGAAATGTTTTAGCAACAAGCAAGGAAAGAAAGATATAAGACCACAAAGGCCTTACATTCCTGCAAGATGACTGAAGGTATATCAGTTAATGCTTACATGTTAAAGATGAAAGGCTATATTGTCACCTTGAGAGGCTTGTATTTCCCATGAGCTATGAGTTAGTTACAGATTTAATCTTGAACTCACTCCCGGAAAGTTATAACCAGTTTTTTATAAACTACAACATGAAAAATATGGAGAAATCAATTTTTGAACTGCATGAGATGCTTTAAAATGATGAGTGGAACATTAAAAAAAAGTCCAACACTATTTTGATGTTTCAAAAAGGAAAGTGTATGAAAAGGAAATGCAAGGGCAAAGGGAAGGGTAAAGGCTCAGGTGGTAAGACCAAAGAGTTAAACAAGCATGAAACCAAGCCTCCAGCTAAGAAGGCAAAGCCTCCAAAGGAATGAGTATGCTTCTTCTACAATGAACCCAATCATTGGAAGAGGAATTGTAAACTCTACCTAAAAGATCTAAAAAAGAAGAAGAATGATAGTGAGGCTATCTCTTCAGCTATTTATGTTATAGACATTCATCTTTCTACTTCCTCTACATGGGTATTAGAAACTGCATGTGGTTCTCACATTTGTCAAAATGTATATGGTCTTAAAGATAGTAGAAAGTTGAAGAAGGGCAAAGTGGACCTATGAGTTGGAAACAAAGCAAGATTTATTGCTTTAGCTGTAGGCACTTATCAATTAGTTTTGCCCAGTAGACTTTTATTAGTTTTGAACAATTACTATTATATTCCTACTTTGTGTAGTAACATTGTTTCTTTTTCTTATTTAGATAAAAAAGGTTATACTTCCATTATTAGGAATAGTAAATATTCTATTTATTGTAATGATATTTTGATGCTAATGGTGATTTGCATATTGGTGTGATATATTAAATTTGGAACATCCTAATAGTAAAATATCTATAATATAACTACTAAAAGGATCAAGTCAAACAATTTGAATTCGACCTACCTATGGCATTGTCATTTAGGCCATATAAATGAGAAATACATTTCTAAACTCCATCAAGATAGATTTATTAACTCATTTGATTTTGAATCATATAATACATGTAAATCTGTTTATTAGGAAAGATTACAAAAGGCATCTTTTACTGGGCATAGTGAGAGGGCCACTAATTTATTGGACCTCATACATACAGATGTATGTGGACCATTGAATACAACTGCTAGAAGAGGTAATATGCACTTTATTACATTTATAGATGACTATAGTAGATATGGATATATCTATCTAATGAACTATAGATCTGAATCTTTTGAAATGTTCAAAATATTCCAAAATAAAGTACAAAACCAACTTAACAAAACAATTAAAGCACTTTGATCTGATCAAGGTAGTGAATATTAGAGTCAAGAATTTATTGATCATCTTAAGAGTTGTGAAACAACCTCACAATTGACTCCTCTAGGACCACCATAATGGAATGACGTTTCTGAATAGAGGAATCAAACACTATTAGATATGGTTAGATCTATGATGAGTCAAATAGATCTTCCACCATCCTTTTAGGGTTATGCCCTAGAGATAACTATGTTCACATTAAATCGTGTTCCATATGAGATATAGACTGAAAAGAAACCTAGTTTATCTTTTCTCAAAATTTGGGAATGTAAGGTATAGGTTAAGCAACAAGTCTCAAATAAATTAGTGTCTAGATCCTCAAAGTGCCTTTTCGTGGGGTATCCTAAGAAACGAAGGGATACTATGTCTATAATCTCACCGATAATAAAGTATTTGTATTTGAAACGGTATATTTTTATAAAGAGAGTTTATCTCTAAAAGAACAAGTAGGAGTAAGGTACATCTAAAAAAAGTTCTAGAGTCACAAGATAGCACAGAATCATAGATGAAAAATAGAAAAGACTCACAATAATTTGTTGAGCCTCCTCAAGTAACATAAGGCCCATACAGGTTTGATAGGACACGATATCAGCCTTAGAGATATGGATTTATGATTATTGAAAGTCGTGATATGTTGCTCATTAAGCAAAATGAGCCAACTACCTATCGAGAAGCCATAATGCGACCAAACTATGAGAAATGACTAAATATCATGAAGTCTGAAATGTAATCCATGTACGACAATTAGGTATAGACCTTAGTTGATCCACCGAAGGTGTAAAAACTATCGGGTGCAAATGGGTTTTCAAGGAGAAAACTGACATGGATGACAAAGAAAATGTATTCAAGGTACGAATGGCTGCAAAAGGATTCCCTTAAACTCATAGTGTAAACTATGATAAAACATTTTTCCCAATTGCAATAGCCAAATCAATTAGAATCGTTCTCATCATTGTCGCATATTATGACTATGAAATATGACAACTGGACGTCAAAACAACCTTCCTTAATGGAAAACTGCTTGAGGATGTGTACATCAAAATCCTTAATCAGAAGGCTTTATGCGTTTAAAGGACTTTGGTAAAATGTGCAAAATTCAAATATCTATTTATGGATTGAAGCGAGTATCTTGAAACTGGAATCATTATTTTGATGAAGTAGTCGAAGAGTTTTGATTCATTCAAAACATCGATAAACCTTGTGTTTACAAGAAGGTTAGTAGGAACACAGTTGTATTTAAAGTACTTTAGGTAGATGACATCTTACTCATTAGAAATGACATTCCTACCTTGAAGAGTATCAAGTCTTGGTTAGGAAAGTCTTTCTCGATGAAAGACTTAGGTGAAGCCACCTACATCCTAAGGATTAAGATCTATAGACATATATCCAAGAGACTAATAGACCTAAGTCAGAGCACATACATAAACAAGATACTGTATAGGTTACATGCACATGTCTCATGGCATCTGTCTTAGGAAGGATCTGTGTTCTAGTATACTTGATCAGTGAGATTGCATAAGCAAGGTTCCATATGACTTGGCCATTGGATCCATCATATATGTCATGTTATGTACTTTATCAGATGTCTAATTTTCCTTAAGTATGACCAACAAATATCAACAAGATCCTGGTGAGGATTATTGGACTACTGTCAAGAATATCCTAAAGTACTTAGGAATGACTAAGGACTTATTCTTGGTATATAGTAGATTGGATGATGAGTGATGTAATTTTCCAAAATCACCAAGATGACCTTAAATCACAATATGGATACATATTCCTCCTGAATGGTAGAGCAGTAAGCTGGAAGAGCTCCAAGCAGGGCATTATAGCAGATTCTGCAATGGAAAATGAGTATATAGCAACATCGAATGCAGTTAAGGAAGCCATTTGGATTAGAAATTTTATTACTGAACTAAGGGTAGTGCCTAACATCTCAAATCTAATAGATTTGTTCTGTGAAAATAGCGGTGCTTTTGCACAGCCAAGGAGCCTAGGTCACATCAAAGGACCAAATATATACTTAGGCGATTTCATCTCATTAGATAAATCAATGATAGAGGTGATATAAAAATATGTAAAGTAACAGGAGAAGACAATGTTGCTTATCCTCTTACCAAGCTGCTTGCACAAGCAAAGCATGAGTGTTATGTTATGACAATGCGAATTAGGCAAATTATTGATTGTACCTAGTGCAAGTGGGAGAATGTTGGAAATTGTGCCTTAGGGGCTGATCATTATACTTTGAACCTTGTTATTCAATGAATTTCTCTATTTTGTTATCATATTATTTACATGTTCACTGTGATAATTGTATCTTTGGATAAATCATAATGATTGTCCTAAATGTCCCTTGTCAATTATCTATATGTAAGCAAAGATGAAATAAGGCCAGTATGACCGTGAAAATGTATAGAGATACAAATCAAAGTCCTAAGCACTTATAAGAGTATAAGGTGCTGGACTGACCTGTTATGAGAAAGCTGTATGGATCAAGTCATAAGCTTGTCTCATATATAACCATGTCACTATACCCTTTGACCTGAGATCATCATCGATTCCTATATGAAAGTCGCTTAGCTTTAACATAGTCAAAAGTCACCTTTAACCTGGTGATGATAAAGGTTATATTCGAGCTTGGTGGTTTTCATACAAAGGAATGTGAATGGTCATGATGGAATTTGTCCCTCACATTAGTAGAGAGATATTATTGGGCTCCTTGATGAGTGAGTCTGAGAAATGTATGGCCATACTATGATGGAAAAGAGTTTCTGTTTCTATAGTTAGACTACTTAGGGATCGAGAAAGTAATATTCAGGAATAGGAGGATGACATTCTTCATACCTCATCCTTGATAGAAATATCGTGTGACAAAAGGGACGTGATATAGTTATATGACAGGTTGTATCGGTTTATCAATCCTCATATGAATTAGGTAGTCATAATGTCTTGCTAGAGGCTGCTTCCGACTTGTAGGTTAGTATAGTCATTGGCCTACTGCTAACTTCATATGGGCTTACAGGGTCACAAAAAAAATAGCTCACACGAGTTATAATGTCCAGATTCATTGAATTTAAGATGTGTTTAGATTTAATGAATGTAATAGTTAATGTAGGGTGGATAACTCTTTATATTATATTGTGATTGTATATATGTGTGTATGTGTGTGTGGCTTCTTTTTCAGATTAAATAACTAGGTTAAATTAAAACTATTGGACAAATTTAATTAAATCATATTTATTTATTTGCTTATTAAAACAATTAAGTGTTAATTAATATGATATGGATTTTGAAATTAATTAAGATTAATTTTAAAAATCCAATATCCATCATAAAATTGAAAACCCTAACTAGTTATTTAAGGAAGAGCTAAAGTTTTCTACGAATGAAGAAGATAGATAGAGAGCTGTGAGAAAAAGAAAATTCTAGAGAGACATTGGTGGTGCTAGCATGATGTCTGTGTTGGATTCCTATTCGTGTGGATACCGGTAGAGGGAACTGATCCGAGTTGTTAGCTTCTTGAGATCGAAAGGAAAGTCTGAACACATAAGAAAGGGTACATTTTTTATTACTTAATTTAAATGTTGTTGACAGATCTGCAGTAGGGATTAAAAAAATTTTGAATTTTAATTTTCTATTATGCCTACTAATTCCAACAGTATAGTTATGATGTGTCATAAATAAAAAGCATGGCTACTGATTATTTTTATAATCTTTTTAATGAGGAAAGAGAACGTAGATCTGGGCTCACGTGTAGTATCTCATACCCTCTTTTAGATTAAGGGCAACTAGCTTGGGTTAGAAGAGATATGTGTGTGTTTAGGATAGCGGTGGGAAAATTGGCTTATTTACAATCTGACTTATGGAAACTTGAGATTGGGTAAAAATCAAATTTTGGAAAATGATTTATGTTTGAATTGACGATTGCTTAAGTGCTTTTCTGAAATTTAAAATTGTTTAGATTGACAACTGTATAAGTGCTTTTGTGATAATTGTAAAAAAAAGATATTTAATATTATAAACAAGTGGAAAAATTTAAGTTAGAAAATTTGGTGCTAAAATACATAATTTATCAAGGTGATAGTACACTCTTCCCCACTCGACTTGCCGCCGATTTGGAACTGGAAGTCGGAAGTGAGCAACTTGACGGAAGCTGGATCTAGCCATCAAGGTGGAGCAAAGTCAGACAGCAGCCGATCCATGCCTCTCTTCTCCTCCCTCCTTATCAATCTCCTCCACCCAATCGTCACGATGACACCTTCTCAGTTCTCCATCTCTCCTTTTTCGTGAGGTCACATCCTTCTCAGCTTCTCCCCTTCTTTGATTTGCTCTGGTTCACACTTTTGAGTCACTCTAACTCTAAGCCATTGTAGTACTCTGATTTTTATTTGTTGTGGCTGAGGTGGTGAGGTATTATCTTTCCCTTCTTTGTTCTAAGATCTGCTAGTTCTTCATACCGGTCATTGAAGGAATGGAGGCTTTGATTTTTTTTTCTGATCCTTTGTTGTATTGTGATTTGATTTTGTTTGAAAGCTTATGAATATTTGGAGGATTGGAGTCTGTTGGTTGATTTTGATTACTCTAGTTCTTCTTCAACAATCAGATTCATTTTAATTTGTTCTTTCTCTTGAAGGAGTGGCCGCCGAGAAGGGGAAGACAATTATTATGCATCAACTGTAACAATTTCCATACCAACTTTCAGAAGCCAATCACTACAAGCCCAAAATCGTGGCTTATGGTGAATGTCATGTTAAAACTCATAAGCCCTTCTCATTAATAAGGATCCCAAACACTAAAAAAAACTCCTTGTGCCAATCGACCTTTTAAGTTCCAATAGTGCGATTGGGCCACCCAAAAGCAATGCCAAACACTCTAATAATTGATGATGAAATTAAGGAAGCCATCTTTAGTATGGTTGCCCTCAAATCCCCAAGTCGGAATAGTTCTAATGCATTATTTTATTAGAACTAATGGAGTATGGTATGTAACTCTGTGGTGAAGTTTATTCTCAAACCCGCAAGCTATAAAAGAAATCAATGTCACTCTTCTAGTTCTTATCCCAAAGAAGGATAATCCAGAGACTAAAAGAGATATGGAATCGATAAGCCTTTGTAATATGGTGTATAAAGCAGTTACAAAGGTCATTGTAAACAAACTAAAGTCAATTCTCCCTCATGTACAGCCCCCAACCAATGCAGCTTTGTTCCCAGGAGACACAGTAGTCATAATATTATTAAGGCTCAAGAAGTTATTCACTCCATTTAGAATATGAAGCATAAGAAAGGCTTTATGGCTATAAAGATCGACCTTGAGAAAGCTTATGATTGAGTTAACTAGAATTTCCTTTCCAATTGTTTTTAGGAATTAAATCTACCAGATAAGCTCACTAAGGTGATCTCATAATATGTATCCACATCTAGCATGTAGCTTTTATAGAATGATGACAAAGCGGATGTGTTTTGTCCTTCACGATGTGTGCAACAAGGAGACCCTGTCTCTCCTTATTTATTTATTATTTGTATGGAAAAACTTGCTCACCTCATTCAAGCAGATGTTCAAGAAGGTAACTAGAAGCCAATCTTTCTAACCCATAATGGCCCTCCCATTTCCCATCTTTTCTTCATTGATTGTATCATTTTATTTACTGAAGCTTCCATAGAATAGGCATGTGTGATAAATTCTTATTTACAAATCTTTTATGAAAGTTCATGGTTAAAAGTGAACTAGCAGAAAATGAGAGTCTTCTTCTCCAATGATTGAATTATGCTTGGTTCTTGGATTTTCATTCACTAGCGACTTGGATAAATACCTTAGTATGCCTTTATACTAGCATCATACTTCTCTTCAATTCCTTGACCCGTAACCTTCATACTACTATCAACACCCTTCGCATTACTTACCTCCTCCTGCCTTCTATCATCCTTTGCCACATTCAACCCCCTACTCTCCTCTTCTACCTCTATCACCATTAAATTAGAATGGGGCTCACTAAAATTATTCTCCTAAAATAACATAGGGGGCTCCATACCCTTCTACTTACTATCCTTATACACCAAAAACCCCTGCCTCACACCTATTTGGACTCCAAGCCTCTCCATCCTCACCGTTCTTGACCACAAACAATGCTTCCTCATATGTTTTAATCTAGTTCGTGGCCAACCAAGTACCATAGCGTGGTTCATTATGATTCCTAATTGACATTAAGTGCATCGAATTACAAGATCTAAAACCATGTCCATGTCTACCGCATATAAAACAAAAGTCCTGCAACTTTCCATATATCACTTACACCTATGATTTAGATCCACTAGGTCGTACAATCTAGAAACCAAAGACCATATGTTTGAACAAGTCAATTAGTACTCTTAATTCTCAAAAAACTATGCAATTATCTACAATTAACACACGGTTTTTCAAGCATTAAAACATCACCAATTCTTTTACCAAGGTAAATATCACTCTCAGTATTCGTTACCTCAAAAGAAAGATCATGGATTTAGATCCAAAATAGGCAGTGATCGAATCCAAATTCCTCCAATATTTTAAATATACGTCATTCTTAAAGACACAACAAGTGTCTAAGAGTTGACCATAGTCTCTTAAATAAGATGCGATTCAACTCCTCCTCTTTCTCAAACTTAAAAGAGAAAACATTCTTCTCCAACTTCGTAATATCCATGCCTTGTGAATCATCGAAACCTTTGTATCACGATTCATTCACTTCTTTGTCACCAATTTCTATATGAGAAGTCCCTCATTATCTTCTACTCTCAAAACTAATGAATCCTTCAAGATCTCTGCCTCTCTCTTCTATTATCCTCAAATTACATATTTGATCCGTCCATCTTTGACCTCCGTCATCGATCACCATTGCAAACACCACTTGCCATCTACCACACCATCGTTGTCTAAACCCTCACGTGGCACTAAAAGATATTGGAGTCTAAAAGCTCTCACTCACCTACAAGGAGAGAATCGAGAGCTCTCATACACATGGCATAGAGAGTCCTAACTATAAGAATTTGATTTAAAAATCATCTAACACTAAGGCCCTGTTTGGTATGAAGCATTAAGGGGTAGAGACTAGAATTGGATCAGGGATTAGGCCAGAATATATCATTTGGTAGGGACAACATATAGCCAGGGATTGAGAATATTAAGAAAGTGAGATTGCAGTAAAGCCACCTCCCCCTGGTATTGCGTTTTCAATCCCTGGACTGCAAAATTATGGAGACAAAAATATCCTTGATTAAAATAATTTAATGACAAAAATAACCCTTCTTGATTCTAACCTAAAACATATCCCTTACCATCGTTGCTCACCATCATTTCCATCTGACAATCAAATTTTGAGAAGAAGAGAAGAGGAAAGAGCAAACGTCTTTGCTTCATCATCTACATCACAATTAGATCTTTCTCTCCTCAGTTATCTTCTTCTTCGTTGTATGAACTTTGCCTTTCCTACTTTTCTTCTGGTTCTAGATATTTGCATTATATCAGTAATGGTTAACAAATTTTAAGAAAAAGATTATCCTTGCTTAGTGATAAGATTCCTTATTCTTTTTTACTATGCTAAATTAAAATTGAAACCAAGTTCCAGAAAGGGGGGAAACGTCACAAAGTTGTATCTAACTTGAATAACCAATCTAACCAAATTTTCAATTCATTTAACAAAAAAAAAAGAAAGATATAGGTGCAAAATTATCTTGCCCCTGATTTTCATAATCTTCTTAAATACCAAACAGGTAGTTTGGCATTTCTATTAGCTAACATCAAAACAAGAACAAAACCATTTTTATACCGAGAAAAAGTTGTCCTTAGCTTCTTTGTCGTAAGCATATCTCAATTGCAAGTTTCTCTTCATCAAACTTGGACTACTATTGCTAGGAATTCTCCAGAAACACTTGAGCTGCTGTGAGCGATACCCCTTTCCATCATAGCAGCTAAAATGCTTCCTGGATTTTTTATAAGACATGGATTCAAGATAACCCAGTTACCGGATTTCACATGACAACCTTGCAGCAATGCTGATCGGTGTCGGCCACTGATAGCAGAGTTGATACTATTATGGTTATCGTCAGTACAAGTGAAGCAGAAAGAGATAGTTTATGAAATAAAAAAGACGAGAGAAGAAATAGCCGACTTGAAGAGATAAAGACAGAGTTTGCATCTGTAGATTAAGTTTGGGATTTAAGGTATGGTTATTTGAGTCTTTTCATAATTAGTGGTTATTTACTAAAGGGTAAAGGGGCAAAAATACCCTTATGTTTTTCATAAAAGTGCACCCAGCACCAAATGTTTTCATTGGGAGCATAAATGCCCATCAACATTTTAAAATGGAGCTAAAATGCCTATCCATCTGCCACATCATCATTTTTTTTGGGGAAAATAACCATTTTGCCCTACAATTTTGTGAAATTTTGTAATTTTACCCTTAGTAATTGTGTGATACTTTTAAATTAGTAAATGACCTTCAAAAATTCTGAAATTTTTCAAAATAAAAGTAGACATGATAAGCTTTAATTTGATAGGTCAAATGGAATTTTATTTGGTCAAAATGACCATTTTGCCCTTACAATTTTCGCAATATTTGAAAATTGGCAGATTTGTCACCAAACTTTAAAAATTCATATCTAATTGTATAGATATCCAATTAGGGTGGTTCCAAAGCCTATGTGACCCTTATTAAGTCTAGTTTTATGAAAAAATATAAATTTTAGCCAATAAGAACCTCAAAATTCCCAGAATTTTTATTTTTGAAGTCTGCTCCAGAAAAATGTTAAATTCGTTGGGCAAAATTCAAAAATTCATTTATCCTTGTATATAACTCCAAAAATTCCATTTGACCTATCAAATTAAAGCTTATCATGTCTACTTTTATTCTAAAAAATTTCAGAATTTTTGGAGGTCATTTACTAATTTAAAAGTTTCACACAATCTGACTGACTCAACAGGAAATCACATTAACAAAAACTTCAACTTGTGCCAGCGAATTTAACACGGAGAAATGAATTTTTGAATTTGGCCCGGCGAATTTAACATTTTTCTGGAGCAGACTTCAAAAATAAAAATTCTGGGAATTTTGAGGTTCTTATTGGCTAAAATTTATATTTTGCCATAAAATTAGACGTAATAAGGGTCACATAGGCTTTGGAACCACCCCAATGGGATATCTATACAATTAGATATGAATTTTTAAAGTTTGGTGACAAATCTGCCAATTTTCAAGTATTGCGAAAATTGTAAGGGTAAAATGGTCATTTTGACCAAATAAAATTCCATTTGACCTATCAAATTAAAGCTTATCATGTCTACTTTTATTTTGAAAAATTTCAGAATTTTTGGAGGTCATTTACTAATTTAAAAGTTTCACACAATTACTAAGGGTAAAATTGCAAAATTTCACAAAATTGTAGGGCAAAATGGTTATTTTCCCCCAGAAAAATGATGATGTGGCAGATGGATAGGCATTTTAGCTCCATTTTGAAATGTTGATGGGCATTTATGCTCCCAGTGAAAACATTTGGTGCTGGGTGTACTTTTCTGAAAAACATAAGGGTATTTTTGCCCCTTTGCCCTTTACTAAATAGGATTAATGAAATTACTCCCTCCAACTATTACTTCATACCAAACATATTTTTAAAGTATCAATCATAGTCCCAATCCCAATTCTAAACTCAGTCCCAGTCCCAATCCATCAAAATTCACCAAACAAGGCCGTAGTATGATTGACAAATTAGGGCCAGAATGATTTTGCTTTCAAAAACAGTTTTCGAAAAAAAATTGTCTGTAAAACTGTTTTTAGTAAGTTGTTTTTTTTAAAAAAACAAAAGGAGACTTTTTTAAAAAAAACCTAAAAAAATAGTTCATAGGTATTTTCTTATTTTATTTTTTATTTTTTGAGGTTGCTACCTATCCACAATCTCACCTTACCATTGACACCTACCACTTCAAAAACATATTTTTTTAAAGCACAACTATCTAAACAGATTTTTTTTGTAGGGAAAATGCCAATTAAATATCATATGAACTTGCAAAACCCATAAAAGTCTATTAACACTTAAAAATAAAATAAAGGTGATAGGTATCAAATTTGAATTTTAAAGTGTTGATGTTTTTACCATTTTACCCCTTAATTAAAAAATAAAAATAAAAGGTGCCCTTGACGGAGCATTGCCGATCGGCTAGGACCCTCCGGCGGCTTAAGTTTCGGTCGTCGGTCGCCACAGCTCTAGCAAGGGCGCCATTTTTAGGAGGGGATTTTTTAAAAAAAAAGTTTTTGAAGGGGGAAAGGGGTGGGATCGAACCCACCCCACCCCCTTTGTAAAGGGGCTTGGTGGCCATTGGGCCACCAAGCTCCTTTGATATGTGTATATTGGCCACCAAGCTCCTTTGATATGTGTATATACATAAACATATGTACACACACATACATATAGAATAAATGAAGGCACAATGACTTTAACAAAATCAATAATGAAAATGACAAAACCCTTAATAGTTTTAACAAAATAGATAATTGGAATGAAAACTAGTGCATGACCTCCTCACCAAATGTGTGAAAGTGTTGGCCTAGAGAGGAGCTCTGAAAAATTCACTAATGGGAATGACTAAACCCATAATGGCTTTATCAGAACCCCTTCTAGACCAACACTTTCACACATTTGATGAGGAATGTATATCCATTTTATCAAAACCAATAAAGATTTAATCATTCCCATTAGTAAATTTGTTAGAGCCCTCATCTGGGCCAATACTTTCACACATTTGGTGAGGAAGTCATATGCTAGTTGTCATTTCCATTATCTATTTTGTCAAATCCATTACAAATTTAGTCATTCCTATTAGTGAATTTGTCACATGTGTGAAAGTTGGGCCTCTTACAAATTCTCTAATGGGAATACATAAACCCGTAATGGCTTTGACAAAATGGATAATGGGAGTAACAACTAGCACATGACCTCCTCATCAAATGTGTGAACGTGTTGGCCCAGAGGGGGGTTCTGACAAATTCACTAATGGGAATGACTAAACACGTAATGATTTTAAAAATATATATATAATAGGAATGACAACTAATACATGACTTTCTTACCAATTATGTGAACGTGTAGGCCTAGAGGGGGGCTCTAACAAATTCACTAATAGGAATGACTAAACCCTTAATGACTTTGAAAAAATGAATAATGGGAATGACAACTAGCGCATCACTTCCTCACCAAATGTGTGGACTTGTTGGCCCAGGGGGCTCTGAGAAATTCACTAATGGGAATGACAAAACCCTTAATGGTTTTGACAAAATGGATATACATTCCTCACTAAATATGTGAAAGTATTGGCTCAGAGGGACTCTGGCAAAGCTAGTATGGGTTTAGTTATTCCCATTAGTGAATTTTTCATAGCCCCCCTCTGAGCCAACACTTTCTCACATTTGGTGAGAAAGTCATGCACTAGTTATTCCTATTATCCATTTTGTCAAATGAATTACGGGTTTAGTAATTCCCATTAATGAATTTATCATGTGTGAAAGTGTTGGTTCATAGGGGGGCTCTTACAAATTCTCTAATGGGAATGATTAAATTTGTAATGGTTTTGACAAAATGGATAATGGGAACGGAAACTAGCACATGACCTCCTCTCCAAATATGTTAACATGTTGGCCTAGAGGGGGGTTCTAACAAATTCACTAATCGGAATGACTAAACCCTTAATGGCTTTGACCACTGTACAAAAAATCAGACCGGACTAGCCAGTTTGATCAGTTGAACCAATGACCGGTCAGTGGTCCGGTCCAGTACATGCATCAACTCGTGAACCAGTTCAAACCTGTTTGAATCGGTAAAAACTGGTGGTTAGACCAGTTAAACTTTTTATTCTTTTTTTGTGAAATTCATTTTTTTATTCCTCTAACTACTATCCCGTGCTATTTTTTAGGGAAAAATGAAAGTTTGAAGACCAAGATGAAGAGAAAAATAGGTAAAGAAAGAAAAAATATTAAAAAAAAGATTTTGAGGGGATATAATAATTAATTAATTATAGGAAAGAAGATATCATTGCATAATTATAGGCACAATAACTAATACTAATAAATTTTAAACATGTTTTCCCTTAAAGATCTTCATTTTATCTATAGAAGTTTAAAAGTATATTAATATATGTATTACCACTAATAAATTCTAATATTTTAATATGATCGGTCTGACCATCGGTTGGTCCATTGACCCTTGAACCTGTGCCGTAACTGGTTCATTGCCCGGTTCATTTTTTTGTTCCTTGACTTTGACAAAATATATAATGGGGATGACAACTAGTGCATGACGTCATCACCAAATGTGTAAAAGTATTGGCCCAGAAAGAGGCTCTGACAAATTCACTAATGGGAATGATTAAACCCTTAATGGTTTTGACAAAATGGATAATGAGAATGACAACTAGTATATGACTTCCTCACCAAATGTGTGAACGTGTTGGCCTAAAGGAGGCTCTAACAAATTCACTAATGGGAATGACAAAACCCTTAATGGTTTTTGACAAAATGGATACACATTCCTCACTAAATGTGTGAAAGTGTTAGCCCGGAGGGAAGCTCTAACAAAGTCATTACGAGTTTAGTCATTCCTATAGTGAATTTGTTATAGCCCTCTTTGGGTCAATATTTTCTCACATTTGGTAAGGAGATCATGTACTAGTTATCATTCTCATTATCCATTTTGTCAAAACCATTATGGGTTTTGTCATTTCCATTACTGATTTTGCTAAACCCATCATGCCTTCATTTATATTATACATATATATTAGTGTGTGTGTGTGTGTGTCAAAGGAGCTTGGTGGCAATTGGCACTAATGCAAAAAAGACTTTTTACATGTGATGGAAATCATTTTTTTCACTTGACATACAACAAATGTAGAAACAAAAGGTATAGAAAGTCCAGAGTTTCTACACGTGTTCTAAAACACGTGTAGAAAGTGGGACTTTCTACATGTGACATGAGAATTCACGTGTAGAAAGTCCCACTTTCCACACTTTCTACACCTGACTTCCCACGTCAGGTGCAAAAAGTCTCACTTTCTACACCTGACGTGAGAAGTCAGGCGTAGAAAGTCCCTCTTTCCACACTTTCTACACCTGATATGAGACGTCACGTGTAGAAACTCATTTTTTGGAAAAAAAATTTGATTTTTATTATGCTACAAACCCGTTTACATAATAATAAACAATCAAATAATAATACATATCATATTAATAAATTCAATTAAATTTCTTAATATGATCAAATTAAGTAAATATGTCTTATATTGAGGACCTGAGGGAGTAAGAAGCAATGGCTATGATTAACTATACTTATTAATGATCAATTTAGTAAAGGCTTGCCAAGAACTCCATTAACAGTTGGTCTAACTAGATAATTTGGAATTCTAAGATTATAACTATTTTGGAATTTCATATTCCAAACCTCAATGTCGGTTGTTACTTATTATTTTATTAATTTTGACTTCATGCCAACAATAATTGTAATTATATGTGAGAGAATTGGCAATTGACAGTTGACCTAAAGCAACCTTTTCCTATGTTAAATAATAGTTACACTTTAAAGCACATTAATAATGCACAAACACAAAGAACGATTAAGCATTCTTTTTGTAAACTATGGACACACTAGGATAGTGAAAACATACAACAACAACAACGTATAAAAGAGCAAAACTACCCATATTTTCATATTAGACAATTTATATAAAAGGCACCCAAAAATGAATAGGCAAAAACAAAGCAAAAATAACTATTCATTCCCATACATTCAACATAATATCCATTTTGTACTACCCAATGACAAATATTAAATGCAGTTTACCTCTTGCAAGAGCTAAATTTAATACATTTGCAGCATCAATGGCTGCTTCAGCTACTCCAAATCCAATTAGAGTGTGCATTTCATCAATAAAAAGTATTATCTCATTATCACTTTGTTTGACTTCCTTCATCAGTTTCTTCAATGTTTCCTCAAACTTTCCTGATATTTATTTTGGGCAGCAAATAGACTCATATCAAGGCTTATAACCTATTAGAAGACAAAAGAAAAGACGCACCAAAATATAATTAACTATTTATTAAGAAAATAAACATAATAGATCACTATTATCTAGCAACCGGGATAGATGTTCTCACCCATGCATGTTTTAGAGCAACAAGACTAACAAAATAACAAGGACAAAGAAACTGCCTTGACACTTGTGTTGATTTAATAGATACTCTTAAAAATCTTGCAAACTATAATTAATCCTTAACATGGATGAAAGTATTTCTAACCTTCTTCCGCCTTCTTCCGCTTTATAGTTTCAGGTACATAACCATTTGCAATCCGATGAGCAAGACCCTCAACAATAGTTGTCTTCCCAATGCCAGGTTCTCCAATTAGACAAGGATTTATTTTTAGTAATGACACATTCAATTTGTTGTTGTCTTCCAATAGCAGGATCCAAATTTCGCTGTAAGGGAGGAAAAAATAGAAATAATAAGCCAATAGATACAATGACACATCATATCAGTCGTCAAGAAATACAAACTTTAAATTACCTCTTCAGCTAGCTTGGTCAAACTGTACCATTTTCCTTTAAAGTTGGCATTTTATTGGAATTATCAACATAAAACACAAAAGGATGGAAGGAACTAGCCTTTGCGCGAATACTAGTTGCTTCCACAACCAGTTTTTAAGAACACGTGCTGCAACACCTTTGCCTTCACAAAGGATACCCAAAAGCAAATGCTCAGTTTCAAGGTAATCGTATCCTGAAATTCTCATCAAGTAAAGATCAAATGTTACATCAAAAGCTAATTCACCTTAGCTCCTACTTTTCTATCTAATCCAAGGTCAAACCAGTTACTAATTTCACCTCAACTATAATTATCAGAAATTCAGTAGACTTTTTTTTTTCTTTCAGCAATATTTCTGAAAAAAAGAAAGAAAGAAAAGCTCCGAAACTAATGCTTGATATCCAAGTGTTAATTATGTGAGGACTAATCAAGGAAATAATGGACAAAAGGCAAAAAGTAGGAAGAACAAAGAACAACAGATGAACCTGGAGATTCTCAAGAAGGTACTCGTGCTTCATGGAAAGGTCCATAGCACGCTTAAGACGCTGATTGTGTGCATCAACAATCTCCCTAGGCAGCCAGTTCAGGGCCTCCTTCACATCCATATCATAATATGGATCATAAAGATCATCATATCAGAGCCCTATTTCCCAAAATTAACATTAATAAATAGATAAAGAAATTCAAAAATCAGTGATATAGGGAATGGTTTGAAAAAAGAAATGGGATTAGGGATTTGAGAAGAGAGAGGGGGAAAGGTAGGAGGAGCAACTGTATTTGCGAAGGTGATGGAGACGGATTTCATGTGCTGAGCAGCCAACCAGTTCTTCCTTGGGTCCAGAAATGACTGCAAGAACGACGCCATTGATCCCTGTCATTGATTCACTGCGTGAATGCTCTTTTCCTTCTTGAGGTTGTGGCTGATTTGATCTCTCTCAATGAATAACTTTCTACATGGGTTGGAGCCCAACCCGTGTAGATAGTCCATTTTTTACACGTGTTGGAGCCCAACCCGTGTAGATAGTTCATTTTCTACACAGGTTAGATCCAACCCCTATAGAAAATAACTTTCTACACGGGTTGGGAGCCTAACTCGTGTAGAAAACAAACTTTCTACACGTGTTGGACTCCCAACACGTGTAGAAAGTAAAAAAAAATAAAAATTTTTAAAATAAAATTAGATTCCAAAAATACATCCAAAAAATGTTAATTTATGAAATAAAAAATATTTTAAATTTACTTTATACACGTGTTGTCTTTTCAACACGTGTAGAAAGTTCCTTCATCTTTATATATTTTCGAAAATGTCACCGGTCACACTTTCTACACGTATCATGTTTTGTCAGGTATAAATATATATTTTATATTAGTGTGGGCCACCAAGCCCATTTGCAAAAGGGATGCGAACCCACCCTTTACCCCCCTTCAAAAAATTTTTTTAAGGAAAATAAAATCCCCCTCCCCAAAAAATGGTCCCTTTGCCGGAGCTCAAGCTGTCGGAAGGTCTCAGCCGGTCGCTAGCCGGCGGTGGTGCTCTAGCATGGGCATCTTTTATTTTTATTTTTTTAATTGAAGGGTAAAATAATAAAAACATCAACATTTTTAAATCTCAATTTAATACTTATCACATTTATGTCATTTTCAAATGTTAATAGATTTTTATGGGTTTTGTAAATTCATATGATATTTAAATGTTATTTTTCTTTTTTTGTTTTGAAAATATAGCAGAAAACAGGAAAAAAATGAACCCTTAGTTTTTCCAAATTCTTTTTTTTTTTTGTCAGAAATTTTTTCCTAATTCAAATTCTTATATATCTAATGCCATATAATATATTTTCTTTATCTACTTGTAAAACACCGAGACATTACATCACTGCTTGAAAGAAATGCTTATAGAGATACGCTGGGGCATATATCTTTTATGTTTTTGTCGTGTAGTTACCACGTGCCCGACAATACATGAGCGTAGATATTTTATTCCTTTGATATTGTCTCAAATCAATCTCTTCGTGTGAGTCATATTTAGTCTTCTCTGCGGCTGCAAATACTTTTTTTCCCTCGTGGCAGAGGAATAGTTTAGGCTGACTAGGTTGCTATGTTCCAAAAACTCATAACTAATCTGTTTCACCAGATACTATTTATATAAATATCTACATATTATTGATTGATAAAATCCTCATTTTAATTGTATGATTCAAACTCATGTTTATTATGTATTCTTATCAGTAGCTAATACAAGTTGGCCGCAAGAACTCTTATGTGTTGTTTATATGAAAAGATAAAGAAAAAATATGGGAGAAGAAGAAAATTTGAAACAATGAGGGATTTGGTATATGAGAATATGGCCCCTATATTAAAAAAAAGTTATATGAGAATATGACTATACATGTTACCTAAAATCTACATTGTACTACATCCGGTTTTTCTTATAAGATTTAGTTAATAAAGAGAAGATTAATAAAGTTAAATGAATTATTTAATTATAAAATATATTATATTATCTTTCTAAAATACTTATGTGTATCATTAAATTATATATTAATTTATAAGTTAAAAAAATTACTTTAAAAAATGATAAATATAAAAGATAAAATGAAAAAAGTCATATATTGATGGATTAGATGTAGTACCTTTTTTAAAAAAAATTCATTCTTTTTTAATAATATAATTTTTATTAATGATTCCCTTATAATATATTGATTTTATATTTATCATGGGGTTTTTTATATTTTATTTTGAATTAATTTATTATATAAATTTCAAATTGATTTTGCTAATTTAAAATATATGCAAATAAAAATATTTTATATTTTGTATGTATGTGTGCACGCGCGTGCTTGTTTGGTGTAACGGCACGGCGTCTCCCGTCTCCCACTCGGGGTCCCTAGGGTCCCTAGCGGTGCCGGACTGGGGCTTCACCCCAGCCAGAGCTTCATCCTGCCCCCAGCAGGATTATCCCCCCCCATAAGGGGACCTCCCCAGGCCTCGAACGCTCAACCTGGGGGTAAGTAGAGCCTTAAGAGGAACCTGGTAGCCACTTGCGCCGCGGTGCAAGTGGCTACCAGGTTCCTCTTAAGGCTCTACTTACCCCCAGGTTGAGCGTTCGAGGCCTGGGGAGGTCCCCTTATGGGGGGGGATAATCCTGCTGGGGGCAGGATGAAGCTCTGGCTGGGGTGAAGCCCCAGTCCGGCACCGCTAGGGACCCTAGGGACCCCGAGTGGGAGACGGGAGACGCCGTGCCGTTACATAAAAAGGCGTGCAAGTGGCTACCAGGTTCCTCTTAAGGCTCTACTTACCCCCAGGTTGAGCGTTCGAGGCCTGGGGAGGTCCCCTTATGGGGGGGGATAATCCTGCTGGGGGCAGGATGAAGCTCTGGCTGGGGTGAAGCCCCAGTCCGGCACCGCTAGGGACCCTAGGGACCCCGAGTGGGAGACGGGAGACGCCGTGCCGTTACATTTGGGATCACTTTTGGGATCCCAAAAATACTTATTCACTTCAATTAAAATAAAAATTTTTTTACATACTAAAGTTAGTTTTGAAAATTCCATTTGCTATTCAAATGAGTATTATATACTTTAATTTCATGATAACTCTATTGGTCAAACAACTTTAAAGAACAATATCCGATGAACCATCCATCCATGTTGAATAGGATCTGGACATATAAATATCTGCTTGCAAAGGAAACCTAGCTTCTTTTCCAATATCGTTATAATAATTCTTGAATTATGGAAAGATGTTATTAAAGTTGAAACTTGGTCATGGACCATCTTTTGTGTGGCAAATTGGCTATGAATCTTCAATTTCTTTGGAAAATAGGCTTTGGCAGTATTTGCAACGGTCAGATTCAACATATTATTACTCTTTTAGAGTATTAATCCTTATAATACGCCCTTTTGGATTTGGAATATCTCACTTCTACCAACATTATATCAACTTCAAGTCATATTGCAAATTCATCATGTTCAAATTATGATAATTACCAAATTAGATGCTATCCAGTCCAAGTACCATTTTCGCCAAAATAATTCCTTGTCATATAGCAATCTTATTTATTGTGTGTTTGAATTAACTTTTGGAGAATAACTTTTATGATTTACAACATAAGCATGTGAAAAAAGTTTTATTTCAATTTGAGTAAAATAGCTTTTAAAATCATGGTTTTAATAGTTCCAAACACTCACTAATTAGGGACATACTTCCTTTGATTCTTAATATAAGACATAATTATCTTTTTTTAAAAGATTAAGAAAGCTAAATAAATTACTTTAAAGTATTTATATTAATCGTTTTTCTTTAAACTAATTTATCTAATTTATAAACTAATATATAATCTAATGATACACAACGCATGCTATAATTAAATAATTTATTTAGCTTCATTGATTTTATCAAATAAAAAAAATCAACTATTATGTTTTGTATTAAAGTTTAGAGGAAGTATCTCAACATACATTTTGATGAGCAAAAATGTGTTTATCACTCATATTTATTATTAAATTAATTTTAGATGGTCCAGATTTAATTAATTTAATTTTTATATTTTAAATAAATTTTTATGTTATTATACACAGAATTAAAAATAAAAAATAATCTTATAACTATTGTTTCTCATAAAAATGAATTTATCATTTACAAAATTTTAAATTAAAAATTTTAAATTTAGACCGTTCAAATTAAAATTTGAATGGTTGAGATCCCATCGCAATGATGAAAAATTACATACTCATCACTGTGATGAGCATGGAATGCAAACCCTACATGAGCGAAGACTTGAAAAATCAACTTGAATTATAGTACCTATTTGGATTAGCGATAGAAACTACTTTTCCAATATGATTTATGGTGTACGAGGTAAATATGTGATATGTGTTTTATCTCAACTTACATAAATGTACTTTTTGAATGCCAACTCAAATAGGCCATAAGAATGCGAGAATAGTTAGGAAAATTCTTCCTACCTCTTCCCCATTTCTTAGTGCCTGTTTGAGTTGGTGTTAGAAAAGTCCGTTTACGTAAGTCGATATAAAACTCTCTAGACACTTATTTCATATACTCTATAAATCATGTTGAAAAAGCAGCTTCTACCACTAATCAAACGGGTATTAAAACAACTTAGATTTACATAATAATTTATATGGAGGTGTGCATTTTCTGTCCTGCGGATGATAAATCTTTTAACTCACTCGTTATTTTCACGTCCATTTGAGCAAAAAATTATTCCTTCATAAAATCTAAGAAGAAATGGCATTGTTTACATGGAAATATGTAATAATGTTTAAAAAGTCCATCTTCCCTTTTTTTGGTTTTTGACCTCAAAAGTTCATCTTGCCTTTTTTTTTTTATTATAGGGTTATTACTTACCCTTACGTTTTCTTCTCTCTCTCTCTTTTTTTTTTTTTTTTTGACACTAGATGATGAGTCTCATATATATAAATAACTATGGTTGCTGTCATGTAATCTGAAATTACATATTTAAATTTTAAATTCACTTATGAAAGTAAAAATTGTATGCATCCATCATTCTCTAAATCTTATATTATAGGAATAGAAACATTATGCACTAAATTGTCTTGAAAAAGGTTACTTAGATGCAAAAATGTTTGCATTAGATAATTTTTGGATCTTAAAAAAAAGGATAATTTTTTTTTGTAAAAAATGACTTTTGAGTAAAAAGTGTGATTTTAAAAATTAAAGCAAATTTTTTATTTTTTTATTTTTTAAGCCTTTTCTTCATTTTTAAACATCAGAAACATACGTTTTAATATATTATCCTAAGATATTTTTGTCGAAGTCCCATCGACGATCTTTGGGATAAGAAAATCGTTTGTGAAGTCATCGGTGACTGCATTTGTTTTTCACTTTTTCTATATTAAAAAAAAAAAGTCAAAATGTCAACATAAGAGCGCGAGATAATGATCACGTGAGCCATTAACGTCAGAGTTTGATGTGATTTAGTGATGTGATTTGATCCGGGGGCATCTATTTTTCCCACAAAGCACTAGAACTAATTACCTAAAATTTCCCCTTTCCCTTTTTACATTTTATATTTCTCGCTTCTTCGGTTTCTTTTATGATTTTGAAATTTGTAAGGTTCTTAAATCTGGACGGGCATTTGAATCAGTCAATGAAGTGGGTCAAGGGAAGTGAATTATATTAGGTTAAATTAGAGTTAGTGTGTGTTTGTGAGGTTTTTAAATTATGATTTACGTAAATCGAGATAAAACTTTTTTCACATACTTATCTTGTAAATCGTAAAAACTATTTTCAAAAGTTAATTCCAAACACACACTTAATAGGGTTTAGATTAATGAGAAAATAAAGATTTATGAAATTTTAAATAAAATAAAAAATAAATTAGAAATTTTTTTAAAAATAAAAAAATACTAAACTGAGTTGATAGCTGAACCAGACTAGTTATAAGGCTAGTTCGCTAGTTTTCAGGTCAAACATATAACAGAGTCTCATCATTAATTTTAAATTTCATATTACAGTTAATAAAATTTTAAAATACATCAATCAAAATACAATAATCCTCTTGCCAACAATCACAATACAATAATCACTACAAAATAACCCATATTTCTCTCAAAGTAACCTATTTATGTTATATTTTATAAGCTATAAAGTATATTTTTAGTCTTTTAAGTTTTACAAGAGATATACTTTTGGTTTCTTAACTTTATAAAGTATACTTTTGATCTTATATTTCTAATACTGTTAATATTACTAATGGAAAATATTGGCGTAACAAATCCAAGTGATGTCTGTATAGCTAACAAAACATATTTCAGTTTTAATTTCTTAATATAATATATTTAGATTATTAAACTAAAATAAGCCAACAAATGTTACAAATGAAATCGAGATTTTGCGATTTAGATTATTAAACTAAATTTTTTAATAAACTAATATATTTAGATTATGGAACTATAATTTTTTTGATACAATCAAGATTTTGATGTTGATTGTTTCATTATACTTTTAAATATTTTTCAATTTGCACATATTTTAAATTTAAAATTAATAATATTTAATTACACAGTCATCACTTAAATTTACACCGTCATCACTTTTTGTTGGCCATATTAACAATGTTAGAAATATAGGACCAACCGTACTTTATAAAGTTAAGAAACCAAAAGTATACCTCATGTAAACTTAAATGATTAAAAGTATACTTTAGCCTATTTTATAATTAGCATTTATATAATCTATGTTTTTTGACGTATCTCGTTATAATTTTTTTGGGAAAATCTCATGCAAGGAACTTTAAAAATAGTAAAGGACAAAAAGGTGCTTCCAATTTCAATATCCTATATGAGATGCTACTTTCCCAAAATGGGATATTGGAAATTCATGCAAAAGACAAAAATACCTTCGGGTGCACTTGCGTCAGTTTGGTAGTTAATGGAGGTTGAGTGGTTATTACCTGTGGTGGTGGAAGGTACAATATCAACCACATGATTGTGTAACATCAATGTTGAAGAAGGATAAGCCGATGATAAAGTGGAAGTTAAAAGAAAAGGCACAAAAGAGTAAAAGGGAAGTGTTGTGATGGTGGTGTTTAGGTGAGATGAAGCAGCGGCGGAGGAATGTAAGGAGGAGGAAGACGTGAGAAGATCAAGGCAATAAGAGTAGAAGGTGTAGGAGAAGGGAGGCACATGGATACCAATGAACTCTTGAACCATGGCTCTGAAATTGGAAATGGTAGTGGGTGCTTGTCTTGATGCTCTTATTCACTTCTTTGGGTTTCGTATTGCAATTGTGAGCGGTGTTGAAATTGGAGCATTATCATCGTGGAGCGAGTGCATTTGCAATTGCAGCAATGTGTTTATTCTTAGCATAGAACGCTTTGCTACTGACAACAATGAGACTGCGGGAGCAGTGCAATTGGGTTCAAATCAAGGGATAGAAGAATCGGCATCGGTATCCAAATTTAGGAAAGGAGTGGGATTAGTGTTGAACATGTGGGTTTGTGAGGAAAGTGATAAGAGGTGTTGGAATATACTAGTCCATCTTTGGTGGATCAGGGTCCAAACCCGATTGAAGAAGGGCTATCATGGAAAAACATAGGTTTACAAAGAGAAATATCCCTTTATGGTTTAATAGTTATATCTATTCTCATACACCCGTACGCTTAAGAGTTACATCTATCCTTATGTGTCTATATGTATACTATATATATGACAAGGGATTTGAGGAAAAACGAAGGTTAGATATAACACACACATAATAATGCTCTTGTCCTTCTAAAAGAGTTCTCTCTTATGAATGTTCTCTTCTCTTCTTCTCTTAGGTGTATTTATTATGTAACACTACAAAAAAAATGACGATTAGTAGCAGTTGAAATTAACAGCTACAAATATAAGAAATTGTAGCGGTTAAAGGTAAAACCGCTACCGATTTGCAACAATAAGCCTCCATCTCTCATAGAATGAACTTTGTAGCCATTTTATTTACACTTTATAATGGTTATATCTAATATAACCACTACCAATATGGCGCTAGCTTCGCGCTAAATAGCGCAAAGGTGGTGTGCCTATTATCGCGGGTATTTTGTAGTGGTGATTGTAGACATAACCGCTACCCATATGGCACCAGCGTGGCACCAAATGGTGTGAAGCTACCATGCATACTGCGGCCTTCATATAGTAGTAGTTACTTATCAAAGAACCACTACAAATGTGGTGCGTAATTTGTGGCAGTTAATTTGTAGTGGTTATTCTTAAATAAACCGCTACAGAATTCAAATAGACATTTCTTTGTTGTGGTAAAATAGAAAATCGATACTAATTTTGAAGCTTTGTCTCGGTTATATAAAGAACCACTACCAATTTTATGCCTATAAATAGCCACATACGGAATCAGAGACGTCAAGAAAAGAATTTGCAGCACGAAGCCAACAATTAGTTTCAAAGGAGTTGCCAACCCCTGGAAGAATGGAAATGGCTTGTGATTGGCATCATGTTACGTAACATGATACCAAACACATGTCATTTGCATTTTTTCAAGTGGGTAGCAACTACTTTCAAACCAATTATTTATTCCGTGTTGCAATTTGTTTTCTCTTGCTTGACATTTAGTAGCGGTTATTCTCAACCGCTACAGGATAAGAACACGTGTAGCGGTTAAACAAATAAACCGCTACACATAGTTAAAAACAGTAACTAAAAACGGTTGGCTTAGCGACACTTAGTAGAATAGTAGCGGTTATTTCTTTTAACCGCTATAGTATATGAATGGACTACACATTTGTAGCAGTTACAGTATTAAACCACTACAAATATTTGATTGCATTTATTAACCATAATTCACGAAGTGAGAGTTTAACAGTGATTGTAGCGGCTTTATCGTATAACCGTTACAAATATTTGACTGCATTTATTAACCATAACTCATGAAGCGATAGTTTAACGGTAATTGTAGTGGTTTTGTCAAATAACTACTATAAATATTTGATCACGAAGCAAGAGTTTAATGGTGATTATAGCGGTTTTATCCAATAACCGCTACAAATGTTTCAATTTTGGTAGCAGTTTTTTCTAAAACCGCTACAAATGTCAGTTCTATAAAAACCCCTTCCTCCTTCCTTTCTCTCATTTTGCCATTTTACTTTCTAACAAAATTTCCTCAAAATTTTACATTTCTACATATGGCTTCAGGAGATAGGGGAAGGGGAAGAAGGTTATACCACCCCTAGATCATTTCTGCATGGTAGCGGTAGCAAGGAGGGTCGTGGCAGGGGTCAACGCAAAGGGAGTGGGGCTGCAAGACTACAGATAGGCCCAGAGCAGCCGTAAGAGGGGGCCCCATAACAGCTACAGCAGATGGCCCCACAAGAGGGGGCCCCACCACAACCACAACTGACGGCCCCCATTGGAGGGGATCGCACCACAGGTCTATCATGAGGGAGAGGGAGGTAAGATCAACGTTAGCGATTATGAGTACGAGAATGAGGAGATGTTCGTCTAAATTCATCTTAGCAACTTGGAGCGGTTCCTAGATGAGGAGGTTGCGCAGGACCAAGACCACCTATAACGGTCATCTTCTTGGTCGACTAGGTTTGAGGTGCAAATAAGAGGTACATGTAATTTTGTTATTTAAGTTTTCTTTAAATATAGTTCAATGAAATGTGAATTTAAATTTAAATGATGTATATGGTAATTGTGTAGATGAGCAAGGGAACATTTCCACGAGGAGACTGGACGTGACCGGTCTGAAAAGCATGGACCAGAGATTACGTGTTATGGTTCCATGGAATGAGCCCACGAACCAGCCCGTCGACAATGGGGATCACCTATTCAACCGCTACCTGAACGACCTGGGCTCAAATTGGATGTGGTTCCCCATTCACTTCAGGACGTGGAAGCAAGTTCTAAAGGGGTTGAAGGATCGCGTGTGGGAAAAGGCGGTTAAGGTAATTAATAATTACATTTAATTATATTAAATGATTTGTAATTAACTATTTGTAATTATTATTTTTATATTTTATATTTTCAAAATAATCATATTTAAATTTTTTTATTTAATTGTATTTCAGTATAGGTTTGCCATATAAGAGAGCTATAAGAGGTATATGTTGATGAAGTTGGAAGACGGCTAGAAGAACAGGAGGAATTGTCTCTATCACATCAAGGACATGAATGGGATGATTCGTCTGGAGCAGCTGATTGAGGATATCCTGGTCGGCGTCTCACTAAATGACTAGGCGGGTTTTGTCTAGTACGAGAGGAGTCAGGAAGGGTAGGTAATTTTTTTAATAACTATTATTTGAGCAATATCTGAAGGCTCTTTCTCAAAGAAACACAACAAGCCGCACTCAGCAGTCGATCCACCACACGGCTGGATCGAAGACATTTGCTGTGACCTACAGTGAATTGGTATGTTTTTACAATTTCAGTTAATTTTACATTAATATTAATAATTTAATATCAATTAAATATTTATAATAATAATTTTAGGTTTCCATTGTTTCAGGAGCAGAAGGCTCAGGAGAAGAGCCGCCAGACTGATTAAGGAGAGTTATTCACAGTGATACATGGGCATCGGGATAGGACTCCGACGTCTTAGTAAGCAAAGGAGGCCATTGTAAGTATAATAATTAGAATTATTGTTAATTAATTGTTTAAAACAACTAATCTATCATTGATAATAATAATTATAATAACTTGTTGCATAAAATTGTAGGTAAGGATTCAGTAGTTTCAGGCTGAACTGAGAGAGTCACAGACCCAAGATTCTCTGGGGTTTATAGACCCCATGACGCCACTGAAGGTTGGTTTAGGACCGATCGAGCACCCTGGCCGTGTGAGGGGGATAGGGTTAGGCGCTAGACCCAGCATGGTGTATGGGAGGAGTGGTAGCTCTGAGGCGGGACCTTCTTGAGCACGGACGTCCAGGAGCAGACGTCCGAGGGAGGAGACCATTGAGGAGATTCCGTCGAAGGTTGAGAGACAAATGCAGGAGTAGGCCAATTTCATCTACATGCAGCAAAACAGTAGCGGGATATCACGAACTCTATACTTGACAAGGCGTGGAGTCGCCTGTTCCCTAATGAAGCATACCTAGAGGTCCCCCCTTCCTGAGGTTTATTGTACAGCCTACTCGTCCTCCATTCGATGATGGTGTTGTTAACTCTACCCAGCTCGTCCTCCGCTCGCCCTTGAGACAGGACCTGATGGCCAAATTGGTGACGATGGCCCCCTGAGACAAGATGTGTTGATGACGCTCCAGATAATTAGTTTTGTTTATTTAGGATTTTTTCTTTTTTAAAAAAATCATACAAAATTTTTTGAATTAATTTAATTTTGTTTTACAAAGTTTTTTATATTTTGTTAATTATGTTATTTAATGTTGTTAGAAAAAAAAATTGAAAAAAAAATAAATATTAGTAGCGGTTATAATTCTACAAACCGCTACAATTGTTCACATTAGTAACAGTTAAACATTCCTAACCGCTACAAAGTGATACAAAATTTGAATTTTTGAATCTGATATTCCCAACGGTCACATCCATTTGTAGCGGTTTATTACCAGTAACTGCTACAAAGTTGGGCAAATTTGAATTTTGAACATGTCATTCCCTCCAACAGTCACATTGATTTGTAGAGGTTAAAAGACCAATAACGCTACCAATATTCACATTCATTGTAGCGGTTTAGGATTTTTAACTGCTAGAAAGTGTGAAAATATTTGAATTTTGAATATGGAATTCCCACCAATGGTCATATGCATTTGTAGCTGTTAGAGAGTGGTAAACACTACAAGTTCTCACGCATTTGAATTTTGAATGTGTCATTCCCACCAATGGTCACATCAATTAGTAGCGGTTTTAAAGTTTAAACTGCTACAAAGTTTGTATGAGTAGCGGTTGAATGAACTGTTACTAATTTTTTATCATTGTAAAAATTCAATATAAGTATCTTGTCAGACGTCATTTGTTTTTCACTCATCTTGTTGGCTAAATTTTCTCATCTAGCTATGGATAAATCATGGATCAAGTTGCCACGCAATTCTCCAGCTTATTTAGACAGATTAAACAATTTCTTGGATTTCGCTTACTCTCACGCTAGCTGTAACGGAAAGATCGTATATCCATGTCGGAGATGCAAGTTCAAGAAATGACATACATGAGAAGTTGTTAAGGAACATTTGCTTGTGATGCCTTTCCCGGAAGAGTATGTGTTCTAGAGAGTTCATGGTGAGAAAGATGATATGAGATATGATGATGCTCTTTCTCAAAGTTCACAAGTAGGGGTTCAAGAAAATGAACATGACCTGTTAATGATGCTGTGCGTGATGCGTTCGGTTTTCAGGACAACAACTTCAATAAAGAAGTGCAGGGTTCAGAGCCTGTGTTTTTTAGAAATGAAGCAGCGGGGGATTTTTTCACCCTTATGGATGACGTAAATTGTCCTCTGTATCAAGGTTGTCGAAAATACTCGAAATCATCTTTCTTGATCAAATTGTATCATATTAAGTGCTTGTGTGGAATCATAGATAAGGCAATGTCGATGTTGCTAGAATTATTACAAGATATGTTCCCCGACATGGAGATTCCAACATTGTTCTACGAAGCCAAGAAGATTATTAACAGATTGGGATTGAACTACTAGAAAATTGATACATGTCCTAACGATTGTATGTTGTATTGGGGAGATGAAGCCAGCAGGGAGGATTGCAAGCGATGTCACACATCGAGGTATAAGAAAATTTGGAAGGGGAAAAGACAGAAGAAGAAACCTATAAAGATTTTAAGATACTTTCCTTTAAAGCCTATGTTACAAAGATTGTTTATGTTATCTAAAACAGCTGAGCACATGAGGTAGCATGATGTTGATAAGAATGAAAATGGTAAATTAAGACATCTACGGGATGAAATAGCCTGGAAAGCGTTTGACACTGAATTTCCATCTTTCATGGTTGACCCAATAAATGTTCAGCTTGCTTTGGCGACCGACGGTTTTAATCCCTTTGGAAATCTTGGTACAACTTACAGTATTGAGCCGGTAGTCTTTGTTCCTTATAACTTGCTCCCCTGGATGTATATGAAACAAAGCTCCTTCATCTTGTCTATGATAATCCCAGGAAAAAAAGCACTGGATAATGACATCGATGTCTATCTCTAACCGCTTATTGCGAAATTGCTAGACCTATGACAGGTTTAGATCGAGACATATTACGCGTATGAGAAGTCACTATTCAACTTGCGTGCAACTTTGATGTGGACCATAAGCAACTTTCCTAGGCTTGGAATGTTACCAGGGTAGAATGTGCATACTGGGACGGCGTGTTCAGTTTGTAATTTTGACTCCGAAGTAGTGCGCCTTCCCTACAGTCGAAAGTAGTACTTCATGGGTCATTGAAGGTTTCTCGATGGTAAGCACAAGCTTAGATTGTAACGTAATCGTTTCAATTGGAAAATGAAAAAAGAGGACCTCTTTAGACTTTAACCAGTGTAGACATCTTACAGCAGCTTCAGGATGTTGAATTCGAGTTTGGAAAAAGCGACAATTCTGTAACAGTAGGGCGAAAGAGTAGGAAGACTACTTCGGCTTCTGTACCTCAGCAATGGCAGAAGATAAGTATTTTCTTCACTCTTCTATATTGGAAAATTAATTTACTTCGCCACAGTCTTGATGTCATGCACATTGAAAAAAATGTATGTGACAATGTGCTATACATGTTGCTCAACAAACTTGGCAAGTCAAAAGATCATCTTCAAGTAAGGAAAGATTTACGAGACATGGGAGTTTGTGAAGATGCGTGGCCTGATGAGCATGACAAATTTCAACTGGCAAAGTTCACCCTCACAAAACCAAACAAGGACATTGAAGAAAATAAAAGTTCCTTATGGCTATTCAAGCAACATTTCACGATGTATTGACATGTAGGCACGAAAGGTTGCTGGCGTGAAGAGTCATGACTCATGTTTTTATGCAATAGTTACTTCCTTTAGCTATAAAGAATGTACTTCCTCCAGCTATAAAGAATGTACTTCCTCCCGATGTGTCCATCGTTTTAGTGGAGCTGTGCTCCTTCTTTCGAAAGTTGTGTTATAAGGTTTTGATCGTTAAGGAGCTCGATCAGCTGCAGTCTAAAATCATTCTTACTCTTTGTCATTTGAAGATTCTCTTTGCTCCCTCCATTTTTATTGTGATGGTTTACTTGATAGTTCACCTTGTTCATAAAATAAAGCTCGTTGCCTCAGTTCAATATCGATGGACGTATCGTATTGAGAGGTATTGTATTTACATATGTGCGTCATCATTACTTTCTAAATTTTCTACTCGCCCATTTCACCATTTAATATCATATTTCCCTCTTTATTTTATAGGTTTCTTGGCAAATTGAAATCTTACTTAAGGAATAAGGCTTGGCCAGAAGTGTTCTATAGCTGAAAGTTTTATAGGGGATAAAGTCCTGTATTTCTGCTCAAGGTACTTTGATGACATTGAGACGTTTTTCAATCAACCGCCTCGTGTCGACGATTGTCCTAAAGCTGAGCCAACAATATTAAGAAAGTTGTTAATCCCTCATGTTGGTAAAGCAGTATGAGGAAGTGAGAACTTCAAACTAACAACAATTGAGAAGTTGTAGGCACATAGACATGTCTTGATTAATTGCACTCAAGTTGAACCCTTCCTTCAGTAAGAATCGTACACTCATATATTATTTTACAACTATCCTTATATTTTTTATTTACATTTCATGATCGTCTTCCCATGATTAATTGTAGGGAATTCAGAAGTCATGTGAAGCGTCAACTAAGGATTCAAACACAAACATAATTTGAAGTTGACAAAAAGGTTCACAGAGAATTCCCGGCCTGGTTTACGTACATAATATTAAATGACCACAACCCGCACTCACCAGAGTTTAGAGCCCTCGCAATCAGCCCGCTGAACCATGCAAAAAGGTTTACAGCATACAATGTCAATGGTTTCAAGTTTTGCACAGTATCACAAGATCAAGGATTGCAAACTCAAAATTCGGGTGTTTTTGGCACCTTTAGGACAATGAGTTATGCGAGCAGCAGTGATGATAACATGCAGTTCGGAGATGTCCCTTACTATGGAAAGCTTGTTGGTGTCATCAAACTAAATTACCAAGGCCGTTTCACTGTTACACCTTTCAATTGTTTGTGGGTGAATATGACCACTTCCCGGGGACTCACAACAGACGATTTAGACATCACATAAGTAAATTTCTCTTGTCTAATTCACACCGGTCAATCTGAAGATGATGAATCCTATATTCTTGTCTCAGAGGCACACCAAGTTTATTATATCTAGGATGAGAGGTCCAGGGATTGGAACATGGTAGTTCACTTAAAGCCTCGAGACCTTTACGACATGGGTGATGGTGACAACATCACCTACGAGAGTGAGCCATTCCATCCTGCCAATTTCGAAAACTTATTCTCTGAAGGCGATGATAATTTACCTATAGTTGGGTGAGTTTTTATAAGTTTACATCTTTTATATTTAATATTTTCTACATAACAATACCATATTAATATTTATTTCACAAAATTTTTGTAGGATGGCGAAGAAGAATGATTAAGTGAAACTATGATTTTGTTTTCCTAAATTTTGATATGTATTATATAAAAAAAAAATTGAATCATATTACCGCTAAAAAATAATAAACCGCTACAACACATGACATCTCAACCGCTACAAAACTCAACCGCTACAAATACCGTGATATTAACTACTATAAGATTCACGCATATCCTTATAAATACCTCCACACCAACTTTTTTCATACACTTCTCCATTTCTTTACTCTCCTCTTCTCTCTTGTTTTTTCGCATCTAGAAATTTTTTTTTCCAAGAGCTCAAGATCTAAGTAAGGTGATCATCATACATGATAATTTTTTTTATCAATTCTTTCATCTCTTCTTTTTTTCCCCTTTTTATAATATTCATACTAATTTTTTTTCCAGATATTAACAGACTATTCCTAAAAAACATTCCTCCCAAAACGATCCACATCTAAGGGACAACAAAATAAGTTCATATTACCTATAAATTCATAACATTACCTACACTTTCTCATTATTATGCATATAAATTTTATATTTATGTAACTTAATTTAATATTTTTCTTTACCCAACGTAATTCAATTTAATTAATTTTCTTAAATAATAATTACTTTTAATTCAGTTATATAACTAATCAACATGTTAAAATGATACTATAACAATTAAATTATATTATTGGATCATTTTTTTTATTTTTTTTACGAATAACCGCTACACAGTTAACAGTGAAATTGCAAAATTGTTTAAATTGTTTGGCGCCACTTTTAGAATTTTATTTAGTAGCGGTTACATTAGTAGCGATTATATAACTGCAACCAAACATATTCAAAAATTTTCACTTCCTACCATAAGCAAATATTGGTAGCGGTTGTAGAACCGCTACAAATTTTTTGGCGCCATTCTTAAATAATCGGGTTTTGAAATTGGTAGTGGTTATTTAACCACTACAAATATGCACTTAAATTTGTAGCGGTTATTTAACCGCTATTACATTGTCAGAAAATGTGTTACCCATCATCTGACTATTGTAGAGAATGTGTGGTAACCACTACTAAGTTAGTAGTGGTTTGTCTCTCTTGAGTAACGGTTATTACTAACCACTACAAAATTGCTTGCAATAGTGGTTTTTATAGCTAATTAATTGCTACCAATGTTGTTTGTAGCGGTTCATTTTTTACCGCTACCAAATCACAGTTTTTTTGTTGTGTAATGTGATCAAGGTTTGCATCGGTGTTCTAGTTTTGTGTGGGCACTTCAACGAGTCAATTGGATTTTAGATACATCCAAAATTCTTATCGGATGTAATTTGGAGAAAGATTAGAGAGAGGAGGAGGATGGAGGGTTTGTTGATGGTGATGAGAAAGAAAATTGAAGGAACCAAAATAGAGGGTTTAAGGTTGGTCGCCCCTGGGTGTGGTTATTATTATTATTATTATTATTATTATTATATATATATATATATATATATATATATTTAGAGGACATTTGTGTCTTTTTGCATGGGTTTTTAATATCCCATTTTGAAAAACTAGTATCTTATAGGAATAATATAAATTGGAAGCATCTTTCTATCATTTACTATTTTTAAAGTTTCTTCTATGGAATTTTTATTTTTATTTCGGCCTGGGTCCTGTTATAATTTATAGGTTACGAGTAACCACATTTATTTCTAGAACTTTATTTACAGTTTTACCCATCAAACCCATACTAATTAATAACAATAACTTATTATTTTAAACCCATAATAATTGAAAAACTAATAATTAAGCTATTACCTCCGGTCTCACTTGACAAAGTTGAAGAAGTTAATAAAGTTAAATAAATTATTTAATTATAACATATATTATATGACATCTTTTTGAAATATACTTAGATTTATCTAAAAAAAAATATACTTAGATGTATCATTAGGTTATATATTATTTTATGCACATCAAATAAAAAATATATCATTTTATAAGTTAAAAAGATTAGTTTAGAAAAAAATAATAAATATAAATAATTTAAATTAAATTTATTCAACTTCTTTAATATTTATAAACACTTATTTTACAGACTTTATCTATCACACTTTTTTTGGGGCCATTTATGCAAAATGGTAAAACGTAACTAATTTCACTTATGAGGGTGTTTTTAACTGTTTTCTCAAAGACCCCCTTATTTTTATATGTTAAATTATTGAACTATTTGAAAAAAGTACTTAATTCAATGTTAAGTTATTAATATTTTCTTACTACTATAAGTAATATGTTTTGTCAGTTTATTTCTATTATTTTAATGGAAAAAACGTAATAATATGATATGGTATATCATCAAGGCGGGATTTTGTCCGTTTATTTAAAATTAATAATCAATAATTATTTATAATTGTTAATAAACCATTCTTTTTTTGCCAATTATTAATAAACCATTCAATTCAATAATTTTAATAATTTCTATTTCTAATTTTATAATTTCTTTTCATACTTTTCGTCACATCTTCGACAGTTGGACTGAATTACCGTGTACACAAAAATATCTTAAAATCCGAGATGACTAGGCCTCTGTTACTGGTAACGTCCCATGTTGCTTTGGACACGTGTACCTCTCGATCATGGAGTTCCCTTTTTGTAATTAGTTCTCAATTCTCAATATTTTTATTTTTATTTTTATTTTTTACTATTTCGTGGAGCCCAATCTTTCCGAGCACTTTCCTTCCATTCTAAAATTCTGTGAAACAACTGCAAGTCTTCTTCTGGCATATATATATCCCATAGGTAATTCCTTAAACCACCTCTCTCCCTCTCTCTCTACTCGAACCAGGTTTCCCCCCTGCGCTTTGATTTTGTGACGGTTTAGCGTTTTTCTGGAAATATTTAATATGTATTTTTTGTTCAACTTTGGATTTGTTTTTGTGCAGGTGAGAATTTTGTAGGAGGATCTGATGTACTCGCTTGTGGATCCCCACTATATTGAAGATCATGATGGCCCTTGAAACTAAAGGTGGGTGCTTGATGCTTTTAATTCGTTTTTGTCGGTCTCATTGATCTAATGCAGTTGTATTTTTGGCTTCAGTTTAATTGCCGTTAACTATTTGGTTTAGGTTCTTAATTTTCTGCGTATTCATTGTGTCTTCGACTCACTTCTTTCCCTTTTTCTGTTTCAACTTCTTGGTGATTGCCTGTTCGCTGAGCGGTGGTTCAATTTGATTTGATCGCGGGTTTGTTGTAGTTTGGTAAAGAGGGTTTTATGGACCTCGGGTTCAAATGAGTGATTTTTACCTGGTTTGGCTTTATTTTCTGTATTCAGTGACGTTTCAGTAGGGGAATAATGAGAAGTAGAAGGTTTTTTGGACCCTGACTGTCATACTCGGACTTAATATGGTAGGATCATTGAAGTAATTATGAGGAAGTTGGAAATTTTTGAAGTAAGAGAATTAGGAGATGAAGGCATTATTATTGGAGTGAACTTGTGATGCAGAGGATGTTTGTTCCGAGGGGAGTTTAAACGTGAAGAGAGGATAAATTTCCTAAGCTTCTGTTCAGTTTTGATTTGGTGGAAGTTTTACAGTTGGAATGTTTGGAATCAACTGTAATGCTTGAAGTTGACCACTGTCTGTAATTTCAATTTGAGAGGTTTTGGTGGAATATGGTTATTTAGTCTGATCAGTGGCCTTAGAACTAAAGTGTCCTTGCTGGTATATAAAAGAGGTTTATAACAACTTTTATCTTAATATTCTTTCGAAAGACACTGATATGTGCACACACAAACACATGCATATATACATACACATATGTGTATACATGGAAAATAATTCGTCATGTTTATTGTAACTTGTTAACAGTGTACAGCAATAGGAATTCTTCATAGAATATACTCCCTCTGGTTCAAAATATAAGCACTAAATTTGTGAGGGGGGTGTGGGTTTTTCATTTATTTATTTATTTTTTATAAGATACACTTTGTTTTGTCTCATTATTTAGTACTTTTCCCCGAATTTTACCCCTAATGAATTATATGCTTCTCCAATCTCTTTTTCCCCACCCATTCTCTCTTGTCTCTCTCCCACTCATTCCCTCCATAAATAAGGGTGTTTTAGGAAAGTAAGTTACACTTTTTTACATATTTATTATATTTAACTAACTTTTTGAACTTCGTAAATTAGTTATTTGAGCTTATATCTTGAACCAGAGGGAGTAATTGTTAATGGGATGTGCGTAAGTGGGAAGTGGGAACATTAGATTTGCAGATTGCAGTTGCTTGATTCTGTCTAGAGCCATATTGTCCGTTCTACTGTCTCCTGTAGCCATACCATCATCTATTTCATAAATGTCGTTCTTTGTTGTAACTCAATTCTTGTCAATTCCTAAAACTTTTCTGTATTTATATCTCAATAATGGATCATCAGAACTATCTTCAATTGGCTTCTAGTGAATAAACCTCCACTTCTCGAGTTCATAGTTGATTTTTGGTTTTCATTACTGTTTCCTTTTCTTGGTTTTCTTGATAAAATATTTGCTTTACCTCAAGTGATTGTGACTTGGTTATCTTTGATTCCCTTTTTCTGTTGTGTTGTAGTCTGATACCTACCATCTAATGGATGTAATTGTGAAACCATAGAAGTAGTTAAATGTTGAAGTCATCTCAGTATCTATATGTTATGCGTTCACAAATTTGTTGGTGTATATTGCAGTTCAAGAAAGCACCAAGAAAAACTGGTTTTATTTGTTGATGCGGCCTTGATAAATGTCCTAGATTTTGGAAATTTCATGTTAATGAATCTTCGGTTGTTAGCTGTAAGAAAAATTAGTACTTCTTCTTTAATTAGATTTTGATCTCGTCTGCACAAGAAGCGGACACACATATTGCTTTCTCTGCAAAATTTATGTGCGGGGAAACTTGAATTAATACTATCTTAGTGTATATTCCTGTTTGTGTGAACTGTTTTCATGAGTCAAATTCTGAATGTGAGACATAATATTTTGTTATATAACAATGTTATGGCTTGTTCTCACCAAGTTATACTGTCATCTGCTTTTAACTTGCAGAAAATATACCAAAGATCTGTGAGGCACCTCTAAAATGCCTCCAGAGCAAGGGATTCCCTTGCAATTTGCAATATAATGGAAGTTCTAAGGATGGCTTTATGGAGCTTAAAAATGAGCGTGTTACCCATCAGGCCAGGGATGTTTCTGAGCCTGACTGCCCAATCAGTAGTGAGCTTCTGGAGCCTTCCAAAGAATTTCACAGCAAACATAATTATCAGCATGATTACAATGCCTGGCCAAACTATTATTTTAACTCGCAAAAGGTGCAGCAGTGCCAAATGAATGCTTTTGATGGCCATTTTTACCCATTCCCTATTGAGAGCCAGTGTCAGTATGTTCCAATCAACTTGTACGCTCCAGGTCTCCCTCATGATTTTCAGTATCAGGAATTTCAGTATTTTGTGGTCATAGACTTTGAGGCTACCTGTGATAAGGATAAAAACCCCCACCCTCAAGAAATTATTGAGTTTCCATCTGTCATAGTGAGTAGTGTGACTGGCCAGCTGGAAGCATGCTTTCAGACATATGTGAGGCCCACCTGCAATCAACTTCTGAGTGATTTCTGCAAGGATCTGACTGGTATCCAGCAAATTCAGGTGCGTTACAAGAAGGAAAATGGTACATATGATATTAACAAGCTATCTTATGCAATTATTTCAATTGTTCATTTTGACTTCTGTGATTGTGCCCCTTGTTACTTAACTAATAATAGTTTTCCAATACTAACAATACAAATTTGTTTTATGAATCATCTCCATCTAATGAACTGTGGGCATCTTCCTGGTACTTTAAAACAATGATGAAAATCTTGAGAGAAACATTTTATTGGGGAAGAAGTTAGCTGATTATCGGCATTCTAGATATTCCTCTTTTGACATGCCAGTGCAATAATATTGGTAAATTTCCTCAACTAGGTCAAAACTTGGGTTGTGGGCGGTCTGGGATATAGATAAGAAATATGATGTGTTGTACACTTAGGATTTGTCAGAGTGGCTTCATTTGTTATTATCTAGTCTTAGTTTTATTAATATTCTACTTTTATGTCTCTGTAATTTCTTTGATCAATTGAAAACTGAAATTGTACCCAATTATTGGCTGGCAGTTGGTACTTTTTAAGCTATAATAGTGAAGTAGTTAATGGCGAAGTGGAAAGAGTTGTTTAGTAAAAGATATACTTGAGAATAATTCATATATGATAATAAGATAATAACTCAGTTGTAAATTCAACACTTAGTGGGTGATTTGACATGCTTTCCCTTCCTTATTAGCTTAGATGATGGAATTTCTACAAAATTGAATGTTATTATCTCAGCAGACATAATATGTTTTGTACCTAGCTTTTTCTAATTTCTATTTTTAAAATATTGGTTTTTTTTGTTGGGATATTGTTGTTGTTGCCTCACTTTTTGCATTCATTGCATCTTTCCTCTCAACCTTCTTTATACGTGTATTCAATTTTTTCTTTTGGGCGAAGCGCTGGGGACGGGGATTAGGGGGGAGAGTCCAGCACCTGATTGGACATTAACTTTCTAATTAGCTTGCTTTCTATTGCAGATGGTTTTATCTGTTGTTTTTAATGGATCATCTTTTTGCTGAGAACCTCTAACTTCCTTATATAGATGCTCAGGTTTTTATTAGAACTCCTTTTGTAAATTTAGCATGCATTTTAAAGCTGCCTGATGTGCAGTGAATAATGTTGTTTTATTTTGGTAAAGAATGATTGGATTGTGATAAATCTAGAGAAAAAAAGAGAGATTTGGGAAAAGTAGCGAGTGTAAATTGATCCTATTCTTTTTTATACAGAGTGTAAACTGATCTACCAGGCTCTTATTAATAGTCATTATGTAAATAACATGGAATTAATGATTAATAAATACTAATCTTACCTACCTACTCAGGCTCTAGTCAGTCGTAATCACATCCTATAAATAATAAATCAAAGCTTCTCAGCACTCTCCCACAAGTTATTGCACAGAGATCAAATACGCCTAGCTTTTTACAAATGTACTTTATTTGTGGACCTCGGGGAGTTTTAGTATGTCTGTCTGCTAGTTGATCATCTGAACCGACAAATTTGGTACCAAGACAATCAGGCTTTGATCCCATGATAAATCAGAGAAAAAGGGCGAGATTGGGAAAAGTAGTCAGTGTAAACTGGTCTGCCAGGCTGTTCCATTTATATCCACCTACTAAGTCTAGTAGTCAGTTCTAGTCATATACAATAAATAATAAGCCAAAGTTTATTCTCAACAGATAGCATAATTCGTTGCTCCATTGTTGCATATGGTTACATTATTAGGAGAAGCTTTATCAGACAGAAGAAAATACTTTAAAGAGGATATCATCGGAAGAGAAGAGACAAGACAAGCTGAAAATAGAAAAAAATAACAAAATCATAGAAGACTTAGAGCGTGTTTGGTTTTAAGGATGGAAAATAACAAAATTTTTAGTACCTTTACTTTAAAACTTCAAAGAAAAAGGTAAAACAATAATATCCCAAATGCAGAGCTCCTAAAGATAATAATAGCCTGTTTGGTTTTAAGTAAAGGCATATGCATGATTCTATCCCGTTACATGTGTAAAGGCAACTAAATGACCTTGAAGATGTATCCATTCTTTTCCAACCTAACAAATCAGAGAATGCCCAAGTCACTCATTGCCACAGTTTTAGGGAAGAGAATTGGGGGTTTGTCTGTGAAGAGATGTAATTGAAGATGGATTTTTGTTTTGTTTTGTTTTGTTTTTTGTGGTTTAATTTTATACTGATAACTTGATGTAATTTGTCTTGGATTCTTGGGGAAAATATCGAATACTTTGAAGAGATGAGTAGGAAAAAGAATTTCTGTTAGGTGATTCATAGTTTTACTGTTGGTAAATACGAACTTGCTCTGTTGTCAACAATCCATACTGTGAATTGGATGGTTTAATGAAAGCTAAAATGACCCTTTGATGCTATAGTTGAATATGAATAAATTTGTCTTTGAAAGACTGGTTTTGTGGGTAAATCCCACTGCAACATGACCATAAGTTGACCCTTATAGAATCTCATCTATCTTTAGTTTCTCATGTTTTGGTCGTTTATTCTGGTCTGTGGAGTGTAGATTGTTAATACTCTTACTATGTGGTTCAGGTGGACAGAGGTGTTACATTGAATGAGGCCCTCCTTAGGCATGATAAATGGCTCGAGAAGAAAGGAATAAAGAACACTAACTTTGCGGTGGTTACATGGTCTAACTGGGACTGTCGGGTGATGCTAGAATCTGAATGCCGATTCAAGAAAATACGGAAGCCTCCTTATTTTAATCGGTATGTTCTGCAGTATAGAATTCTTTGATATCCTTCACATTTTTCTACATTTTCATTTTCAACTTTAGTTTTACTTTTGCTTAATCAAGATGGATCAACTTGAGGATTCCCTTCCATGAGGTATTTGGTCCTGCAAGGTGCAATCTAAAGGAGGCTGTTGAGATGGCAGGTTTGGACTGGCAGGGCCGTGCTCACTGTGGCTTGGATGATGCCAAAAATACCGCTCGCCTGCTGGCACTCCTCATGTGCCGGGGTTTCAAATTCTCTATCACAAATTCTATAATGTGTCAGACTGCTGCTGATCAATCACACACTTTGAAGCTGTCACCAGAGCCACCACTCAACTCTGCCTCTCAATACCCCCAGAAAACAAAGGATACGCACATGAACACTCCAATGTTCCGGTATCATCCTCACTGTTACTGTGGTGTGAAAAGCAGCAGGGGAATGGTTAGAAAACCGGGACCCAAGCAAGGGAGCCATTTCTTTGGCTGTGGAAATTGGACCGCTACTCGAGGCGCTCGATGCCAATACTTTGAATGGGCTTCTGTTGCCTAACTGAATCCGATCCATGGTAGTCAAATCCTAAGTTTCCTTTTATGTTGTGTGTAAAAAAAGACCAAAACAAAAGAAAAAAGAAGAAAAAGGAAAAAAAAGAAAGTGGATGATGAAAGTAGGATTGTCTCCTAATGGAAGCATGCATGCCTGGTTGCTTGGTGAGGTTTCTGCTTCATGAGTGATAGACAGAACAGAAGTAGTATGCTTATATAGTATGCTTAATAGAGTGTCTGCTTAAACATTGAAGTAGTGTTCAGAAGAGGGGGAGGGAGAGAGAGAGAGAGAGAGAGAGAGAGACTCAACCTGTAAAGCTGACTTGTTGACTGGACAACAAATGGGAATGGGAGGCCAGGGTGATGCTTTTGAATGAATGAATGCTCAGGCATGCTAAGTTATCTTGAATAATTTGTGCGGTAGGACTATTTGTTTCCTTGCTTTAATGGCTATTATCTATATATTCTGCCTGCTGGCTTGTTTCCTTCATTCTATTGTTTACACAAATCTAATCTTTGTGCCTCACTGCTGCACCGTTGCGTCATTTGCTTCTCATTTGTCTGGGGAAAATGATAGGTTATAAGCTCTTTTTAATATATTTAAGAACCATTAAGGAATAAGGAATTTAATGGATTTTTCCTGAAAATATTATAGAAGTCAAATAGTGTCTTCAAAGCTATTATTCTCTCTCTCTCTCTCACTCACTCACACACACACACACACACAGCGTCAAAAGTGTAATTTTACTAATAAAGATTTTCCCTAAGAGCATCTCTCACATAAATATGTTTTATGTTTTGAAAGAAGTAAAAATAATAAATAATTTAAAATGGTGTAAATTTATTATAGCCGTTAAATTTAATCAAATGTCCGTTAAATATACCAAGGTTAATTTAAAATAAAATCTAATAGATATTTAATAGTCTTTGTAAATTTGTACATTTTTAATTTATTTATTAATATTTTTATCTTTTTTAAAATTTATTTATGCCAGATGCTTTAGAGAAAAATTTTATTAATAAAATTGTAACTTAACCCTATATATAATGAAGTCATAACACAAATTTAGGTGTTACTAGAGTTGTGTGTGTGTGTTTTTTTCATTTAATGGAAATATCAAATAAATTTAGAGAGAATCTTAGATAAATACCATATGAAATGTCAAAACCTCCAAAGATCTATTAATATTTGTAAAGGATATAAAGGTGACAGGGATCAAATTGAAATTTTAAAATGTTGATGAATTTATCATTGTGCCCTCAAATTTTAAATAATAATAAAAAAAAAAGATGAGCAATTGTCGTTGGAAAAAATGGAAGTCCAGCGATGGTGGTGGTGCCTGAGACGGTGAAGACATAGGGTGGTGGTGATAAATGGAAAGGACGACAGTCATATCTTCCCTCACGTCCCATCTATGTGTGTGTGTACGTGTCTCCAAAATAAAAATGAGAAGCATTTGAAAGAGGAAGAAATTGGTTGGGTGTTGTGTGTTCTAAGAGGTTGTACTAAGATAGAAGATTTAGCGGAAAAGAGTTTGGTTGAGGATATTAGAGAAAACCAGGAGGCTAAAGAAGAAAAAGGTGAATAGTAGAAGACGGTGAACAGTGATGAGATTGACAAAATGAATGATAAGATTGACACAAATATTGGTGAATCCTGACTTACATATTTTCATCAGCAAACGTTTTTGTCAAAACTATTACAATTTTTATCAAAATTATTACTAAACTTGTCAATCTCATTACGAATTTTGGTGAAATGCCATAAATGTTACTGAATCATGATTTACATGTTTTCATCAACAAACTCTTGCAAAAACTTGTACAATTATTGTCAAAACTATTACTAAACTTGTCAATCCCATTACAAATTTTGTGAAGTCGTTTTACATTTAGTTAATATCATATCAAAATTTACAGTAGAAGACGGTGAACAGTAATGAGATTGACAAAATCCATAAATACTGACAATATGTGTAAAATGATTAACACCAATTGAATGATGAGATTGATAAAATGAGTAATTGATACAAATGTTAGTGAATCCTGACTTACATGTTTTCATCAGCAAACACTTTTGTCAAAACCATTACAATTCTTGTCAAAATCATTACTGAACTTGTCAATCCCATTACGAATTTTGGTAAAATGCCACAAATGTTGGTAAATCCTGACTTACATGTTTTCATCAGCAAACTCTTTTGTTAAAACATTTATGTCAAAACCATTACTAAACTTGTCAATTCCATTACAAATTTTGTGAAACTATTTTACATTTAGTTAATACCATATCAAAATTTATTGAATTTAGAATAGAGCTATCGCGCCGCGGGACGAGCTTGGAAGAGCTCAGAGTCAACAATTACTACTTCACCTTCCTCTACCTTCGCCTCTCTTCCTCACTAGGGACAACTTTCATCTTCACTGTCACTAACAAACTTTGACCACTACTCTGCTATAACCACCAACAATACCACGCGGATGCAGCATGTGCTTGTGGGAGGGGCCGTTGGCGATGAGGCCAAAAGGCTTCATGCGATTTGTTGACAAAGGCGAGAAGAGAGAACCTAAAGAAAAGATAAAGGGAATAAGAGAAATGACAGTTCTATTTTTTACCCCAAACATTCAAAACTTAGATTTCTATCTGAATACTTCTCTATAATTTTCTTTATTCAATAGATATTTTTAGGTTTTTAAAGTTTATGAGGTATTTTATTGTCATTTCCCCGTAAATCTAAGGAGGTGCATGAAGAGTAATTATTATATCAAATATTAGCACCGTATGAGTACAAAAAATTCTTTGGGAATTGAGTGTGGTAAACTGCTCATGTAATCGATTACTCTCTTGGGTCATTTTTTGGGCCTTCGAGTCTCTTGGGTCCATTTAATTGGAGCTTTTTATGGCCCTTTTACCAATGGGCTATAAACAGATAAAAAAAAAATTCTATAGTGTGGGAAAAATTTACTAAAAGCTACAGCCAAAATTGTTCTTTAGATGAACGACTTTTAAAATTGATACCCTGAAGAACAAGTTCTACGATATTAGGTGCCTGACCGTGTGAATGAATTGAATAAAAATCGTTTTTCTGGTGAACGATTTGTAAATTTTATCACGTAGGAAACGATTTCCTAACATTTATCTTTCATAATAAATTATCCCTTCTCTCCCAATAAATGAAATGATCATTTACACAATGATTATTGAATGAAAATTATTTGCTAATATTTCCACCACACTTTCTCTCCTCTTAATAATTTGAATTGAACAAAACATCGTGATGAAAAGATTGCAGAAAAGTATTAATAATTACACAATAATGATTACAAAATTAGGATAATGTGTATATTAATCAAATGAAGTATTGAAACAAATTAATAATAAATAATAATTAAGTTTATATGAATAAAAAATAAACATGAATCTACCTTATAAATAGTGATTTCCTATACCACATTTTTTTTTCTTTTGCATATGTTGTGGTTATCGTTGCTGCAGTTGTACATCAACTTCTTAAGATTCAAGTATTTAAATCAAACCATAGCGATTCATTTAAGGAAATGGATTATCTAGGGTTAGCAAATGCTTCATTTGACAACTCACCATGCTCAAAAGTAGAAATATAATATTTAGCTAAAATAATGCATGATTTTTCTAATAAAGATGTGAACGATTGAAATTAAATAGGATTGGGTTAGTTGGAAGGGAAAATATAATATGGGTGACATGTAATGAGATTCATGTTATGGAGGGTTAGAAGAGGTGAAATGGGATGATGATAACGCTGCCATGGAATGAGGCAAACTAAAATTTTGAGGCTTTGGTTCCTTGTCATTTTCATTTTTATTTTCAACAAAGTGGCTAGGTAGACAAGTAACCACCACGTTACTTTCTCAATCTATCACAAGGAATTTGTGGTTGGGGCAACTCAACTGTTGGTTGAGTAGGTTAAGGGTTCATGTTAAATTGTTGTTCTCTATGTGTAAATAATATGTTTTGTTGATCTTGAGCAACTCTATCTTGATAATCAATGCAATTAGAACATGTTGAATGAAAACTAATCGTTAGCCTATATAACTGCTCTGCTATGTGAAACTAAAATAAATAATATAAGATTGAGTTATAACACCTTTTATATAAAGAGAAAAAATGGTATTGATGGAAAAAAGATGAAAAGCTTGCCACTCAACCAATATCACCACTAATATGTTGTATCCATGATCTCATGTGTCTTCAGTACTATTGCATGTACTGAGATGTTCAATTAATTGTGGTTGCTGATAATCAAACTATCTTAGTACACAATCATGGTGATGCCATTCTACGATATTAAAGCATATCAAATAAACAAAAGCGAGCCAAATTTTGGGTGTTTCTACGCAATATTTTGGAATCAATTAGCGCACTTTAGAAGATTCATATGGTTGCCAAATTATCTCAATCATTTTATTCAAAAAAATCCTATATCGGAGCAAAGTCATGATATTGGTTGAGTGGTGCTACAACTATATAAAGAATAATAAAAATTTCTACATACTAAAATCTATCTTTTTCTTGTTCAGAAAATATCTTTTTTCTAAATATTATAAATACACACAACCATAATCTAAATATTTTACCATATTAAAAAGGGGCGTCGTACAACAAGGTTCACCCTCTATTTTATCATATATGTTTCAAAATTTTAATCTATACTTATATTTTAAATATTATATACTACTACACATGTGATTCGATATGTGGGAATATACAAAAGATTATTGTTAGTTTTATCCTACCAGCCTTAAACTTTTTGGGTGACCTAGTCTTGGGCAAATAACAAAATCTACAAAGAAGGTTTTGGCAAAAAAAAAAAAAAAAAGATTTACCAAAATAAATTAAAATATGAAAAAGATCTAAAAATGCTTGCTCATCAGCCTTATTCTATTCTGAAGTTGGGCGGTTTATATATACACACACATATATTATTTACACATTCAAAATACTCCGCAACTTCAAACATCAAAAGTTGCTTTCAAAAACTTATTGACATAGAAGAAATCACACGCTTAAAGAATAGAGCTCAAATCAAAACCTTCAGGTTTCAAAACTGATTGATCTTACGACATAATATAAGATAGTACTTATAGTCAAAATATAAAATATCTATTACCATATAATATCTATTTTGATTTTTTAAATTGCTGAAACCACTACTGACCACCTAAAAATAAAAAAATATAGTAAAATAATAGTTATCAAGGACAACATAAATAAAAAACCGAATTAGATATTACAAATTAGTAAATTAAGAAATAAATATAAAGAAACAACTTATTCATAGCAGCAATAAGAAAAGTGACGGAAGCAAAAAACTAAGAATGGAATAAGAAAGCAAAAGAACAAAGTAAGAAGGAGGAACGAATCGCTGGATAAATTGCATGAGTGAGAATGAGAATGTCAAAGCAGGAATGAAATGAGAAAGCAAGAAGTAGCATTTCCTTCTTCGGGCTTATTTATAAGAATTTAGTAATTAAATTATGTATTTAAGAAAATAGTTAAAATTAGTTAAAAATAATAAGTGTGTCTGAAATAAACCTTTTTTTAAGTATATCATTATTTATGATGGGCAAATAAGATAGAGAAATAAAGTAAATATAAATATAATTAACTTTTTAATTAATTTAATTTATATAATTAATTATAAAAAATAAAAAAAACTCATAAAATATTCAGATAATTTTTTTTCAAACTCATATAAAAAAAATCAAAACAATTTAAATTTTAAACTCTTATAAAAAAAATATAAGTCACGCCTTCATTACTGTTGTCTCACGAACTTGTACGGAAAAGGGTTGACATGGCCAATCCATGCATTGGGAGGATGAATATTGTGTTGTATACACGGAAGAATATTTCTAACAAAGACAAAATCTTTTTTAATTATTAAAAAATGTCACATCAAGTTGAAGGTTCATACAAATAACCATTTTTAAAATTGTTCTTGTGAATAATAATTTCTGACATTTGTCCGATTGAAACTGTACTCTGTTGGAACCACTTCTTCACAACTCCGAACTCATTTTTGGTATAGCATTTTTGGTATTATCTTTTAATGTTTAAGATGTTCCAATAAAAAGTTAGCTTTTTATAGAATTTGGTTTGATCTTTTTTATAAAACCCATTTTAAATTGTCTTGTCTATTAATTATTACTTAAAAAAAATGCCCTTGTTAATTGCTGAAAAAATAAATACATCTCAAGGGAAGAAAAAACAAAGATATCTTAAATAGGTAGAAAGAGATTAATTATTTATTCAATGGTTTAAAGGGTACTTTTGAAAAAAAAAAACAATACAGATTGTTAGCAAATTAAAAATCTTACAGGGGCAAAATTTAAATGGAAGACACAGTAACACATAAACCATTTTAATAGAAGTTTTTTTTTTCTTTTGTTTAGTTAAGGATTTCCCTCAGGATTAACACGTAAAAGATTTTTGTTTCTCTCAGCCTTTCTAATCAGTTTGTAAATATCATAATTTGACTATAAAAATGGGTACGGTCATGTTGTGATTCTAGTTGTAATAACTTAGATATGTACTCTAATCCTATTTTCAAAACTAAGTTTGTCTTTAATACGAGTACCCTCATTAAATTTATAGTATAAATATACAATTTTATTCCAAATTCATTATTCTTTATTTTCTTTAACTTAAAAGTTGAAAAGGTGTTACATTTTAAGAGAGTTAAATGAAGTCAATTTTTTTTTTAATTCCAGTGAAATATGTTGAATGCAGACTGGAAAAAATTTTGAACCCAGAAAGAGGGGACAAAGAAACAAGGGGAAGAAACTTTTATTTGATAAAACTAACAAAAGGGCCTACAATTTTCCACTCCAATTACCTAACATACACAAAAGTACAAGGTGAGAAGTGGCGGCTTTCTACAATCTCACCGCTCATTCTATACCCACCCACCTGTGTCATAAACTCACTGCTATGAACAAAACAGAGTATGAAGAATGAGAAGTAATAGGAATATACACATGGAACAATTCTGCGTTAAACATTTCAACTGTCCAGCTGCTCCGACTTCACCGTTGCTCCCGATGACGACGCACAACTTCCGTTCTGAAGATACAGACTGTTTGCAACCATGGAGTCACTGACCAAGCCAACATCAACATCATCAAAGTTGAGGGGTCCTCGAACCTTCCGATTGCTAAACATATAGAATGAAACAGATAGTAACATCAGCCTTGTTATGTTGAGAAAAACAAATTGAGAACGAGCATACATAAACATGCATGCATGGCGAATATAAATCCTACAAATAAGTGTATTTGACTTGTTCATTAGCAGATGACAATATCAGCAACATGTTTTAGTAGATTTGTTTAAAAATGAGTAGTAGTTAAATCAAGTTTATATGTGGCCATAAGTATGCATGAGATAAACTTTATTGAATTTTTTAACATAACATGCATGCATATTTTTCTATGAATCATGACTAACTTCATAAGTTTTTGCTTGAGCCAGTTTCCCTTGGAATATTTGTTAGAAGATATTTCAACCTTAAAAATTTTAAGATTAGAAAAAGCATACCCATTTAAACGGTTATTGATGGCGGTCAGGTCTTTGGAAGGGCTCTGGTATGCATGAGTGCTCTCCCCAACACAGGCATAATAGCTTTTTGAGCTATGTGATATTAGAGCATCCATCTGAGAAGATCAAAAGGACAAAATTCACATTCATTGAAAATAGGATATTTGTTTCAGTCCAAAGTGTGGATTCATACATTGAGATCATGTTATGAGATAACATTAGGTGTCAGTTATTATAAAATAAAAGGGGGGAAAAAAGACAAGTGTAATAGAAAAGATCCAAAGTGAATGAGTGAAATAGCATGAGTGGATGGAGAAAAAAATCATACAGAAACAAAAAAGGGAAACAAGTACCTTGGCTGATCGCAATGGCGACACGTATACATTGTGTGATGCAGATACTTTCTTAGGGGACATGTCAGGAAGGCTAGGAAAAGGAGAAATTTTAGGAGACCCAGGACACTGAGCTAAATGGCCTGAAGAGAAGAGGTATATTAGTCAATGGTTTTCCTGAAACGCAGAGCAGATAAAGCCGAGTATAAAACTCAAAATAACTGATTATGCCAAAAGTGTACCATCATTGTTATTGCTGGCTTCAGGTATCCGGTTGGCTTTCGTAGTTGTTCCACCAGGACCAAGCTCAACCAGCAGAGCTTTTACAGAGGGGATGAATATTTCATTGTAAAATGTGATGATATCAACATGCTCCTGTCCGGTTCTCTGTTTCAAAATCATTTATAAGGTCAGAATTTTCACAAGGCAAGGTAGGAGAGAAATTTGATTACTTACCCCATTGCGGCGTGTTGATGACCAGTCAATAAATACACCACGAAAGACTTGTGGTTTGCATTGTGGTTGCTTCCTATAGTTGTAAATGATCTCCCTAAAAGTTAAGTTCAGTTGAGAAATCTGCAAATAGAATCGAATGAGAACAAAGTAATAAATAACTGAAGAAAAGTTTATAAAACCAACAGCTTTTTCCCCCCCCTGAAGCTGAACCTTTGCAATTCCATAGAAACAACAGAGAATGATTTGATCAATATGGCGGTTGAAGAAAAGTGATGTCCTTTGATTTAGTATTTGTTGAAAAAGGCAGTACACGTTCTCCCTTATCTGTTGAGACAATTGAAGCCTTTCAACCATGCCACCTATTCTGACTGCTGCCAACTTAACAATCTGGGAGACACGAGTTCACACAAGATGTCAGCTTAATACAGAAATATAGGGACAAAATGAAGCTGAAAAATAAAAAATACAAATCTTGGCCAAACACAAGAACTTCACACAACTGCTTCACCATATTATTAAGCGCAATACCTTTCCAAAAAATATATTGATCCCTGTTTCTGCACAAGTCTCCCCTCCACCTCCTGGATTTGGTCTTGTTGGACTGCAAAGAAGACAAGGTTATTCAATGCAGAGCACCAAATAAATATGATTGCCACTCTGAGCCTAGAATTTCAAGATATACCTCGCAAAAGCTGATTGCAAAGGAGGGGGGAGCTTTGACTTAAGGTTACTGAAGGGAAGAAGTCGATCCTTCACTGGTGAGGTAAACGAATTCCGTTCTGCTAGTACACTTCGATATTCTGTGCAGATTCGTTTTGGTGACCTAATATCCCCATTTTGACCTGTAATGCATTGATAGAAATGTTAGCTAAGCTGTTAAAACCATGTGTTTTCAACATAAATTTTTCCTTCGGGAGTAAGGGGGCAGTAAGAATTCTTTGGGTCATTATGAACAACAAAATTTACACATTGAGGTATGATAGACAATGACTTATACTGGAAGTAAGCAAACAATGTTAGAAAGCTCAAACAGAAAGAACTATTACTTGGTACAGTCTCAGGCTTCTGTAAGGAAGGCCCAGGGGGCAGCCCCCCACAAGAGAAGTTAATATGCGTTGCAATTGCATCTAATGATGGCATTGGTTCAGCTAACAATCCGAGACGACTTATTTCCGAAGAGAGGGAAGGCCTTGCAACTGTCAAAGAATTATACATGGAGGAACCCTTTTCCCATACCATACTCTCCAAAAGCCGTTCTTCCAATGAATTCAAATGTCGTCTCAATTCTCTTGGGAGAGAGTCTTCATGTCTTATGAAGCTTTCTATTACCTTGCTAAGGTCAAAAGCTGTAATTCCAGTCCTTTCCAGCACTGCAGGAAACAACATTGTTACAGTCTTATGTGTTGCCAGCACCAATTCTGCAGAACATGCAAGCATGCATCTATGGAACCTCTCATTAGTTAACAACGAGGTTAAATTGATTGCATGCAGTACTTGGGCTTCTGCTCTGCACATTGCCTCCAAGACCCTATAATATAACTTCAGGGCTTCCAGTCTCCGTTGTTCAGCCCAAACATTGTCCATGAGGTTTGCACTTTGAAGGCTTCCAGTTAAGCACCGCTCTCCTAAAGGACTGCTAGGAAATATAGCCTGCAATATAATCTGTGCCCTGCGCACTACATCACTTGTGACGTCCCTATCACATGATGCCAGAAATTTCTCCAGCTCAGGGGAAGGCTTTGATGGAAGTGGGCATATGACAGTACGAAGCCACTTAGCAGTAGTCATAGCAGTGGTTACAGGAGTGGCTAACATCTTTGAATTAGCACTAATTGGAATGCCATTTGCATGATGAGATGCAGGAGAGCTTTGGGGAGAGAGTGGACTTGTAATGGTCTTCGCAGGTGATGCCATTTGATCAAATTTCCTCTATAGAGAAGGACAAAATATGTTTATCAGTATTCTCTTGCACAAGATAGTAAACCTGAGAAGAAACTTCAAATTTATTCATACCTTGACACCGCTTGCTGACATTGAACCTCCAGACAAGCTTCCTGAAGCTAATAAGCTGTCCTCCTCATTGATAAACAGCCTCTCATCCAGCTCACCTTGGTTACGAATGGCATCTTCATAATCTTTTTCCAAGATATTTAAACACGATGGTAGAGATGATTCTTCCATAAGATCATTAAAGTAGAACAAACCATCTGCAAATGAAAAGATCAACAATAAAGGATGACAACGTTGATATGTATGAATAGTAACAGACAAAGCAGTTAAAAAGAACCTTTGTCAATATTCTCAAGTGTTGCAGTTTCGCATTCAGATGCCAGACAAGGCTTCTTCTTCAATATATCTGCAATTAAATTATTGGCTTTCTCCATAGTTTTTCTCACATCATCTTCTGAAGTGTCATAGATGTTGCAAAGTGATGCAATGATGTCCACACCTTTGCTACTTTTCTTAACTAAAATTCATATTGAACTGAATTAGGACAGATCGAAGTGCTGAATTTTAAACTCATCTCCAAAATAACCCAAAAGGAATATGCATTTGTGTGTGCACAAGCACTGGCTTGCATTGATGCAAAGAAGCAAGATTACTTGAGAACAGCACAATGATTCAAAATAAAAGGGTATAGAAGAAAGAGTATTACCAAAGCGCGATGTGTCATGTATGTTAAAATTTCTGAAGCGAGCAGGAATGTGAATAATCAATATAGCCTGCCAAAGATACAACAAGCAAATAAGAAACTGCCGCTTTCCTTTTCAACTGATGATTACAAGGAAAACATAAAAAATTATAGTATGTAAATGCTATCCAAATAATTGTATTTGTATTATATATGTTAGAAGATATTGTGCCTTAATTCCCTCCTTGTCTTCCTCCTTATTCTCTCCCTAATTCCCTCCTTAATGTCCCCCTCCTTTATGTATAAATAGGGACTTGTACACAACTTAGAATGATACAATAAATGATTCTCTCTTCTATTTATCTACATGGTATCAAAGCTATCTGTGTGTTGAAGTTTCTGTCCGGTGATTTTTTTTCCGGCGTGCACAGTGTCAGAGAGAGAGAAGGCGTTTTCCGGCGACCAGTTTCCGACCGTTTCTGCGACCACGCGCCACCTTCCTGTACTCAGAAGGTCCCAATCGGCCGAACCCCTCCGGCTGCATCCTGTTTCACCGGCGCGTTGCTTGCCACGCGCCTCCCTGCCGTTCGCCGCCGTTTACACGCGCCGGCGCGTGAAGGAATTTTCCGGCGATTGCTGCATTTGGATCGACTTGGTGTTCCCGTCATATCCCCGGTAGTTTCGTGTTGTGGGTCATCTGTTTCAGAATTCCGGTAGTGAACAGTGCCCACGTTTTTTGGAATTTGGATCTGTTTTTTGGAGTTGTTCGCGTCTTTTGGCATTTGGATCTGTTTTTGGAGTTGTTCGCCATTTTTTGGGACTGTTGTGGCTTTGATTGGTTGATTATCTCCTTGGTTGAGGTTCGTATTCTGTCAGTTTTTTTTTTTTTTTTTTGGTCACCTAATATATCTATGGCTGATTCTAAGGCTAGTGTTACTGAAATTGTTCCGGTACATAACAAAATCACTGATCATAAGTTAAGTTGGACTAATTATATGGATTGGAGCAAAACTGTCCGTATGTACTTGCTTAGCATTGAGAAGGAAGGACATCTAACCGATGCTCCTCCTATGGATGATCCTAAGATGACTTGGGCCAGGGCTGATGCCTGTTTATTCTTGCAAATCCAAAATTCTATCGAGAGTGATATACTTTCTTCTGTGAGCCATTGTAATACTGTTAAAGAACTCATGGATTACCTAGAATTTCTCTATTATGGGAAAGGAAATATTACCCGTATTCACGATGTTTGCAAGGGGTTTTATCGTGCTGAACAGCAAGGTCGTCCTTTGAAGAATTTTTATATGGATTTTAAGAAGATGTATGAAGAGTTAAAGATGTTGATGCCACCTACCACTGACCTTCAGGCGCAGATTGACAATATGGAAAAACAGGCAATTATCAGTTTTCTAACTGCGCTTGATCCGACCTATGAGACAGTTCGTTCCCAGATTTTGTCGAGTTCTGAACTTCCTTCACTTCAGGATGTGTATTCACGTGTCCTCCGTGCAGATAGTCTCTCCCACTCAACTTCTACTACTGCTAGTGCTTTAGCTGGCCGTGGCCCTAATAATAACCGTATCCAGAGCTTCTTGAGTCCCGGAAGTAATACATCGTCTTCTGTTGATACAAGGAACCAAAGTCTTCCACGTCAGGGCAACAATCCTTCGAATCCTAGCCCTATTGTCTGCTACTATTGCAAGGAACCAGGGCATACCAAACGTTACTGTCGTAAGCTGCAAAATAAGCTGCAACGTAGTAATGCTGCTCACATGGCCCAATCCTCTGATTCTCCTCATATGGCTTCATCTTTTGCTGCTTCTCCCACACCGGCTGCACTTGCTACAGGTAACTGTGATTCATGTCTGGCTACTGCTTCGTCTAAGTGGATCATAGATTCCGGTGCCACTGATCACATGACAGGTAACCATCATTTGTTTTCTACATATGCACCTTACGCTAACCCCACCTCGATAACAATCGCCAATGGTTCCTCCTCTCGTGTCCTTGGATCTGGCACTGTTACCCCTACATCTTCTGTTTCCTTGTCCTCCGTCCTTAATGTGCCTGATCTTGCATTTAATCTTCTATCTCCTAGTAAACTTACTCGCCAAATGAATTGTTTTATCTCACTTTTCCCTGATCACTGTTTGATCCAGGATCTTACGACGAAGAGGATTATTGGTAAGGGCTATGAAGCAGGCGGTCATTACTTTCTTGCTGATACGGTGCCGCGTTCTGTTGCTTGTTCTGGTGGTTCATCTTTTTTTGATGTTCACTGTCGTCTTGGTCATATGTCGTTGTCTTCATTAAAGAAATTGTATCCTCAGTTTCATCATGTGTCGTCCTTAGAGTGTGAATCGTGTCAGTTTGCTAAACATCACCGTGTTCATCTGACACCTCGCGTCAATAAACAGGCTGCGTCCCCTTTTGATTTAGTTCATTCCGATGTTTGGGGTCCGTGTCCTATTGTGTCCATGTCTGGTTTTAGGTATTTTGTTACGTTTGTTGATGATTTCTCTCGAACTACCTGGCTATACCTAATGAAAAGTCGTTCTGAGTTGTTTTCTCACTTTTCCAATTTTTGTGCTGAGATCAAAAATCAGTTTGGTACCTCTGTGAAAACATTGAGGAGTGATAATGCTAAAGAGTATTTTTCCGCCCAGTTTCATGACTATATGCTTACCCATGGCATGATTCATCAGTCCTCTTGTCCCGATACCCCCGCCCAAAACGGTGTTGCCGAAAGAAAGAACCGACACTTATTAGAAGTTGCTCGGGCCTTGATGTTTCAAATGCACATTCCAAAATCTTTTTGGGCCGATGCTGTGTCCACGGCTTGCTTTCTTATCAATCGTATGCCAACTCCTGTCCTTCGTGGTGATATTCCATACACTACCTTGTTTCCTTCTAAACCCCTGTTTCCTATTGACGCAAAAATATTTGGCTGCGTTTGTTTTGTTCGAGATGTCCGTCCTACAGTTACCAAACTTGATCCAAAATCTCTCAAGTGTGTTTTCCTTGGCTACTCTAGAGTTCAAAAAGGTTATAGATGTTATTCTCTCAGCCTTCGGCGCTATCTTGTCTCTACAGATGTTACCTTTCATGAGTCCACCCCATTCTTCCCTGTACCTGCTACGCCCCCTTCCTTAGCCACCCCTACTGGTCTTGATGACGTATTGGTCTATGAGGTATGTTTACCACCTGTGCAAGCAACTGTGCCAGCTCCGGGAAAACCTCCCATCCATCATGTTTATCGGAAGCGTCCCAAGGAAAGTAATGTTGCCCGCTTCGGCGTCTGATCCTGATTCAGTCCTTTCCACTCCTGCCTCTGTGCCAGATCAGCCCACCATCTCTGACACATCTGATAATGACTTGCCTATTGCCCTCCGTAAAGGTAAACGCTCTTGTGCCTATCCTATTTCCTCTTTTGTTTGTTATAATCAACTCTCTCCTACATCCTGTTCGTTCATAGCTTCTGTTGACTCCCTTACCATCCCTACTACTCTTCACCAAGCCTTAGCTCATCCAGGTTGGCGTATTGCTATGAAGGAAGAAATGATGGCCCTTGATCAAGCAGGTACCTGGAATCTTGTTGATCTACCCACGGGCAAGAAAGCTATTGGTTGCAAGTGGGTCTTTGCCATCAAAACCAAGGCTGATGGCACCTTAGAACGCTTGAAAGCACGACTCGTTGCCAAGGGCTATGCTCAGACTTATGGTGCTGACTATTCTGAAACCTTCTCCCCTGTGGCCAAATTGTCCTCTGTCCGTTTATTTATTTCACTGGCAGCTACTTATGGTTGGGAACTTCATCAGTTGGATGTCAAAAATGCCTTCTTGAATGGTGATCTTCTTGAAGAGGTTTACATGGAGCAACCACCTGGCTTTGTTGCTCAGGGGGAGTGTGGGAAGGTATGTCACCTTAAGAAATCACTATATGGCTTGAAACAGAGTCCTCGTGCATGGTTTGACAGATTTAGCATGGTAGTTAAGGACTTTGGTCTAAATCAGAGTAAGTGTGACCATTCTGTGTTTTATCAGCAAACAGAAGCTGGCTTGATCCTATTAGTGGTATATGTTGATGACATTGTTATTACGGGGAGCAACGCATCTGGAATCTCATCACTAAAAGCCTTCCTGAATTCTCATTTCCAAACGAAAGATTTGGGTCAATTAAAATACTTTCTTGGGATTGAAGTTTTGAGAAACAAAAAAGGTATTCTTTTGACGCAACGGAAATATGTTCTGGATTTGCTAAAGGAGACAGGAAAACTTGGGGCAGCCCCAAGTAGCTTTCCCATGATTCCTAATCCTTTTTTGGAAATTGATGATAGCATACCATTTGATGAACTACCAGAAAATGTAAGAACCAAGGTTGATCCGGAGAAGATTAAGCCATTTGCCTACCCTGAGAGATACCGTAGATTGATTGGGAAGTTGAACTATCTCACGGTGACTCGTCCTGATGTTACATTCCCAGTGAGTATGCTTAGTCGATTCATGACATCACCGACTGTGGCTCAGTGGGAAGCTTTGGAGCATGTCTTACATTACTTGAAGGGATCACCTGGCCGAGGTATACTCTATACAGATCATGGTCACACTAAGATTGAATGTTTTTGTGATGCGGATCATGCTGGGTCAAAGTCTACCAGGAGATCCACTACAGGATATTGTGTGCTTGTGGGAGGAAATCTAGTGTCCTGGAGAAGCAAGAAGCAGAATGTGGTTTCGAACTCTAGTGCAGAAGCTGAGTATAGAGCCATGGCTCAGTCGGTACAGGAGATTGTGTGGATCCACCAGTTAATGAAGGAGGTTGGCCTTACCACATCATTACCTGCAAAATTGTGGTGTGATAACAAAGCTGCTTTGCATATAGCTTCCAATTCTGTGTTTCATGAACGAACGAAACACATTGAGATCGACTGTCATTTTGTACGTGATAAAATCAAGGAAAACTTCATTTCTACAGGACATGTGAGGTCTAGCGACCAATTGAGTGATTTTTTAACTAAGGCTCTAAATGGGACTCGGGTTGATTACCTTTGTAACAAGTTGGGCTTGATTAACATCTACGCTCCAACTTGAGGGGGAGTGTTAGAAGATATTGTGCCTTAATTCCCTCCTTGTCTTCCTCCTTATTCTCTCCCTAATTCCCTCCTTAATGTCCCCCTCCTTTATGTATAAATAAGGACTTGTACACAACTTAGAATGATACAATAAATGATTCTCTCTTCTATTTATCTACAATATACATAAGTAAAAAAATGTACATACAGCTGTTTTTATGAATCTTCGTAAGTTTAAAAAGCATTACATGAAAATGATTTGCAGTATATTCAAGGAGATCCAAATTATAGAAAAAGAACAGTGCAGGAAAATAACTGACCAATATAGAAACTAAGCCATTAGTGCAAGTCACCAAGTCTTTAAAACGGCTGAAGGCATGGACACGAAGAGCCAGAAAAACCAACCATCCAAATCGATGATATTGAGATGCATAGTCACCAGTCATGGGAACAGATGAATTTTTTTCGATGGCATCATTTTCCAAGAAGAACTCCCCGAATGCACGTTTATAGTACCTAGCAACACCAAATTTAGAAGATGTGATGCCAAACTGCACCCTGTAGAGGATACTCAGAGAGTGATGTTATAAAGGAAAACTAAGCTGATATCAGTGCTGTAATCTTGACAGTACTGATATGAAGAATTTAGGAAGAAGAAGAGAAACTGAGTAGAAGAGAGACTAGAGAGAGACCAGAGAAAAGAGAAGAGAGAGACACAAGAGTTACTGAATATGCATCTATTCATACTAGGCAACAACCTTACAATATGAGAGGGATAGCTCTTATATAGGGAGCTAAAGGGGTCCAGGCGTAAATCTGCTCTAATCCTTCCTAATTAGTTAAGGGGCTCAATTAATGTTGTGATTGGCTAATGCTCTTCTATTAATAGCTACTGCCACTCTCAACTATCATTGATCTCCCCTTAACTACTCGTCTAACACTTATAATACAGGATTAACATTACAAATTCACATCATAAGCTCAGCAATTATACAGCAAAGAAAAATCTTAAATTCTATAAGATGACTAAATGAACCATTGCACATGTGCCTTCCTCGAATGCTGAACAGTGGTATAAATTATTGTACACAAAGAGCATTGATATTTTTCCACATCAAATGTTTAGTTTCCAATAAACTAGCTGTAGATTTCTAACAGATTAGTATTTCAAGTTTCCCCTGATCCATCACCAACTGATAATGGCTGAGCCACCCAAAGCACATTATCAGTCTGAAGAACAAACTTTAATCTCCATGAAGATACTCAACTAAATACACTCCCTTTTCTTCAAAAATAATTACATTTAACAAACAAGGGAAAGTCAACAAGCATTCTTTCTCTCCCTCCGTCTTTCTTCATACCACTCCTCATAAAAATCAATTCCTCAAAGTGTGAGAAATTAAAAAATAAAGGAAAAAACTTCTTCAGAAATTCTAGATTATATAACCAGGTTCAATGATTTGAGTAAAAATGAACAAGAGAAATTTTTATAACATCACAAGTTAATTGGCAGCACACATTTAAGACAATAACCGGAAAAGAAGCAGATAAGGAGTCACTCACTTGCTAAGTATGATTAAGTGAAGAAAGTTGGCATGCGACTCCTTTGCCTTGTAGAGAAATATGAAAGGAAAAGTCCAAAGGAAAAATGTTATTAAATAATAAATAAAAAGGGACACATGAACAAAATTGAACAGAAAATATGCAAAATAGAATGCATGAATATCAGCTTAGTCAATACCTCAAGCCTGCTTTCCCAATCTGTGCCATATATATTACTTAAAATTGGACCACCCTTAACAAGAAACTGAGGAAGTTCTTTGAAAAAATCCACAATGCTGTAGAATACAAGATAGATGACAACACTGCATAAAGAACCAATTACAAACACATGAACTAGGGAGGACCAGTAATATACTTTAGCTTTGCCTTTCTCAATATCTGGCACAGGGTAAGTCCATTACTATCGGTCACTTTCTTCTCACTGTCTGTATGCTTGTCAGCCAATCTCTTGATGCAGTATAAGACAAAGGAAAACCAATACCGTTCAGCTTCTTCATGCTGAAACAGATATATGCAACATCAGAAATGCACAGAAAGACTTCATGACAAGTTCAATTTTATTAAAGGATTATTGTGTACCGTTCCATTCCCGATAGATGATGCATTGGTCTGTAGAAGGTGTTTGGTTTCTGTGAACAGCTTTATTGCTTGTCTGCAACTTTCATCATCCAATGATAGCCCATTCTGTTGTCAAATACCACACCAACATGTCTTCTCAAAAAGGGGAAAAAAGGCCACATATATGTGCAAGGAAATGGCTACAAAATCTCAATTAAAGTGGGCTCCACATGACTCCTGCATATGTTTGATGATCTCATGTGTATGCAGGCACGTGATGAGCACACGTGTAACAAGTAAGCGTGGCATATGTTATTTATAGCTAATTGTCACATTAATCACAAAGGAATTTCAAAAGCCATTGTGTGAGTAACATTTTCCTTTTTCCGTTTCAGTATTGCCCAGAGGGTTCAGCTAACAACTTCATGTATTGCACCACTCTCCCTGGGTTTACATAAACTCTACTGGGCATACAGCTGCTGTTTTCTCCCATTCCCCTTGATGCACTCTTCTTTTTCCTCGGTTATAACAAAATATAGGAAATAAAAAAAAAAACAAAGGATACGAGTATTCTTGATAACATGCGGAAAACTAAAGTTACAAGGCAAAAAAACCAAGAAGCTGATAACAAAATATTTTAAATCCGAAAAAGAAACAGTGGAGAATTCGGTGAACTATGAATGCAGATATGAGCTGTATTCAGGGTAAGATGACAGTAACCTTGCAGAATTCAGAGAATCGACAGTCAGCAGGGTCACCATTTTCACCATGGACCAGTGGACTGTTAGCTGAGGCAGCTAATTGCTTACCATCTTCCATCTTCTCCTCAGCAGGTGGACGCATGGAAAACCTAGTTAGTCCACTGTCAGACGCAGATCACACCTGTACAGCACAGAAAATTCTTAATTTGGATTCAAATCCCGAAATCAAAACCTTTTCAAGTCCCAGAAATGCGATTTTCTTCACTAAGAAAAGAATTCAATTTCAGTACCGGTATCCCTGCAAGTACAAACCCAAATCCTAGCAACATTGACCCGGAGACCCAAAATGAAAATTATTGTGAACAATGTTCGAATAGATAAAGGCCAGTAAATTCACCAACCAGTGAATACACTCGAGGCAAAGTTTTCATTTTTTCCCCTTCAAAAGTGAATTAAGCCGCAGGTTTGCAAATTATAAATTTGAACAAATTGTCTGAATCAACCCCATTTCAAAACATAATTTGTCGAGACAAGATTTTACAAGAACTAGAAAGAAGAAAGAAAACTTAAATAAACATTTTAAAAAAGGTAAGACTTGTGGCAGATTACCAACAGCAATTACACTCCGATCCCTTAACTCTCAGCTCCAAGCATATCCAGTACAGAAACCAAGAAAACAACAACATAATCTTGAATCGAATCGGCTAAATAAGGGTTTTTGAAGCAGCTCAGAGCCCTATCTTCGCTTCACTTTTCCCTCTCTCCTGTTTCTCTCTCTAAATTTGGCCCTCTCTGTGAAACCCTCCTTCTTGTCGCGCGGGAAAAATAACATAGATCATGATGGTATGAGTACCATGTCCGACAAACATACATGCATCAAAAGCCAATGGTAATCCGACACGTTATGGGGCAGGTTTTTTTTACCGCCAAAATTCCCGCCGTTACGAGATTCCCTGGAATGGGAGGTTGCCGGCGTTATGACGGAGATCCTAAAATTCATGGTTAAGGCTCTTATCTTGGTGACAGCAAAGTGGAGCCCACGTCACTCCTGGGTGACTGGATGGGCCCCACACCTCGCCTTTCCCATTGTCGCCTTCTTTGTGACTCATTCAAGTCATTGCCGGCAGTAAAATTACAGTATAGGGAGTCTCATCGCTGTAAATCTAATTTAATTATTTATTTTAAATTTTAAAAATTATCGATAGGTCTTTATAATTTTATCTTATTTTTAATCAAGTCTTGTAGTTTTACTAGCAGAAATATTTAATTTACCTATTAACAGAAGTAAAGATAATTTTATTTGATTTTTTTTGTTTGAAAATAATTTTATTTGATTCAGATAAAATTAAAAAAGTTATATCCAATCAAAGGAATTATAACCCAATTACATTAGTAATAAATCTTCTAAAGTAAGATTTATAATAAGAAGTCATATGAATTTTTTCTGGTTAATTGAAGAGAATATTTTGGATTAATCAATATTAGGTGTTTTTACTGAAATGCATTTATTGGAAGAGATAAAAACATTTTATACTTTAAATATTAAAAAATATTATACTCTTGACCAAATTAAAAAAAAATATGTTAGGTGTTTTTTTAACACAACTTTTTCGGAATAATATTGGATGTTATTACATCATCGTGAAAAAACTCCCTTCATCAAACTCACAAAATTTTCTAGAAAACACTTACTGCCCCTTAGTACTTTTTTAAAATTAAAATTTTTAAAATAATGAAAGTGTTTGGCTTGTTCACTTTAAATTTATAGAAAGGTTTAGTTTGTTTCAAAAAGTTAACTTGTTTCTATGAATTCTTGGTTTGCTTCAAATTGATGGAGATTGGATCAAACTCTTATTTTTCCTCAATCTTTGCCAAAAATATGGGAGATGGCCAAGATAAAAGTGGATTTTATGTTTACTTAGTTGAAGTCTGTTTAATGCAAGTTTAAAAAAAAACAGAGACAACGAATTATTGTTTAGAAAGTCTAAATTTGGGGAACCCAAGCAGCATATCAACATAAATTTATGGAATCAGATCATCTCCTATGAAAAATGGGGCAATTAGCTTTTATTTCTTTTCCCTTGCTTTATGGGGAAAACATGGGAGATGAATATCAAAAATGGATTTTTTAATTATATATTAAAACTATTTAAGGAAAAAACTTCAATTAATAGATTGCCTTATTTAGTGTTCGTTTGGATTAGCAGTAACAGCTACTTTTACAACATAATTTATGGTATACGATGTAAGTATGTGAGAAGAGTTTTATCTCAACTTATGTGAACGTGTTTTTCAAACACTAACCCAAACAAGTCTTTAAAAAGTGAAAACTCCTCTCACTAAACAAACCCAAACATGTTGAAAGAAGATGTGAGGACAGGGGCTTGGAGAGATGTCGACAGTACTGGGTTATCTAGAAAGGAGTGTATTCTTGAGGAAGTAGAGAAGAATTCATATAAAGTTGAGCTGTTAGAGGTGAATATTAGTGATTTGAAGGTTGAAAGACCTCACTTAATGATGAAATATATCATGCTTGTGAGTTAAGAAGAAGGTTGGTTGAGCACTAGACGAGTGTTCAAGGTTTAAAGGGAATTTATGAAGGGAGAATTGAGCAGGTTAAAAAGGGAAAGTAAGACTTATATGGTGGATGATCAAAGAAATGAAAAAGTGAAGGAGTTAGCTATTATTCCATTTGTTGAAAGCACAGTGTTAACTGAGGTTATTGAGAAGATGCATGCAATTGAGCTTAAGCGAAATTCTGTAGATGAGTTGGGAGTGGATGAGGCAAAAAGAAGAAGGGTAGAAGGGTATAAAATCAAACTGTTCCATGCCCATATCACAATAGGGAGGAATGAAGGAAAATGCATGTAAGGACGAAGAGAGGAGTGAAAGGAGGCAAGGAGGGTTTGAGGAAGGCTAATAGAGAAAGTTTAGGGTGACTGATCATAATGTCATGAGTTCAGAGTCATAGGTGTGTGATTTCTGGTGGAGGCTAGAAGATTAATGAATGATAAGTATTTGAGTGCTATAGGTAAGGGTAGCTGGCCTTTAACAACAACCAAGGAGGCATAAATCTAATTTCTTGGAATTGTCAAGGTCTTGAGGTAGCATTGACAGTGAAAAATTTGAGGGATGTGTATTCTAAGTATAAACCCTCAATCATTTACCTCATGGAAACAAAAATGAAAGAAGAAAATGCAGAAAAATTAAAAAGAAGATATAGTATAGTATATGGTGTGTATAGTAATCCAAGGGGATTGTCGGGAGGCTTGGCTTTATGGTGGAATGAAGATGTGGATTTAGAAATTTGTTTTAATAATAACAATTTGATTCATGCATATCTTAGGAGTGGCGTGATAGATACTCCACAATTTATTACTTGGATCTATGGGCCACTTGTGGAATCAAAAAGAAGAATGGTATGGGACCAATTAAGAGAATTTGCTAGGGAAATAAGTGGTTCTTGGTTGTGTTTAAGGGACTTTAATGATGTAATGTCACAAATGGAGAAAGAAGGGGGTAGACCAAGATCACTAAGGAAAATTTTAAATTTTCAATGTACTATTGCTGACTGCAATTTGATTGATCTAAATTTTCAAGGGTCAAAATTTACATGGAATAATAAATGAAGGGGTTCGGATAATGTCAAAGAGTGTATTGACAGAGCAATGGGGAACATTGAGCTTAGGGAGGCATTTCCCAAGGCTCAAGTGTTTCATTTGGAACCAATAGGTTCTGACCATCACCTGTTACTTATAGATTGTTGTTTTAAAGAGAAGAGAGTGCCAATAAGGTTTAAAAGTGAAGAAAATTGGCTATCTCATCTTGAGTTTAAAGAAGTTGTGAGAAGGGGCTGAAAAATGGAGGAAGGGGGCATGGAAAATAAGGTGAAGGAATTGGTACTGAGATTAAAGGCTTTCTGCAAAACCCTTATCAAGTGGAGTAGGAGGGAATTCCTAAATAATAGGAGAATAATTGAGGAATTGAGGGAACAAATTGCAAACTGTTGTGAGGGAAGGATGACTGAGGAAAAGGTGGGAAGGATAGATGAGTTTGTTAAAAAGATTGAAGAAGTATGGGACAATGAGGAAATCTATTGGTGGCAACGTGTTAGGGTGAAGTGGCTTAAATATGGAGACTGAAACACTAAGTTCTTTCATAACTTGGTGATCCAGAGGAGGCAGAGAAATAAAGTACTAAGGCTGAAGGGTAAAGGGAATAGATGGCTGGATAGTAACGAGGAGATTAATGATTCATTTAAACAGTTTTATACTAAATTGTTTTCTTCTTCTCATGGCAGGGATATAGAGGAGGCGCTTGCATATATAAATAAGGTGATTTTGGAGGAGGATAATGTCTCATGAACAAGACTGATTTCTATGGAGGAAATAAAAGGTGCAGTCTTTCAGATAAATGCAAACAAGGCACCGATTCCTAATGGTTTTCTAGCTATGTTCTATCATCCTTCTTAGGATGAAATAAGGGATGAGGTATGTCAGATGGTTATGGATTTTTTCCAAAACAATTCAGATTTAGATGATATTAATAAAACCAGCATAGTGCTAATCCCAAAAGTTGATAAGCTTGAAATGGTTAGTCACTTTAGGCCTATAAGGTTGTGTAATGTAGCTTATAAAATCATTGCTAAAAATATGGCTTTGGGATTGAGGGGATTGATGAATAGGATTGTTTCCCTAAACCAGAGGGACTTTATTGCTAGTAGGATAATTCAAGATAATATCCTTGTTACGCATGAAACTTTTTACTATTTGAGAAATAAAAAGAAAGGAAAGAAGTGGGAGGTTGCTCTGAAAATTGATATGAACAAGGCATATAATAGAGTGGAGTGGGATTTTTTAAAAAGAATAATGAAGGAAATGGGCTTCTGTGATTTATGGGTAAATTCGATTATGAAATGCATTACCTTTGTGGATTTTGAGCTATAAGTTTCAAGGAAAAGTGTTGCTAACTTCAAGCCACATAGAGGGGTGAGACAAGGTAATCCAATTTCACCTTACCTGTTTATATTGGTTATTGAAGTGTTATCATTAATGATTCAGTATCATGTTAATTGAAAGGAATTGAGAGATATAAAGTTGGCAAACAATTGCCCGATTATTTCTTACTATTTTTTTTTGCAAATGATGCCTTGTTCTTTGTAAGGGCTGATCCAAATAATTGGTTAGTATTAAAAAGGATTTTACAGGTGTATTGTAAAGCTTCTGGACAAGAGTTGAATTTTGACAAGTCTTGTCTATTCCTTTCTGCTAATACGCATAAAGAAGTAAGGGATGAGATTTCTGCAATTTTGGGAATTAAGCAAGTGGATTAGCCATGGAAGTACTTGGGAATACCAATTTTATGGGGAAGGTTAAAAGCTGTTGTACTGGCCTTTGTGAGGGATAAGGTAGGGTTGAAACTATAAGGCTGGAAGCAAAAACTTTTGACCTTTACAGGGAAAGAAGTGCTAATTAAAGCAGTTGCAAATTCAATTTCGGTGTATCCAATGACTTGCTTCTTTTTCCTATAAAGTCATGTATGGAGATTGATAGATTCGTTGCAAATTTTTGGTGGGGAGATAAGGTAGATAAAGGAAGTATTCACTGGAAGAAATGAGATTTGCTGACTAACTCGAAAGCTGGTGGAGGGATGGGGTTTAGAGACTTGTTGTGCTTTAATAAAGCTTTGTTGGCCAAAGTTGCTTGGAGATTGATCCAAAACCTACAAGATTCATGGTGCAAGGTCTTAAAGGGAATTTATTTTCTTCATGTGGACTTCATGAAGGCTAAAAAGGGAGGTAGACCTTCTTGGTGTTGGACCAATTTGTTGGAAGCCAAGGAGCTGTTGAGTAAGAAATTATGTTGGCAAGTGGAGAATGGCAGAATGATTAATGTATGGGATGATATGTGGGTTCCAAATCTCTATAGTAGGAAGCTGGCTGGTAGAAATGTTGATGAGCACAGGAAAAATATGAAGGTTGCAAACTTGATTAAGAATGGTAGTTGGGTGCTAGATAGGGTTAATAATTGTCTCCTAGAAGAAAAAGTACAAAAGATTAAAAGAGTTTATTTTTCTAGAGTAAATGGCATTGATAGGAGAATATGGTTGGAGAATAGGAATGGTGAATATTATGTGAAATTTGGGTATTATATAGCTAAGAAAAACAAAGCTATTCAACCTAAGAAAGATTCTAAGCGACTTTTTCTTAAATCCAAGCGATCTTTTCGTAGACGTTTGCCCCCGATCCAATCGAGGGATCAAATTGATTATAAAAACATGAGTTTAATTAGTCGATTTATTAGTGAACAGGGAAAAATATTATCTAGATGGGTGAATAGATTAACCTTAAAACAACAACGATTAATTACGATTGCTATGTCCTATCAAATGTCGAAGGAGATCTGGAAGTACTGTTGGAAATTGGTAGTCTCACCCAAAGTGCAACATTTTATTTGGAGAATTCTTAATAGGCCAGTTGCTACAAAGGAAGTTTTACATAAGAGGCATTGCTCAAGAGATACATTATGTCCTATTTATGGTTCAAAAAGTGAATCAATTGAGCATATACTATTTTTTTGTCCTTGGGCTAAGAAATGTTGGTTTGGCTATAATTTAGGCATCCAAATTGATAGAATGCAAATCTCAAGGGTTGATAGATGGTTAGTGAAGGAGTTGATGGAGGACAATAAGCTAGATAATTTTCATAAAGCTTTTGTAGCGTCTTTATGCTAGTGGATTTGGAAAGCAAGATGCAACTATGTCTTCAAGGGTGAAGAGGTGAATCCTCGATGGATTATTAGTAGGGCCTAAGGGCTGGTAGAGGAGTTCTGGAAAAATAAAGTAAGAATTGAGGGTGGGAGTAATAGAAAGGAAAGAATGTGTGCTGATAAGGGTTTAACATGGATCAAACCTCCAAGGGTGTAATTAAAATCAATTTGGATGGTTCATTCAATGCAAGCAGTGGAGTTGCTAGGATAGGAATTGTTTACAGGGATGAAAATGCGACATTCAAAGGTGGTTTAAGTAAAAGAGTAAGTGCATGTTCTGTTATTATGGCTGGGAGTCTTGCCTTAAGGGAAACTTTTGATCAACGATTGAGATTTGCATCTTATTAGGTTTGTTTTGAAATGGATTGTAAAATACTATATGATTGGAAGATTAGTGCTGATATGAAAAATTGTGAATGTCAATGTAGAGATTTGGTGCAAGAACTTCTTAAACTCAGAGATTCTTTGCTAGATTGTTCCTTCTCTTTGGTGAAACGCCAAAGAAATAGAGCTGTAGATTTTCTAGCAACTAGGGCTTGTAAGGCAATGTACCATGATGATTGGATAATGGTTGCAACACTCCCTATGTGTGCCATTCTTCATAAGCATGCTTTAGGTCTAAAGAGGTATAATTTCAAGAAAAAAGGAATAGGTTAATAGTTTCTGATAGTGAGATTATGCTGTTGTTTATTTGCTAGTAGTATAATTTTAGATTGTAGGTTTGTTTAGGTTTGGAAAAGGTGTTGTAGGTGTTATGTTAGTATTTTTGAGTGTTTATTGGCTTCGGCTATTGGTGTTTGTACTTATTTTTTTGTGATTAATAAAATTGACTCTTTTAGCTAAAAAAATTACCTAGTTTAAGAAAGTGGTTATAATTAGTTAAGAATAATAAGGGTGTTTGAAATAAATCTTATTTTTTTAAGTATGTCATTGTTTATGAGGGGTAAGTAAAAGATAGAAATAGAATAAATATATATATAACCAACCTTTTAATTAATAAAATTTATATAATTAATAATCAGCAAAAATTAAAAAAAATTATTAAATATTTAAATAATTTTTATCAAATTTTTATAAAAATGACTAAAACAATTCAAATTTTAGTTTATCATGAAAAGGGTCGGAGATAGCAGGATATAAAGCATGTCTTCATTACTGTTGTCTCACGAACATGTATGGGGAAAGGAGTTAACATGGCCAATCAATGCATTGGGAAGGAGGAATATTATGCTGTACACATGGAAGAATATTTCTAATAAAGACAACCTTTTTTAATTATTAAAAGAAATTTTTCTTCGGAGTAGCAATTTCTGACATTGGTCCAGTTGAAACCGTTCTCCGTAGGAACAACTTCACAACCCTAAACTCATTTTCCGCAAGAACGATTTTAGATATAGCATTGTAGTAAATACTTTCATCAGTATAGCATTTTTGGTATTATCTTTTAATGTTTAACATATTCCAATAAAAACCTAGCCTTTTATAGAATTTGGTTTGATCTTTTTTATAACATCTATTTTAAATTGTCATGTATATTAATTCTTACTTAAAAAAATGCTCTTGTTAATTGCTGAAAAAATGAATACATCTCAAGGTAAAAAAGACAAAGATATCTTAATTAGGTTTATAGAGATTATTCAATGGTAAGGGTACTTTTGAAAAAAAAAAAATACAGATTGTTGGCAAATTAAAAATCTTACAGGGGCAAAATGTAAATGGAAGACACAGTATTGCATAAACCATTTTAATAAAAGGTTTTTTTTTTAAATTTTTTGGTTTAGTTAAAGGTTTCCCATTTGATCGTAAAAAGTTTTTGTCTCTCCCAACATTTCTAGTTAGAGTTTGTAAATATCATAATTTGACTATAAAAATGGGCACTCTCATATTGTGATTCTAGTTGCAGTACCTTGGATATGTATGCTATTCCTTTTTTTTTATTTTTAGTAGCATCCTATAGGGTGTGGGCTGAGATCGAACCCGAATGAAAAGGCTTGAAAGTAAAGCTAGGAATCAGGGTCAGCCTTGCAGGGCCTGATGTAAGAAAAATTGTTATTTTTAAAAGCTCGGCCTGAGAGCATGCGAGCTAGGGCTGGCCCGCAGGGTTTAAAGCAATTTTCATAAGATTTAACTATACATTTACATGCTTCATGCAATAAAACAAATACAATTACTAATTCATAATCAAAGGTAAAAAAATAGTATTTATAAATAACTCACAGTCTCACACAAAGTATAAAAAGGCAAGAAGTTAAACACTCTAAGCAACATGGGTATGACGGCTATCATTTTCATCTTCTTCGCCACTATCATCAATTTTAAGGAAATTTGATTGTGCTTCACTTTGAGTAGTAGGCTCTGCTTAAGGGGTAAAAATATCAAAAATTTCTTTTTCACATCATGAATGCATCTATAATCTTTATTTTCAACAAATAATAAATCAAAACAATAAATAACTCTATAACAAATACAGAATACAAATAAATTAGTAAATTATCATTATATGTGAAATTTTGGAGTAAATAAGAAATATCTTTTATAAACTTTTTATTTTTAGGATTTTTAATACAAAACATTCTTATGAAACTTAATTCTAAAAAAAGATAATAACAACTAAATATTTGCAACATCATTAACAAATTATAAAAAATCAATAATATTATTATCATATAAATAATTTTTTTTTAAAAAAAGATACAAGCCTAAAAGGGCATGGCCCTACTGGGCTGACCCTTTTAGGCCCTTGACCCTACAAGGTTGGCCTTTTAAGGCCCGCTTTTACTTTTAAGACAAATCTTAAACTCGGCATTTGTAAATTCAGGACTTAAACAGGCTAACACGACAGACTCGGCCCATTTTTCAGGCTCTACTTGAAAGCCTCATGTCTTACCACCACACTAGAGAGCGCCAAGCACTCTAATCATATTTTTAAAACTAAAAAAATGGGCACTATCATATTATGATTCTAGTTGTAGTAACTTGCATACATACTCTAATCCTCTTTTTAAAACTAAAGAGAATTTGTCTTTAATACGAGTACCCTCATTAAATTTATAGTATAAATATACAATTTTATTCCAAATTCATTATTCTTTATTTTCTTTAACTTAAAAGTTGAAAAGGTGTTACATTTTAAGAGAGTTAAATGAAGTCAATTTTTTTTTTTAATTCCAGTGAAATATGTTGAATGCAGACTGGAAAAAATTTTGAACCCGGAAAGAGGGGACAAAGAAACAAGGGGAATAAACTTTTATTTGATAAAACTAACAAAAGGGCCTACAATTTTCCACTCCAATTACCTAACATACACAAAAGTACAAGGTGAGAAGTGGCGGCTTTCTACAACTCACCGCTCATTCTATACCCACCCACCTGTGTCATAAACTCACTGCTATGAACAAAACAGAGTATGAAGAATGAGAAGTAATAGGAATATACACATGGAACAATTCTGCGTTAAACATTTCAACTGTCCGGCTGCTCCGACTTCACCGTTGCTCCCGATGACGACGCACAACTTCCGTTCTGAAGATACAGACTGTTTGCAACCATGGAGTCACTGACCAAGCCAACATCAACATCATCAAAGTTGAGGGGTCCTCGAACCTTCCGATTGCTAAACATATAGAATGAAACAGATAGTAACATCAGCCTTGCTATGTTGAGAAAAACAAATTGAGAACGAGCATACATAAACATGCATGCATGGCGAATATAAATCCTACAAATAAGTGTATTTGACTTGTTCATTAGCAGATGACAATATCAGCAACATGTTTTAGTAGATTTGTTTAAAAATGAGTAGTAGTTAAATCAAGTTTATATGTGGCCATAAGTATGCATGAGATAAACTTTATTGAATTTTTTAACATAACATGCATGCATATTTTTCTATGAATCATGACTAACTTCATAAGTTTTTGCTTGAGCCAGTTTCCCTTGGAATATTTGTTAGAAGATATTTCAACCTTAAAAATTTTAAGATTAGAAAAAGCATACCCATTTAAACGGTTATTGATGGCGGTCAGGTCTTTGGAAGGGCTCTGGTATGCATGAGTGCTCTCCCCAACACAGGCATAATAGCTTTTTGAGCTATGTGATATTAGAGCATCCATCTGAGAAGATCAAAAGGACAAAATTCACATTCATTGAAAATAGGATATTTGTTTCAGTCCAAAGTGTGGATTCATACATTGTGAATGAGTGAAATAGCACGAGTGGATGGAGAAAAAAATTATACAGAAACAAAAAAGGGAAACAAGTACCTTGGCTGATCGCAATGGCGACACGTATACATTGTGTGATGCAGATACTTTCTTAGGGGACATGTCAGGAAGGCTAGGAAAAGGAGAAATTTTAGGAGACCCAGGACACTGAGCTAAATGGCCTGAAGAGAAGAGGTATATTAGTCAATGGTTTTCCTGAAACGCAGAGCAGATAAAGCCCAGTATAAAACTCAAAATAACTGATTATGCCAAAAGTGTACCATCATTGTTATTGCTGGCTTCAGGTATCCGGTTGGCTTTCGTAGTTGTTCCACCAGGACCAAGCTCAACCAGCAGAGCTTTTACAGAGGGGATGAATATTTCATTGTAAAATGTGATGATATCAACATGCTCCTGTCCGGTTCTCTGTTTCAAAATCATTTATAAGGTCAGAATTTTCACAAGGCAAGGTAGGAGAGAAATTTGATTACTTACCCCATTGCGGCGTGTTGATGACCAGTCAATAAATACACCACGAAAGACTTGTGGTTTGCATTGTGGTTGCTTCCTATAGTTGTAAATGATCTCCCTAAAAGTTAAGTTCAGTTGAGAAATCTGCAAATAGAATCGAATGAGAACAAAGTAATAAATAACTGAAGAAAAGTTAATAAAACCAACAGCTTTTTTTGCCCCCCTGAAGCTGAACCTTTGCAATTCCATAGAAACAACATAGAATGATTTGATCAATATGGCGGTTGAAGAAAAGTGATGTCCTTTGATTTAGTATTTGTTGAAAAAGGCAGTACACGTTCTCCCTTATCTGTTGAGACAATTGAAGCCTTTCAACCATGCCACCTATTCTGACTGCTGCCAACTTAACAATCTGGGAGACACAAGTTCACACAAGATGTCAGCTTAATAAAGAAATATAGGGACAAAATGAAGCTGAAAAATAAAAAATACAAATCTTGGCCAAACACAAGAACTTCACACAACTGCTTCACCATATTATTAAGCACAATACCTTTCCAAAAAATATATTGATCCCTGTTTCTGCGCAAGTCTCCCCTCCACCTCCTGGATTTGGTCTTGTTGGACTGCAAAGAAGATAAGGTTATTCAATGCAGAGCACCAAATAAATATGATTGCCACTCTGAGCCTAGAATTTCAAGATATACCTCGCAAAAGCTGATTGCAAAGGAGGGGGGAGCTTTGACTTAAGGTTACTGAAGGGAAGAAGTCGATCCTTCACTGGTGAGGTAAACGAATTCCGTTCTGCTAGTACACTTCGATATTCTGTGCAGATTCGTTTTGGTGACCTAATATCCCCATTTTGACCTGTAATGCATTGATAGAAATGTTAGCTAAGCTGTAAAAACCATGTGCTTTCAACATAAATTTTTCCTTTGGGAGTAAGGGGCAGTAAGAATTCTTTGGGCCATTATGAACAACAAAATTTACACATTGAGGTAGGATAGACAATGAGTTATACTGGAAGTAAGCAAACAATTTTAAAAAGCTCAAACAGAAAGAACTATTACTTGGTATAGTCTCAGGCTTCTGTAAGGAAGACCCAGGGGGCAGGCCCCCACAAGAGAAGTTAATATGCGTTGCTATTGCATCTAATGATGGCATTGGTTCAGCTAACAATCCGAGACGAGTTATTTCTGAAGAGAGGGAAGGCCTTGCAACTGTCAAAGAATTATACATGGAGGAACCCTTTTCCCATACCATACTCTCCAAAAGCCGTTCTTCCAATGAATTCAAATGTCGTCTCAATTCTCTTGGGAGAGAGTCTTCATGTCTTATGAAGCTTTCTATTACCTTGCTAAGGTCAAAAGCTGTAATTCCAGTCCTTTCCAGCACTGCAGGAAACAACATTGTTACAGTCTTGTGTGTTGCCAGCACCAATTCTGCAGAACATGCAAGCATGCATCTATGGAACCTCTCATTAGTTAACAACGAGGTTAAATTGATTGCATGCAGTACTTGGGCTTCTGCTCTGCACATTGCCTCCAAGACCCTATAATATAACTTCAGGGCTTCCAGTCTCCGTTGTTCAGCCCAAACATTGTCCATGAGGTTTGCACTTTGAAGGCTTCCAGTTAAGCACCGCTCTCCTAAAGGACTGCTAGGAAATATAGCCTGCAATATAATCTGTGCCCTGCGCACTACATCACTTGTGACGTCCCTATCACACGATGCCAGAAATTTCTCCAGCTCAGGGGAAGGCTTTGATGGAAGTGGGCATATGACAGTACGAAGCCACTTAGCAGTAGTCATAGCCGTGGTTACAGGAGTGGCTGCCATCTTTGAATTTGCGCTAATTGGAATGCCATTTGCATGATGAGATGCAGGAGAGCTCTGGGGAGAGAGTGGACTTGTAATTGTCCTTGCAGGAGACGCCATTTGATCAAATTTCCTCTATAGAGAAGGACAAAATATGTTTATCAGTATTCTCTTACACAAGATAGTAAGCCTGAGAAGAAACTTCAAATTTATTCAAACCTTGACACCGCTTGCTGACATTGAACCTCCAGACAAGCTTCCTGAAGCTAATAAGCTGTCCTCCTCATTGATAAACAGCCTCTCATCCAGCTCACCTTGGTTACGAATGGCATCTTCATAATCTTTTTCCAAGATATTTAAACACGATGGTAGAGATGATTCTTCCATAAGATCATTAAAGTAGAACAAACCATCTGCAAATGAAAAGATCATCAATAAAGGATGACAACGTTGATATGTATGAATAGTAACAGACAAAGCAGTTAAAAAGAACCTTTGTCAATATTCTCAAGTGTTGCAGTTTCGCATTCAGATGCCAGACAAGGCTTCTTCTTCGATATATCTGCAATTAAATTATTGGCTTTCTCCATAGTTTTTCTCACATCATCTTCTGAATTGTCATAGATGTTGCAAAGTGATGCAATGATGTCCACACCTTTGCTACTTTTCTTAACTAAAATTCATATTGAACTGAATTAGGACAGATCAAAGTGCTGAATTTTAAACTCATCTCCAAAATAACCCAAAAGGAATATGCATTTGTGTGTGCACAAGCACTGGCTTGCATTGATGCAAAGAAGCAAGATTACTTGAGAACAGCACAAATATTCAAAACAGAAGGGTATAGAAGAAAGAGTATTACCAAAGCGTGATGTGTCATGAATGTTAAAATTTCTGAAGCGTGCAGGAATGTGAATAATCAAGATAGCCTGCCATAGATACAACAAGCAAATAAGACACTGCTGCTTTCCTTTTCAAGTGATGATTACGTGGAAAACATTAAAAATTATCGTATATAAATGCTATCCAAATAATTGTATTTGTATTATATACATAAGTAAAAAAATGTAGATAAAGCTGTTTTTATGAATCTTCTTAAGTTTAAAAAAGCTTTACATGAAAGGATTTTCAGTATATTCAAGGAGATCCAAATTATAGAAAAAGAATAGTGCAGGAAATAACTGACCAATATAGAAACTAAGCCATTGGTGCAAGTCACCAAGTCTTTAAAACGGCTGAAGGCATGGACACGAAGAGCCAGAAAAACCAACCATCCAAATCGATGATATTGAGATGCATAGTCACCAGTCATGGGAACAGCTGAATTTTTTTCGATGGCATCATTTGCCAAGAAGAACTCCCCGAATGCACGTTTATAGTACCTAGCAACACAAAATTTAGAAGATGTGATGCCAAACTGCACACTGTTGAGGATACTCAGAGAGTGATGTTATAAAGGAAAAGTAAGCTGATATCAGTGCTGTAATCTTGACAGTACTGATATGAAGAATTTAGGAAGAAGAAGAGAAACTGAGTAGAAGAGAGACTAGAGAGAGACCAGAGAAAAGAGAAGAGAGAGACACGAGAGTTACTGAATATGCATTTATTCATACTAGGCAACAACCTTACAATGTGAGAGGGAGAGCTCTTGTATAGGGAGCTAAAGGGGTCCAGGCGTAAATCTGCTCTGATCCTTCCTAATTAGTTAAGGGGCTCAATTAATGTTGTGATTGGCTAATGCTGTTCTATTAATAGCTACCGCCACTCTCAACTATCATTGATCTCCCCTTAACTACTCGTCTAACACTTACAATAGAGGATTAACATTACAAATTCATATCATAAGCTCTGCAATTATACAGCAAACAAACATCTTAAATTCTATAAGATGACTAAATGAACCATTGCACATGTGCCTTCCTCGAATGCTGAACAGTAGTATAAATTATATGTACACAAAGAGCATTGATATTTTTCCACATTAAATGTTTAGTTTCCAATAAACTAGCTGTACATTTCTAACAGATTAGTATTTCAAATTTCCCCTGATCCATCACCAACTGATAATGGCTGAGCCACCCAAAGCACAATATCAGTCTGAAGAACAAACTTTAATCTCCATGAAGATACTCAACTAAATACACTCCCTTTTCTTCAAATATAATTACATTTGACACACAAGGGAAAGTCAACAAGCATTCTTTCTCTCCCTCCGTCTTTCTTCATACCACTCCTCATAAAAATCAATTCCTTAAAGACAGGGCGTGAAATTAAAAAAATAAAGGAAAAAACTTCTTCAGAAATTCTAGATTATATAACCAGGTTCAATGATTTGAGTAAATTAAAATTCCAAGGATAGTAGGAGTTAAAAAAAATAATAGGGAGTTGACTTCAATAGATAGGAAGAAGTAAAAATGAACAAGAGAAATTTTTATAACATCACAAGTTAATTGGCAGCACACGTTTAAGACAAGAGCTGGAAAAGAAGCAGATAATGAGTCACTCACTTGCTAAGTACGCTTAAGTGAAGAAAGTTTGCATGCAATTCCTTTGCCTTGTAGAGAAATATGAAAGGAAAAGTCCAAAGGAAAAATGTTATTAAATAATAAATAAAAAGGGACGCGTGAACAAAATTGAACAGAAAATATGCAAAATAGAAAGCATGAATATCAGCTTAGTCAATACCTCAAGCCTGCTTTCCCAATCTGTGCCATATATATTACTTAAAATTGGACCACCCTTAACAAGAAACTGAGGAAGTTCTTTGAAAAAGTCCACAATGCTGTAGAATACAAGATAGATGACAACACTGCATAAAGAACCAACTACAAACACATGAACTAGGGAGGACCAGTAATATACTTTAACTTTGCCTTTCTCAATATCTGGCACAGGGTAAGTCCATTACTATCAGTCACTTTCTTCTCACTGTCTGTAAGCTTGTGAGCCAATCTCTTGATGCAGTATAAGACAAAGGAAAACCAATACCGTTCTGCTTCTTCATGCTGAAACAGATATATGCAACATCAGAAATGCACAGAAAGACTTCATGAAAAGTTCAATTTTATTAAAGAAGGATTACTGTGTACCGTTCCATTCCCAATAGATGATGCATTGGTCTGTAGAATGTGTTTGGTTTCTGTGAACAGCTTCATTGCTTGTCTGCAACTTTCATCATCCAATGATAGCCCATTCTGTTGCCAAATACCACATCAACATGTCTTCTCAAAAAGGGAAAAAAACGACACATAAATGTGCAAGGAAATGGCTACAAAATCTCAATTAAAGTGGGCTCCACATGACTCTTGCATATGTTTGATGATCTCGTGTGTATGCAGGCATGTGATGAGCACACGTGTAACAAGTGAGCGTGGCATATGTTATTTATAGCTAATTGTAACATTAATCACAAAGGAATTTCAAAAGCCATTGTGTGGGTAACATTTTCCTTTTTCCGTTTCAGCATTGCCCAGAGGGTTCAGTTAACATCTTCATGTATTGTACCACTCTCCCCGGGTTTACATAAACTCTACTGGGCATACAGCTGCTGTTTCCTCCTCCCATTCCCCTTGATGCACTCTTCTTTTTCCTCGGTTATAACAAAATATAGGAAATAATCAAGAAAAAAAAACAAAGGATACGAGTATTCTTGATAACAAGCGGAAAACTAAAGGTACAAGCCAAAAAAACCAAGAAGCTGATAACAAAATATTTTAAATCCGAAAAACAAAACAGTGGAGAATTCGGTGAACTATGAAAGCAGATAAGAGCGGTCTTCAGGGTAAGATGACAGTAACCTTGCAGAATTCAGAGAATCGACAGTCGGCAGGGTCACCATTTTCACCATGGACCAGTGGGCTGTTAGCTGAGGCAGCTAATTGCTTACCATCTTCCATCTTCTCCTCAGCAGGTGGACACATGGAAAACCTAGTTAGTCCACCGTCAGACGCAGATCACACCTGTACGGCACAGAAAATTCTTATTTGGATTCAAATCCCGAAATGAAAACCCTTTCAAGTCCCAGAAATTCGATTTTCTTCACTAAGAAAAGAATTCAATTTCAGTACCGGCATACCTGCAAGTACAAACCCTAATCCTAGCAACATTGACCCGGAGACCCAAAATGCGAATTATTGTTAACAATGTTCGAATAAATAAAGGCCAGTAAATTCACCAACCAGTGAATACACTCGAGGCAAAGTTTTCATTTTCCCCCCTTCAAAAGTGAATTAAGCCGCGGGTTTGCAAATTGTCTGAATCAACCCCATTCCAAAATATAATTTGTCGAGACAAGATTTTACAAGAATTAGAAAGAAGAAAGAAAACTTAACTAAAAATTAAAAAAAAAAAGTAAGACTTGTAGCAGATTAGCAACAGCAATTACACTCCGATCCTTTAACTCTCAGCTCCAAGCAAATCCAGTACAGAAACCAAGAAAACAACGACGTAATCTTGAATCGAATCGGCTAAATAAGGGTTTTTAAAGCAGCTCAGAGTCCTACCTTCGCTTCACTTTTCCCTCTCCTGTTTCTCTCTCTAAATTTGGCCCCCTTTGTGAAACCCTCCTTCTTGTTGCGCGGGAAAAATAACATGGATCACGATGGTATGAGTACAATGTCTGACATACATACATGCATGTAATCCGACACGTTATGGGCAGGTTTTTTTTTTACCGCCAAAATTCCCGCCGTAACGAGATTCCCTGGAATGGAAGGTCGCCGTTACAGCGTTATGACGGAGATCCTAAAATTCATGGTTAAGGCTCTTATCTCGGAAACGGCAAAGTGGGGCCACGGGCGACTGGATGGGCCCCACATCTCGCCTTCCCCATTGGAGCCTTCTTCGTTGCTCATTCAAGTCATTGCTCGCGATAAAATCACATAATGAAAAACTGGATCGGAATGTGCGATTCAACTGATGATGGATTGGTAGTTTGGTCCGGTTTGTAAATTAGATTGGTGGTTTGACCGATCTATCCGGTTTTATTTTTTTTTTTAGAATTATATTTTTTTTATTCCTCTAACTACTATTTTACGTTATTTTTTAAGAAAAAATGAAAGTTTGAAGACCAAGATAAAGTGAAAAGTAAGTAAAGAAAGAATAAATCTAAAAAAAAGAAAATTTTGAGGGAATATAATAATTAATTAATTATAGGAAAGGAGATATTATTACATAAATATAGGCAAAATAACTAATACTAATAGATTTTAAGTTTTTTGTCTAAAGATCTTTATTTTTATCCCTAAAAATTTAAAAATATATTAATATATATATTACTATTAATAAATTGTAATATTTTAATATGACCGGTTCGACCATCAGTTCGACCCCAGTTGGACCATTGACCCTTGAACCTGTGCTGTGACTGGTTCATTATCCGGTCTAGTTTTTTATTCCTTGGATAAAATTACAGGCATGCTGATCGCTGTAAATCTAATTTAATTATTTATTTTAAATTTCATAAATTATCTGTGGGTATTTATAATTTTAGCATATTTTTAATCAAGTCTCATAGTTTTACTAGCAGAAATATTTAATTTACTTATTAACAGAAGTAAAGATAATTTTATTTGATTTTTTTGTTTGAAAATAATTTTATTTGATTCAGATAAAATTAAAAAAGTTATATCTAATCAAAGGAATTATAACCCAATTACATTAGTAATAAATCTTCTAAAGTAAAATTTATAATAAGAAGTCATATGAATTTTTTCCAGCCAATTGAAGAGAATATTTTTGGATCAATCAATATTAGGTGTTTTTACTTAACTATATTTATTGAGAGAGATAAAAACCCTTTATACTTTAAATATTAAAAAAGATTATATTCTTGACCAAATTAAAAAAATATGTTAGGTGTTTTTTAACACAATTTTTTCAGAATAATATTGGATGTTATTAAATCATAGTGAAAAAACTCCCTTCATCAAACCCACAAAATTTTCAAGAAAACACTTACTACCCCTTAGTACTTTTTTAAAATTAAATTTTTTAAAATAATGAAAGTGTTTGGCTTGTCCGCTTAAATTTATAGAAAGGTTTAGTTTGTTTCAAAAAGTTAACTTGTTTCTATGAATTCTTGGTTTGCTTCAAATTGATGGAGATTGGATCAAACTCTTCTTTTTCCTCAATCTTTGCCAAAAATATGGGAGATGACCAAGATAAAAGTGGATTTTATGTATACTTAGTTGAAGTCTGTTTAATGCAAGGAAAAAAAGAAAGAGACAATGAATTATTGTTTAGAAAGTCTAAATTTGGGGAACCTAAGCAGCATATCAACATAAATTTACGGAATCAGATCATCTCCTATGAAAAATGGGGCAATTAGCTTTTATTTCTTTTCCCTTGCTTTATGGGGAAAACATGGGAGATGAATATCAAAAATGGATTTTTTAATCATATATTAAAACTTTATTTAAGGAAAAAATTCAATTGATAGATTGCTTGTTTAGTGCCCATTTGGGTTAACAGTAGAAGCTGCTTTTATAATGTAATTTACGATATACAAGATAAGCATGCGAGAGAAGTTTTATCTCAACTTATATGAATGTATTTTTCAAACACTAACTCAAACAAGTCCTTAAAAAGTGAAGACTTTGTCACAAGTTTAAACAATGAAATACTCTATAATGGCAGTACTTAGGAGCGAGAGAAGGAGGGAGGGGGCCTGTTTCAGTATTCGTCGTGATGATGATAACAAAGAACTATATACTGTGGTGATATCTGCACAATTCAAATAAAATTTTAACAGTATAGATTTCAGATTTTAAACTAATGATTTTTAAAATCAAAAAAATTGTTTTTTGAAAAGCAAATAGTTAAAATATTATCTTTATTTTAGATTTTATATACATATTAAAATATTTTTAAAAAAAAAGTAGAGATAAAAAAATAATCTAAACCATCTAAAATATATCTAAATGATGCTTATTATTGCTTTGCAACTAGTTCCGGAAGGGTGGGAGGGAGGGAGAATAATGTTAATGGGGCATGGTTAACTTGAATGCATATTTTGGTTTTATGTTATAAATTATATCAAACACATAGATATTAGTAAAATCTAAGGGTGTGTTTGGTTTGAGGGGAGGGAGGGAAGGAGAAGTTACTTTGTTTGGTTTATCAAAAGGAGAGACATGAGAGAATCCTTAGTATAAAATAAAGGGAGAGAAGGAAATATAATTTAAAATTTCACCTCCCCTCCCCTCCAACCAAACACGCCCTAAAGGATAAGAGCCTATTTGGTACTCAGAAGAAGTAGGAAGGAAAGGGAAGATGTGCAACTTTCTTTATTTGGTACACTATTAGCATTCAATCTTCCTGAGAACTCAAATTCTCAAGCCCACCAATATTCTCTTAAGGGTGGGAAGATAAGATCCCACCAAAATTAGTGGGAACCCAAATTCCCTCAATGAACCGTGAAACTTTCGGATATATTTACTCTCATAAAATATTTATTTTACTCTTTTCCTACTTCCTCAAAATCATTTGAAACTGCTTGAAGCCAACACTGTTCGTCTTGACACGAGTTTAGTTTTTTAACAAAAATATGACCTCACCACATATTGTTTAACGGTTCTTACAGCGTTGGTGGAGAACAAGGAGGGAGCCAAAGCTGTCCCAAAAGCTTGTGGTTTGCCATTGTAAATTGATTTACAAAAGTTGACCGAGAGTAAATAGATTTTCAACTATAAAGTAAATCGATTCATGAGAAATTGTAAATCGATTTACTAAATTTGGCTGAGAGCAACCAAGTTTTTAAATGTGAACTAAATCGATTTATAAACCATTATAAATCGATTTACAAAAGTTGTAAATGGATTTACAACTTTGTAAATCGATTTACAAAAATGGTAAATCGATTTAACCCATTTTTTTATTATTTTATTGTAAAAATGTTATGGGTATTTCACATATTCTTTCCACTTCCGTCACTTTATTTTCTTTCTACCAAACATCTCATTTTCTTTCAGCATAACTTACCTTCCCATGTCTACTAAATAAAGATACCTTTTAAAGTTTTCTCTAATATTCCCTTCCTTTCCTATCCTTTATCATACATTCTTTGTACCAAACGGGCCCTAAGATCATCCACAATAGAGAGAGAGAGAGATAGAAAGAATAGTGGAACGTAATAAACGGCCGTGTTTTGTTTTATATTACTTTCTCCGGTACTGAATATATGTATCAAATAATTAATTTACACATACTGAGAAAATTAGTTAATTAAGTTAGTTATTTATATTAAGTGTATGTTGTTTTTCTAAAATATCTTTTATATAATCATATGTGTTGTAATTATTTTTTTAATGAAAATCCTTTACTATATGTAATTAATAGGGATATTTAAAAAAAGATTATAAATTTGTGGGACCAAATAAATTGAAATTTTATAATTAGGATAAAAATACACCATTATGATATAGAGCGTCGAAGAGATTTGGGGGGTATATTATTCTTATTTGATTATATATTGGGAAAATCACTTACAGGTCCCAAGATCTAAAAAAAACCATAAAAAAGTTACAATCCAAATTCCCAAATTTTTGTGATTAATTGAGGATATGAAATGACTATGTTACCCTTAGTAATTTAACAACTGATTTTATATATTTTCACAACTTGATGAGTTGTTTTGACAACTTCCTTTTGATACCTACGAGAGATTACAAGTTTCACAAGTTCCAACTTTCACAACTGTATATACTAACTTTAATAACTGATTTTGCCTATTTTCACAACTTGATGAGTTATTTTAACAACTTTTTCATACCTATATGAGATTACAAGTTTCACAAGTTCCAACTTTCACAACTACATATAACAATTTTAACAACTAGTTTTGTTTATTTTCACAACTTGATGAGTCATTTTGACAACTTCTTTTTCATATTTGCATGAGATTACAAGTTTTACAAGTCCAAACTTTTATAACTGCATATGATAATTTGAAATTTCACAACTACATGTGTCAATTTTGGCAAGAGCTTATGTCTATTTTCTCAAGTCTTAATGCATATATTTATAATTGCATGACTTATTTTAACAAACTGATTTTAACATATCAGAATTTCATATGTCCTACCTGTCACAATCTGCAATATATGCTTTGTATTAACAACTACAACTACACATATTAACAACATTTTTTTAATTTTATATAAGCATTTTGTAAGTAAACAAACCTTCATCATATTCAACCATTTTCAATTAAAACATATCACAATTTTATTCACACTACCGAATCATGGTGAGATACCAACTTCAATGGTTAATATCATATTTTTAGTAAAATCTTAGTATTACTTACCTAGCTCGTAGCACATAGTCCACTTATCTATCATATTTCCTCGTCTTTTATTTTCTCTTTCTTTCTGTTTCAGTTTCAAATCCTGTCATAGCTTTCACTGCTCTGAGTGTTCGTCGTCTTGAGCCTTTTGGCTACTTCTTGATTTATTCAAGCCCTTGAAGTAGCCCCCACTAAGCCCCCACTGTAAGCCCACCAAAAGCTGCCTCACCTGCTCCCCTCACCCCAATTGTTGCTACTCCACAAACTGCAACACTGTAGCTTTCTCCGTTCTCTTTCTCAATTTAGTCATTAGGGACAATTTAGTCATTTCATATTCCCAATTAATCAAAAAAAGGACTTTTTTGATCTGGGAATTTGAATTGAGATTTTTTTGTGTGGTTTTTTTAGGTCCTTAGGACCTGTTGGTGATTTTCCCTTATCTATTTATGAACATGTGGATCTACTAAATACTAATCCTCTTACTGCTTATCCTGTTACAGCTGATTAATCATAGTTCAACTAATCATGGGATCAAGGAAAAAAAAGGGAGGGGGGGGGAACTGCCCATGTGATGATCCACTTTCCACGTATTATCTACACTATTCTCTACTTACCTGGCATCACTTTATCAAGCTTCTATATTTAGGATTAGAAGTACTATAAACTATTAAAATGATGGTTTTTAATAGTATAGATTGTTAATAAAAATTTAAGGAGTATGATCCTTTGCAATAATATAATTATTATACACTAAAGACAAGGATGAAGAGAGTGGTTGGACCCCTGCTCTAAGTATCTCTTACGGGCTAATAAATTCAAGGTTTAGTCAAAGGATGCATGTGGCGATCTTATTTCTCTTCGATGTCATTCATGATGGCATAAGCGGCATGGCTGGTGTAAATCGTGAATGCTCTATTTCGTATTTGGACTCCAAATTTTAATTTAGATTGGTGTAATGGATCGGTTTATATCCAATTTTTTTTTATAGAATCTAGACAATGTTCTCTGACCAATAATTAGAGATTAATCCTCACAAAATATAGAGATAACTGAAGTGAATTTTTTTCCCAATAAAACCCTTTTCATGCACACGACATGCTTCAAACCCATGATATAATATTTAAGGGTTCCAGCTATTTACCAACTATGTCAGGTTTTTGTTAGTATTTATATCTAAGTTTTTTGTTTCAGTCTGGGTTTATTTATTGCTTCTAGTTGGATTATTTTCAGGCATACTATATGGTTTTTACTTATTACATGATCATGTAAAAGTCCATTGCTATATATGTATCTTTATATTATGTTTGAATAATGCTATTGTCTTTTTATGAAAAAAGAAATAGATTCCAAGTTGGGTCAACTTATCAGCAACGTGTTAATATACCCTTAAGAAATCAGATCATCTGCATCGGAACTGATAAGTAAAATATTTGCATATTCATTTTCCCTTATATGACGATTTTGTGGACTATATTTGAGCTGAATGTAATCAATTTGGGTGTAATTAATAAATAAATAATGATTTTCTTGCAGCCATGGATAGTACCGGATTAAAAAGAATTAAAGAAGGCATTTAAGGAAAAGTTACTATTCACGTGGTACTATTCACTATACACTGTTCATGCGGTACTGTTCACTGTGTACTATAGCAGTTTCACTGTAGTGGACGGTGTGGTCGGTTACTGTAGCAGTGCGGGTTACTGTAGCGGATGGTGTGGTCGGTTCACTGTAGCAGTGCGGTTCACTGTAGCAAAATCACTGTAGCAGTCCGAAAATGAAGCCTATAAATAGAGCTTCTTGGCACCCTAAAATGGGGAGGAAAGAAGGAGGAAGGAAGAGAGAGAGAGAATTTCTATTTTAGAGAGAGAGTTGTTATTTTTAGAATTTATTTCTTGCATTTTTTTTACTTCTTGCATGCCTCCTACATGGATGGTTTTACCTCCTATATGGAAGGCCTAGGTAGTCCTCCTTTATGGATGGTATAGGTTGCCACCTACATGGATGGTTTTACCTCCTATATGGTAGGCTAGATTTTCCATTTTCATGCATCTTGTAGTAGTATTTTTATGTTTTTGTAATTAATTTTTATGCAATATTTATGATGTTTGGAATATATTTTGGTTTTGTTTTTAATTTTATCATGAGCTAAATTTTCCTTTTCCTAGGGTGATGACGTAGCTTATTAATGACGGATTGAATCTTACCTTATTAAATCTAGTTTTAATTTTTCCTTCATGATTGAGTTTTAATTATTGCTCTTAATGCTTACAATTGATTGGCCACCTTTTGGATGATTTTAATATGCATGTTGAGACCGGAAGGAGATACATGTGTGTGAATCCTATAATTAAAACCATAATTTGCATATGAAATAGGAATATATTCATATGGGTTATGTAGTCTTAATTGAGTTCCATAAATCTTAATGCATGATTGATTGCTTAAATTCATATAGGAATATATTGGGTTAGCAATTAATTATAGAATTACTTGACCTTGGAAGAGGCTAGTAATTAAAATAGGGAAACTCGACTATCAATCATGTGGAATAAATTGGACTAGAATAGATAAGTGATTCAATCCGGAATTTATTAAGTGAAATCTAATCCCTAGGGCTTTTACTCATATTTGTCTTTATATCACTTGTATTCATATTTCATCATTTTTATCTTGTAATCTCAATCATAACTAATCAACCGACTAAATAGAATTAAAATTACCAATTTTGGTACTTAGTGATCAATACTCGTGGGAACGATACTCTACTCACTTCTATATTACTTGATTACGACAGTGTACACTTGCACTTCTAAATACACCATCCTACACTCGTAACAAGTTTTTGGCGCCGTTGCCGGGGATTGTCATTAATATCAATACCAAGTAATTTTAATACTAATTTTGTCTTCATATTACATTTTTTGTGTGTTTCTTTTCTTTCTTTTCAGGTTTTTGCTTAGTATATGACCAGATCGAAGAAGACTGAATTACAACCTTGTGATTCTGAGATCGAGAGAACTTGTCGAAGAAATCGGAGAGTTCGAAAGCAGTCTACTTCAATTAATTCAATGGCAAATCCGGAAGGAGAAGCAACAGATACCAAAACACTCCGTGATTATGCAACACCAACAGTCATGGAGACAACTTCTGGAATCAGAAAACCACCAGTAGCAGCCAACAATTTTGAAATCAAGCCTGCAATTATCCAGATGGTGCAAGCCAATCAGTTTGGTGGTTTATCAACAGAAGATCCCAACACACATATAGCCAGCTTCCTAGAAATATGCGACACATTCAAGCATAATTGTGTTACTGATGATGCCATTACACTTAGACTTTTCCCTTTCTCACTCAGGGATAAGGCTAAGAGCTGGTTACATTCTCTACCAGTGGGAAGCATAACTACATGGGATGCCTTGGCACAGAAATTTTTGGCGAAATACTTTCCATCAGGAAAAACTGCAAAACTGAGGAATGAAATTACCTCATTTTCCCAGCATGAACTAGAAAGCCTTTATGAAGCCTGGGAAAGATACAAGGAGTTGCTAAGGAGATGTCCTCATCATGGGTTACCAGATTGGTGGACACTGCAAACATTCTACAATGGGATGACGCATACCACCAGAATTCTTGTAGATGCTGCAGCTGGAGGATCTTTAATGGGAAAAAATCTAGATGATGCCTACAATTTACTTGAGGAGATGGCAGCAAATGCATATCAATGGCCTTCTGAACGTCATAATTCAAAGAAGGTGTGCACGAGCTGGATATCCTTACAACTTTATCTTCTCAAGTTGCATCTATATCCAAGCAAGTGAGCTCATTGACTAGTCAAGCAAATGCAATCAGTACTTCTTATGAAACCTGTGACCGATATGGAGGACCTCATATGAGTACACAAAGTCAAGATGAACAGTCATCCATACCTTCTCAGTCGGAGCAAGCTCATTATATCGGAAATCAAAGAAATGACCCATTCTCAAACACTTATAATCCAGGTTGGCGGAATCATCCAAACTTTGGCTGGAGGAATAATCAAAATGTGTTCAAACTGCAAGGGCACTACCAGCAACAAGCTCTTCAACCACCAAATCCACCACAACAAAAAGTGAATGTGGAAGATGCATTGGCTCAACTAACCATGAATACATCTCAATTCATGGCTAGGACTGATGCAACACTCAGAAGCCATGAAGCCTCGATAAAGAACTTGGAGATCCAAATGGGCCAAATTGTAAATATGCTGAATTCCAGACAACCAGGTACTCTTCCAAGTGACACTGAGAAAAACCCAATAGAGCATGTGAAGGCTATTTCATTAAGGAGTGGAAAAGAATTGAAAGATCCTATAATTTTACATAAGAATGACGGAGAAAAGAAAGAAAGTGAACAAGAAAAGAAGGAGGAAGCACAGAAACCTCAAGAAGATGATGTGGTACCAGGAAGAATCAGCTTTCCAGATAACCCTCCTCCATATGTACCACCAGTTCCATACCCTCAGAGACTTGTGAAGGCAAAGCTAGACAAGCAGTTTAAAAAGTTTCTGGAGGTTTTCAAAAAGTTACATATCAACATCCCTTTTGCAGACGCTCTTGCCCAAATGCCCAGTTATGCAAAATTCATGAAGGACATTCTCTCAAATAAGCGTAAGCTGGAGGAATTTGAGACAGTTGCACTTACTGAGGAGTGCAGTGCCATTCTGCAAAAGAAACTACCACCAAAGCTGAAAGATCCAGGAAGCTTTTGCATACCTTGCACCATAGGTCAATGTAACTTTGAAAGAGCACTTTGTGACCTGGGAGCAAGTGTAAATCTCATGCCCTTATCTGTCTACAGAAAACTTGGTCTTGGAGAGGTAAAGCCTACCACAGTTTCACTACTTCTTGCTGATCGATCAATTAAACATCCAAGGGGTGTCTTAGAAGAGGTTCTGGTGAAGGTGGACAAACTCATATTTCCAGCTGATTTCATCATACTCGACATGGAAGAAGACCAAGAAATTCCTATCATTCTTGGGAGGCCATTCCTAGCAACTGGGAGAACTGTAATAGATGTGCAACAGGGAAAGTTGACTTTACGAGCTCAAGATGACCGAGTATCTTTTAACATTTTTAAGGCTTGGTCATGTCCAAATGAAGGTGATACCTGTTACAGAGTAGATACATTGACTAGCTGCACAAAAGACGTGGTGAACAAAAGCTGCATGGATCAACCACTTACAATAGGAACGGTAGATGTATCAAAATTTACTAATCCTGAAGTGCACAAAGAATATTGGGGAATAAAAGCCTTAAATTCTAACTTAAAGGCAGCTGGTAAGAAGAGACTTCTCCAACTCAATGAGCTTGAAAAATCCAGACAACAAGTTCATAAGAATTCAAAGTTATACAAGGAGAAGACAAAAATGTGGCAGGATAAAAGAATTTTGAGGAGAGAGTTCACGCCGGGACAAAAAGTTCTGATATGCAACTCAAGGCTAAAGCTCTTTCCGAGAAAGTTGAGATTAAGGTGGTCAGGACCTTTTACTGTGGTTCAAACATGGCCATATGGAGCAGTAGAGATTCAAGATGGTGATCGAAAATTCAAAGTGAACGAGCAAAGGCTGAAAGAGTATAATGACGGTGCACTCAACACTTTGAAAACTGTCATCACTTTGGAGGAAACAACAGGTAAGTCCTAATTTTTTTTTAAAAAATAAAAATAATAAAAAAAAATAAAAAAAAAAAAATTTATTGCTTGGGTCTTTGTCTAGCTAAAGACGTTAAAGAAGGGTGGCTATTTGGGAGGCAACCCAAAACTTCTTTTCCTTAATCTTTCATTTTTCTTTCTTACTTACTGAAGCACATAAAACTGCATCTTTAAATTTTAGTCTCATCATGGAGGAAATTATTGTAAAGCTTAAGAACAGGTTCCCTACTCTTCCCAAAGATGTGCTTAGGAAGATCTATAGCTATCGACTTGAAAGAATGAAGACATTCAAGCGTTTGGGCCTTCCTGAGGATGTCCGCTGGATTATTGAAGCTAAGGTACATTTAATAGGTGAGATTCATGATTCATTTATTAAACCTATGCCAGGTATGGGAAGAAGCTCTTATTCCAAAAAGAGAAGAGCTAAAAGAATGAAGGTTTGTCCTAAATGTGCAAGGTGGAATTGTGATTAGTGCTGTAGGAGCAAAGGTATGGTTTCTATAAATCGAGAAGATAAAATCCAATTTATAAAGGATGGACTGAGTAAGGAGTCATTGGATGATATCATTCAGACTCTTGAGACACATCCTAGTGGCGATGTTCATAATGTTCTTCTTGATTTATTAGACATATTCAAGAAAGAAAAAGAGCGCTACCGTCTTGGGAATCTGACGTTAAAAGACCCTGTTTGCCAGTTTATAAGAAAACTGGATGGGAAGCAAATCCTCGATTCATAGAAAGCGTTTAAGCCGTTACTGGACGTAAAACCAGAGGAAGATGTGAGCCATAATCACAACTACTGTACATAATCTTGCTTTTGTCAATCTGTCTTATCTTTTTCAGTAACTTTTGACTTTCTTTACTCACTTTACTTAATTTCTTAGCACAGTGGCCCACTGGTCATTTGTGTCAGAAATTTTTTTCAAATTTTTTGAAAACTGTGTGATTTGCATGATTTTGTTGTCGCTGTTTTTGTAATATAAATATGTAATCTTCCATTTGTAAAAAAACACAAAATGTCTGAGAGAGAAAAAGAGAGGAGTGGTATCACTCTAAAATGCAGTTTTAAATCTATATGCATTTTTGGTGAAACTGACTTGGGAAAGGATAGAGAGTTTATACCTGCAGCCAACGAACTGGGACGTGCATTAGCTGCAAGAAAAATCAATTTTGTCTACGGGGGAGGTATTCAAGGCCTGAGGGGAAGTATGGCTATTGCTGCAACCATGAATGGTAAGTAAAGGTTTGAACGTAAGGGTGAAGGAGTTAGAAAATCACATCTTCTCCTTAGGGCAAGAGTTAGGGGTTTCAAGTCTGCCTGAATGAATGGGACGTATGTTTTACCGTGCTGATGCTTTTATCGCTCTACCCGGTGGTTTTGAAACATTGGATGGGATCTCTAGCATTGCTTATTGAGCTAAACTGAACTTTCATAAAAAACCATTAGGATTGTTAAATGTTAATGGTTTTTACGATAACCTGTTGTCTTTTCTTGATCATGCTGTGGAAACAGGATTCATACCCCAAGCGACTCGTCATTCCATCATTTCTGCACCAACTGCTGATCAACTACTAGATAAACTGCAAACCTATGAACCTCAACCAGATCTATTAGTAAAAGAAAAAGGTGGGCAATCTTCAGACAGCAGTCAGAAGCAGAATCCAGATACCACTCTCCGGTTGTAACTTTCTTTTATCTTATGGTTTTACTCTCAGCATTTTGGTTTAATTTATTGTGTGTTTAGGTTGTTCAAAAAAAAAACTTTCTTTAATCTTTAGAAGACATTGAGGACAATGTCTGATTTAGGTTGGGGGAGGATTATAAAAAAAAGCATAGTTTCTCCATTAGATAGTTAGTTAGTAAAACCATTAGATGCATGGGGTATGCATAGATGGTAGAGTAAAGAGTTATTCTTAACTCTTGAGACGCGTCTTATTAGTTGTAATTTTTTTTTGTTATTTCAAATTTAAAAAAAAAATTTATTTAAGTGCTTTTCAATGATTTTAAGAAGTATATAAGTTTAAAGCATGGATCAATTGAGTTTAGAGATTTTATAGCATGATTGAATAACTGATTGTTGAATTTGGTGATGAATTTTGAGACTGAATGAGCTGAATTTGAAAGTCCCTAACCGTGAGCTTTTGAGCCTATATGATCAATAGTGATTTTCTTTCCTGTGTGTGATATTCACCTATTAAGTTGTCACTCTAGAACTTGCTTTAAATCTAGTTGAAATTACATGTCACATGCACATTCAAAAATGATAAAGGCATTCATTTTGTTTAGCCAGAGCCAAATAGCCAACCTTGCAATTATACCATTGATAAGCCCCTTTGAGCCTAATTGATTATTTATTCTTAACCCATTAATATGTGTTTTAATGATTTATCAAGTGCTTTCACTGAATTCAAAAGATTAACAGAGCATTTGAAATTTTTGTGAAATGGGCTTTTGACAAGTGTGGGGGTCTATATATCATCAACTACAAAAGTGCAGAAGTTGTTAAAAAAAAAAAAGAAAAAGAAAAAAAAAATGTAAATTATGGGTTGTTGGGATGAGATAAGCCAGGTTTATTCATAAGATGACCCATTTTTCAATTGTTCTATTTACTTAGTAAAAATAGCCCTTCATATCACTTTTTACATTCCTTTCACCTTAACCCCATTACAACCTTTAATAAGTCCTTTTGATTTGAATTATGCATGTCAATTAGGTAGTGGAGATTGAGATTTTTGGCAAGCTTATGGTAGTGCAATTTTTTCAGGTGAATTTGAGCGAAACACTTACCCTAAAACACTTGAGAGATTGAGAGAATGAGCGACAATTATGAATTCGGTTCATTTATTTTCAAATGAAATTACCAGTTTATACTTTTATTGATTCAAGAATACTATGATCTTTTTATTCTTTAATTGTGTCCTTGTTTATGACTTGACACTTCTGATTTTGTTGGAAGCACTTATTAGTTACTCTTTCTTGTCCGAGGACGTCCAAGAGCTAAGTGTGGGGGAATTTGATAAGTAAAATATTTGCATATTCATTTTCCCTTATATGACGATTTTGTGGACTATATTTGAGCTGAATGTAATCAATTTGGGTGTAATTAATAAATAAATAATGATTTTCTTGCAGCCATGGATAGTACCGGATTAAAAAGAATTAAAGAAGGCATTTAAGGAAAAGTTACTATTCACGTGGTACTATTCACTATACACTGTTCATGCGGTACTGTTCACTGTGTACTATAGCAGTTTCACTGTAGTGGACGGTGTGGTCGGTTACTGTAGCAGTGCGGGTTACTGTAGCGGATGGTGTGGTCGGTTCACTGTAGCAGTGCGGTTCACTGTAGCAAAATCACTGTAGCAGTCCGAAAATGAAGCCTATAAATAGAGCTTCTTGGCACCCTAAAATGGGGAGGAAAGAAGGAGGAAGGAAGAGAGAGAGAGAATTTCTATTTTAGAGAGAGAGTTGTTATTTTTAGAATTTATTTCTTGCATTTTTTTTACTTCTTGCATGCCTCCTACATGGATGGTTTTACCTCCTATATGGAAGGCCTAGGTAGTCCTCCTTTATGGATGGTATAGGTTGCCACCTACATGGATGGTTTTACCTCCTATATGGTAGGCTAGATTTTCCATTTTCATGCATCTTGTAGTAGTATTTTTATGTTTTTGTAATTAATTTTTATGCAATATTTATGATGTTTGGAATATATTTTGGTTTTGTTTTTAATTTTATCATGAGCTAAATTTTCCTTTTCCTAGGGTGATGACGTAGCTTATTAATGACGGATTGAATCTTACCTTATTAAATCTAGTTTTAATTTTTCCTTCATGATTGAGTTTTAATTATTGCTCTTAATGCTTACAATTGATTGGCCACCTTTTGGATGATTTTAATATGCATGTTGAGACCGGAAGGAGATACATGTGTGTGAATCCTATAATTAAAACCATAATTTGCATATGAAATAGGAATATATTCATATGGGTTATGTAGTCTTAATTGAGTTCCATAAATCTTAATGCATGATTGATTGCTTAAATTCATATAGGAATATATTGGGTTAGCAATTAATTATAGAATTACTTGACCTTGGAAGAGGCTAGTAATTAAAATAGGGAAACTCGACTATCAATCATGTGGAATAAATTGGACTAGAATAGATAAGTGATTCAATCCGGAATTTATTAAGTGAAATCTAATCCCTAGGGCTTTTACTCATATTTGTCTTTATATCACTTGTATTCATATTTCATCATTTTTATCTTGTAATCTCAATCATAACTAATCAACCGACTAAATAGAATTAAAATTACCAATTTTGGTACTTAGTGATCAATACTCGTGGGAACGATACTCTACTCACTTCTATATTACTTGATTACGACAGTGTACACTTGCACTTCTAAATACACCATCCTACACTCGTAACAAGTTTTTGGCGCCGTTGCCGGGGATTGTCATTAATATCAATACCAAGTAATTTTAATACTAATTTGGTCTTCATATTACATTTTTTTTGTGTTTCTTTTCTTTCTTTTCAGGTTTTTGCTTAGTATATGACCAGATCGAAAGGTTGAGCAAATTTCTCATCGAATTTGGTTTTACTCGAGGAAAAGTCGATACAACTTTATTTATAAAACGAAAACTAAGTGATATTTTGGTAGTTCAGATTTATGTTGATGATATTATATTCGGAGCTACTAATGATTCTTTGTGTAAAGAATTTTCTGAGATAATGCAGGGAGAATTTGAAATGTCATTGATGGGAGAATTGACCTTCTTTCTGGGTTTACAAATTAAACAAAGGAAGAATGGAATATTCATATCACAGACCAAATATCTTCAAGAATTGCTCAAGAAGTTTGGATTGGATGAAGCTAATGGTATAGATACACCTATGAGCTCAACCGTACTGATGGATGCTGATGAAAAAGGAGTTGACTTCAACATAACTCAATATCGAGGAATGATTGGATCATTACTCTATCTCAACACCAGCAGACCTAATATTCAGTTCAGTATTGGTCTATGTGCAAGATTTCAGTCATGCCCTAAAGTGTCACATGCTGAATTAGTGAAATGAATTTTCAGATATCTCACAGGCACAAAAGAGTTGGGTATATGGTATCCCAAAAGAGGTAATGAATATTTAATTGCCTATTCTGACTCTGATCATGGTGGCTATAAAACAGATAGGAAGAGCACAAGTGGGCAATGTCAATTCCTTGGAGGCGCAGTTGTTTCTTGGTTCAGTAAGAAACAAACTACAGTATCATTATCTTCAACGGAAGCAGAATACATAGCAACCTCAAGCTGTTGTGCACAAGTACTGTGGCTAAAACAGCAACTTCAAGATCTTGACATATATCTTAAAGAAATTCTTATTTACTGTGACAACACCAGTACAATAAGTTTGGCGAAAAATCATGTACAGCATTCAAGGACCAAGCATATTGATGTGAGACATCACTTCATTAGATATCATATTCATAAAAGAGATGTCAAGGTGTTATTCATACCCACACACTTGCAATTAGCTGATATTTTCACCAAACCTCTTGCCCGAGAACAATTCATGCATATACGAAGGGAATGAGAATGGTAAATCCCAATGAATTGTAAGTTATTTAATCTTTATAAATGTTGATTTCATATTGTTTTGATGATCCCATTACTAACTTAAGCATCGGAGTATCTACAAAGTTGTTTTGCAGGATGCTCTGTAATACCTTCAAATAACAGGGACAAATAGAGAGGAAAACACTCGTGTGGATATAAGAACAACTCGAGTGAGTGAAAAGTGAAATACTGCAATCACAGGTAAATTAAGTAATTAAATTGATAATTTTGTCACAGGTAAGTCACATAAATATTTTAATTAAAAATTTTGCAGTTACAGCGTGATTTCAGTTTCTGTGAAGTGTTTTTGGACTTCACTCGAGTGATTTGTATATTTCACTCGAGTGAAACCCAATATCACTTGAGTGAATATAAGAATCACTCGAGTAAATGTTAAAAACTCTCTTATATTAGTTTTTCTCTCTCGCGACTGTTCACTTCTCTCAAACCGTCGCATCCACTCGCTGAAAACCTCTCAGATTCTCTGAAAACGCTTGAACCCAGTAACCGAAACCCTCTTTACTACTCTTAACCGAAAAATCCCCTCTAAAATCAAGTCCATTTCAGTCAATCTCGCCTCTCATTTCCGACATTCTTCACGGCGCAAAATCCCGTCTTCCCAGCGACAAACTCTACCCAGCGTCGGTACCCATGGCAAGAACCAAAAGGCCCGGACAATCTCCTCCACCTTCGCCACCGTCTAAGAGGGCGAAAGCCCCCTCTGAACCAGAACCCAATCCACCCAGACAAAGACCCAAAGCAATTCGGATTGAGGAACCAACGGGAATGGCTACCCGTTCACATACCAGCATGAAAGGGAAAGGGAAAGAAAAATAGCGAGAAGCAGACATCCAAGAGTCTACCTTGCAAAGGAAAATCACACAGGCAGTGAATATCTTGGCAGCCTCAGTTCCTCAGAAGTCACGGTATGCAAGTCAAGCCACTGGTAGTCGACAATATGAGTCCCTGGCTGAAGAAACTACTGAACTTCTTGAACCTCCTCCTGGGTATAACACTGGTAATCTCAGTATTTTGAACTCCATTGTGTTTGCCTCACACTTTGCCAAAAGAACCTTCTGTCCTGTTGTGTGGGTTGATTTGGAAGAACTTAAACAGAAATTCCATATTGATTTGACCCCATATTTGAAACAATATGAACCTTGGCTAAGACTGAGAATGTCCTACAATCCTTTGGTTGTCAAATACTTTTACTGTAACATGAAAATTGTTGATGTAAAGGATAACCAAGGAAACATCATTGCTGAGAGAATTGAAACAAGTATAAGAGATCAGAAAGTTCTACTGTCTGGGGATCTTATCAACACCTATCTAGGCATAGAGGATGTTCCTATGAGGCCTCCACGTGTCTTTAATATTCATGAATTGGTTGATATCTTTAGACCAGGACAGCCTGGTGTGCCTTTACCCAATTCCCCAGCCTCTCTTACCAATGACCAGAGAGCCTTGTTCTACATTTACTCCCGTAGCATGGTTAACAAAGCAAAGAATTTCACTCATATCATCGGGAAGGATCTTCAGATGATGGCTTCTCTTATGACAAGGGAAAGAAGAAATGTGGGGGAACTCATTTTTCAAGAGATGAAGAGGTTCAGATTTCACTCCTCCAGGTCTACTACTATTCCCTATCCTTAGCTTGTGTCTTACATTCTTTCCATGCACAACATTTGGCATTTGACACCTGAAGGAGACATTGTGAGGATTCCTAAGTTTGGGAAAATTCACCTCACTCGGATGTGAATTACCATTCCAGCTGGAGCATCTTCACAGCCTCAGAGACACCATTCACCACCTCCTGAGGCAAGTCAGAGAGATCCTCAGAGGATGGATCCTTCACCCTCCAAGATGGATGAGGCACAGTCCTCTAGAGCAGTCTCCCATGGTCCCTCTTTTACTCAGGCTGCTATTCAGACGTATATCCAGGAGGCCATCTAGTCTGCAGTCACTCAGTTAAAGAAGTCTAACGCTCAACTGATTGATCAAGTCAATAATCAAGTGACAGTCTTAGTGGCAGCAGTGAATCATAACTTCAACCTCCTCTTTGAGCGCCAGACTGAGCAGACACAGAGAATTCAGAGGATTGAGGATGCTCTCAGGACTCACCTTCATATCCCCTTCCCTGACTTACTACCTACCTCCTCATAACCTTCTCCATCAGACTCTTCAGTTCCAGATATTTCACTTTCTGATCCTCCCATTATTCCTTCAGACACTCCTCCTGCACCTCCCACAACCTTTATCTCTGACCCTATTCCTGCTGGTGATATTCCACACACTGACCCCATTCTCCAGACTCCATCATCTTCCTCACATCACACTCCTTCCAGTTCTCATATTGAGGAAATTGTAGCTGAGGAAGCCACCACAGAGGTCATAGGACCTACTCACTCCACTTCCACCACTCCTCTTGAGCCATCTTCTACCACTTTTTCCTTCCAGTCTCCTGCACAGCTTTCCATTATTCCATATGTTCCACCTACCTCCTTCTTTGCCTCTGCATCCACTCAGGCATCTACACCGTCTACCTCTCCTTTAGATGATGCCAAAAAGGGGGAGAAGAGCTGATATGATGTATTTTCTTTTGACGCATATGTGTTCTATTTTGTAGTTCCAAAGTTATGTATTTTATTTTGTAGTTCCAAGAACTTGTCATTGTGTAGCCTGTGTAATCTGAATATGTTCTTCAGAACTGACTCTAACCTAATGGGAATATGCGTTTATGATATGATCTCATGAATTTTTTAATGCATCTGTGTTTATGATTGCAGTAGCCAACATGATCTCATGGAAATCTTAATGTATTGCAGCCGCCAAAATGAGTTCAAGAAAAAGTCACTTCATATGTGCATTTTCTACTTACAATGGTTTTTGAACTTTGAACTAACATCTTTTACTTTCCAAAAGGTCAAAAACTCGTAATCTTTTAAACAAACTCATCTTAGCCATTGCTAATCAAAATTATTGCAGAATTTTTGAAAAAGATCAAGTAAAGTGTATTAGAAAATCAAAATTTTGAACTTGATCATATGATATGTTTTGTCATCATCAAAAAGGGGGAGAATGTTAGATTTCATGTTTTGATGATAACAAATCATGTTTTGGAAGCTCATGGATTAATTATCAGCAAAGCAAGCAATTCTGGTGATCTGTGCAAGATCACTCGAGTGATTTTGTTAATCACTCGAGTGATATTCAAGATCACTCGAGTGATCGCTGAAATCACTCGAGTGATTGGCAAAAATGACAGATCACTCGAGTGATATGGGAAATCACTCGAGTGATCCGCATATTCACTTCCAGTGATCGAGAAATCACTGTAAGAAAATTTCACTGTTCTGAAAATCACTTCCAGTGATTCTTAATCACTCGAGTGATGCGCCAAATCACTTCCAGTGATTGTGAATCACTCGAGTGATGCGGCAAATCACTTCCAGTGATTGAGATTTCACTTCAAGAAAAATTCACTGTTTTGCAAATCACTTCCAGTGAAGCTAAGATCACTCGAGTGATCCGCCAAAGTTCTCAAATCACTTCCAGTGATCCTCAATCACTCGAGTGATGTTGCATTTTCGCTGAATCACTTCCAGTGAATTGGAAATCACTGCAAGAATATTTCACTGTTCACCAAATCACTTCCAGTGATCTTGAATCACTCGAGTGAAGTTTGAAAAGTTGCAAATCACTTCCAGTGGATTCAAAATCACTGCAAGAATATTTCACTATTCACCAAATCACTTCCAGTGATCTTGAATCACTCGAGTGATATTTGAAAAGTTGCAAATCACTTCCAGTGAATTGGAAATCACTCCAAGAAGAAATCACTATTTAAAAAATCACTTCCAGTGATTCCAAATTCACTCGAGTGAAATATGGAATTTTCAATATCACTTCCAGTGAACCAGCAATCACTGTCAGAAGTTTTCAAAGTTTTCAAAATCACTCCCAATGACATTATATTCACTTCCAGTGATGTTGCACTTGCTCATATAATGATCTATTGTTCCAGTATACATTTTTCTACATATACTTTGATCCATTTGCCTTTACCTTCATAAACGACAACTGATTTTGCTAGTGAAATTCTATTATTACTGATTTCTCCAAATAGCTATCAAAATCATATGGTATATCATTTTAATACTTAGTTGTGAAAATAGGATCACTCTCTATGGTCTTATTACTGTCACTTTTATAAAACACTTCCAGTGATCCATATTAATCTGTTGAGATACAAATATTGCTTAACGGTTATATTCATAAGTGTGTTACAGCTGTACTCCACCATCACGCACTTGACATGTAACTGAACACTCCACTCAAACGAAAACTATTCATGGTAGCAGCAGAAATTCAAAAGTAACGGAAGACAAATGCTGTTACATTTGTCAGAAGCATCTTTGAATCAACGGACAAATTTACAACGGTCTTCAAGAGGTTCTATTATATATGTCCAGCCATTTGAAAAATACAAAAACGAAGAAAAACGCCTGAATACTCTACAAGCAATATCCTCACAAAAGCTTCAGTTCATCATTTGTGCTTCAGCTCTTATCTACATACTCTGTGAGAGAGATTTGTCAGTCATACTTAATTATTTTCAATAGTGTTAACTTAAGGTTGAGGAACCTTAAGTAGGGATTTGAGATTACCTTGTGTAAGGGGGAGCGAGTGTCTAGAGGAACTTGCTGGTTGTACTGTGGTGCCAAGAACCCACTGAATCTTGGAAGATATAGTGAAAAGCTCAGAAGGATTTCTGAGGACTGGACGTAGGTCAAGTGGTTGAGACCGAACCAGTATAAATCTCTGTGTGAATCTCGGTGATATCTCTTCCTTTCTTTAACTGTGCTTTAAGTTTTATAAATTGAATTTAAGCTCTCGATTATTTTGTAATCACCCAATTCACCCCCCTCTTGGGTGAAAAGCTTGCTCTAACAGCTTATTAATGACGGATTGAATCTTACCTTATTAAATCTAGTTTTAATTTTTCCTTCATGATTGAGTTTTAATTATTGCTCTTAATGCTTACAATTGATTGGCCACCTTTTGGATGATTTTAATGTGCATGTTGAGACCGGAAGGAGATACATGTGTGTGGATCCTATAATTAAAACCATAAGTTGCATATGAAATAGGAATATATTCATATGGGTTATGTAGTCTTAATTGAGTTCCATAAATCTTAATGCATGATTGATTGCTTAAATTCATATAGGAATATATTTGGTTAGCAATTAATTATAGAATTACTTGACCTTGGAAGAGGCTAGTAATTAAAATAGAGAAACTCGACTATCAATCATGTGGAATAAATTGGACTAGAATAGATAAGTGATTCAATCCGGAATTTATTAAGTGAAATCTAATCCCTAGGGCTTTTACTCATATTTGTCTTTATATCACTTGTATTCATATTTCATCATTTTTATCTTGTAATCTCAATCATAACTAATCAACCGACTAAATAGAATTAAAATTACCAATTTTGGTACTTAGTGATCAATCCTCGTGGGAATGATACTCTACTCACTTCTATATTACTTGATTACGACAGTGTACACTTGCACTTCTAAATACACCATCCTACACTCATAACAGGAACCACGCACAAAGAAATGGATAGGGAGAGTAGTAGAGTATTTCGTCAACGTAATATTTAGTTTTAAACCGAAAACCTCTCAAACGAGTCTATTAATATATAATATATATTTATCTAATTTGATTAGGTTAAGAAAATTAGTTAATATGATATTTATTTTTTAAAATACCCTAGTCATCTTCCTTAATTCCCTCACTCCTTATTCTTCTTAATTATTGTTGAGGAAGCAACAATAGGGGTAAATTAAGAAAATGTTGATAAATATAAAAATTATGTTTTATATTTAGGATTAAAATCAATTCCCCAAATATTTTTTATATTAAGGACCGGAGGAGTAAGAAATTACATTAAGCTGTTAGATATGTCTTAAAATGATACTCCATTCGGTCCTTAATATAATACATATTTACCTAATTTGATTAGATTAAAGAATGTAGTTAAGTTAATCAATATGATATGTATTTTTTAAAACATCCTAGTCATATTCTTTAATTTCCTCATTCATTCTCATCTTTTGATTATTGTTAAAAGATCATTAATAGGGATAAATTAAGGAAAAATTGAAAAATATGAAAAATATGTCTTATATTTAGGACTCAAAATCAACTCTTCAAATATGTCGTATATTAAGGATTGGAGAAGTAAAAATTTTCAAGTTTATCCTTATTAAAATTATCTTTCTCTCTCTCTCTTCTCACCTCCTTCTTTACTTTATAAATGATTTTCACATATCTCTCCTCTTTTTCTCTTTTCAATGGAAGTTACACTACTTGAAAAAAAAGGTTTTTAAAACAGGTTGAAAATGGCTTTTTGGATCGAGTTTAGGTCTAGTCTTATATCGACGTATTTAAAAAGTCTGTCATTATTAAGATCGGACTAAGTTACCTTTTCAAATCGGTTAATTAGATGACCGGTGTTAAAAATTTTCAATGTATAATAAAAAAAATATTTACCTTTTAGGCCAGGTAATTTCATACCCAGTCTAAAAGGTGGACATTGTTAAAAAAAGTATGATTTATTTTGTTTTATAGAAGCCCTATTGAATATTATTATTCTATCTAAAAGCTATATTATGTAATATAAATTCTATAGACAGAGATAGCCTTAAAAAATGCAATTGAAATAAAAAATAAATATAATTAATAACCATGAATCTAAAGCCCTATATTATTAGATAATTAGTAAATATTAATTATGGCATTTGTTTTTTCAAGGTTTACTTTTTTTGGCTTGCATTTTCCTCACATCTAAAGGAGTTAGATGATTTTTGAGTGTTGGATTTAGTTAATGCAATTTTAGGCTCAACATCTTAATGATGTTGACATATGATTTATATTGTGAGCATCCCTACATTTGAATGCTAAGTTACTATACTTATGCATTTTGATCATTTTGGACCTTAAATATGAAATAGCTCTACCTACCCCAGTCTTAGGTGATAAAGGAAAATATTCTTATTTAATGAACCTGAGTATAATAGAGTTACCATACAAGTATGAGAATTGGATTTTATATGTATGAATATAATCTCATGGGGAGGTCTTGGTTGAAAAGGAAACTAAATTGAAGGCCAATAATAAGAAAGTAATAATCAACTAAGTGGAAATACTAGTGAGGGTGAAGATTAATAACTCTAAATTGGAGAATAAAAAGCATAGGGCTGGTGTTCTAGACTTGGAAGGACAAATTTGTTGACCTAAATAACCTGGAAATGATTGTAACAATTAATCACTCATTTAAAAGTTAATTTTCCAAATCATTACTAGGTCATCCGGTTCAACATCTAAGACTAGATTATTGGCCTTACCTTTTTCATCGTCTAATTTAGACGTCTTAATCATCAACCTGTCACTAGTGTCAAACCCCTTAAGATTTTGATATTCGCAGAGTGATAAGCATAAAGTTCCACAAGGCATACAGAAACAGGGGAAATATTACTGATATTAAGTACAAGTTTGCATTACAGGAGAATCCCCGTAGGGTTTGAAAATATATGCAAATATACTGAGAATTCCATAAATTAGCAAAAGTACATGAAAAATAACTAAAGCAGTAACAGAGAGCTCCGGGACCCTAATTACTGGGAGCCACCGTCTTGTCTTTTGAGCCACCCGCTTCAGCTGTACAGTTTTGTTTTGGAAAAGAATGAGATTCGAGGGAATCTCAGTAGCAACATGCTTACAAACATATAGAATGCGAAAATAGATATGCATTGTCATGTCATGTAAGATAATTAAACTATATGTCTACACTTGTCTAAGGCCAAACTATATGTTTGCACCTTGGTCTACTTGGCGCCCCTGTTGGGTCCTGACCACAACATGTTAAATTGGTGTGTCCAGGACACTAGCTCATATCACAGTGAATGACATAATCAATATTTAATAATCACATAATATACGTAAAAAGAACTTACTACCTGAATCTTTTTCAAAATTCCGCATTTGTCCTACTCTCGGATTACGGCTCAACCTATGTCCAATTCCTATCAAAATTAAAGTTACAAGTAACTGGTTATTACTCATAGCATTAATACTTTTAAATTTTATGCTGCTAGTTATTTAATGTGGTTACAACAATTTTTCCACAATACAATTCTGTATAGTGCAGTTTCACTGTTTTCCAGAAACTGACAGATTGGTCATCCAACTTTGGAAATTCATAATTAATTCTACAAAAATCCAATTTAATTTCTTCCAAAGTAAAAATGAAGATATTTCAATTTAATTTTGAGGAAAAATAGTTAAGTTTTCTCACTATAATCATATAATTCCCAGTAATTCGTTAAACACAATTGTTCCAGATTGCATTCCAGAAAACAGGGCATAATTTCAAAAATTCATATCTCCCAATATACTTGTTCAAAAATTACAAAATACCTATCAAATTAAATATCTATATCTCTACTTTAATTCTAAAGAGTTTCAGAATTTTTGGACAAGGTTTGGTCTATGACATACTATGTAAAATGTCACTATTTTAGACAGGGCAGAACCAACATATGTACACACAAACTTCATAAATTTCCAAATTGGTATACAAACATCCAAAAATCATGAACACTTGCATACCTACACAATTTTACCTTATAAAGTCAATAGAATCATCAAAATTACCAAATTCCTACTCCTTACTCATGTCACACATAGAACAGAAAGTTAGTGTTCTTAGGAGGTTTGTGTTGTTTTCCTATTTTCACTTACTTAATCACTTCCCTCCTCTCTATTTCTAATCACATGATTAGATACTTAACCACTAAATGGACATGTTTAGAGGGAATTTGGGCAGCATTTCCCTATGATTATACTTCAGCCCATAATTAAAAAACAAGGGAAAACATAGCAAATACCACCGACAACAACACCAACAACATGTACAAGACAAGATGATTAAGTTTTGGTGATCACCTCTTGATTTCTTGGATTTCTCTCTCTAAAATTTCACTATTAACCTTGTCTTTCCTCTTGATTTTTCTTGCAAAAGATGGATTTAATGGAGTAGAAGAGGTTAGGAGAGATTATAGAGAGGTTAGGAGGAAAAAACTACTAAGTTTTGCAAGTTCTTACCTTGGATTTGTGAAACCCTAGCCTTCTTACTTGTTCTTGCTTCTTTGAATATGCTTGAGCTCTCTCTCTCTCTCTTTGTTCTATTTTTCCACCTAAAATGAATGGATGAAGAAGAAGGGTTAATGACTTAATAAGTAAGCCAACTTGCTTTACATGTGGTTATTTCCTATTGGTCAACACTTTTGCTTCTTATGTATAATATTACCTTTGCATATATATTTCTCTTGCCCCTTCTTAATTGACCGTCCATGCATAAGAGGAGAGAGAAAATTAAATTGGCTTCTTGCATTTGCCTTAGTCAAAGTCTTATAATCTTGGTTTTTGCTTTGACTTCCTCTTCCTGCTTTAATATACCCTTACATGTGTATTTGTCTTGCTATTTCTCTTTTTCCACTGAAAGTCTAAGAGGGAAAGGAAATTAAATGGCTTCTTCAATTCATTCTTCAAGCTTTTATATATATGCTTTTGAATTTTTGACCTCTTATGATTGGCCAAAACTTTTTTTCTTACTTTTGACTTTGTTTTTCTAATTTAGATTTTTCCTTAGTAATAATATTCTAAAATAGGCTTATTAATTACCAAGTATCAATTTTCCTCTTTTTAGTTCCCATTTGGCTGAAATTATTGGGAATATTAGGGAGAAATTAATTGTTTCTTATTTTATGGTAAAATTACCGTTTTGCCCTTACGTTTTATGATTCATTAAAATAAATCATTTCTTACTCCTTTCCTTTGGTTTGTCCGATTTTTGACATGTATATTAGGCCATTAATCATGTCATTTTATGTTTCAATTTTGGTTACAATAGTAGGCTTTTATGTGGACATTCATTTCTCCTTTGTGTCCTTACTTGGCTGATTTGTGTGTAACCGACAATTGAAATTTTTCTGTAAATTTATGCACACCATAATTCATCATTTTATTCCATTAAATGTATTAATTATATAGGAGGAATATTGCTGATTAAAAATGGGGTGTTACAACTAGTAACTCCACCTAGTCAGCTAGCTCCTTATTATTGCCCTTTATTTTAATTTCCATCTCAACTAATGCCTCATGTTCAACCATACAAAATAGAATTCTCAAGTTTGTATATTAACCATGTTAGTACTTAGCTTCATTAAATAAGATACTCCACCTTTATCATCTAAAACTGAGATAGGCCAAAGTTATATTCTATCGAAATTTCAAAAGAACCAAAATGCCTAAGATTAGCAAAACACTTAACTTAAAGCTCTTTACATGTCTTTCAGCGTTCTTCATACTCCTCTCTACAATTAAAAATAAAAAATAGTAATATGCATATTAAATACAAATCTACTGTAAATTGATAAACATGTCTGCAAAAAGCATAAGTGAAAGCTACAAAAAACCACTCAACTTGGTGCTCTTCATATTACTGGAATTAATGTCAGTTGTTATTACTGGTCTCTTTGGCACTTAGATAGTGTTTGACCTATGTGTGGTGGTGTTGATTGGCTAAAATTATCACTACTTCAAATTCAATGTATTATGTACAAATCATATGGTCACAAGCTATATTGAACTTAAAGCAAGCATGAATTTACTAGCATACTCATATCAACACATATATCACACATTGGACACTTCTCAACTCATGAATATATGGTCTATTTGATGCTCATCCAGCCTTTGTAATATGTATGTATGTCTTATACTCTTATGTAGATTTCAATCATAAGCTGAACTTTGTGATATATGTGGTGTTGTTGGTAGGCTTGAATTAATCATGACTAAGTAATTAGGGCATATGCACCAATAAACACCACTCTATATATCACAAAGTCACCTGCCATGCAAAGCTATGAAAATTTTTATGAAAAGAAAGGAAATGAGTAAGTATCAATGTTTCTATAACTACAACAACCTTAAAAAATATACATCCACCTCAAAAAATGTAAACTTTTATGTAAAATTACAAATAATTTTCACAACTAAATAGAGAGAATATCGATCAAGCAGAACACTTTCATTTATGTGGATGTAAGAAAAAATGATCAACTTTCAATCAGGGTTTAGACAAAGAAGGAAAAGGAGTATTAAGGGTTTATAAAAGACAACAATTAAAACTTCTATGCAAGAAAAGACAACGAAAGAGACCACTAATAGAATGCGACAACAAAACATCTATCGAGGGTTTGTGAAAAGTAACGATTTTTTACTAAAAAATGGCAATGACAGAGAGGGAGAGCCTAACAAAAAGTAATATCAAACCATCTTGACGGTGGAGAGAGACATCACGATAGTCAGAGGTAACAGAGAGAGGAAGGGCGCACACGAAGACTTAGAGAGGCTAGAGATAAAGACTAAGCACGAAAGTAAGTACATATACTTAAGGTAACCCTTTCTAGACCGGTTCTCATTAATGACCTGTGTCTATAACCTTTTCTATACAGGTTCTCATTAAAGACTGGCGGCAATATGTTAAAAACATTTTTAATTCATAACAACATTGCCTTTCAAATCATCTAGCCTAAATTGTAATTTTTAGAACAGATAAAATTTTAGAAATAAGAAGTTTCGCCTGAAGGTTGAAACATTTTCATCAAACAAATTAATAACATGAGATATATGAGTATAATCATAAAAATGAAATATCAAAAGACAAAATTTTTCATTAATCATCACCCAAAAGCGGAAGTATACATGCATGAATTCAAAATTGCATTAAAATATTATATATGATGATGATTGGCCACAAAATAACAACTACATCAAAATAATATAATAATAACGGGGCTTCTTGAGACCCAAGTCTTCAAAAGATCATCATCATTCTAAGAGACTCGCCGCGCCTTGTCTAAATGGTTGGCGATATCGTTCAACACTACCACCACCTCCTCCAGTCATTCGAAGAAGCGATCTTGCTTTGTCATGACCTCTAGCATGGTGCCTCAGAGGTGAAAGATGGCCTCAGGATTTCCTTCAATGTCGGAGGTGGAGGGGCTGCGAAGAGAAACCATTGGTAATTGCCATTGGAAGGGGAACACTGTTTCTTTGATCTTGCCATATGCTTTAGTAGAAGTGTTTCCACTCAAACAAGAAAGAGAGAAGTAAAAAGGAACTTTTGAATTTGAACTTAGGAACTAAAGGCACCTTGGTATTTATAAACGGGACTGATGGCCAGATAGTTCAGATAATACTGACGAGACACGATGATAAGCGTTAGAAGTTGAAACGTTATGTATTTACATTGGTCGTATTTTAAATGTGGTCTAAATAATAATTATGAAAATAGATGCTCATCTTATCTAGTGTAAATAAAAAGTGAACGTTAGAAAAATAAACAACATTTACACCAGTCAAAAGTTAAACGATAGTTCAAATTAACATATTTATACCTTGTGTCATTACGACCGATCTGAATATAATTAAATTATATATTTAATATGAACATAATTAAGTTGAATATATATACTATAAATTATATAATTAAAAAATAGTAGAAGAAAGATAACAGAGATATAATCAAGATCAAAATCAACATCGAACAAGATGAATATTAGAAATCTTTTTTTAAATTAATAATAAGCATCAATACATAGATTAAAAACATTTTACATAATAAAAACCCTCTTAATCTTCCTCCTCATCATTAAAGGTAGAAAAGGAAGAAGGAGAAGATGAAAAGGCAGGGTTGTCTAAAAGATTGTACTCGATGTCATTAGCGTCGAGTATAAGGTTGAGCTTGCTGTTGGTAGTGTAGAGTAGTGCAACGAGACTTTTGAGGCATCTATCTATATGATCCACCCTCATACATATTTACTGAAGAAGTTGTTTGGCTAAAGGTGACGAAGGAAGTGGCTGTAAAGGAGGAGGAGGAAAAGGAGGACAAACAGAATTAGCCCTCCCACGTATTATATTGACATTCTAGCTAGAGACAAGAGGAAGAGGAGATGAATATGAAGAAATGAAAGCAATGAGGAGTTTAAATAGACAAGAAAGATAAAGATTATTACATTTATTGAAGTGGCTTCAGAATTTGAAGAGACGTGTAGTTGGAAAGTTTACCTTGGAAGCTAAAGAGTCTGAAACATTTAAGGCCAATTATAAAGAAATGACAGTATCTAAAAGGATATTTACACTAGATGTATAAACGTCTGGTCTAGCAAGAGTTTAAAATTTTAATTTTTTTAATATTTAATACTTATCGACACTGCATTACATCACAACCGGTCTAGAAAATATTATTTAGACTGTGTTAAAGTGCGACTAGTGTTAAGTTGTATCAATATTTACAAAAATGTCATCAATCATACTTTTTAAACCGTCTCCACTTATAGAGGTCTAGATGTAGTAGTCTTATAGGTCTTTTTTTTAGTAGTGTTAAATAGAAGTAAAATTGACAAAACATCATTAATTACCTTACACGTGACTTATATTTTAAACTAAACATTTTTTCTACAAGTGACTTATATTTAGATAGTGAGTGGCAATAAGCTTCTGAAGAGAATGTCAGTAGAAATTTAAGAAATTAAATCATGTCCTATGCAATGTATGACTATGCAATAAAGAGGGATAGAGAGAGTGATCTCTAGTAAAAACCAAGAGCAATACTATAAAGCAGAGTTGAGGCTTCTTATATTTTAGGTTTTTCTTTCTATTGAAAATTGTGCCACTAAAAGTGTCTCTGATGGGGGAACCTTTCCGAATAGTGTTGCCTGATTAGGTTTTGGGGATAAGGTACCAAAGACCTGCTCCAAAAAATAAAAAAAAATAGACTAAGGAGGATGAGATTATGTTAGACAAAATGGAAGATACTGAAGGCTATCATGAGAGAAGCTTCAAAGAGGAAGAAAAATATTCACAATAGGGAGGAAAAAGCCAGATATCTTGCAAAGATTCTTCACTAGGATTTAAAGGGATAGGTTTCAATGGGATAGTGTATGGAAATTTAGACATGGAAGAAGACCCATTATTGTCGGATTTACTACACAAAGAATGGAAACTCCCAGAGCCACCGGAAGAGATGAAGCATTTGTTACAAGTGTATCCAACGGTGCCAATTACTAAGAAGAAATTAATGAGGAGTGTAGACTATGGAACAATGCACTAATTATAACCGTTATGAGTGCGAGAATTAATCTATATAAGCTAAAAGATCATCTCGATAGAAGTTGGGGGTTCAATGATTTTGAGCTTATAGATCTCTCAAATAATTACTTCGTGGTTCATTTCACAAATGAAGAAAATTGGGGAGTTAGATATAAGCAAGTATTATTTAAAGGCCCTTGTGTAGTGGCTCAACATAGTATTTTGGTTCAGTATTTGTCACCATATTTTGACCCGTTTCATAATCTGTTGGGGAGGATCGTAACATAGATTAGAATCCCAAACATACATCTTCATTGTTACTCAAAGAGGTACATGAGGAGACTGTTAGAAATTGTGCCCTAGGGGCTTATCATTGTACTTTGAATATTGTTATTCAATGAATACTCCATTTAGTTATCAGATTATTCGCATGTTTACTGTGATAATTGTATCCTTGGACAAGTCATAATGATTGTTTTAAAGTCCCTAGTTGGTTATCTATGTGGAAGCAAAGATGAAATAAGACCAGTATAACTTTGATAAGGTATGGGGATACAAATCAAAGTCTTAGGCACTTGTAGAAGTACAAGGTGCTGGACTGTCCTGTTATGAGAAAACTGTATGGATTAAGACATAAGTGTATCTCATATATCACGTTACTATATCCTTTGACTTGAGATCATCATAGATTCCTACATGAGAGTCGCTAAACTTTAAAAGTCGCCTTTAACCAGGTGATGATAAAGGCTACAATTGGGCTTGGTGGTTTTCATGCAGAGGAATGTGAATAGTCAAGATGGAATTTGTCCCTCACATTAGTAGAGAGATATTACTGGGCCCCTCGATAAGTGAGTCTGAGAAATGTGTGGCCATATTACGATGGAAAAGATTTTTCATTTCTATAGTCAGACTACTCAAGGATCGAGAAAGTAATGGTTAGGAATAAGAGGATGACATTCTCGATACCTCATCCTTGACCGAAATATCGTGTGACAAAAAGGATGTGACATGGTTGTATGACAGGTTTCATCGTGTTAACGATCCTCATATGAATTGGGTAGTCCTAATGTCTTGTTAGAGGCTGCTTGCGACTTGTGGACTAGTACAGTTATTGGCCCACTGCCACTTCGTATAGGCCTACATGGTCGCACACAAAAATAACCCAATACAAGCTGTAATGTCTAGATTCATTGAATCTAAGATGCGTCTAAGATTTAATGAATGCAATATTTAATCTAGGGTGGACAATATATACATGTTGTGTGAATATTTATTTGATAAATATTTATATGTGTGTATATATATTTATATTGGAAAATAAAATTAATAAAATTATATATATACATATATGTATTTTCTTGAAATACATACATACATTTATATATAATATATATTATTTGATGATATATATTATATATGATAATATTATATTATATATATATATATTATATGATAAAACTATATTATATGATAATATTATTATATTGTGTATATATATAGATATTATATGATAATATTGTATATTTAATTGATAAAGATAAATTAAATCTAATTCAATTGGCTATTTATTATAATTAAATAAATAGGTTAAATTAAAACTGTTGGACATATTTAATTAAACCATATTTATTTAATTAGCTTATCAAAAAAATTAAGTGTTAATTGATATGATAACGATTTTTGAAATTAAGATTAATTTTAAAAATCCGATATCCATCATAAAATAGATAACCCTAACTAGTTATAAAGATAACAACTAGGATTTTCTATAGATAATGAAAAAATAGAGAGCCGCAAGAAAACCCTAGAGGGGTATTGGAAGCGCTAGTACGCTGCCGGTGTTGGGTCATGTTCATGTGGATACCAGTAGAGGGAGCTGATCTAAGTAGTTGGCTCCTCAAGATCGAAAAAGGAAAAACTCAAAAAGGTACGACTCTTTTTAACTCATTTAAATGTCGTTGATAGATCTGTAATTGGGATTGATAAACTTTTGCTATTTTTAATTTTTAATTCTTCCGTTGTGTGCCTACCAATCCCAACCGTGGCATCAGAGCTAGGTCATTTGTGCATTTAAATTTATTTTTAGTGAATATTATGTGCTCATATATGTGATATATAAGTTGAACATGATTTTAGAAGAGTTGGATTGAAAACCCAAAGATTGAAGTTAAAGTAGTAGTGCTGTCAGATTTCGTTTTCTAGAGGCAGTGTGATTGTGACGATTTTTTTGTTAATCAAATCTTGTCCAATAATCATGAAACTTTTCATAATTAAAATAAACATCTTAAGCTTTAATTTGATATATAATATGTGCAATTTAGATTAGTACATTAAGAGATATAAATTTTTAAAGTTAGGATTCAAATCTGGAACATTTTCTGTGGCAGTATGGATTTATTGGAATTTCAGGAACAGTGGATGTATAATTTTCTAAAAATTATATTTTTTTTGTCAAAAATAGACTTAATGATGGTCACATAGAGCTTTGAACTATTTCAATTATATTTTTCTAGATTTAATTATAAATTTTCAAATTAAGGTGAAAAATCTAACTGTTTAGCATGACTGCCGTAGCTAACTATTCATAGCTTGATATAACCTAATCAAGACATTTATTGCTTTTCATATTGTATGAACTGTTTCTTATTGTGGCTTATTTCTCAAAATTATTTGGGTATGGTGAACAATATGGCTTTAGTTTTACAACAGTTGTAATATTTAAATACGGCCTACATGCCGTGCCTTTCTCTGAATAGTCTCGATATACATTCTCTTCTCATCTCACTCCTCTTATATGTTTAAATGAGGTTTTTCTCAATGTATTTCTTTTCTTATTTAGAGATTTCTTCTTATTGGTTTAGGAGGATTTTAGGTTAGGTGAGTCATATTTTGTCACGTTTAAATTATGCTTTTGATTATATCATTGCATGTATACTTTTACGTTTATATGTATTTATTTGTATGAGATACAACCACAATTGCATTCATATAAATAAAACTAATTAATTAAGCCCTTTGAATAAAATCTTAAGTTATAATTCCATCAATTAATGAATACTTGTAAAAACCTAGATCGCTCAATTGTAGGTTCCACCAAAGTAGATGCACTTGAGTTATCTTGGTGAGACAAGAGTGAGTAATAGTGCTACTCACAAAGATTCATTATTGTTTTGACTTAATTAAGATTAGTAAAATGGTTTTGGATCTCAAGGCATTAGATGTGATTAAACACGTTGGATCATATGATAATCAAATTCCATAAAGATCTAAGGCCCAGTTTGGTACGTGGCACTGAATTTTGATGGGTTGGGACTGAGACTGGGATTGGGATTAGGACTGGGACTGGGATTGATGCTTTAAAAATATGTTTGGTACGAAGTAATAGTTGGAGGGAATAATTTCATTAATCTTATTTAATAAATAGTCACTAATTATGTCATTGCGAGAAAAAAAACAGAGAAAGTGATTATGCAATGTTTTGAAACCTGGACCGGTCGTTGAACCGGTCAGGGTACTCGGTTAAGGGTCAGTGGGTTAGATCGGAGTCAAACCGGAGCTAAATCGGGGCTAAATAGGTGAAAAATTGAATATTTTAGACTTATTAATATGAAATTCTAAAAGAAAATTAAAAAAATTAATTTTTTTAAAAAATGGTGGATTGGACCAGTTTCCGGACCGGACTGGACCGGTTTTACGGCGATTGGCCGGTTCCTGGTCCGAACTGGTCAGTCTGGTCCGCGTTTCAAAACCCTATAATTATGTGAGAGTAATGGATTCTTGGTTAAAATCAGGGGTTATTTTTGTCCAAAAAATATTTTAATTAAGGATATTTTTGTCTCTACAGTTTTGCAGTCCAGGGATTGAAAACACAATACAGGGGGAAGGTGACTTTGCAGCAATCCCACTTTCGTGGTACTCCTAATCCCTAGTTATCTGTAGTCCCTCATACCAAACGATATATTTTGACTCAATCCATGATCCAATCCCTATCCCTATCCCACAATGCCTCATACCAAACAGGGCCTAAGAGTTACATGTGATGTAATTGATAAATACGTTACCTACCTAAATAACTTGAATTTAAGTGTCCTACCAAAACGAACTTAAATTTAACTGAAATATGGATCTTAGCCCACTAATTATTACATTAAGGGTTGTTAATTGAGTGGGAGATTACTAAATAACTTTGCATATTTTAATTTGGAATCATGTTGACTAGTAATACTGCTACACTATTATTATGATCATTCTTTGAGAAGGATAAATTAATTGGGATAAACTTTCTTGATTGGTTCAGAAACTTGATAATTGTTCTCAAGCAGGAAAAAATGCATATGTTCTAGATCAACCCATTCTTGAAGAGCCTGCAGCTAATACTCCAAGAGCTCAGAAAGATGCTTACACGAAGCATAAGGACGACTTTGTGGATGTAGGTTGCCTGATGCTTGCCACTATGGTTCCAGAGCTCCAAAGAGATCTGGAACATGTGGAGGCTCATGAGATGATTATGCATCTCAAGGAAATAATCCAGCAACAAGCAAGGCAAGAGAGGTATGAGACCACAAAGGTTTTACATTCCTCCATGATGGCTAAAGGTGCATCAGTTAGTACTCATATGTTAAAGATAAAAGGCTATATTGATCACCTTGAGAGGCTTGGATTTCCCATGAACCAGGAATTAGCTACTGATTTAATCTTAAACTCACTCTCAGAAAGTTATGGCCAGTTTGTTATGAACTACAACATGAACAAATATAGAGAAATCAATTTCTGAACTCATAAGATGCTTAAAACTGTTGAGCAAAACATTAAGAAAAGACTCAGCACTATTTTGATGGTTCAGAAAGGAAAGAGTATGAAAAGGAAAATTAAAGGCAAGGGGAAGGGGAAGGGTAATAGCTCAGGTGGTAAGACCAAAGAGTCAAATAAGCTCGAAACTAAGCCTACAACCAAGAAGACAAAGCCTCCAAAGGAAGGAGTATGCTTCTTCTACAATGAATATGTTCATTGGAAGAGGAATTGCAAACTCTACCTCGAAGATCTGAAAAAAAACTAAAAGGGATCAAGTCAATCAATTTGAATTCGACCTACTTATGTCATTGTCGTCTAGGCCATATAAATAAGAAACATATTTCTAAACTCCATCAAGATGGTTTTCTTACTCATTTGATTTTGAATCATATGATACATGTGAATCTTACTTATTAAGAAAGATAACAAAGGCCTCTTTTACTGGGCATAGTGAGAGGGCCACTAATTTATTGGACTTCATATATATAGATGTATGTAGAGTAATGAATACAGCTGTTAGAGGAGGTTATATGTACTTTATTACATTTATGGATAACTTTAGTAGATATGGATATATCTATCTAATGAAACATAAATTTGAATCTTTTGAAATGTTTAAAATATTCCAAAATGAAGTACAAAACCAACTTGGTAAAACAATTAAAGTACTTCGATCTGATCGAGATGGTGAATATTTGAGCTAAGAGTTCATTGACCATCTTAGAAGTTATAGGATAATCTCACAACTAACTCCTCCAGAAACACTACAATGGAATGACGTTTCTGAGCAGAGGAATCGAATACTATTAGATATGGTTTGATCTATGATGAGTCAAACAGATCTCCCACCGTCCTTTTAGGGCCATGCCCTAGAAATAGCTGCATTCACACTAAATCGTGTTCCATCTAAGACAATTGAAAAGATACCATATAAGATATGGACTGGGAATAAACCTAGTTTATCTTTTCTCAAAAATTTAGGGATGTAAGGTTTATGTTAAACAACAAGCTTCTGATAAATTATTGCACAAATCCTCAAAGTGCCTTTGTGTGGGGTATCCTAAGGAAACTAAGGGATACTATGTCTATTATCCCACCGATAACAAAGTGTTTGTTATCCGAAACGGTATCTTTCTAGAAAAAGAGTTTATCTTTAAAAGAACCAGTGGGAGCAAGGTACATCTCAAAGAAGTTTAAGAGTCACAAGATAGCACAAAACCAATAAATGGAAAATAGAGAAGACTTACAACAAGTTTTTAAGCCTCCTCAAGTAACACAAGGCCCACGAAGGTCAGATAGGACATGGTATCAGCCTTAGAGATATGGATTTCTGATTACTGGAAGTTGTAATATGTTGCTCATTGAGCATAATGAGCCAAGCACCTATTGAGAAGCCATAGTGGGACCAAATTTTAAGAAATGGCTAAATGCCATAAAGTCTGAAATACAATCCATGTACGACAATAAGGTATAGACCTTAGTCGATCCACCTGAAGGTGTCAAAACCATCAGGTGCAAGTGGGTTTTCAAAGAAAAACCGACATGGATGGCAAAGTAAATATCTTCAAGGCATAACTGGTTACAAAAACATTCACTCAAACTCATGGTGTAAAGTATGATGAAACCTTTTCCCCAGTTGTAAAGGCCAAATCAATCAGAATCCTTCTTGCCATTGCAGCATAGACTATGAAATCTGATAGATGGACATCAAAACAACATTCCTTAATGGAAAGCTCTTTGAGGATGTGTACATGACACAACCTAAAGGTTTTGTATGTTAAGAGGACTCTAGTAAGGTTTGCAAGCTTCAAAGATCCATTTATGGATTGAAGTAAGCATCTCAGAGCTGGAATTATTATTTTGATGAAGTAGTCAAATAGTTTGGATTCATTCAAAATATCGATGAACCTTGTGTTTACAAGAAGGTTAGTAGGAACACAATTGTATTTCTAGTACTTTATATAGATGACATTCTACTCATTAGGAATGACATTCCTACCTTGCAAAGTGTCAAGTCTTGGTCAGGAAAGTCTGTCTCGATGAAAGACTTAAGTTAAGCCACTTACATCATAGGGATTAAGATCTATAGAGATGGATCCAAGAGGCTAATAGGCTTAAGTCAGAGCACATATATAGACAAGATACTGCATAGATTCAGTATGTAGGATTCAAAAATGGGTTACATGCCCATGTCTCATGGCATCCATCTCAGTAAGGATCTGTGTCCTAGTACACTTGATCAAAGAGATGGCATGAGCAAGGTTTCATATGCCTTGGCCATTGGATCCATCATGTATGCCATGTTATGTACTCGGTCAGATGTCTCATTTTCCTTAAGTATGACCAGAAGATATCAACAAGATCTTAGTGATGATCATTTTACTGCTGTCAAGAATATGCTAAAGTACCTGAGAAGGATTAAGGACTTATTCTTGGTATGCGGTGGATTGGATGATGAGCTCTGTGTAACCAGTTATTCGTTTTGAAGTGCGGTAAGTTGGAAGAGCTCTAAGCATAGCACTGTAGCAGATTCTGCAACAAAAGCTGAGTATATAGTAGTATTGGATATATCTAAGGAATCCATTTAGATCAAAGGGTTCGTTACTAAACTAAGGGTGGTGCCTACTATCGCATATCCAATATATTTGTTCTATGACATTAGCAAAGCTATTGCACAGACCAAGGAGCCTAGGTCACATTCAAGGACCAAGCATATACTTAAGCGATTTCATTTATCAAAGAAAGCACTGATAGAGTTTATATAAAATATGCAAAGTATTAGGAGAAGACAATGTTGCTGATCCTTTTACTAAACCGCTTGCATATGCAAAATAAGAGCGTTATGTTATGATAATGTGAATTAGGCAAATAATGATTATACCTAGTATAAGTGGGAGGATGTTGGAAATTGTGCCCTAGGGGCCAATCATTATACTTTGAATATTATTATTCAATGAATTTTTCATTTAGTTATTATATTATTTGCATGTTCAATGTGATAATTGTATCCTTGGACAAGTCATAATGATTGTCTTAAATGTCCCTGGTCGGTAATCTATGTGGGAGCAAAGATGAAATAAGATCAGTATAAATTTGATAAGGTATGAGGATACAAATCAAAGTCTTAGGCACTTATAAGAGTACAAGGTGCTGGACCGTCCTGCTATGAGAAAGCTGTTTGGATCAAGTCATAAGCTTATCTCATGTATAATCATGTCACTATTCCCTTTGACCTGAGATCATCATGGATTCCTACATAAAATTCATTAAGCTTTGACCTAGTCAAAAGTCACCTTTGATCGGGTGATGAAAAAGACTACAATCGGGCTTAGTGGTTTTCATGCAGAGGAATGTGAATGGTTAAGATATAATTTGTCCCTCACATTAGTAGAGAAATATTACTGGGCCCCTCGATGAGTGAGTTTGAGAAATGTGTGGCCATACTATGATGAAAATGAGTTTTTATTTCTATAGTTAGACTACTCAGAGATCGAGAAAGTAATGGTCAGGAATAGGAGAATGACATTCTCCATGCCTCATCCTTGACCGAAATATCGTGTGACAAAAAGGACGTGACATGGTTGTATGCCAGGTTTCGTCATGTTAACAATCCTTATATGAATTGGGTAGTCACAATGTCTTGCTAGAAGCTGCTTATGACTTGTGGACTAGTACAGTTATTGGCCCACTGCCAATTTTGTATGGGCCTACAGGGTCACACACAAGAATAGCCTAACACAAGCTGTAATGTCTAGATTTATTGAATCTAAGATTCAATGAATACAATGTTTAATCTATGGTGAACAATATATACATATTGTGTGAATATTTATTTGATAAATATTTATATGTCTGTATATATATTTACATTGGAAAAAAAAATTAATAATATTATATATATACATATATGTATTTTTTGAAATACATACATACATTTATATATAATAGATATTATTTGATAATATATAATATATATATCATTTGATGATATATATTATATATGATAATATTATATTATATGATAATATTATTACTTGCAGCAAACACTTGGGTCTTTCCTCAATGGAATTTGACGCCATAAGCAATAGGGAAACAAGTAAAAGAGTCTTGCCAATACATGAGCATATCAATGGTGAACTAAATCATGATGAGATAAGGATAAATTGGTCAAATAAGGATTTTTTGTTGAGAAAAGAAAATAAATCACCAGGTTAGTAAGTTTGTCCTCCCAATTCTTTTTTTAATATAATGTCATCCATGATTGTATCTTGTTGGAATTGTCGTGGGACGGGTGTAAGTCATTCCCACTTATATTGAAAGAAATAGTAAGAATGTATGGCATTAAAGTTATGGGGTTAGTGGAGATGAGAGTCAGCAAAGCAAAGGCATATAAAATATTTAGAAAATTGGGATTTAATAATTGGCTATGGATTGAAGCTACGGGTTTTGGGGAAGGTATTTTGGTATTGTGGATGATTGGGAAATCTTGGTTGATTATATTCATTCTACTACTTAATTATTATACTACAAAATCATAGATTTATCTTCTACCCAAACAATGTTTATTACATTTATTTATAAGGACCCGAATATTAATCGAAGAAGACAAATGTGGCAGTCTTTGCAAAATATTTTAGAATCAGTGGAATCAGCTTGGTGTGTGCTGGGTGTTACGGGTGTAGGATGGTGTATTTAGAAGTGCAAGTGTACACTGTCGTAAACAAGTAATATAGAAGTAAGTAGAGTATCGTTCCCACGAGGATTGATCACTAAGTACCAAAATTAATAATCTTAATACTATTCAGCCTATCGATTAGTTGTGATGGAGATTACAAAATAAAAATGATGAAATATGAACACAAATGATATAAAGACAAATATGAGAGAAAGCCCTAGGGATTAGATTTCACTTAACAAATTCCGGATTTAATCACTTATCTATTCTAGTCCAATTTATTCCACATGATTGATAGTCGAGTTTCCCTAATTTAATTACTAGCCTCTTCCAAGGTCAATCAATTCTATGATTAATTGCTAACTCAATATATTCCTATATGAATTTAAGCAATTAATCATGCATTAAGATTTATGGAACTCATTAAGACTACACAACCCATATGAATATATTCCTATTTCATATGCAAATTATGGTTTTAATTATAGGATCCACACACATGTATCTCCTTCCGGTCTCAACATGCATATTGAAATCATCCAAAAGGTGGCCAATCAATTGTAAGCATTAAGAGTAATAATTAAAACTCAATCATGAAGGAAGAATTAAAACTAGATTTAATAAGTTAGATTCAATCCTTCATTAGTAAGTTACGTCATCACCCTAGGAAAAGGAAAATTAGCTCATAATGAAAGTAAAAGAAAAATAAACATAAAATAAAAGCATCATAAACATTGCATAAAAATTAATTATAAAAACATAAAAATACAACTACAAGATGCATGAAAATGGAAAATCTAGCCTACCATGTAGGAGGTAAAACCTTCCATGTAGGAGGCATACAAAAAGTAATACAATGTAAGAAATGACTATCTAGCCTTCCATATAGGAGGTAAAACCATCCACGCAGGAGGCATACAAAAAGTAATACAATGCAAGAAATGACTATCTAGCCTTCCATATAGGAGGTAAAACCTTCCATTCAGGAGGCATGCAAGAAGTAAGAAAATGCAATAAATAAATTCTAAAATAACAACTCTCTCTAAAAATATATGCTCTCTCTCTCTTCCTTCTCCTCTTCTTTCTTCTTCCCAAGAAGCTCTATTTATAGGCTTCATTTCGGGTGCTACAGTAGCTGCTACAGTGAAAGCCGGCTGCTACAGTGCCGCGCTACAGTACAATACAGTGTCCGCTACAGACTGCTACAGTACGCTACAGTGATTCCAAACAGTACCAGACATGAACAGTACACAGTGAATAGTCACATGAATAGTAACTTCCCCTTAAATGCCTTCTTTAATACTTCTTAATGCAGTACTGTCCATGACTGAAAGAAAATCATTATTTATTTATTAATTACACCCAAATTGATTACATTCAGCTCAAATATAGTCCATAAAATAATCATATAAGGGAAAATAAATATGCAGATATTTTACTTATCAAATTCCCCCACACTTAGCTCTTGGACGTCCTCGAACAAGAAAGAGTGACTAATAAATAAGTGCTTCCAACAAAATCAGAAGTGTTAATTTATAAGCAAGGATACAATTTGAAGAATAAAGAGATCATGGTATTCTTGAATCAAAAAAAGTATAAACAAGTAACTTCATTTGAAAATGAATGAACTGAATTCATAATTGTGACTCATTGTCTCAATCTCTCAAGTGTTTAAGGGTAAGTGTTTCGCTCAAATTCACTTGAAAAAATTGCACTACCATAGGCTTGCAAAAAATCTCAATCTCCGCTACCTAATTCACATGCATAATTCAAATCAAAAGGACTTATTAAGGGTTGTAATGGGGCTAAGATAAAAGGAATGTAAATAGTGATATGAAGGGCTACATTTAAGAAGTAAATAGAGCAATTGAAAAATGGGTCATCTTATAAATAGACTTATCTCGTCACAATAACCTACAGTTTTTTATTCAAATACTAAACATCTTTTTTTTTCTTTCTTTTTTTTTCTTTTTCTCTTTTTTTTTTCTTAACTTCTGCAATTTTACAGTTGATGATATATACACCCCCACACTTGTCAAAAGCCCATTTCACAAAGATTTCAAATGCTCTATTAATCTTTTGAATTAGGTAAATCACTTGATATATCATTAAAACACATATTAATGGGTTGAGAATAAAGAAATAATCAATCAGGCTCAAAGGGGCTTATCAATGGTATAATTGCAAGGTTGGCTATTTGGCTCTGGCTAAACAAAATGAATGCCTTTATCATTTTTGAATATGCATATGACATGTAATTTCAACCAGATTTAAAGCAAGTTCTAGAGTGACAACTTAATAGGTGACTATCACACACAAGAAAGATAATCATTATTGATCATATAGGATCAAAAGCTCACGGTTAGGGACTTTCAAATTCAGCTCATTCAGTCTCAAAATTCATCACCAAATTCAACAATCAATTGTTCAATCATGCTATAAAATCTCTAAACTCAATTGATCCATACTTCAAACTTATATACTTCTTAAAATCATTGAAAAGCACTCAAAAATTTTTTTAGATGAAACAGAAAGAAAGAAAAAAAATTGCAACTAATAAGATACGTCTCAAGAGTTAAGAATAATTCTTTACTCTGCCATCTTTCACACCCAATGCATCTAATATTTTTACTAACTAACTATTTAATGGAGAAACTATGCTTTCTTCCCCCAACCTAAATCAGATATTGTCCTCAATGTCTTCTAAAGATTAGAGACTTTTTTTTTTGAAAACATAAACAAACAATAAAGTAAACCAAAATGCTAAGAGTAAAACCATTAAGATTAAGGAAAGTTTACAACCGGAGAGTGATATCTGGATTTTGCTTCTGATTGCTATCTGAAGATTGCCCAGCTTTTTCTTTTACTAATAGATCTGGTTGAGGTTCATAGGTTTGCAATTTATCTAGTAGTTGATCAGCAGTTGGTGCAGAAATGATGGAATGACGAGTCGCTTGGGGTATGAATCCTGTTTCCATAGCATGATCAAGAAAAGACAACATGTTATCATAAAAACCATTAACATTTAACAATCCTAATGGTTTTTTTATGAAAGTTCAGTTTAGCCCAATATGCAATGCTAGAGATCCCATCCAACGTTTCAAAACCACCGGGTAAAGCGATAAAAGCATCAGCACGGTAAAACATACGTCCCATTCGTTCAGGCAGACTTGAAACCTCTAACTCTTGGCCTAAGAAGAAGAAGTGATGTTCTAACTCCTTTATCCTTACACACAAACCCTTGCTTCCATTAATGGTTGCAGGAATAGTCATACTTAACTTCAGGCCCTCGAGACCTCTCCCGTAGACAAAGTTGATTTTCCTAGCGGCTAGTGCACGTCCTAGTTCCTGTGCTGCAGGTATAAACTCTCCATCCTTTCCTGAGTCAGTTTCACCAAAGATGCATATAGATTTAAAACTGCATTTTAGAGTGATACCACTCCTCTCTTTTTCTCTCTCAGACATTTTGTGTTTTTTTTTACAAATGAAAGATTACATATTTATATTACAAAAACAACGACAACAAAATCATACAAATCACACATTTTTCAAAAAAGTTTGAAAAAAAATTTCTGACACGAATGACCAGTGGGCCACTGTGCGAAGAAATTAAGTGAGTAAAGAAAGTTAAAAGTTACTGAAAAAGATAAGACATATTAGACAAAAGCAAGATTATGTACAGTAGTTGTGATTGTGGCTCACATCTTCCTCTGGTTTTACGTCCAGTAACAGCTTAAACGCTTTCTATGAATCGAGGATTTGCTTCCCATCCAGTTTTCTTATAAACTGGCAAACAGGGTCTTTTAAAGTCAGATTCCCAAGACAGTAGTGCTCTTTTTATTTGTTGAATATGTCAAATAAATCGAGAAGTACACGATGAACATCACCACTAGGATGTGTCTCAAGAGTCTGAATGATATCATCCAATGACTCCTTACTCAGTCCATCCTTTATAGATTGAATTTTATCTTCTCGATTTATAGAAACCATACATTTGCTCCTACAACGCTGATCACAATTCCACCTTGCACATTTAGGACAAACCTTCATTCTTTTAGCTCTTCTCTTTTTGGAGTAAGAGCTTCTTCCCATACCTGGCATAGGTTTAATAAATGACTCATGAATCTCACCTATTAAACGTACCTTAGCTTCAATGATCCAACAGATATCCTCAGGAAGGCCCAAACGCTTGAATGTCTTCATTCTTTCAAGTCGACAGCTATAGATCTTCCTGAGCACATCTTTGGGAAGAGGAGGGAACCTGTTCTTAAACTTTACAAGAATTTCCTCCATGATGAGATTAGAATTTAAAAATGCAGTGTTGTGTGCTTCAGTAAGTAAAAAAGAAAAATGAAAGAGTAAGGAAAAGAAGTTTTGGGTTGCCTCCTAAATAGCCGCCCTTCTTTAACGTCTTTAGCTAGACAAAGACTAAACCAATAAATTTTTTTAATTTTATTTTATTATTTATTATTTTTTAAAAAAAATTTTAAAAAAAATTAGGACTTACCTGTTGTTTCCTCCAAAGTGATAACAGTTTTCAAAGTGTTGAGTGCACCGTCATTATATTCTTTCAGCCTTTGCTCATTCACTTTGAATTTTAGATCACCATCTTGAATCTCCACAGCTCCATATGGCCATGTTTGAACAACAGTAAAAGGTCCTGACCACCTTGATCTCAACTTTCCCGGAAAGAGCTTTAACCTTGAGTTATACAGTAGCATTTTTTGTTCCGGTGTGAACTCTCTCCTCATAATTCTTCTGTCATGCCACATTTTTGTCTTCTCCTTATATAACTTTGCATTCTCATAAGCTTGTTGTCTGAATTCTTCAAGCTCATTGAGTTGGAGAAGTCTCTTTTTACTAGCTGCCTTTGAGTCAAAATTGAAAGCTTTTAGTCCCCAATATTCTTTGTGTACTTTAGGATTAGTAGATTTTGATACATCTATTGTTCCTATTGTGAATGGTTGATCTATGCAACTTTTGTTCACTACGTCTTTTGTGCAGCTAATCAATGTATCTACCCTGTAAAAGGTGTTACCTTCATTTGGACATGACCAAACCTTAAAAATGATAAAAGAAACTTGGTTATCTTGAGCTCGTAAAGTTAATTTTCCTTATTGCACATCTATTAAAGTTCTCCCAGTTGCTAAGAATGGCCTCCCAAGAAAGATAGGAATTTCTTGGTCTTCTTCCATGTCAAGTATGATGAAATCAGCTGCAAATATGAGTTTGTCCACCTTCACCAGAACATCTTCTAAGACACCCCTCGGATTTTTAATTTATCGATCAGCTAGAAGTAATGAAACAGTGGTAGGCTTCACCTCTCCAAGACCAAGTTTTCTGTAGACAGATAAAGGCATAAGATTTACACTTGCTCCCAGGTCACAAAGTGCTCTTTCAAAGTTACATTGACCTATGGTACAAGGTATGCAAAAGCTTCCTGGATCTTTTAGCTTTGGTGGTAGTTTCTTTTACAGAATGGCACTGCACTCCTCAGTAAGTGTAACTATCTCAAATTCCTCCAGCTTACGCTTATTTGAGAGAATATCCTTCATGAATTTTGCATAACTAGGCATTTGGGCAAGAGCGTCTGCAAAAGGGATGTTGATATGTAACTTTTTGAAAACCTCCAGAAACTTTTTAAATTGTTTATCTAGCTTTGCCTTCACAAGTCTCTGAGGGTATGGAACTGGTAGTACATATGAAGGAGGGTTATCTGGAAAGCTGATTCTTCCTGGTACCACATCATCTTCTTGAGGTTTTTGTGCTTCCTCCTTCTTTTCTTGTTCACTTTCTTTCTTTTCTCCGTCATTCTTATGTTGAATTACAGGATCTTTCAATTCTTTCCCACTCCTTAATGCAATAGCCTTCACATGTTCTCTTGGGTTTTTTTCAGTGTCACTTGGAAGAGTACCTGGTTGTCTGGAATTCAGCATATTTGCAATTTGACCCATTTGGATCTCCAAGTTCTTTATTGAGGCTTCGTGGCTTCTGAGTGTTGCGTCAGTCCTAGCCATGAATTGAGATGTAATCATAGTTAGTTGAGCCAGTGCATCTTCCACATTCACTTTTTGCTATGGTGGATTTGGTGATTGAAGAGCTTGTTGCTGGTAGTTCCCTTGTGGCTTGAATACATTTTGATTATTCCTCCAGCCAAAGTTTGGATGATTCCGCCAACCTGGATTATAAGTGTTTGAGAATGGGTCATTTCTTTGATTTCCAATATAATGAGCTTTCTCTGACTGAGAAGGCATGGATAGGTGTCCATCTTGACTTTGCGTACTTATATGAGGTCCTCCATATCGATCACAGGTTTCATGAGGAGTACTGATTGCATTTGCTTGACTAGTCAATGAGCTCACTTGCTTGGATATAGATGCAACTTGAGAAGATAAAGTTGTAAGGATATCCAGCTCGTGCACTCCAAGTACCTTCTTTGAATTATGACGTTCAGAAGGCCATTGATATGCATTGGCCGCCATCTCCTCAAGTAAATTGTAGGCATCATCTAGATTTTTTCCCATTAAAGATCCTTCAGCTGCAGCATCTACAAGAATTCTGTTGGTATGCGTCATCCCATTGTAGAATGTTTGCAGTGTCCACCAATCTGGTAACCCATAATGAGGACATCTCTTTAGCAACTTCTTGTATCTTTCCCAGGCTTCATAAAGGCTTTCTAGTTCATGCTGGGAAAATGAGGTAATTTCATTCCTCAATTTAGCAGTTTTTCCTGACGAAAAGTATTTCGCCAAAAATTTCTGTGCCAAGGCATCCCATGTAGTTATGCTTCCCACCGGTAGAGAATGTAACCAGCTCTTAGCCGTATCCCTGAGTGAGAAAGGGAAGTCTAAGTCTAATGGCATCATCAGTAACACCATTATGCTTGAATGTGTCACATATTTCTAGGAAGCTAGCTATATGTGTGTTGGGATCTTCTATTGATAAACCACCGAAATGATTTGCTTGCACCATCTGGATAATTGCAGGCTTGATTTCAAAATTGTTGGCTGCTACTGGTGGTTTTCTGATTCCAGAAGTTGTCTCCATGACTGTTGGTGTTGCATAATCACGGAGTGTTTTGGTATATGCTGCTTCTCCTTCCGAATTTGCCATTGAATTGATTGAAGTAGACTGCTTTTGAACTCTCCGATTTCTTCGACAAGTTCTCTCGATCTCCAAATCACAAGGTTGTAATTCAGTCTTCTTCGATCTGGTCATATACTAAGCAAAAGCCTGAAAAGAAATACAAGACACCAAAAAGAAAAAAAATGTAATGTAAAGACCAAATTAGTATTAAATTTACTTGGTATTGATATTAATGAAAACAATCCCCGGCAACGGCGCCAAAAACTTGTTACGGGTGTAGGATGGTGCATTTAGAAGTGCAAGTGTACACTGTCGTAAACAAGTAATATAGAAGTAAGTAGAGTATCGTTCCCACGAGGATTGATCACTAAGTACCAAAATTAATAATCTTAATACTATTCAGCCTATCGATTAGTTGTGATGGAGATTACAAAATAAAAATGATCAAAAATGAACACAAATGATATAAAGACAAATATGAGAGAAAGCCCTAGGGATTAGATTTCACTTAACAAATTCCGGATTTAATCACTTATCTATTCTAGTCCAATTTATTCCACATGATTGATAGTCGAGTTTCCCTAATTTAATTACTAGCCTCTTCCAAGGTCAAGCAATTCTATGATTAATTGCTAACTCAATATATTCCTATATGAATTTAAGCAATTAATCATGCATTAAGATTTATGGAACTCATTAAGACTACACAACCCATATGAATATATTCCTATTTCATATGCAAATTATGGTTTTAATTATAGGATCCACACACATGTATCTCCTTCCGGTCTCAACATGCATATTGAAATCATCCAAAAGGTGGCCAATCAATTGTAAGCATTAAGAGTAATAATTAAAACTCAATCATGAAGGAAGAATTAAAACTAGATTTAATAAGTTAGATTCAATCCTTCATTAGTAAGTTACGTCATCACCCTAGGAAAAGGAAAATTAGCTCATAATGAAAGTAAAAGAAAAATAAACATAAAATAAAAGCATCATAAACATTGCATAAAAATTAATTATAAAAACATAAAAATACAACTACAAGATGCATGAAAATGGAAAATCTAGCCTACCATGTAGGAGGTAAAACCTTCCATGTAGGAGGCATACAAAAAGTAATACAATGTAAGAAATGACTATCTAGCCTTCCATATAGGAGGTAAAACCATCCACGCAGGAGGCATACAAAAAGTAATACAATGCAAGAAATGACTATCTAGCCTTCCATATAGGAGGTAAAACCTTCCATTCAGGAGGCATGCAAGAAGTAAGAAAATGCAATAAATAAATTCTAAAATAACAACTCTCTCTAAAAATATATGCTCTCTCTCTCTTCCTTCTCCTCTTCTTTCTTCTTCCCAAGAAGCTCTATTTATAGGCTTCATTTCGGGTGCTACAGTAGCTGCTACAGTGAAAGCCGGCTGCTACAGTGCCGCGCTACAGTACAATACAGTGTCCGCTACAGACTGCTACAGTACGCTACAGTGATTCCAAACAGTACCAGACATGAACAGTATACAGTGAATAGCTGCATGAATAGTAACTCCCCTTAAATGCCTTCTTTAATTCTTCTTAATGCAGTATTGTCCATGGCTGGAAGAAATTCATTATTTATTTATTAATTACACCCAAATTGATTACATTCAGCTCAAATATAGTCCACAAAATAATCATATAAGGGAAAATAAATATGCTATTTTACTTATCACTAGGAGATTTTAATGCTTACTTAAAGCCATCTAATAAAGTTAGTGGGGCTGTGCTGATGATTAATATGGTGTCTCCTTTTCAAAATTGTATTAATGCTTGTAATCTCTTGAAAGTGGATGTTGTAGGATATAGGTTCACGTGGGCAAGAAATGAGGTGAAAGAGAGATTGGATTGGGTGTTCATCAATTTTGAATGGGAAGTTGTATTCCCTCAAGCAAAAGCTTTTCACCATCTTCATTTTAAGTCTAATAACTATGCGATTGTAGTGGCCTAGGGTTAGAGGCTTTCGTCTTCAATTGATAAAAGATTTTTCAGTTACCAAGCTTCATGGTGCCTTAAAAATGGTTTCTTAAATATTGTTAAAAAATGCTTGGAATAATAAATCTTAGCTGGAAGGGAGAGAAGCATATGAAAAAACAATATCAGTTTAGAATAAAAATGTAGTGGGAAATGTGATGAAAAAGAAAAAGGAAATTATTAGAAGGTTTAAAGGAATTTATAGAAGGAAGCAAGTGGAGTCTCAAAACGGGCTAATCAGATTGGAAATGTGGAGGGATTACTCAAAATTAATGACACAGGAATAATTGATTTGGTTTCAAAAGTCTAGATACAAATGGCACTAGTGGGGTGACAAGAATACTAGCTTCTTTCATGTGATTACCAAGATGAAAAGGAAGAGAAACAAAATTGAGTTGTTATAGGATGAAAATGGAACATAGGTAACAGATTAAAATAAGCTTAAGGTGATGGGTCCAAAAAATTTTCCAAGATTTATATAATGCCTGATCCTAATGTAGCAAAGGTAGACAACTGGCTAACAACCTTTCCTCCTCTAGATCCACAACAATTATAGGTGATTCAAAAAAGGGTTTCGGCTGTCAAAATAAAAAATGAAACTTTTGAGATGGGAGCTTTTAAGGCACTAGGTCTGGATGGCTTGCAACCTCACTTCTTATAAACTTAATAGGAGATAATAGGGCCAAAATTTTGTGATATAGTTATGAAGTCTTTCGATGATTCTAAGGTTATGAAAGAGTTTAATCACACAAACATTGTTTTGATTCCCAAGGTTGATCATCCTCTTTCACTAAAGGATTTTAGCCCAATATCACTTTGTAATGTTAGTTTCAAAATCATGTCAAAAGTGTTGGCTAATAGATTGGAGTTATGAACCAACTAGTGACGGAAAATCAATGCAGTTCCATTAAGAAGAGGTAGAGTTGTGATAACATAATTATCACACAGGAAGCTATCCATGTAATGAGAGTCAAGACGGGAGAAAAAGGCTATGTAGTTGTTAAAGCTGACATGGAGAAAGCCTATGATAGGCTTGATTAGAAGTTCTTGGAAGGTACGTTAAATAGTTTGAGATTGTCACAAACTTTTGTCAAACTCAACATGAAATGTGTTTCCTCAACAACAATGTGTGTGCTTAGGAATGGAAGTGCATATGGAAAGTTTGGACCATCAAGGGAAGTAAGACAAGGTGATCCCCCAAGTCCCTATCTCTTTGTTCTATGTATGGAAAGGTTAAGTCCATTAATACAACTTAAAGTTAAGTGTGGCAGATGGAAACCAATAAAAATATGTAATAGAGGCCTGAAAATATCTTACTTGTTCTTTATCGATGACTTATTGCTATTTTTTCAAGTAAGTAATGGACAGTTAGTGTAAATTAAAGAAATTATGGAAATATTTTGTAAAGTTTTGGGGCATAAAATCAGTCTACAGAAATAAAAAATGTTTGTCTCCCTCAGCATTCACTTTTATAGAGCATATGAGTTTAGCTAGATGCTAGGCATAAGACTCATAGTGATTTAGGCAAGTACCTTGGTGTTCCGTTACTACATTGAGTAGCTGTGAAATCAACTTTTACACCTTGATCCAGCGAGTGAGTTCAAAACTTGCAGGATGCAAGGGAACGTTTTTTAGTATGATAGGGAAAACAATTCTCATTAAATCAGTGTTATCTATCTTACCCTACTATCAAATGCAAACAATATTATTATCAAAAGTAGTGCTGTCAAATATAGAGAAGCTTAACAGGGATTTTTCTAGAACTATAACAGTGAAAACAAGAAAATGCATCTTATCTCATAAAGAAAGATCAAGAGTTGAAAATCAGAAGGGGGCTTGGTATAAAAGATCTTCAATGTCAAAATATCACTTTCATTTTGAAGCTATTTTAGGGTTTGATTACTAAACCAAATTCCTTATGGGAAAAGTATTTATGTGGTAAATACAATTATGGTGGTAGCAAATTTCCTCAGGTGTGTAAGAAAAGGAATCAATATGAAACTTGGAGGGGGATTGCGACTGTTTGGGAAACTTTTAGAAAAGGTGTGGGGAGCCAACTGAGAAGTGGTGCTATAACAAATGTATGGTGGGAATTGTGGGTGCCTCTTGAAAAACCTTTGATATAATATGTTAATAAAAACCACCATCACATAAATTATGAGGCTTTAATGAACCAATTTGTAACCACTAGGGGAACTTGGGATATGGAAAAATAGAAGAACTTTTTACTGGAATGGGTGGTTGGAAAAATCAGTAGTATAATACCTCCGCATAGAAGAGGTGATGATGTCTTCTGTTGGAGGAATGCATCATAGGGGAACTTCAATGTGAGGAATACATATAAGTAGGTCTATGAACAGCATGGGAAACCTTTAGAACCTCTCTGGAAGCGCTTATGGCAATGGCCTATCCTAAAAAGAGCAAAGTTCTTTATGTGGCAAGTGCTCAATAAGAGACTACATACTAACTCACTCAGAGCGAAACACTTAAATACTGCAAACCTGGAGTTTACTCTTGAGTTTAATAGTGAGGAATCAATACTTCGTATATTGAGAGATTGTGAGATTGAGAGTAGAGTGTGGTGATTAGTGATTAACCCTTTATATTATTCTACATTTTTTGGGTGCTAATCTACAGGTTTGACTCAAATGGAACTTCACATATGCACCAGGGGAGAGAAAGTTTGCAAGATGGATGTGGCACTTAATCTTTGGTATCATTTGTTGGTTGCTATGGAAGAACAAGTGCTGAAAAGTGTTTGAAGGCACAATGGATCAATCAAAGGAGAAGGTTTACCATTATCTCTATCATCTTATGGAGGTTGTGGTATTGGGAAGATTTACGCATAGGATCTTCCAAATTCTAGACCAAGCTTAATCGCAATGAAAGTTGCCTCCAGAAGGGTTTTTGCATGTAGATGTTGATGTATCAAGAAAGGAAAATAGACAAGCAACATGTGATAGAGTGATACGAGATGAGCATGGCAAGTGGGTAAGAGGTTTCTAATGCAATCTTGGCATCATTTCCTCTATGGAGGCTAAGATACATGCTATTTACATAAGTTTGCTTTTATGCAAACAAATGAGAGTAGCTAGAATTAAGCTATACACTAATTCGCTCAATGCTTTGCAACTACTGTTAATAGATAGAGGCTCTTCCTATTCGCTAAGTAATCATCTTTTGGAAGTTTTTTCCCTTATATTTTTGGATTGGGACCTAGAGATTAGTCATCCTTATAGGAAAAGTACACAATATGCAGATTTATTAGCTAGGAAGGCTCATGATATAAGCCTTGATTTTATTACTCTTGTGAATTCGCCAAATTTTTGTGCTAAGCAGCTTAATGTTGACAAGGGAAATATACCCCAGCCTCATAATGGGACAGGATGATCTGTAATCATCAAGCATAATGTTTGCCTTTATCAATGGAGAGAGAGGGGGGTGTGCTTGTGATATCTCTATTTCTTGCTGATTGGTTAGTTTGTGTAGTATGTTGAAATACATTTATGTATTAAGATATTTTTACTGGAACAAAATTTTCTTTAGAAATTTTTTGATAAGAATTGTGATATCAAGATTGAAAATAAAATTTCTATTGAGTTAAGGTTTAATTTTGTCTTGGAAGTTTTCAACTAGAAGTTGTAAGTATTCCAAAGTTTTTGTTACATTAATATCACGCTCGAAAATGTTAAAAATGAGCAATATTATCTTAATCGTTAAAAAAATAATGTTAATGTATAGTTAATATTTTTAGGGTGTGTTTGGATTGGGGGTGATAGAAATGTTTTTTTTTTTTTTTTGTCAAACTGAAACATGAAGTTTGAATGGATAATGACTAAAAATGATATAATCTTATTTACACACACATGCACACACATAAAGTAATGATATATTATGATAATTTTAAGATATAAAATAAAATTTAATACTCCATGATCTTATTTATAAATCACTACCAACAAGTTTTACACAGATCAAGAAAAATCTTAAACCTCATTAAATCTACCTTAACATTTAACAAATTTCTAACTGTATCCATATTTAATACACTCCTCTGATTCTTAATATACGACATATTTACCTAATTTAATTAGATTAAGGAAATTGGTTAAATTAGTTAATATGACATATATTGTCTAAAACACTCTAATCACATTCATTAATTCCTTCCTTCCATACTCCTCCTTGATTATGGTTGAGAGAGTATTAATATGAGTAAATTAGGAAAAGATTGACAAATAAAAAACTGTCTTATATTTAGGATGAAGATCAAATCCCCAAATATGTCTTATATTAAGGACCAAATGAATACAATGTATCTCATGGAAACAAAGTTAAAAGTATAATTGTACATTCATATGAAAAATTTCTTTTTCTACCCTATAATAAGACCAATTCTCTTTCCCACAAGCAAAAGAAAGGAATATAATATTATGTAATATAATCTCAAAATATTAACAATTTCCTATCTTGCATCATCAGTCACATGTGCTCTCTCTCTCCCCTCTTCTTTTTCTTTATACCCCATTCTCTCTCTTCTTTTCTTCATAGTGATGCAAGAAGCAGCTTAAAGATGGCTTTCACAGTGACACACCTTTTGGCCAATAAGCCTTTCCAACATAATGCCAACCTAAACACTATGGTAGAGCTTCATCATGGCTTTTCCCTTGCTTACCTTTCCCAAATAGGTTGTTAATGGTAACATTGTTCATTTTTTAACACTTTTGGAATAATATCGATCCAATAAAAACTCTTGAATACATGCTGCTCCCATGTGAAAGCTTTCGAAAATAAAATTGGATTTTAACCCATTTCTATTACTTAAGCATATAAAAGAGGAATAAAATGATATTGTTTTGTTTGAAGAATTTAATTTGGTTAAACTAAGCAAGATGTCGATGTAAGTGGGAACATTTATGAAAAAGTCCTAAATAAGAGATTTATTTATAGCTAAGTACAATGAATTTGTTTAAAAAAATAAATCAAGTTGCAAAGTCTAATTTTTTACACTTGCAAAAAGACCAAATTGTTCCCTGACAAATCTTTTGACCCACAGAAAAACTACAATTTTTTTAAAAAATTAATTAAAATATTAATGCTTTCATATTTATAAGCCAAGTTCTTAGATTGATAAGTGAATCTCCATAATTTTTGCATTAGTTATTCAAATTTTACAGATCATTTATAGACCAACATTTAGATTTATAAGTCATATTTTACAATTTACAACTCAATAAGGAAAGTGATGCTTATTTCTACTTGTAAATATAACAAGTTGACTTATAAATCTAAGATATTGACTTGTAATTTTATAATAAAATTTGAATAACTAATGCAAAAACTTATGCAGATTCATTTACAAACATAAGAGATTTGAGTTATATATAATAAGTTGACATATAAATATGAAAATATTAATATTTTAACTTTTAAATTTCAAAGTTGGATTTTTAACTTTAGTAAATTAACGAGATTGACTTGTAATTGAGCACGTAACATTTCAATAACTAATACAAAAATTATGCAAATATGCCTGTAAACAAATGAGGTTGACTTGTAAATTATCCCACTAGGTGGAATTGTTAAAAGATCGTATGATGCCATCATTTTCTCACCAAAACAATTCTTTAAAAAAAAATCATTAATCAAGATATTTCATTTAATAATTTTTATCAGAATAAATAAATTGTTTGAGCCCTTATGTTTTAATAAAATATATGTAGAATCAATACATTAGATAAATGGGCTCATTTTTTTTAAAAAAAAACTTTAATACATTAAGAGTTTCTAAATGATCGTACATATTCTTTTAAAGGTGTCGTTATTCAAACTAAATTCTGCCATGCTCCAATTCAAGAATTTAGTTCGAAACATCACCATGAATCGTTGATCTTTCACAAGGACACTATACATACAAACAAACAGGGAATCCTAGGCAACGTTTTTAATTTTTGGCAACAGAAAATATTTGGAAAAGCTGCGTATTTGTAAATTGAGTTAAGTGTTTGGAACAGTGGCGGTAAAAATGATTTTTTTGCAATCTATTTTTTTAAACTTAATATTGGGTAAAAGTATATAATGTGATTTATGCAATGTTTTAAAAGCCGAATCAGACATTGAGCCGAAAATATCAGTGAGTCATGGTTCAAACGGTTGGAATGGTCGAACCGTTCAGTTAGATTGGTGAACTAATATATATATATATATATATATATATATATATATATATATATATATATATATATATATATTACAATTAGTCTTTAGTCTAATTTCATAGGAAATTAGACTAAAGTTACAAAATAACATTTAAGGAAGAATATTAAGTCAATCATCAACATAATAAAATACACTAATAATAATGATTTCATGACTTATCAAATATTGGTGGTTTTTGATTGATTCAAACATGAGTTTCTTAAAAGGTATTTGGACCATACCACTTTGGTCCTATTTAATAGTTCTTTTTAACAAAAAAATATGGTCTTATTTATAAATCCAGTTTCGGTGTAATAAATAAAATTGTGACAATTTTACCCTTTATTTATTGTACAAATGAAGAAATAATTTAAAAATATATAGAGAAGAAAAAGTTGAAAAATACCCATTCATAAATGAGAGTATAGTTGTAAATTTACATCATAATTATTGAGTTAACTAACTTTCCTTGGTAATGTGAGATTTAGTTAAAATGGACTTATAAATAGGATTAGAGTGGTAAATGTCATCATCTTCTTGAGGAAATGACCCATAATCAAGATCTTCAACTCTAATTTATGTGCTTTCAATTTCAACCTTAGCTTAGAGATGAATCTCATTATCTTTTTCTTCAAAAGCATCTTTCTAAAATAATTTGCCACAAACCAAATTATTAAAATTTATAACATATTATATAAATAAAATAAAGTAACATGTCTAAAATTTATATGCCATTTTTTAATTTTTTTTTTTGCAGCATCAATTTTTTTAAAAAATTTGCAGCAAAAAAAAAAATTCACATTTTTATTGGGCCGGACGGTTTTTGAAAAACTGGTCCAATTTCTGACTTAACAATAGTTGACGGCCCAAAAACGAATAAATGACGATCCAAAACAGTTTTCTAAGAAAAACGGTCCAACACTTATATCTAGCCCGCCTCAGTGACCGACTGACAGTCTAGTCCGGTTCGGTTCTCTAAACAGTGGATTTATGTTTGAATTGACGGTAGTATAAGTGACTTTTTTGAAACTGAAACTTATTTATATGATTATTTTAAAAAGTAAGTTTAAATAGAAAATGACTGAAAAAGATATGAATCATATTAAATACTCCATACGGTCATTTTTATAAGATACCATTATGTAGACAGGTATATTCTTTTTTATAAGATATCATTTGAAGATGTTTAGACATTTAATGCATTTTTTGTTTATACTTTTACTCTCAATTAATTATATGTCTTTCTCCTTATTTTTTCCCAGGTATTCTCTCATTAATTTTTCCACTTATTCTCTATCTCATCCACTTTCTTTATAAATAAGGGTGTTTTTGAAAAATAAGTTGCTTTGTTTTATATATTTATTATTTTTAACCAATTTTAACTATCTATTTGATCTATGAAATTCGGTTATTGGTATCATGGAATTGAAGAGAGGAGTATATATATTAATTAGTTTATATGTATATATTAAATAGCACATACACACACAATAGGGACATTGAGAGTGAAAATTGAAACAGTTGTTGGGCCTCACTGATCGTAGCTTTCAAATCGTGCTATAAGCAACAAAATGTTGTTTTTGAAGACTGAAAGGACAAGTCAGAACTGTGCTTGCCAACCATAGAAAATTGGTGTAGCCTTGCTGAATTGTGCTTTTCATATGAAAATGATACTTTTGGAATGGCTAACCACCTGTTTGAAATCTCATTGAGAGGAAAAAAGTTTATTTGGAGGGTAAATGTCTATTTGACATATGTGAACATATTAGTTTTTATTGGACTTTTAGAAAAAAAACTATTTTTTTAGAAGCTCATTAAAGTATCTTTTGACATTTTTTCATTAGGTTTAGAAAAAAAAAAAGTAACTTCTCTCACTGCCAATCCAAACACAAATCACATTAGCAATATGACTTTTTTTCTATTTGGCTTCTACAAAAATCACATTAAAAAAAAACCATTTTTCCACTGTGTTCCCAAATAGGCAGTAAACCCATCTCAAACACACCTTAAATAGTTGAACAATATATTGATAGAAGAGTTAAAGAGCAAAACATATCTATAAACTTTTATTAAAAATGTTTGGAGTACTATAAACCTTTTTTGGTATAAAAATATGAATGAATTTTTTAAAATAGACTATCAACTGAGTTAATCTTCCATATTTTTTTTATATGTAGGCCCTATATTATTATTTTTAAATAATTGTTTTAATAAAAAAAACTTCTTACACTTCGTCTCTACCCTATCCTCATCTGTCCTGCCTCTCCCTCTCTCCCTCTCTTTCTCCAACTCGACCTCCCGCCGGCAGGACTCTGACTTCGTTATCCTCACCAGTACGGTGGCAGCAGCAATAATTGCACATAAGTTTTATCGGAGAAGACAAGTTGAGTATCATATAATAGTTAAGAAGTGAGCGACTGAGTAGGCAATGTCTTCTGCATATCTTTGGGAGGGAGGATCTCCAAACACTCTCTGTAGTTGTAATTTACAAATTTACCGCCAAATGAGTTTATTTAATTTTTTAATCAAAATAATTATTTAAAAAACAATAATAATAATATGGGGCCCACATATAAGAAGTGATGGAAGTAAACACTGTTAATAGAAATGATATTTTTTTTTTCATTTTAAAAAATTTATAAGTATTTTTCCACTCAAAAAAAATTTATAGTGCCAAGCGTTCTTTTGACATAACCAGGAAAGACATGGGGTTAAGTTTGTGGGGGACAAAATAAAACCCACTCACAAAGTGAACCGGGCACGTCATGTTCGGGAAGCTTAATATTAAAGGAGCAAAGATGTCAAGAGTGTGAAAAAAAATAAATCCAATATATTCTCTTTAGGTGTTGCTCAATTACTCTAATCTTAGTGAAGGTAACCTTGTGTAATTAACGTTTATATGCCATCATGACTAGAATTCTCTCACTCATAGTACAAAGGATGATGGCTTACACAAGAAAATGCATAAAGGAAAGCCTTACGGTAAATAAAGGGTTATTACAATGTTTAGCTGTTACAGTTTTTTTTTCAGAAAAAATATTAGTCTCTATGTTTTAATAAAAACTTAGACTACTATACCCTTTGAAGGACTTAAATTTATGGTTTAAAATTATATGAATTAAAACTAAAATAAGAACAAACTATTATGACAAAACACTATATTTCCTGCAAAAATTATGAGATGAAATCCAATATATTTTCTTTTGGTGTCGCTCAATTCATCTAATCCTAAAGAAGGTTGCATTTTGTAATTAACGTTTACTCTTTTGGTCCTATTTGTAAGATAGAGAGAAGATTTTTTTTTTGTCCTATTTATAAGTTACATCATTAAATTTTTCTTATGAATGCTCAATTTTACCCTTTAATATAAATTTTATTCTGATAAGGTATTAAATATGGGTAAAGTATGAAAGTAATTAAATTTTAAGACAGGGTTAACTAGATTTAAAGTTCTTTTTGGTTAAAGAGAAATATATTGAAAATGACTATAATCAGACGAGTATATCCTATCATGATTAAGATTTTTCTCATTCTCAGTACAAAGGATGATGGCATACGCAAGAAAATGCATTAAACGGAATGCTTAAACAGTAAATAAATTACCAAAAATGGGAAAGGAGAAAGGAGAAGTTCACAACTGAGATCATTGTTTTGATTGCTGCAACACTTGTAAGATAGAACAGACCGTTTGGGTTAAAGAGAGAAGAAGGAGCAGAATTCCAGCTATGGAAGCAGCGGTTTGCCAAGGAGTGTTGCAATAATCACGCCTCAAAGTAGCCTTCATCTTATGCCAAGGATCTTTACAAAAGCCATTCAAGTCCTTGCACAGTTTTGTGTAATGGGAATTAAAATTTACATAAGTAACATTTTTCCAGAGACTATTGAACAGATTGGCCACAGAATCGGTATCGCCTAGCCAATTAAGGAAGACCCCATTCTGAACTAAGATATCCACATCTTTGCTTGTGTTGATCAGAAAGTCCATAACAGCAACATAGTCAATAATGTAAGAATTAAAAGGGTAGTGACATTGCTCTAATGCCACTAAATTGCGTAGTAAAGTCTCAGTCCAGTCCTCCACTCTCAATTGTGGTATTTCAAGAACTCGCCCCGAAAATTTTATGTCCATCAAGCATGGGCTCGAACTTTTCCTGAATCTTACACCGGCAACAGCTAACTCAGTTGCACTCTGAAGATGCACCAATGATTCATGCACTCTACTTGGACGTTTACCTAATGGTTGTAAGTGAAATGTTCTAATCAAATCTGTGAAGTGGCTTATGCTGACATCCTGAGGGGTTAAATTCAAGCTGTTATAAAAGGCGAAGTAGTCGAAAGTGAGTTCAAGAAATGAAGGGAGTCTGTGATCGGTCGTGGTAGAGGGAAAAGCTATATTGAATAGCCTCTCAAGAATGAAGAAAGGTAGCTGATTCTCAAGTAAAAACAAATCTATTCTCATAGTACTAATTAGCCATGGCTTTAAATGAATGGTATCATCTTGCGACCAATCATCATAATAAGACCTTAAAAAGAGCTCAAATAAGAAACAAGAATCCATTAAAATCACCTTCACAAATTCCTTACTACTTAGCTCAACTGTGTCCGAGTAACAACGACGAACACTAGGCTCAACCTCTTCCACTGATTTGATTAATCCATCCAATTCTATGGATTTGGAAACTCTCTCAGAAAAATATTTGACATACACCAACTTGTAATTTTCCATGTTTTGTAGTCTAGGATGACCATAATGAAAGGGGCCAATAGAAACAACCTTAGGGGTAAAGGAATCTTCATTCAATTTGCGAATATCATAAGGTACCTTGTATATGCAGCAGTCAGCAGACATGGGTGGTTCTGCCTTGTCCAACATTGCTGTAATTTCCTTTGCAAAATCATGGTGGTTCCTGATTGACATCTAAGGAAATAAGACCAGTAAGAAACATGAACAATTGAAGAAACTCGTGAAAATGTTGGAAAAGTGGAGGATTTTGGTTCCCTCATTACAATATCAGTATCAATTTAAGATCATATTTGGTACTCCTAGTCCTATTTATAAAATAAGGAGTGTTTTATTCAGTCCTATTTATAAGGCTTGATATTAAATTTTTCATGTTCCAGCAAAAAAAAGATATTAAATTTTTCATGTGAATGTACCATCTTATCATTCATTCATTACAAGGTAAACTATTATTTTTTTGAAAAGTGTATATAATAAATAAAGGTAAAGTAAAAAAGTTATTAAATTTTAAAACAGAGTTAATGAGGTTTAATAATGGGCCTGTTTGGGATCTCATTTGAGAGGGGGAAAAGCTCATTTGGAGGGCAAAAGCCCATTTGACATCTGCGGATGCGTTTGTGAACACATTAGCTTTCACTGGGCTTTTAGAAAAAAAGCTACTTTTTTTAGAAGCTCATTAAAGTAGCTTCTGGCTTTTTTTCACTGGGTTTAGAAAAAAAAAAAGCCACTTCTTCTACTGTCAATCCAAACACAAATCACATTAACAATATGACTTTTTTTCCATTTGGCTTTTACAAAAGCCACATTAGAAAAAAAGCCACTTTTTCACTGCGTTCCCAAACAGGCACAATATCAGTTCTAGCAAAACATATTAAAAGTACTGAGTGAATTATAAATAAGACCGGTCGAGTATACAAGAAAGGAGACAAAAGAAGGAAAGTGATTGAATTTTGCGTTTGGTTTGGTGCTAATGGATTCCATCAAGCCCCATTTGGTTCATGGAATATTTTTAGGAGGATGGGAATGCGAATGTGACAAATATGACTTGATAGAGTGTGACAAATATGTTTTGGGATGTCGTAGAAGTGAATTGATATTTGTTTTTGGGTTGAACAATAATCTCCTATCATAAAAATATATTAAAATATTTGTTATTAATTTTTTAATAATTAAGATCATTTTACATCTATTTAATAAAAATATAAAAATATACTCCTTTGATTCTTAATATAAGATTTATTTAACTAATTTGAATAAATTAAGAAAGTTAATTAAATTAGTTAATATGATATTTATTATCTAAAATACCCTATTCATCTTTTTAATTTCTGCCTTACTTTCCTCCTTAATTATTATTAAGAGAGTATCAATAGAAATAAATAAGAAAAAAATTAAAAAATATGTTATCATGCGACTTGGAGATTACATATTCAAATTTCAAAAAGCAACATTTTCAATTATAGGGTAAGGCTTCATTTTAGTTAAAATGTTTTATTTATAAAATATTTTTTTATTTTTATTTTAAATAATATATATATATATATTAATTTTTGCATTGAAAAAGCAAAATTCCATATACATTAGAATAAGCTTTTTAAGAAGTTAATGGGTGCGTTCACATATGGCAAAAAAATGTTCAGATCTCTTTATTTTAGCAGTAATCCAAAATTGGATAGCAATAAAATCAAATGGGTTAGAGCAGCTAAATGGATTTACGTCTATTAGGAATGAGCATTCGATTTAAAAGGGGAAAAAACCGAATTAGTACTCCTTTCAATTTTTAATATAAGAATTAATTGATCTTTCTAGAAATTAAGAAAGCTAAATAAACTACTCAATCATAATAAATATTGTATATCATTAGATTATACATCAGTATATAAAACAATTAAATTAGTTTAAAGAAAAACAATAAATATGAATACTTTAATATAGTCTAATTAGCTTTCTTAGCCTAAAGTAACTAACTGTTAGATTAAAGGCTAGAGGTAGTATGTGTTTTCCAAGACCGACTGAATTAAAAGAATTATTTTATTTTGGTTTTTTTGATTAATTAACTTATTAAGCCTTTTTTGTTGGGAAAAAATAGTTATTAAGCCTTTTTTTACACCTTTTGGTGTTTTTGGTTCAATGAAAATAAAATTAAATGAGATTTATTAAAGTTAAGTTAGAGGAGAAATGAGCTATGTTTAAATCAAGATGAGAGGAAGTGAGGTTAAATTTCTCATTTGGTTCAGAAAAGTAGATGAAGGGAGTTAATTATAAATTAATAAATAAACCATTCCTTTACCTATATATTTTCCTTCTTCTTTTACAATTATTTTTATAATAAAATGATTATTTCTTAATTTCTATTATAACATTCCCTAAATTTCTAATAGCATTATATATTTTACATTATCACATGTGTTAATAATATACAATTATTTCTTATAATTAAAGCGGAAAGAACATAAGTTCACCGATTAAAAAAAATGGAAAGAACTGAAAGAATTATTTGAAATAATAGCGAGAATAGAAAAGAATGTTTAAGGCCAAAATGACGAAAAGAACATGATACACCTTGGAGGAATTTTTTTTTTTTTTATATCATAGGGATAGATGTGGAATGATAAAAATTTATCATGAGTAATTTGATTAAAATGAATCCTAAATTCTCTCACTTAAAAAGAACCCAAAATTTAACCCCACATTTAGAAATTTGAGAAAGGAGGGGAAGGAGGACCACAACAAAAATTTCCACCCTCCCTATTTCCAATCATACAATTTTTTAATATTCAACCTTCCTTGGTCTCACCTAATCTGGAAAATACCCCAACCGAACACACCTGTCCAACCCAAAAATTTGAAAAGATGAAGCTTACGAAGAAAAAAAGAAGGAAAGATCAAAATTAAGTACACACCAAAAAAAAAAAAAGAAAAGACACGGAAAAAAATCCAATTTAAAATAAAATTGGGTTCCATCCAAAAATCCTAAACCTCCTTTTTTATGAAAGCTCCGACCTTTTACAATACTTGAGACTTGTGACCCCATGGTTCTTCCCGAGATATAATACCTATATAATTAGTATTTAATTTAATTGCTTCTCCGCTGGATGCATTTTTTTCCTTACTACTCGCAGATTTGTAATTTTAATATCAGCAAAATCATGCGTTGAAATCTCATATGCTTTCCCATTCACAGCAAATGAATGGATGTTAAGTGTGTGTTTGGAAGTATTCAAACCATGGTTTCAAATCATGGTTTGTGAATATCGAGATAAAATTCCTATCACATACTTACTTCATAAATCTTACATACTTATTTCATAAATCGTAAAAGCTATTCTCAAAAGCTAATTCCAGACACACTATAAAAAAAGAAACCATAAGGTTAAGGAACCAGAGTTTTATCCCCAAAAGCTACTACAAGAGGACAAGCGCATAATGGTTCGTTTGGCTCCAATCAATCAATCGCACTTTAATTCAAAAACAGAACAGCCAGATTACTCCCAAGAAACAGAGAATTTCAAAAGAAATAGGGCTCATATTGAATGGGCATGAGAAATTTATCAGCACAGATTGATAAAAGATCATCAGGGTGGTGCATGACTTTCTCTAATAATCATCACCGCCCACAACATTCAAAATGAAGAAAGAAAATAGATGGAACGTGCTAGGGCAAAAAACACGAAATAAAACAAGCACAAATAGAGAGAATAAGGATGCGATGGCCGGATCCGAGAAATTAAATGGAGGAGGACGCCGGCGTTAAACGACTCAACGAATTTTACTGAGAAAGATTGGAAAAAACCTCACTCACTCATGACCATTCCGATAGGCGATATACTGAAGAGCAGAGATGAACTTACTTTGGGAGAAAATGCGGGAAATGTGGCGCTGCGAGCAAGCAGATGGAGATACAGTTGAGACTGGTTCGATTTGCCGGCAAAAAGAGGTCAAAAAGCAGAGGGAACAGCTACAGCAACAGCGTCGGCAAGTGGAGACGAAGGACGGCGACGGCGTGAAGCTTCGAGCGTCGGATGGGAGCGAATTGGACCCTTTCCCTGGGAGAGCGAAATGGCCTTGACTCATGGGGTTAAGTTGGAATTGGCTTCTCTCTCGTTGGCATTCCCGTCCTTTTTCTTCCCCTCAACATTTTATTAAAATATCAATAGTCTATATTTTATAAAAATATTATTATAATTTTATTAAAAGATATATATAAAATATATAAACTGATAAAATTTAATTCAAAAAGAAGTATATTCTAATCATTGTAGAATTTGTTCCAAATTTTTCATTATAGTTACTAATTGTTTAGAAAAAACTTTGATAGTTTATATTTATTTATATATTTTTTTAAGTAAAATTATTATAAAATTTTTAGAAGACGTTAAATCTAAACTATTAAAGTTTTGATCTAATGGTTGAGAAGAGAAGAGGAGAGCAAATGAGAGGAAAATTATGTGAATGATAATGAAAAGAAGCCAATTCTGATTAAGTTTTTGACACAGGAATAAGCATTTTTTGTCTTTTGGACCAAAAGAATAACCATTTTCCAAAAACATGCAAAAGTTAAAAAAAAACCAAAAATACCTATTCTCTATCGATGGAAGATGCTCTTAATATTTTTTTTATAAATTAATAAAATTAAATAAATTACTTAATCTTTATATATATAGTATATCATTGAATTATATATCTATTTATAAATTAAAAAAAAATAATTTTAAAATAATTATAAATATAAATATTTAAAAATTATAAATATAAATATTTTAAAATAATTTATTTAATTTTCTAAATATTTTCAAATAATTTATTTCACTCCATTTTTTTATTTCAGTCAGACACCTAATTATATGTACTAATGAGCCCTACATTTAGACCAGAGTTACTATATGATTCTTTATAAAACGTTTCCACTTGAAATTTATACATCTTTTTAACTAATTTCTCAGGATTCAATTAAATTTTGAGTTAAAAGTGCAATTTCAGAAACAAAGTTTTATTCAAGTGCCGTTTAGCATAAAAAGATTTTAGAATGGGTAAAAATAACAATAAACAATTAATAATAATATAAATTTAATAAAACCATTTGACCTAATAGCATTAAATTAAAAGAGAAGAAAATTTCTAACAACGTCATATCAAACTTAACGATATTATTAAATTTACACCATTTTTAATAATTTATTATTATTTTTACCTTTTCTAAAATTTATTTGTATCAAACATCTCTAAAATAAAATTTTATTACTAAAATTACACCTTAACCCTTAAATTTTGAACGCACAACCCTGTAAAATATTACCTTGCCCTTCGAATTTAAATGTACGTGAGTTTGCGTACGTGGGCAAAATCTTTTACTTTCTATAAGTTTTTTAATAAAGTTTTAAATAATCACTGTTCAATCGAATATTTCTACAAATGATCAAACATTAAAATCATCAACATCTCAAAAATTAGGTATGAATGTGAAAACTTTTTGTAAGCACAAAAAGAACCAAAACAAATTTGAATCACAAATATTAGTCACATTCACAATTTTATTATGAAAATGGGGATTAACTCTTTGCATTCACATAAGAGGTCAACTGAATTCAATTAGTTTGTGATAATCACTGATAAATGTAAGATTGCCAATGTCAATTCCATCAAGAACGTGCTACAAAACTCAGGTCTCAATTATATTCCTATTCTTAGAAGTACATATTTTCAATCTCATTCAAAAATACAAATGCTTTTAGTCATATAATCTCACAAGAAACTCAAAAATTTTCTTCCCCTCAATCAAGCTTCAGTGATCAAATTTGCTGACATTCTTGTGACCACAAATAGCATGCTGGCTATGATTCCTTACCACGAAGATCGGAAAACTTTCAGCCAATTGCTTCTAAGTGTGTGTTTGGAATTGACTCTTGAGAATAGCTTTTATAGTTTACGAGGTAAGTATGTGAGATGAGTTTTATCTCAATTTATATAAACCATAATTTGAAACCATGATTTTGTGTGTTTCCAAACACACTAAATCGACATCTACATCTGTTTCTCCATCTATCATAACAGCCTCTACTTCACCCTCAGCATCTGCTTCCAATTGCCCTGCTTTCTGACCGACGTCGGTGTCGGAGCTCTACTTCTGCAGTTCATCTGGCATTGGCGTTCCACCTTGCGCAGCTGGAACAGCGACGGCATCCAACTCCATTGGAGCTGTTGATGCATCAGCCCTCATACCTTCTGAATCAGCCTCAACTGCAGGTTCAGCAATCAATTCCAAAAAGAAAAACTGACACTGAGGACCCATTTAGAGATTGAACTCTGTTACTCTCAGATGCTAAAGAAAACAATTAAAAAAAAAACGTTGCTCCTTACTCTGGAAGAGGGAGAGACAACAAAGGGGGAAAAGCAGAACAAGATGCATGCAGATCACAGAAAATACAGAACAATACGTAACGAGATAGCAACCAAAGAGTAGTAGGAAGGTCTGGGTTGAGGCTAATCAGTCTTTATCTTATTATATACCTAATAAATCTCCTCATTATCTTTTGTTTTCTGTTTTTACTGATTGTATCTTGAGGATCTGGTGGCATGATTATCACTGACCAGCCTCCTTATATTGTAAGCCTTCTCTAGAATGAATAAGTTCATCTGAGTTCCTTCTGAGGCTGATTTGAAAGTTGCAGGGTGCTGGATCTGAATGACAAGTTATTCATCCTCTCTAAGTAAATAGGCTGGAGAGTTGGTGTACCGAATTGAATGAAATGAAAAATAATAAGAGAAAGAAGGAATTGAAGATAAAAATTAACTCTTGTGCTTCAACTAACAAAAAGATAATACTCCCTTCAGTTTTAAATATCATATCTAGTTTAAAAATGAACTAATTTGTCTGACTTATAAAATGATATACAATCGAATGATATATATAAGTATTTTAGAGAGACTATATCATATATGCTATAATTAAGTAATTTAGATAGCTTCCTTAATCTTTCCAAACTAGATAAATAGGTTTTATATTTAGGAAGGGGAAATATAAGAGATGGAAATTATTCACTAATGATTGCAAAGACATATCAAGCATTGCAAAATGTTGAAGAAAATGGAATCAAATTCTTGGGAGCCCCAACAACTGCAGGGAGGGTAACCAGGTAGCAAATTGGAATCAAGCTCCTCGTCGATGGAGCCCTTTTTTTTTTTAATATTATCTACAACACACCCCAAAATTATGAATCTTTCACTGTTGTTGTTCTAACCTATCTCCATCCTCAAAAATTAACACAAAGCCTAACATACTGCTGACTTGGAGTGGGGGACCTAAGGTGTGAGTTCACAAATCAACGTAAGCCATAAATGTCCAAGCCAAAAATCAGTATGTTTAGCATTAATTTTGGGAGGAAGATAGGTTGGAAACCAACATTTAAAACAATTTAATGGTAAATGACTAAACTGAAAGGATTGATTTGTGAAGGGAAGACTTGAAAGGGCACCTATTTATGGACCTATTTAGAGTTTTCTCTCCAATTTTATCAGTATGCTACAGAAACAGAGAAGTTCTGCTCACCTTGTTTTGTAACTTTTGTTTCATTTCCAACTTTCAGTAACAATTTACAACACCGTGAGAAAGCCTTTAACCAATAGCTCAAACTACATTGCCAATTCACATGAAATGGGAGTTGGGGAAGTTAACCCACTCAGAGCTCTTGACCCTGGTATAGTCTTTGAAACAGATCTGAGAGACTATGTCCAGTTCCTATGTTATTATGGTTATTCACAGAAAAACATAAGGTCTATGTCTAAGACAAACTTCGGCTGCCCACAAAAGTCTAGTGAAAGCCTTATGTCTAATATCAATTATCCATCAATCTCCATAAGAACTGAGTAGGCATCAGAAAGCAAAAGTAATAAGAAAAACCGTCACCAATGTTGGTGCCCCTAACGCCACATATATTGCAAAGGTGCATGCACCGGAGGTATTGGTTATCAAGGTAGTCCCCAACAAACTTTCTTTTGCTGGAGGTGTAAAAATGATGTCATATAAAGTCTCATTCAATGGGAAAGCAGCTCATTGTGGCTACCATTTTTGGCTCTCTAACATGGCTTGATGGTCAACATCATGTCCACACAGTTTTTACAGTCAATGTTAAATAATTTGATATTGTATATCTTCTGCAGATTATAAGAATCAAAACTCTCTCTCTCTCTCACACACACACACACACAAACGCACTGATATAAACAGAATACAAAGATAATCATATATGAATGCGTTCATTATTTTCTACTTATGAGTAGGAATAAACTTGTTTTATTCACTAGTTTCTTGGACTTCAGAATCAATATCCTAATTTCTTGGGCAAGCACAGCCATAACTGCCGTTTCATGTTGTGTTTTTAGATGGAAAGTGACTTTGCAATACCCTATTGCGCTTTCTACTACTTGATAAAGTAGAACTATATGAAAATAATGGAAACGGTTAATGAAGCTATGTGGTTAGGAGCACTGGTTAGCAACTGTGATTCTAGACACACATAACAACTGTTTAATGCTACAGCTAAAGCACAATACACTTTCTAAAAATCCATTTGTGTCACAAAAGAACCAAACATATTCAAAATTTACGAGATATGGTGAGTGTAAACGAAGCCCCACTTGCATCAATCTCCATTTGTTTACCTTAGTCAAGATTTCTCAGCCGCTTTTACCGGTGGACATAAACTGCACTTGGAACCACCTTAGTTCCAAAGTTATAATATTTCACCATCAATCAGTAGTCGTTTCCACCATTTCCAACAAAAAACAATCCTTTTCTCTTTATAATCAAACAAAGATAATATACATACAGCACAGTTTGTAAAATAAACTTACAACAACTATACGACTAACCACAACTACCCACATTACAGTGCAAAGCCAAAAAAGCAGACTGAGTATTTGGCTCAATGGGTATAGAAATCTTCATTTCTATCACAAAGATAAATACTAACATCATACCTTCAATTGCTCACTTTGTTTGTGCTCAAACGATCAATCATCTTCATCACCACTCTCATCACTGAAATAGCTTGCTTTCTTAGCCTTCTTCTTCTCCACAACCTTCTCATCACCTGCTAACAACCTTTCATCCGCCCCATTATCCACAATAGAAGCCCAATTATCATCCTCAAACCGATCCCCACCATCAGATCCGTCATCATCCTCCTCGGTCCGCCGGTACCCAACACCACGTCGTTCACGCTTGGGAACTGGACGGTCCCTGGGCCCCAATTGATTCTTAGGACACTCATAAGACAAATGGCCTCCTTCCCCACACTCATAACACCGACTCTTATCCTTATAAAACCTTTTCTTTATAAATTCTGGGGCTCGCCCATTATCAGCAGCAATGGAAGCAGTCAAAGTCCTACCATTGAGGATTTTGTGGTTCATCTCACCTGCGGCTTTTTGTGCATCATCACGAGAAACGTATTGGATGAAAGCAACGCCACGGCTCTGGCGAGTGACACGGTCCTTGAGAACTGTGACTCGTGCAATCTTCCCAAAGGTGGAGAAGAGGGTGTTGAGGTCAGAGTTAGTGAGGGAGAAGTCGAGGTTGGAGACATAGAGAGTGGATTTAGAGGGAGCTAACCCACCAGAGCCACCGTGAGTCTTGAGGGTTCTGATGGAGTTTGAGGAAGGTGCAGAAGAGGAAGCATAGCGGTAATAGAAGATGTCTTCTTCATCACTATCACTGTCGCCTCGCTTCTTCTTCGGCATCGTCTTCAACTACTTCACTGAACCTCCCCTTCTTGCTCTCAAATGAAATACAGTCTTCTCCTCTCGAAAGAACTTCAGTGTTATTTAGCAGCAATAGAGTCCTTTCCTATCAAGTGCCTTCAATGAGAAACCACAATCAGCATCAATACGTTCAATAAAAATCATGCAATTCAAGTAAACATGCTCATATATAGTTAAATCATGAAACAATCCTGTGCTACTAGCTTTATCCACTATATTCGAAGCCGAAACCAAACAAATGATCCAACAGTCAATCATGTTTTTTAAATCATTTTTTGTACCAAAACTTTAAGAAATCAAACAAAACAAAATCTAGAGAATACAAAGTGAACGCAAGATCTGGAAGGATGGAAACCTGAATCGCGGTTAGGAAACTTCAGGTTGAATTCAATCACAAATTGATTGAGCTTAGTAAATCAAGGGAGGAGGTGGTGCACCTGTCCTGTAAAAGAACAAGTAGGCATGGGTGAATCATATTTAAAAGAATTATAATCAATAGAAGCATTAAAGCAAGCTATGGCATGTAAATCAACATCAATGAGTGCATGCATATCAATGAAGTGAGTGAAAAATGTGAGAGAATAATTTTCCTTTTGGGTGCCAGGGCACTTTAGCTAAGGTGTCGTTGCACCAGTTACGGTCAATGCCAAGAACAGGGGGAATCACAAGTAAACACAGCAGTTTCTTAATCAATAAATTTGACAGCAAGTTCTTTCTCATGGTACCAGCAGGAACGTGGCAAGTAGCAGCAGTTAAATGTGATCTAAACCCAGTCCAATTCAATCCAGGGGAATACAATAACAGTAATCAATCCTAGGACCAATATCATGACAGTTTGAGCGTTATAACAACACTCTTGGATGTTTAGAGAATAACAGATAATGCTCCAGAAATGGTTTAGAATCTATAACAGCGAATTCTAGCAAAGCAATCTGAGAAAAAAGGTATTCTGTAGGAAATTCAAAACATGAACTCACAAACTGGATCAGTTTGGAAAATATTCAGGTGAAAAGTTCAGATCAAAGACACAAACAATTTCAGATTTCCAATTTCTACCACATTTTTTTTCTTTTTTTCGTGGCTTAATTTTAAGTTGCAGCAGCATAAAATAAGTCTGACACAAACTCAGGGATGTGAATCCTTGTACTCAGAAGCAGATTTGAAAAGAAAGTTCAGAACAGTTTGATTCAGCAATTTGAGTTCACACCAAAACTTAGTGCACATGGGAAACATGATATGCTTTTGTAATATCAATCTGAAGAATTGGGAATTAGGGTAGAAGAGAAGAGGATTTAGAGGATAGAAGAAGAAGAATTAGAGAGAGTAGAGAAGAAGAGATAGAGATAGGAGATGCTGAATGATACTCTGAATCTTATTAACACTGCAAAACTGAACGACAATAGGGATACCCTGCCATATATATAGCCAGTGGGGAGTTCATTAAAATAGGGGCACCTATCACTCTAGGACTCAGTCATTAGACACGGCTAAGGCCATGTTTGGCAAGTGCCGCTCCTAAACGGCTAGTGCCACTAATAGTTAATGCCGCTTGTCTAATCAACTAAACTAACTAACTTTCAAAATGCCTTTATTACAATGTCATATCAAAACAACAATCAGATTTTTTTTTTTCAGTCAACTTCCGAATTTCCAGCAACCATTATAGTCCAGAAAATTCAATGACAAGCAAAATACAATCCAATTTCAATTTCCAGCAATAAATGACTATTTCAAATCTTTCAGATTTTTTGTCTCAAACTTTCCTTCACAGCCAAGTTCAATTTTCAGCAAACAATTTCCAAACCATCTTAATCAGAATAAACAAGCGGCACTTGTTTATCAATCCCAAACCAATGACACAGTTTAATGTCAGCAGAAAAGCTCATTAAGAGCAGCAAAGTGTCCAAACAGTGATCACACTATTTACAATAAATTTCCGTTATGACAGCAAAACTCTCTCAAATGACTCAAATGTGCTTTCCAACTAAGGATTACATCCAAAATAGCTGCACATAAGAACACAAATAAAGTAAAACCCCCTTCATGACAAATGAGACACTAGTTTTAGACATGACTGTTTCAAGCAAAAACACAAATTTATATAAAAATAAAAATATAAACAAAAATAAATGCAAAATCCTCATTGTTTTCAAAGTAAACTGACTGCCACATATTGTCGTATGAGGCGATGAAATCATTATTGAATTTATTAAATGACAATGTGACTTCATGGGGAATAAACATTCAACATTGGAACATTTGGACATGAGATTGATTATGCGCTTAAGATACTACCGCTCCAAGAACTTCAATTAAAATGTGACAATCAAGTTGTCCTCCACATCACTTCAAGTCCCATCTTTCATGAGAGGACCAAATATAATGACTTACTCTAATACCCATCACCGCCCACAACATCCAACATGAAGAAAGAAGAAAGATGGAATGTACTAGGGCAATAAAAACAAGAAGTAAAACAAGCAGAAAGAGAGAGAATAAGGATGCGATGGCCGGATCTGACAATTTAAACGGAAGAGGAGGAGGAGGCGGCAAAGTCAGCGGATATTGTCAAGGCGAAGCATTTAGAAACGACTTGATGAATTCTAATGAGCAAGACTGGGGAGGACAAAAAAATTAACTCCACCATTCCGATAGGCGATATATTGTAGAGATGAACTTACTTTGAGAGGATGGGCGGGTAATGTGGCGCGAGCAAGCAGAAGGAGACAGAGATGAGACTGGTTCAATTCGCCAGCAAGAACAGGTCAGAGAGCAGAGCGAACTGCTTCAGCGACGCCGACGGCGTGAAGCTTCGTGTGCTGGGGAGGCGAGAGTGACCTTTTCCCTGAGCTAGCGAATGGCGTCGGGGGCTAGCGACTTCTGGGGTTTTTGCGATCGAGAGAGGAACGCATTATCCAAAAACCGCAAAAACACCCGAACCAAAAATCCGAATTGATTTTGGTTTGTGCTCCCTGCCTCAGTTTGATTTTGTTCTTTTTTTGTTTTTTGTTTTTTTTAATCTTGATTTTTTTTAATCACACCCTAATTAGCCATTGCGTGCTGAGAGAGTGTCCCCGGTATTCCCCCTCCTTAGGCACTTTGAACCTGACTAATCTTAAGTTAAGGGATAGTATATAGGTCACGTGGCCTACAGACTATCCCCTCTCACTAAGAGCGTCTCCTCAGATTTGAAAATCCGTTCTCCTAAGTTTTTTTAATCACCCCCTAATTAGCCATTACATGCTGAGAGAGTGTCCTCGGGTATTCCCACTCCTTAGGCACTTTGAACCCTTACTAATCTTAAGTTGAGGAATAGTATGTAGGTCACGTGGACCCAGGCTATCCCCTCCCACTAAGAGCGTCTCCTTGATTTGAACATGTGTTCTCTGCAGGGGGTTGCCTAGCCATATTCCGCTCGGACCAACTCTTATTGGTATCTTGGTTTTGTTCACATATAAGAAAACTAATATTATTTTTTAAAAGTTGATTATTTAACCTCAGTCCCTCAAATTTATTTTTTATTTTGGTTTTAGTCTTTAAAGAAAAAAAAATAGCCTAGGTGTTCACTAAATTATAGGGATTAAATTTTTAAATGGAAGTAAAATAAATGACTTAATTATAATATTGTAACATAATCTCTTTAAAACACTTATGTGTAATATTATATTATATATCGATTTATAAATTATATAAATTAGTGAAGAGAAAAATTAATAAATATAAAAGATAAAAAATTATCTTTAAGTTTAAAACAAACATTTACCCTAACGTAGACCGTACATTTAGGACTAAAGAAATATTTTTAAAAATTTTCCATATAATGCATTAACTATTTTTTTATAGTACTAATTTTAATATTTCTCTTAAAATTATTCCATTATATGCATATAATATCAATATGTATTCTTTAATAAAATGTATGTCCTTTCAATAATTTTACATCTAAATTTTCTTTTTTATTAATCAACCAAATAAGTTTCAATTTATCAAATTGACTTTTTTTATAAAAGCCAATTCAAATATAAATAACATTATAAAATTTGACTTTTACCGATATTTAAGTTTGCGAAAGTCAAATTAAAAAAAATTATTTTTATCACCTCCAATCCAAATACACACCTGTAAAATTGCCAAGTGTCTATTCCATCAAGAGCATGCTACAAAACTCTAGTTTCAATTATATTCATATTCTTAAAAAGTACATATTTCAACCTCATTCAATAGTACAAATGCTTTTTTAGTCATATACTCACAAGAAACTCAATTTTCCTTCCCCTCATTGAGCTTCAGTGATCAAATTTGTTCAAGGTTCTAAAATTAGAACTGATCATTGAATCGATTAGAGTATTAGATTAAGGGTTAGTGGGTCAGATCGGAGTCAAACAGAAGCTAAACCGGGGCAAAACTGGTGAAAAATTAAATATTTTAGACTTATTAATATAAAATTCTAAAGAAAAATTTTAAAAAAATTGATTTTTTTTAAAATAAAAAAGTACCAAACTAGGTCGATCACTAGACCAATCTGATTTAGTGGCCGGATGGCTGGTTCTCGAGCTGGACCGGCAGGTCCAATCCAGGTTCCAAAACATGGAATTTGTTGCCATTCTTATGACCACAAAATAACATTCCTAGCATTGACCCTCAATTTCATCATCATATGATTCCTTAGCATAAAGATCTGAAAACTTTTGGCTAATAACTTCTAAATCAACATATGCATCTGTCTCTCCATCTATCATACCGGCCTTTACTTCACCCTTAGCACTTGCTTCCAATTACCCTGCTTCCTAACACATATCAGTGGTAGAGCTCGACTTCTGCAGTTCATCTGGCGTCGGCGTTCCACATTGAGTAGCTAGGACGCGACGGCATCCAATTCCATTAGAGTGTCGATGCATCGACTCTCATACCTTCTTCATCAGCCTCAGTGGCAAGGGTTGCAATCTATTCTAAAAGCCAAAATTGACAATGAGGAACCCAAGTAACTAGGGGAAATCCATTTAGAGATTGAACTAGTAGTTTCATATGCTACATAAAACAATAAGAAAAACCATTGCTTCTTATGCTGGAGAAGAGAGAAAGAAAGATGTAGCGCCCCATTTTTAATTACCAATATTCCTCCTATGTGACAAATCCCTAATTTTATTATGCATTTTTACACTTTTTTTTTTGGGATTTTGTCTTATTAATTGAGTTTAAAATGCCTTCCTTGTGCTTAATTGAAATTAAGAGTAAATATATAAATTAGGACTAAAAATTGTAAAATTGTCAAAATAATTTTTAATTACTCTTAATCATTGATTTTTCTAAGAATATTTGATGTTGGTTTTATTTTTTTAATTATAGGTATTTTAAAAAATTGGATTAAAATTGAAAATGGTAGTTTAGAGTTCAGATTTAAGAAATGACGGTTTAGTCCCACTAATTTGCAAAATGACAGAATAGTCTCACCAACACTCCTCGTTTTTTACAATTGCCTTTTTAGGTATGATATTTAGAATTCAGAGACTGGAATTTCACAGAAGAGAACCACAGCACCACAAAGACAGCTCACCACTGAGAGACCTTCATCCTTCTTCATCTCTTTTTCTCGCCGGCGATAACTCTCTTCTTCATCGTCATTGGCGAGCTCTCCACCACCGTCATCTTCTTCTCACACCACCATCAACAACTTCTATCATTTTAGACATGAGAGATAGAACATAGAGAAGCAAATATATGAGAGAACAGCTACAAGTTTCAGCTTGCAACACCAACACCATCACCGCCTCTTCTTCCATTGTTTTTGACAACCTTCATCATCTAAAACCCGGACCGTGCCTACTGTCATCAGTTCTCTCTGCTTCAACCATGTTACTGCCATAAATCCCCTACTGTCGTGGCTTGCTTCTGTTATTACTATGAGAGGCTGAGTTTTGTGCTTCTTGGAGATGCATTCATGGCTGAATGTTCAATTGAGAAAGTGATTTTGCTTTTTGGTGCTAAATTCATTGTTTTCTGTGGCTAAATTCATAGAAAGATTATGTACAATTTCATTTTCGGTGCATTTAACAATCTGAAATATTTTGAAAATCATAAATGATTGATTGCTAATGATATGCAATAACGAGCAAGTATTTACCACTTAAATTGAATTTGGAAGAATGAGTGCAACGGTTGAGTTTGGAAGTTACTAATATAAAGTCATGACACTTGAATTCTCTAGAAAGTTTTACATATTGATATAGCGTACCTGACTTGAGTGTAACTTGTAGACACCCAAGTTATTTTCCATCTCTTTGTATCTTTATACTCAAGTCCTCAAAAATCATTTGAGTAAATCATGCTTTTAATTTATGCTTTTCTATAGTGTCTGCCCTAAACTTAGATTGAAGTTATGAACTTGAGTTTGCATTTAGAACTCGAGTTTCATACCAGAACTTGAATTGAATTTAAGTTCTCACTCAAAGTTCATGTATGCTCTGTTTATCCTTGTTTTAGTGATTGAAAGCAGAGCATTTCTTTCTTCTTTCTACAAAACTATATAACCATTTTTCTTCCTTTAGTATTCAATTTTACTTGGATCCACTCATGGTTATTTTGTAGAAATCATAATTCACATGCTTTACGAATATAATCAATTCAAAGAAACTAAGCACAGTGAATTAAACATGACTTTATGCATAAAAAATATTTTCTTTTCAAGTATACATATATACATAAAGAGTTAAACTATTGAACATTTCAATCCCTTTATGAATTTATTAAATGGATTTTCTAGGGGATGCGAAAACATAATTTCAAAATAGTCTGCAATGCTTATTCTTAAGGTTCCAAATTACAAAACCTCAATAAGTATTACAGATAATGGTGTAGGAGGTTTTATTATTGTATACCTTTGCCTTAGATACTTGGAGGATTGACTTTACTTACCCACTACCTCTTTCTGTTATGTTGATTCTTTATATATGTTTCTAAGGGTGTCTGCAAAGCTCTCTTAAAAGATATAGATTTCAAAAGTCTTATGTTTTATGCTTGAGAGATTCTTCTTTTCTTGTTTTGCTTAAGATAGTTGAACGGTACTCTATAGTAGTCCATTCTTGAGGTAGAACGTATTCCTTTTATCCATTACTTCTCTTTGTGATTATGCTTTGTAGCTCCAGCAATAGATGCTCTGAGAATTCTCTTTTGTGATGATATAAACCTCTTAATTAGTGTATAAGAAACTCTTAGCTTCTTTTTCATTTTCTTTGTACCTTTATGTTCATTTCTTTTCAAATCATCCTGCATACATAAAGTACTAGATGGACATTTTGGTCCTTGATTGTTAGCATTGGACTTTATATGTCATTTCGGAACCCAAATATATTTAGTCCTCACATTAGAATTTCTTCTAATATAGCATGCGTGAGAAATATGACCCAATTTACCACAATAATTGAAAATTATATGAAGATATACACTATGAGATTTTATGCAAGTATTGTGTTGTTTGAGGGACGACAATTTCAAATATTCAGTTTTCTTATATTCTTTCTTCACAATAAACTTTCCAATATATTTGAAAACATTTTTTGCTTTTCTCAATAAAATCAACAATTTGTTGAAAAGCAAGCTTATATAGACTCTGAAAATCAGTCTTATGAAAATCACAAAAAGAATTGGAATTCTTTACCTTAAGTTCATCTTAAGATCTAGAGGGTGATTTTTATTGGTCATCTATAATGAGCTCTATTGGGGAATCCTCTTCTTCTGTCTAGCTATGTTGATTGGATCATGAAAGTGTTCTATAATTTCTCCTTCTTTATTCTCAACTTCCATTGTTCACCAATCATAGATAAGCAGTTTATAGTTTTAGGTGAATTGTCATCACTCTTAACTTCAACATAATTGTTAAAAGTATAAATAGAGTTAAAAGTATCTCAGATATCTTTAGCAATAAAGCAAAATTTGATTTTCTTAAAATATTTTTAGTTAAAGCAGTATATAGAATTTTTTTTGCTCTACTATCCAAACAAAGCATTTTATTTTCTTTTTTAGTCCCTCTCTTCTCTATTTGAAATCAAAATCATATACTTTAATAAAACTAGTCATTCTAGCTTTCCAAAATCAAAAATCAATATCTTTTAAAATAAGTAGAATTTTATAGTTGAAACCTTTTGAAAGTAAATAACACCAAAAATTAGTCATTGATAACTCTTGAGATGGTTAAGTCCTTTAAATAAAAGTCTATCTCTGATACTAAATATTAGAACTAGCTGACATCCAAGAGGGGGCAAATTAGGTTTCTAATAAGAAATTAAAAAAATTTAAATCCTTTTTGTATATTATTAACTAAGTATGTATGAAAGTATAAAATTATAAGCAACTATTTATATATGTTGTAAATATAAAAGCTTAGGGAAGAGAAGATGCAAATTGTGATTTATCCTAATTTGGTCCAATTCACGATAACTTACATCTAGTCCCAGGCTCCTTCTGAAATTTCCAATCCATTATCTTCTTGTTTATCCAGGCACAAGAAAAACCTTTATAAACTCATAAGTTTAATCATGCACTTATGAAGCATTTTACAAATCTCTTATAGAGTTACTCCCCCTTACACACTGTAAGGTTTACTTCCACTTACGGCAAGTCTTATAGAGCAATTCGAAGACATTTCTCTCCTGCTTACCCATACAAGTCTTATGAGCAGTGGCATTCTCTCCTACATACAACCTTGTAAGTCTTAGGAGCAGCAATGTTCTCTGATACTTGTACCTTGTAAGTCTTACGAGCAGAAAGCCTCACCGATAATTCTCTCTATAGCTTCCCCTGTAAGGAAATCTACCTTCTTAAAGTCCCTCTACCTTGAGATCAATTCAAAAATATAATTGAAGGTGTTTACAGACTCTTTTATAGGGTGGGTATGATAATCACTGAAGTATAATACAAATGATTATACTCTCAAATATACATGAAATAAAAAATAGAGTATAGCATAGAGTGTCTGAGGATGACTCATGATAACAGTATGTTGATGTCTTTACTCTGTTCACTATCAATTACTCTTGTTAAATGATTGGGTTTATATAGAAGATGATTTGAGAGTTGTTGAGATCATTCAAATATTTTCTTGTTGTAAACCGATCGTGCTCTGATAAGTAATTCAACGATTACTTATTGTTGCCTATGATTCGTTATTGGATATTGATTTTACCCATGATTCGTTGTCATTGAATATTAGTTTGATGTTTGCCATGTGATTGGTAATGCTTAACATTTGTAAACTACTCAAAAAAAGAGACGTTAGAATTTCATTTAAACATCACTTGAGTAGATAAACACTTCATTATAAGTGATCAACATCACTCGAGTGATTTCCATAGTTCAATCATGCTTCTAGAAGTGATTCTGACAAAAACAATAAATCACTCGAGTTAACAACCAATTCACTGGCAGTGATAACCATTCACTCGACTGCAGCATGACTTCACTGGAAGTGATTTATCCAAAATAATATATCACTCGATTGCATAGACAATTCACTGGAAGTGATTTCTCAAAAACAGAAGATCACTAGATGCAGAATGTTTCACTGGAAGTGATTTTAAATTCACTGGAAGTGTGCTCAGTGTTCACTAGAAGTGATGTGCAAATATTAGTATTCACTTGAGTGCATTGAGGCTTCATTGGAAGTGATCTGTCAAAATAAACATATCACTCTGGTGGAAAACATTGCACTAGAAGTGATCTGAGAAAACTAACATTCACTGGAAGTGTGATGCCCAGCACTGGAAGAGATCAACATTTTCCTGCCATTCACTCCAGTGAATCTGAGGATCACTCGAGTGATCTTAACTGATCAATTGAGTGATTTGTATTCATATCACCTTAACTTGTAATTTTACTTCTCAAAATCTATAAATACATATGTCAACTTCTAGATTGCATAATACCTTGAATATAACTCTAAAATTAGCAAATAACCTATCCCAGGAAATCTCTTTAAGTATAGTTTCATATGCCACTAGTTTCAACTCAATTAGACATGTAGTTTGGGAGATATGTTCAAAATACCAAACGTGTTCTGGAAAATAACACTGACAATGGATATCATATTTCAAAATTCATATCTCTTTAATCTGAACTCATTTAGCTTGATCTTGATATCAAAATGACGCATTGAAAGTCTAGTTTCATATGTAACTAGTTTCACCTCAATCAAAGTTATATTTGAGAGAAATTGTCAAATTACTAAACCTTACTCAAGTGGGACGGAAAACAGAGCAAGATTTTACTCGATGTTACAGTGCTTCACTCGTTGCTTCAGTGCTTCACTAATTAATGTCATTTAAGTTATTCTAAAAATTCACTCAAGTGCAACGGTGCAAGTGCTACTGTCCCCCCACCCCTCCGAGACTGCTATAGCAAATAGTATTTCAATTGTTACAATATCCCATTGCTATAGTGCCAAATGGTACCAAATGCTATAGTGCCAAATGAATTCCCTTTTTATTTGAGCATAGAAACATCTACCATAGAAATGTCCAGTATCACTTTTAAGAGCTTCAATTTCTATATCCCAATTAGACATCTTCGTTTTCTTGACTATTTTCAATCTTTCTCTTTTTTTACTTGACTAACCTATAAAATATTTCACATTAGATATAGTAGTTAATCAATGTAGGAGATAAGTATATTTGATATCATCAAACTAATCATATTTAACACCCATAACCCATTTAGCCCTAGTATTATGTCCTAGCCCATTTAACACTGGCTTAAATGGGTTGACGTACAGGTATGAGCTAACTCGTACCCATATAATATTAAATGGGAAGACTACAGGCTTGGGCACAAGCTTCCCAACTCTCTTGTTTCTCAACCCTAACTCCATTGAAGCAACCAACTTAAATGAAAAAAGAAATTTAATCCTTCAAATTAAATATGAATAATCCATATCCAAATCACCCAACCAAAAAAACACTTCCCCCAAAACCAGACAGACAACCGCAGAAATGCAAACAATTTATTCCAATATTCCATAAACAAGTCTAGGTGAGATAACATTTATGATCACACACACACATAAAAGAGTTTAATCGGGAGCATTTAATTAGTAATTCTAAAAGCATCCAAGGCTCTGGACATCTCAGGACATACCACCTTTTGTTGAAACAGAACATAATCCTCGTACTTAAATCTCTTGAATAATGGCTTTTCTTTCTCCAAGAGCCCAAGTGCATGTCCAACTTCTTTATCCACTTGTGGTCCAAGCGATGCTAAAACGCTTAGTCTAGCCTCTTTCTCATTCATAGCTGCTCGGTGCCAAATACTCTTATGCCTCCCATTGCTCAAAACCAACACACACACACATACACCACAAAAAAACACAACTTGCAAATTAAACCTCATGAGAATTTGTATATAACCATTCATAACACAAAACAGTAAAGTAGTACTCTCTCGGGTCTTTTTTATAAGATCCTTTTAACTGAATTATGTGGCTTAATAAATCTATTAAGGTTAGCTAAAAGTATATGTAACAAATAAACTTTTTCCCCAAATGTGTCATTATATAAGGAAGCAAATAAGAAAGAGAAATTACGGTGAAAAAAAAGATGAAAGAAAATACATGTAAAGGTAAAATCAATAAAAGTGTATTTAATGTTCTAAGAACCCCAAACAAAATCAAAACTAGTTTGGGTGGTATATAATGCATTTAATGTTTAGAAAACCTAAATTGGATCCAATTTGGGTGCTCAAATCAATTTGATAAGTAGTCAAACCTCATTAGATCTTTATTGTCTAAATTTGATTTGGATGTTTCATATTTAATTTTGTTGTCTTCATTTTTTCTAAAAAAATAATTTCAATAAATATAAAATTTAAAATAAATATAATATTTTAAATATAAATTAAAAAAATTCATTTAAAACCCAACAATTGAAAATTGTTAAATCTGAACCATCCAGATCTGATCTGGATGGTCCACATCTGATAAGGTTTAGGTCCTCATCACTTTGATGAGCACCCAAAACTCAATCTTATTAAAATGTCCAAAAAAAATTAAAAATTGGGATCTTATAAAAAGGACATGATAGGATAGTGAAATTAAAAGTAAAGAAAACGTCCTCAAGTTCATCGCCAATGTTGACAATTAAGAAATTAGGAAGAGGATTGACATTAACCCATTTGCCGTCATGCTTGATTTGAAAGCCATTAATTCCATTTTGAATGAGGATATTCAAGAAGCTATTGTCATTATGAGGAGGTAACCCTAAGTAAGGTCAGGTTGAGGAAATGGAGGGTAAAGGTTGAGTTGAACTTTCTGGTACCTATCGTCAAAACCAGAGTGCTCAATAATGTCATCGAGTTTCAATCCTAAACTCTCTTATATTCCTTGCAAAACCTCTCATTTCCTTGCTATACTCCACAGAAGTCTTGTTGTAAAAACAAACAAAGGATTTGAGGTGTCTATTGCCCCCATCTCTGCTATCCGCTGTGATGTCCCTTAATTTTCCTTAACTTCCTTAATGTTTTTCTTATTTCTTTTATCATTAGACTCTACATAAAATGAGTGATAAACAATGCATTTATACTTTTTTTAAGGGAAAAAAATACTTGAATTGTATTATAGTTTCTTTTTAATTTAAAACTGCAATATTTGAAAAATTGTAAAAAAAAAATTAAAAATCTCACTATTTTTTGCCTATAAGATGTCAAATGTCACTTATTTCATGTATAATCTAATAAGAAAAAAGCAATTGGGAAGTTAGGAAAAATTAAGAGAAAGCAGAAGGGATGGTAGAAAAAGGGCAACCAACACTCCAAATCAAAAAGTAGACTAAACATCAGTGAGATAAAGAAAATGGAAGAAGGTGTTGATGTTGATGTTGATATTGAACACACATACTTTAAGCCAGGTGGTTTATTGGGGAAATTGCATTGGTCATGATAATTGTAAAATTTGAGATGATCTATCCAATAATGGACATTCTCTCCTACACTTTGTGGAGGGGCACTTGTGGCATACTCGATGGCTGGGAGAGGGTCATAAACACTAAAAAATTCCTTCTTTTCTTCCAGAGGTACATTATGAAACTCTGCACTTCTTCAGAATATCTTTCATTAAATTCTCTGAAACCCCATGATTTGTGATCTGAAAAATCAAACACCCATATTAAAAAAAAAACATTACATCTTCGCGATCAAAGAATTGCCTTTGGGTACAAATGTATAAATGAAGCACAAGTACTACAGGTCCTATAAATGTTTTCATGATGTAGGAACATAGTAAGGAAGAAGGATGAGAATTTACCATGAAGAAGCCCCAATCTTGGCCAGCTTGGTTGAGTTGGCGAACCGCGAAGGCGTGGATTTGAGGATCAACGGAGGTGAGGAGGGAGAAGTCAATGGCAGGGATGAGAGTAGCTAGTTCATGTGCCACGTCATCACGACCCTCGGAATTGATGAGTGTGGTAGTAGGAAGGGAAGAGGTGGCGGCGTTTGATTCCAACAAGGATTTCACGCTTGAGGCGTCGACGTCGCAACTGGAAGCCATAGATGATGATCAAGTTCAAACTCCGAAGTTGGGACATATCAGATCAAGATAAAGGCTATGAAACTATCAAGGAAATGAATAGTATGAAAACTCATATATATACACATATTTATTCAAAGTATTCGATATGTTATATGCATGCACCAGACAGGTGATTAATGTTATTTCCTAATTTAGGTTTCATGTTCATCACAATGACACTGAGGTGACATATATAGCATGTTTAGAAACTCTGTTTCTAATCGGGCTTATTTTATAAGCCCGATTTATGTAAATCGAGATAAATTTCCTCCACATATTACCTCGTAGACCGTAAAAGTAACCTCGTAAACCATAAAAGTTACTTCGTATTCCGTGAATCACGATTTATAAACACTTATGGAGCTTCCATAAGCTAATCCAAACGAGCCTATAATGACTTTGGGTAACATTATGTAATCAAGTGCATGCACGCATTGTAATGAACACTAAATTAAACTGAATTAGGACAAACAATAACCATCTGTTCTAGTTCAATCAAGAATACATGCAGTCATGATGTATTTTAGTTGAACTGAATTAAATGACTGTGTGTACCACTCTGGCTTTATTTATAAGTTCAAATTACCTAATTTTCACATATAAAAGAAAGTTAGTTCACTTAATAAATATAAAATAAATGATAACCCCCCCCCCCCCAAATTTTTCCCTTTTATATAATGAGGATTAATCACCTCTTTCTTCTCTCTCTACATCTAATAAGGGTAAAATTGTAATACTCTCATTTATTACTCTGAAAGTAAACATATAATAAGGACCAACATTTTGTTTTCTCAAAATTGACTTATAAATAAGACCATAATGGAATGTATTTTTATATTTAATATTATAGTAATGTTATTATAAAATATTAAATATTAACCATTAAAAGTTAATCTAATGATAGAGAAAATAGGTGGGGAGATATCTAATAGAGACACTCCTCCCCTTACACAATATATATCTTTGTTGTACTATTGGCTATAAAAGATATGCATACATGTGTGATAGAGAAAAAGTATTATCATTATATTCTACCTATTTTTATTTGATTTATTTTTCAATTTTTATTTTTATTTTTTTAAGGCACATGTATCCTCTTATTAAAGGTAATTATGATTGCAGCATTATTACGTAATAAATATGGGCACCTTTTCCAACATGGATTCAAACTTTAGTTTGTTACATTATAAGGGAGTAGCCTCTTCAGCAAGATCTAACCACATATTGGTTATTAATAGCTGGAGACCCTTGTACAATATTTTATTACAAAAATATCCAAATCTTAACAATATACAATAGTATTAAAATAATATGAACCAGTTTTGTAGGAAAACCATTCTTGACTTACCTATAGTTTCTTTTAATTTTTAATTTGGTACTGTGTCATATTAAAACTTAATTTTATTCTTTTAGAATTGTTAGTGCATGTAACTTTACTATGTTAGCACTAGTAGCTCCTGTATAGCAGTTAATTGTGTTGAAAGGATAAAACTAAAAGATTTAATAAAGAGAGAAATACATATAGATACCAAATTAAAAATTAAAGGAAATTATATATACATGGATAATAGTTTTCCCTTTATGTGTGTGTGTGATACAATATCACTACTAAAAAATTGTTGATATTTAACAATTATTTTTGCATATATTTGACAATTTAGACTCAAAAACTGTTATGTATTGAGGGTTTAGTTATACTTAGGAAAGTACTAGATATATACAAAACTAGAAGGCTAGGGAATGTGGGATTAAAATTACTGACTCTGTCCCTGAATGAAGTAAATTTGAGCAAGAAAGTGTGAATGTACTTCAAACGGCACACCTAGGAGAGGAAGGGGAGTGTAAGAGACTTGGTACGATCGCAGGCTGATTTTAACACATTTGAAGTTTTAAATTTGCTGTTTTTTTAAAGATTTATGGTGAAGTATTTGTTTAAGTGCATTCAATATCTTTAACTATTTTGTAATACATTTTGTACCTTGAAATATTTTTTCAAATGCATCCATTATCTTAAAATATTTTTTCAAGTGTGTCCAGTACTATAAAATATTTTTTAATTACATCCAACGTTCTAAAGGATTTCTTTAGTGTATCCAACATATTAAATTATCTAAATTGTTAAGTGAAAAGTTACATTAAAAAGTATTTCAAGATGACATACCTGAAAAATATTTCTAGGTGTTGGGTGTACCACGTATTAGTTTAAGACATTAGATATACCCGGGGGAAAAAAAAATACACGCTAGTTACACCTTAACCCTTTTATAAATGATAAATTTATTTTTATAAAAAGTGATATTTATAAAATTATTTTTATTTTAAATTTTACATATATTAAAATAAAAAATTATTTAAAATATAAAAAGTAATTAAATTACATTAAATCAAATATATACCGTACAAAATCAATGCAATGGTATCTATCAGTGATGAACAAAACAGGTGCTCCTGCGTTTTTCAGATTCAAGATAACAAAAATGCCAATACAGTCAGATACCCAAAAAAGAAAAGAAAGAAAGAAAGAAAGAAAGAAAGAGGTCACAGAACAAATTAAAATTCTGAAGATTATATCAATCAACATTCATACAATATAAAAGTATCGCGTGGGATTATTCCCTCCCAACGTGATGAACTAAAATTTAAATCTCCACTAAAAGAAATGTTTACATTTAGTGTCCAACAGTATCTTCAACATGATTGTCTACAATAGAATAATATATGTGCATATAAAAAAAAATAATCAAAATAAAGGACATTCACCTTCAAATAACAACGTGACTACGGGGTGCTCAATAATTTGTAGGCCTGTCGATATGTTAAATCTTCCAAAACTGAAGCACACATACTGTGGCAGATGATGATGACTAACCAGGATGAACTCTATTTCACAATGGCTCTCTCACTTAAGCTTAGCCATGTTCTTGGAATTTGCATGCTCAACACTCGTGAATATTGAAGCATATCTATGGTGGCGGATGGTCATGACTAGAACAAAAACGTTGGCTGCCAGAAACAGCAAGCCTGAGGCCCAAAGCTGTAAGAAGACATTTTTACCCTTAAACTCAAGAAGATAACCCCACAATAACCAATGGGTCTGAGCTCCAATCCATAAAAAAATGCATGAGAAGCCATGCCATTTGAGTTTCATCTTACTCCATGGCAGTATTAGAGGCAACAGGCAAAAGAACCAAACAAAGTACTGAGCAGTAATCACCTGCAACAAAAATTATGCAATAGTGTGCAGAAATCAGATGGGTATATTGAATGATTCAAATATATGGAAGCTTGGGAGAATGCAACCTGTATGATAGATTTCTTTTTTCTCCGTCGGATCCACACTTGATAACAGAACAAATCAAGAAAATTATTTGGAGTATTTGTCTCTTTAAAAACAACAATGCTAAAGGATCCCAATCCAGAAGCATGATCCTCATGCAAGCCGGAAAAAGCTTCAACATACAAGTTATGCTTGGAACAATTTAATTCAATTTCATTGAATTTCTATTGACTTGAATTAAAATGAAAAGTAACTGTGTGGAACTATTTGAATCAGGATTTCATATTCCTTTAGATTATAAATGAACAAACCTTGTTGAATGCAACAAACGCCACAGTCTGCACAAAAAGGCAAAATGGCAAGTCCTGCGCAAGGCTGAATATAAGAACTAGCTGCACCACAAATTGCGGCAAAAAGGAGATCAACTTCTCCACCATTGAAGTGTTATTGCCGTAGTTAAGATATATGTGATAGAAATACATGGAGAAGTTGTGCCTTGGATCTGTACGAGTAAGATGGTACAGCAATGCCTCGTGTAGGAATTCCCACCCATACAAATGATAGAACAGACCAGTACAAAGGAGAAAAACTCCCCCTGATATTAGTCCAAACATTAGTCTATCCATTGTAAATATGCTTTTTAATAGATTATATAAAGAACAACATTTATCCCCATCCTTGAGTTTCTCTCCTTCAGTAGCACTCCAGACCCTTAAGACAGGTTTCTGACCAGATTGAAAGCAGCTCGGATCAAGAACCAGCAGTATAGGAATGGAATATATAATAGGGTAAATCCTGAAATGGACTACAAGCCCGTACCAAAATGCTGACTGTACCACATTACCTGCAAACCAAGGCCCGAAAATGGCCAAAAAATAAGGCAACATAAGACATAATGGCGAAAATGAAAAAGCATAAAGAAGAATGCAAAGATTTAATTTTATACCATCAGCAAATTATAACAAGGATTTATCTGGTGCATGATGCATCAAACAACAAGAAGCATAATATTCAATATATGTGGATTTTATATATAACAAGAAAGCAAATGATCCAAACGCCAAGGGAAAGGCCGTCTTTGAGTTTGTTCCCTGTGTCAACCAATGTTTTAATTTATATACCATACCTTTCTAAACTTTTTTCCATGCATGATAGGAGAGGTGAAAAACAGAACAGGGGGTCAAATTAAAAAGGGATGAAAAGGTTATAATGTTTGTCTCCTGTTGTCTAGCAAAAAATGGGGAAATGTTTATATTACAAAATCTATACATTGCCTATTCAACTTGTTTCAAATTTTCCTTCCATATTTGAGATGATGATATTTGTCAAGGGTAGACAACAAATAGTGATCAAACCATTTTCATTCCAGCATTTGATTGTCTTATCAGGAATGCATGGTATGAAGGCCTCTGATAATGTATACTCAAAATCTTGTTCCCCATGGAACAAACTGACATGCTCAAACCATGCTTCCAAATGGCACCCAGGTTTGTTACCTGAAAAGCACCTAACACCAAAACGAAACTGCGATGACAACAATGACAGAGCACACACCCAATCGAAAATCTACCCCAACAACACACAAAATCCCACAGACATTCATAAAAATGAAACCAGCATTTATCACATATATACTTTTTGACTTGTTACAAAATGCAGCATAATCCTCACAAATACAGGTTTTGATAGTGAACTACAGGTTTCCACCATAATAATCATAACTAATTTCCCTCACTAATATATTAGAAAGGGAATATATATATATATATATATATAACCAAATAATGGTAAGCAACAACTAATAATCTATTATTAAAGCGAATAACCAAGAACAAATTAAAAGATTGATCAGCTATACCCATTAATCTAATACCACAACAGTATCAATTTAAGTTAATAGAAAGGCAATAACATACCATTCATAAGACAGATAATGATCCACAAGACCAAAGCACAAACAATGGGCTCACAGTTGCCACGTGTCCCAATGGTGAAGGTAAATGGATTGAAGAGCCATATCATGACACAGTAGTTGCTTAGATTTTCAGGCACCTTACGCTTCTTCAAAATATAATGTATGAAGTATCCCACAAGTATATCTGAATTTTGAACATAACAAGATGTTCTTAGGTGCAATGAACCAACAATTGACACATTCTTAGGAAAATAGAATAAAAATCTTTCCAAGAAAAGTTAGCAATAACCACTTCAATGCAATAGATCAACCATAATTGTATGAAGAAACCAAACGCTGACATGTTTTCATACCTGATGCTGAGAAGAGAAACTTTCCCCATGAGCGATGGATGAAAGAATTTGGAATAAGAAGAAATGCGAGTAAGGGGGAATAGCGATATGTGGTTCTCTTATAAGGGGAATCACCCACAGCCATATAAGATGCCGCATCAGAGAATACAAGGTAGTCAACATCAGTGTATCTAACCTCCAAATGAGTATCTTGCCATTCTCCGTACAGAATTAAAGCCACACGGAAAAAGACAGAGAATACAAGCAACGAATGAAAATTTATGGTTGGCATTGCTGAAAGAGAATAAATACCAAACATTGTCAAAGCTTCAAAATTTCAAAAAACTTACTATAAATGAAATTTGGGACATCATTGAGGTCAACTAAACAAATAGAAAGAATTCTATATTACGTCAATCATCCAGGTACAGTCAAATGATATCAAAGGGCACAAAATGAGAAATCACTAGAACCCAAACTTATAAAGAAGAAAATCCAACTTTAGGTTGTGAGACCAAAACATACTAGCTATTGATTTCAGGTTGCTGATTGCTCATGGGATAACCACAATTTACTAATGGAAAAACCTGAGCAGATGCCCGAGGAAAACTCAATATCAATTCTCCTTCTTTTAGGGTTTCATGGACATAGATCTGCAATGGAACCCTAGCTAGTTCAAATATGATTATACAACCCAATGGCAAACACAACCTGTCAATTGGTATCCTATGCGCCAATGGAAATTTTAAAGTTCCATCTAACAAGCTTTAAAAAAAATTAAAGCATACAATAAATAACATACATTCATTCTTCAGTCATAACTCCAATTGTATCAATCAGCTGCATATTTTTAGACATAATTCACATAGTATAATAGCCCTCAAACCTCCGTTACGACTGTGAGCGGACGATGCAAGAATGAGAATGAGTTTACATTTAGTCCACTAGCTACATTTTTAAACCCTTTTCTCCTACCATTAAACCTTCAATCTGCTGCATTTATTATAGCCTAAAATCATGAAAGAAAATGGCACTAAATGGCTCCCTAAACAGAGCCAAGACCTGGCGCAAGGAGAGAAGAAATTTACCTTGTAGCTATAACATCAATTTATCCCCCTCTGTTTCCTCTAATATTGACAAGCTTCCACTCCTTCTCTTATCTTCTAAATGACCCTCCCCCCGTCTTCCTCTCTTCATAACCCAAGAATACAGGAAATCACTCGTTAGACAATCTAATCGGCAAAACAAAAAGAGGACAGAGAGATGGTTGCGTTTAATGAAGGTCACCAAGGTTTTTTTTAGGGAGTTTTTACGGAGATTTCATCATCATGCAAGCTTGACATAGATCGTTGATTCGGAAGTGAAGAACGAGAGGCAAAGCAGTAAGCAGTGAGCAGTGAGAAACAGTTGAGATGGAGGTCGAGGGATCTCCGATGTCATTTCATTCCAGTTTATCAAATAAAATAATATATAAATTAATATTTAATAGGTTAACCATTTTTTTAAAAACAAAGAGGCATATACGGGGCGGGTTCGGGCTAGGACGACGACTCCGGAGAAAGCGATAGGAAGTTCTAAGCCAGGCTGAGGCTTCGTCTTCATCGACAATGCCGGCGGGAGTAAGGTTGAGGGTAGTTCTGATCTGAGTCCTGAGACAAAATCTAGGTTGTTACTCAGTGACAGCAGCATTGATCTTGGCCATCCAATCGGGTTTTGAGGTTTGCAAAACTTAAACTTCAAGGACATCCATCCATGGATTCTCTGATTCCCTGGAAGCTTCGAGCGTTTAGTTGAGAGGCGGCAGGGCTAATCATCCTTGGCGAGTAGAGATTGAAGGAGAAATACTTGCATGCTCCAAGAGTACCTCATCCCCTTTCCACTCTCAAATGAAATACGTCTTCTCCTCTCAAAAGAACTTCGGTGTTATCAGCAGCGATGGAGTCCTTTCCTATCAAGTACCTTCAATGAGGAACTACAATCAGCATCAATAGGTTCAATAAAAATCATGCAATTCAAGTGATCATGCTCATGTATAGTTAAATCATGAAGACAACAAACCCATGTTACTAGCTTTATCAGCTATATTCCGAGCCGAAACCAAACAAATGGTTAAACATCTGGAAGATCTGGATTTTGTTCCTAAATTTCAAGAAATCAAACAAAACAAAATCTAGAGAATACAAAGTGAATGCAAGATCTGGAAGGATGAAAACTTGAATCGTGTTTAGACAACTTCAAATGGAATTCAATCACAAATTGATTGAGCTTAGTAAATCAAGGGCTTAGTAAATCAAGGGACGAGGTGGTGTGCCTGTAGGCATGGGTGAATCATATTTAGAGCGTATTTGGATATAAATTAAAGAAGTTTATGATTTTGAGGAAAAGTTGTCAAACACTTAAAAATTATACATAATCTCTTTTTATCTCAAAATTATAGTTTTGGCGTCTAAAATTATAATTTTAGGAAAAGCTCTTTTTTTTTTTTTACTTTTTTTGTTAATGGGCCTCATATCCCTTTTTCTCCTCTATTTTTTTTTTTCAAAATTATCTCTCTTTCATCTAGCATATATTTTTTTTGATAAATTTAATTTAAAAAATTTAAAAATTTAATTAAAAAAATGTAATGTTAAATATTAAAAAAATTAATATTAAATATTGGGTTAAGGTGTAAATTTAAGAACCAAATTTTTCCTGAGAGGCGTTTAGTACAAATAAGTTTTGGAAGGAGTAAAAATAATAATAAATAATTAAAAATTATGCAAATTTAATAAAATCATTAAATTTGACCTAATGCCATTATGAGTTTTTTTCTCTTATTATTAATAAAATATAACCTTATACTCTATATAATTATCATAAAAGCTAATGTCCTTTTTGATAATTTAACCACTAAACAAGTGATTCCCAACCCAATATCCAAATATTCTCATCTTATCAAAATCATTTTTTTAACCATAATTTATTCTTCTCATAATCTATTTAAAAAATCATTTTTTTTATTTTTTTCTCTAAAAACTATTTTCAAGAATTGAATCCCATCATATGCAAATCAATAACAATGAGTACTGGGGATAGGGGTGGAAACAGGTCAGGCCAGGCTTGTGCCTTAACAGGCCTGACCTGTTAAGATACTAGATGGCCTGAGCCTGGCCTGTGGCCTATAACAGGCCTTTTTTGGCCTGAGCCTGGCTTGTATATAGGTCTGGCCTGACCTATGGCCTGTAATTAAAAAATAAATAAATAAACAGGCTAACAGGCCACAGGCCTATTTCAAATAGGCCGAAAATAGGCTCAATTACATAAATTAATGATCCAAATACATTAGTTAATGATCCACTTGAGATGAGATTTGATAATGGGAATTATGAGATTTAGGGTTAAGATGTAAGGTGTGGGAATTTTTTTTAAATACTTTACAGGCTCAGACCGCCCTGACATGCCTATCAGTAAGCCTGAGCCTGGCCTTTTTAAGAAAACATGCCTCGAAGCAAGCCTGAGTCTGGCCTTTTAGCCTGATAGGTCAGGCCTGATCAGGTCGGAAACAGGCCAGGCCGCAGGCCCCTGACAGGCCACCTGGCCTATTTCCACCCCTAGCTGGGGAGCCGAGAGTGACCTTTTCCCTAAGCTAGCGTATGGCGTTGGGGCCAACGACTTGTAGGGGTTTTTGCGATCTTGAGACAAGAATAGTGTGTGGTTGAATTAGGTTATGGATAATAGGTTTTTATTATTTATAAGGTATTATTTTAGTCTTATTTATAAGTCATTTTTAACTCAAAAATTTGATCATATTTATAAGTCCTTTATAAGTTCAGGTTCAATGTAATAAATGAGATTATAACAATTTTGCCTCTATTTACTGTATCAATGAAAAAAATAATTTAAAAATAGATGGAGAAGGAAAAGTTAAAAAGTATCCATTTATAAATGAGGGCATAGTTGAAAATTTACCCCATATCATTGAATTAACTCTCTCTCCTTGGTATGTGAGATTTAGTTAAAAGGGATTTATAAATAAGATTAAAGTGATAAGTATCTGAGAGAAGTTTTGTCTCGGCTTACGGAAAAGAGTTTTTAAAACCATGATTTCAAAATTACCTTAAGCATTATCCAAAAACTGCAAAAACAACCGAACCAAAAATCCGAATTGATTTTGGTTCGGTCTCACTGTCTCGGTTTGAGGTTGATACAATTTTCATCATTCAATTTTATTTTTATTTTGGTTTTAATCTTCAAAGGAGAAAATAGTCTAGGTTTTCACTAAATCATAGGAACTAAAATTTTTAATAAAATAAAATTTGAGGAATTAAAACCTATGATTTAAAATTTAACAGACTAAAACTAAAATAAAAGCAAATTTAATAGACTAAAAATTATATTAACCATTTTTTAATCACAGTTGCTACTTTCTATATGAAATTTGTACATTTTAATAAGTTTTTTCTTGATTTAATTAAGTTTTTAACACTTGTATCTCAATAAAATATTAGCTTGTCCTTCTAATTTAAACGTGTGGGGGGGTGTAATCTCTTACATTCTACAAACTTTCGTTTAACTTGATAGAGTTCTAAATATTCAATGTTGAAGTGAATATTTCTACAAATGATCACCAAGTCTTGAGGAACATCAATGTCATCACCAATAACAACCCAAAAGTTTAATATGAAAGTGATAAATTATGGAAAGCACAATAAGCATGGAAACCAATTTGAATAAAAATTTTGATTATGAAAATGGAGATTAACTCTTTGCATTCCCATAAGAGGTCAATTGAATTAAAATAGTTTGTGATTATCACATAGTGTGTGCTTGGCACATTGTTTTCAGCCTCAAAATCACAATAAAAGTGAGTTTGGGAAGCAACCAAAATATGATTTCAGGAATCCTTTTCTACAAGTTAAGACAAATTCATCTTATATACATATCTCATAAATTTTAAAAGTACTTTAAAACTACACAATAACAATGAAAACAGCTCGAAGTTGCTTGAAAAGAAAAAACAATTTGGGGATGCCGAAAGGTGCCCCCAACTGTAATTAAAATATGAAAAATATATTTTACAAATTTTTCAATACTACTATGTTGAGTTTTTCAAGTTCATTCTCACCCACTAAGTTTCTAATAGAAGATTTTCTATAAAAACTTAAGTAATTTAGTACCCATATGGTCATTAATATAAGATTTAATAATTTAATTTGATGAGATTAAAAAAAATAAATTACTTAATTATAATATATATTACATGCTCTCTTTAAAACACTTATGTGTAATATTAAATTATATATCTGTTTATAACTTATTTAAATTAATTTGGAGACAAATATTAAATATAAAGAATAAAAAATTGATACCAACATTTACCCCCAAAACTACGTCTTGCATTTAAAACCAAATGAATATTTTCAAAATTCTCCCTATAATGCATTAACTATTTTTATTTATATAGTTTTAATTTTAATATTTCTCTTAAAATCATCTCATTATATACATATAGTATAAATATGTATTGTTTAATAAAATTTATGCCTTTTCAATCATTTTACATTTAAACTTGTTTTTTTATTAATTACTCAAACAAATTTTAGTTTATCAAACTGACTTTTTTATAAAAGCCAATTCGAACATAAATCACATTAACCAGACTTAAATTTACAAGAATCAAATCAAATAAAAGTAACTTTTGTCATCACCGATCCAAGCACACCCGTAAAATTGTCAATGTCTATTCCGTCAAGAGCATGCTACCAAACTCAGGTTTCAATTATATTAATATTCTTAGAAGTTACATATTTCAACCTCATTCAATAGTACAAATGCTTTCTTAGTCATATACTCGCAAGAAACTCAATTTTTCTTCCACTCATTGAGCTTCAGTGATCCAATTTGCTGCCATTCTTGCGACCACAAAATAACATCCTAGCATTGACCCTCAGTTTCATCATCAAATGATTCCTTAGCACAAAGATCTGAAAACTTTCAGCCAACAGCTTCTAAATCAACATCTGCATCTGTCTCTCCATCTATCATACCAGCCTCCACTTCACCCTCAGCATCTGCTTCCAATTGCCCTGCTTCCTGACCCATGTCGGTGTCAGAGCTCTGCTTCTGCAGTTCATCTGGCGTCGGCGTTCCACCTTGAGCAGCTGGGACGGTGATGGCATCCAATTCCATCGGAGCTGTCGATGCATCAGCTCTCATACCTTCTCCATCAGCCTCAGCTGCAGGGGCAGCAATCTATTCCAAAAGGCAAAATTGACAGAGAGGAACCCAAGTAACTAGGGGAAATCCATTTAGAGATTGAACTCTATTACTCTCGGATGATAAATAAAACAATAAAAAAGCTATTGCTCCTTACTCTGGAGAAGAGAGAGAGAGAGAGATAACAAAGGGAGAAAAGCAGAACAAGATGCATGCAGATCACAGAAAATACAAAACAGCACGTAACAAGATAGTAAACATAGTAGTAGCAAGGTCTGGGTTGAAGCTAGTCAGTCTTTTTCTTATTATATCCCTAATATCATTGGATCAAATAAAATATTTTTATTATCTTTTGTTCTGTGTTTTTACTGATTGTATGTCGAGGATCTGGTGGCAATGGCTGACCAGCCTCCTTATATTGTAACCCTTCTCTAGAATCAATAAAAGTCATCTTGAGTTCCTTCAGACGCTGATTTGAAAGTTGCAGTGTTGGATCTGAATGACAGGGTTATTCATCCTCTCTAAGGCAGGAGAGACTTGATGACTTGAGAAGGAGCCATTGGCAGGTGGTTGTCTCTCATGGTCCATTTGGTGTACCAAATAAAAAGAAAAAACAAGGAATTGAAGATAAAAACTAACTCTTGTGCTTCACCTACAAAAAAGATAATACAAGAGATGGAAACTACTCCCTCCAATCCTTTTTATAAACAACTTTTTTCTTAATTGTGCAAAACGAAATGGCGGTTGAAATTAGTTAAAAACAAGAAATGTGTCAAAAATGTCATGTTTTTTCCAAATATGCCCCTCTTTATGAAAAGATCATAGGAGAGAGAATGAGTAAAAAAATGAGAGAAAGAGTGCAAAATATGAGAATGGGGTAATAAATGATTAAATGAAAGAGAATTAGTGCTGAGTGGAGGATAATTAATAAAAAGATATGTATTTAATAGGGGAAGAAAAAAAATAGTTTAAGTTTTGAAACATAAGAAAAAAAATTGCTTATATTAAGAATCAGCCCCAAAAGAGAGAAAATTGTTTATAAAAAGGACCAGAGGGAGTATTCACTAATGATTGCAAAGACACATCAAGCATTGCAAAATGTTAAAGGAAAGAAAATCAAATTCTTTGGCTTAAACAATGGGAGCTCTAACAACTACAAGGAGGGTAACCATGTAGCAAACTGGAATCAAGCTCCTCGTCCGAGGGTGCTTTGTTTCATCTACATCACACCCTCCTTGGGGTAGCCAGCTGGTTGTGGTAAAAAGGGGAGAACGTCCCTACCTGATTTCTTGCCTAGTTTCAGGTCTTGCGAACTCTTCAGTCCACCAAAAAATATCAATTATGTATCAATATGGAAAACCAAAGAAGGCAGTTTGAAGCGGTCTGGACACATGCAAAGGCCATTGGAGACATTAATGAGAACGATAGATTCGACGGTATAGAATCTTTTGAAAAAGGGTAGAGGAAGACCAAAGAGAACACTCAATAAAATTATTGAACAGGTCCTCTTAGTTAACAATCTATCGTATAGCTGACTCTACCTAGTGCGATAAGGCTTGTTATTATTGTTGTAATGTGGAAAACCAAATTTGCAACCTATTTTTTCTATAACAAGGGCAATATTAGATGTTCGTAAAGACACTCATAATTAAGTCAAGAGGATCATGGATTGGAGAGCCTAGTTCTCAATGTTGTTTTCTAGTGCATGCTCTTGATATTTTTTTACTCCTGATTCATTAATGTAGTTGTGTTTCACGGGTTTCAAAAGTCAACATTCAGAAAATATTTATGCAACAATATGAAATTAAAGTGTTAGCTCCACCTCAATAAAACCCTTGAATTAGGGCACACAAATGTTTGGGCCTATCTAAAAGTTCTGCCAACAATTTTAGGCACTAGGGGTGAGAAGATACAAATAGGATCAACCAAAGAACAATTCAGAACTACTACTTCCTTCATTATCCACTGATAAAAACCGTTTTTTTTTATGCAAGACTAAATGTTTCAAAACAAAAATCGGGAAGCTGGATGGGGATTAAAAAACCTGATTTTCCCCAGCATGATGAACGGTGCCTTTTGTTTCTTCCTTTTTGGCCCGTTTAGCTCTGTCATTTGGTTTAGCTTGATATTTAGATCGAACGTCAGCTGGCAAAAGTTCCAGCGGAACAACCCCTTCAATGCCATGGTCTGTAAACTGCAACCGAACTCAACCTAGTTCATTGAACCTAAACAATTTAGGCAGATTAAGACATTGGGAATTAAATAATTTAGCTTACCCTAGAAAATCCCTCCAAGTCTTGTCGAGCTGAAAACCGAAGACCTTTCCAACAATAAACCTGCATTTAAAAGAACCCAAAAAAGGAAAAAAAAAAAATCCTTAACATGCTTAGTGCATGATAATTTAAGGAGACCATTTTAAAATTCATAGTTAACCAACTTTTCTACTAATCAATCATTCTAACATGTATATATATCCGGTCACTAATTATCCTACAAACTAATCTGTATATTAAATTTATGAGCGAATTACTATAAGGTCCCTAGGAATGGATTTAATCACCCAAAAAATCCGATAAAAACTAAGGAACATGCAATGACTAGTTTCAGTACAGGAAATGACAAGACACTTATGTTGCTAACTTGTAATTGAGATTTTTTGGTTACTAAATCCCTTTCTTGGGACTTCATAGTAATTATTCTCAATAAAAAATCAAGGAAAATCTGAGCAATTTATTTTTTTTTTAAAAAAAGGGCATGCATATCAAGTCTGATACTGTTTAAAATAACTACTGAAAGCTTAATCAGGGACCAACCCGGTTATTCTTGTGTTGATATTCAGCTTCTATTCCCGCTGATGGATCCATCTGTAATTTTTAAATGGAAAGGATTCAAGAATGATAGTTCAAATGCAAAAGAAAGAAAGATACAATCTCAATATGAAGAGAGAAATTTGTTATAACCAATTCCTAGACATTGAAGGAAAAGGGGGAAAAGGTTGGAAGAGAAACTCAATGTACGCATTGAAGCTCCATAAGGAGATAAGCAGCTTACATCTTCAGCCAAAGGTTTCCAGTACTCCATAATGGAAGGAGTTTGAACACGCTGAGGATCTGTTAAAGCATTCTGATCATTCAAGAAAAAACAGAAGTAATCAGTTGAATTGGCAGCAGTCCATCCATGCTATGACCAAAAGAAAGGAATTGCTTCATTAAAGAAACAACTTTCTTGTTAATTGGACAAAATAAATTTCAGTCCAAGTGTACAATACACAATGGCAGTTCTGAGATTCAATCTATGCATAAAGTGCAAAAGGGACATCAAAGGGAATTGACACAGCTGGCATTTGGGCCAGCTAGGCAATTTATAATAGAGTGATACAAAATAACAAAAGTATGAACTACTGAGAAAGGGGCAACTGCATGACATATGCAGTACAGTGCATTGCAAATGAAGCCATAAATTACACCAACTCATAGGATACTTCTATTACTGTACTTTTCCTATTCATCTACTGATTCATATTGATGACCCTGTGTACTGCAGTGTCATTTATAATTCAATCCAACAATTTTGATAACTATGGATGGATTTATATAAAATGTAGCAGGAGCTGAGATATAAGCACACACTCCAAAAACCAGCTATCTAGCCGTACTCTCAAAAATAAGGTGGAGATTCCACAAAGCTGGCCTCTGCAAAATTAATTCCTCGCTTTCTAACAACAGAAGAAGAAAGAAAGAAAAAATGAAATGATTCACATACTGGATTTTGATCTGCCCACCTCCACAACTGAGAAAGTTCTTTGTTGCCCAATCTATATCTTGGCCTACTGGAATTCAAATAAAGAACAACTTTGTAAACAGACCAAGCACAGCATAGCAAAAGCATTCTAAATAGATGTTGATTGAAAAGTACCGTCGATTTAATGAATGATGAATAGTGCAGTAGATTTAATGGATGATGAACAGTGATGCAGAATCAGATTTTTGTGTGGAATGTTTGACCGAGGGAGACGTGGATAATGGATAATAGAAGGAAAAGGAAAATAAAAGAATAATAAGTTTTAAAGAGGTAGCAAGTATCTCACACCCTCTCTAATAACAGCCCAGGAGAATCTCCAAAACTTAATTTACTCTCTGAAATATTCCATGCTTTATTAAGTAGGCAACCAACCAATATATAGAAGGAACTTACAAAGAGATAATATCTAATTTAAAATTCAAACTACGAAATCAAATCAAAATTCAAATAGATAATATTCCTAGATTTTATAAACTAAATCCTACTTATTCCTGAAATATCTAAATCAAATCAAATCTTTGGAATATCAAAAAAAATATTATTGGCTCATAGAGCCCAGAATACATTAATACAAAATGAGTACATTATGTGTGTGCATTTATAGGGAAAGAAACTGTGTAGTGCAGGAATAAAAGAAACACTAGTGGAGTGAAATAAGGGTAATGGTGGAGACATAGTGCAGAAAATAAGGAATGTTTTAAGGCACTTGCAAGTCCACTAAGTTGTGTCTACATAAAGCTTTTTGTCTTCTAACAAATATAATAAATAATAATTAAATTCTAATTAATCTTCAAACGTTTGTTTTTCCCAAAATAACTCAATCGATAACGGTTTGGGTTGCTATCAGTCTAGCATATGAGATAGATCAATTTACCAACTAGCCTATAGCCCTCTTCTTAGTAAACTAGTTCTCCCATGTCTTCAGACTTCTTCCATACTTATAAGGGATTATCACTTAGGCCCTGTTTGATACAAGGTATTGGGAGGGTTGGGATTGCGAAAGCCAATTTTGTCATGTTTGGTATGACTCCTTCAGCAATCTCGGCACTACTTAATACCACTTTTCATGGGCTTACTCAACACTACCACCCCACGTAGGATTGAAAAAACAATCCTAGGATTGGAAATATAAGACAAAATTGCCCTTCACCCATCTCTCTTTGCCATCTCTTCTTCCTCCCTTGCCCACTACATCTTTTGTTGACAATGCCATCTTCTACCATAGTGACGTCTTTACTCCAACATTGTTGTCTTCCTCCCTTCTCTTTCAGCCTTCCCATTCTTCATCTTCCTCCCTCTATTGACGAACTAGATCTATAACAACTTCTCCCTCCATCAACAACAAGAGTGGTGATGAAGCTAGATCTGGTGAGGACGAGTTAACAAAATTGGTCACTGGTTGGAGTCGAGTTAAAGTTTATCATCGATAGCGATTTGATTTGGGTTCGAGTTCAATTTGGTACCATCTTCTTCACCCCCGTTGATGCTCTACTCACCACCTTTGAGAGTTCTCTTGCAATGGATTCTGTTTAGTTTCTAGTCATCTGCTCCCTACATTGACGGTGACGTGGCTGTGCACGTTAGTCCTAGTGGTGGTTCACAGTGGTTATGTACGATGGTGCGGGGGTTTCTATTTGAGCTTATCTGTTTTCTCTTTAAAGAAGGGTAAGGGTGATATGATATTTTGATGTTACAGTTACATATTTCAAATAAAAATTAAATTAGCATTCCTGTGGGGTATACCAAACATGTTTTTAAAACTCATTACCAATCCCATTCTCATTTCCGTTCCATTAAAATTCATTCCACGTACCAAAGTGATTGTTCAATTGAGTCTTTCACAATCCACTATGGATTGGTTTTCCAGCGACACCAAGTAGCAAGAAAACTGACTCTAATGCCAAATGATATATGGTAAAGTATTTTATTGTGTTTAGAATAATGCTTAATCCATGCACACCTACATCTATTATTCCCCCTACTTATTCAAATGCGAGGGCAAGGCTCCCCTAAACAACACTGACTACTAATTCCATGAACAATATATATTATTCACATATTATGTATTTTTATTTTCTATTTACTTGAATATATTTTATTTTATAATATAAAAAATATATGTACTTTTATCAGAATTAGAGTAGGCCTCATGCAAAGATAAGTCGCTGCTATTCAAACTTATAAACAGTGTGGCTCCTCATACTTCCTCTATTTTATATTGATAATCTATGTTATTTTTCTTATTTTCCTGAAAGTTCTAAAATAGCTTTAATCATAAAGTTGTTTCGACAAAAACTAATTTTTCAAATAATAAGCATACCGCTTTTTGGCCCCATCTTGTGCTGCTTTCTTATCCATTGGTTGCTTTTCGTACGGTGGGCAGCCATCGCGTTTCCACCAAACCTAAAACATAAACATTGTACAATTCATTAAATAGCCAACAGAAATAAACACTTTAGGTCATAAATTGCAATCTGGTGTTTCTGTCATTCTGAGAAAGACACAGGGAGAAAGAGAATTACAAGCAAGCTTACCCAATTCTTTTCCCGTTCCAGTATATGCTCAATTTTATTAAGAAATGCTCTCCCTCTGGGTGGAGTTAGTTCAAGAAGCTTTCTAACACGCTCCTCACATGATTTTATCTCTTCTTTCTGAATAAATCAGGAAATATATTGTATCAAGTAAATAGCAAGTGCTATCAATTCATTAAGTAGGACTTGACAGTAAACAAGGTGGGAAAAACAACAAAGGAACAAGTGGTGAACCAAAGTACAGTTTTGCTCCTCCATCAGATAAACAGTACTAACCATGCTTTCAGATGGTAAATCCTTGTCACCTTTTCCAGGGGCCTAAAATCAAGTAAAATAGCAATCAGAAACTAATAATATGTATTACATACAGGAATAGACTATAATTAAAACACTCCAAGCCTTCACTTATTAGCTTAAGCATTTGTAATGAAATAGCCCTTAAACTGCTATGACTAAGTAGTCAGCACTCAAGTTATTAAGTTTGATACTTGCAGCCAATCATCTCCTAATTAGAAAGTAAATTTCAGCACAAGATCCGAGCCGGTGGTTTGCCCACTCTTCAAGCAAATAAAGGCCTTCATGAGAAGATAAGTCTTAGAAGGCCTTCACTTAATACTTGGGGAGGAAATGATACTTGAAACATGGTAAAAACATCCTCACACAGCGTAGTCTCCAGAAAATTATTACCTTCAAATAGTCGAACAGTATGAGACACTGGACAAGAATATGGCGTCGGAAACTTGGGTCTTTTAACTATTTGGCACCACCACCAGATAATATGTGGAAAAACACAACAAAGAGAAGATTTAGAGTCAGGGCAAAAACAGCATCCTAAAGCATCAAGACAGACTTTTTTATCATGAAGCATCAACTCTAAATCAAATTGTTTACCTCTAGACCCATTAGCTTACTGCTAGTGAGATATTTTATGCTAAAATTAGCTGACTCGTCCTCCAAATTATTAGCATCTCCTTCTTCATCACTTAAAGGTTGCGCTTCAAAAGTATTCAGCACAACCTTTATATCAGAAAAAATTATAACATAAGAAATCAAAAAGAGAAAATGTTATAAATAGAGAATCAATATAAAAAAAACATAAAAAAAGGACCACCATTAAGCTAGATGTGAATTTCTGCCACTTTGTGGGAGCAAGACTCAGAGAATTAGGATTAGAAAAATATTCCTGCATCCAGTAAATTAAAAAGCACATCAAAAAACTTCAAGGATTTCCTCCTACCGCAAATGATCAAAAGAATCTAAATCTCTAGTAATAATATAAACTAAAGGACCTCTCATAAGAAATTATTCCATGTCAAGACGCCAAAAAAACAATGCTTGCACTCACTCACTTAATGACTTACACGTCAACTTATAAATCTAAATTTAAGAACCATGGACACTAACACAAGACAGGACATGCAAATCATACAATATTGAGAATGGGAAAGGAGTAATGTCATGCCCCAAATTGAGTTCCTTTTCATTCAAGTCACCTCATTCATGAAGGAGCTTCAAATGGAGTGAAATATCATGTATTAACAAAATTACTAAGCAAATCTCCAATCAGCGTAAGAATGAATGATATAGTTTAGTTAATCACAACTGTACATCATACTAGTCACTGAAAATGAAATGAAAAGGAAACGGAAAAGCAGAAAAGAAATCAGACACTTCCTCACACCACCATTCAAGAGGCTAGCACTCTCCACTGTCCATTTCTTGCCTTCTCCACTCTCCCCGCTATATCTGTCAGAGTTTGTTAGAATGTCCCCCACAACCCCCCCCCAAAAAAAAAAAGAAAAAGAAAAAGAAACTCTCACTGCCCGCTCATCCCCCCCTTTCTGTCTTTTCGTTTTTAAGTTTTATCAGGCTGGGCGATTCAGGTCCATCAACATCACCACTAAAATATTGGCAAAGACAACTGCCATAAACACCTATTACTGACTCAACTCGCATAGCATGCTAAGCCAGCAATTTTCATTCAGCATCAGCAATTATCAGGCGTTACTAGATTTTGTAATTTAAACTGCAATTCATGTAAGTTAAATACTGTTCGTAAGGAAACTATCCACTTGGGAGAGAGAGAAGGACATCTTTCAAACCCATATTTCAGGGACATGGCCTACCTGTAAGCTCCAGAAAGTCTTGTAAAAATTGAAATCTATAGATATACCTGGAATAAAAGGGAAGGGAAAAAAAATAAGTAAGAGGCTGGATTCAAGAGCAACCTTTACAGAGGCACTCATGTTAAGAATAAATCAGAAAAGCAGAAGCCAAGATTGTGTATCAGAATGCACCTTCAGGAGGTTCTTTCTCATATTTTGTTTCATTTGATGTGTTAAAAACTCCTTTAATATTTAAGGCTGCAAAAATTTATCAAGCAAGTCAAATGACAGAGCACTCATGAAAGTAATCAAAACCTAAACTGAAGATAGATTTACAGATATGTACCTGAACGCTCAGATAGCGGGAAGAAATGAGCCAGAAATGTGAGAATTCGTCCACAAAAGACCACATCACTTGCCTATTAACATCAAAACCAATACTTTAAAAAAAAAAAAAAACCATATAGGTATAATGGTAAACTTATTTTTATCTCCCCTCCATTGAGCCAAACAGACAGGATACAAGCAAGGAAACTGTCAGTGACTGATTTGAATATTGGACTTTAGACTCAATTTTTCACTTGCTAAGCATTTGCGCCAATGGTGTATACTCAAGTGATTACAGGAATAACATGTATAGTTAAATTTAAGAAAGACAGTAAACTGGAAACTAGAAAATAGTGTTCGTAGACAGAAAACTAACTCTCCAGTTTTAAATCTTAAGGATGCTATGACCATTACTAGGATTCAATGTACCTTTGACAACCGGCGAAGAAGCTGATTGCAGGTCCTAAGCATCACAAGTTTTCCCCGAGCAAAAAGCTCTTGCTGTATGTGATACAACCATAAAAAACCCAGAAAAATACAGGGTCATAATAGGGTAGCTATGAAATAAATGTTATAAAAGTAAAAGAGATGGTAACAACCAAGAAAGAAATTATATAACTTATAAACAACACTCACCTTTCCTAAAATATCTTGTTTACTCTCAATATACCCAAAAATGTCTTTGCAGTTTTTCATGGTAGACATTTCTGTCAAGTCTTCCAACAGCTGAAAAATCATGCCACATTCAACATGTTCTTTCTCACAAAGATATAGCACTATATCTGAAAATGACAGAGAAACAGACCTGAGCATGAGAAAAATATAGAATTTTACAATTAACATAAAAAACCACAGTACCAGATGTCCCATCATGTATTAAATGTGTTGCAAACTTTTGATTCTAGACCCCTTCCCTTCTCTATATTCCAACCCCATCATGGAATGGACAAGGCAGGAACCATAAAATTGTCCTTGTGATAAGTTAATACTGATATTTGAGAACAAACTATCATATAAGATCACAACTCAACCTTGAAAGCTAGTACTCCTGTTTAGCACTCTAGTCAACGAAAATTGATTTCCAATTCAAGAAAACAATAGTGTAACTATTGCTAGATGCTTTCTAATAGGAAATGTTTATCAAGGTGTAGAACGCCAATAATACAAGGTGTTTCCATGGGAGATATTAAATGCAAAGTTCCAACTTGCAAAACATTAGAAAGATAAACTATTTATAAACTATCAAAATAACTGGTAGAATGGAAAGTAACTGCCAGAGATTATAATAAAGACCATTTTTAGGCCTTCACTTAATAGGTAAAGATTTTTTTTTTTTTTTTGAATCAGTCCTTGACATGATATCACAGCCTTCATAACCATAAGCTCAAGAATTTGATCCTTGACTCCCTCAATCAGCATAAATTTTGATAAGACAGGGCTTTCCCACATACTACATGCCCAAAGGGCTTTTGTAAGTTAGAGATTTGGTAAAGTAATTCATGGGCCTTCAAATAACTTATGAATACAACTAGTCCTTGACTGTATTTTAATTTTTTGTCAACACTGATAACTAGCAGAATCCATCATATATTGTTCAACATGCATGTAGCATTTGTTAAACATAATCTAACATGCCCTTAGTTCTTTCTTTTTTTGGATGTAGCATCTATTTATTTAAAATTTCTCCAGTTTGTTTACCAGTTTTCTCATATTTATATGGTTTATTTACATTTTTGGGATAAACTATAAAGCTCAATTACAATCCGCCCGTTACAGTTCTAATAAAAAAAATTCTGAGAGGAATATACACGACTCGATTCAAATTTAAAAATTACCTAAAATGGAGGCAGATGTAAAACACAAGGCAGAATAGTTTGGCAAGTTAAATCATGTTCTAACCAAGAAGGCGAGGAATGTGGCCCTGAGTTGTCTCACTGTCATCCATTGATTGTCCATACTGCATCATCTGCTCTCCTGACTGCACTGCAGATGACTGTAAAGAAGTGCAAATGAAAAATGCTGATCATAGACATAAATCAGATGATAAAGAATACTGGCAGAAGAAAAAGTAAATAAATAAATGGAAGAATTATATCTACAACACAACTTGAGGTCCATGACTTTTTCGGACATAAGATAACTTTTTTAGTTTATGCTTCACTTCAAAGTAGACCAAGTGTGGAAATGGCATAAAATATTCTGCATCTGCACGCTACACAGCACCATTTAAGAATCTAAGACTACTTCAATACTTGAATAAAGAAAATAAAGACAATTCCTAGGAGGCAAGTCTATGTGACTAGTATCAAGTTGATCAAAGAATCTTTCATGACTTACAAAAGTCTCAGCAAAACAAAGGATTATAAGGTAGTCATGTATGATGTTTACTAAGAGGAAATATAAACTGAAGGCTAATATACAAAAAAAAAGCTAAAAAAAAATAGAATAAGGTCAAGGGCACACAACATATAGTCGAATGTACTTTATAGAAAGAATGATGTTTTCAAGTTCCTTCACATTTGACTAATTCCCATTTTGATTCATTCCCTACTGAAATAATGATTGAATCTCCCACAGGAAAACTTGCAGAGTTTCTTCAGAATTAGTTCAATTGAAGCATACAAGAAAAAAAGGATGGAATCTCCACAACACTGTCAATAGTACTTTTTATAGATATTTGACAGGACATACCAACATTAGGATTTTCCCACAGAAATAAACAATGAGGTATGATGCTAATTTGATTCTCTTCAACGATAAAACAAGTGGATATTATCAATTCAATCAGTACAAGAAAATTCAAAGACTAATATATGAACAAAGCCAGTAGAAAGAGATACCACTAGTTCTTGAAGCAGCATCCGTAGAATATTTTCCAGGAATTGATTCTCATCTTGAGCCAATTTTGTTTGCCTCTGTCAAATAAAAGGAGTTTTAGGCTTGTCTTGTAAACAACAAAAAAAGAATCACTATTTCATAAACTAAAAAAGATACTTTTCTTTCAAGATTATTGTTTCTTCATCTTTAAGGCTTAACAGTCTCTGGACATGCGTACCCAATAAAGCACAAGCTTACTACTTCCACATGCACAGCCTCTACCTCAGCCCCTTCTTTTAGATGGTACTCGTATATTAAATTCTGTGACTTAATCTTTTTAAACACTACACGCAGTGTTATGGAATAATTAATAAATATATGAAACCATTATTCTGTTAGTTTGTTAGTGGCCTATTAGCCCTAATGTCATTGTATCCAATGTCTTGATACTTAATGAAACCTAAGAGCATTCTCAGTTTGTTTCTCATCTCACTCCTCTCTGTTTCTCTCTCACCCCCTCTTTCTCTCTCTTTCCCATCTTTATTCTATAACAAGTAGCTTCACACCTTAAAGATTCAAGTTGCCAGAAGAAAATCCATAACTGATTATAGAAACTACAAAACTGCATCTTTCATTTGAACAAAACAGTTGAAATCACTAATACCTCGGGAGTCTGTAGGCTAGTTAGTTAAAAGAATGCTATTTTCCATTAATAGGAGAGGAATTGGAAACTCGAAAGGTTGGATGAGAAGAGATACCTGAGGCTTTATCACTTCCTGGACAGTCTGCAAAGCAAAACTTTCAGGTGGACCAGGCTGCAGTATGGCCCTTTTAAACACTTCCTGAAAATAACAAAACGAGAAGGCATAATTAATGAAAAACAGAATAAACGATAGCAAGGTTCCACACAAAATTGGCCTCCATATATTTGATTTGACGCCCAAATTCTGAACCCCGTGACAATGTATCACTCAACTAGCGAAAACAATTCATGGGCATTATTTTCCAGGAGAGAAATAGAAGAACAAGAAAAAAACTTACCATGATAGAGACTCAAAGTCAATCTCTGTGAAAGAAACACCCACTCTTCAGCAGAAAAGAACCGACGATATACTCAAAAGCTTCTCACTTTCCAGGAGCAGAGCTCCCAAGTTCTAATTCAGAGAGAAAGGGAGGGAGGGAGGGAGGGAGGGAGGGAGCTATTACAAGCAAATCAAATATGTCTAAAACTCGGGCCCAAAAATAAGAAAAAGCATATAAGTTTCTCAAAATATCAAACCAAGCATACTTTACCCAAAAAAAAAAAAAAAAACCCAAGCACACAACAATGATAGGGTTTCTCTTTGCGGAATCGGAAGTGAGGTTTCGTAGCTCTAAGAGGTGAAAGCACCAAAATTAGAGAAAACGAAGAAAGAAAGCCGAGAGGTTGAATGAGAGCTCAGGATAATATGTAAGCGATATAATGATAAGAGGAAGTGGACTTTCTGATAGGCGCGCAAGAAGAATTGCTCATAGCATTGTAGTCCCAGTCCCACTTTTGCCGTTGCAGTGAGGGAGGGTTGCGCAGTGATGAACGGAAGTCTTGCTCCGTGAAGAACAGCCCCGGCCTCGAGAACATTTAAAACTCGTTTTATTTTATGTTTTTTAGTGGAAATTTAAAGGCCTGTTTGGATCTCATTAGGGAGGGAAAAAAGCTCATTTGGAGGGTAAAAATTCATTTGACATTTGCGGAAGCGTTTGTGAACACATTAGCTTTTAATAGGCTTTTATAAAAAAAGCTATTTTTTTTAGAAGCTCATTGAAGTAGCTTCTGGCTTTTTTTTCACTGAGTTTGGTGCCTGTTTGGGATCTCATTTGGGAGGGATAAAAGCTCATTTGGAGGGAAAAAGCTCATTTGATATCTGCGGACGCGTTTGTGAACAGATTAGCTTTCACTGGGCTTTTAGAAAAAAAACTATTTTTTTTAGAAGCTCATTGAAGTAGCTTCTGGCTTTTTTTCACTGGGTTTAGAAAAAAAAAGTCACTTTTCCTACTGTCAATCCAAACACAAATCATATTAACAATATGATTTTTTTTCCATTTGGCTTCTACAAAAGCCACATTAGAAAAAAAAAGCCACTTTTTCACTGTGTTCCCAAACAAGTACTTAGAAAAAAAAATCACTTCTCCTACTGCTAATCCAAACACAAATCACATCAACAATATGACTTTTTTCTATTTAACTTCTATAAAAACCACATTAAAAAAAATCATTTTTCCACTGTGCTAAGACTTGAACCAAAGTGTATATTTTGATTTTTGAATTTTGATGGAAAGAAAATTTGGGGAAAAACTCGTAAATATAGTAAATATCGTTACTGTTTATGAAAGTCTTCCTTCGAAGTATTTTATCCTTTTATTTTTCTCATTTTTGTCTCCATCCAACCACATCAAGAAAGGAGGAGAGTGCAGACTGGAACGTACAATAGAATGGGGAGCACACTTTGTTTGGAAAAGTCACAATGTTTATTTAAATTATCGGTAGAAACTGTTTTTAGTATAATTTACCGTATATGAGATAAATATATTTTAAAATTTTTATCTCAACTTATATGAACATGCTTTTCAAACGCCAACTCATAAAGCATTAGACAAAAATAGACTTTGAAAGTCTGTTTGGCATGAGGGAAATTGAAGGGAATGGAGGGGGAGAAAATTTTTATGAGTTAGATTTTAAAAAATTGGAGAAGTGGGGTTATAAAATTTTAATAAAGATAAGATGTAAATTAAAAAAGTAAGAAAAATTAAATAAACACTCTCAACCCCACTTTTTCAATTTTTTTAAATCTAAATCATAAAAATTTTTCCTCTCTTCCCTTCCCCTCCAAATCCCTCATACCAAACAGCTCCTAACAAAAAAAAACTTCTAAGGCAACAATTTACCTTTATTTTTTAAAAAAATTAATGTGATCACAATATAAAATACAAATGTGAGATATTTTCCCCACTAAGTGGAGGTTACAGAATCGATCTCATATGTAACTTTAGGGACATTAATACATGACCCTTTAATTCAAAAAAAAATATGAGCTTTTAAAATAAACGTATTTTATTTAAGAATTATTATTTTGTTATGAATATTTTAATTATGTAGATGTTCGTTGACTATAGTGATGTCACGTATTAATCATCATTCATAATTCATAAAATAATAGTTGAGAAACTAAAAAACTAATTAATGTACATTCATATACATAAATATTGTAAAGGGTCACATAGTGTATATTCATATGTATTAATTGTACTATTTGTTATATATGACTCCTGATGGTGACTCTTAAAGGCCTATAAATAAAGGTTATGTATAAAGCATTCTAGCACACAAGAAACAGAAGTGAATAAGAATTGTTGCCCCTTTATCTCTCAAAATTTCTCTTCTCTTGATCTTACTCTTTTATCCTAGATCTTTTATTTTTACAACATTTTATCAGTACGAAAGCTCTAACGAATGTATGTTTCTCTCATCGTATCCTTAACAATTTCATCTACCTTTTACTATGTTTTATTTTATCTGTTTAGGATTATTTGAGCCACCATATGGAATTAAATATATACTTTTACCAATTGTTATAAACATCGACTTCTATGGTTAAGATTGGAAATTGTTATTACTTTTATATATTTTTTTAACCTCCTTTACAATTTCTTTTATATTATTGATATTATTATGGCTAGAAATCATATACATCTGATTTCATATTCTAAAATTAGATAACAAGAAGTTATATTACTTAAATTTCTTACTTTGATATGATATGGTTAAAAGCCATATACCTTTTCATCTTTTATCTTATTAAATGGTCAGAAGTCATATACAACTTTTATCTATTATAAAGATAAATTGTCAAAAACCATATAATTTGAATTTCTAATCTTGAAATTAATATGCCTGAAGTGTTGTAAAAATAAAAGACTTGGGACTAGAGAAGCGCAAGAGAGGGAGAAACCCCTCTCTCAAATTTTTTCTTCTCTTACTATCCTATAGCTTATCATTTATTTTTAGAATATAATTGAAAATTTTAAATTTAACCCGTTAAAGACTATGCTGGCGTCACCGCGATGACAGGCATGATGCTCATCATTGCCATAAAGCATCATAATTGCATTGTGTTCGTTTAGAATAATAATTAGAATTTTTAAAAATAATTTTTTAATTTTGATTTATTATATACGAGGTAAGTATGTGATATGAGTGTTATCTTAACTTACGTATATAAACATTTTATAAGCTAATCCAAACATTATTAATGTCAAATCTGAACCTGATTTAAACATGTGATACCACAAACTATGAGATCTTACCCTAATAATCATTTGTCAAGGTATTCTTAGAGCTTGGTGCCAAATAAAATAATTTTTTTAATACTTAAAAATGCATAACTAAATCAATTTAACTTTAAAATAGTGGTTTAATTCTTTTTTAGCTTTAGAAACCTCTTTTTCTAAAAAAAAAATGCTTTACCTTGCTCTATATATCTTACAGAATGACCGAAAGAATAATGCATATTGTCGGGAATTATGTGTCAGAATTTAAAACTTGGTTGTGAATAGTAGTTATTAGTGAAGACAGAAGAGTTAAGACTCCTGAAATTCTTGTGGTGTATATATTTGATATATTTTACAGGGCATGTACAGGACATTCATATTCGCATGTACTATTATTATTTTCATTGGGATATGGTAATTTTAATGGTATTTTTAAATGTTTAATTTGTTTCTGTTTATTATGTCTATTTTCTTGGACTCTCAATGGAAGAATTTATATCAAATATGGTTGGAACTAGTTTTAATACTCATCGTAGTGGTGAGCACTAAGAGTTCTTCACTGTAGTAAAATCTGTAGAGTTTAAATAAAATTTTATTGATCTAGATTTAAGATTTTCAACTAATGATTTTTCAATTGATAAATAATTTTTTTAAAATATGACAGTTAAAAGATAATTTTTATTTTAGATTTTGTACACATTTAAATATTTTTAAAAAAATCCAGATATGATCATTTGTGTGATTGCACAATCAAACCGGAACTAGTTTTGATGCTCTTAGATGTTGCTCATCATTGTGGTGAGATTTGCACCATCTTAAAACACGATTCTAATGATCTAGATTTAAAATTTTTAAACAATTTTTTAAATAAAGATTACTTTTTGAAAAATAAATAGTTAAAAGATTATCTTTATTTTAAATTTTCTATCCATTATTTTTTTCTAAAAAAATACAATAATACTACAACAACAACTTATCCCATTATGTAGAATCTGCTACACAGATCACATAATATCGTACTCTGTCAACAATCAAATCTTTGTATAAATTATTGATTAATATCTTGCTTAATAACTCCATTGAAACAACCAATTTAAATAAAAAAGAAATTTAATCCTTTAGATTAAATATAAATATTCTATATCCAAATCACCCAACCAAAAACAGTTCCCTCAAAACCAGACAGACAGCAATAGAAATCTGAACAATTTATTCCATTATTCCATAAACAGTCTAGGTGACATAACATTTATGGTCACACACACATATATATAAAAGTGTTTAATTGGGAGCATTTAATTAATTAGTAATTCGAAAAGCGTCTAAGGCTCTGGGCATCTCAGGACATACCACCTTTTGTTGAAACAGAACAAAATCCTCATACTTAAATCTCTTGAACAATGGCTTTTCCTTCTCCAAGAGCCCAGGTGCAGGTCCTATTTCTTTATCCACTTGTGGTCCATGCGCTGCTAAAACGCTAAGTCTAGCGTCTTTCTCATTCACAACTGCTCGGTGCCAAATACTCCTATACCTCCCATTGCTTAAAACCTATATATATATATATCACAAAAACACACAACTTGCAAATTAAACCTCATGATAATCTGTATATCACCATTGACAACACAATAGCAAAGTAGTGCTCTCTCCAGTCCTTTTTATAAGATCATTTTAACTGAATTACATGGTTTAATAAATCAATTAAAGTTAGCTATAAGTATATGTAACAAATGAAACTTTTTCCCTAAGTGTGCCCTTATTTATAAGGAAGCAAATAAGAGAAAGAAATTATAGTTTACAGTAAAAAAAAAAAGGATGAAAGAGAATATATATATAGAGGTAAAATCGGTGAAAATGTATTTAATGGTCAAATAACCCCAAACTAGACTGAAATTAGTTTGGGTGGTATAAAATACATTTGACGTTTAGAAAACTCAAATTGGATCAAGTTTGGGTGTTCATATCAATTTGATGAGCACTTAAACCTTATAAGATATTTACCATCCAAATTTGATTTGGACAATCCTTATTTAATTTTGTTGTGTTCATTTTTAAAAAAAAATATTTTAATGAATATAAAATTTAAAATAAAGATAATATTTTATATATAATTTTTTTAAAAAAATTATTTAAAAACCATCAATTGAAAATTGTTAAATCTGGACCATCTAGATCATTGATGAGGTTTGGGTGCTAATCAAAGAAGTTGGATCTTATTAAAATGACAAAAAAAAAATTAAAAAAAGTAGGATCTTATAAAAAGGGTAGGAGGGAATAATAAAAGTGAAAGTGAAGAAAACGACCTCAAGTTCATCGCCAGTGTTGACAATTAAGGAATTAGGAAGAGGATTAACATTAACCCATTTGCCATCATGCTTGATTTGAAGGCCACTAATTCCATTTTGAATGAGGATATTCAAGAAGCTATTATCAGTATGAGGAGGTAGTCCCTGAGCAAGGTCAGGTTGAGGACATGGAGGGTAAAGGTTAAGTTGAACTTTTTGGTACCCATAATCAAAGCCAGAGTGTTCAATAATGTCATCAGGTTTCAATCCTAAACTCTCTGATATTCCTTGAAGTAGAATCCTTGCCACATCTCTCATTTCCTTGCTATACTCTCCAGCAATCTCCCTGTAAAAACAAACAAAGGATTTGAAGTGTCTGTTGTCCTATCTCTACTACCTGCCCCCTCTAATGCCCCTTAATTTTCCTTAATTTCCCTAATGTTTTTCTTATTTCTTTTTATCATTAGATTTTATATAAAATGAGTGTATTTAAATGATTTTTTTTAAGGAAAAAAAATACTTGAATTGTATTATAGTTTCTTTTTAATTTAGAACTGTAATATTTGAAAAATTGTAAAAAAAAAAATTTAAAAGCTGCACGATTTGTTGCCTATAAGATATCAAATGTCACTTATTTCATATAAATCTAATAAGAAAAAAGTAAGTGAGAAGTTAGGAAAAATTAAGGTGCTACAAAAAGGACGGTAGAGAAGGGGCAACTGACACTCCAAATCGAAAAGTAGAAGATTTTTTAGGGAAAAAAAAAGCAGAGAGATAAAGAAAATGGAAGAGGGTGTTGATGATGATGTTGAACCGACGTACTTTAAACCAGGTGGTTTATTGGGAAAATTGCATTGGTTGTGATAATTGTAAAATTTGAGATGATCTATCCAATAATGAACATTCTCTCCTACACTTCGAGGAGGGGCACTTGTGGCATACTCGATAGTTGGGAGAGGGTTATAAACACCAGAAAATTCCTTCTTTTCCTCCAGAGGTAAATCATGAAACTCTATACACTTTTTCAGAATATCTTTCATTAAATTCTCTGAAACCCCATGATTTGTGACCTGAAAAATCACACACCAAATTTAAAAAAAGAAAAAGAAAATGCATCTTTGAGATCAAAGAATAGCCTTTGGGTATAAATGTATAAATGAAGCATAAGTACAGGTACAATATATGTTTTCATGATGTAGGAACATAGTAAGGAAGAAGGATGAGAATTTACTATGAAGAAGCCCCAATCTTGGCAAGCTTGGCCAAGTTGGCGAACCCCGGCGGCATGGATTTGAGGATCGGCGGAGGTGAGGATGGAGAAGTCAATGACGGGGATGAGAGCAGCCAACTCATGTGCCACGTCATCATGACTTTCGGAATCGGTGAGAGTGTGGTAGTAGGAAGGGATGAGAGCGGCAGCGTTTGATTCCAATAAGGATTTCACGCTTGAGATATTGACGTCGCAACCGGAAGCCATGGATGATGATTCAAGTTCAAACTCCTAAGTTGGGATAGATCAAATCAAGACAAAGGCTACAGAACTATGAATGAAATGAATAGTATGAAAACACACACATATATATACACATATTTTCCGGAGTTGGATCCAGGTGTCACCTCATTTTATACAAAGTATTCGATATGTTATATGCATGCACGGATAGGTGATTAATGTTATTTCCTAATTTAAGTTCCGTGTTCATCACAGTGACACTAAGGTGACATAATGACTAATTGAGTGCATGCACGCATTGTAAATTATTTATAAATACATGCACTTATGATGTATTTTAGTCTATTTGAATTAATTAACTTTGTGTGCCATTCGGGTCCTATTTATAAATTCAAATTACTTTATTTTAACATATTAAAAAAAGTTTGTCAACTCAATAAATATAAAATAAATGATAATTTTTTTTAATTTCGCCCTTTTTTTTATAAATGGGTATATTTCACCTATTTCTTCTCTCTCTACTTATAATAAGGGTAAAATTGTAACACCCTCATTTACTACTCTAAAAGTGAAATTATAATAAGGACCAACATTGTGAACACCCTATTTTATCCAAGCCTCGCACAAAAAATAATAAGAAATTAAAAAAGAAAAAAATTATACATGATGCTTACACATCTAAATTAATAAGAAAATAATCTCATTGATGATGATTGGGATTCAAATTAGCAATCAACATTAAAGAAGAAAATAAAAAAAAGGAGAATATAAGAAAATCCTTTCATTGATAATGATTGGGGTTTAAATTGGCAATCATCATTCATTGAAGAGGAAAATAAAAAAATAAAAAAAAAAGATTAAAAATCCTCTTATCGATGATGATTGGGGTCCAAATTGGCAATCATCATTAAATGGGAAAATAAAAAAAAATCATCTGATTGATGATTATTATGGTCCAAATTGGCATTATCATTTATTAAAGAAAAATAAAAAATACAAAAAAATATCTCTAATTAATATTGATAGTTTTAAATTAGGAAATTACTTATGAGAAAAATGATAAAAAAAAATATCATTGATGGTAATGGGGTCAAGTTAGGAAGTCTTATCAATAAAAAATACAAAAAATTAAAAAAATTAAAAATTAAAAATAAAAAAATGCATCAAAGGGGAAAAACCCTAGAAGATGCCTATTTAAATGGGAGCACAAGAATGAGCAGAACACAAATGTTGAGAGAAATAGGAGGTAAGAGAGGAGGTAGAGAATTTTCTTTTATTTAATATTTTCTCGTAACAACAAGGGTTCAAGAATGGGATGAGGTGTTTGAGATAAAGTGATATCCATTGCTAGGTCTTCTTCATATCCCTAAGGAAAAGCTATATTTTAGTTCCATGTTCATCACAATGCCACTAAGGTGACATAATGACTAATTGAGTACATGCACGCATTGTAAATGATTTATAAATCCATGTACTTATGATGTATTTTAAGTCAATTTGAAGTAAATGATTTTGTGTATTACTCATGTCCTATTTATAAGTCTAAATTACCTTATTCTTACATATAAAAAAAAGTTAGTTAACTCAATAAATATGAAATAAATAATAATTTTTTCTAATTTTGCCCTTTTTTATAAATATGTATTTTTCACCTCTTTCTTCTCTCTTTACCTATAATAAGGGAAAAATTGTAATACTCTCATTTATTACTCTGAAAGTGGAATTATAATAAGGACAACATTGTGAACACTCTATTTTATCTGAGCCCTGCACAAGAAAAAATTAAAAATTAAAATAGAAAAGAAAAATCCTACTTGACACTTACACATCTAAATTAATAAGAGAATAATCTCATTGATGATGATTAGGACACAAATTGGCAATCAACATTAAAGAAGAAGGGAAAAAAGAGAAAACAAGAAAGTCCTTTCATTAATAATGATTGGGGTTTAAATTAGCAATCATCATTCATTGGAAAGGAAAATATTTAGTTTCAAGTGGCTCCATTTTAAGCTCTTCTTGACTTGAATTATTTTTTCATTTTGTGGCACAGTAAATTTTCTTATTTGAAATTCAAATTCTTTCATTATGATTGTGTCTGACAGAAAAAACACCATCTTTATTGAATTATGCTGTTTCAAGTGACGTCTCATAAAATAAATCATCCTCAACTGTATTGTCTCCATAACACCAAAAATATTGAATTAACCATGAAATTCATAATGACCAATGAAATTGCTGACTGAATTATAAACAGAATTCGTTCCATTGCTAATTCTTGTGTTGCAAATTGAATTCGTGATGGAATTTTGGTCCAGTCATGTTGAAAATTTTTCGTCCCTAAGTAGTGATAGAATAAATGATGGAACTTTGTTACTAATTACCTATGGAAGGATTCTATGGCTAAATTAATTATTTTTATAAGTTCAAAATGTCATGTAGAACCTCTTGAAAGAGGTCACATGTCACCTCCGTAGGCCACCACATCACCGCCAATTGCCACCACGTGTCATCCCTTCGACTGCCACCTGCCACATTGTGCCACCACATGTCTGCCACGTGTCACCACCAAATAAACCTGAAAAGTGTGACTTCTCCTTGACTCAAAAGCTTTTACCAGTTGAACTACAGCAAACCTACATTCTTTAAACATAAAGTTACACACACACACACAACATTATTAAAAACTAAAATGGAATTAAATGATAATTTTAATTTTAATGGCAACCTTAAAATTTTTTATATATATTTGTATTAGCATTTATTTTATAATTTTTAATATAAAATTAATTTCAAATTAATCTAAAATGAATTTTCTTATAAATATAGTTTCAGAAAATTTTTAACATTAACATTAATTAATAACTAAAAATATAGATGTGTGTGTGTGTCTGTATTATATTATATATTTAATTCTTATTTTATTTATAACATATCATCGAAAAATTCCCATATAATATATTATAAGTTTAACAATAATTATGGAATAATAATTTTTGTATATTTATATGACTATTGGCATCATAATTTATATTTTTATAGATATTTTTTTAATATGAAATTTATTACAAATACAATAAATTTAAATTTTAAACCTTATATTATTTAGAAATTATGGAATTGGAAAAAAATATAAGTATTAAAAACATATCTAATTATTCATTATAACAAAATCAAATGAACTTGGATCATATATTCTTAAGATTTCAGCTCCATTAATAATAGCAGTTAAAAATATATAATTATATTCAATTAGTACATGAACTCATAAAGTCGGTTAGAAGTTTTGGGATTCACAAAAGCTACTATTTCAAACTGAGTTTTAATTATGTGAGCTTGTTTGTTCCTATTTCTTCATGAGTCGAAACATGATCATATTAGCAATGCATTTAAGTCCATTTGTCGATTTTAAGTTTGTTTTGTTTTACATCTTTTAGTATACTCTCTCTTGTTTATAATACATGACACTTTAACTGATTTAAAGAAATAAGAAATGACATCAATTCATTTATGTTATGGACCGAAGTGAGTATTCTCTCAATATCTATATATAAGAGCCTTTTAACTAAATCGTTAGATTTAAAAAGAAATAATTAAAAATATTTAAATGTAATAATTATATAAAAAAAATTAATTTTTTCCCAAAATTACCCTTATTTATGAATGGTGGAGAGAGAGAGAGAGTAATAATGAGAAAATGATGGAAGAAAATATATGTAGTATAATAATTAATTGAGGGTAAAATGAAAAAAATTTTATTTATTATTGAGACAAAGTCAAAAGAGATCTTATATTATGAGACAAGCCTATTAAAAAACATTCTCTTATACATAGGGAAAGAGGGAGTATTGTTTAGTGATCATCAAGAGGAATTGATTTCAATGAACCATGAAATAAGTTTTTATAAATTCAACTTTTTGTGTTAATAAATGTCTAATTGAAAATATATATTCAAATCATTATATTATTAATTATGTTATTATATAAATATTTATAGGATTGTAATCTAAAATAATAAAATATAAAATTAGGCAAGCTAGTCACGGAAAATTTTGTGACAAAAAATTTAATGACAAAATTACTGGCGGAAATTAGCCACAATAAAAATCTGTCATAAATATTATTTGAAATTGGGAGTTTCTTAAATGATATCCCCATTTAGTCTTATCCACATCCACGCCACCCTTATCCACATCCATATGGCCCATGGCATCGCTAGCAACCATGGCCATTGTCACTGTCTCACCATCTTCACAAAAAATTGTCAACATTTGTGACTAGATAATTTTCAAACAAAATGAAACATTCATCATTTTTTTTTAAAGGGTAAAGGGGTAAAAATATCCTTATGTTTTTTAGAAAAAGGCACTTAGCACCAAATTCTTTTATTGGGAGCATAAATGCCCATCAACATTTAAAAAGGGAGCTAAAATGCTTATCCATATGTCATGTTATCATTTTTTTGGGGGAAAATAACAATTTTGCCCTACAATTTTATGAAATTTTACAATATTACCCTTAGCAATTGTGTGACACTTTTAAATTAGTAAATGACCTCCAAAAATTCTGAAATTTTTCAGAATAAAATTAGACATAATAAGCTTTAATTTGATAGGTCAAATGGAATTTTATTTGGTCAAAATGACCATTTTGCCCTTCCAATTTTCATAATACTTGAAAAATTGGTAGATTTGTCACCAAACTTTAAAAATTCATATCTAATTGTATAGATATTCAATTGGGGTGGTTCTAAAGCCTATGTGACCCTTATTAAGTCTAGGTTTATGGAAAAATATAAATTTTAGCCAAAAGGAACCTCAAAATTCCCATAATTTTTCTTTTTGAAGTTTGCTCCAAAAAAATGTTAAATTCGCTGGGAAAAATTCAAAAATTTATTTCTCCTTGTATAAAACTCCAAAAATTCCATATGACCTATTAAATTAAAGCTTATCATGTCTACTTTTATTCTGAAAAATTTCAAAATTTTTGGAGGTCATTTACTAATTTAAAAGTGTCACACAATCTGAATGCCTCAACAGGAAATAACATTGACAACAACTTCAACTTGTGCCCAACAAATTTAACAAGGAGAAATAAATTTTTGAATTTTGCCCAGCGAATTTAACATTTTTCTGGAGCAAACTTCAAAAGTTAAAATTCTGAGAATTTTAAGGTTCCCATTGGCTAAAATTTATATTTTTCCATAAAACTAGACTTAATAAGGGTCACATAGGCTTTGGAACCACCCCAATTAGATATCTATATAATTAGATATGAATTTTTAAAGTTTGGTGACAAATCTGCCAATTTTTCAAGTATTGCGAAAATTGTAAGGGCAAAATGGTCATTTTGACCAAATAAAATTCCATTTTTCATATCAAATTAAAGCTTATCATGTCTACTTTTATTCTGAAAAATTTCAAAATTTTTGGAGGTCATTTACTAATTTAAAAGTGTCACACAATTGCTAAGGGTAAAATTGCAAAATTTCACAAAATTGTAGGGCAAAATTGTTATTTTCCTCCAAAAAAATGATGATGTGGCAGATGGATAGGCATATATTAGCTCCTTTTTTAAATGTTGATGGGCATTTATGCTCCGAGTAAAAGAATTTGGTGCTAGGTGCCCTTTTCTGAAAAAATATAAGGGCATTTTTGCCCCTTTACCCTTTTTTAAATGATCAATATTAATGAAATAGGTTATAGGTTCAGAGTTATACTCAGGAAAGTACTAGACATATACAAAACTAGAAGGCTAGGGGATTTAGGATTAAAATTATAGACTGAATAAAGTAAATTTGAGCAAGAAAGTATGAATGCCCTTGAGAACGACATACCCAGTAGAGGAAGGGGACTACAAGAGACTATTGAAAATCTTGCTAGAACTCCATATTTGCAATGGTTTCAAATCATCATGACAGAGAGAGCTCTTTATGACACATAAGAGTACAACCTGTAAGCATTTGGCAAGGAAGGAAGAGTCTCCAGGTACAGTTTTTCGGAGGAGAATATGTTGCAATGATTGCTCTTGGTAGCAAACCTAAATATCACATTGTCGAGTATGACTTGGTTTTAATGACTATACATCAACCTTCTAAAGGAACCTTGAGATGTCTAGATGCATGAGCCAAGTAGTTTGAGTTAACAACCTTTTGAAGAGGTTGTTGAAATGCCAAGCTACAGTGATCAAGATAGCTTTTGATTTCCTTGCATGAAGATTGAGGGTCAATCTTGGCACTCTTGTGAATGACTTGATTTCTTTTGAGCCAGATGTGATTGATGAGAATGACAATTTGTTGAACGAGTTTAGAGTGCACCCGTCTTGGTGGGAGTTGAAGAAGACTACTCTTAATCCAATCTTGAAATGCTGATAGATTGTGAAAGTTAGATTTGATTAATAAACAAAGATACCAGATAGCCTTAAAGAACATTCACAAAAGAGATGGAACAATGTTTCTTCTTAGGAGCATCCAAATGGACATAAACCATTCACATTCGTGTGATGTCTTCATAAAACATCCAAGGAGGGCAAGGCCTTGTAGCTTCCGTAAGAGGAGAAGAGATTTAGCTGGTACATTAATTGACCATAGAAATTTCCAAAATCTATCCTACGGCCTTGATCCAATTTGCCTCAGGGAGAGATTAAATCCATCCTTGGCTGTATAAGTACCTTGTCTTTTTCGAGACCAAATTAATTGGTATTCCTAATCAGAGAAGGAGAAGAGAGTATAAATGATGCGGAAAGCCACGTGATGGTTATATCATGAAAATACAACCTAATGATTCCATAAAGGGGTAGACTAACTGTCTTGATTATGCAGTATTAAGTTAGAGACTTAGAGAGGAGGATTCTCATTCTCTGACTCATTTTGCATGGGCTATCATAGATGGTGGTTGATAGGAATTGAATTTCCATTGCCTATACTCCATTCAAGATGATCAAGAATCAACTGAATGTGGCTAAGAGTGCCTTTCCAGAACCATGATGAGTTTTAAGGATTTTTGAATATTAAGGAACAATTAGAATCAAAGTATTTTTGCTTAAAGAGTGTTACCTATTAAAGAAGAGGGGGGAGATGAGAGAACTTTCTATGCTTGTTTAGCAAGTATTGCTTTGTTAACAATAGCAATAGGTCTAAAACCTAAGCCTCCCTCATCAATAGGCAAGGAAAGGGTGTTTTTGGTAAGGAGGTAGAAACCAGAAGATCCCCAAAAGAAATTGATGTAGTGTGAGTCAATTTTGTCACAGATGGATTTAGGGAGATTGATGCAAGCCATTATGTGAAGCTCTAACGAGGATAAGACCAACTTGATTAGTTGAAGTCTGGAGACTTGAGATAGAAGGTTGGCTTTCCGAGCTGCTATTCTATTGTCAATAATCTAGAGGACATGGTTATACATGATAGCTTTTTCTATACTAGGATTTATCAAAGTTCCTAAGTATTTCCCTAATCTTGCTAAAAAAGCAACTTGCAGATATGAGGCAAATTGAGTTTTTTTGTGAGTGATTCACATTAAGGCTGAGATAAAGGTGTACTTGGATCTTTTTATGCATTAGCCCGACTAAGAGCTGTACTTGTCTAGAGCACATTTAACATTTCTAAGACCATCATTACTTACCTCAAAGAATAGGAGGGAGTAATCATCATAGAGGAGATGAGATACAAGCACTGCCATATTATAAATCTTAATGCCCTTCCAAAGGTTGTTTGACTCTAAGTAACTAATTAAGCAAGAAAGAACATTAGCAGCCAGTATATAAATGAAGAAAGGGGTTGCCTAGTCTAATGCCACAACTAGGAAATATCGGCTAGGACATGTTACTATTGAAAAGAATGTGATACTGGACAATAGAAATACATTGGTGGATGATATTTATCTATTTACTAAGAAAATTAATTCCTTTTAGAGTGGCAATGATGAATTCCCAGGAGAGGCGGTTAAAAGCTTTGGAAACGTCAACCTTTAGGGCTGTCAATTTTTTCCCACCTTGTTTGTAGTTGTGGACTTGATTCATAATATCAATAGCCACTATGATATTATCAAAGATGAGACGGCCCTTCAAAAAAGCACTTTGGTAAGGAGAGATGTGAAGACTTAGGAGCGGCTTCATTCTGTTAGATGGACCTTTGATATCACTTTGTAGACCAAATTATAGAGGCTAACTAGTCTAAGGTCTCTAATTGTTTGAGGTTTGTCAGTTTTAGGAATGAGAGTGATAACAGTCTTGTTGAATGATCTTAGAAGAAATTCATTTTCCCAAAAGGAGCAAACCATAGAGAAGAGATTAGAGTGTACTAAATCCCAGTTTTTTTTAAAGAACTCGATATGAAAACCATCACAACCCGGTGTGTTGGACTTTTGAAAGGAGAAAATTGCTTCTTGACCTAATAAGAGTAATAGGTACTAAAAGGGAAGAAGTTTCATTATCAGAGAGTGCAAGAATGGGAATTTGCTGGAGTTCTTCCAAAGTTTTCATCAGATAAGACGGCAAATTCTGAATTATTAATGCCATTAAAATGTTCGAAAGCTATACTCTTCAGTTCATCTTGAATGTTAGACCAAGAACTATCCTCCTTTATTAGACAAGTGATAGCATTGTGGTTGCGCCTCTAATTTACAAAAGCATAAAAGAATTTAGTATTCATTTCTCCTTGAGCTTTCCAATTTTGGTTTAGCTCTTTGCTCCTAGTAGCTATGTTCACACTCATATAGAAATTCCCAAGTGTGTTGGGCATTTTCTAGCATAAGCAAGGTGAACGACAGTTACCTCAGTGAAATTTTTGAAGAAATGTTAGCTATCTTAACTTCTAATTTTTTAATTCTAGCTGATAGATTACCTACATTATTTTTGCTCTAAGAAGAAAGGGTAGAGAGTGTGCATTTAAGCTTGCATTGAAGACGATAAGAGGGAGATCTAGGGAAAAGACTTTATCAACATTTAGACACTATCTGATTGCAGCTACTATAATTAAACTAAAAGGATTCAAACCTTTTCAAATGATATTTCTTGTAAAGTCTCTCTGATGATAACAAAATGGGACTATGTTCAGAGGCAGCTATGGCCATGGTTTACATATAGGAATTGGGAAAGGAAGACAACCATTGAAGGTTACAAAATGCTCTATCAAGATTTTCAAGGACTAAGTCAGATCCTTTCCTTTTGTTACTTCAAGTAAAGGTAGACCCATATTGATGAATACTTATTAGATTGTTACCTTCAAGGCATTGCTTGAATGTTTCAATTCTTGAAGATGAGCTTTTGCTACTCAATTTGTCTTCAAATGATAAAATCTTATTGAAGTCCCCAACAAGACACCATGGTAAAGCAATATTTCTAGATGACAATGAAATCCATTCCCAAAGAAAATGTTTAAGCTCAAAAGAAGGGGGCTATAAACAAAAGAGACATCCAAAAGTTCTTTTCAATCATGATTTACGGTATACGAGATAAGTTTTATGGTATACGAGGTGAATATGTGGAGGAGTTTTATCTCAATTTATGTGAATTACACTTATGAAATAGTGAAAGCTAAACCAAACACCCTCGAAGAAATTACATTAGGTGATATCTTACAATGGCAAAAGTATTCAAAAAGTTCTAGAATAGAGACATTTAAACTAAGTTTCCAAGCTAATATGGTACCTCCCTCTTTCCTTATAGCATCAATACCAACATAATTAGGAAATCCTAAAGCTAGAAGAGGAATACAAGGAAGAGAAACAACAATCTTGGTTTCAGATAGGAGCACAAAGTGTGGTGAATGATAAGCTATAAGTCGCCTGCACCTTTGAACTGTCATACCTTTATTGAATCCACGATAGTCCCAACTCAGTATCTTCGTGGCTGCTCGAGAAGCTTTTGATTGGTAGCTTCTCTTACCTTTTTAGAAAAGATCTTCATTTTCTTAGTAACTTCTTTAATGGTAAGACAAGCCTCAATTTGTCTCTTCCTTCCTAATGGGCTCTTGAGATAATCATTTGAGGGAATATTGATTGGAGAAGAGTTAAGGTCCAAATTATTACCTTTATGATTACTCAGCGAGGTTGAACCATCAGAGAGATTTGGGACTTCAATCTTTGGCAGAGGGTCATTGATATCCTATTGATCAATGAGGTTCAAGGGGGAAGATAGAGTCTTTAGAGAGAAGCATATGAATCACTTTTCATATAAGCAAGGTGAAGGAACATAACAAGCCAATAATCCTTTTTCTAGAACAAGACAGTAAAAGAGATGGTATTTTTTTTTCGAGGCAAAAAAGCCAGCACTATTACTTAGAATGAGTTGCCATTCGAAGGAAGTTGTAGTAATGCGCTGAAAAAAGATGACAAAGCCCTTAGGGGACCAACCATTAATGGTAGCATTATCAATCCACCAGTCAATTAGAGCTTTAAGGGGAGCCATGTTAGAAGAGGCCAATCGCCAGTGAATTGAAGACATGAACTTGATTGCATTATTAGGAGCAAAAGACAGAGCAATATTTAGATTTGAGGGGTGCTTGCCAAGGAGCCTGATACAAGAGTGGAGAAAGGAAACAACCTTATCATCAAAAGCTTTGGTATTACCAAAAAGGCATATCCTCTTGTTATCATTTGATCCTAAGAGGTGGTTTAGGAAAGATGAAGGAACTAAAGATAGAATGGGGGTGGGAGGAGAAGACGATGGGAAGGGTTTGGCCTTATTAAAAAAAGGAGTTAGGACAAGGATGAGTACTATCTGTTGATGAAGGAAGGCTTAAATTTGAAGGTGGTAGGGTTTTGATATGAAATGAAGAACCCGAAATAGGGGGATCATTCAATAAACGGAGTGATGGGTCTGGAGAAGGAGCTGAGAAGCTAGGAATTGGGCCTTGGGGACGTATGGGTTGACCTAAACTGGGTTGAATATCGGGGAAGGGCTGAGATGGATTTTGGGAATGGGATGTTAAGGGTTAGGGTTAGGTTCATAGCAAAAGAAAGGCCTACGGATATTAGTGGGATTATTGAAGCTTTGTCGCATGAGGCCACTAAGCATAATCGAAAGACAAAAGGTTGATTGAGTAGGTAGAGGTTGTGAGGCTATGTTGCCAGAATAATAAGGGTTATGATTTGTTGCAGGACCACCTAAATTTCCTGAGTCAAAAGATTCCCATAAAGAAAAGTTCAAGAAGACAACATTACAAGAACGATAAAGAAGAATATTATGTGGAGATGACCTAAAAACAAGATAGAAGCTACGATTCGTGTTGAAAAGGCAAATTCGAGAAGAACCCATAAGACCTATAACGGCGTAGCCAGTACTGCCAATATAGATTATTTTCCCTAGCATTAAAGTTAACAAAATAACATAGACCAAGTCTATTGCAATCGCATTGTAACTCTTGTAAACCTTAGAAACTGTTATAGGGAATTCAAGCAAGGTGGGACTGATGAGATGACAGAATGGGCAGTTATGGAAGGTTTGTTCATACTTGCATTCAACCCACTCTAGGGAACCACTGTTAAACTAAATCCTAACATTTCAAATAAGAGGGAGATGAGGGTCAATTTGCACACAAACTCAGAGGTAGTGAAGTGATGCAGAGAACATAGGTTGATTGTTTAACATTATAGCATTTTCAATAACAGCACTAAGGGATTCAACATAAAAGGTTGTGTGGTATTCCAAGGGAATGCCCTAAAACTGAACCTATACTAAAATAGAAGCAAGTTGAAGTTCCTAAAAGTTCATATTTGGTCTCCATCAATCAATGGTGAGGAGGGAGTTATCAATGGCCCAGGGGCCATTTTGAATAGCAAATTATAGATCTTCCGGGTCTCAAAATTGATAAGGAAAAAGTTGCCAACTTGACCTTCCACACAAAAAGCACCTCTTAGGAGCTAGAGAGCAAAGAGGTGGAGTTCAAGTCGTTCCTCAGAGAATTCATGAATATCCACCACAGAAGCGATAACAAAGGAGGAAAAGTAGGTGCATAGTTGATCAAGCAATATAGCATCAAAGTTGAGGATAGAATCAAAAGGGTTATGGACAGGGTGGGACATGGAAAGCTTTAGCAGGGGAAGGAAGCTTGAAAATTTAAGGAATCAATGGATCAGGCTAGAGAAACCAAAAGGGGACTAGGGAAGGAAACGACTCAGAGGATAAATGCAAATGAAGCCATAATAAGAGTTCTATTTATAGAGGTAGATAAGAAACCCTAAGAGGAAAAAAGCATAGAGAATAAGGATGGGAGGCGAAGAGGTATCTAAGAGCAGGTAGAGCAAGAGAGGAGCAAGTTAAGAATTAGGGGTAGGATAATGATGAAGCCTAAAGCACAGTGATTGGTGGTTGGTGATCTGGGAAAGGGGATAATCTGAGGAAGGATTAGGGTTAGAAAGTGAAGCATTGGGATAGCAAGGTAATTTAGTGGTGGAGGCACATATAGAAGGCTAATAGGAGGGGGGGAAAAGAAGATAAGGGAGGTTAATGGCTGAGGTGGTGTTAGGTCTGAACAAGTCTAAGGAAAAAAAAAAGGAAGGTCAAACGATGGAGGGAAAAGATTTAGGGTTCATTGGAAAGAACTAAAAGCAAGATATGTGATTGGTGAGTTTTATTAAGAGCTAATCAGAGGAAGGAAGGTCAAAGGTTTGACAAATATACGGCTCTCAAGCAAGGGGTTAACAACAAGAAGAGGACTAGACAACAGAGATTACAAGTAAGGCAAAAGAAAGGAGAGGAGATTGGAGACTGAAAAGGTGAGAAACAACTACATGCAAGGCAAGAGGTAGGAGAAAGGTACAAGATTACAAGACAAAAGAGTGGTGGCTTCTCTCTATAGCACGAAGGAGAGAAAATTCTTTTCTTCTCTCTAGAGGAATTCCACCAAGATGACCATGAAATATTCATTAGCTGATGTCCACTAAAAAATGAAAAATTTTCTCTAAATTTTCCTGAGACCAAATAGAACAGCAACAAATTCAGCTTTCATTTTCTTTTGCTATTTTCTAATTTTCCCTTGACTTTTGAGCAAATGGAACATATATGCTAAAAATGTTTTGGTATCGGTCATAATTCAAGTTACTGTGATGGGGTACAATCTCAGCCTGATCTTAACATTGGTCTTGCTGGGGTTGGAGTTAAGCTCATCCGAAATAAGGCAAAACCAATAGCAAAGTCAGTTTGGGACTTTGCAAACTTCTCCTAAAGCCATGTGGCACAATGCATGAAGGGGATGAGGTGTTATTTGAAGGAATTTTTTGGGTTTTACATTCAGTACTCGTTATAGTGATAATCAACCTATTACTTATCCTAAATCATTTAAAATTTAATCTAAACGGTTCAAATTTAAAGTTTTAAATTTTTTATTTTTTAAAGGGTTAGTGTATCCAACCGTTTGAAATATTTTGTTGTGCATTTAACATTTTGAAATATTTTTTCAAGTGTATCCATCACCTTAAGTATTTTTTCCTTTTTATAAATAATAAATTTATTTTTATGAGAAGTGATAATTATAAAGTTATCTTTATTTTAAATTTTACATATATTAAAATAAAAATTTATTTAAAATATAAAATTAAATTAAACTTGGACCATCCAAAATCAATCTAACAGTGTATATAAATAAATAAAATGGTATATATTGGTGATAAGTACATTTTTGCTCACAGAAAATGTGCTCCAAAGTTTTTTAGATTCAAGATGACAAGGATGCCAACGTAGTCAGATGTCAAAAAAACTGAAGCTAAAGAACAATACAAAAATTCTTAAGATTATATTAATCAATAACATTCAAATAACATAAAAATATATCGTAGAAGGGGTTAGTCCCTCACTACACGATAAACCAAAATTTAGATTTCCATTGAAAGAGATGCCTACATTTAATGCCTATTTTAAACATAATTGTCTACAATAAAGAGATATTATGCATATTAAAAAAACTAACAAAAATAAAGGACATTAGCCTTCAGAAATCAAGGGGTCCCCAAAATAATTTGTACAGTTGTCAGCATGTTAAATCTTCCAAAACTGAAGCACACATATCGTATTCGTAGCAGATGATGATGACTAACTAGGATGAACTCTATTTCACAGTGGCTCACTCACTTAAGCTTAGCCATGTTCTTGGAATTTGCATGCTCAACACTTCTGAAAATTGAACCATTTCTATGGTGGCAGATAGTCATGACAAGAACAAAAACGTTGGCTGCCAGAAACAGCAAGCCTACTGCCCAAAGTAGTAAGAAGACATTTTTACCCTTGAACTCAAGAAGGTAACCCCACAATTAACCAATGGGTCTGAGCTCCAGTCCACAAAAGAATGCATGATAAGCCCTCAACAGGCAACAGGCAAAAGACCCAAACAAAGTGCTGCGCAGTAATCACCAACAACAAAAATTATGCAATAGTGTGCAGAAATCAGATGCCTATATTGAATGACTCAAATATATGGAAGCTTGAGACTTGGATCCTCTGTGGTTCTTAAGGAGAAAAATTCAGAGAAATATATCAACAAGTGAAGTTGTGGAGAATGCAACCTCTATGATAGATTATGCTTTTTCTCCCTCGAATTTTTACTCTTGTTAAGAGATGATCATTTGTCAAATAAAATAATATGCACCTTGTGGGGACCAACTAGAAATCAAGCAGTTAAAATACAATGCCTGTCGGATCCACATAATAACAGAACAAATCAAGAGACTTCTTTGTAGTATCTGTCTCTCTAAAAATGACAATGCTACTACCCTTGGGAAATTTAAAGGACCCCTTCGTTATGAAAGCCAAAAAGGGATTCAACATACAAGTTGTGCTTGGAACAATTAAGTTCAATTTCACTGAATTTCTATTAACTTAATTGAAAAATAACTGTGTGGAACTATTTGAATCAGGATTTCATTTTCCTATAGGTTATAAATGAACAAACCTTATTGGATGCTACAAATGCCACAGTTTGCACAAAAAGGCAAACAGCAAGTCCTGTGCGAGGCTGAATATATGAACTAGCTGCACCACAAATTGCGACAAAAAGGAGATCAGTTTCTCCACCATTGAAATGTTATTGCCATAGTTAAGATATATGTGACAGAAATAGATGGAGAAGTTGTGCCTTGGATCTGTACGAGTAAGATGGTACAGCAGTGCCTCATGTAGGAATTCCCACCCATATAAATGGTGGGGAAAAGACCAGTACAAAGGAGAAAAACCCCTTCTGATATTAGTCCAAACGTTAGTTTATCCCTTGTAAATATGCCTTTTAATAGATTATATAAAGAACAACATTTATCCCCATCCTTGATTTTATCTCCTTCAACAGTACTCCAGATCCTTAAGTCAGGTTTCTGACCAGATTGGAAGCAGCTCGGATCAATAACCAGCAGTATAGGAATGGAATATATAATAGGGTAAATCCTGAAATGAACTGCAAGTCCTTACCAGAATGCTGACTGGACCACATTACCTGCAAACCAAGGCCAGAAAAACGGCCAAAAAATAAGGCATCATAAGAAATAATAGCGAAAATGAAAAGCATCAAGAGGAATGCAAAGATTGAATTTTATACCATCAGCAAATTATAACAGGGATTTATCTGGGGCATGATGCATCACCCAACAATGAGCATATTAATCAATATATTTGGACTTTCTTTTCAACTATATATAGCAAGAAAGCAAATGATTCAAAAGCCAAGGGAAAGGCAGTCTATAAGTTTATTCCCTATGCCAACAAATATTTTAATTTATTAACCACACCTTTCTGAACTTTTTTCCATGCATCATAGGAGGGAATGAAAAGTTTATAATTTTTGTCTCCTTTTGTCTAGCCAAAAATGGGGAAATGGGTTGAAAACACTTTATATTTCAAAATCAATACATTGCCTCTCTTCAACTTGTTTCAAAATTTCTTTCCAAGTTTGAGATGATAATATTTATCAAGGGTAGACAGCAAATAGGGATCAAACCATATTCTTTTCAGCATTTGATAGTCTCATCATGCATGCATATTGGTGTGGAGGCCTCTGATAATGCATACTCAAAATCTGGTTCCATATGGAACAAACTTACACGCTTACCTGAAAGTCATCTAACACCACAATGCCACTACAATGACAACAGTTACAGAGCACACACCCAATCCCACAACTACCTCAACCACACACAGAAACTCCCACAGACATTCATACACGTGAAACCCACATTTATCACATATATTCTTTTTGATTCTTATAATATGCAGCAAAATCCTCACAAATACGGGTTTTGATAGTGAACTACAGGTTTCCACCATAATACTGATAACTAATTTCCCTCACTAATATATTAGAAAACATATATATAACCAAATAATGGTTAGCAACAATTAATAACCTATTATTAAAGCGAATAGCCAATAACAGATTAAAAGATTGATCAGATATACCCACGAATCTAATATCACAACAGTATCAATTTAAGCTAATAGAGAGGCAAAAACATACCATTCGTAAGACAGATAATGATCCACAAGACCAAAGCACATGCAGTGGGCTCACAGTTCCCACGCGTCCCAATGGTGAAGGTAAATGGATTGAAGAGCCATATCATGACACTGAATTGCATAGATTTTCAGGCACCTTACGCTTCTTCAAAATATAATGTATGAAGTATCCCACAAGTATATCTGAATTTTGAACATAATAAGATGCTCTTAGGTGTAATGAACCAAAGATTAAAAAGACCACCTTGTTGCCTCTCAATGAACTTCTCATCCAACTTTGTTGTTAGAAACTTCCACTTGATCAATCCTAGTGTCAAAGTGAACTCTTTTCTTCGTGATGATGGTAGCAAGATCATCAATATTGTAGCCTGAATGAAAACCACCTTGTTTTTTTTATTATTATAAAAATACAATTTATATCAAAGCTAAAACGAGTTTATAATGCAGCATTTATGAAAGACTGAGGAAGAAAAGAGTAGAATAATTGTGAAAGGTGCAGTGAACTCGTAGCAAAAGAAACGGAGGGGGAAAAAATTTATAGTAGCTTATCAATGTCATGTCCAATGGGGTCTTGTTGGAAATGAATTGCTTCTTGACACAAATGATCTGATACTTCCTCGAACGCCCTGGTGGAAGATGTTTTTCAATCCCTAATCAAAATGTAGACTATATGGCTTGGCGAAGGAGGCACATCTCGAGGCTCTTTGTTGATTGGTTGTCTACTTGTGTGTGGTTTTATTTGGCTTCCCTTTACTTTTCGTTGGTTGTAATTTTTTCTTTTTAAGTATATCAGTATATGTATCTTTTCATTAGAGACAATACTATTAGTTGGTTATATTTATGTGTTATTGAAGCAATCCGTGTTATTGTTAATTTGGGCCTCTGGTTGTTTTACTTGATAGGAGTTTCATTCTGCTTTGCATCATTATACTTAACCAAGATATGATTATCATAGACAGAGGCTTATGAGATGTTTCCTTTTACATTGAAAGAAACCCAAAGTATATAACATAACAACTAACAGATGTTGTTTGGGATTTTTTTAAGGGGAATGGGGTTTTTTTAACAGATGGTTTTTGAAGATTTGAATTTGTAATCCAAAGAATAGCAGCCCTCATGATTTGTTTGACATGGAAGGATCAGGGGAAGGAGGAGATAGGGGGAAATTTTAATGAGCTCCTTTTAAAAGAAAATAGAGAAGTATGATTATAAAATTTCAATAAAAAGAATATGTAAAATTAAATATTATAAAAAAATTAATTAAAAGCTTTTGATTAAGATGTAATATTAAAGAATAGGAAAAATTAATTAAAAGTTTTGAATTTTACTTCTCCAATTTCTTTAAAATATAATTTATTCCCTTTGATCTTAAATATAGGAGCTACTACCTCCAGTCTTTAATATAAAAGTTAGTTGATTTTTTTTGGAGAGATTAAGGAAGAAAAATAAAGTAATTAATCATAACATATGACATGTATTATTGGATTATATATCAGTTTATAGGTCAGACAAATTAGTTTTATTGAAAACTATAAATATAAATACTTTATATAACTTATTTAACTTTCTTAATCTTTTCAATAAAAGTCAATTAACTCTTATTTTAAAAATCGAAAAAAATAGTTTATAAATGAATTTTGATTCTAAATATAAAATATATTTTCATTTTATCTCAAATATTTATTCTTTTTTTTCAAACTAATTTTTCAAACTTATTAATTGATATATAATTTAATTTTATATATAAGTATTTTAATATGTTATAATTAATTAATTTAATTTCTTTAATTACTCTAAATTAAATAATTAGTTATTATATTAAAAATCACATATAGCATTAAAAATTTTTTCCTTCTTCCATTTCCCTCGTATCAAACAAACCATCACTGTCATGTGCTCCTCAAAGCAGCCAAAATTGGTGCTGATTGTTCATTTTGACGTTTATAATCATGAAAACTCTAAATTCTAAACTTACTTTAAATTCTAAAGGAAGGGATTATTACACGTTATAAAATTAGCAAAACATCAAAAGTTGTGCAGATACAATTCTCAAATTTCAACAACTAAAATCATTAAAAATGATGGGAAATTATTACTTTTGAAGCCTAGAGTGATGCAACGGTGGTTGGCTTTCATAATGCATCACATTCAAAAGATAACCCAAAAAAAAAAAAAAGATGTTAGTTTTTGACTTTTGAATACATCATAAACAATTTTGGAAGCATGTGCCAGCAATTTGTTTTCTTTTCTAAAACAAAAAACACGCTCATTTAATAAAGACCTAAAATTGATCAGATTAAAGTGAGTTTAATTTTTAGGCAAAATATTTTTTGATAAAATAAAAACAATAGAACTAGGTAATTTAGTGTTAAATTAAATAATAATATAATATTTATAGGATGTTTCAATTTTCTTTTTATTGTTCGCCGGTGTCTCAATTCTGTTCGAGATACACAGTATAGCATGCTTCAACTTTCATAACCTTTGACCGAAGGGGGGAAAAAGAAAAAAAAATTATACACAAGTCCCAAATAAGAAACTTACTTACAATTAAATTATGCAAATTTAAAAAAGTACTCTCAAATTTCTTTAGAGCTTATTTGGTATTGGAAGGAAGGAAAAAGTGAGCAGGAAAATTTCTGAGTTGAATATATACGTGTGTATAGAGAGGGAAGCAAGTTTAAAAGTTTTTAATTAATTTTTTTACTATTTTAATTTATATTTTTTTTATTAAAATCTTATAATCCTATTATTTTATTTTTTTAAAATTTAATTTATAAAAATTTTCTCTTCATCCCCTTTACCTTCTCTTTAAATTGTTTTGAAGGAAGTGGAGGGGAAGGATTTTGATGCTTTTTTTTATTTGATATTATAAATTGTTTAGGAGAGTTAAGAAAAATTCTAAAGATTTTCTCTTCTCTCTTCTGGTAACCATCTCTCAAAAGAAGTGGAAGAATTTGGATGAGATGGGCAATTTTTTATGTTATCTTGACCTCTTTGCCTAGACTTGTTTTTAGTATTCTCAAACTACACATTTGTCTTTTTCTCTCTCACGCTGCTTCACTTTCCCACCCATGACGTCGAGCTTGCATCGCCGTTGGCCCACCAACCCATATAGTTCGTCTTCTTCGGCGCACACAGGCAAACACAGAACTCATTGTCAGCACATTAAGGGTCTGTTTGGTTCGATGGAGAGGAAGGAAGGGGAGAGATTTTAATGGAGGGGAAGGGAGGAATTTTAATATTACCTTGTTTGGATTGATTAGAGGGGAGGGGAGGGATTTTAATGTTACCTTGTTTGGTTCAGGAGGGGAGGGGAGGGAAATTATTTTCACATGGACAACTTTACCCTTATATTATAAATATAAATAAAATTTTTAATCAACTAAAATTTTAAATATATAATAAATTTTAAATATAAATAAAATTTTTATTTTATAAATTATAATAAACTATAATTAAATATTTTTATATTAAAAATTTAATAATATTTAGGAATTAAAATGAGAAGGGCATTTTTGGAATATCATTAAAATACGAGGGGCATTTTTGTCCAATAACATTTTTTTAAAGCCTCCCCTCCAAATCCCCCAATTTGGGGGGAGAGGTTTTGAGGGGAGGGAGGGGAAAATTTCAAAAAATTTCCCCTCCCCTCCTAAATTCTTAATCTTCCTAATTAAGGAGAGGGAACCAAAATTCCTCACCTCCCCTCCCTTCCCCTCTAATCCCCTCAAACCAAACAGACCCTAACAACCTACTTGATTAAGTGTTGGGAGCGCCTCATCGTACGATTAGATTAGAGGGGGAAAAAGCACATCAAAGTTTAAATGGGTGTTTGGGTTCCCCATCCCACCGATAAGCTTTTATTGCAAAAGCCACAGTTGAAAATTTGTGCTTTTATGATGGCACCATCTAGAGAGAACGTAATGATTATGAACACAAAAAAAAAAAAAAAACCAACAAAAGGGCTATTTGGTAAATAGAAGTTGGAAGAGGACCTATCTATAATTCTATTTTGACAAAAAAATGTTGATCCTTGTTATAAATTCAATTTTAGGTAATAAATGTATTTTTTTTACTTTTTTACTCTTATTGATTGTAATAAATAAATAAAATTTATTCATGTTGATTTTTGAAACCAATAATAAATGAAGGTAAAATTGAAAATTTATTTTATAATTAATAAGTTAACTAACTTTCATTTATATATAAGAGTTAGTTAATTTAGATTTATAAATAGAATAAAAATAGTAACGGCTCTTTGTTATACTCTAGAGAAATTTTCCCCCCAATATTTGGCTATTTGTATCAGAAATAATAAGGGAAAGTTGAAAAAAAAAATCTTATTGACATAATTAAATTATTAACAAAATTCAGATTTGGCTATTTGTTTGAGAAATAATGGAGAAAACACAAATTGGCTCTATTTTGTATTTACAGTTTTTTTTTCTATTGACAATATTAAATTATTAACAAAATTTAGATTTGGCGAGTTGTTAAGAAACAATTGGGAAAACATAAATTACATTAATTAGGATATATGGCTATAATTTAATAAGATTCATATTTTTTTAGTTATTTTTTAATCTAAACTTACTTTTTAAATAATCATTCAAACAAATTTTAATTTTTTTAAAAAAAGTTACTTCTACCATCATCAATTTAAATATAAATCACATTTATAAAATAATTTTTATCATATTTTAAGTTTATAAAAATCAGATTGAAAATAATCTATTCTGTAATTGTTAATCCCAATGAACTCTAAGCTTTCGATATTAAGCTTGGAACCCGCCATCCGGGTGACTTGCCCGCCCATGGAAGCAACTCCTCATCTTCCGCAACCAACAGCGACTTCGCTCCAAGAAGATTAAATGGAAGCATTGAAGATGGGTTATTGATTGATGAAGCTGGGTTATAGGAATTGGAGGCACGGTTAAGTTTCGTAGTTTCCGAAAATAGGGGTGGAAACAGGTTAGGTTAGGTTTGTGCCTGTTAAGGTACTGGATGGTCTGGGTGTGGCTTATGGTTTGTAATAAGCCTTTTTTTGGACCTAAGCCTGGCCTATGGCTTGTTAAGGAGGCCTGTAATTAAAAAAAAAATTAAACAGGCTAACAGGCCACATGCTTTACAACAGGCCTGCTTCAAACAGGCCAAAAACAAGCCAATTTCAAACAAACCTAATTGCATAGATTAATGATCTAAATATATAAATTAATGATCCACTTGAGATGAGATTTGAGAATGAGAATTATAGGATTTAGGGTTAGGATGTGAGGTGTATAGGAATTTTTTTTAAAAATACTTTACAGGCTCAGGCGGCCTGACCTAACAGGCCTGTCAGTAAGCCTGAACTTGGCCTTTTTAAGAAAACAGGCCTTGAAGTAACCCTGGGCCTGACTTTTTAACCTGATAGGCCAGACCTGATCAGGCCGGAAACAGGCCAGGTCACAGGCCCCGCGGCCTGTTTCCACCCCTACCCAAAAGAATGAGTTATATAATTGTAATTTTTTTGACACATTATATAATTATAATTTTGGATATATATATATATATATATATAGAAAGTTATAATTACTGAAATTACTAAATATATATTATTGTATAATTCTATATTGTATACTATATTTATTTAATTTATATAATTATAAAATTATAATCTTCTATAATGAAAGTATAATTAATAATGATAATTTTGAGAAAAAATAATATATAATTATATTTTTTAATTTTAAGTAATATTAGGTTGAGTAAATAAATTTAATAAAATAAGTGTAAAGTTGTCAATATAAAAATATTATCCCTTTTCTCTTTTCCAAAATCAAATAAGGTAACACTAAAAGCTATCGCCTCCTCTCTCTTTCAATCAATTTAAATAAGATAATATTAAATTTTTTTTCTCTACCCTCCATTAAAATCCCTTCCTTCCTTTCCCTCCCCCTCCGTTGAACCAAACGCCTTTAAGCTCAGTTGCAAATAATTTCATTTGTAAAATATCACATATGCACCTTTTATTTGGCTAATGTTGAGAGGTCATTGGTTGATGTTGACTGGTGACCCAAGCTCCAATCCGCGTAATATAATTTTTTTTTTGAATTTTTTAACAAAAAATTATTAATATAGATATTTGAGTTATTGATAATGATATTAAATTTATAAATAACGACTTAATATATATATATATATATATATATATATATATATATATATATATATTTTGAATTTATCAGGCAAACGTTGCTAATATAGATACATAAATTGTTAAAAGTGATATTAAAGTTGTAAATGTGGTACTTGTTGAGTATTTTCTAATACCCTATTTACAACTTCAGTATCTACATTAACAATATTAGCTGCTGGAGCTCAGGTGAAAGTTATTAGAAAATATTCAAAAAATATCTCATTTATAGTTTTAGTATCTCTAACTAAAATATTTATATTAACAACTTTAGCTTGATAAATTTTAAAAAAATTAGCCGCCAAAACTCTAGTGAAAGTTATTATGAAATATTGAACAAATACTCACTTTACAATTTTAGTATTGTTATTAATAATTCAAGTATATATATTAGAAACTTTAGCTTGAGAAATTCAAAAAAGAAAAAAAAACCGCTAGTGAAAGTTATTAGGAAATATTTAATGAATATCTTATTTACAACTTTAATATTACTATTAACAACTCAAATATTAATACTGATGACTTTTACCCGAGAAATAAAAAAAAATTAGGCTGTTATTTATAATTTTAGTATTGTTACTGACAATTCAAATATCTATATTCACAATTTTTATTAGGCCGTTAGAGTTCTAACGGCCGATCGCCGGCAAGAGTATCAGAGGCCCCAAAGGGGGTTGAAGGCTTTTTATTTTAAAAAATAAAACTATGGATAGTTAGTTAAGTAATTTCTCAAATTTTATAACATTCAAAAATTTAAAATCAGTCTTTTTAGAATTATTAAAATTTAATATATTTATTTCTCTTTTATTAATTTTGATGATATTTTTCTATCTTTTTTTTTTCAATTATATTATATAATATTTTTTTTTTATTTAAATGGGGACATCGGTATCCATAATCTCCCTACGTAGGTCCACTCAAGGGACTAGGATATTTCAGCGAGAGTTTTCTCTGCACTCAAAGATCGAACTCAATTTTTAACTGATTAAAGGGCCAAAATACCTACTACCAAGGCTATGGTTGGTTATATAAATGGTTTTCAAATTGAACTAATCATATATACTACTTTGTAATGCTATTGTCTCTAATTTATTATATTCTCCCAGTTGGACTTGGAACAAAGTCAGTACACGGATGTGATTGCATTTCATGGATAAAATATAAATAATCAATGTAAAACCAATTATTATGTTAAATAATTACCCTACAATCCTAATGGCCTTTGGCAGATTTATGAGATAATATTACTTGGTAATCAGATAAATCTCTTTATCTTTTCTTTTTTTCCTTTTAAATAAAAATTATATTGATTCTGTACTTTTTTTTTTGGGATACATGATTCAGTACATTTTTAATTTAGTTTAAATGATACCATCTGTGAATATCGGAAATTATTTATATTAATTATATGTTTTCTACAATCAGCAAGTTTTGTGTTTAAAATTGTGTTTTATACTTTAAGCAAAATTAATCTATACGCATCGAAATTGATTCTATTATAATTATAATATCATGAGGGATATTGTAACATCCTCATTTTTATTTTTAGGATATAATTATAATTTAGAGAAAATTAATATTTTTAGTAGGTAATTTTAGGATTAAAAAAAATATATAAATAAATAATTTTTTTTTAAAAAATTATTAATTAAAAAAATATTATTTTATAATATAATATAATATTATTAAATAATATAATATAATATAATATTATTATATAATATAATATATTATATTATTAAAATAATATATATATTATATATATATAAAACGTGGGGGGCGGCGCCCCCACTTTTGAAATTTGTGTTGTGGCACCTTACGGTGCCACACATATAATATTAAAATAATAATAATAAAATAATAATATACTATTGTTTAGTTAGGTAGGGGAGGTATTATAAATACCTCCCATTCTCACACACACTTCACGTAAATTCTGCGTGAAGTGTTGTGTAATAGGGTGACGGGCAATGCTCTGATAGGAGTATTTTCATTTCTTCGGGGATCAATAAGGTACTCAAAATCTCTTCTAATCATAAAACTTCTTTTATGAAATATTTTCTAAATAATTTTCTCTTTCTTATGATATTAATTTTATACTGATTAGAGAATATTTTAGGATTAGAATTTTGGACAAGTTTGAGTTTTGTCAGTATATGACTATAAGAATATAGATGATAACTAATAGTTAATTTTAATCGGTTTATTTTTGTTATTTAGTTGATATAAGATTTTATAATGAATTTTCTATATAATCAACTTATAAATAATATTATTTTGGACTTTTAAACCGATTAAATTTAGATTAAATAATTTATTTGGGTTAATGAGATATTATTGAAATTTTAGTTGGTATAGTTTAAAATCTGAAGGACTAAACTGTCATTTTATAATTTAAACCCTAAATTATTATTTTTCAGTTTTTATAGGATATTATTATTAGAATTAGTAAATAAGTTATAATTTTTAGTTTTTAGAAAATTATTAACGGGTAGTAATTTGATAGATTGATTTTGGCGTGTGTTTGAGCTCTTGGATTTGGAACAGTGTGATAATAGTTAGCTTTGGCGAGATGTAACCACTTTCCACTTATTATGTATGTTGGTGTGTGTTTGTGAGTATTTTGTAAAATGATTATGAGATTGAAAATCATATATGGATATTATAGATTATTTCAATGAGTAATATTGAGGAGTATTTTGTTATACACTTGCTTTGTGGAACCATGTGATTTAAATTATAAGATGTATTTGTATATTTTGAATATCCTCATATGTGTATGGAAATCTTGAGAAAATTCCTATTGAACTATTTATTGATACATATTGGGTTGTTTGGTTTGGGTTGAGATGGAGAAAGTTATTTTTACCACGTGGTATAGCCTCCATTGGTGCACGATGGTTGGCTTTTTATTGTCCCACCAGTTCAAGAGGGACTGTCCCACTAGTTCAATGAGGGACTGCGACACCCCACCAGTTCAATGAGGGGAAAGACCCATGGTCTGGAAACATGCTCTGTGGATTTTGGCCAATCCTCATCATGTGACCGGAGAGCTCTTTGAGTAGCCAGTAACATGGATATTAACTTAGCCCATGGGTCTAGTCGGCGGAAATAAGGCGGTTCGGATGGATTGATGGGAGGCATTTGGGAATTGTGATATGAGATTTGAGATATAATATTATAATTTCTGACATGAGATTTGTGTACAAAACAATGATATTATATTTTAATATTTTATTATATAAACTGTTCCACTTGGCACCTCATGAATACATGTCAGCATGTGTAATGAGTTGGAAAGCTGGTTACTGAGGCTTTTGTCTCACCCCGTTGATTTAACATTTTTCAGGTGATAGTTTCCGTGCTGGAATGTCGGGAGGAGCTCCTGAGGCATAGATATATCTCTATGGCCTCTTGTGGTTTATTATGTGTTGAATTGATATATATTGCCACTCATAGGGCCTACATCCTATAAACTCTGATTTTTCTGCATACTTTGGATTACTGTATCATGGATTGAATATTATATTATTTAATAGTTTGTGCAATTTTATCTCTATTATGATTAGTATTTGAGAGATAATATTTAATATTATGGAATTAAGGAGAGGATCTTACAATTTGGTATCAGAGCTTTGGTCCTGCAATCTATGATGCATTGCATATAGTGGCAATATACTCTTTCACACATAACCTCCCTATGTTTTTGTGTTGTTTTGGGTTTTATCCTTAATTGTTGATGGGTTTCATCCTTAGGTGGAGAGAAAATGGTAAACACGAGAAAGACTGTTTCTAATGCTAATCCACTTCCAAATGCTGCTGAGCCGCAATTGTCTCAAGAGAATGAGACTATGTTGGATCAATTCAAAAATGCAATACTGACAGCTATGGATGCAAGGTTTCAGCAATTCGAGGAAGATTTTCGAAAGAAGTTAAGAGAGGAAGGAAGTACATCCAAGTCGAAGGATCATAAGATTCCTGAACCCAGTATAGAGGCATCAAAGAGACATGAACAAGTTGGCTCAACTAATCATGAGAGCCCTGTAAAGTGTACTGGAGGAGAGGGATCATCACAACCAACTCCAGAAGAACTAGCTATCAATAAGATATGGAAAGATATCCATGATCACGATCCTGAAAAGTTTTATGGAGATTTAAATCCTTTAAAGGCTGAAGCCTGGATCGAGGGTCTGGAAACCATCTTTCGAGCTGTTGTTTGTAACGAGTATCAGAAGGCTAGAGTGGCCATTATTCTGCTGAGGGATCGTGCTCAGAGATGGTGGCAAAGCACAGGTGGTTTAGATGACTCAAAGACAACCTGGACAGAGTTCAAGACTAAGTTCTTCGATCATTATTTCCCTCCAGCATTAAGATATGAGAAGGAGACAGCATTCTATGCTCTTCGACAGGATGACATGCACGAGGATGAATTTATTACAACTTTCATCGATCTGTCTAGATACGTGACCTACCTACAACAAAAAGATGACCCAGAATGGAAATCTCGTCAATTGATGATCAGGGCTAGACCAGAGCTAAAGCCTCTCGTGCCAATGCATGATATCAAGAGTTTTGAGGAAACTTGTACCAACTTGAGGGTAGCTGCACGCATGAAACGTGAAATTGAGGCTGCTAAACACCGAGACAATCAAGGCAGGTTTTCTACTTTTAGTAGACCTGTAACTAGGCCATCTGGGTTCCATCCTGGGAATGCAGGAAACTCTGGTAGGAAGACTCAAGGGCAAAGGAGTGGACCTCGACAGAATAATTTTCAGAGTAATTTTCAGAGGAAACCAGGTCAGAGGAATCATGCTGGAGTAAGCCAATAATCTCGTCGTGAACCTGCAATGTCTGCTCCTAGCGTGAATGGTCCTTACCCTAAATGTGGGAGGACTCATGCTGGCCAATGTTGGCAGTGTTATCAATGTCAAAAGTTTGGCCATACCGCCCGATATTGTCCAGAGAGGCAGCAGCAACAGACCAACCAAAGTAGTCGTCCCACTATTCCTGGCAGAGTGTATGCCATAACTCAAGAGGAGGCTGGAACATCTCCTAATGTTATCAGAGGTACTATTTCTCTTCAGGGTCATGACATTATTGCATTGTTTGACTCGGGTGCTACACATTCATTCATATCTTTTGATTGTGCTAAGAAGTATAATTTCCCTATATCTGTTCTACCATATGATATGAGAATTTCTACTCCTGCTGGAGTTGTGGTGATGACTGCACATGCTTGTGTGGGTAATACTCTTCAGTTTGAAAACCGAGAGTCTATTGTGGATTTAGTGTGTTTGCCGCTAAAAGGGATAGATGTTATTATTGGTATGGATTGGCTAGTGGATAATGACGCCGTACTTCATTGTAAGAAGAAGGTGGTCACTTACGCCATGAATACCATATCCGTAAAAACCCCTACAGTCCATATGCTATTATCGACAGCTAAAGTTGATAAGTGTATTAGAAAGGGTTGTCAAGCCTATGTAGTTTTCTTTTCTGTTAGTGTCGATAAAGAAGTAGGGATCGATCATATCGATGTAGTAAGAGAATATCCTGAGGTGTTCCCAGATGAGATATCAGGGCTACCTCCAGAACGGGAGGTTGAGTTCTCTATTGATTTAGTACCAGGTACGACGCCAATTTCTAAGGCTCCTTATCGGATGTCGCCATCAGAGTTGGCAGAGTTGAAGAAACAACTAGAAGAGCTGCTCGAGAAAGGTTTCATTAGACCAAGTGTCTCTCCCTGGGGTTCGCCAGTATTGTTCGTCAAGAAGAAGGATGGAAGTATGCGGTTGTGCATCGACTACAGACAGTTGAATAAGGTTACCATTAAGAATAAATATCCGTTTCCTAGGATTGATGATTTACTAGATCAGCTCAAGGGAGCCGCAATGTTCTCTAAGATCGATTTGAGATCAGGTTATCATCAGCTTAGAGTTAGAGCTGAGGACATCCCTAAGACTGCTTTTCGAACTCGCTATGGGCACTATGAGTTTTTGGTTATGCCTTTCGGGTTGACCAATGCTCCGGCTGTTTTTATGGATTATATGAACCGGATTTTTATGCCATATTTGGATCAATTTATTGTAGTCTTCATTGATGACATTCTCATTTATTCTAAGAATGAGGAGGAGCATCGAGAACATCTTCATATTGCATTACGTATACTAAAAGACCATCAGTTGTATGCTAAGTTAAGTAAGTGTGAGTTTTGGCTCAGGGAAGTGAATTTCCTTGGCCATGTGGTGTCTGCTGAAGGGGTAGCTGTTGATCCAAGTAAAGTGGATGCCGTGTTGAAATGGGAACCTCCAAAGTCGGTGACTGAAGTGAGAAGTTTTCTAGGATTGGCTGGTTACTACAGGAGATTCATTAAAGGATTCTCTCAAATTGCCATGCCTTTGACCAAATTGACCAAGAAAGATCAACCGTTTATATGGTCTGACAAGTGTGAAGCGGCTTTTCAAGAGTTAAAAGCAAAATTGACTACCGCCCCTGTACTTACCCTTCCTGATCCCTGTCGTCCATACATTTTGTATACGGACGCTTCCCTTAAGGGTTTGGGTTGTGTGTTAATGCAAGAAGATAAGGTAGTCGCATATGCTTCAAGACAGTTAAGGCCTCATGAGCAGAATTATTCTACTCATGACCTAGAATTGGCAGCTGTGGTATTTGCCTTGAAGATTTGGAGGCATTATTTGTATGGATCTCAGTTTGTAGTATTCTGTGATCATAAGAGTCTAAAGTATTTGGTAGATCAGAAGGAGCTAAATAACAGGCAGCGCCGGTGGATGGAATTTTTGAAGGATTATGACTTTGAGTTAAAGTATCATCCCGGCAAGGCTAATGTTGTTGCAGACGCTTTGAGTCGAAAGTCGATACACTTGTTTCACATGAGCTTAGAAGAGCAGAGTTGGCTAAATGGATTAAGAGACATCCATGCAGTTCCAGATCAAAGAAGAGCTACTTTAAATGCAGTTCTTGGTGAATATGGGTTTTATCAGAACCTAAGAGACGCCCAGATGAAAGATGATCAGTTAAGTAGAATTCGAGAGGAATTAGAACATGGTGAAGTTCCAGATTACGACTTTGGGAATGCGGAAATTTTGAGATACAAGAAAAGAATTTGTGTTCCCAACAATGACGAGATCAAGAAAACCATTTTGGAAGAAGCTCATCGGAGCAGATACGCCATGCATCCAGGAATCACCAAGATGTATAATGATTTGAAGCAACAGTATTGGTGGCCGAAGATGAAGAGAGACGTGACTGACTTTGTTTTGAAGTGTTTGACGTGTCAGAAGGTCAAGATCGAGCATAAAAAACCACCAGGATTACTTCAAAATTTGGATATCCTTAAATGGAAATGGGATAGCATTTCTATGGACTTCATCATGGGTTTACCACTAATCCGAGCCAGTTATGATGCTATTTGGGTGATTGTAGACCGATTAACCAAGTCAGCACACTTTTTACCGATTAAAGCGGACTATTCTTTAGAGAAATTAACCGAGGTATATATTAAAGAGATTGTTCGTATGCATGGAGTGCCAGAAAGTATCATATCAGATCGTGATCCAAGGTTCACTTCGAACTTTTGGAAGTCCCTACAGGAGGCCATGGGTACGAAGTTAAAGTATAGTACCGCTTATCATCCCCAGACAGACGGTCAAACAGAGAGGACTATACAGACACTTGAGGACATGTTAAGAGCCTGCGCCATCGAGCTCCCAGGTAGTTGGGACAAGCACTTACCATTGGCAGAATTTGCATACAATAATAGCTACCACTCCAGTATTCAGATGGCACCTTTTGAAGCTTTATATGGACGAAAGTGCAGATCGCCGTTGTGTTGGACGGAATTAAGTGAAAGAACCATTATTGGACCAGATTTGGTAGATCAAACATCACGAAAGATTGAAATGATACGACAGAAATTGTTGACCGCTCAGAGCCGACAAAAGAGTTATGCGGATCGTCGAAGGAGATCATTGGAATTTAGTGTGGGAGATCATGTTTTCTTAAAAGTTTCACCTGTTACGGGTATTGGAAGGTCAATTAAGGCGAAGAAGTTGACTCCCCGGTTCATTGGGCCATATGAGATTTTGGAGCGGTTTGGGCCGGTTGCCTATCGAATTGCCTTACCTCCGTACTTGTCTAATGTGCATGACGTGTTCCATGTGTCACAGTTGAAGAAATATCATCCAGATCCGTCCCACATCATTGAACCTGAGGAAGTTGAGTTGAGAGAAAACTTAACTTATATAGCAGAACCAGAGAAAATTTTGGATATCCAAGACAAACAACTGCGGAGAAAGACCATACGGCTAGTAAAAGTCTCCTGGAAGGGTATGACACCTGGAGATGTGACTTGGGAGACAGAGGAAAGAATGCGTCGAGATTTTCCTAATTTATTTGCCTAAGTCGTGATTGTCGTTGTCTTGATTGAATTATTGTATTTTGATTGTACTTTTATTTCCCACTTGAATCGAATTTTGGGGACAAAATTCTATTTAGGTGGGGAGAATTGTAACATCCTCATTTTTATTTTTAGGATATAATTATAATTTAGAGAAAATTAATATTTTTAGTAGGTAATTTTAGGATTAAAAAAAAAATATAAATAAATAATTTTTTTTAAAAAATTATTAATTAAAAAAATATTATTTTATAATATAATATAATATTATTAAATAATATAATATAATATAATATTATTATATAATATAATATATTATATTATTAAAATAATATATATATTATATATATATAAAACGTGGGGGGGCGGCGCCCCCACTTTTGAAATTTGTGTTGTGGCACCTTACGGTGCCACACATATAATATTAAAATAATAATAATAAAATAATAATATACTATTGTTTAGTTAGGTAGGGGAGGTATTATAAATACCTCCCATTCTCACACACACTTCACGTAAATTCTGCGTGAAGTGTTGTGTAATAGGGTGACGGGCAAGGCTCTGATAGGAGTATTTTCATTTCTTCGGGGATCAATAAGGTACTCAAAATCTCTTCTAATCATAAAACTTCTTTTATGAAATATTTTCTAAATAATTTTCTCTTTCTTATGATATTAATTTTATACTGATTAGAGAATATTTTAGGATTAGAATTTTGGACAAGTTTGAGTTTTGTCAGTATATGACTATAAGAATATAGATGATAACTAATAGTTAATTTTAATCGGTTTATTTTTGTTATTTAGTTGATATAAGATTTTATAATGAATTTTCTATATAATCAACTTATAAATAATATTATTTTGGACTTTTAAACCGATTAAATTTAGATTAAATAATTTATTTGGGTTAATGAGATATTATTGAAATTTTAGTTGGTATAGTTTAAAATCTGAAGGACTAAACTGTCATTTTATAATTTAAACCCTAAATTATTATTTTTCAGTTTTTATAGGATATTATTATTAGAATTAGTAAATAAGTTATAATTTTTAGTTTTTAGAAAATTATTAACAGGTAGTAATTTGATAGATTGATTTTGGCGTGTGTTTGAGCTCTTGGATTTGGAACAGTGTGATAATAGTTAGCTTTGGCGAGATGTAACCACTTTCCACTTATTATGTATGTTGGTGTGTGTTTGTGAGTATTTTGTAAAATGATTATGAGATTGAAAATCATATATGGATATTATAGATTATTTCAATGAGTAATATTGAGGAGTATTTTGTTATACACTTGCTTTGTGGAACCATGTGATTTAAATTATAAGATGTATTTGTATATTTTGAATATCCTCATATGTGTATGGAAATCTTGAGAAAATTCCTATTGAACTATTTATTGATACATATTGGGTTGTTTGGTTTGGGTTGAGATGGAGAAAGTTATTTTTACCACGTGGTATAGCCTCCATTGGTGCACGATGGTTGGCTTTTTATTGTCCCACCAGTTCAAGAGGGACTGTCCCACTAGTTCAATGAGGGACTGCGACACCCCACCAGTTCAATGAGGGGAAAGACCCATGGTCTGGAAACATGCTCTGTGGATTTTGGCCAATCCTCATCATGTGACCGGAGAGCTCTTTGAGTAGCCAGTAACATGGATATTAACTTAGCCCATGGGTCTAGTCGGCGGAAATAAGGCGGTTCGGATGGATTGATGGGAGGCATTTGGGAATTGTGATATGAGATTTGAGATATAATATTATAATTTCTGACATGAGATTTGTGTACAAAACAATGATATTATATTTTAATATTTTATTATATAAACTGTTCCACTTGGCACCTCATGAATACATGTCAGCATGTGTAATGAGTTGGAAAGCTGGTTACTGAGGCTTTTGTCTCACCCCGTTGATTTAACATTTTTCAGGTGATAGTTTCCGTGCTGGAATGTCGGGAGGAGCTCCTGAGGCATAGATATATCTCTATGGCCTCTTGTGGTTTATTATGTGTTGAATTGATATATATTGCCACTCATAGGGCCTACATCCTATAAACTCTGATTTGTCTGCATACTTTGGATTACTGTATCATGGATTGAATATTATATTATTTAATAGTTTGTGCAATTTTATCTCTATTATGATTAGTATTTGAGAGATAATATTTAATATTATGGAATTAAGGAGAGGATCTTACAGATATGATATCAAAAAAAAGATTATTCTGACAAATGATTTGCTCCTGTAATTCAGAAAACGAAATCCCAACAATTATTCAATTGCTCACATGGTCATGTTCTCAATTTATTCCTTTTTAAATAATTACAAAAACGAGAAAATTAAAAAGAAATCAAATGGAGAGTTGGAAAATATACTCTGATGCCAGAACTGTGCTCCTTTGATACGATCCATCCAGTCCAAGATAGCGTATGATATGGAATTATTTTATTAATTAAGAATAAAAATTATATGCATAATGCCCATACTAAATAAATATTTTATAAGCAATATGAGTCAAATTTAGATTTTGTTGGTAAAAAAAAAAAATTGGCCCTTCAAATTTGTCAATGGAGTCCATATAACAAAAGACGCCCATTTGCTTTAAGAAAAAGGACAAAAATTACATTTAAGCACATAATTCAATAAAAATTACTAAAAGGTCTAAATAAATGTAAAAACTTCTGAGGATGGGTAACGATCAAACAATATAAAATTTCATTAACTTACGATAGGATTTTTGCGTTTTGGGGTTTTTTTTTGGGGGGGGGGGACTGTTAGCAAAGTCACTTAAAATTGCCAAAAATGTCAATAATTTACTATCATTTGATGGTGTTTCTTTCTTACAGGTTTTAATGCATGATTTTTGTAAAGTTTGGCGCCCAAATTGTAATATTTCCAATAGAATGAAAATTTGAGATGTAATTGCAAAAGCAAAAGCAAATGCACGTGCATGGAATGCCGACACTATTGATCAGTGACCTTCCAGTCTCTTGAAAAGGCATAGGCCATAGAGAATAGTGACTTTTTAATCATAAATTAACAAAAGGGTCAAACGAAATGATTCTATAAAAAAATAAGCAAGTAAAACAGCACCTTCTTTGCTTCTTCTTCAATTTAGAAATCAACCTAGAAGATCCTGGAGATTCTGGATGAAATCTGTCGGATCTCGCTTTCCAAACTGTCAGATTTCCTTGGACGATTTTGTATCTTCCTGACCATGATGGGCTCCCCTTTTAAAACGTCCTCATTCTCATCTTCATCTTCATCTCCCTCAGTTGCACCATTTCATCTTCTTCAAGCTTTTGGCCATACTCTGCAATATTCAAGTTAATATGGGTATGGCTGCAGAGACCCAGTTTCATGTTTTGGCCGTTGATGACAGTCTCATTGACAGAATGTTGATTGAGAGGCTCCTCAAAATCTCATCCTTCCAAGGTACTGTGTGTGTGTTTGTGTGTGTGTGTGTGTGTGTGTGTTCTTATGTTGTTTGTATGGTTGAGTTAATTTGATGTCTGATTCATGGGGATGTATTTTTCTGATCACAGTTACAGCAGTGGATTCTGGAAGCAAGGCTTTGAAATTTCTTGGTTTAAATGAAGATGAACAGAGAAAAGCAGATAAAGTTGTTGACTCTAATAGTCATCAGGTTCATATTGTTTTTTTTTTTTTTTTTTTCATTTTAAGGCATATGGTTTAGCTATCTCAGAGGATGAATCTGGGTTTAGATCTATGGATTTGGGGCTAATTCCTATTACTTGTTCATGCAGGATTTAGAAGTGAACCTGATCATAACAGATTACTGTATGCCAGGAATGACAGGCTATGATCTACTGAGAAAAATCAAGGTAAGCTTTTGGGATATTTTTCCAGAAATAGAAGGGAAAAAAACTTGTGCCCTATTTTTTATATAGAAGATGATCTAATTTCAATTCCACAAGATTTTGACAGTTTTCTTCTCCATGCCAAAAAAAGTTTGCCTGAATCACAAAACTGCCAAATTTTACATTAGGAACTCATGACTTACAATTAATTCTATTATCTTTGTCTGAGGTTAGAGAATAATAGAATATTGTTAATTTTTCAGGAATCTGAATCTCTCAAAAACATACCAGTGGTAATTATGTCCTCAGAGAATGTCCCAACAAGGATTAACAGGTGAGGAAAACTGTAAATTATAACCCCAACTCTAATATCATGACTAGATGATAACTAAGAATTTCAAAATTACAAATCTAGAGGCTATAACTGACTGAATCTTAGATCTGACATGGCCTAATTTTTGTTTGCATCAGATGCTTAGAAGAAGGAGCTCAAGAATTTTTTCTGAAACCCGTTCAACAGTCAGATGTAAACAAACTCAAGCCACATTTGATGAAATCAATGGTTAAGGAAGAGAAAGACCAATTCATCAATAACAAAACGAAGGACATGGAAGAAGAAACCCATAGATAAAACCAGAGCAAAAATATAGCAGTTAGAGGTGTTTTCCAATTAAAGTTGAAGACACATAGAGCCTAGGACATTTTCCCCTACTCTGTCTCAATAGCTTAGCAATGAGAAGGAGTAGATGGTTGGTGCAGAATAGGTCCCTGATACAATGTAAATTGACAGAAGACAGATTTTCTTTCAATTTTGGTGGATAAATAGCAAATTTTTTTTTATATGATTTTCATCAATCAAATTGTGCATCAAAAGAATTCTAGTTTTGGCTACATATTTTATTCACGGCCAATCAGGAAAAAACACACAAGATCTATTCCATTAATAGTCTAGCAATGAGGTTAGTTAATGCCATGAGATTCATCAACAAATAAATTAACTTTGCATAGTTCAGTAGTAATATAGATAAGGGTAATGCAAATGTCTCTTCCACCTATATGTTACAGCAGCCACAGCAATATTGGACTTGAATAACACACAATACTCTAAGCAAGAAAAAATCTGACTTTTTGCAAAATAATAAAGAGCAGGCTGCAGTATACAGTGGCCACAACACAAGGAAGCATAAAAAAATGACTTGTATATTCAAGATCTATCTGAAGTATATAAGAATTTTAAGAAACCTGCTAGCTTTGCATCCAAAATTACAGAGAGAAGTAGGTATGCCTCAACATGATATAGTAAATTTAATCCATAAGCATATAAAGATATTTCCCCAAACTTAGTTAATAGACGGTCAAACTCTATTCAATTCCAATTACTTCTATCCTCTCGTATATATGAAGAAAAGATATAGAAAGAAAGACTATAAATGCAATCATGACCAGTAATTAATTTTCCAGCATGAAAGCTTAAAAATCTAGTTGAGGATCATAGTGAACTATGCTTAATCATCATAATTCCATTTGCTTTATTTTATTCATTGTATTTCTTGACATAAGGCCCCTTTCCATTACATGATTCCAGAATGAACATGAAGTGTCGTTTTCAATACCAAGAGGATTACCAAAACATTTATAGATTTTGCTTGTTATCATCAACCTCCTTCTGGTCATCTCTTCTAATATATTTGATGCAAACTTTGCATTCCCTAATTTCCAATAAGCATAAGCAAGACTTGTGTAGACAACGCTGTCACCTGATATACCCCTCCCTTCCATAAGATTAAATAACTTCAAAGCATTTGGGATCCTTTCTAACTTACATAACCTTCTTATTAAAGCCCTGTATATTGAAACATCAATACAAAGACCTCTTCTAAGAAACTCATCAGGGAGTGTAACAACTGCATCTTCATTGTCTTTATTGCAGTAACCATCTACGATCCATGAATATGTGTAATAATTGGGGGAAAACCCAGCCTCAAGCATGGAAAACAACATCTCCTTGGCTCTTTCCAGCTCTTTTATCTTGCAGAACCCATGAATCAATGCCTTATACGTATATGGGTCAGGTTTCAATCCAGCCTCTAACATCTTGTTCTTAAATTTCAATGCAGATTTCATATCTCCTATTTTGCAATAAGCATTAATCAATGTGTTACATGTGACATTATCAGGCTGAATTTTTCTTTCACTCATCTCAACCAAGAGTTTATTTGCCTCTCTTATTCTGCCATCCTGACACAGCTTACGCAAAATTGAATTATAAGTAACAACTCCAGGGTACAATCCCTTAGCCTGCATCATCTCACACGTTTTCAGAGCTTGCTTCAAGTCATCTGATTTACAATACCCATCAATCAATGTAGTGTATGTAACAGTATTGGGAATTGCACCTTTGATGTTGCTGAATATCCTCATGGCTTCTCTCATCCTACCCTCTCTACAAAATCCATAAATAAGAGAATTGTAACTAACAATGTCAAGATTTATTCCTTCTCTTTCCATTCTTTCCTGGATAGATAAAGCCTCGTAGTGCATACTTCTCTTGCAATATAATGATATCAAAGTATTGTAAGTGAAAATATCAGGATACACACCCTTCACTTCCATCTCATTCAGTATATTTTCTGCCCTCTCTACATCTCCTGATTTGGAACAAGCATGGATTAATACATTATAGATATGCATATTAGGAAAAACACCAGCTTTAACCATTTGTTTGTAAACCTTCCATACCATGTTAGTAATCCCATCCTTGACCAACGAATTCAGAAGCACAGTACAGGCATGCAAATGAGGGTTCAAATTATATAACCTCATCTGCTCAAAAACCTGAATGGCATCATCAGTCATCTTTGATTTTGCATAATGTATTACAAGCCAGCTCAATATATGTGAATTCACTTCAGGTTCATGTTGAGTTTCAATCAACGTTCTCAAAACTGACCGTGATGAAAGAAAATCCCTGTGGGCAATTTTTTCAAGCATCTCTTGAGCAGTTCTATAATGTTTATGCTTTACGAGGATATGAAGCATGGACCATGAACATTGCAAAGAGTGCTTATAATTTGGAATTGTCTCGACCCATTTGAAGAATGAGAAGGAATAGGATGGAGCAGAGCCATGGAAAGATAGTTGCAGAAGTACCTGGTGAATGGTGGAAGATGTGAGAGCAGAAGCTTTCTCCAGCTTCAACAGATTACTCCAATGACCTTTCACGACGATTGCACATATTCTTAGGATGAGCTGGGTGGAATTTTGAAGACCAACCATAACAAAAATATCTAAGAAGCAATTGTGAATTGAGAAAAGGAAATTCGGTGATTCAAAGCCAAAAAGTGGTCAAGCACTGCTACAAGAATCACAACTAACTCTCTCAACCATAAGTAGAATTCCAGCAGCCGAAAGTCCAACCTCACTGCCGTCACCGAAGCAGGACCGGCACCTTTGTCGTCGAACTGTCAAAATGGACCATGATGATTCTTAAAGTTTGTCTTCATCATCCAGCTTAAAGTTTTCTGCAACTCAGGAATGACATATAGTGTTATTTGAGGATTATTTTCTTCTAACAAGTAGTGATAAATAAGGACAGACTTCATACATTGATGTCCAACAACACCATTTCCACATTCAAAAAGGATAAATATATGTTAAAACAACTTAGCCCACGGTTAAAGTCTTGGGAAAAATGAAACAAAAAGATGATATACAGCCCACTGTTTTAGTCTTAGGAAAAATGAAACAAAAAGATTATATATTTATATCTCTTTGTTGATTAGTGTGCCTATGCTGAACCATGTGTATTCGTATTGCCACCCTACTTTCCACTGCCACCTCAATACCCTCTCATCATGGATTCTCCCGCTAGAATTTGGTACAGGGTATAGCACATCGATCACACACCCAATGGCCGAATGTCTGCCCCATTTCTTAAAGGAATCTAATACCAACTTAAACGGAGATCTATAGGGAAGCAATTGAAAACCATATTCAATGATTCGTTAGAAAGAAGAGACCGAAAGAGAAGAAGGTAAAGTCTCGTACCTGGTTGATGGAGGACGATGGCGTTCGTCGCCAGTGTAAGAGTGGACAGAGAGCCAGGGAAGAGGAGGGGGAAGGTATCGGAGGCCGAGTGAGATAGGGAGTGAATTGAAGAGGAAGGAGAAGCTCATAAAATAAGGTTCGGCTTCTCTCCATGGCGGCTCCCCCTCGCGGCTCGCGGGACTCCGCTGCCATAAAACGACGGCGTTTGAATGCTTTTTTCCCTTTTGAATTTGGTGAGGCTGGAAGAGCAGCTGAGTGGAGGAGGAAAACAGCACAACCTCCTATTCATAATATAATAACAGTTAACTTAGTTAACTGATTTAAATATAATAACAAAGTCTTTTTCTATTATATACGAGTTAGTTGGATGGCGTTATTATATTCTATAGAAGGTTAATTTTTTATAAATTATTAATTAAAAGGTCTCATCTATAATTTCATTAAGTATTTTTTTTAAAAGATTCCATATTACTTTATCAATCTTCCTTACCGACGCACTTAATGGCCTTGAATACATCCAGAAAATTAGTTACTTTTCCGGTCTTTAATATAAGACATATTTAGAGAATTGCTTTTAGTTCTAAACATAAGTAATAGTTTTTATATTTATTAGTGTTTTTTTAATTTATCTCTATTGATACTCCATCAATAATAATAAAAGAATAACAAAGGAGTAGAAGGAATGAAGAATTAGGAAAAAAGATTTGGTTGTTTTAAAAAATATATATATCATATCAACTAATTTAACTTCTTAATATAATTAAATTAGATAATATGACTTATATTAAGGATCATAATAGTATATTAGTTATTTGTAAAAAATATAGTATAATTTCTTGAATAACTAACATAATATGAGAAAGATGGTATTTTAAAAAACTTAAATTGTATTTTTTAAAAAAATGAAAGATGATATTCCACCACATCCTAGTCAAATTGATTCAAAGGCAAAAGTATCAAAACCTCGTTGTTTAATGGTAGTGGAGGCCTACATGTCAGCGAATGGGAGCATAGCAGCAGCTTCAGATATAACAAAATTCACACTCTATCTCAACACCACAATTTTACCCTCAAACTAACCAGAATTTTACAAGCATTTAAATGCTATACTTATATCTCCTTCTTCCGCACATAGTACCTCAGAAAGAAAAATCATACTTTGACTCATTTATTCAGCAATCTCAAAACTAAATATCTCCTTTTTAATGAGGCCCTATTAGTAAAAACTGTCTGGAGATTATTAAATAATCCTAATGATTTGTGGGCTAAGGTGCTAAAAAGAATTTATTTTCCTACTGGTTCATTTATTGATGCAAGTAAAGGTCATAAAACATCATGGTGCTAGTCTAGTATTATTGATGGGAGTAATTTCCTCAAAGATGATCTATGTTGGCAGATAGGAGATGGAAGATTTGCTCGTATATGGAAGGATAAATGGATTCCTACTCTACCCTCCTAGAGGCTTTTTACTGATAGGGAGGATCTCAATGACTTAGATGCCATAGTGTCGAACCTCATCATGCAGGATGTTACTTTGATCTACTATCTCCTGTGGTTAATATGGAAAGAAAGGAATGACAAAATCTTTAAGGGTGTTGAGCCTAATCCAGCTAGAGTCATTGAACAGGCCAGAAAATTTGCTGCTGAATATTGGGAGGTAAATGGGTGGTCTTTATGTACTAATAATGCAAATCATCGGGAAGAAAATCTGGGCAAATGGAAGGCTCCTCCAAGAAACACATTCAAGATAAATTGTGATGGGGCATTTAATAATGACACCAAAGCAACGGCAATTGGGGTGATTTGTCGAGATTGGAATGGAACATTCATTTGGGCCTTTGTAGATAAAGTCAAATCCATTTCAGCTTTTATGACGGAAGCATTAGCACTGAAACGAGCTTTTATGTTGGCTCAAGATATAGGTCATGACCATGTTTATTTTGAATCTGATTGCCAAACTCTTGTCTCCTATATGCTGAAAGGTCAACCAAGTCTAGGCGAGTGGCAGAGCAAAAATCTCCTGGAAGATATCTCAAGTTTGTTGTTATCTCATGCTAGGTTCTCACTTTCATTTACCCCCGGTAATGGGAATTATGCAGCTGATTGTCTTGTTGCAGAAGGTTGCAAGGGTGTGTGCCCTACAGGGTGGGTGGAAACACCCTCACTCCCTTTGTCTACCATACTAGCAATGGATGCCAAAGACTCGAGATTGAAGTCCATAACGGATCATGCTGACAGCTCAAATAGATTTGCTGGCTGATTGTTATGATATGCTTTCAGTTATTTCCTATTTTATATTTACTGCTACTAGTTTGTCATTACTTACTTTAGATTGTGACTTTTTGCCAGATTGGCTTTTGAAGTAATATGAATTAGTTATGATTGAACAAAAAAAAAAAAAAAAACTAAATATCATCATTCACAAGCAAATTACATCCTAAAATGCCACAATCCACTCTAACTGGCTTCAATCTCTAAAGAAAGTATATGGGTACTTGCTATATATGTACCCATTTCTTCCTCCAACCGAGATCACAACTTTTCCATCATTGAAACCAAACTAGCAGAAGAATTCGTAACAAAGAAATAATCATCAAAAAGATTTTCAAGTCCCTTAATCATCTACCAAACTGATGCAAGAAAGACTACGCCTTTAAAATTTAGAATATTAACCACCCAGTCATACCCTAATTGTATAAGCTAGCTGCAAATTTTTAGACATACTTTACATACTATAATAGACCTTCTTACTAGTGTGAGAAACGGTGCAAGAATGAAAATGAGTTTACCTGTAGTCCACTAGTAACTACATTTTTAAAACCTTTTCTCCTACCATTAATTAGGGGTGGAAACAGGCCAGGCAGCCTGTCAGGGGCCTGCGGCCTGGCCTGTTTCCGGCCTGGCCTGTCAGGCTAATAGGCCAGGCCAAGACCATATAAAAAGCATGTTTGCATTAAAAGGCCAGGCCAAGGCCTACTGACAGGCCTGTCAGGCTGGCCTTGGCCTGTTAAGGTTTTTTTTTTGTAAAAAATAAATAAATATTAGTGTAATAATTTTTTTTTTGGTTGAAAATGAATTAAAGTCGAATGAAAGGCTTCGCAACAAGTACGGTTTAAAGAAGAAACAAAAGGTATAAATTTTCCGTTGTTAAAATAATGTTATTTCTTATATATATTATTTGTTAAACTGTGTTATGCTCTAATACTATATATTTTATTAATTTTTTTTCAAGGTCTTCGAAGGAGAAGAAGAAATCATATTAAAGATTTGATGTGAAAATTGGAGAATTTGTATTGAAAATTATTATATTGTATTTGATTTCACATTTTATGATGTATTTTGGATAATTAATTTATGTATTGGGATAATTAATTTATGTAATTAGGCTTTTTTTTGCCTATTTGAAATAGACTAGTTTTTGGCTTGTGGCTTGTTAGCCTTTTAAAAAAAAAATTCAAGCTTCTTTAACAGGCCACAGGCCAGGCTCAGGCCTGAAAATATGCCTGTTACAGGCCACAGGCTAGGCTCAGGCCATATAGTGCCTTAACAGGCCAGGCCTGTTAAGGCACAAGCCTGGCCTGGCCTGTTTCCACCCCTACCATTAATACTTTAATATGATGCATTTATTATAGCCTAAAATCAACCAAAGACCTAACATCAAGTCGTCCTCCTTTGTTTCCTCTAATATCACCGTCAATTATTCAAGCTTCCACTCCACTTATCCTCTGCGTCACCTTCCTCGGTTTTCCTCTCCTCATAACCAAGAAACACAAGGAAATCACTCGTTAGACAATCTAATCAGCATAGCACAGAGGATAAAGAGATAGTCGGGTTTAATGAAGGTCACCCAGGTTTTTTAGGGAGATCTCATCCTCATGCAAGAGATGGTTGGGTTTAATGAATATCACCAAGGGCTTTTAGGGAGATCTCATTTCTTTCTGTTTTTTTAGCCCAACATTTTTGATGTCTTCCATTCAGGTTTATCAAATAAAACAAGGTAAACATGCCAATAAACTTTTACTTCTTGTAAAAAATAAAAAAGATCTGTGATAAGAGATAGAAAAGAGTAAGATGATAAAGAGAAAATGGAGGAAGAGAAAGGAGGGGACAATTCTTATTTACTTGTGTTTCTTATGATTACAATGCTTCATAGAAGGCCTCTATTTATAGGCATCTAAGATTCATTGGTGGAAAAATAACTTTTTAGATAGGATAAAAATAGCTTTTTAACAAGGTTCTGAAACTCGGATCGGCCACTGAACCGGTCAGGGTACTGGGTCAATAGTTAGTGGGTTGGATCGAAATTAAATTGGGGCCAAACTAATGAGAAATTGAAGATTTTAGGCTTACTAATATGAAATTCTAAAGAAAAATAAAAAAATTTTTTAAATAAAAAAATCAGGCCGGACCGTTTAATTGGTCGGTCCGGTTTAGATTTAAAAACCTATCATTTTAGACCAATTCAAGATGAGGTCTTAATACAGCCGGTCTAAAAATTCTATTATTTTTAGACCGGTTAAGCAACCAGTCTTAAATCACTTTTTGGATCAGTTACTTCAAGACCAGGTCTAAAAAGACTAACCTTTTAAACCAGTCTAAGAAGTATAACTTTAAAGACCGTTTATTATGAAAACGGTCTAAAAAGTATTTTTTAGATCTTATGTTTCACAAAACCAGTTTTAAAAGTTACACTTTTTAGACCTCTTTTAAACATTCAGTCTAAAATTTGTGTTTTTAACATTTCCCACACTATTCTTTCTCTAACCCACCATCCAAGCTAACATTGAACTTAAAATAACTTGTGTATACTTTTTATTTTTAACTTATGTAATGTTTACAATAGTTTAATGTTAGAAATCATGTAAAAAAACACTACAACAATAATAATAGAGAATCTCACAAGTTTTACAGGAAATCAGAGGCAAGATAAATTCCTTAGTAATGGAAATCATATAAAGAAACATACACTAAAACAATAATAAACATACTAATCACATTACATAGAGTACTAATGAACTGAAGTATGGCATTGCGAACACTTAGAAATTCAACTATTGAATGTTGTCTAGCAATGCACAATCAAATTTGTGTCTTCCAGATCTACGTAGTTGAGTGGATCACAATAGCAACAATGTTAGACAGATCAGGTAAATACAACCTCTAAGGACTAATCTCTTTACAATGTTAGATAGATAAATGATCAATTGCTTCATATTTCACAGAAATGATGATTTGATTCAAAATTAGTCACTTAAATCATGTAGTAGTAAAATTTGACAGATTTCACAAAATTTAGCTTTTCCACAAAAACTGAGTTAATTCAGTAAACAAGTTCAACTTTCATGCAATTAATTCAACTCAATACAGTACTTCATAGTTCATACATTAAAATGCAACTGTGACAACAAGTAGTTCAAAACAATTTCCAAATTTATTTGATAGACCACGCATAGGAAAGTAAAATGCAATCTAAGCACAAAACAACTTAACCACATACTTTATGTTAGATATCAGAACTAGATGATAACAAATTAAACACAGTAACATGACTCAACAAGAGGTTATGGAGCAATGACTCTCCCTTCATAGCTAAATAGGATATGGAGCAAATTCACATTCAAATTCATAAGTACAACAAATTTAGTTCAGACAATGTTAGGGAAGATACCAACTGAAGAAATTTTGCCTCTTCTTTCATAAATGAAGAAGGAGAAAGTTCACTGGGAACATACCTATAAACTCACTATTGTTGTAAAAGCTCAAATAAATTCAGCGCAACATTTACGGATGAAGTCAATATCTTCTTCAGGAAAGGGATTAGTAAGATCAAACCTCTAGAAAACCAAAGCTAGACAAACTGTAAAATTGTTAACTTGGAAAAATGAAAAAATTAATGTAAAATTTTTGAAATATACATTTACCTCTTGAGTAAATTCAATCATGCCTAGGGTGATAATATTAAAAAATATGTCTCAACACATAAAACCTACATAAATTAGACCACGGTGGTTGCCTAAGGCTCTAAAAAAGAATATGACATCATTAAAACCGTATAGAGCATAGCTTATTGAACATGTTCTTAAAGAAAATAAATATGTATTAACCTTTGGGCTGATCCATTTAGTGTCTTTTACCTCACGAACATGCTTATTACAAGCAACGTGTCAGACTGTAATCAAAGCCCTATCATTAAAATCACAAAGGTTACTTATCTTGCAAAAATTCCATGAACTTCCCACAATAGGTAATGCAAGAAAACTTACGAGTTCATTGTCTTATTCAATTCATTCCCTGGTTTGTAGTAAGGAAGAATAAGAGATGACAATATAACCCTTCTTGCATAAAAGAACCAATTGCCAATTATCATTGAAAAAAGGATATAGAGCCAAGAAACACTCAAATGAGGTTTCATTAAGCCTCTCTAATCAGTATGTATGTCTAATAGCAACAGTGGTTCATCTGTTGTGGATTTGAACTAGGCATACGAATCCAACTTTATCGCTTTTGCTAGAAGAAACCAACCTACGATTCATGTATCTACAATAATACAAGCATACAAATTATAACAGTTTAATTGTTAAAATATTTACTTCCAATTGAAGAAGTTACTTACATTAAAAATAGTCGGACAATCGTAATTGTAAGCTGTTTCTTAGGAGCTATCATGGATAATAAATCATCCCTCTTAAGATAAACCGCTACCCCTGACTTGCTAACAACTGAATCCATAGGCTACTATCTCATTTTAAAGGATGTATTATATCCCATCAAAATCATTTGTTGCATGGCATTCAACTGAGGTTGTGAAACTTGTTAACTGGATGGAGCTATAATTAGGGTTGTGATCGGGGTTTCCTCAGCTTGAATAGAAACAAGGTTTTTTGCCTACGAGATGAAAGTATTCATGACATCGCTTATAATCTTCAAATTATCAGTAGGGATAAGGACAATTGCATATGTAATTATCACCTCTTTACTTGACACTTTGGCTTGATTATCTTTTATTTGTTGGTGGTGGACAATTGATCCCAAGTTGTGGTACTCCCCTTTTGCAACTAATCGTCTCAGAGGATCTTCTACAAAATCGTCACAAGGCTCAGCAATTTGAATTCTAGGACCCTCTAATGACTGCCCAATATTGCACCAACTCACTTTAGTTCTCTGATTAGGTTCAAGCAAATGTGTCTAAGAGAACACTGGTCTCTTTTTGTGTGCTCACAATCATCATCATTTCCTCCTTTATCTTGTTTAACTGGGGTTTTAATTGTACGTCAAATGATGCTTCTACCTCTACCCTTGCTCTGCCCTTACAGTGGCCAATATATGCTCCATCTCCCCCTAGTCAACATAATTGAGGAATAGCGTGAGCCTATTTCATATAGCCACTATCAAAATATCATTCCACCCATCTGACCTAAAAGATCCCTTAGCTTGTTTTTTCTTGAAGTTCCTTTTGTAAGACATAGATAACAAACATAAGAAATGATACTTGTCTTACATCAAGATTCCACCAATATGGAAGATAGAAGAAGATGTACATCTTTTTCCACACACACACACACACATACTCTTTGTAGTATTACCTAGATAACATTGATATTTTCACCTTTTTATAAACTTGCTCCCCAGTCAATATCTCCAGAGCATCTTTGTACTCTTCGCTACCAAAAAAAAGCTTTCTTTAATCAATGATATGGGTGACTCAGTCTAAGAAATCTCTTATGGCCAAGATAAACCATCTTTATCTCATATTGAAGTTGATGGTAGTATGTGTCTCCTTCACAAATTGGACATGCTTTATGGCCTTTAATACTATATCTTGACAAGTTTCCATATCTAGGGAAGTCATTTATAGTATAAAAGATCATGGCTTACATTTTAAAAACCTCCTTCTTATTTACGTAAAAAACATCAACACCTTCATCTCTAACTCTTTAGGCAAATATTTATGTCATTTTCGGGTTGTTTTGGTCCCAAAATCAATATAGACAACATGATATACTTTTGTTTCATGCATAACAGAGGAGATAAGTTGCAAATAACCAAGAGAACAAGCCATGAACTATGTATACTACTAAGGCGTTACATAAGGATTCATGTCATCTGTGCTAAGACCAACCCTAAGGTGGTGCGAACCGACAAGGGAAGATTTTACGAACTCATAACCAATTCTGAGATATGCTTACCCCAAGAAAGCTAAACAAAGATCTATGATCCACTTAAACCCTTGAACACGAAAGAACAAGGACCCGAGGTGTTGGAAAGCGCCACAAGGTTGATCAAGCTTTGATAAGTCTGTTAGTTCTAAGAAAAACCCTAGAGAGAATCCACTCTCAAGAAAAAAAGTGTAGAAATGCAACTTTCATTCATATATCAAATCCAAGTGTGTTATAAATGAAGAGGCACAAGGTATTTATAGATAAAAACTACCTAATTGTAATAATTGCAACTTAGAAAATTGCAACTACAAAGTCTAATACCATGTGCTAGGAAATCCAAAACCATGTGCTAAGAAACTCAAATTTCTAATACAATGTTATAGAAAACACAAAAGTCTAATATAGTGTATTAGAAAACCCAAAAGTCAAATATGACAACTTATTTAATAATTTCGCACAAATAAAATCCATAAAATATATTAAGTATGTAAAGCCCAAAATGTGCTTATTTAGGCCTAAATGAGTCCTCCCATGTGTAGTACTAGGTCCAAGCTCTTCAATTGTAAGACTTCAAGCCCAAAACTTGATCAATATCTCCATTTGCAGCCCAAATGAAGTTAGTGACGTTTTCAACATTTTCATTCAGCTTTAATCTGATTGCTAATTGCTTCGTCCAAGTCTCTTACACAAGCCCATTTAATGCTTCCTTAATTTGTTTGGTTCTTCCTCTTGTGATTGGTCCACTTGGAATTTGCAAAGGATCACTTGAATTTGAATGCATAACTTGCTGATTCGCATCATTCCCTCTCTCCTCAAAAGGATTCATCCTCGAATCTTCACCTACATAAAAAAGAGATAAATTAGCTACATTAAAAGTAGCACTAACAGAATACTCACCAGGCAAATCAATCTTGTAAGCATTATCATTGATTCTTTCTAGCACTTGAAATGGACCATCTCCTCTTGGAGCTAATTTTGATTTTCTCTGAGCTGGAAATCTTTCTTTTCTCATATGCACCCACACCCAATCTCTAGGTTCAAAAAGAACACGCCTTCTTCCTTTGTTGGCATTAGATGCATAATGCTCATTTTTCTTTTCAATTTGTTGTTTCACACGCTGATGAAGTTTCTGCACTATTTCAGCTTTCTTTTTTCCATCAAGACTTGATCTCTCATCAATAGGTAGTGGTAATAAATCCAAAGGAGTCAGTGGATTAAAACCATACATTATTTCAAAAGGAGAATAATCAGTAGATGAATGTACACTTCTGTTATATGCAAATTCAACAAATGTCAAGCAATCTTCTCAATTTCTTATGTTCTTTTGAATCACAATTCTGAGTAATTGAGATAAGGTTCTATTGACAACTTCAGTTTGTCCATCAGAAACAATGCTTTTAGGGACACCATGAAGTCTCACATTTTCTTTAAAGAACAAATCAGCAATATATGTGGCATTATCAGTTTTATGACATGCAATAAAATGTGCCATTTTAGAAAATCTATCAATAACCACAAATATGGAATCCGTTCCTCTTTTTGACCTAGGCAAACCTAAAACAAAGTCCATTGATATATCAACCCAAGGTTCACTAGGCACAGGTAAAGGAGTATACAAACCATGTGGTAAAACTCTAGATTTAGCCTTTTTACATGTTATGCATTTAGCAAAAATTCTTTCTACATCTCGCTTCATTTTAGGCCAAAAGAAATGCTCATATAAAACATCCAAAGGCTTTTTCACACCAAAGTGACCCATTAAGCCTCCCCCATGTGCTTCTCTCACAAGCAATTCACGCAATGAACATTGAGGCACACACAATCTATTTTCTTTAAACAAGTACCCTTCAACTCTGTAAAATTTATCAAATGCTTTCTTTTCACAAGCAAGGAACAATTCAGCAAAATCAGCATCATTTGCATACAAGTCCTTGATATATTCAAAGCCAAGCAATTTAGTATTAAGAGAAGAAAGAAGGGTATACCTTCTGGACAATGCATCAGCAACCATATTCTCATTACCTTTTTTGTATTTGATGACATATGGAAATATCTCAATAAATTCCAGCCACCTTGCATGTCTCTTGTTCAACTTACCTTGACCTTTAATATGCTTTAAGGATTGATTATCAGTGTGAATCACAAACTGTCTTGGCCAAAGGTAGTGTTGCCAATTCTCCAATGCTCTTTTAAGTGCATAAAGCTCTTTGTCATAAGTTGGATACTTCAAGGCTGCTCCATTTAGCTTTTCACTAAAATAGACAATTGACTTTCCTTCCTGCATTAAAACAGCTCTCATCCCAACTCCAGATGCATCACATTCAATCTCAAAAGTTTTGCTAAAGTCAGGCAATGCTAACACAGGTGCAGAACACAATTGTTTCTTAAGTTCAATGAATGCATCATCTTGTGCTTTATCCCATTAAAACCAATAGATTTTTTAATGATCTCAGTGAGTGGTGCAGCAAGGGTGCTAAAATCCTTCACAAATCGTCTATAAAAACTAGCCAAACCATGAAAACTTCTCACCTCAGTTATGTTGGCCATTCTTTTATAGCTCTTATCTTTTCCTCATCAACTTCTATTCCTTTAGCACTCACCATAAAACCAAGAAAAAAAATTTTATCCATGCAAAAATCACACTTTTTTTTCAGATTTGCAAACAATTTTTCCTTCCTCAAAACATCAAGCAAACAATGCAAATGATTCAAATGCTCATTCAGATTCTTGCTATAAATCAGAATGTTATCAAAATAAACCACAACAAATTTCCTAATGAAAGCACGCAAAACATGGTTCATTAGTCTCATGAAAGTGCCAGGCGCATTAGTTAAACCAAATGGCATAACTAACCATTCATACAATCTATGTTTGGTCTTGAAAGCAGTTTTCCACTCATCCCCTTCTCTCATTCTAATTTGATGGTATCCAGATTTCAAATCAATCTTAGAAAAGACAATAGAACCATGCAATTCATCAAGCATATCATCTAATCTAGGAATGAGATGGTGATACCTTACAGTGATATTGTTGACAGCTCTACAATCAATGCACATCCTCCAAGTTCCATCTTTCTTTGGCACTAAAAGTACTGGAACTGCAAAAGGGCTCAAACTTTCTCTAACATATCCTTTTGCCAAGAACTCTCCCACTTGCTTTTGAAGCTCTTTTGTTTCTTCAGGATTGCTTTTATATGTTGGCCTATTAGGAATTGTTGCTCCAGGAATGAAATCAATTTGGTGTTCAATTCCTCTAATAGGTGGTAAACCTGGTGGAATTTCTTCAGGGAACACATCCCTAAATTCCTACAACAAAGAACCAACAATACTAGGAAAAGAAGAGTTAATGTCATTAGTGTTCAAAATGGATTCCTTGTAAACAAGGAGAAACAAGTGTTTTTCAGATAGAAAAGCACTCCTTACTTCACTTTCTTTTGCATAAAAACTCATTTTCTTCTTTTCTTTTTTCTCTTCACTCATTTCTTTTCCCTGAATTTCTTTTTTTGAACTTTCAGATTTTCTCTCTTTTTCTCTCTCTTTTCTTTTAGATGTTTCTTCCTCATTTTTCTCATTTCCCATATCACTCTTTTTATCATCTCTCTCTCTTTTTATCTTGAGTTGATCCTCATACACGTGCTTTGGAGTCAAGGGTACAAGAGTCACGGGTCTGCTATTTATTACAAAAGAATATCTATTTGTAAACCCATCCCTCTTTACTTTCCTATCAAACTCCCATGGTCTTCCTAAAAGTATATGTGCAGCATGCATTGGAACAACATCACACAGTATTGAATCACAATATTTTCCAATTGAAAAAGAAACAAGAACTTGCTTATCAACTTTAATTTCCCTACATTCATTCAACCATTGCAACTTGTATAGTCTAGGGTGTCTAATGGTAGGCAAATTCAACTTCTCAACCAATGTAGTGCTTGTAACATTTGTTACACTCCCACAATCAATGATCAAACTACAAACCTTGTTATTAATGAGGCAACGAGTATGGAAAATATTTTCCCTTTGCTCATTTATCTCATTCTCCTTCACTTGACAATTCAAAACTCTTCTAACCACAAGGCATTCTCCTTCCACGGCATATTCAACCCAATCATCACTATCATCTTCAAGTGAGGGCGTGGAATTATTATCACTCTCACTTTCAGTCATGACTTGATTATTTTTAAGAATCATGACTCTCTTATTGGGACATTGAGAAGCTATATGACCTGTACCCAAATACTTGAAACACTTTATATCTTTATTTCTAGAAGTTTGGGAATCAGATTTACCTTTGCTCTTTGATGTAGCTTCTTCTTTGCCTCAAGTTGTCTCCTTTTGGATAGTTCTTTCTCCTTTCTTCCAAATCTGCCTTTGTGAAGAACTTGATCTATAATGGAATTTCGAAGCATCTTTACACTTGAGTTGCCTTTCCACCTTGATTGCCATATGCACCATGTCCTCCAACTCCACATAATGTTGCAATTCCACTATGTCAGCAATTTCTTTTTGAAGCCCATTTAGGAAATGAGCCATTGTAGCCTCCCTTTCTTCTTGCACATTGGCTCTTATCATAGCTAACTCCATCTCTTTATAATATTCATCCACACTCCTAGAGCCTTGTATAAGGGTCTGCAACTTTTGATAAAGCTCCCTATAGTAATGGTTAGGAATAAATCTCCTCCTCATTAGAGTTTTCATTTCCCTCCAAGTTGCTACGGGCCTCTCACCATTATTTCTCCTATTAATGCCTAATTTATCCCACCAAACAATGGCATAATCAGTGAATTCTATTGCTGCTAACTTCACCCTTTTTGCCTCAGAATAATTATGGCACTCAAAAATCATTTCTATCTTCTTCTCCCACTCCAAATATGCTTCAGGATCACTCCTTCCTTGGAAAGGTGGTATTTTCATTTTGATGCTCCTAAGGTTCCCATCCACTCTATTTCTTTCCCTAGCAATATTTCTGCCATGTCTCCTCTCATACCTCCTATCTCCTTTATGCTTATTTCTTCCCACTTCATATTCAAATTCAAAATCTTCCTCACTAGCACCACTAACCTTATCATTCTCAAATTCAAACTCATCCATAGAAGCATCCCTTCTCCTATTATGCCTTCTAGGATTTGGTTGAACTCTTTGCAGGTTTGCAATCCTTTCATCTTGCCTATCCATCCTATCCCTTATTTCTTCAAATATAACATTCATACGTGAAAAATGTTGCTGCATTACTCGGAGGTGGTCATCCATATTCATTGGATTACCACCAGATGTTTCTTCTGCATTAGACATTATATATGCAAGAAAGACGTTAGAAAAATAATTTTCCTCACGAATTCCTCACGTGTTTCCCTCGAGGATGTCACTCTACACTCGTGTTTCACTCTTGACTTTTTTCACTCTTAGATTCCTCTTCAGGCTCTTTAAAGAACTAAGCAATTCATAATCAAAGAAATCTCAATTTGCAGAATCAACACAACACATAGAAAGGTTCAATTGACACAGATTGAAAAGGTTCAGTCAAATCCTGGACATCAAGATAGATGTTTACATAGAACACATTCAACACATCAATTGGAACTTTCTCTTCTTTTTTTTTGTATATATTTTTTTTCTTTTTTTTATGTTGTCTCTTTTTTTTACTGAAACTTAAAGAGAATATACAGAATCTATCACAAACAGTAGTACAACACAAGCAATCTAAACCCAAAAATTCAAGAAAAGCGTCTGACTTGTAAAGACTATAAATCACTATGAAAATTTTAGATTTAGATGCAATCAAAATGAGCTGAAAGAAGAGATTCTGAACAATGGAAATGACCTATTGAATGATGAAAATCATGAAGAGAAAGTGGTCGAACAAGGACAAAATATTTAGAGACGTTCTGGAAAAACAAAGATGAACAGTCACAGAAAATTTCCAGAAACACAACGGATTAAAATGAATAGAACTCACAGATGACAAATCAGATTGGAATGATTCCAAACCGAGATGAAAGTAGAGATATTGAACTATGAAAATGACTCACTAAATGTTGAAAAATATAAACAAATGCTTGAAAAACAGAAGCTATAATTTCAGACACAAACATAAATGAGCAAACAAAAAGTTTCACAAGAACAACACAAAACTTAAAACGAAAATGGAAACAAAGAACAGAAAGATATGACCTGAGTTTAGATCCAAATCTTTGATACCAAGATGGTGCGAACCCGCAAGGGAAGATCCTATGAATCCACAACCAATTCTGAGATATGCTCACCCCAAGAAAGCTAAACAAAGATCTACGATCCACTTAAACCATTGAACACGAAAGAACAAGGACCCGAAGTGTTGGAATACGCCACAAGGTTGATCAAGCCTTGATAAGTCTGTTAGTTCTAAGAAGAACCTTAGAGAGAATCCACTCTCAAGAAACAAAGTGCAGAAATATAACTTTCATTCATATATCAAATCCAAGTGTGTTATAAATGAAGAGGCACAATGTATTTATAGATAAAAACTACCTAATTGTAATAATTGCAACTACAAAGTCTAATACCATGTGCTAGGAAACTCAAATTTCTACTACAATGTTCTAGAAAATACAAAAGTCTAATATAGTGTGCTAGAGAACCCAAAAGTCAAATATGGTAACTTATTTAATAATTTCACACAAATAAAATCCATAAAATATGTTAAGCATGTAAAGCCCAAAATGTGCTTATTTAGGCCCAAATGAGTCCTCCCATGTGTAGTACTAAGTCTAAGCTCTTCAATTACAAGACTTCAAGCCCAAAACTTGATCAATATCTCCATTTGCAGCCCAAATAAAGTTAGTGACGTTTTCATCATTTTCGTCCAGCTTTGATCCGATTGCTAATTGCTTCGTCCAAGTCTCTTGCACAAGCCCATTTAATGCTTCCTTAATTTGTTTGGCTCTTCCTCTTGTGATTGGTCCACTTGGAATTTACAAAGGATCACTTAAATTTGAATGCACAACTTGCTGATTCACATCATAAGGTTCCTAGGTTCTTTAACAAAGCTAAGAAATAATTGATCAATTTTCTTTTATTGAGAAGAATCAGCTAGATGTCAAATCTTTTATTAGGAATCTTCCCATCTGCATGCCATTTCAAATTTTTTGCATAATTTTCATTAGCAAACAAGTGCTTAAATCTTGGTATGATTGAAATATACCATAACACTTTTGTAGGGGTCTTATTTGATTTGTACCTTGAGGTTTCACATATAAGACATTGCAGATTCTCTTTATAGTCTTTTCTATACAATATGCAATCATTGGGATATGCATGGATCTTCTTATATTTATCCCTAATGGACATGGTATTTTCTTAGCATTATAGTATCAACCCAATAACACATTATCATCTGGAAGTATGTCCTTAAAAGCCTCAAGTGTTTCTAAAAAAATATTGTCGCTTTGTCTATGTCGTGTTTTCAAGCTTACCAATTTTAATATTCCTTTTAACAATTGGTATTTTACACCTCGGGTACAATGTCTTCTTAGCATAACTGCCCATATTACTATATGCATGTGATTGCTCAAAAGCCTCTTCTCTTACATCACAAATAATATCCTCTATTCAATCATCCATATCCATGTCATTATCATCAAAGGCCACTCCTGCTATTGAGATGCACTTGGCATTTCTAATTCTTCACTATGTCATACCCATAGTCTATAACTCTTACAAAATCATTCACAAATTAAAAGTGTATATATATTTGCAGTGTATATATATTTGCAGCACTTAATCACTTCTCATGCAAACATTCTATACAAGGGTAATAAAACATCCCACTGTCATTATCGATATTTCTTTTAGCAAGGTCTAAAAATACCCTCACACCATTGTCATATTCAACATTCGTCCATTTAGCTTTTATCCAATTGCGATCTATATTTGAATTCGTATAGACGGAAAGAGTTTTCATACATTATCCTAACATCTAAATTGCAAAGAATTCTTTAGATGTTGAAGTAGATAGGCTCTAAGATTGCTATTTGGGCGTATGATGCTAATTTCACATTGCAGTTGAAATTTCAAAGTGAAATATGATGTTAAAAATTGCTTGATGCTTCTAAATGTTAAATGAGTACTTTAAATCATTAAAATATGTGTAAAGAGCTTCACCAATATAATGGTTAAGATAATACTTTTGAAGCTGGGAAATTTTCATAATATTAAAATTAGTGCTGTCAAGTATTAAATATTATTTGGAGCTTCAATAATTACTATCCATGGTTAAATAAAACTTATATTAGTCCTATCAATGCATACCAATTTCATCTACAAACTCTAACTTAAAATATTCCAAGTTTGGCTAGTTCTTAAAGGTACAGTTGCAACAACAAATCCTTCTTAGACGAAGTAAACAACAACCCAAATTTTTAGTAACAAGATAAGAACTTGATCTCTAACACTTTTATATGTAAGAAGAAAAGTACATATGTCAATTACATAGAAAAAGAAAGCAATTTCAAACAAATATGCAACACATAATCATTGAGTTCCATAAATGTTATATTTAATTAAATCAATTTCATAGTTTTCAAGTATAGCTTTCACTATATGTGCAATATAATACAAATATTTTAGCAAACATAATTTAGAATTCAACTTCATTTGCTATAATGACATAAAAAAACTCCAATTTAGGTTTTATATCCAAAATCCAATAGTATGGATAGAAATTTAGCACAAAAATAGGGTATAGCAGTGCACTAAACTAAGGTTCAGAAGTTTAACAAAAATCAGAAAAATGTTAATTCTTAAATCAGGTGTATGCTTAAGATTTCCTAGAATGCATACTCAAAATTTTATATTAGAGCTCTATTTCTTTGGTTTAAAATCCAGGTGAAATCCAATCCTTATGGTTGCTTTTTTTACCTAGTATAATTGATAAATTTAAAATTCCTAAGTCAAATAGTTCATGTTTAACCTGCAAATATTCATCAAAATTTCAAAATGCAACAAAGATATATAATGCAAAGTTATTTCACTATGAAAAGTGATAAGAAATCTTAATTTCATTGGACTAAGAGTAATATGCAGTTTAAGAAGGGGATCCCAATGCAATGTATACAAAAAAATTCAATCAAGTGCAGTTTCAATAGTCAAATGCAATTTATGCATAAGGTTTCAGCTAATTCTAACATGGAACATTTAAAACTAGACTTGTTTTATTAAACCAATAACTAACAATCAGACTTGCAGTAAAATAGATCACTAGAAAGTCAATACATGGTCAGGTAATTTGAGTCTAAAATAATATCAACAATATTCATTGGTCCAAATTCTTGAAGTATCTTAGCTAAAATTCAATGAGTGGCAATGCACACACTAAAATAAAACTTAGAATGGTATAAATCCAAGCTAAATTTCATAAATTTAGTAGTAAGAAATTTTCCAGTATAGTGAAGTAAAATTCCTGAACTTAGATTATCCAACATGTTTAAATGAGGCAAGGAGCAAAGAGCTGGTTGGAACAAAAATTAGAACAATAACTTAAGAAAAAACACTAACTCGATCGAAGACTAAGGAGTAAGCTTCTAGTCAAGGTCACGGCAGCAACAAAGGTTAAAATGATGTGCTTTATGGCACCGACGAAGGGAAGTCATGGTAGAGGAGCATGGTTATGGTGGAGGATAGAGGTAGCGGCGGAGGAGTGTGATGATGATAAAAGAACATTGATGGTGGCATACCATATTAGCAGTGGTGATAACGGAGAAGCAATGTGTGAAATAGGAGTGCGTCGCGACAATGGAGTTCAGAACAAGCAATAGTGCTCACATGCAGAATAATGGTGATAAAAAGAGAGGATTTAGAGAGCACGAGATTCAATTTAGGCGTAAGGAAGAAAGGGTTTTTAAAAAGAGATATAATTAGGGGCAAATCTTTTAGATGGTTACAATCAAAATAAGGTCTACAAAATTTATCTTTTAGACCAGTTATTTGAAATATAAAGTCTTAAAAGCAAAAAATATATTATTTTTTAATTTCGTATCTTTTAGAACGGTTATAAAAAACAATAGGTCTAAAATATTTTATCTTTTAAACTAGTTATTAGTGGCAACCGGTTAAAGTTTCATAATTTTCATTTTTTAAAATTTTTTTGATCAGTTTTTTGGATAACCGGTCTAAATAATATCTTTTAGTCTGCATATTTTAAGAATCAGTCTCAAAATTTCTTTATAATTAGAAAACTACCACTGTGTCATACTTTTTAGACCTTATCCGCAATAACAGGTTTAAATGTTGCGGTCTAAAAGGACTATTTTGTACTAGTGTTACTATCAAGGGTCATAATTAATATATAATAAATAGTAGAACTAATGCTATATGACCTTTATCATTAAATAGCTTTTTAGTTCCTCAACAATGTATTTATGAATGCTGATTAAGATATGAGTCAAAGGATATCTACATAATTAATATTTATCCACATAATTTTATTAGGAGAATTTTGTTGGCTTATATAAGTACTGTAATATGTAAAATCAAATATGCCAACCTTGAAAAAGAAAATAAATTTTTTCTCATAAGCATTGATTTAACTATTTATGTAGGCTTTAATAACTGATCTTGGAATTGTATTATCTAAAAATTGTGTGCTTAACATAATGATTTATTCAAATATTTTTGCAAACTAATAGTAATCTCACATGTAAAAATCTTATAGATATGTCTATTAAGTTTGTTAAATACATGTATAGTTTACATGTTATTTCAATGGGCCCATATCAGTTTGATATATTTCTAGAAATGTGAATATCCATTTCAAATAATAATGAGTGATAATCAATTTTTTTTAGAGCAACTAGCATATAATAATTCTTGAATTATATAATATGTTGGCTATTCACGAAGAATCTTCTAGTTTTTCAATGGATGTCAGTACGTAATCTTTTATAATTTATTGCATTATATATATGACTTGGATGATCAAACAAGTTATGCCAGTAGTATGTTTCTTAACCAATAACAAAATTTTCAATTTCCATAATATATTGATTTAAAATCTCAATATGACATCCATTCTAGGGAGTTCAATAGGCTTTGTGATGAAGTATATGAGTCAGGTTTTTCAATATTAACTCACACTTGTATTCTAACAATCTTCCCCTCAAGTATGAGTCATATAAGCATACTTTCCACTAAATCTAAGTTTTTTTTCCATTTTCTTTTGCCCATCACATAACAACTTCATGGTTAAATAGTTAAGGATAACAATTAAAAAGGATCAGATGGGAAAAAAACTACCTTGCCACCAATTCCTCTTCAACTTCCTAATCTTTATATGTTTCATACCTTAATCCTGCTTGTAAGTCTCTCCCTAAGGTAAAAATTAGTCATTTTTGGTGATTTTTTGTTTTAACTGGGCCCTTCGACACCACCGATTTTTGTTGCCGAGTTCTCCTTGGCTTCACACTTAGGCACACACTACCTCAGTGAGTATAAAGCTAGATAGTCCTATTGATTTCTACTGGAAACTTTGTATTAAGTTTTGTGGGTGATTTGTTCAGTAATTTGATAGTTATATCTCAAGTCACTTTCAAGAAGGAGTTTTTTTGCTTTGACTTTTGTTTTGTTTAGTGAGATGAGAATGCTTCATTTTAAGGTATAAGTCTATTGAGTTAAATCATTTGTGTGTCTTTGGTTAATGTGAATTTTGGTTAGAAACACATAACAGCTGTTAGGTGAGGGGAGGTGGAAGAGGAAGACGACTTCTCTTCCTTTTCTTTTTGACCCAGACTTTTTTTTTTCAAATGTGGAATGACTTGTGCGCTAATAAGGACACCTAATATATCATTTGACAACCTTTGTGATGTGAAATAGGTTGGGGAAATGGGAGGAAAGAGAGACTAGAGGGGGAGGCAACAAGAAGGACGGGAAATTAAACGAACGAAGGGTGGAGACAGAATATTTGGAGGATAAATGAATTTTTTATTAACCAATCAATTAAAGATGATTACAACTGAGAACCTAACTCTATTTATAGAGCTTAGGAAATAATAAAATAAAAATTTCAAATTCAAATATAAATCCTAAATTTAAAATTCAAATTTAAATATAAATCCTAAATAAGATCATAGAATACTAGATATCCTATTTTATTAAGATACTGTAGATATTAAAAATAATTAATCTAATAAATCATAATTTAATGAATAAATATCCTTATTTAATATCCATAATGGATAACCCTAGATCTCCTAATTAAATTATAGATATTCTTTATCCCATATCCCATTATTTCTCCCTTACTTGAAAGACTTGGCTCCTAAAGAGTTAAAAGTGACACACAAATCTGGGAGAGAGAGAGGGCTAATTTTTCAACATGATGCTTCGATCTGAAAATCATGTCCAATATGTGAGGTGCTGAAAGAGAACATCTTAGTGAGGATGAACCATTGAATTTTGGTGAGCATCTGGAAAATGTTTCCAACAAATAAGTTATTGTTGGAGTACATCATTTACCAATAGGGAGGCCTTAGGTAGTGCCATTCGTTGAGAAGACAAGGTTGTTGTCCAATGAACTTCAAGTAAGGGCAACTCTGCTTCCACCTGTAAGATATCATCTGTATGATATTATTGACATGATCACTAAGTAATAACTTGTTACTCTTAAGGTCAATAATGTCATCACCAGCAACAATTGTGGGAGTCTCCATTGAAGCCAGTATGATGAGTGTAAGCTAGCCCATAGCAGTATCCTGAATAGGCTCTAAAGGAAGCATTACTTCAAAAGGTAAGGAAGGAGCTTTTAACACTATTGGGTTACTTGTCTAAACTATTTTTTCCTTTGAATTCTTCAAATTACAGACTAGTTCCTTCATCTCATAGACTACATTTACCTCTAAATTCTTCAAATTATGGACTAGTTCCCTCATCTCATAGACCCCTTTAAAAAGTTCATTGATTCCTTACTGAAGCTCATCATGTTCACGGTTATGTGTCTCCCAAAAATGTTTACATTTAATCCTGATTTTTGCACACATATCACTTAGACATTGTTGGTGATGATAATCTTCCTTGTGTTAAGGATATGTAGCATACTCCTGTCCTACAATGGTCGACTTATTCTTGTGGAACCACATAGATGTGCTGATGGTGATAAGCATGTCCATGTTGTCGTAACTTAGCATATCTATAATGATCATCATACTTATATGGCTCACGATAAGCACACTCATGTACGTATAACTGATGATTGGCATACTTATATTATCGATAGGCCAAGTACTTGTATTAGTGCTCATCATGTGTAGGATGATTAGTCATTATAATTATATTGATGTAAATCCATATATGTATAGTGACTGCCTATAAATGTGCTTCTTCCATAATTCGTACCTGTAACTAAATAGCATGTCAACTCTTTTTTTATGCTTTTTATAACTCTTTTTTTCCCTTTTTTCCCTTTTTTCTAACTATTTTCTCTCTCTCTCTCTCTCTCCCCCTCCCCTTTTTTGGATCACAAAAATAAAATCAACTGAAATGGAGAAAACTTAGCAAATGACACCTTAAGAACTCAAAGGAAGAATCTTTAGTGCAAGCAAGAGAGAAGTGGGAACCAGGCTCTGATACCAAAATTAATGTGAAATAGGTTGGGGAAAGGGGAGGAGAGAGAGACTAAAAGGGAGAGGACAACAAGAAAGAGGGAGAAATCAAACGAACAGAGGGAGGAGAGAGAATATTTAAAGGGAAAAGAAATAACCAATTAAAGCTGATTACAATAGAGAACTGTAGCTCTATTTATAGAGCTCACAAAATAATAAAATAACAATTCCAAATTCAAATATCAATCCTAAATTTAAGATTCAAACTCAAATCTAAATAATAAATAAGACCATAGGATACTAGATATCCTATTTTATTGGGATACTGCAGATATTAAAATAATTAATCTAATAAATCATAATCTAATGGATAAATATCCTTATTTAATATCCCTAATGGATAACCCTAGATCTTCTAATTAAATCTTAGATATTCCTTACCCCGTATCCCGCCATTTTGTGACACATCAACATTGACCATTTTCACTCACTAATAGCAGGGACAAGATTATTAAATGGACAAACTTTAGAGACTGAGTCACAATAAATCAAACTATAAGGACTGTGTTACAAACTCACATAAACTATGAGGATTAAGTAATTATTTTTCCCTAAACCTTTGTAGTTGGACCCATGAGATGACAAATATTGAAATGCCCACAACTTGAAAGAGAAATCAACCAGAGCCAAGTGAGCTACTATCAGACAACGACAATAAATTAAAGGCAAGAAAATCACAGGCAACTAAAATTGGAAAATAGAAGGTCCCCTAAAATTATAAGAGTGATATGTATATATTTTGATAACATACTTTGTTAACATATTGAGCTCAAATTGAGAAATCTTAGACAAATATAGAAGTGAAATAATACTTTTAGGATCATAGACAAGGATTACTCTAAAAGCTAGTTTAACTAGAGTCACCTAGAGAATTTTTTTTCAAAATGAATGTAAAAAGGGGAAAAAAAGGTACCATAAGCGAAGAACAAAGGATAGTAGGTGCTAGCCTGTGACTTGTGAGTCAAAGATGCAGTGGTCGGCATAGCATAGACCAGGGTCAACGGTGTGATGAGCTGTTTGACTGGAGAGTGGTGACGAGACTACAACAAGGTTGAGAGTCAAGTTGAGTGTGTATGTATGGTTGATTTTGACTCTGATATGGAGGAAGAAACAATGAAGTACCAAAACAAGAACAAGCAGAACTAAAGATGTAAAGAACAACTGAATTAGAATGGAGTTAGCTAGGTCCTCCTCCATGTCAGCCTTAAAAGTAAAAAAAGTCAAATTTAATGTCAATGTATATTTCAACCCCACTTTTGTAACTACATAGTTACTTTTGCCCCTAAAAGATGTATTTGATGTCGGGTGCATTTTTGGAAAAATCTTATGTGTATTATTACACTTTAACTCAAAAATTTTAAAAGATAGTTAAAAATTAGGTTAATGTGCAAAAATATCCATGAGTTTTTACTAAAAATGCGTTAACACCATATATTTTTTGGAGGTGCAAAAACACCTAAAAATGCGTTAACACCATATATTTTTTGTTCGTGGAAAGAGGTGCTTGATGTTATCTCCAGTTAAGAATGCTTCTTTTAGGTTTTATGTATGGACTGATGCTTGGTAGAGATTACTTTTTTTCTTTGGAAAATTTGTAGTCCTATGACAGAAAATTTGAAAAAGGAGATTAAAAAAAGAGTGTTTTGCATACTAGAGAAAAATTGAATTCTACAAAATAGTGTTTTGCCGATTATGTGAGAGGGAAAACAAATAATGTAAGAGACTCTGTACGTTCTATCTCTTATATTTCAAAAATTTTAAAAAAATATATGTAAATACATGGTTGTCTTTTTCTCATCTTCCTTTCTATTGAACCTCGTCTCTTTATTATCTGATTTAAAGTTATGAGAATTCACTCTATTAAATCTTGGGATAATTCTCGTAAGGTAAAATCGTAAAGTGTTCTTTTTTGTTCTTTCCCTGTAATATGAATGATGAATTCATCACCGGCCGTCAGGATGTCACATATTTGATCTTCATCGCACAAGAGAAAAGGGAGGTGAGGGATTAGCAAAGAGGGAGGGAAAGGCTATGAGAAAGAGGGGTGAAGGGTAGTGGGGGGAAAAGATATTTTTTTTCCAAAAACAACAAACTAATTGATATTAGTAGGATGACATGTGGGTTAAAATTATCTGAGGTAGGGCCTTTTTATTGGGTAGAGTACATATGTGTTAGTACTTAGAGTACCTAAGTATGTCTCATGATTTAAACCAAACATACACCACGAAATGAGTCATGTAGATTGTCGATAAGTCGTGAAGCTTAGAGAAGAACTTGGTATCCTTTTAGAAATATTCTAGAATCTTGTGTCTAATTCCTTTGGTGTGTGGTATTGTCACTATTCTTCAATGGAAAAAAGAGTTGCGGAGGATGAAGGTTGGGAGGGAGAGGGTGTGTTTTTGAGTTCTGCGGCATTTTGGTGTTTTCATATTGTACTTAACGTCTGTTAATGCAATTTATCTGATGGTATTTTTAATCTAGTTTTACAAGTTTGTAGGTAGGTGTATTTTTTATAAAATCTTTATGGGTATTTTTGTATATTTACCTAGTAAAATGATTTACTCCGTATTAATTACTTTGTTAGGTCCTATTTATAAGCATCATCCAATGTTAGGCTGAGAACCCTTTCCTCTTCGCTATGAGAGTTTTTTTTAGCAAGGTTCCTTGTGACCCTTGCTGCTGTCTTTCTTTGGAAAACGTTGTCTCCTTCCCCCTTTCGTTTATTTTCTCTTCTCCCTTCTTTCTTTTTCTTTCTTCCCCTTTTTCTATTTCCTACTCTCTCCCTGAGTGTTGTGAGAGTGGGTGGCTATTGGGGGGTTATATGTGTATAATAGGTGGTTTTTTTTGGAGTTATGGGGGCTCGTCAGGAGATGCATAAAAATACATCAAAGGAGGTTGTTCTTAATCAGAAGTAAAAACTTGAAAGGAGGTTGTTCTGAAACTGATAGTGATCTCTATGATTTAAAAAAGTTGGCAGAGAGATGAGGAGGTTGAAGTACATGAGATGGATAGGAATAAACTCATCTTCTTATTCTAATTTGATAGAGTAGAGGACTATCTAAGGATCTTGAGGGTAGGCCATGGTCCATTTTAAGTTTGCAAGTGCGGGAAGAGTATATGGCCCTTGAGGAGGTTGACTTCACCAACTCTCCATTCTGGGTGCAGTTTCACGGCCTTCCGTTAGAGGCGTTTGACAAAGATAATGCCATCACCCTTGGGAATGTAGTGGGAGATTCTCTAACGGTTGAAGATCCTAAAGTCGACAGTAAATTTAAAAGAAGCTTTATCTGGGTATAGGCACTAACCTTATTGAGTCATTAGTAACTAGTTTTTGGGTGCCATATTAGAAGAAAGATCCAGCGTGGGCTATGGTACGATATGAACAATTACAAATCTTTTGTTATGGTTGCAAGAGAGCTGGTCATGAAGCTAGGTGTTATGAAGAAAGCCAATATACATAAGTATATGAGGGATATGTTAGGGAGCATGGGAATTGGTGAGTACTCCACATTTTAAGACTATAGATAAATGCTTGTAGTATGTAAGGATGGCTGGGTTTAGCCAAAAATGATGGAGGAGAAAATTCAGGCAAAAACAAGCCGTTAGTGATAGTGCAAACTAATTTTGGTAAGGAAAAGATCGCTACACAAGGTTATATGAGTAATGATATTTCAGGCAAGGAACTATATGGCCATAATAAGGAAGTAATAAGTAGATCTAAAGGCGGCCAAAAATCTAGGAGCAGTAATAATAATGATAAGGTATTGACTAATTCGTGGGCTTTGTTTGATTGGAGGTTTTGGGAAGGGAGGTTAGGTGAAGGAAGGGTTAGAGGTGGGGAAAATGTGTTTGGTTAGAGGGAGGGGAGGGGAAGTTAAAAATTTTGTCTTTTTTTGTTCCCCTTTCCTCCGCTCTCTACCCTCCAAAATTGGAGGTTTTTGGAGGAGAGAGAAACATTAGTCCCACTTGAACCAAAATGCCCATATTTATTTTTTTAATATTCCAAGCTTACCCCTTTTATTTAAAATTAATGAGATAATATGTGAAAATAATAAAATATCTTTTAAAATGTATACAATTTTTTTTATCATATATACTTAAGGTAGTAGGTTTTTTAAGATTTATAAATTAAAAAAATAAAAGAAGAAAGAAAATATATAAATAAAGAAAAAAGGGTATATTTATCAACTTATGATTAACTCACCCTACCCTACCTATCCTTCTGAACCAGACAAGAAACAAAACCTTCCTCCCTTCCCCTCCCCTCCTCTCTTCTTGAACCAAACAAAACTTATAGCCTTATTTAACCTAACTTAATGAACCTCAACTAACCTAACCTCTGTTGAACCTAACACACCCTAAAAGAATTATGCAAGGCGAGATCTAATGCTGAGTCATTGAGAATAAATTCTAAATTGCATCATATGTCCCTAGTATCACAAATTAAAGTCAAAAAGTGAATATAGTGCACAAAAGCTCAACTTGCAAGGCCCATAATAATCCTAAGCCTAGTTTAAGAAGCAAGAATTCAAAGATGGGCCAACCCTCTTCTTGCAATATAGAAGTTGATCAAAATGACACAAACTACTCTCAATCTATTGTTCCTACCCAGGGCCTCTCTCCTTTATCTAAAGTAACTATTAGACTTCAAGATTAATCTTAGTGCATGTTTGTTTAAGCTTTTAACCCCTCCAAAAAGCCCAATTGCAGCAATAACGTGCTTCTAAATCGTGAAAGCTGAAAACAATTGTTTGGTTAGCATGCTTCAATTAAGGGCTTGCAAAACGGGCTCATTGTGTATCCAAAAAACAAAAAGAGATCCACAGGTCTGTAAAAAAAACCAACATAGGATTCCCCTACACTTTTTTTTACCGTTGGCTTATCTTTGGACTTGTATGTGACGTCTGCGACTAAAGCAGCCTTCCGTGCGAATCTCCTACCACCATTACTAGTTCATTCACTACGCATCCATCTACCTGTACGGCTGTGTTCATAGACTTTGCTCTCATAAAGCAGATCAGCCTCTGGTTTACCTCCGTCTCAGCTTCTTGTTTTCAGCAGCCAACCTCGGGTGACTGCAAGTGGCGTTGGATTCATCCTCCAACTGGTGGTTCAGAGGACGACTGGGTCTCTTCTGCACCGTCATCCTCCTCTCACGTAGACGCTGGCGTATCTTGGCTCTCCCTGTTTCTCATCTCGGCAGTTGTCCGTTGGACATCAGCCATTTCCCCAATATCTGAGGTAAGTCGTTCTCAACAAGCATATTTCTTAGTTTTAAAGATGAGTTTGATTTATCTGCGCCACCCCCTGCTGTGTGTGTTTTTAGGGTTTTATAAACGCATCATTCGGTTCTGGAAACTCACGGCCAACCAATGGCCAAAATTTAGGCTCTGTTTTCATGTATGTTTTGTGGCAAATTGAATGATCCCTGTTTTGTGGCAAATGATGTTTCTGTTTGTCATCCCTGCAAATGTCCATTTCCGTAAGACTGTTATACTATTTTAGTATAATTTTATTTCCCTTGGTTTGTCAAATACTTCCCTGTTACTGGATGGCTTGCAGGGAGAGAATAACCATTTTTGATTGCCTCTATTGGTCGAAAGTTCACGATATCACTTGCTTTTCATTGACTGTGATTCGATGTTGTGGCTCTGTTTTGTTATGGGTGTTTATGTTTGCTGCTTTGTTCATATCTTTACGCTACTACCTACATTTCTTCTAATTGTTCTTCAGTTATAGTGCTCTATGAATGTAAGCCTTTTACTTCTTATGTTTTAGTTGCGTGGATCATTTCGTTGTTATCCATCACAGTTCGGCCATTATTCTTCGTCAGTCTTGCATAGTCGTGGAAGGTAGTTATGGATGTCATATTTGTTCTCAGCATACACTATGTAATATAAGAACCCCAAATTATTTTTCATATGCATACATGAAGTCTTTGAACAAAATTTATACCATTTCTTATGCACAAAATTAATCCTTCACTACCTCATTATGGAAAATTATGCACTTGTCATTATGAAAAAAATTATGCACTTGTTATTTACATGTAGCAGTTACATTACTCTTCATCCCTTATGTGTTTGATCCACTATTTGGACTACTGCTGAAACCTAATCAAAATAGCCAACCTTATGCCTCATTTAGACCTATATTTGATGTTTGAATTTTTATCTACTCACTAGGTCCTCCTCAACATACTAACTTGCATTTTCGGTTGTTGAAATTTGCAGTGGTCATCAACCATAGAAATTCGCACGGCTTGGTATTAAAATTAACTTAATGTGTCCTTCTATTACCATGTATTGCATATTTCTATAGAACAATACGTGATAACGCAATCTAGGATGACAACACCACTGAGGTGTTTATACATGCGATGCTCGGTCAAGTTTGCGCTTATGAACAGTGAGGGTTGTCATTCTCTAAGGCTAGTTGGAAGGCAATTGTGAATGAGTTTAATGAAAAGACAGGTAGGGGGTATGACTGCAAACAACTAAAGAACATATTCGACATCTTACGCAAGGACCTCAAGATGTGGAAGACGTTGTTCACTGAGACTGGCTTGGGTTTTGATCCGCAAACGAGGACTATTGACGTAACTGATGGCTGGTGGCAAGCAAAAATATGGGTTAGTAAGCTTCTTTTAACTCTGCACAAGTAAAACACAACACTAATTAGTTATAATATTGTTCACTTGTGATAATGCAGGAGAATAGATTGTATTCGAAGTTTCGTCGGTCCCCTCTTAAGTATGAGACCGAACTTAATGTAATCTTCAGGGATGTCTATGCTACCGGAGATGGTTCATACTGCCCTTCATTCATGCAGACCTAGGCTGCTGATGCTGATAATGATGATGTCTATATCCCAACCATGGATGAGTAGGAAGGATCGGGGGACAGCGAGGATGGTTCTTTCGGTGCTCAACCAGCACCCAGCATGGGAGTCACTGACAACTTGACCGATATTGGGATATCATCCCAAAGTGGTCCCTCTGAGGCAACCGGTTCAGGAAGTCTTGGTAAAAGAAAGAGGTTCATTTGATCTTACTGAGGAAGAAGTCGAGAGTGCCAATTGCGGATCAGATTGCTGATACGGTCAGTATGACAGCTGACGTCATAAAGCATAGATCAGCTGTTATAAGTGACATCCAGGAGAGGAGTGCTGAAAGTTTCGTCAGGGACCTTGTCACACCTGAGGCAGTAAAGGCTGATCCGCAATTCCGAATCCGATGTATCTAGATGCTTTTGCAGGATAAGAGTTCCAGGGACACGTTTGTGGGGTTATAGAAGGAGAACAAAGAGTATTTGATTGAGTAGTTATCATTTGCCGTAGATTGTTATCAATTCCATATTTAATGAACGAAGCTGATAATGACTCTCAACTTATGGCCCTCATCGAGGAGGAGTTGACGGAGTTTTAGCTACTAACCATGTTCATATGTCAGTACTGGGTTCCTTTCATCTCCAAACAACCATGGAGGTCAAGTATACGCTTGGGACATTTATGGGTCCAGGAGATGTTGGCAGACAACGGTAGTTGTAAGGACATGTTTATAGTAGATAACCATGTGTTTTATCTGCTGTGCAATAAGTTGGCAGCACATAGGCTAACACAATCTAGGCACGTTGGCATTGAAGAAATGGTTGTCATGTTTTTGCTGACTGTTGGACACGCCATGGGGAATAGGGTAGTCCAAGAACTTTTCTAACATTCGGGTAAAACCGTTAGTAGGCTATTGCACAAGGTTCTTCAGGCTTGCCTCAGGCTAGCTTCGGAGAATATTAAACCCATTGATCCCTAATTTCGTTAATGCCACCCACATGTATTGTATAATTCACGATATTACCTGTATTTTAAGGATGCTATCGGTGCAATAGACAGGACACATATAAGGTGTATTATCACGGGTGAAAATCGGGACAAGTATATCGGTAGGAAGGGTTATCCTACTCAGAATGTAATAGTCGTATGCAACTGGAATATGTGTTTCATATTTGTGTTGGCCGGCTGGGAGGGTTCAGCGCATGACGCTCGTGTGTTTCAAGCCGCGGTCTCAAATCCAGCTATAAATTTCCCGCATCCTCCTCTAGGTATAGTTTGTAGACCCTGAAATAACATTTACCCTTTCAGACATTCATTAATATTATTCGATGTACTCATGATCGTTATTTTTAATTAGGCAGGAAAATATTATTTGGTCGATTCTGGCTATTCGATGCGAGAATGATATCTTGGACCTTACAGACGTGAGCGGTATCATGTTCTAGAATTTAGGCGTCAACCTACGCTTCGAAACGATAACAAGAAATTTAATTTTTCCATTCTAGTTTGAGGTCAACAATTGAAAGGACCTTTGGCATCTGGAAGAGTAGGTTCGCAATCTTGCAGAGAATGCGTAGGTATAGCTATGAAACACAAGTTCGGCTAGTCTGCGCAACAATGGAGATACATAACTTCATTCAAAGGAATTTGCCAGGTGATGTTATATTTCAGGAAGATTTTGATGACAACGTGGGTGAGGAGGACAATCCACCTGTAGAAGAAGAGGGTTCGTCAACAAATAATGCTGGGTCATCTTCAACTAGCATGAATGCTGTTCGGGACCAGATTAGAGATGCTATTGCGTAGGACATCTTATAGACATAAGTTATGTAATTTTTTTTGGGGTCACATTTTTTGTCCGTTGCTATTAAAAATTGTGCACATTTTTCAATCACTATATAATGTCGGATACATTTGTGTTGGTCCAGCAAATTTCTTATTTATTTAAATTGTCCGTATTAGTTAATGTGGTAATAAATAACACTTATTGTCCATATGAGTTAATACTTATTAATAATAATAAAAGGTGTATAAGAATAATTGGAAATTTTTTAATCCAAAAATAAGGAAACAATTTTAAATAAACATGAGAAATATGTTTGTATAATTAAGTATTATGTATTTGTAATGTTAACTATAGATTTTATATTCAAAATTAATGAGCATTTAATATTATGTTTAATTTTTCATTTACCCACATAGACATGAAAAGCACTTATGAGATGTATAATCCAAACATAAATAATTTAATGAAGTTCAAATCCAAACATAAATCACATTCACCAATCGCACTTATATCAAACGCACTTTTACATAAGTCCAATTCAAATAAGGACTTTCTCATACCGCTAATCCAAACATATACTTAAACGACCTAGTGAAGAAAATAATCACCCAGTTGAATGAATTAGAAGGCGACGATTGTGTTTGGAAGGAGTTACTGTTGAGGAGATAAGAACAAGGACAGTGGGGACTCCCAAACAAGAAAAATTGAAGGGATTTTAGGTCCTTAAAACAAGTAATTCGAATCCAAAAGGAACTTGCATTTTCTCGTCCATCTTAATCCTTGGTTGAATCGGTGGAAATTGACTTCCCATAACAGTGGTTAGCGTCAAAAGATAAAAGCAATGGTAATAGCCTTTTCTCTTCTACACAGAACGCCAGTGGTTGGATGGGACCAACCACCGATTCACAATGATTACCTGATTGGCAGAAGTAGAGGACTTGTTCTTTGGTGGTTAGAAGAAATCTTTGTAAATATCATTCTCTCCTCAGCCAATATTATTCACGTAAGTCTTACTCCTTATATAACTTCTACATATTCCCCCCAACACACACACACAACACACATAAAAGAGTAGGAGAGAAATTTTCTCTAGCAAGAATTACATAAAATTTCTAGTGGAATGAATCAATCCTGGATGTGTCTTGGAGATTTTAATGTTATTCTCTCTCAGGATGAGAAGTGTGGTGGCCAACTGAGGGCGTTATGGAAAATTCTAAATTTCTAATGTTTTTTTTATTGTGAATTTCTCGATCTCGATTGTAATGGCTTCAGATATACATGGTACAATAACAGAGAGGGGCAGGAAACAATTAGAGAACGACTTGACCGGGCTTTTAAGAATATTTACCTTAGAGAAGCTTTTCCTAAATTACAAGTGCATAATATTGAACCAATGGGGTCATGTCATCATCTTCTATTGGTTAATATATGCTTCAAAAGTCAATGTATACCTCATCCCCTTAAATTTGAATCTATTTGGTCTACACATACCAAGTTCATAGCTATAGTTCAACAAGGGTGGCATCTCAGTTTAGTTTAGTAAGCTATAGTTCAACAAGGCTGGCCTTTTGTAGGAAGGAGTTACTTAAATAGAGCTAGTATTCCTTAACAACTGGAAGTTGATTGAACAACTTAAATCTCAACTAGCATTATATAAGCAAGATGCTGTCAATTCTCAAAATGCTCACATAATAGCTGAAATTACAGCCGCAGTTGAACAAGATTTAGAATGGGAAGAACAGTACTGGTGGCAATGATCAAGAATCGATTGGTTAAAAGTAGGAGAAGGGAATTCTAGATTTTTCTATCTCTCTACAATGCAGCATAGACAGTACAACTACATCCTCAAGCTAAGGGATGACTTTGGAAGTTGGTTGACAGGGAAGGGGAAATAACTGCTTTAACTCACAATTTTTCCAATCGCTATTTCTTAGCTCTAGCCAATGATCTGAATTTTGTTGATAAAAAATATTGCTTGATATGAAAAACCAGCTATTACTTTGAGTTACATGAGAAGAAATTCGTTCAGCAGTTTTTAGTCTTAGAAGATTTAAGGCTCTCGGTCCGGATGGCTTCTCAAGTAAATTCTATTAATCTGTTTGGCTTGAAATAGGAGAGAGTATACGTTCTATGGTTTTGGATTTCTTTGCTAGTAATATGTCCTTATATGATATTAATGATACGAATATCAATTTGATCTCCAAGATAAATAAGCTAAAGTATTTTCCCAAATTAGAGCTATTGGGTTATGCAATTTTTCTTATAAAATAATATCTAAAATAATTGCTAATTGAATGAGGCCTTTTTTTGGATGCTTGTTTCTCTTAGAATTAGATCGCCTTTATACCAGGGCATGTTATTCATGATAATATTATTATTGCTTAAGAAGTTTACCATTACCTGGGGAGTAAAAAACTGGTAAAAAGTATGAGTATGCTTTAAAGATGAATGAGTAAAGCCTATATCAAGGTGGAATGGGATTTTATAGAGCTGGTGTTATTGAAATTTAGCTTCTATGATGAAGGGGTCAAGCTTATTATGAAGTGTGTTACTTTGGTTACTCTTAATTTGTGTCTCAGGTGAAAAGATAGATACATTTGGCCCAAGAAGAGGTTTGAGCCAAGAGGATCTACTCTCTCCTTATTTATTCATCATTGTAGCCAAAGTATTGAGCAACATGATTAAAAATAGTATGGTGGAAGGAGAATGGAAGGGCATTAAATTGAGTAATTCATGTCTAGAACTCTCATATTTTCTTTACAGATAATGACTTGTTCTTCATGAATGCTAGTGAGGCTAATTGTGTCAAATTAGCATCTATCTTGAGCCTGTATTGTATTGAAACTGGCCAGGCAACTAACTCAATAAATCCTGTGTTTTCTTCTATGAAAATACTCCTGTTGATGTTAAGGAAAGAGTGGAGCAAATTCTCAGCATTAAAGACATAGTGGATCCGAGCAAATACTTGGGTATCCCAAGTATTTGAGGAAAAACTAAGCATAATGCTCTCTCATATATCCGAGAGCAAGTTAGATAGAAAATTCAAGGTTGAAGCAAGAATACTCTACTCTCTCATATGCAAGCTGGGAGATTATGATTAAATCAGTGATAAATGCCATTCCAATCTATCTTATGAATTGTTTCAAGTTCCCCATCAAGACATGTAAGGAACTTAACAGCTTGCTTTCTAATCTTTGGTGGGAGAGCAATGGAGCTGGGGGCAAAATTCATTGGAGAGCCTAGGACTCGCTTACTACTGCTAAGTCCAATAGAGGGATGGGATTCTATCACTATGAATGAAGCCCTGTTAGCCAAAACTGTGTGGCGGCTATTTAATAAACCAGATGAATTATGGGCACGTGTATTAAAGAGTATTTACTTCCCTAGGGGGTGAGTTCATAGATGCTGAAAAAGGCTATAAAGCCTCTTGGTGTTGGTCCAGCATAACTAATGGAAAAATTTTCCAAAAAAAGATCTCTTCTGGGATATTGGTACAGGTTCTTCGATAAGAATATGGGGTGATAATTGGGTCCCTAATGCAACATTCCCAGAAAAAGATGCTAATTCTTAGAACTACTTTATTGAGCACGGGAAGGTGAATTATCTAATCATAGATGGTGCCTAGAATCTCTCTCCAATTAGAGACCTCGTAACTCATAGTGTTATTGCTTCTATCTTGTATCTTAAAGGGTATTTATTTGGAATATTACCTAATTAATTTCTTTTAAGGGAAAACTGCAACCAAGTTCTAATTTACAAACATAATGACAACGAGATCCCTTGAAATCATCAAATAGGAATACCCGTCTTCATTTCAAATGAAAAAAAACAATTAGAAGAGATTTTGACTTATTTCCTGCATCTAATGTAGCATCAAGAGAAATAGAAGCATTTCATGATTTTTATATGTTAATAGCTTTAAGTCCACCATTATCTTAATCATCCACCTTCTCCATTATCTTTATCATATGAGCAGGTCTTTAGGTTAATAGTTTCATCCTTTTTTTATGTAAAATATGAAAAGTTTTTATTTTGATATGAAACTGATTGGCTTAGGGTTTTTGGGCATAAAAGATATCTTACTATGAAAAGATTGTTATTTGTATGATGTCTTTATAATTTATGTTGTTTTATTGAGCGTGAGAATTTTTTTGGATTTTTGCTATATTCTTAGGGGAGAGTATGCTCTAGTTTCACTTTATTAGATAAGGGTGAATATAAAGAATGAAACTTTAAGTGTTTTTAATCTCTGTTATGAGATTCAAATACGTGTCATTAGTACATGCTTAATAGTTGTTAATATTCGCTCATATAATTGTCAATAACAATTTTGTGCATCCCTTTTTGCTGGACAAAATGAAAAAATCTATATTTTGTTATGAAATTGATTGGGTTTGGGTGTTTGGGAATAGAGGATATCTTTCTATGCAAATATTATTAATTATATGCTTCTTTTATAATTTATGTTGTTGTTTCTTTGAGGGTGTAGGAGGGATTTGGATTTCTACTATAGAGATTATGCTCTGTTTTTGCATGCTTAGCCAATAATAAATGGAAAAAGATGAAGTTTAATGTGTCCATAACCTATTTTTTACCGTTTCAAAATGTGTCATTAATGCAGTGCTCTAAAGTTGTTAATGATACTAATGTAATTGTCAATAATAACTTTGTTCTGTAGGGCGACAAAAGACAGTGACTTCGATGTTGTGAGGCGCAATCGTGGTGAGATGAGGGAAAAGAGTTTGACTTTTTTGGAACATGACTGAGCCCTAAAACTTCTAGCTTTTTTCTTTCAAATTCAATAAGGACCAAAATTGTATTTTCACATTTGAAAGTAATAGCACCCAAGTCCCTTGAAACTTCACTACAATTTGATGGTTTCAAGGAATCTGATTGTCATTTAGTCTGTTAATTAGGACATGATTCCAATTTTCCCTTTCTTTAATCCTCCTATAAACTTTAGAAGCTTTTAACGGAAGCTTTGAAAGTTAGGATATTACATAAAGACCCACATTAACGTAGGTCCTTTTAACAATGGCAATGCAACCCACCACTTTTTGGCAGGTTGACCAGTTGAGCCTATCGGTTGAACCTATATTATCAACTCTAGTTAAATGTAATAGCCCAATTCAACACATGTGATGTCAGATATTTTGAAAGTCGATCTCTGAGTATGTATAAGTTGGGTCATAATTAATGAGGTTCCTTTGAATTGTAATGAAAAACTTTTGGGTCCACCTTTAATAATCCCTCAAATTTACCCATATTTTTAGTTTTGGTCCTTTAAGTTTTAAATTATTGGTTTTGTTCTCTTTAAGAACAAGATAGTCCAGGTATTTATTGAGTCATATGGACCAATATTTTAAATGAAATAAAACTTGATGGATCAAAACCTCTAGTTTGAAATTTGAAGGATTAAAATCAAAATGAGGGTAAACTTAAGGGAAAAATATTATATTAACCCAAAACTTTCAGATATATAACATATTTGATCGTGATTTTAATTAATTATGATGATATTATCAACGGGAAGGGGGGGAATGCTAAAGAAATGCTGAGAGACGACTGGAATGATTTCGTCAATCAGATTGTCATATTATTATTTTGAAGTTTGATATTGAAATGCTACTATTTTATTCAGGCCATTAAATTAATTTGACAAAACATATATTTGGCTTTTAATCTGTAGCTTTGTATGTTTGAGTCCATTATAACCAAGAGTAGTAGTTAACTATATTATATTGTATCCCCTTTCCATTGATAGTATCACCATAGATTTAACAAGTGAGATCATTATCCAACGTTTTTATATTAGTGGATTGACCTCAAAAATATATTGATAAGTAAAATATTTGTACATTTATTTTCATTTATATGATGATTTTGTGGACGATATTTAAGCTTTATATAATGAATTTTGGTGTAATTAATAAATAAATAATAATTTTCTTACAGTCACGGACAGTACCGCATTAAGAAGAATTAAAGAAGACATTTAAGAAAAAGTACTATTTATGCAGTACTATTCACTGTAGCAGAATACGACGGTGGATACAGTCACTGTAGCAAAATACGGAAGGTGGAATGAAACGGTGAAGTGGGTTATGTGGAGGTTATTGTATAGCTGACGGTTTTCACTGTGCATGGTATTGTATCTGATGGTGTTAGCACTGTAGCTGACGGAAGTTACTGTAGCATTCGGAAATTAAAGTTTATAAATAGATGTTCTTGTCATTCCAAAATGGAGAGGAAGGAAGAGAGAGATGACTTCTATTTTAGAGAGATAGTGTGTTATTTTTAGAATTTATTTCTTACATTTTTTTTACTTCTCGCATGCCTCCTACATGGATGGTTTTACTTCCTATATGGAAGGCCTAGGTAGTCCTCCTTTATGGATGGTATAGGTTGCCACCTATATGGAAGGTTTTACTTCCTATATGGAAAGCTAGATTTTACATTTTCATGCATCTTGTAATTGTATTTTTATGTTTTTGTAATTAATTTTTTTGCAATGTTTATGATGTTTTCACTTTATTTTGGTTTTGTTTTTAATTTCATCATGAGTTAAATTTTCCTTTTCCTAGGGTGATGACATAGCTTACTAATGACGGATTGAATCGTAACTTATTAAATCTATTTTTAATTTTTTCTTCATGATTGAGTTTTAATTATTATTCTTAATGCTTTCAATTGATTGACAACCTTTTGGATGATTTCAATATGCATGTTGAGACCGGAAGGAGATACATGTGTGTGGATCCTATAATTAAAATCATAATTTGCATATGAAATAGGAATATATTCATATAGGTTGTGTAGTATTAATGAGTTCCATAAATCTTAATGCATGATTAATTTCTTAAATTCGTATAGGAATATATTGGGTTAGCAATTAATTATAGAATTACTTGACCTTGGAAAAGGCTAGTAATTAAATTAGGGAAAGTCGAGTATCAATCATGTGGAATAAATTGGACTAGAATAGATAAGTGATTCAATCCGGAATTTACTAAGTGAAATCTAATCCCTATGACTTTTTTATTATATTTGTTTTCATATCAATTTCATTTTCATTTAATCATTTTTATTTTGTATTTTCAACCACAAACTAATCGATCGGCTAAATAATATTAAAATTATCAATTTTGGTACTTAGTGATCAATCCTCGTAGGAACGACACTCTACTTACTTCTATATTACTTGTTTATAATAGTGTACACTTACACTTTTAAATACATCATTCTATACCCGTATCATATATATATATATATATATATATTATATATATATATATATGAAAGAAAAATATCACAAGTGGAAGTATGATCCAATGGAGCCAATCTGAAGAGTAAGACAATAAAAATAAAACGGACTGCAGGAAATTTTCTACCAACAAGGAAATAATTATCCCATAGATCCTCAAATATTAATTATACCCTAAAGTGGCCGGACATATTTGTACGCTATAGTGTGGCCAAAACAGCTGGATAGATCAATCAACAAGTATTATAATTGTTTTGGTTAAAATATGCGTTTGATATTTTAAATATACATCACGTTTCAATTTATTAGTTTTTTTAAGTTTATAAAACATATTTTTAATCCCTTAGAGTGTGTTTGGTTGGAGGAGAGCCTTAGGGTGAGTTTGGTTGGAGGAGAGCCTTAGGGTGAGGAGGGAAAATTCTGAATTAAAATCTCTTCCCTCTCTTTATTTATTATACTAATGATTCTCTCCCTTCCCTCTCTTTAACAAATCAAATAAGGTAATATATTCTACCCTCCCCTCACCTCAAACCAAACACACCCAATCTTGATGCTGTTAGTTCCCATTTAATGAAAAATGCTAACTCAATAAATTTAAATGATAACTTTGCAATTAAATGCTAAAAAAAACATGTTTATATTTATTTTTATATTTTCATATTTAAATGAAATTGAAAATTAGCATGAAAATTTAAATTAAACTATTTATCAAAAAAGTTAAACTAACCTATATTGTGTCAGTATTTAATTGTAAAGTCATTACTTAAATTTATTGAGTCAGAATTTTTTTGGTTAAATGAAACTAATGATGTTTAGATCAAGACACCATAAATGTATTTTATAGACTTAAGGGGCTAAGATTAAATATGATGTAAATTTAGATAATTAAACTTATACTTTAGCCAATTATTTTCTATGAAAATAAATAAATAGTTCATATCTTTTTTCCTTATCAAGGCACTGAATTGGATCAATCATTGAACTTATCAAGGCGGTTAAATCATTTCAATCTGGGCAAGGGTAAAAATAATAAAATCCAACCAAGTTGACTTGTCTAAAATTTTTGACCAAACTGACCGTGACTAACTCATAGGTACATTGGTCTAACCAACCAATCAAATTGGGTGGTAATAATAATACCATGCCCGTTCTATCGATATTATCACCATAAATAAAATAAATCCAACAATCATATATATATATATATAGAGACCTCCAAATCCGAAAGTGATATTTATGTTGAAACTTACTACACTGAGAAGCACTCTATCTACGTTATGATGGCAGCCTTCAAAATTTTCCTTTTTGCTTCTAACTTTCTTTTGTTCGTTCTCTTCCTTTACTTCCATAATCTCACAACAAAAACCATTAATGAAACTTGCTATAGTTGGGAAGATTGTGGAATACATTCGTGGCTTCCAATTAAATTCCCTTTCAAGCTAAGAGGTGAAGATAAAAGTGAGAGGTGTGGGTACAAAGGGACAGGGTTCTAGGTTTTCTGTGGCGGCGAGGCAAAGAACCGGACACTGATCACTCTCCCTCATCGTCGTCAACAGAATCTCTTACACTGATCGAAAGCTTTGGATCAACGACCCCGATAATTGCCTCCCCAAACGCTACATTTGCCGGAAAACCGGCTTATCCCTGGAAGGTACGAAGTTGCAATGGGAACTAATTTGTGCATGATCCATGTTAATCTGGAATCTTCCATCAACTAAATAAAATTGTCATGTATAGAGTCAGACATTTATTCGAGTGTCAGGTGTGAATAAATTTGACTTGATGTGAGAATTCTCTCATATAGAATAAAATTGAGCTTAATAAGAGAAATATATGCAAGTTAAAAGACTCGTAAACTTCTTTTTTTTAAAAAAAATTGGGTTAAAATGTGATATCAAACCCTCTCGCAAGCATCATTTTGTTCCTTTTTTTTAGACTTAGTTTTCATGTGATTATACTTCAACTTACATATATAAATATATTGTTAATAAGTGATAGTTGTATGTAAATTTTGTGCTGAAGCTATTTAGATAATTACAATTTACCTTACCTTAAAGTATATACTTCTTCTGGTTCTCGATGTAGGAGATAGATAATTATTTTGCAAATATTAAGATAAACAATTAAGTTAGTTATTTGTAAAAAGATGCTGTTTGTTTCCTTAAAATACCATCATTAATCATTTGTATTGGAAGAAGTACCTCCTTAATATACAATCAATAAGAATATTTTTTAGGAAAAAAAATTATAAACTTGAAAGATATACTGAATTGAGGTATTGCATTTAAAGGATCAAAATAAACCCTCTAACTAAATCCTACTTTAGAATTGGTCATGGAGGAGTACCTCTCATGTTTAGTTAGTTTAGTTATTTATAACAAAATGTGAGTTAGTTTTCTCAAATAATCATATTTAATCATTTGTATTAAAACTACCATTAATTTAATAGAGATTCTCTTAATTAATATGTTGAACTAATAGGGATAATTTAAAGACAAATTTATAAATTTAAAAAGATAAAATGAATCAAGGTCTTATATTTAGAATTAAAATAAAAAGTTACCTCACTAGGTGCGAGCGTGTGTCCAACTCTTTTATACTATCTTTACAAATAGGTTCTCCCTGCCAAACGCGCAACGATTTCAAGCAAGTCAACTTCTACAAATGCATCACCCTACAATTTATTAAACACAAGAATTGGATGCCCATACAGTGCCTGAGCGACGACAACACTACGATAATAGCGAAGGCATCTTACTTCACTCAGGCGGATCGCGGCTGTGAAAAAATTTCCTCGACGTTGGTTCCATTGATCGTCGATGGCGGCGTCGAGGAAGAATTTCGCTTAGCTCCGGAGCAGCTCTTTGGTGATATTGAGTTACAATGGACTACACCTAGCTGCAATTACCTACATTGTGAATTAGTTTCTCAATTTCTATACCCTTCTTTTACAAACAAGAGTCATACCAAATTAACTTGTTAAGCTTTCAAATAATCAATTTCAGCATTATGAATTACTTTTCCAGTAGCACATATTATTCTACACCAAGTTTTTATGCATCTGCCACCCTAAAGAATTTTTCTAACAACACCTAATATTCTAAAGTAATTTTTATAGTAGCACTTAGTATTATAAGTTTAAGATATTTGTTCCTATTGAGAAAAATATTTTAAGGGTAAAATTTTATAAAAAATTAATTTAAAATATTGAGTGCTACTAGAAAAATAATTTAGGATATTAGATACTACTTATTAACCTCTAAACCATATGTAATAAGCATATACTATATTTGTGTTGATAGTTGTGAATATATTATATTTTAAGGGCAAAATTATATCAAAATTCCTTTTAAGGGCAAAATTGTATAAAAATATTTTAAGGGCAAAATTGTATCAAAAATTACTTTTATGTTATTGAGTGCTATTAGAAATTAAAATTACATTAGAGTGTTAAATGTATAAAAAATTAATTTAAGATATTGAATACTATTAGAAAAATAGTTTATGGTGTTGGATGCTACTTATTAACCCCTAAATCATATGTAATAAGCACATACTATATTTGTGTTGACAACTTGTGAATTTATGAAATATATGAATATTCTTATAAATAGCTAGAAAGTAAAGCAAAAAAAACCAAAACACAAAGAAAAAACATGTTCAAGATCATTTTAAAACGTGTCTTATTAAGGTAATTTACATGATGATCCATGTGTACTTTATTTATGATTTTGATAATCAATTACAAATAATGATAAATGAATGGTATTTTTGGCAGGCGAAGAATACATAATAATCAAATACACACTAGGCTTATGCCTAGCAATAGCAGGAATCTTAGTTTTTGCCAAGGTTTATGGGGCTATACCACAACAGAGGTTTTTGTTTTGCCAAGGTTTATGCATGAGGGTGAGGTAGAAAGAAATACCACAACAGAGGTTCAAACAAAATTATGAAGACACAATGCTGTTTATCATCTGGTTTTGCCTTCATATCACACCAGAAATTGAATGTGTGCTTTGTATGTCTGAGTGAGAATCAAAAAACAATTTCATATATAATATGAAATTTGAAATACTTCAAAATTTAACGATTATTGAGACAACCGTGGTATAAAAGCTTTTTGTGTGAAACAAAAAATTTATGAAGTTATAATTCCAAATTTGATGATTATAAAACAAACCGTCACACAACTTCCAAAATTTTAAACGAATCTTTTAAATTTTTAGTCAACGTGCTATGTACAGTGTGGTTAACGTGTTATTTCTTTTTTTTTAAATACAATTAACATGATATGTTTTAACCGTGTGCTCTATGTAATTTTGTTAATGCATTAAGTTCTTGAGCTTAACGCCTTCATGAGGTCTAGTTAAATGACCGTTTTTTATATATGTGAACAATCAAATTTATATAGTTAACGTGCTATATATTGTGACTAACGTGTTGACATGTTATGAAAAAAAAATAGTGTTAACTTGATAGCTTAATAATTAGCCATCAAATCTCACTTTTAGATTTCACATTTTCATCTTCAAAGCAGCGCCTCTATTTCGATTTCGCACTCATTCTCTTCACTTCCCGTCGTATGAGTGCTTCTCCTCACTCAATTTAACTGTTTATTTTTCACCGTCAAACTTTTGAAACTAAAAATCAACGGGATTAAGTCTAATAAAAATTAAAGGGTCAGTCTCTCTCATAATATAGTAAACCATCTTCCAAATTTCAGAGTTGTGCTCTCAGTAGCTAGTTTGTCATCCTTTAGGATATTCAAAGCCTATATGATAATTGAATAGCAAATGGCCCAATTAAATAGTCAGTATATTAGTTAATAACTAAGTTTGTTAGCATGTGTAACTAACTGTACACAAAGGCACTTGTGTTTGTTAGTCTCTCTGACTCTTATGTTCACCTGGCTGTGATCTGTGAATAAGACATTACACCTCACTCTCATTCTTTCGTCTCTCTCTCCTCCTCTGATCACCTTTATGGTCTGTTTGGTTTGATGGGAGGGGAGGGAAATTGGGGGGAGGGAAGGGATTTTACTCCCCTCCCCTTGATTGGTAAAAAAATGAACTTAGGAGGGGAGGGGAAATTTTTTAAAATTTCCCCTCCCTCCCCCTCAAAATCCTCACCCCCCAAATCGGACGGATTTGAGGGGAGCTCAAAATTTTTTATAACATTAGACTAAAATGCCCCTGATATTTCTATGATAACCCAACCTTACCGTTGATGATTTTTATTCTTGGTAGAGGGTCAGAACTCAGAACCTGTTTATGTTCAACTGAAGACCCTAGCAGAGGACTCCAGAAGCTCGAATGAAGACGGAGTGCACGATCAAACAATTGATTATCTGGGTAGTCTTTTTTCTGTGATTGCCGATAATTTTGATTACTGATAATATATCTGAGCATAATTCCAAGTACTGCTTTTTGTTTCCATTCGCATTGTATTTTCCTTATTTTATGCTTTATCTGTCCATTTGTGCACCTACTCTGATTCGTTAGTGAATGTTGTTCACTTGGATGACGCGTTTTCTGAATCTGTCAACTGATAGTTATACTTTTTGTTCTGTGAATTAATAACTTTTGTCATCTTTTGTTTTGAATTCCAATATATGAAACCATGGTTAGGTACTGTATTTCTGGACCTTGTTTTGTATGTATTTCTAATAATATTCCTGCATGTGGAGTGGGTATTTTTTTTTTTTGCTCCCCCTTTCCCAGATTTAATATTCCCACTTGAGTTCACCTATTTCTGATAATGTTTGTAAGAAATTTATCTGAATAAACTGATTCAAAGTTATAAACAAAAATATATATTCTTTAGTAATTGAATGATAGCTTTACAAGAGCCATGTGAATAATTTTGTAAGGGTACACACGATTGATTGAGAGATTAATAGTTTAGATAATTATTGATTTGAGTGGAGTAAGTGTCCTTTTTATTACTGTGCCAACATAAAAAATATATATGTAAAAGCCATGCATGTGATCTTCTCCTTATGACTCGTACAATATGAAAGTAATTTAATCAAAAAGGTTAATCATTGCATTCTTGATTCCTTTATCTTGTTTTTATTTTTTTAAAATGTTAAATTGTGTCTTTTCTTTCTCTACACACTCCAACAAAGGTTTTGAATTGGGTCGATAGACAGAGTTTTCACAGTATTTGATAGCTTAACTTCTTATTTCATTTTTTCTTGCACTTATGACGATATGCACTTATCATTTCCTTTGCATCTCTTCCTCCTCATTATTTTCCGGATCATGTTTTCTTTTGGTTTTCTGACAAATTGATATTTTGGCCTTTTGTACAATAATTTGCTTGGTTTACTGTTTTAATTAGAGACAATTTTTGTATATGTTAGATGGGTTCTGAAGAAGAATTTGTGATACAATGGTTCCTAATGCGTCAGAGACTCGTAGCCCAGCTTGTTTGTCTTGTTGTCCAGTATTTTATGGTTCAGAAGTGTAATAATAAGAAGAGAATAACTTACAATATGAATTCTGCAAGAGAAAGGTACGTGAAGAAGTGATATATAGGATAACTTGTAGTTCTAGGGGACGATATATTATTAGAATGGACCCTGAAGCTTTTTTAGGATTGTGTAGTATGTTAGAAACACATGGTGGCCTAAAGCCTACCCGGTTCTCAAGTGTAGAAGAACAAGTTGCTAAAACCCTTTACATCTTAACACACAAAACAAAAAACCGTGTGGTTATGTTTTGGTTTAGGCGGTCTGGTGAGACAGTTAGCCGTCATTTCCATAATGTGTTACATGCTATCCTTTAATTAGAAGATAAATTCCTTGTCCAACCAGATGGATCTAGAGTCCCTACTGAAATTAATGTTAGTGACAAATTCTACCCATATTTTAAGGATTGTGTTGGGGCCATAGATGGAACACATATTCGTGCCAAAGTACGTATGGTAGATGCACCTCGTTATCGCGGTAGGAAGGACTTCCCTACACAAAATATTTTGGCAGCTTGTACCTTTAATTTAAAGTTTACTTATATGCTTGTGGGATGGGAAGGAACCGCGTCTGACTCAAGAATTATAAAGGATGCATTAAAAAGAGAGGATTGTCTTAAGATTCCTCAAGGTAAGTATTACTTGGTTGATGCTGGTTTCATGTTAACAAGTGGTCTTATTACACCATATAGAGGCGTTCGGTACCACTTGAAAGAATATTCAGATAGAAATCCTCCCCAAAACTATAAAGAACTCTTCAATCTTCGACATTCATTACTACGTAATGCAATTGAAAGGGCTTTTGGGGTATTAAAGAAAAGATTTGTCATTCTATCAAGTGCAGCAGAGCCTAATTATGGCATAAAACCTCAAAAATTGATCATTGCTACATGTTGCATTCTACATAATTATTTGATGAATGTAGACCCTGATGCAGAGCTTATCCATCAAGTAGATAATGAACTTGAAGCTGAAGCTCACTTTAATGATGAAAACTATGCTCCAAGGAGTGATAGAAGTGAGACAGCTCGGGGCGAGCTTATAAGAGATGCAATAGCTCAAAGGGGGTATGAGTGGATTTTAAAGTTGATAAAGAAAAAGTGAAAAATCGCTGGAAGATTTTGAAGAAAAACTATTCTGAAATTTATGATATCTTCAAAGGGGGTATGAGTGGATTTTCATGGAACTCATCTACTCATACATGGGAAGCTGAGGACCAAGTGTGGAATCAATTGATTGAGGTTAGATATAAAGTTTCTTATTGTACACTTCTTTTTCTGCATATTTTTATTGTTCTGCATATGTTTTATAATATTTTTGCCTGTTATGCATATTTGTGCCCTTCTTTTCTGCATATTTGGCTTGTTTTGTTCTGATGTGAATATGGTTGTAATTGTTATATATGTTTTGCACATTTTTGCATGTTCTGCATATCTGTTCAGCATGTTCTCTATATTCTGTTCTGCCATGTTATGTTCTGTTCTCTATGTTCTATTATGTTTTGTTAATGTAAATATGGTTTGTGCTTGATTGTTGTTGCCTTTTATAATATTTTCTAATATGATTTTAGGTCAAACCAAAAGCTGCTATGTGGAGAAATACTTCCCTTCCCAATTATCAAAAGATGCTGGCTCTTTATGGAAATGATAGAGCCACTGGAGATGATGGTGACACTCCTTCAAATATGAAGAAAAGGCGTCGCTCAAGTCCTCTAGTAGCTCGGTCAAGTTCTCCAATAGCTTACTCAAGTCCTCCACTACCAGCTGAGAATGAGGTTGATCATGTGTTTTTCCATGATTTTTCTGCCAACTTGGATAATGTTGTATTTGAAGAGAGGTCTCCTGGAGCACAAAGTGAGAGCTCCAAGAGGACTAGAAGGGGTGTTGCAAACAATGATAAAGTCACTTCTGATGGAGCTCTGATTGCAAAGCAAATGCAAGAAATAGCAAGTGCCATGAGGGAGGGAAATCAAGTTTTTAGAGAGAGGTATGCACCTCAAATTTCAGGGGAGGACACTTTCAAGCTGATTCGTGAGAGTGGATGTGATGAAGATAAAGTCTCTGACATTTATTGCTTCCTCATGCATGATGTTAGCAAACTCAGGACAGTGATTGAATGCCCCCCTCCAATGCACAAGCAAGTTATTATGAAATTAGTTTTCGGTAGTTAGATTATCATGTATGCTACCTTAGATATTTTGTTTTGGCATTTGATGGCTTTTGATGCTACTTTAGATACTTTAATTTGCCTTGTCATGGCAATGGATGCCACCATTCATATTTTGGTTTGCCATTACATTAGGGAGACTATTGATGAACTCCTTATTTTGGTAAATGACAAAGTTGTTAGTTATATTTTCTTGCATTTAATTATATTCTAATTGTGTCTATATTATATTTAGATTTTGGGTCTATTTGGATACCTTATTAAGATTTTTCTTGAACTATTCAAATTGGACCCAAAATGCAGGAAGGAAATTGAAATTTGTTTTCTATTTGATAAGTGTCTTGGTTAATAATCTCTGGAAGGAAATCTTGGAAATCGAAATCAATTTTATATTGATCTTTAACGCAGGCTATTACATTAGCTGTCAAAGCTAAGATAGGAGTATTATGATATTTTTGTTTCAATATACCTAGGCCAAAGGATTAATTGGTAGAATGATAATAAAATGTCAATTGTGAGATTCATCAATTACAATCATAGAAAGCAACTTAGGAACATGCAAACTTTCCAATTGGCTCAAAAGAAAATCACTTATGCAGTAAAAAAAAAAGTTTAAGTTTATGAAAAGAAAACTTTGCTGGAAAATTAATTTTAGGACATAAAAATTTATTTATATTTAAAATTTATTATACATTTAATAGAGTTTGGATAAATTTACTTATAATATATAAGGGTAAAATTGTCCATGTGAAAATAATTTCCCTCCCCTCCCCTCTTGAACCAAACAAGGTAACATTAAAATCACTCCCCTCCCCTCCGCTTTAATCAATCCAAACCAAACAAGGTAACATTAAAATCACTCCCCTCCCCTCCGCTTTAATCAATCCAAACAAGGTAATATTAAAATCTCTCCCCTCCCCTCCCCTCCCCCCTCCATTAAAATCCCTCCCCTCCCCTCCCCTCCCCTCCGTGTAACCAAACACAACCTTATGGTATCAAAGCTTCCCGATTTTGAGACAGTGACTTCATCTTCAAATTCTTCTTTCCTTTCTTCTACTTCTCAGTCAAAGAAAAATGTTACTTTATCTCATGTTGTGTCTGTCAAGCTCGATGAGAGTAACCTTTTTTATTCGGAAACACCAGGTTACTTCGGCGATTGGCGGACATGTTCTGCATTCTTTCATTGATAACTAGGTGAAGCCACCACCGAAGTACCTTGCCCATGATCAAGATCCTGAGAATTACTGGATTAATCCTGTTTATCATGACTGGAAACGTCAAGATCAATAGTTGGTGTCCTAGATTTTGTGCTCCATGTCGGACGCGATGCTTACCAGGGTAGACGGATGTCAAACCTCTCTGCAGATCTGGGACAAGATCCAAAGTCATTTTTCTTCTCAAACGTTGCCAAGGTTCGTCAATTGAATGCTCAGCTGCAGAGTATCAAGAGAGGCAATCTTCCTGCAAATGAATATCTCTTGAAAATCAAAGGGATTGCAGATGCTCTAGCTGGGATTGGACATCCTGTGAGTGAGTCTGATCATATTGAGGTCATTTTTTATGGTCTCGATAAAGAGTATGATCTGTGGATCACGGCAATTACCACGAGGTCAGATCCATACACTATTGATGACGTTGAGTCTCTGCTTCTTTCACAAGAAGCTCGAATTGATAAAAATCAGAAGATATCTTCTGTTGCTACTCCTACGGTGACTTCGGCATACACCAAACCTTTATTTCCTAGAGGAGGTAGCAGATCGCGTGGTCGTAGGAATCATCGTGGTCGAGGCCATTCTTATTCATCTCACTCTGGCTCCTCTTATCAATCCAAGAATGGCCTGGAGTGTCAGCTGTGTGGAAAGAAGGCCATCATGTTTGTGACTGTTGGTACCGCTTTGATGAGTCCTTTCACGGCTTTTCTTTGTCTAGCAAGCATGACAAATCCACGGTATGGATTGCCACTTCAGAGTGTGTTGCTGATCCTGATTGATACCTGGATTCTGGAGCCACTAGTCATGTCACTCGTGACGACCAGCTTATTACAGAAAAATTAGGTAATAAATGTTTTGATAAAATCTTTGTGGGAGTTGGCTCAAGCTTGTTAGTTCATTGCACTGGTTCTTCTACATCTTTACTACCACATTCTCTGTATAAACTCAAGTTGAAAGATATCCTTCATGTTCTAGATATATCTAAGAATTTGCTTAGTATTCCGAGACTTTGTTTAGATAATGACATACATTGCATTCTTTTCTGATGTTTGTATGATTAAGGATCTACAAACTAATCAAGTTCTCTACAAAGGTCAGCTCAAATGGCATTGTTCCGACCTTCATGGTGTCTCTTCGTCTATTCCATCATCTGCATCACAGCCTTCTGCTCAGTCTTCTCCATCCTTTGCTTATGTGTCTACTAGTTGTAACTCTGTCTCCAATAATACTTGTATTTTAGCCTTTGGCATCAACGCTTGGGCCATCCAGCTTCTCCTATTGTTACTCAAGTGCTTTCTTCAATGCATGTTGTCTTGGCAAAGCACATAAACTTCCCTATGCTTTGTCTCGAACACCTTACTCTCATCCTCTTGAACTCATTCATTCTGATATTTGGGGCCCCTCACCACACAAATGCCTTGATGGGTATAAATATTATGTCCACTTTACATATGCTTACTCTCGGTTCACATGGTTTTATCCCTTACATCGCAAGTCAGAATTGTATGATGTATTTCTTGATTTTAAAAAGATAGTTAAATTGCAGTTGAATTATAAGATAATGGCATTTCAATCCGATTCTAGTGCTGAGTATTTGAAACTTGGTACATTCTCAAAGGAAAATGGTATTCTGCATCGTTTATGTTGTGCCTATACCCATGAACAAAATAGGCTAGCTGAAAGGAAATATAGGTCTATTGCTGAGACTGGATTGACTTTATTAGCCAAATGCATCTCTTCCCTTGTTTCTCTGGGTTGAGGCGTTCACCACTGCTGTCTATCTGTTTAAGAGGCTACCTAATAGACTGCTTGGTAATATTTCACCATTTGAGACTTTGTTTTGCAAAACACCAAGTTACAAACATCTTCACACCTTGTCTGCTCATGTTTTCCCTTAACAAGATCTTATAACAATCACAAAATGGATTTTCAGTCTATTCATTGTATTTTTCTTGGTTATAGTGCATCCCATAAAGGTTTTAAGTGTTGGGATCCTACTGGACATTTGTATATTTCAAGGGATGTTGTGTTTAATGAGGGAGATTTTCCTTACCCTAGTCTTGTTTCCTCTTCTTCCACTTCCCATTCCTCTAGTCCTTCCTCTTCTATCCTTTCGTCCCCACCAATTGTGAGTCCTGTGTCCAACCAGTGCACTGATTCTAACATTACTACATCTCCTATAGCTGTTCGTGTCATGATAGGTCTGCTAGCAATATTGGTAGCTCTTTCTCAACCCATATGAGTCCTGACAGCAGCTCTTCTTCTCATCATCCATTGCTGCTGTGTCTTTGCCTTCTGCCTCACTTGTGGCTGACCCTCCAAAAAGAATACTCACTATATCTATGAATGGTACTTTTAAGCCTAAAGTCTATCATATTTACACAGAACCAAACACTGTTGTTGAAGCACTTGCCTCCTCCGTTTGGAAAAGAGCTATGGATGACGAATATGAAGCTCTTCTTAGAAACAAGACGTGGCATCTTGTTCAGCTACCACCAAATAGGCAAGTCATAGGATGCAAATGGGTGTGGAAGATAAAGACCAATCCTGATGGCTCTACTGCACAATATAAAACAAGATTAGTGGCAAAAGGTTTTCATCAGAGAGGAGTTCGATTTTAATGAAACATTCAGCCCTGTGGTAAAACCAGTAACAATTAGAGTTGTTTTGTCTATTGATGTGTCACAAATTTGGTGCATTAGACAGGTTGATATCAATAATGCCTTACTTAATGGGTCTCTCCATGAGGAGGTATATATGCAGCAACCCCCAGGTTATGAACATACCAATAAAGCTTTGGTTTGCAAGTTGGACAAAGCGTTGTATTACTTAAAGCAAGCACCACATGCCTGGTTTGAAACAATAGCTGGTGCTTTTCAATAGCTTGGTTTTGTCAATAGCAAATGTGATCAATCTTTGTTTGTCAAGATTGAAAGTTCAGATATCTTTTATACACTAGCCTATGTTGATGATATTACCATCACAGGTACATCACCTTCTAAGATTTCTGAGATCATCACAGCATTACATCAGAAATTTTCTCTCAAGGATCTGGGGAATCTCAATTATTTCCTTGGAATTGAAGTGCATCGATTACCAGTTGGTGATATGGTCCTTTCTCAAACTAAATACATCAAGGATATTCTAAAGAAGGCAGGAATGGTTAATGCAAAGGGGGTCTCCTCTCATATGGTCTCTGATATGAAATTGTTTAAAGAGGGACCTAATTTCTTTAGTAATCCTGAATTGTATCGATCAGTTGTAGGTGCTCTTCAGTATGCAACGATTACAAGACCAGAGATCAGCTTCTCTGTTCGTAAAGTTTGTCAGTTTATGCAATCTCCCCTCAAGGAACATTGGACAACAGTTAAGAGAATCTTGCGCTATCATGCTGGTACCATTTCTCATGGTTTTCTACCGAGTCCTTCCCCTACTCGATCCCTTGTTGCTTATTGTGATGCAGACTGGGCAAGGGATTGCAATGATCAACGAAGCACTATTGGCTATTGTATATATTTTGGCCGCAATTTAGTTTCTTGGTCATCAAAGAAACAACCGTGTCAAAATCAAGTACTGGATGTGAGTATCGCAGCATGTCTTCCACAGTCTCTGAGGTTCTTTGGCTCAAGTCTTTATTCTTTGAACTTCGGGTCAAGCTACCTACACCTCCTCAGATTATGTGTGATAATCAAGGAGCAGTTCTAATCACAGCAAATCTAGTACTACACGCCTGCACTAAGCTCCTTGAATTATATCTCTATTTTGTTCGAGAGTGAGCTATCAGAAAAGAGATTCAAGTGTGTCACATTCCTGCAATTAATCAAGTTGTTGATGGTTTGACTAAACCACTTTCAACTTCTCAATTTGCAGATTTCAAGAGATATCTCAGAGTAGGAGGGGGCATTAAATTCAGAGGGCCTAATAGTGTAATTAAGTAGTCAGTATATTAGTTAGTATGTAACTAAGTTTGTTAGCGTGTGTAACTAACTGTACACAAAGCACGTGCGTTAGTTAGTCTCTCTGACTCATATATTATGTACTCCTGGCTGTGATCTGTGAATAAGACATTACACATCACTCTCATTCTTTCGTCTCTTTCTCCCCTCCTCTGATCAGCTTTGCATGTGGTTGCCTCACCCTCATTTTTATTCACTTCCTATCTTGCAATATTATGGTTCGACTTGTGCCGTTTTAAGCCCTTCTCTTTTTATTTTTTATTGTTCATTTTGTTATTGTTATCTTCCATCTTATTTTTGTTTTTCTCCGTGCTTCTATGCTTTTATATATCGGAGTTTATCATGTAAAGGGGCCCAATAGTTTATGTATTGTTTTACTAATTTTTTTTTCAAAAAAAAAATGTCTTTTTATATAAAAAAAAAAGAATTTCTTAGTGAAAATTTTAATTTGGGTCAAAAACAAAAATAATTTCAACCTTTGGTTTTATATGTAGAAAGAGCTCATGTGATTAACTTTATTAGATATATACAATGGTAACCATAATTGCATTATTAAGAGAGAAGAGCGTTTAAATGTTTTTTAGTATGGTAATAAGATTTATCATAATAGTGATGATTACCAAAAATTGGTAATCCTTATTTATACTTCCCCTCATATGAATACTCATTATCACTCCATTACATAATTGAAAAAGTCTAATTTATTATTTAGTTTCATTTATCATTGTTTCACTTGTTTATTCCACTCGCCACGCCACTACTATCTCCTCCTCCTCCACCTCCACCGATGCCGCTAACACCTCCTCCATTGCTACTACCACCATGACAACTATTGTCATTGTTGCCACCATTGCCACTACTTCTTCCTTCATTGCCGCCACTGCCATGACGACAACTATGTACAGTTGCCGTCATAGCAACTACATCCTCCTCTTCCATCATTATTGGCATCACCACCTGCCACTGCCACCATACCATTGTTACCACCACCTCCACCATTACAACTATCACCATCAGACAATCCTCAGCAAGGTAGTGCAAAGGTTATGACGAGGTAATGCGATAGCTCCTAACACTTTTTCTATAAAAATTATGTTAAGGCTAAAATAGAATGTGTGATATGATAATTTTAAATAATTATTAAATAACAACTCATTTGATTGAGATCCAACGATTAAAGAGGACTCACCAAAAGCCAAGAAGAAGACAAATTACTTTTTTTAGTTATTTTATGTTTTAATTATTAATTTTATTATTTAAAAGAATCATTTTGTATTTTCTAGATTATTAGAAAGATTTAATATATCTTTTAGATATTTCAGATTATCCTAAGAATCTTTTAAATTTATTAGTAATTTCTAGATATATAAATTGTCAATTAGGTATCTTAAGGATATTTATTAATATCTTATTATCCTTGATTTAAGTTTTAGGGCGGGAAGAGAGAGTGGTGTGGACACTGGAGGAGGAGAGGGAGACTTTTTAGAAAACTGGCGTAGAGGAGACACAGGAAGCTCATGTTTCAAAAAATAATATGGAGAGGGAGAAGTTACACGTGGAATAAAAACATTTGAGTTGTCAAAATATTACTCGCCAGCACATAGATGAGGTGGTGCACAGGGTGCACCCAAGAATTCCTCATGTTATATACTTGTACTCATCTTCGGCGAAATGCTCATCATCTGATGATCTCCTTGTTCAAATTATAAATATTCACAAATCAATGTACAGTACATCCAATTCATATCCACAAAGATAAAACCCCAACTAAAAAAGAGATTGCCATCTTTAATACCTTGATATTTTCCCTTAATTATTATTTACTGAATTAAAACTCCTCATTGACTATCAAAGGATCAAAATTTTCTCACACTTGAATATAAGAGTTAGTACAAATCTTTTATTTGTCAATTATTAGAGACATATGTTTGTATTAATTTGAATGCCCATCACATTTAAAATGATTTGTAACAAATACACAAATGAAGAGATATTAGACAATATGATTTTAAATTATTTGTAATGTTGTGAATATTAAGTGGGATATATATGTTTATTTGCACTTTGAAGTTTTAAACATGTGGTTTTAATCTCTTAATTTTACTTTATTTCAAACCATTAATCTTTAAATTTTCAGAATGACTTGGAGCCAGAATTAACACAATTAATTAAGTTTATGCACCACTACCATTATTAAATATGCTTATGTGGATATGTGGATGCTAGTTAGGCAATTTGAGGTAGAAAAATAAATTCTAAACTTTATATTTAAAAGCTGTTACATAATTAAAAAAAAGAAAAATAAATAAAACCATCCTCTTCTTATTAATTGTGGGTCTCTTGCTGCCGAAGAAACCCACGGTGGAGAAGAAGATAAGAAAAAGAAGAAGCCGAAGAAGAGCATGGAGATCTACAAGATTTACATCTTCAAGATGTTCATATTATCATCTAAACTTGATAACAGAGGTAAAAGAGAAATGGACCATGGAATAACGGTGCCTCTGACTGCAAGTTCTTTTGAAACTTTAGAGATTAAAATTAAAATGACTTTAAATTATAAAGATCAAAGAAAATATTAGCCCTATAAAATTTGATATTTATTTTATTTTAGTGAGATATAGGAGTATTCTCTCAATTATATATGTCAGCATAAATTAATGATTATTTTTATCTTAAAAGCAATAAAACACAAATTTAAAATAATTTTTCTAACATATATCATCTTAAAAGATAATAGTAATTATTTTCTTAGTTTTAAAATATAAATGTTAATAATAAATTCCGGACATATATTTCAAAAAGAGATAGGGATGTAAAAGCAAAAAAAGAAAAAGAAAAAAGAGATGGGGATGTATCATGTATATATGTGATACTCATCTCTTGGGCAAAAAATATGGGATAGATACTCATCTGATGATCTCCTAATTCAAATTATAAATTATAAATATTCACAATTCAATGTATAGTACATCCAATTCATATCCACAGAGATAAAACCCCAACTAAAAAAGAGATTGCCATCATTAATACCTTGATATTCTCCCTAATTAATTATTATTTACTGAATTAAAACTCCTCATTGACTATAAAAGGATCAAAACTTGCTCACGCTTGAATATATAAGTACACAGAGAAGAAGAAGAAGAAGATGGAGATGAGATCGAAAATGGCTCTTCGCTTCGCACACAATTGTTGGCTTGTTCTCTCAATATGGGTCTCTTTCTGCTTTTCGCTGGCTTCTGCCATTGCTAATAATTTCTAGATCAGCCATATTTTATTTTATATTTTTTACCTGAGATTTCTATGGTTTTGGTTTAACTCCTGTTTATTATTCTATTTAGTCTAGGCCTTTTTTTCCTTTGTAATTATCGAGAAACTATGCAATAAACTCTATACTTTTCTGGTACGTGCACAACGTTTTTCATTATATCTGTTTTTCTGTTAATTTAATTCTGGTTGTGTTTTTCCCCTTCCTGCGATATCTTTAGCCATGGGTTTGGTTTTATTACTCGTCACAGTGAAATCGATACTATACCACTGGAGTCAGTGAGATATGGGTCATCCAAAATTGATTTTTAAATTTGAAATTTGAAATTATAAAATTTTATATAAAAAAAACCATATTTAAGATAGCTAGAGTGATATATTATCATTATTTTAAAGTATGTAACTAATAAAATAAATAATTTCCTAAAAATATAAAACAAAATTATATTGAATCTGTCAAGGCAGATTAGTGCGCATCGCGATGAGTATCGAAAATGGTTTATTCTTTTAACCTGATGAAGACGATTCCTTATGACTAGTTTTTTTTTAAAAAAAAAAAACCATATGGGGTGACTCTAGAAAGTTCACTAGTTAATGGAAAAATTGCTTGAAAAATCCTCATTGTAAAATTTAACATCCAAAGATATCTAAGGATACATCCTTAAACAAATACAATTCATCTTCAGCATATGTAATATTTTTTTCAATTGTGTGCAAAATATCTTAGTTATTTGTGAATGTCTTCTGTTTACCCATAATTAAATATAGGTTGCACATTTAAACAAATTTCAAGTACTTACTATTACATAATAAATTTTGTAATGGGGACTTTTTATGAGTAGGTTTCAAGTTTAAACTTTTTAGTTGGCAAAAATTTTTTTTCCAATTTTCCCGTGGTTTAAGACATATTGCACTTGTAAAAGAAAACTTGAACACATGATTATAGTTAGTGTCCATGGAAGAATGTTGCACATGGCTAAAGCTTTCTGCATACGATTAAAATTTTATTGCACTAATGGAAGACTATTGCACATGACTTAAGTTTTAAAACTTGCACGTACACATGATTTTAATTAGTGCATAGAAGACTATTGTGCATGATCGAAGATTTCTGGTAATCATATTAAAAGATATATATATACATAGACACTTTGTCTTTTATGGTTGTATCAGGTTTTATTTTAGTCCTTTAAGTTTATAAAATACATTTTTAGTTACTCAATCTTAAAACCGTTAGTCTCATATAACGGAAAATATTGACTTATCAAATTTAAGTGATAACTGTGTAATTAAATGCTGACAAAGCAAGTTTGCATTTTAATTCTTTTAACTAATATTTTTATCAAGGTTATTAAATCCAGACTGGTCACTGAACCGGTCAAGGTACTGGGTTAAGGGTCAGATCGGAGTCAAACCGGAGTTAACCCAGAACCAAATCGGTGAAAAAATGAAGATTTCAGGTTTATTAATATGAAAATATAAAAAAATTAAAAAAATGATTTTTTTTATTTAAAAAAAACCAGGATCCCAGACTGGGCCGGACTAGTTCACCGGTTTCTAACCCAAACCAACTGATCCGATCCAGATTTAATAACTATGATTTTTATACTTTAATTCATGGAAATTAAAAATAAAAACAACCCTAGATGTCCTAGATTTCATCAAAGCCACAAACTCGTTTCGTCTGAACTTGCGAGGTGGAAACTTTCGCATTAATAAGAATGGGCTTTGTGCTTTTTGTAGTACTTATGATATTGGAGGGAGTGCGAAGAGGCGAAGAGCAGAATTTAACACTCTTCTCTTTTTTTCTTTTAATCTGAAAACCTTTCACCCTCTTTGATTATGTATTACCTCATTTTATCGGAGAATTTTATCTCTTTATACTTTATTTGTAAATTGTTATTTACCTAAGAAGAAAGTCTTTGAAGGTTTTTCTTTTTCTTTTTTTTTTATGTTCACATATTTTAATGTTGGGGGTAGGGGTGTTTAAATCCGGGATCAGGACCAGGATCCCCTAATCTAGGTCCCGGTTTTTAGTCAGGATGCACATATACATCCCGGTCCTGGGACCGGGACGAGACCAGGAATTCCTGGTTTTTTTAAAAAAAATTAAATTTAAAATATATTATTATATTAGTTAAATTTTTTATAATCTAGTGTTTAAAATAATCATTTAACGGCTAACAAGGCCATAATAATCACACAAATTAATTTAGAATTGAAGAATAGTATTTTATTATTATTATTATGGTTACCTTCATCATCTTCTTTATTAACTTTATACATTATATAGTTAGGATTAGTATTATGATATATACGGTTTAGCTCCAACTAAAAATGTAATACACATATTATCAAATGATAACTGATTTTGTGGAGTAAAAAAATATAAAAATAAAAAGATAACTTAATTTATAAGGTAAAAAATAAAAAAATAAAAAAATAACCGGGACCAGTGGTGATCCCGGTCCCGGGCAGGATGGGAAATTCCCGAGATTAAAATCTTTGGAACCAGGATACTTTGAACACCCCTAGTTGAGGGGTTTTGAGGGTTGTCTTGTTATGCAATTCTTTACTAAGGGTATGTTTGGATTGAGAGGAGGTGAGGGATTTTGCTCATCTCCCGTTGATTGGTAACATTAAAAAGTTAGAAGGGGAGGGAAAATTTTTTGAAAATTTCCCCTCCCTCCCCTCATAACCCTCCCCTCCAAATTAGGGGGATTTTGGAGGAGAAGGGTAATATTTTGTTTCATAATGACCATTTTGCTCATAAAGGTTTTTTGTTATCTCATTTGTTATCTCCTTCCACTTTTGTATGTATATGATAAGTAAAATCATGGATATAATTTTATATATTTATTAGTATAATTATAGTTATATTTATTTAATTTTTATAATTATTAAATTATAATTTTATATTTATAATATATTTTATTAAACATTATATAGAATTTAAAAAAATTAAATAAAATGATAAAATTATCCATATTAAAATATTTTCCCTCCCTTCCCATTACAAACCAAACAAAATAACATTAACATCTCTTTTCTTCCCTCTCTTCTCATCAGTCCAAATAAGGTAATATAAAAATCTCTCACATTCCCTCCATTAAAATCACTTCCCTCATCTCTCCTTTATTGAACCAAACAGACCCTAAGAGTGTGCCGAAACTTGCAAGAATGAGTGCTAGTCTCTATCGCAGGGATGAATCTTAAACATTTAGGGTGATTTTTATTTTAAATCTTTTAATTTTTCTGATTTAAAATATAAAGTAATATATGTTTAAAAAATTAAAATGCAAGCATACTATTTCAGCATTTAATTACACAATTATAACTTAACTTTGATGAGTTAGCATTTTCCATTAGATTAGACTAATGGTGTTAAGATTGAAAGACTAAAAATACACTTTATAAACTTAAGAGAATAAAATAAAACATGATGCAAACATAAAAGACCAAATATTATGTGTTTGGGGAGGGGGTTGCAGGAAAACGTTAATTTGTAGGTTTTCTTCTACATGTGGAATATGTTTTCAACAACTGTGTATGTAGAAGGCTTTAGTATGTGTTTGGATGACTTAGTAAATGGTTTAGGAGAAAATTACCCAAACACATAAAAAAATTCTAACAGCACTTTTTTCTCTCAAACCATGGTTTATAAAAAAATCTATTTTTTTCACTTTTCATAATCTCTTTCCTTTTCTTCTCTTTCTAATTACTATTTATAAATGATTTTTTATAATACATATATATATTTGATCTAATTTTTTTTCATATTACATAATTGAAAAATGTTATAATTTTAATTTTGTATAAAAATTTATTTTATTTTTGTTATTTATTATGAAATTTAAATGTTAAAAATATATAAAATATCATCTTATTCTTTATATGCAATTATAACAAAAGATAATGTCCTTTTTAGTAATTTAACAATAAAAAAGTGATTCTGATAATAATATCCAAACACTATTATGTTATCAAAATCCTTTTTTTTCCAAAATATATTATGCTCAAAATATATTTTCTAAAATCACTTATATCACTTTTTCTCCAGAAATTATTCTCCAAAAGTTAATCCAAATGCACTCCTAAGCCATAATACCAGCTAAAATCAATAAGGACAATTTAATCATTTTAATTGTCAGTCCTTAATAGTGTCACGTATTATTAGAGCCGGTAAAACATGTTAGCTTTATTTGTGTGTTTAGATGTCATGTTCATAAGCACTTTTTTAGATAAAACCATGGTTTAGGAGAAATTTATCCAAACACATGAAAAAATTTCAAAAGCACTTTTTGGCACAAAACTATGGTTTGGGATCTAAAACCATCATTTTATAAATCTATTTTCCAGCTGTTGGACCCCTTTCTCTTTCCTTCTTCTCTTTCTTTGATTTCTCACTTCCTTCTATCATTTTTGTTAAAACCGACTAACATCCAAGAAAGGGGTGAATTAAGTGTAAGATAAAACTATTTAATTATAAAATATATACTTATTAAATTCCTCCACACTTGAACATTTTGTTGTCTTCAAGCAAAAGAAAGAAAATTTATTATTTGAAAAAAAAGAGCACTACTTACAAAATTCCAAAACAGAGAGCAGCACATCACCATACTTAGATCATGCTATTAATTTTTTTTAATTTAATGTGTTATAAGAATGAGTTACCAAGCCAACTGCCTTAAACAATTGTAATCGTCTCTTAACGTCCCATGATCAAAGGATTGATAAGTAATAAGTGCAACAATAAGATTAGTAAAGGAATATTATGCTACTAATCTCCTTCCGAAAAATTCAAATGCCACCACTTAGCCAAGCTTTTCATTTAGTATATTGATGATCATCAAGTAAAAAAAAAACTGCTTCATTTCTTTTCTTTTTCTTTTTCTCTATTTTTTTTATCTTGGATTGTTGTAGGTCTCTTTTTGACGCAACCTTGCACATAAGTGATGCAGCACTGGTTACTTAGTTACTCCAACATATACCTCAAGAGGCTTTTAGTCTAACTCATAGCCCTCTTTGACTTAACCGTTTCACGCGAGTGCTAACATTGGTGATGAAGTGACCCCGGTTACTAAGTTAGGTCTAGAGAAGCCATTAGAGTTGTGTCCTTATTCTTCTTCTTTTTTTTCACCTAAGTCATTTCCCTCAGTAAAAGATTACTTAGCCAGCAAAGGTCATCGTCTAATTTTCTAAGGAAATCATGAAGCAAAATATTCATAAACTAATAATTTATTGATCATATTACAAACTACTCCTTATTCTCATAGCTCATCTTGAGATTTAAACAAAAATTAGGGTTTAGAGGCTCAATTGAAACATTCTTTTCTATTTTAATTAATTAATAATTTTTTTAATAACACTCTCTAAGATGGGGAAGGTTCAAAGTTAAGGTTAATCCTAAGCAAAGTAAAAAATTTTCCAAAAACAAATTCTTTTCAATTGCCTAAGGACAATCGCAACCAAAAATCATATCCCTCCCCCACACTTAAATCAAACATTGTCCTCAATGTTGCAAAAATCAATAAAGAGGGAAAGAAACTAGTACTCCCCTAGTTTAAGTCTGTGATTCTGATGTAGAGGTATTCCTCTAATGACTTCAATGATGTGTCAAATTTTTTAAGGATGAAAGAGTGCTTGAGCAGGAACTTGTAGCCACGAGAGGAGCAAACATCTCTAAATTTACCTAAAAATAGAAAGAGCAAAAACAAAAAACAATAATAATAATAATAATGAAAATGAAAACTAAATCATTTGGTTGCCTCCCAATAAGCGCTTGGTTTACGGTCCTCAGCTTGAACATGGCAGCATCTCAACAATCAACTGTTAAGGGTAATATAGTAGTGGTCTGGCGATATACTTCATCACCCCAATAGTTTTTCAATCTTTGCCCATTAACTTTGAATTTCTCTCCACTTTTGCCTTCTAACTCCACTGCTCCATGATCAAACACTTGAACTACAGTAAATGGTCCTGACCAACAAGATTTTAGCTTTCCTAGAAACAACCTCAGCCTGGAATTATATAAGAGCACCTGTTGTCCCGGTTCAAATGTCTTGAACACAATCTTCCTATCATGCCACTTCTTAGTCTTCTCTTTATACAATTTAGAGCTTTCATAAGCGTGAAATTGAAATTCCTCTAGCTCAGTTAGTTGTAAGAGTCTCTTTTCTCCTATAGCCATAGCATCAAAGTTGAGCTTTTTGATATCCCAATAAGCATTATGTTCTAATTCCACTGGAAGATGACAAGCTTTCCCAAATACCAACCGATAAGGAGACATACTGATTGATGTGTTATATAAGCAATACAATAAGCCCATAATGCACATCAAGTTTCATGGACTAATCTTTTCTTGTGGCACCTATTGTTTTTTCTAGAATCTTCTTAATATCTTGATTAGAAATTTCATCTTACCCATTAGTTTGAAGATGATAGGCTAGGGCTAACTTGTACTTAACACCATATTTCTTCAAGAGAGTTTTGAACTGGCTGTTACAAAAATGGATGCCTCTATCACTTATAATAGCTCGTGGTGCACCAAATTGAGTGAAAATATGCTTTTTCAAGAATTTTACCACAACCTTACCATCATTGGTTGGAAAAGCAGCTGCTTCAACCCATTTGGACACATAATCTACTACCACAAGAATATATTGGTTGTTGAAAGATTTAGGGAAGGGTCCCATGAAGTATATTCCCCAAACATCAAAAAATTCTACTTCAAGCATATTGTTAAGTGGCATCTCATTCCATTTAGAGATATTTCCCAATCGTTGGCACCGATCACACTTCAAAGCAAACTCATAAGAATCTTTAAATAAAGTAGGCTAGAAGAAGCCACATTGTAAGACCTTTGCTCCGGTTTTGTTACCTCCAAAGTGACCTCCATACTCTAAAGCGTGACAACACTTTAATATTTCTTGTTGCTCATTTTCTGGTATGTGTCTTCTTATCAATTGATCAGCGCAATGATGAAACAAGAATGGTTCCTCCCAATAGTATAGCTTAACATCATGCAAGAACTTTATTCGTTAATGATAATTCAAGTCAGGAGGAATAATATCACAAACTAGATAATTAACAAAGTCAGCATACCGAGGGACATCAGAGTGGCTCACAACAAATAGCTGCTCATCAGAGAAAGTTTCATGAATGGCTTTGTCAGCTTCTACTTGAGCATCAGTACTCAACCTAGATAAATAATCAGTAACTTGATTTTTTGTGCCCTTTCTATCAATAATTTTGAGATCAAATTCCTGTAGGAGAAGCACCCAGTGAATTAATCTTGCCTTTGACTCTTTCTTACTGAACAAGTATTTAAGAGCTACATGATCTATGTGTACAATGATTTTGGCTCCTACCAAATAATATCGAAACTTTCTGAAAGCGAATACCACAGCCAGAAGCTCTTTCTCCATAATTGAATAATTTTCTTGAGCATCATCAAGTGTACAACTAGCATAATAGATAAGGTGAAAGACTTTATCTCTCTTCTGGCCAAGAACAGCTCCCACAGCAAAGTTACTAGCGTCACACATCACTATTAAAGGCAAACTCCAATTTACGGCCATCATTATAGGTGCAATCACAAGATTTTTCTTGAGTTCTTCAAATGCTTGAAGGCAAGCATCATCAAACTTGAATTCTGCGTCTTTCTCAAGTAAAGTACAAAGAGGCTTGGTAATGTTAGAGAAGTCTTTAATGAAACGATGATAGAAACCAGAATGGCCAAGAAAGCTCCTCACCCCCTTAATATTCACAGGTGGACAAAGTTGTTCAATCACTGCTATTTTCACTCTATCTACTTCTAAGCCATTCTTTAATACTTTATGGCCTAGCACAATTCCTTCTTTCACCATAAAGTGACATTTTTCCCAATTAAGTACTAAGTTGGTTTCTTCACAATGTCTCAACACTGCGGCCAAATTAATCAAGCACTCATCATAGAGATCTCCAAACACTGTGAAGTCATCCATAAAAGCTTCCATTGTTTACTCAATCACATCAGTAAAGATGGCCATCATGCATTACTGAAATGTAGTTGGTGTATTGCATAACCCAAAAGGCATGCATTTGAAAGTGAAGGTCCCATATGGACAAGTAAGAGTAGTTTTCTCTTGGTCTTCAGGGGTAATGGCAATCTGATTTTACCCAAAATATCCATCCAGAAAATAGAAGAATTTTTTCCAGTAAGTTTATCCAACATCTGATCAATAAATGGGAGATAAAAGTGATCCTTTCGAGTTGTTGCATTCAACTTACGATAATCCATGCAAACCCTCCAACCAGTAACAGTGCGAGTAGGAATTAGCTCATTATGAGTATTGGCCACTACAGTCATACCACCCTTTTTGGTGACACATTAGACTAGGCTCACCTAAGAACTATCAAAGATAAGATATATTATGCCTGCGTCAAGCCATTTAAGAATTTTCTTCTTCACAACTTCCCTCATGATTAGGTTTAACCTCCTTTGATGCTCAATGGAAGGCTTATGTTTGTCTTTAAGAAGGATTTTATGCATACAAGTAGATGGGCTAATCAGCAATAGTCTAACTAATGGCTTTTTTATGAGCCTTCAAGACATCAACCAATCGCTCCTCTTGTTGAATAGTGAGATCATAAGCAATGATAATAGGAAGAGTATTATTTGTTCACAAGTAGACATACTGTAAGTAAGATGACAAAGCTTTTAACTCAAGTAAAGGTGGTTCTTCTATAGAATGTTTCATCTTTGGTCTGTTAACAGAACCTAAATCAAGTGATTCAAACTGCGTTTATCCTTTAAGATAAGGAATCGATGCATCCATGATAGCTTTGTATTCCTCTATTATAAAATTTTCTAAATTAATCTCAAGTATCACAGCTTTAAGTGGCTTATCATTCATACCTTTTTCACATTCCTCTTGTACCACAGGATCGAGCATGTCAATGAAAAAATAGTCCTTTAGAATATTTGGAGATTTTATCAACTGATTCACATTGAATATGACTTGCTCATTAGCTACTCTCAGAGTTAACTCACCTTTCTCTACATCAATCAACTTTCTAGAAATTGCCAAAAGTGGTCTCCCTAATAGCAAGGGTAATTATGAATCTGCTTCAAAGTCAAGTACAATGAAGTCGGTTGGAAATATAAATTTATCTACCTTCACTAGTACATATTCAATGATTCCACGAGGTTGAGATAGACTTCTATCAGCAAATTGAAGAGTAACTGTCGTTGGTCAAGCTTCACCCAATCCTAACTGGTTGAAGACAGACAAAGGCATGAGGTTAATACTAGCTCTAAGATCACACATTCCTTTTCCCAAGAATTTATCTCCAATATGGCAAGGAACAAAAAACCTCCCAAGATCTTTTAACTTTAGAGGCATATGCTTAATGATATCAGTGAAACTCTTGGTCACAGCAACTGTCTCAAACTCATTAAATCGTTGCTTCTTAGATAGAATATCCTTTGTAAACTTGGCATATTTAGGAATATGTTCTAAAGCTTCAGTAAATTGAATATCTGAATGAACTTCTTGAACTGCAAATCTTTTTGATGTTTTTTAAGTCATTGAAGGAATGGTGGTAGAGGCATATATTTTAAAGGGGAAGTACAGGTCTTCTCCCTATTCTCATCTATTTTCTCAAGAGCAACAGATTTCTCCTTAACCACCTCATCAATATCGCATGTATTTCATCTTCTTGCCCAGTAGTAACCGTATTACTTGCACTCTTTTTCTCTCTACTAGGGCTAGGAATATCATCTAGTTGTTTTCCACTTCTCAAAGTCACTGCTTTGCAATCTTCCTTGCCATCCCTTCTAGGATTGGGAATGGTATCACTGGATAGACTATTTCTGTTAAATGTGTTCATTTGAGATGTTATTTGGCCCACTTGTATCTCAAGATTTCTGATAGCTATATCATGAAGATTAACCTTTTTATCATACCTTCTTGACTCTTGAGAAATTGCCTCAAAAGCTGGTTTATCTCCGAATCAATTTCTCTAGATTTTTGTTGTTTATCAAACCCTGGTGGTGCCATTAGCTTGCTATTGGAGGCATAGTGATTATGTAGATTCTCACTCGGTCCATTCTTAGAAGAAAAATTTAGATGATCCCTCATACCCTGATTGTAGGTGTTAAAATAGGGATTGTCACGAGGATATCTTTGATTGTTTTTCAAGTAATGTACTGTCTCCATAGTGTGTAGGCAATCCTCATAAGAATGTGCTTCTTCATAGGTTTCACAAGAGAGACTTGAGGCCTGAATAGCATGAATGCCCCTAGAAGTAGTCATCTCCATGTTCATTTCAAGTTGAGCAAACCTTTTGGCCATATTTTAAAGTAGAGTGGCAATGTCTTTAGATATATTAGACATATTGGAAATATTTGGCTCTTTATAAGTCTGTAACTAGAGCATGCTTTATCAGACTGTTGCATAGTGTTAAAGGCAATTTCACATACAGCTTAAATAACTCAGACAATTTCTTCTTGCCAATCCCACCATTGCAAGCACTCTCGACCATAGAGACGGTGGGTCTGTCTAATCCAACCCAAAAAGCTTCTAATAACACGTAAGTATTTTGCTCATGATTAGGGCAGTTGCGCCACATCTCTTTGAATCTCTCCTATGCCTCATGAAAAAATTCACCTGGTTCCTGTGTAAAAGCTAATAACTCAGCTCTTTGTACTACTCATCGACCTCTTTGGAAAAATCTCACTTTGAATAGAGATGCTAAGGTATCTTATATAGAGATTGAATTGGGAGGAAGAGCTATAAGTCAAGCTGTTGCCTTTTTATCTAATGACATGGGGTAAAGTCTTAGTCTTAATGCATCAGAAGACACTCCCGCCTGCTTGAAATTTTCGCACATTTGAACAAATTTTGTCAAATGCTCAATTGAATCTTTGATAAGTAAAATATTTGCATATTTATTTTCTCTTATATGATGATTTTATGGATGATATTTGAGGTTAATGTAATCAATTTGGGTGTAATTAATAAATAATAATGATTTTCTTGCAGCTACAGACAATACCACATTAAAAAGAATTAAAGAAAGCATTTAAGAGGGAGGACTATTCATGTGGTTACTATTCACCATCACTGTTCACTATTTTTTCACTATTCATGATACTGTTCACTATTCACGAATTCACTGTAGCCAACTATGGACGGTGGAATACTGGTACGAATTCATTGTGGCAAAAAACAGACGGTGAAGTGGGTTAGGGGGAACGGCACTATAGCAACGACGTTAGTACTATAGCTGATGGTTTTGCACTGTGTAGGGTACTGTAGCTGACGGAATTTACTATAGCAATCCGAAAATAAAGTCTACAAATAGATCTTCTTGGTATCCTAAAATGAGAAGGAAGGAAGAGAGAGAGAGAGAGAGAGATCTTCTATTTTAAAGAGAGAGTTGTTATTTTAGAATTTATTTCTTGCATTTTTTTACTTCTTGCATGCCTCCTACATGGATGGTTTTACCTTCTATATAGAAGGCATAGGTAGTCCTCTTTTATGGATGATATAGGTTGTAACTACATGGAATGTCTTACCTCCTTGGAAGGTTTACCTCCTATATGGTAGGCTAGATTTTCCATTTTCATGCATCTTGTAGTTGTATTTTTATGTTTTTGTAATTAATTTTTATGTAATATTTATGATGTTCTTAATTTATTTTGGTTTTGTTTTTAATTTCATTATGAGCTAAATTTTCCTTTTCTTAAGGTTATGAAGTAGCTTACTAATGACGGATTGAATCTTAACTTATTAAAACTAGCTTTAATTTTTCCTTCATGATTGAGTTTTAATTATTGTTCTTAATGCTTTCAATTAACTGCCACCTTTTGGATGATTTTAATATGCATGTTGAGACTGGAAGGAGATGCATATGTGTGGATCATATAATTAAAATCATAATTTGCTTATGAAATAGGAATATATTCATATGGTTTGCATAGTCTTAATGAGTTCCATAAATCTTAATGCATGATTAATTGCTTAAATTCAAATAGGAATATATTGGGTTAGCAATTAATTATAAAATTACTTGACCTTAGAAGAGGCTAGTAATTAAATTAGGGAAACTCGACTATCAATCATGTGGAATAAATTGGACTAGAATAGATAAATGTTTCAATCCGGAATTTGTTAAGTGAAATCTAATCCCTAGGGCTTTTTCTCATATTTGTCTTCATATCACTTGTATTAATATTTCATCATATTTATTTTGCAATCTCAATCACAACTAATCGACCGACTAAATAGTACTAAGATTACCAATTTGGTATTTAGTAATCAATCTTCGTGGGAAAAATACTATACTCACTTCTATATTACTTGTTTACGACAGTGTATACTTGCAATTTCTAAATACACCATCCTACACTCGTAACAATCTTCATTTTGATTTCCTATGAATGTGCCAATCATCTGAAGCATCTGAAGCATAATTAGCCTTACTTCAAAGCTTCTAGCAGTAATGGCTGGAAATTGAATGCTAGATTGATAGGTAGTGCTCTCTTGCTCCATATATTCATCCAAAGTACAATCCATATCCTCATTATTAGGTTGTGTCATGTTCCTTTGATTAGGTGACATCGGTTCTTCTGATGATTCTGATTCAGACTTAAATTCCTTTTCTTCAGAGTGATACTCATCCTCTAGTTTGTTAGGATGGATTACCAATGCGCCACTCATACGTTGGGAGGTACCTACAAATCCAAACAACAACCGAGGAATATCTTGCTAATAAAAGAATTAAGAAAAGAAAGAAAATACTCAAACATGATTAATCACACTATTAAGATAACTAGTTCAATATGCTTTTTGCCGGCAACAGCGCCAAAAACTTGTTAACTGTTTAGCGTTACCACAAGCGTACGAGTCGTAAGTAATATAAAAAGATCGTTCACACGAGGACTAAGGAAAGAGAACTTGAACTAGCTATAGCAATTATATTCTTAATTAGGTTGAGTAATTGTTTTGTTTTAATTTTTTTTAAAAAAAAAGGAAAAATCAACGAACTAACAAAAGGCAAACCGAACTTAACTTCACGAGTATTAAAGACCTAGGATCATCTATCCCCTTTTTATTTCATAAACTAGTTAATTTACCCTCAAGAAACAATAAATGAATATATGTATTTATATAAGATTCTAAGACATTCGGTAATGCTCTCTCGAGTCCAAACCAAATATTTATCCTAATAAACTGATCAATCTCTTGTATCAATTAATAAGGACTAATTCTAGACACCAATCTTAATCTGACAATACTAGGTTAGTAACTATATTTCTATGATACTAACAAACCATCATTTTATTACCTAAACTTCAAGTCTAACATAATTTTACCCAAGTTCTATACTTAAATTATCTTTCTCAAGAGTAATTTAAATGAACAAGACAACTAAATGGTGATCATGTATTTAGAGGCATTAATAGCAAGATAAAATCAATACAAAAGTTCATTTAATGCAAAAGAGAGTAAATAAATAGTTCAATCCATAAATAGGTTCAAGAAAATCCAAGAATGAGAATATTAGCTACTCATGTTCGGCAAAGTCAAATCACAATAGTAGTAATAATCATTCCAAAGTTCAGATTTCGAAGAGAAAGAAGAATATTAAGGAATAGAGTACTAATACAATTTATCCCCAAACTCAAACTCTCCTTAGCCTCCTCCTCTCTCTCTTGATCTAACTCTGCTTCTCGCCTGCACGATCTAATCTGACTTTGTTATCGCTCTTTTTCCTGCCATCAGCGTCCTGCTTTACGTTCGTGTCTGGCTCTTTCGGATCTCGCTACCGCTGTTCACATGATCTCCAAAACGTCTCAGCCTTCTTATATATATAACGTTAGGTCTCTTTTTTCCGTAGGCTCACTCCAATTTATTATATTATAATCTATCCAATATATTATGGGTTAAGAGGCAAAAATGCCCATATGCTTTTATCAAATGGGCACTCAGCATCAAATAATTTTTTTTGGGTGCAAAAATGCCCATGAAATTTTTAAAATGCAGAAAAAATGCACACAACGTTAATGAGTACTAACGTCAGTTATGTGGGACCTATAGTATTATTTTTTAATGTGCAAAAATACCCATAAACTTTATTTTTGGGTGTAAAAAAGCCCATGAACTTCTTAAAATGAGGCAAAAATGCTTACACCGTTAACTGGTACAAACCTTTATTTTGTAGGATCCACATTATTGTTTTTAATGATTATTTAATTTTTTTAAAAAATTTAAACAGCACTCAATGACTTTAACGATTTACTCTTCGATGCTTTCAAACTCTCCATCAAGTTTTAGGCTTCTAGTGTGCATTCAATGAAAGCACCAATATGATGATCACAAGCCTAAGGAAGAACCCATCTCAAAACTTATAAACTATACTCTAATTGTGAGATTTCCCGATGTGGGACTCATAACACTATGCAATAATTTTTTTTCATTTGAATTCAAATAATCAAACTCTTAAAGATATTGGTGACAGGTGATAGGATACTGATGGGTGATTTGCAGTTGTTACGAGTGTAGGATGGTGTATTTAGAAAGTGCAAGTATACACTGTCATAATCAAGTAATATAGAAATGAGTAGAGTGTCGTTCCCACAAGGATTGATCACTAAGTACCAAAATTGGTAATTTTAATTCTATTTAGTCGGTTGATTAGTTGTGATTGAGATTGCAAGATAAAAATGATGAAATATGAATACAAGTGATATAAAGACAAATATGAGAAAAAGCCCTAGGGATTAGATTTCACTTAACAAATTCCGGATTGAATCACTTATCTATTCTAGTCCAATTTATTCCACATGATTGATAGTCGAGTTTCCCTATTTTAATTACTAGCCTCTTCTAAGGTCAAGTAATTTTATAATTAATTGCTAACCCAATATATTCCTATATGAATTTAAGCAATCAATCATGCATTAAGATTTATGGAACTCAATTAAGACTACACAACCCATATGAATATATTCCTATTTCATATGCAAATTATGGTTTTAATTATAGGATCCACACACATGTATCTCCTTCCGGTCTCAACATGCATATTGAAATCATCCAAAAGGTGGCCAATCAATTGTAAGCATTAAGAGCAATAATTAAAACTCAATCATGAAGGAAAAATTAAAACTAGATTTAATAAGTTAAGATTCAATCCGTCATTAGTAAGCTACGTCATCACCCTAGGAAAAGGAAAATTTAGCTCATGATAAAATTAAAAACAAAACCAAAACAAATTACAAACATCATAAATATTGCATAAAAATTAATTACAAAAACATAAAAATACAACTACAAGATGCATGAAAATGAAAAATCTAGCCTACCATATAGGAGGTAAAACCATCCATGTAGGTGGCAACCTATACCATCCATAAAGGAGGACTACCTAGGCCTTCCATATAGGAGGTAAAACCATCCATGTAGGAGGCATGCAAGAAGTAAAAAAAATGCAAGAGATAAATTGTAAAAATAACAACTCTCTCTCTAAAATAGAAATTCTCTCTCTCTCTTCATTCCTCCTTCCTTCCTCTTCATTTTAGGGTGCCAAGAAGCTCTATTTATAGGCTTCATTTTCGGACTGCTACAGTATTTTTCTACAGTGATTTTGCTACAGTAACCGCACTGCTACAGTGAACCGACCACCCACTCGCTACAGTGAACCGACTGCTACAGTACCGCACCGAACCGCCCCACGTCCACACACACCGAACGTCACAGTACAATGCAATGGTCCGCTACAGTCCCTCTACTACAGTACGCTACAGTGATTCCAAACAGTACCAGACATGAACAGTCACAGTGAATAGTACCTCATGAATAGTACTTCCCCTTAAATGCCTTCTTTAATTCTTCTTAATCTGGTACTGTCCATGGCTGCAAGAAAATCATTATTTATTTATTAATTACACCCAAATTGATTACATTTAGCTTAAATATAGTCCACAAAATCATCATAAAAGGGAAAATAAATATGCAATTATTTTACTTATCAAATTCCCCCACACTTAGCTCTTAGATGTCTTCGGACAAGAAAGAGTAACTAATAAGTGCTTCCAACAAAATCAGAAGTGTCAAGTCATAAACAATGACACAATTAAAGAATAAAGAGATCATAGTATTCTTGAATTAACAAAAATATAAACTGGTAACTTCATTTGAAAATGAATGAACCAAATTCATAATTGTGACTCATTCTCTCAATCTCTCAAGTGTTTTAGGGTAAGTGTTTCGCTCAAATTCACCTGAAAAAATTGCACTACCATAAGCTTGCCAAAAATCTCAATCTCCACTACCTAATTCACATACACAATTCAAATCAAAAAGACTTATTAAAGGTTATAATGGGGTTAAGGTAAAAAGAATGTAAAAAGTGATATGAAGGGCTATATTTACTAAGTAAATAGAGCAATTGAAAAATAGGTCATCTTATGAATAAACCTGGCCTATCTCATCCGAACAACCCATAATTTACATATTTTTTTCTTTTTCTCTTTTTTTTCTTTTTTTTACAACTTCTGCACTTTTGTGGTTGATGATATATAGACCCCACACTTGTCAAAAGCCCATTTCACAAAAATTTCAAATGCTTTGTTAATCTTTTGAATGAAGTTAAACACTTGATAAATCATTAAAACACATATTAATGGGTTGAGAATAAAGAAATAATCAATTAGGCTCAAAGGGGCTTATCAATGGTATAATTGCAAGGTTGGCTATTTGGCTCTGGCTAAACAAAATGAATGCCTTTATCATTTTTGAATATGCATGTGACATGTAATTTCAACTAGATTTAAAGCAAGTTCTAGAGTGACAACTTAATAGGTGAATATCACACATAAGAAAGATAATTACTATTGATCATATAGGCTCAAAATCTCACGGTTAGGGACTTTCAAATTCAGCTCATTCAATCTCAAAATTCATCACCAAATTCAACAATCAGTTATTCAATCATGCTATAAAATCTCTAAACTCAATTGATCCATGCTTCAAACTTATATACTTCTTAAAATCATTGAAAATCACTTAAATAAAATATTTTTTATTAGGTTGAACCTCTTCTTTTTTTTTAAGATGAAATAACAAAAAATACAACTAATAAGATACGTCTTAAGAGTTAAGAATAACTCTTTACTCAACCATCTATGCATACCCCATGCATCTAATGGTTTTTACTAACTAACTATCTAATGGAGAAACTATGCTTTTTTTTATAATCCTCCCCCAACCTAAATCAGACATTGTCCTCGATGTCTTCTAAAGATTAAAGAAAGGTTTTTTTTAAACAACATAAACACACAATAAATTAAACCAAAATGCTAAGAGTAAAATCATAAGATAAAAGAAAGTTACAACTGGAGAGTGGTATATGGATCCTGCTTCTGAATGCTATTTGAAGATTGCCCACCTATTTGGTTAACTAATGGATCTGGTTTAGGTTCATAGGTTTGCATTTGATCCAGTAGTTGCTCAGCAGTTGGAGCAGAAATTATGGAATGGCGAGTCGCTTGGGGTATGAATCCTGTTTCCACAGCATGATCAATAAAAGACAACAGTTTATCATAAAAACCATTAACATTCAACAATCCTAATGGTTTTTTATGAAAGTTTAGTTTAGCTCAATATGTAATGCTAGAGATCGCATCCAACGTTTCAAAACCACCGGGTAGAGCGATAAAAGCGTCAGCACGGTAAAACATACGTCCCATTCGTTCAGGCAGGCTTGAAACCTCTAACTCTTTCCCTAAGGAGAAAATGTGATTTTCTAACTCCTTCACCCTTACACACAAACATTTACTACCATTAATGGTTGCAGCAATGGTCACACTTGCTCTCAGACCCTGGATACCTCCCCCGTAGATGAAGTTGATCTTTCTAGCAGCTAATACATGTCCCAATTCCTTTGCTGCAGGTATAAACTCTCCATCATTTCCCAAATCAGTTTCACCAAAAATGCAGATAGATTTAAATCTACATTTTAGAGTGATACCACTCCTCTCTTTCTCTCTCTCAGACATTTTGTGTTTTTTTACAAATGGAAGATTACATATTTATATTACAAAAACAGCGACAACAAAATCATGCAAATAACACATTTTTCAAAAAAGTTTGAAAAAAAAATTCTGACACGAATGACCAGTGGGCCACTGTGCGAAGAAATTAAGTAAAGTGAGTAAAGAAAGTCAAAAGTTACTGAAAAATATAAGACAGATTAGACAAAAGCAAGATTATGTACAGTAGTTGTGATTCTAGCTCACATCTTCCTCTGGTTTTACGTCCAGTAATGGCTTAAACGCTTTCTATGAATCGAGGATTTGCTTCCCATCCAGTTTTCTTATAAACTGGCAAATAGGGTCTTTTAACGTCAGATTCCCAAGACGGTAGCGCTCTTTTTCTTTGTTGAATATGTCTAATAAATCAAGAAGAACATGATGAACATCGCCACTAGGATGCGTCTCAAGAGTCTGAATGATATCATCCAATGATTCCTTACTCAGTCCATCCTTTATAAATTAGATTTTATCTTCTCGATTTATAGAAACCATACATTTGCTCCTACAGCGCTGATCACAATTCCACCTTGCACATTTAGGACAAACCTTCATTCTTTTAGCTCTTCTCTTTTTGGGGTAAGAGCTTCTTCCCATACCTGGCATAGGTTTAATAAATGACTCATGAATCTCACCTATTAAACGTACCTTAGCTTCAATGATCCAGCGGACATCCTCAGGAAGGCCCAAACGCTTGAATGTCTTCATTCTTTCAAGTTGACAGCTATAGATCTTCCTAAGCACATCTTTGGGAAGAGTAGGGAACCTGTTCTTAAGCTTTACAATAATTTACCCCATGATGAGACTAAAATTTAAAGATGCATTTTTGTGTGCTTCAGTAAGTAAGAAAGAAAAATGAACGATTAAGGAAAAGAAGTTTTGGGTTGCCTCCCAAATAGCCGCCCTTCTTTAACGTCTTTAGCTAGATAAGCATACTTTAAGTGGGATGGTAATGTTTTCAACTCCAGTTCTGGTGGATTTTCAACTGATAGCACCGACTTACTTGGCCTCTCTCCCAAATCTTCAAATGGTTTCTTGATAAAAATTGGGGAATTTGTATCAAGATACCTAATCTGCTCCAAGACTTCAAGATTAGTAGATTTTGATATATCTACCATTCCCATTTCTAAAAGTTTATTCATACAGATTTCGTTCACCACGTCTTTTGTGCAGCTGGTCAATGTATCTACTCTGTAACAGGTATCACCTTCATTTGGAAAGGATAAAACCTTAAAAATGTTGAAAGATACTTGATCATCTTGAACTCGCAAGGTTAACTTTCCCTGTTGCACATCTATTAAAGTTCTCCCAGTTGCTAGGAATGGCCTCCCAAGAATTATAGGAATTTCTTGATCTTCTTCCATGTCGAGTATGATGAAATCAGCTGGAAATATGAGTTTGTCCACCTTCACCATAACATCTTCTAAGACACCCCTCAGATGTTTAATTGATCGATCAGTAAGAAGTAGTGAAACTGTGGTAGGCTTCACCTCTCTAGGACCAAGTTTTCTGTAGACAGATAAGGGCATGAGATTTACACTTGCTCCCAGGTCACAAAGTGCTCTTTCAAAGTTACATTGACATATGGTGCAAGGTATGCAAAAGCTTCCTAGATCTTTCAGCTTTGGTGGTAGTTTCTTTTGCAGAATGGTACTGTACTCCTCAGTAAGTGCAACTGTCTCAAATTCCTCCAGCTTACGCTTATTTGAGAGAATGTCCTTCATGAATTTTGCATAACTGGGCATTTGGGCAAGAGCGTCTGCAAAAGGGATGTTGATATGTAACTTTTTGAAAACCTCCAGAAACTTTTTAAACTGTTTGTCTAGCTTTGCCTTCACAAGTCTCTGAGGGTATAGAACTTGTGGTACATATAGAGGTGGGTTATCTGGAAAGTTGATTCTTCCTGGTACCACATCATCTTCTTGAGGTTTCTGTGCTTCCTCCTTCTTTTCTTGTTCACTTTCTTTCTTTTCTCAATCATTCTTATGTAGAATTACAGGATCTTTCAATTCTTTCCCACTCCTTAATGCAATAGCCTTCACATGCTCTCTTGGGTTTTTTCAGTGTCACTTGGAAGAGTACCTGGTTGTCTGGAATTCAGCATATTTACAATTTGGCCCATTTGGATCTCTAAGTTCTTTATCAAGGCTTCCTGGCTTTTAAGTATTGCATCAGTCCTAGTCATGAATTGAGATGTATTCATGGTTAGTTGAGGTAGTGCATCTTCCACATTCACTTTTTGCTGTGGTGGATTTGGTGGTTGAAGAGCTTGTTGCTGGTAGTTCCCTTACAGTTTGAACACATTTTGATTATTCTTCCATCTAAAGTTTGGATGATTCCGCCAACCTAGATTATAAGTGTTTGAGAATGGGTCATTTCTTTGATTTCCGATATAATGAGCTTGCTCCGACTGAGAAGGTATGGATGACTGTCCATCTTGACTTTGTGTACTCATATGAGGTCCTCCATATTGGTCACAGGTTTCATGAGGAGTACTGATTGCATTTGCTTGACTAGTTAATGAGCTCACTTGCTTGGATATAGATGCAACTTGAGAAGATAAAGTTGTAAGGATATCCAGCTCGTGCACTCCAAGTACCTTCTTTGAATTATGATGTTCAGAAGGCCATTGATATGCATTGGCCGCCATCTCCTCAAGTAAATTATAGGCATTATCTAGATTTTTTCCCATTAAAGATCCTCCAGCTGCAGCATCTACAAGAATTCTGGTGGTATGCGTCATCCCATTGTAGAATGTTTGCAGTGTCCACCAATCTGGTAAACCATGATGAGGACATCTCCTTAGCAACTCATTGTATCTTTCCCAGGCTTCATAAAGGCTTTCTAGTTCATGCTGGGAAAATGAAGTAATTTCATTCCTCAATTTTGCAGTTTTTCCTGACGGAAAGTATTTCGCCAAAAATTTCTGTGCTAAGGCATCCCATGTAGTTATGCTTCCCACTAGTAGAGAATGTAACTAGCTCTTAGCCTTATCCCTGAGTGAGAAAGGGAAAAGTCTAAGTCTAATGGCATCATCAGGAACACCATTATGCTTGAATGTGTTGCATATTTCTAGGAAGCTGGCTATATGTGTGTTGGGATCTTCTGTTGATAAACCACCGAACTGATTGGCTTGCACCATCTGGATAATTGCAGGCTTGATTTCAAAATTGTTGGCTGCTACTGGTGGTTTTCTGATTTCATAAGTTGTCTCCATGACTGTTGGTGTTGCATAATCACGGAGTGTTTTGGTATCTGCTGCTTCTCCTTCCGGATTTGCCATTGAATTAATTGAAGTAGACTACTTTCGAACTCTCTGATTTCTTCGACAAGTTCTCTCGATCTCATAATCACAAGGTTGTAATTCAGTCTTCTACGATCTGTTCATATACTAAGCAAAAACCTGAAAAGAAACAAAAGACACACAAAAATGTAATATGAAGACCAAATGAGTATTAAAATTACTTGGTATTGATATTAATGACAACAATCCCCGGCAACGGCGCCAAAAACTTGTTACAAGTGTAAGATGGTGTATTTAGAAAGTGCAAGTATACACTGTCATAATCAAGTAATATAGAAATGAGTAGAGTGTCGTTCCCACAAGGATTGATCACTAAGTACCAAAATTGGTAATTTTAATTCTATTTAGTCGGTTGATTAGTTGTGATTGAGATTGCAAGATAAAAATGATGAAATATGAATACAAGTGATATAAAGACAAATATGAGAAAAAGCCCTAGGGATTAGATTTCACTTAACAAATTCCGGATTGAATCACTTATCTATTCTAGTCCAATTTATTCCACATGATTGATAGTCGAGTTTCCCTATTTTAATTACTAGCCTCTTCCAAGGTCAAGTAATTTTATAATTAATTGCTAACCCAATATATTCCTATATGAATTTAAGCAATCAATCATGCATTAAGATTTATGGAACTCAATTAAGACTACACAACCCATATGAATATATTCCTATTTCATATGCAAATTATGGTTTTAATTATAGGATCCACACACATGTATCTCCTTCCGGTCTCAACATGCATATTGAAATCATCCAAAAGGTGGCCAATCAATTGTAAGCATTAAGAGCAATAATTAAAACTCAATCATGAAGGAAAAATTAAAACTAGATTTAATAAGTTAAGATTCAATCCGTCATTAGTAAGCTACGTCATCACCCTAGGAAAAGGAAAATTTAGCTCATGATAAAATTAAAAACAAAACCAAAACAAATTACAAACATCATAAATATTGCATAAAAATTAATTACAAAAACATAAAAATACAACTACAAGATGCATGAAAATGAAAAATCTAGCCTACCATATAGGAGGTAAAACCATCCATGTAGGTGGCAACCTATACCATCCATAAAGGAGGACTACCTAGGCCTTCCATATAGGAGGTAAAACCATCCATGTAGGAGGCATGCAAGAAGTAAAAAAAATGCAAGAGATAAATTGTAAAAATAACAACTCTCTCTCTAAAATAGAAATTCTCTCTCTCTCTTCATTCCTCCTTCCTTCCTCTTCATTTTAGGGTGCCAAGAAGCTCTATTTATAGGCTTCATTTTCGGACTGCTACAGTATTTTTCTACAGTGATTTTGCTACAGTAACCGCACTGCTACAGTGAACCGACCACCCACTCGCTACAGTGAACCGACTGCTACAGTACCGCACCGAACCGCCCCACGTCCACACACACCGAACGTCACAGTACAATGCAATGGTCCGCTACAGTCCCTCTACTACAGTACGCTACAGTGATTCCAAACAGTACCAGACATGAACAGTCACAGTGAATAGTACCTCATGAATAGTACTTCCCCTTAAATGCCTTCTTTAATTCTTCTTAATCTGGTACTGTCTATGGCTGCAAGAAAATCATTATTTATTTATTAATTACACCCAAATTGATTACATTTAGCTCAAATATAGTCCACAAAATCATCATATAAGGGAAAATAAATATGCAAATATTTTACTTATCAGCAGTTAATGACTTTTGGGCTTCTTTATTTTGATACTCTATTAGCTTAACTAAATGAAGAAACAGAGTTATTCTCTAGAGGATTAGGCCTAAGTTGGCAAAGAAGCGTAAGGTAAAGAAAGATGGCGCTCCATGGAGAGATTGAGAACGACGAAGAGTGAACCATCTGGATAGGGTCTCATAAGAGATCAGAGGAAGAGGGGTGGGGAAGAGAGAAAGAGGGTGAAGAGTTTTTTAAAAAAAAATTAAATAATCATTAAAAACAATAATATTGATCCTACAAAACAGAAGTTTGTACCAGTTAACGGTGTAAGCATTTTTGCCCTATTTTGATAACTTCATAGGCATTTTTTCACCCAAAAACAAAATTCATAGGTATTTTTGTACCTCAAAAAATAATATTGTAGGTCCTACATAACAGACATTAGTACTCATTAATAGTGTGTGCATTTTTGCCCTATCTTAAAAAGTTCATGGATATTTTTACACAAAAAAAACATTTAATGCTAGTTCCTATTTGATAAAAACACATAGACATTTTTACCCTTAACCCATATATTCTATTAAATTGTTGATATATGCATTATCGTGGTGCTTGTTTTATCATGTGGGGTCCATGTCCCAAATCTCTTTGATTACTGCTTTCTGCCAACTTCACACTTTGTTTTTTCTCCTCTTTCAATATATATATATATATATATATATATATATATATATATATATATATATATATTGTATTTTTTATTTTCAGTTCCTTTGCATTTTTTTAATATAATATCTCATATACAATAAAATATAGTAAGAATAGATTTTCTATCAAAATCTCTTATTATCTTATATTTGATTAAAGAGAGGAAAAATATATAAAAGATAATTAAATAGGTATAAAATATTCATAATTTTAATTAGATATATCTCAAAATTTATACCTATTTAATTATACAATATATACTTATCATATTTTTAAAAAAATTAATCCAAACACACTCTTTATAAAAAAAATGATGCAACTCCTTAGTCCCTTCAACCCAGTATTCAGTCTCCACTCACCACTAGCCCTGTTTAATTGGAAGGGAAAAGCTGGTGAGTGCGCTTGGTTGAAAAAAATAGAGGGGGAGGCACCATAACATTGTCCTTTTGGAAATGGGAGAAACTTTGTGCTATGATGTGACTAAATTACCCATATTTATTTTCTTAATATTCCAAGTTTATCATCTGGCCTCTTCCTCCTCTTCAATTGCGCTACGTCCATCAACCGATCTTCATGTCTGTAACCATTTATATAATTTTATTGATTGACACCAATTAAGTGAATTTTTTTTATTATCTTAAATTTTTTAATTATAATTGATCATATATTTTATTTTAAAAATATTATCATTTAATTATAAATTCATATAAAAATAAAGAACACATGATCATGTATTACATAAGAATTTAATATAATAATTATATAGGATTCTATATAAGTTTTGTCCTTTATAGATTTATATATATACATACACACTACCCATTTAATCATCGGACATGCATATATGCTTTTTTTAATTGTATGTATATATTTTATAAATTTATATATCTCTTATACTTATAAAATTAATGAAATACAGTGATACATCTTTATCATATTCTATAATTTTCTTAATTTGATAAGATTTTAAAAAGCATAATATGTTAAAATTAAAAACCATCTAAAATGTATATAAAAAAGGGAAAATTGTTGATAAATACCAAATACTAAAATTAATTGCTATTTGCTACCTAAATCAAGTGGTACTGAACTATCATTAATTTTGGGCATAGATGGACAAAAATACCCTTAGTTGGACAACACAATTGCGTGGAAAACAAACACAAAGACAAACGAACAGGTGAGGAACATTGCCTCTCATTTTCATTCGCAGCAAAGCTTCTCGTTGTCCTTTTTGCTTCTGAAATCCCTGATCACGTCTCAGGTCATACAATGCCACTGCTCCATTACAGATTCGTGGGAATCGCTGCATCTCCGGAGAAGGTTAGATATTGTTCAAACTCAGGGTTTATAATGGAATCAATTTTTTCAATGCTTAAAAGGTAGATACTTTTTAATGGCTAAGTTGTTGTCATAATTAATAGCTGCCTCTTCTTTTGCATTCCAATTTGTTCGAGGTATGTGAATAGTCTGCATTGTGAATCATTTTTGTCCGTCTATTACACAGAGATTATAGGTGGTCTACAGCGTCTAAAATGTATTAATAGTCTATATTGTGTATTGTTGCATCATTGTTGGTGGAAGTAAAAATGCTGCAATGGAGATTCACATGTGATAACATTTCATTTTCTTTTCTTTGTTTGGGTAATATTGCTTACTGGTTTTGATGAAATTGATTTCAAAGACATTATGTATTATGTGTTTGCAATGTGGAATGTTTTAGAAATTTTTTTCATAAACTATAATTGTAATATATATCTTTATTTTTCGAATGAATGGAAAAACACTGTTAGCTGTAAATTTCTACATTGGTTGAGCATTGAGGGTTTTACTTATTCAAACTAATGATGGCAGATCCTAAATTACAGAGATTAAGATTAGTTGTTGAGCTATCCAAGTCTGACATCTCTAAAGATGAAAAGATTATACTTTAAACCAAATCACATCTTAAGGGGAAAAATTCAAATTAATCAAATGTTAAAAGGTGGATTATTTTTATCATAAATAGTCAAAAGCAATTTGAAAAAACCAGCACCCACTTACAAGAAAAGCTCACATATTAGGTTATTATAGGTGAAACTATAATTACATATTGAGTAGTTTATTATAGGTTAAACATGTTGTAAAATTCTGTTTAGTTGACATTAAAGTCATATTTTTGCAGGTGTATAGTTAATGTGATGAGTTCATTACAAAAGGAAATATATTGCTTCTTCCATATAGGTGGAAAGATTGTGATTGATCAAGGGAGGACTCAATATGTGGGTGGGAGAGCAAATGGAAGAATGGTAAGAGAAGGAATGTCGGTCAATGACCTTAGAAGAACAATATGTTCATGTGTTGGTATTAAAGGTAAAGCATGGCAATTAAGGTGCACACTGTCAACATTAGATGAAAACACTCTTGTAGACATAGAGGATGATGAAGGAGTGTACCAACTAGTACAATTTAATGACAAATGTGCACATTTGTATATAGTTGAAGATGTTAGTAAGTTGATAGATGAAGAACAATCAACGATTATTTCATAAAGGTAAGTTACATAAATATTTACAAGTGTTTTGAAGTGGTACAGAAGAATGAGTTATTAACTGACAATAAATTTTGGTGCAGGTTAGACACTATGGAGGATCAAATGGGCTATGCAATGTTGGATCATCATCAAGTAAGATATCACAAGATCAACCATATGTAATTCAAAGTTCACTTACACCTATCCCTGAGCATGGTGCTGAGAAGTGGAAGGAATTACTTTCAAGTCCTCCAAAAAGGTTTACAAATGCTATTGAGTTCAAAGAGGCATTGTACAAGTATAGTTTGGCACACAAATTTGCATAAAAATATGTGAGCAATTGTGCAAGTAAGATGATAGTGAAGTGTAAGGTGGAGGGGTGCCCCTGGAAAATTACTGCATATCAAGTAGAGGAAGAGTGTAGCTTCTTACGTGTGCTGATTTTGTGGAAAAGCATAATCACTCAGTACAGGATGATCTGATCATACATCGCAAATTGACCTCCGCCTTGACTGCTTTCATAATAAAAGATGGATTGAGGGGTTGTTTAGAAAAATCACCTCATGAGATAAGGCATGAGGTTTATAGGGAATATAGTTTATCAATGTAATATGATCAAGCATGGAAAGGTAAAGAGAAAGTATTGGCAGAGATACAGGGAGCACCAGAGCAATCATACATGTTGATTCCTTGGTATTGTAGAAGACTAACAGAAGTAGACCTGAGGACAGTGGCAAAATGGGAAGCTTATGCTGACCATACATTTACTAGGTTATTTATCGCATATGGATATTGTGTGGAAGGATTCTTGGGAGGATGCAGACTAGTTATATATTGTGATGGAACACACCTCAGTGGGCCGTACTGTGGGACCATGTTATCTGCATCAGCACTTGATGCTGATAATTAGCTATACCCTATTGCTTATGCCATTGTAGGTGGTAGGACTAATGATAATTGGACATGGTTTATACAAAATGTGAAAGGTATTTTGAACTTTGTTGACATAGTGATTGTATCATATAGACATAATGCAATAATACATGCTGTCAGATATGTCTTCAGGAGTGAAAGGCATGCCTATTGCTATTGGCATATAAAAGAGAACTTTAGTTCAGAGTACTCAAAGATGCATAGAGGTGATAGAAGTAATACACAAATGAAGAAGGAGGATGCTTTAAAGATGCTGGATGGGATTGCATATGCTAGAGTTCCTTGTGACTTTAAAAGAGCTATAGCCAACATGGCATGTTTTAACCATTAATTGTAAACATGGCTGCAAGAGCATGGTGATATTGACCGTTGGGCATTGTCACAATTCCCATTCAGAAGGTGGGATAATATAACCAATAATTTGGCTGAGTCTTATAATGCATGGCTTGTGAAAGAGAGGAAACACCATGTCTTCAAGTTGATAAACGAGCATAGGCAGAAGCTAGCGAAGAAATTATTTGCTTCCAAGAATGCAATTACATAATGGAAAAATGGAGTGGGACCTAATATAGAAGTAAAGTTAAAGCAAAATGTGTTGTCTGCAGCAAGGATGGTGGTATTGAAACATTCTGCCCATACCTTTGAAGTATAGATAGGAGAAGTTAGTGTGGATGTAAATCTTGCATTGAGAGAATGTGCTTGCAAGGCCTAGAAAATGTCTGGTATACCATGCTCACATGCATGTGCATGAATCAAAGTAGTGAATGGGAATATTTACAGATATGTGAAAGAATGTTACTTAAGTACTACTCAATAAAAGATATATAATACAACAATGACTCCAATGAATACACATGACATGCCAAAGTTAAATGAGTTGCGATTCAGTGATTATGAGAATTAAATATTCTTGTGGCCCCCAACGACAAGCCGTCAACCCAGGAGACCACAAACAAGTAGAAGGGAGTCTCAATTCCAGGACAAGAAAGTGTACAAATGTTTGAGGTGCGAGCAGGAAGGGCATACTCGAAGAAGGTGTAGGAACCCAAATCCATATTGACCTCACATTCTTCAAGTATACCAATGTTTTTGCATGATTGGTGAGTTAATTATATTTTGATTGACTTAATATTTGTATCGTGATATAGCCCGTCATGTATTTTTGAATTAAGGGCTCAATGTAGTGGTTTATGCATTTTGTTAATGCTCACCCAATTTGTTTACTTTTTGTTGTAATTGGGTACCATTTTTGAATTGTCTTGTGTTTGCCTTTCCTCATTTCATCAGACCAATACTCTCGCTTAAATAAAGTGGCTCCATTTAGGGTTGGCTTCCTTCCTTTGCCTACCTTCCTTCCTTTCCCTCCTATTCTTTTCACCATGATTCTGTACAGACGTTTTAAGTGACAATAGTAAATTAGAACACACGAAGTTGAAAATCTACTAGTACGAGAATTCAAGACATCAAAGACACATGAATTAGGGTCATACATGATAACTGGTTTCAAACTCACTACTATGGGAACAACAAAAATAAATTCATACTATTAAGCAATCAAAACTACACATATTTATTAAGGACAGAAAAGGCAGAACAAAATAGGCCATGAACATAGAAACATAATAGAGTTTGCATAGTCTTTATCACTATTGCTATGTGTTTTAGCTCTAATAAACAGTCAATTCTAACTCAAAATATGATTACTACCAAACTGTGTTATGCTATATGTTAGAACAAGTCAAGTGTAGGATGAAATGACTTATCACTATAAACCTATTGGGTATATATATGCACACACATATATAAGGACAAACACATTTGGTGCACACTTCAATATTCCACCATCACAACAATAATTACTTCATCTTTTACTATTTTCATCAACTGTTAAAACTGAGGGCATGGAGGATATATAATGGACTATATTCCCTCCATCTCATGTATATTCAGAAAAAACACCTTCGATACATACTTCAATATTCAACTATCACTCAAAATACCAAAAGAGGGGTTACTGATCTAACTCAAACTATTTCTAGTTGCCCATTCCTTACAAATATCAGTATTTCCCTCAAGTTCTAGATTTCTGTTGTTATTTTTTGGCTGCTTCTAGTTTAAATCTACAGCATCATATCATTATGCTTAGAAGGTATTTCTATTCTATGTCCCTCATACATGATATGTGAACTTTTTTTATAGGTTTGTAATGCATAAAGTGAGAGCAACAATGATCCTACAATTTGGTGGTTAGAAGGTCTTCCTCATTCTGAACAGAACAAGGATTTTTCTAATGAATTTCTTGGGAAGATTGAACAAGGAATTGTGGGAACTTTAAACAATTCAAAGCCACCAAGAGTTACTATATAGACAGGGATGCCTGAACTTTGCATAAGTATTAATTATTGCTATACTGAAAAAAAAATGTCTACTTTTCCTTTCTTAAATTATGTTTTATCAAATATCTAAAATCAATGTAAATGTTGTTAACCATTGATAATACATAATTAACTAACAAATAATTTATTTAGTGTATAGATATAGATTGCTCAAAAGAAAAAAAACCCTATGTGCAGCTACTGTCCTTGGAGGCAATGTGTTACTATTTCAGTCAATATCTATGACAGAACCTATAGCAGTACGCTTAATTCCTCTGGGTCGCCTAGCCATAAGGTTGTCCTTCCCTCAAGGTGTTCTAACAATACACTGATCGCCCCTAACTAAGGCATAGTGGTCACAAGCTAGTGGTGGGTATAAGTCTCTTCTCCCTTACTACTTGAGCCTATGACCTCAACAACACTAAATCCTTCCGACTAACACTTTACTACTAAACCATAATTTCAGTTGTGACATGCTCATTCATCATGTACTAATCTTCTCGCATCATCCTCCAATGACAAAATCTTTCTAGTTTTTATTGTAACTTTTTACATCCATTTCTGAATGTAATTTCTTTCTACCCCCTCCCTTTACATCTTTGTTCAAAACCAATTTTGTTTAAAACTAATTGAATTCCGGTTTTGGTGACATGGATTTTTTTCCCCTTCTCATGCATTGGCCTAACAATAAAATGTCTTTCTTTTATCTAAAAAATATCACTTCCTTTAATTACCCATATGCTTCTCAATCATTTTAGCCTCCCGATTAGCATGATTGATACACACTAATTAGAGGTTGTAGGATATGCTACAGTGAGTCTAGGATGGTGAGTTGTTGTGATCTGTGGGAGTTCCATCTCTATTAGAACTTTATATTATTATTAACCACTTATAAAGGCCTTTAAAAGTAATCTTATTTTGCAAAATGAGATTTTAAAACTTTTATAGATTGTGAAGAATAACAATCTTGCAAAATCAACTATATGCACAGTGACTGAGTATCAATCTTAGTTCAGTTTCCACAGCATAAACTCTCTAAAGTATTAAATCCAAACAGGGTTGAATCAATTAGAAGCTTTTAGGAAGGTTCTGCTTCATCGAATCTTACAAATTGATCAGACTATGCAAAGACCAAAGGATGAAGACATTGAACATGTGGGTAAATGTTGAAATTGCCGTGCGTTTTGTGTGAACTTGATGAATTGTTTTACGTTTACTATTGACATTGTCTAGTAGTTTGATTTCTCATAGGCTAAGTGTAACGGCACAACTTCTCCCAGACTGTCTTTACTCAGCCGGGTTCATGACTGACCGGGGACTTGCGTCTTTACTCGCAATCCCAGGCTCACTCCGCCTTTTTTATGTAACGGCACAGCTTCTCCCGGACTGTCTTTACTCAGCCGGGTTCATGACTGACCGGGGACTTGCGTCTTTACTCGCAATCCCAGGCTCACTCCGCCCCCTGCGGAATTATCGCCGAAGCGAGCCTCCCCAGGTCTCGAGGACACTACCTGGGGGTAAGTAGTTCCTAACGTGAGACCTGGTACCATTGAGCTAGACTAGCTCAATGATTGCGAGTAAAGACACAAGTCTCCGGTCAGTCATGAACCCGGCTGAGTAAAGACAGTCCGGAAGAAGCTGTGCCGTTACACTAAGACCTGTAACATACCCTCACCATTGATTTTAGTATTCAAGATTATGAAGCAAGCCTCTTTCTTCCAAAGAAAGACTATATACACATACGGTTAAAATTCATATTTATAAAGCCACGCATACTCATTCTAAACATACAGTACTCAAGGAACTTATTGTTGTACTAAATATCACAAGGCAACCACAAAAGAGCAATTTCAATTTTGCCTAATACAGGCTCTAATAGCATGAAATTGAACAGGCAATATTACCCTAAGTTTCAAGCATATCTTACCTTCTCCACAGACGTTGCGATTCCGATGACTCTAAGGATTTGTAGATGCACGGGAAGCCTCGACGATGATTATTGTAGCAGCTTTATGAGTAAGCGCTCGAAAATTACGAAGGTTATTGAAGAAATTAATAAAAACCTTTGTCCATTACGAGGATCTGCACAGGAAAGGCGGTAATCTATGGCCGGAATCGGTGTTGACAGTGACAGATTTCAGAAGCTTCAATGGTGAAGATAGAACGAAAACTGAGATCGAAAACAAAACACCGCTCCCTGCCTTTTGTGTTCGTTTGATTTTGTTTTTTTCTTCTTTTTAAAAGCAATTGTGTTGTCAAAGGGAACTTTTGTCTTTCCAGGTCCAAAATAAATGACAGTTTACAATCTTCCTTTGTTGGTGGTAGATAGCAATTAATTTAAGTATTTAGTATTTACTAGCAATTTTTCCTATAAAAAAAAGGATAATATCATAGGTAACTGAGGTAATAGGTTTTTAACTAGAAAATTATTATAATTTTAGTATAAATATAAATATTGTAAAAAAAAAGAATTAAATCTAAATAGATAAAGAAACGGGGGTATGTTTCTCAATTTATGATTAACTCCCTCCCATTACCTCCAACCAAACATAGCCAATAGCCTCCCCTTCAGTTTGTCCATTGCGAGCATCTGCAGAGGAAAGGCGGTAATCTATGGCCGGAATCGGTGTTGACAGTGACAGGATTTCAGAAGCTTCAATGGTGAAGATAGAACGAAAACTGAGATCGAAAACAAAACACCGCTCCCTGCCTTTTGTGTTCGTTTGATTTTGTTTTTTTCTTCTTTTTAAAAGCAATTGTGTTGTCAAAGGGCACTTTTGTCTTTCCAGGTCCAAAATGAATGACAGTTTACAATCTTCCTTTGTTGGTGGTAGATAGCAATTAATTTAAGTATTTAGTATTTACTAGCAATTTTTCCTATAAAAAAAAGGATAATATCATAGGTAACTGAGGTAATAGGTTTTTAACTAGAAAATTATTATAATTTTAGTATAAATATAAATATTGTAAAAAAAAGAATTAAATCTAAATAGATAAAGAAACGGGGGTATGTTTCTCAATTTATGATTAACTCCCTCCCATTACCTCCAACCAAACATAGCCAATAGCCTCCCCTTCAGTTTGTCCATTGCGAGCATCTGCAGAGGAAAGGCGGTAATCTATGGCCGGAATCGGTGATGACAGTGACAGGATTTCAGAAGCTTCAATGGTGAAGATAGAACGAAAACTGAGATCGAAAACAAAACACCGCTCCCTGCCTTTTGTGTTCGTTTGATTTTGTTTTTTTCTTCTTTTTAAAAGCAATTGTGTTGTCAAAGGGCACTTTTGTCTTTCCAGGTCCAAAATGAATGACAGTTTACAATCTTCCTTTGTTGGTGGTAGATAGCAATTAATTTAAGTATTTAGTATTTACTAGCAATTTTTCCTATAAAAAAAAGGATAATATCATAGGTAACTGAGGTAATAGGTTTTTAACTAGAAAATTATTATAATTTTAGTATAAATATAAATATTGTAAAAAAAAGAATTAAATCTAAATAGATAAAGAAACGGGGGTATGTTTCTCAATTCATGATTAACTCCCTCCCATTACCTCCAACCAAACATAGCCAATAGCCTCCCCTTCAGTTTGTCCATTGCGAGCATCTGCAGAGGAAAGGCGGTAATCTATGGCCGGAATCGGTGATGACAGTGACAGGATTTCAGAAGCTTCAATGGTGAAGATAGAACGAAAACTGAGATCGAAAACAAAACACCGCTCCCTGCCTTTTGTGTTCGTTTGATTTTGTTTTTTTCTTCTTTTTAAAAGCAATTGTGTTGTCAAAGGGCACTTTTGTCTTTCCAGGTCCAAAATGAATGACAGTTTACAATCTTCCTTTGTTGGTAGTAGATAGCAATTAATTTAAGTATTTAGTATTTACTAGCAATTTTTCCTATAAAAAAAAGGATAATATCATAGGTAACTGAGGTAATAGGTTTTTAACTAGAAAATTATTATAATTTTAGTATAAATATAAATATTGTAAAAAAAAGAATTAAATCTAAATAGATAAAGAAACGGGGGTATGTTTCTCAATTGATGATTAACTCCCTCCCATTACCTCCAACCAAACATAGCCAATAGCCTCCCCTTCAGTTTGTCCATTGCGAGCATCTGCAGAGGAAAGGCGGTAATCTATGGCCGGAATCGGTGATGACAGTGACAGGATTTCAGAAGCTTCAATGGTGAAGATAGAACGAAAACTGAGATCGAAAACAAAACACCGCTCCCTGCCTTTTGTGTTCGTTTGATTTTGTTTTTTTCTTCTTTTTAAAAGCAATTGTGTTGTCAAAGGGCACTTTTGTCTTTCCAGGTCCAAAATGAATGACAGTTTACAATCTTCCTTTGTTGGTGGTAGATAGCAATTAATTTAAGTATTTAGTATTTACTAGCAATTTTTCCTATAAAAAAAAGGATAATATCATAGGTAAGTGAGGTAATAGGTTTTTAACTAGAAAATTATTATAATTTTAGTATAAATATAAATATTGTAAAAAAAAGAATTAAATCTAAATAGATAAAGAAACGGGGGTATGTTTCTCAATTCATGATTAACTCCCTCCCATTACCTCCAACCAAACATAGCCAATAGCCTCCCCTTCAGTTTGTCCATTGCGAGCATCTGCAGAGGAAAGGCGGTAATCTATGGCCGGAATCGGTGATGACAGTGACAGGATTTCAGAAGCTTCAATGGTGAAGATAGAACGAAAACTGAGATCGAAAACAAAACACCGCTCCCTGCCTTTTGTGTTCGTTTGATTTTGTTTTTTTCTTCTTTTTAAAAGCAATTGTGTTGTCAAAGGGCACTTTTGTCTTTCCAGGTCCAAAATGAATGACAGTTTACAATCTTCCTTTGTTGGTGGTAGATAGCAATTAATTTAAGTATTTAGTATTTACTAGCAATTTTTCCTATAAAAAAAAGGATAATATCATAGGTAACTGAGGTAATAGGTTTTTAACTAGAAAATTATTATAATTTTAGTATAAATATAAATATTGTAAAAAAAAGAATTAAATCTAAATAGATAAAGAAACGGGGGTATGTTTCTCAATTTATGATTAACTCCCTCCCATTACCTCCAACCAAACATAGCCAATAGCCTCCCCTTCAGTTTGTCCATTGCGAGCATCTGCAGAGGAAAGGCGGTAATCTATGGCCGGAATCGGTGATGACAGTGACAGGATTTCAGAAGCTTCAATGGTGAAGATAGAACGAAAACTGAGATCGAAAACAAAACACCGCTCCCTGCCTTTTGTGTTCGTTTGATTTTGTTTTTTTCTTCTTTTTAAAAGCAATTGTGTTGTCAAAGGGAACTTTTGTCTTTCCAGGTCCAAAATGAATGACAGTTTACAATCTTCCTTTGTTGGTGGTAGATAGCAATTAATTTAAGTATTTAGTATTTACTAGCAATTTTTCCTATAAAAAAAAGGATAATATCATAGGTAAGTGAGGTAATAGGTTTTTAACTAGAAAATTATTATAATTTTAGTATAAATATAAATATTGTAAAAAAAAGAATTAAATCTAAATAGATAAAGAAACGGGGGTATGTTTCTCAATTCATGATTAACTCCCTCCCATTACCTCCAACCAAACATAGCCAATAGCCTCCCCTTCAGTTTGTCCATTGCGAACATCTGCAGAGGAAAGGCGGTAATCTATGGCCGGAATCGGTGATGACAGTGACAGGATTTCAGAAGCTTCAATGGTGAAGATAGAACGAAAACTGAGATCGAAAACAAAACACCGCTCCCTGCCTTTTGTGTTCGTTTGATTTTGTTTTTTTCTTCTTTTTAAAAGCAATTGTGTTGTCAAAGGGCACTTTTGTCTTTCCAGGTCCAAAATGAATGACAGTTTACAATCTTCCTTTGTTGGTAGTAGATAGCAATTAATTTAAGTATTTAGTATTTACTAGCAATTTTTCCTATAAAAAAAAGGATAATATCATAGGTAACTGAGGTAATAGGTTTTTAACTAGAAAATTATTATAATTTTAGTATAAATATAAATATTATAAAAAAAAAGAATTAAATCTAAATAGATAAAGAAACGGGGGTATGTTTCTCAATTTATGATTAACTCCCTCCCATTACCTCCAACCAAACATAGCCAATAGCCTCCCCTTCAGTTTGTCCATTGCGAGCATCTGCAGAGGAAAGGTGGTAATCTATGGCCGGAATCGGTGATGACAGTGACAGGATTTCAGAAGCTTCAATGGTGAAGATAGAACGAAAACTGAGATCAAAAACAAAACACCGCTCCCTGCCTTTTGTGTTCGTTTGATTTTGTTTTTTTCTTCTTTTTAAAAGCAATTGTGTTGTCAAAGGGCACTTTTGTCTTTCCAGGTCCAAAATGAATGACAGTTTACAATCTTCCTTTGTTGGTGGTAGATAGCAATTAATTTAAGTATTTAGTATTTACTAGCAATTTTTCCTATAAAAAAAAGGATAATATCATAGGTAAGTGAGGTAATAGGTTTTTAACTAAAAAATTATTATAATTTTAGTATAAATATAAATATTATAAAAAAAAAAGAATTAAATCTAAATAGATAAAGAAACAGACTCCCTCCCATTATCTCCAACCAAACATAGCCAATGGCCTCCCCTTCTCTCCTTTGAAGTTTGAACTAAACAAAGCCGACCTCGTGGGCCGCCGACAATCGAGAGCCCGGCGGTGAGAAGCTTCTGTACTTATCCGTTCTTCAGTTAGACGGAGAAGAGGAACATTGATTTTGTTGCTCAGGATTTGGGGGAGTAAAACATCTGAAAATACTTCTATTTTCAAAGAATCTCTTAGGGAATCTAGGACCTGGGTTGAATTATACAAATATAAAATCTGATGGATTTCTCCAGTCAAGTTGTTGCTCATTACCTTTTCATATCATGCTTTCTTCTATTATCGTAATAATATTGATAGAGGGATTCAAAACGCAGCCACTGAAGGTAATATTTATTTTTTTTAGTGGTTTTCCCTTCCTTCTATTGTCGTAATAATATTGATGGTTGAAGCATGCTGTAATTTTTATAATGGGGTTTTGATGCTAATTTCTGAAATTTCAATCACATGCATGATATGGCAACAGTATTAATTCTGTGATGGGTATTATGAGGTTTTATTCTCTTATATGAATTTTAAATTTTGAGCTCTGATTGGTATTATATCTATGATTGGAAAAATCCGTTTTGATTCTCATATATGAACTTTTTGCAATAGCATCAATTCTGTGTTTTTCAGTCCTGAAAAAAATCTGTGTTATTGTATCTGGTAAATGGTTATATGGGAAAACTCTCCTCAACTGGTTGGGGAATATTGTTGGCATGTCTAAAATGGTTTAAGGTAACATTTTGGGAAGTATAGAGCGAAATTAGCTGCTTGTAATTTGCTTCCATGGTTGCAAATAACCAGAATACGAGAAAAGAAGGGAGAAGGGAAGGATGGAGAAATCAGAGGACAATAATGCAGCTAAAACGTGATATTGACAACCATATTTATGGATCATTTGTAGATTACAATAGTTAGAAAGGATTTTGATATTCCCTTATCCCCCATACTGGTCTACTTTAGCCCAAGAGTTTCATCTTGTAGTTATAGATCTCTTGAGGAGGCTGTGCAAATGAGCATTACTGTATGAAATGCGAAGACCTTTTGGCGTTGAGTGAGGATTGGTGCATGGGGAATTTTACACGATAATCTAGGCATTGTAGAGACAGTAAGATCTTGTGTATAAAAAAAACAATAAAAAGATAAGGATAAGTTAGCGTACAAGCAGTGAATTACTTAAACAGGGGTAGAACACTGAAAACCTCCATCAGGTGAGGAACATATCGATCAGAAATTAGCTTCAGATGCTGTGTTTTAGACTTATAGTGCCGCAGAATTTCATTCTTCATCTCAGTCATTGCTTCAATCAAGGCAAAAGGATTTACCATATCACCATTCATTAATACAAAATACACTGCTTTGTCCCACTTTGAGGGGTTTACATTTTGACGAGCCAAAACATAAATTGCAAAGGGATTTGATTTTGTTACATTTAGTCATTTGGTCCATTTATTCATAAATTGGGAAGTGCATTTTTCATGTGCTCTAGAGTTTAATATTGAAGACTAGCTCTTTGAACTCTATAAACTGTATTAGAAACACATAATAGTTTTCCTCTCAAAAACCACTTGTATATAAATGATATGGGTTTGTTTTTGTCCCACTGCATGAAAAGGAAGCCTCCAATAAAATTCTGCTCTTGTCTGTAGATTGTGGATTTCTGCTTGGTCTCAGACATTGGTGTTTGGAATTTGGATACTAACATGCTTTAAGAAATTCAACCTGATTGCATTATTATCCACTGATGGCGCCTTGGCTACTTGTACATCAGGCGAATTTGATGTAATTTAACACAAGTTGAAAACTTTGATCATGGGGTTTAGTCATTGAATGCTTTTGTCAAAGGGTGGTCAGGTATAATCCGGTACCTCAATATTTATTAGCTAGTCAAAATTTGTGCAATAAATAAGTAAAAGATGCCTCATTGCTTAATGCCCCCTAAACACAATGGCCTATCTATGTGTATAGTTATTCTTGTAGCTTCTGCAACCTATAGGATTATGTCCTAGATGAATGATGTTCACCAGTCTAGACTTTAGATCTTTGAAAAGTTACTTTGTAATTAATGTATTGTGTCCTGTAAATATTTCTCGTATCGGTGACTAGGCATGGGAGCTTACTTTTCCCCCTCCCTTTTTCTCTGGTTGAAATGGGAGCTTTCTTGACTTATACTTAGAATACAAGTATACAGAAAGATGTTCGATGAAAAACAGCATGGTGACTTGAATATTCTCGTTCCTGAGATCTCTTGTCATGCTTGAATTTCGAGTGTATGAGTATGGGTTTGTGTGTTTTAGATCAGATTCAGATTTATATGCCTGACTAGATTGGATTTATATGCTCTGATTTTGTTTTTATATTGACATTGCCTTAACCACCAAGTTTCTAGCAATTTTACCGTTAGGATTGTACTACATAATGAATAATAGTATATTCCAGAACCTTCGTTATTTATTTCAATTTACAAATGGATTTACTGGTTTTCTAAAATGAGATGTCAAATGCAACAGATTGTTTCTGCTTTCTAATGACATGGAACGTGCCCCATCACTTACACTGTTCTTTTATTCAGAAGTTTCCATCTCGTCCTGAAGTGTTGAAATAGAAGTGTATCAGAATCAACTAAAACAAATTAGAGTAATAGCTATCATTAAATGGAAGCATCAACTGAAACTCTTGCTGTTGATGATTGTGCTTCGAATGGAGACTGGACGGTTGTTTTACCCCGACGTGGAAGACAGAGGAAAAAACCTCAGAGAGTCAAGATTTTGAAAGAAACACAAGAACCATGGACTCCAACAGATGTACAAATTGACCCCTCCACTGAAAAAGCATTGATGCAAAAAATTGAAAGAAGCGTCGCTAAAGTTGAGAGTTCTCAATTCTATCATAGTTTTCGAGATCAGTTACAAACTCCACCCATTTCTGAACACTTGCACAAAGTTTTGGGATCAGAGTCAAAGTTGCAAATGGTAATTTATGGCATTGGCAGCCTTGAATTATATGAGCCTCCTAGATTGCAGCTTAGTCTTGCAATACTAATGAAAAGAGATTTTAGTTGGACTGGAGACATTGAGGTATTTGATCCCGTTCTCTCTGCAACTGAATCTCGGATTTTGGAAACCATGGGTTGTTCTGTCTTACCGTTCAATGAACATGGAAGGAGGCAAGCTTTAAAGCCAACCGTGTTCTTCATGCCACATTGTGAGGCTGAGTTATACAACAACCTCTTGCAAGCTAATTGGAAACTGAATCTATTAGGTAACATGGTCTTGTTTGGGAACAGCTTTGAAACGTACAAGCAAGTTTCAGAGTTTAACTCACCTGTTTTGAACTCAATGGGACATATTTTGGCTGCTCGAAAATTTACAAATGAGTTTAGAATAGAAACAATTTCTGATGAATATTTTAATGCTTTTCATGATTCAAGTTGGCATTTTTTCAGTCCTATTTTAGAGACTGAACTGTAATTTATGAATTCTTTATTGATGGTGATTATTGGTTGGCGTATGAAGGGATTGTATTGTAGTTTGGTTTTGAACCATTTTCACCATTAACTAAGAGTGTTCTTATATTTTTATCGTGTACCTTTTTCTTAGTGTGTGTGTGTGTCTTTTATTTTGAATTGTTCTCTTTCTTTGATGGGTACCTGTGCTGTGCCTAAGATTTATTTTCATAGAATATTAATCATTGGATGTGTATTTCGATTTCGGCTTGTTTTTGCGCTTGGCATTTTTAGGCCTATATAAATGGTTGAATTGAAATTTCAGTATATGAAACAGGTGCTTTATCTCAAGTTAGAGTTTTATTTTGAAGTGTAATGAATAGGACGGATACCATCTTCATTCGAAAGCCATGGCTAATTTGCTGCACTGTTTTTCTCCACGAACCAAAATATAAAATTATTTTACAAACATTGTGCATATATTTTTAAAAAATAAAAAATAATATGTTAAGTCACTGAATTGTATACCTCAGTTTTTTTTTATAGTTTTCTTCTTAAAAAATAAAATTAGGCAACATTAATGGCATATGATGTTTGATCAAAGGTGGGCCAAGCAAGTCTTTTCTGAAAACGAAAGTTAGTGGAGAAAAGATTATATGGTAACCGCAAAGAATTGCTATTACTCTGTAGGATTTGCCAAACCTCATGAAATTGTTGGTGAATTTTACTCTGATAAATGAATTTACAAAGCTTTGTTAGAGACTAATGAGCAGTAGGCAGACCAGCTGATATGAGCACTCATTTTTTGAGTACTTCAATATGTGCTCATTGGAATAATCATTCACAAGTCAAGAGGCTTCTTAAAGGGTGGGCTTGAGGTGGATGGCTCAATTCTTCAAAATAGGAACAATAAATATGGGGATGTCATCAAAGACAATGAAAACCGTTGGATTCGTGGGTCTAGATTCTCTCAGTGGCATTATTCTCAGCGTCTCTTAAAATCTCGAAATCTTAACGGTTCAATTGATCTCAACATTTAGAAGTGAGACATGTCAGGCATATTTTAAAATTTCATCTTCACCATTCGTTTTATTATAATCTAGCCCGTCCCTTCAAATCTGGTTTTCTACTAAATCCCTCATCTTCCCTGTGCCCTCTATACCAATCGTCAACAGCAAGGCTGGGTCATCATCATCCATGGTTATTCTACTTCTGTCAAGTCTCTAAAGCTACTAGGGATTTGTACTCATCCTTAATCGTATCTATTAGGATGATTTTTAATTTTATGAATGAGATTGTGGTTTTCACTCTAGGAGCATTATATGTTTTGTGAATATCATTCTCCCAACTTCTCTATAATAATATACATCATATAATTATGTTGGAGTAGTTCTGGGATATAAGTATAATATATCTGTTGGTTTTTTTTTCCGTTCAATACTATGGTGGAACACTTTGAGAGGCAATCCTATGGTACTATTGTCTTCAATTCAGAAATGCCCATATGTTCAAAAATTGTGGAATTCTATAATAGAAGTAAACATCAGTATCTTCAATAGATTTCTCTAGTATTGCTTTGATTAACATATTTTTGTGGTTTGTAGAAGGCAAATATGCTATTACTAATACTTCACATTTTCTTGTAATATTCTTGTCTACCACAGAATTCCACACTTTTGTTCAAAAAAACTGATATTACATATTCAAATCTTAAATTCAATTCATGAGCCCTGCCTATGATATATTCATGGATTAAAAGTTGATGTTGTCTTGTTTTTAAGAATAAAGACAATATCCAGGGAGATAGTATCACCACTGTTAATTTAACTAAAAGTCGATGTTGTTTGTCTATAAGAATCTGCGGTTGGAGAGATGTTATGCAAAAAAAGTTATACCATGACTTAGATACATGAATCTTGATGAAAGATTAAGTTCATTATAGTTGTAATAAGTGTTTAAGTTTGGTAAAGGGCTGTAAAATTTTGCAGCATTCATCTTGTTAATTTTGTTTCATAATAAATCATCATTGTAGAGTAATCAATCAAGCAAAATAGTATTTCACATGTTTGTTTACATGCTACTTGTGTAAATTGGCTAAAGGAAGCAACAACCTAAAACAAAAAATAATCAATCAAGTACAATTGAGGATATCCCAGCCTAATAATTTCAATAGAAATATGATCAAAACATATCATCATCTCGGTATCACTGATCTGGTAAGCAAAAATATCAAAGGTCTAGTATATACACAATCAAAATGAGGCACTTCAAGCTACATGTTACTGCAGCACAACCATGTCATACAAAATAAAACTTGTTGTAGTCACTATATCAAAAAAAGAAACTTGATTGATTGAATGACTAAATTGCTAGAATTTGAATTGTCATTGTAAGTGGTGGCTGTCAAATCTTTCATGCTGATTAAATATTGTTGAAGCTATAGGGGATGGACCTTTGCTTGCGATGAACTAATTGGACATTGTTGAAGCGATAGAAAATATAGATTCACTTACTAGGAACTGATTGGACATTGTTGAAGTTATTATGGAAGATGGACCTTCACCTAATAAGAAGAAGGAATAAGGAAGAGTAATGTAGATATTAGTATAGGGTGGTAAAAAAGTTGTAATACAGTATATTTGATATAGTAGAGAGTGCATTAGAAAATGAGAGTTGTATTTGGCATCTTGATGTAGTATACACATTGATTTTTAAAAAAAGTGACATTTCCCCCTTAATTTGTGCACATTCCTATCTCTGTTTTTCTTGGTGCCTGACAAAAAAATTTCCTCTTCTTCTAATGCTTCCAATGATAGTGTTGGGCAATCTACGGGAGCCTATAAATCACAAAGACAAAATACACATATTATTACATGAAAAAGTGTTGTACAAAAACTCCACTTGTTGATATTCACTAACAAAACAAATCACAACTTAAATCTAATTTTGGAAGAAGAAAAAAATTCACCATCAACATACTAGAAAATGATTGCCCTTGAAGTAATGCTTGTAATGTCATAGGTGCAGAACAATTAGAGCATCTAATTCCTTACTTCTTACCTTGGCTAGGGATCTACTTTTCTTTCCTAAACGATCATCCCAAGTTTTAAATATTTTCTTTCTCTTTGTTCCATCTCTCTTTTTAATTCCCTTAGGTAGTTTATCTCTTAAATCTATATTCTTGTTTTTTTGGTTGCCACCTGTTTCCTTATTCCTATCTTCTTCCTTGTTGTTGTCATCATTTGAATTCCTTAGCCCTAAACGGGACTCTCCAGTTTTTTTATGAAGTTCTATTATAAAATTGTGGACAAAGGCAAAAGTCTCTGGACAATCAAACATTTCAGCTGCTAATGTTATCATCATATGACATAATTGCCGATATATTTGTGTGCTTTGAAGCTTAGGATCCACTTGTATTTCACTTCCTCTGATATCATATATTACATCATCTCTAGCATATTTAGTCCATCTTTTCTAAATATATTTTTTCAAGAGTTTCCTCACTTCATTTGCCTCGTACATCTTTAAAGCATGACAACATAATATCACAATAGATTCAAAATGTCTACAACTGCACCATATTGAATCATCCTTTGGATCAAATGTCAATGTTCACTTTTTATCTTCATTAACCATGGTATTAGAATGTGTACAATGACCCTTTTTCATCATGAGAGGAAATACATGTAGCAAAAAAGAGATCAAATTTCTCTTGGATCAATTATAACATCGAGGCGGTATAAATCTCAGCAACTTGACAAAGGATAGGTGAACTTTGGACTATCAATCTTGGTTTTTTCTCCCTTGCTTCATACTCACATTGCATCTCATCGTATCTCTTATCTCCAATAACCCGCTCAAGACTTTTGAAGAATTCACCAATACTAACACTTGGGTTTGTAACACTCTTGACTTTTGCATTAACACTCTCACTAATTTGTGTGCTACGCACACCAAGAGAAATAAAGTGTTTCATAGAACACTATGCTCATTTCTCCTTGATTTCATATCTGCATTAACTCCAAATTGAAGATGTAATAGATGGTTATACTCTTCTATAAAGCTTATGATCTTGAATTTACTTTCCACTAATTTAATTGTCATTCCAGCTTTACAACCAGTCCTAGTCACATGACGATGACTAGTAGTAGAGGTGTACCTTTTATCTAGTCTTCATTTATCCTCTCTTGAACATGCATATCTATAGCCAATAATTGTTTTTTAATCTTTCTTACTCATTATTGTACCATTTTTCCCTGCGCTAAAGCCTACTCTACAAGCATATTCATTCCAAAACCTCCATGCCTCCTCTAGATTATCAAATTCTTTTTCTAATCTAAGAGTCAAATTAGCTTCCATATAATGAAACTTGTAAAATAAATTTATGCAACACACATAACAAAATCTTACTTGCAAATGAGAAATTAAAAAATTCATGGCAAAAATTAAATAGAAAAACGCTGCATTTAAATGGAAAACTTAAAAAATACGTACATAAACATTGTGTGACAAATGAAACAAGATGAAGAAACTTTTCATACCCTACACACCAGGTGTTACATTATATTGAAACGAACTTATATATCTCTTAGTGACTATGGTGCTTAGGAATGCAAGAAAAACAATACTAGAGACATATAAACAAACTTTTTTTATACCAAAGACTACAACTATTTTCTTTCATACTCAAATGGCTTTTGTTTTATTTTCCCCTTCTTTTCTCTGATTTTAAGAGCAAGAATGACGAGGGCTATGAAAAAATATTCAAAAGATACCACCTTTTATAAGAAAAATCAATAATTTTTATCTTACCTTGCTTATTGGAATGAAGACTACAATCCTTGAACCCCTCTCCTTAGGAATTGATAATTCTCCACTTGGATGACCTTTATAAAGATAATATAAGAAGAGTCTTGCCAATTGCAGAATCGATTAGCTGGAATAGCAAGCGGCCATTGTCTATATATCTATATAATATGCAGATGAAGTAACTGCTAATTATGCCAAGCTTTTCTGCCAACCTTTGCTCCCAGAACGTCGAATGGTTTATAGGTTTAAAGGAATCAAATATGGACTACTAGAAATATAATGAGATGGAGGGTCCAGATGCATTTTAAAATTCTTTATGACGTGTTGTTAAGTGAAACTCTTGGATGAATGAACGGTCAAAATATAAAGATTATGAGGGATGAGCAAAAAAAAGCCCGCTAAGAGTATCTACTCCCTTGGATCTATGGGTTTAGCAGTAAACTAACAAATGTTCCTCCAACTATTGTTGAATTAGTAAAGGGCTATACATGGGCTCAAATTAGTGATTGTATTGATATTATTTATTTTATTAACAAGGGATGCAATAGTTCTCATTCTATTCTTTTAGAGACATTATTGATAATTCTCTTGTTAAATTTTTGAAGCACTGTAAGATATTAAATGTAGACACTTTTTCAATGAAAATTCAAATCTTCATTCGCGGTGTTATAAGGGACAAGTCCCTTCTATTAGACACAACTCTGTTGGTAGATAAAAGAAGTTAAACTTTGAGTTGCTTCGTATTTGAATTATAATTAATGAATTTCAGCATTTATTAAAAAATGGCATGCTTGTTTATTTTAGATCCAGTTAGGGTTAGCCCATTTAAACCCAAATATTCTTCTATTTTAGAATTGAAGTGACAAACGGCCTAAGATTATAATTGAACTCACAATCTTTCACTTAGAGAGAAATTCTCATGCCATGAGATTACAAGGGCGTTGACTAAAGCCAAATATTCTATACACCCTTTCAATGTCAAGTCTAGCTTTTAATTTAAACTGGCTTAAATTAGAGAGATTTGGCCAGTTTTCTTGAATATAACCTTGTTGGATTATATGCGTATGGAGTTATCTTTCATTTTATGAAATTATCCTTCCAGTCAAAAAAGTTGGGTGATCAAGGCTGGTGGGCTATCGGTAAAAGTCTAAAGTTAAAACCTTTTTATTTTAACAATATATGCAATTTATATTATTTCAAAAAGTAAAGTTTGTTTCCTCTATGGTTTAGGCTAAGAAAAAATTAGTTGAACTAACAAAAATTTAGGTATGGCATATGAGCCATTTTTGAAGCACTGTAAGATATTAAATGTAGACACTTTTTCAATGAAAATTCAAATCTTCATTCGCGGTGTTATAAGGGACAAGTCCCTTCTATTAGACACAACTCTGTTGGTAGATGAAAGAAGTTAAACTTTGAGTTGCTTCGTATTTGAATTATAATTAATGAATTTCAGCATTTATTAAAAAATGGCATGCTTGTTTATTTTAGATCCAGTTAGGGTTAGCCCATTTAAACCCAAATATTCTTCTATTTTAGAATTGAAGTGACAAACGGCCTAAGATTATAATTGAACTCACAATCTTTCACTTAGAGAGAAATTCTCATGCCATGAGATTACAAGGGCGTTGACTAAAGCCAAATATTCTATACACCCTTTCAATGTCAAGTCTAGCTTTTAATTTAAACTGGCTTAAATTAGAGAGATTTGGCCAGTTTTCTTGAATATAACCTTGTTGGATTATATGCGTATGGAGTTATCTTTCATTTTATGAAATTATCCTTCCAGTCAAAAAAGTTGGGTGATCAAGGCTGGTGGGCTATCGGTAAAAGTCTAAAGTTAAAACCTTTTTATTTTAACAATATATGCAATTTATATTATTTCAAAAAGTAAAGTTTGTTTCCTCTATGGTTTAGGCTAAGAAAAAATTAGTTGAACTAACAAAAATTTAGGTATGGCATATGAGCCTAATGAGTATAAAAAAGCTATAGCCACTCTATAGAGACTCAACAATACTTAAACATGGATTAGTTGGTAAACATGAATGATTATTGAGAAAAAAAGGAAATTATATGAAAGACATATAAAATGCTTTATAAAAACACTCAACAAATAATGAATTTCACTCTAATGAGGGAAAAGTGAAGGAAGATATGGCATATAATTGTTCATTTTTGTTGTGTCTTGTGTGCATTAAAAACCTTTTTACTGGGAAAAGAAATGAATCAGAAATCAAAATGTCTTTTAATTAACATTATTTGCCATCTCATTATTAAAATTAAATTGGGGAATCATCCGTTACACTGCATTAGTTCACGTGGTTATTTCTTCCAAATGAAAGTTTTGTTAAGAACGAAAATTATATATAAATCATAATACTAAAAAAACTGAACTCATAGGTGAAAGCGGTGAACTGGTGAACCAATTTCCTAGTTAGTCAAGAGTTTTAGATGGGTCTGTGGGTTGAATTTTATAGGTAAAATTTCATATAGCCTCCATTGTAGTAAAATAATTCCCTATTGTCCGTAAAAATATCAAATACCACTGCACACTTTTGGGGACAAAGGAAATTAATTTGTGGAAGGAATAGACAAAAACAACCCTACTAAAAGAAAAAACAGAGGTTGCAAGTCAAATATGCACATCTACATTATAGATATGAGAATTTACAAGATAATCTTGATCATGTATAAGATTAGGATATAAATATCTTTTTATCCAAAAAAAACTTAATTTTAATTTAGCCTTAAGAATATAGTGAAGTTTTAAAAATTTTTGAGGATTGTTTTATATTAAACGTCTATAATAGGGTGCAGTGAATCTCAATTTTATATATTTTTTCTCTTCTTGTTAAACTGGGAGTGACATCATTTCAAGTATTTTAATAATGAATTGTGTTGATCCAATCCAACCTGGAACTTGTGTAATTGACCTTTGAACCACTGTCTAGATCAATTTAATGATCGACCTGGTTTTTAGTAACTTAATGAGGGAGATTTGCTGTTAAATTAAATGAAATTAAAATATTGTTGGCAATCAAATTAAAATATTAAAATAAACGTCAGGAAAAATTCTTATTATATACTTTCAGAATTTGAAAATCTAGCACTCAGTAACACCTTAATGTTATTTTCCAATAGCATCTAGTACTCTAATATAATTTATGGTGCATGTTATTATTTAATTACATCAAACACCCTAATCTTATTATAGTTTAAAGTGTTGGATGTAATATAAATAAAATTAAAATAATAATTCAATTAAAAATTAACATAAGTGCTTTGGAGTTATGGTACTTTACTTTTGAGATTTTGTTATTTGCACAGTTTTTTCTTTTTGGAATTTTCCCAAAACATTATAGAGAAATTAAAATATTAAAATATTGCCTTTATGGTATAGGGCGACTAACCGCAATTGGAGACACAGACGCCGTTTGCTGCCTATGTGGAGGAGCTTGGATATATTAATTAAAATATGATTTCTTTTAAGCACACTCATCATGGATCATAATTACTTTAGGGACATAATTATCGTCATGATTTTCTTATCCTCACTTTGTGTCAGTAAAAATATTAGGTGTTAATTTATTGTTAATTAGGTGTGAAACAGTGTTTAAGATTCTGTAGATAATGGAAACAACAAGCACGACTAGGCCCACATAATGTCATGTCTGAAATAGTGTGAATACTTTTAATCATTAATATTAGGGTTGATATAATTTTTTATCGTTAAAATTTGATCCGATTTTGATTTTAATTCCTTAAATTTAAAATCGGTGGTTTTGATCTCTGAAGTTTAATCGTATTTTAGTTTTGGTCCTCAAATTTAAAATCGTGGTTTTGGTCATTAAAGTTTGACTCGATTTTAGTTTTGGTTCATCAAGTTTACTCCATTTATACTATTAGTCCCTTAAGTTTAGGGTAACATATTTAGTTCTTTTCAAACTTGAGAGACCAAAACTAAATCGAGCCACTAACTTTAGAGACCAAAAATTATTTTAACCCTTAATATTAATTTGATCCTTATTTTATAGTATTTCATTTGAATGATCATGGACCATAATCTATTATTATTAATATACCCCATGGTCCTCACACTTCATATTACCAAGTGATATAAATTAGGAAAATACTTGAAGCGTCATTGTGATTTGCATAAATCATATTGGTTCAAAGTGTTGGTCAATCATTATTTTTGTTTAAAAATTTATTTTTATTAGTGATTTTAAGAATTATGATTTTATTTAGATTTCATTTATTTAAAGCATTTATGAATGTATAATTACCAAAAAAAGTTATGAATTTTATAACGTTATATTCAACAAAAGAAATAAATGAAACTAAAAGTAAAAATGACATAAAACTTCATAACAAGGTGTATATACAACCAAAAGAAAAATTGTATATGTAGGAGTATATTTCAGAGAGCATATTTAAATAGAAAAATAAATTGATAAATATGATAATTAATTATATTGCTAGGATTGGACCAGATTATATAATGAAGTTTATCTATTCAATAAAGTTGTTTACATTTTCATGATTTTATTTAATAATAATGATCATTAAATATTTAATAATCTATTGATTATATAAAAGGAGGGACTTTGAGAGTCCCTCCCTCCTTCTATCATCTGGCACGCTTTCCTCCTACCATGAATATCGTAATAACTAAAAATAAAATATTCTCAAAAAATAAAGAGAGATATCAGAATCTAGTTACAAATTACAAGAAATTTCAAAATGCCATTCCCTCCTCCCACGCGATCCATCATAACAACTAAAATAATGATAAAAATAAAACATACTCAACAAAAAAAGAGAGATATCTAGGGAGATTATTACAAATTGTAAAACATTTTCAAAGATTAAAATATAAAATAAAATATTTTTAACAAAATATACTAAAAATAGAGAGATAATGAAAAGTTATTTTCAAAATATTTGTAAATCTATTGATTATATAAAAGGAGGGACACTGAGAGTCCCTCCTATTACCATCTAGCTCATTCTCCTCTTGCCATGAATATTGTAACAACTAAAATAAAGATATCAATATAATATTCTCAAAAATAAAGAGAGATATCAAAATATGGTTACAAATTAAAATAAATTTCAAAATATTATTCCCTCCTTTATGCCATCCTCTTACTATGAATATCATAACAACTAAAATAATGATAAAAATAAAACATGCTCAAAAAATAAAGAGAGATATCCAGGAGATAATTACAAATTGCATAATATATTTGAAATATTAAAATATAAACTAAAATATTGTTAAAATAAATATATTAAAAAGATAGAGATAATACTAAGGTAGTTTCAAAATATTTTGAAATCTTCTCGAGTTATGCCATTGAAAATTATTTTTATATTTTATAAAATACTTTTTGAGCAAATTCCTCTTACCCCACTCTTCACCTCCCATGTTCTCTGCCTCAACATCATTAGTATCCCCATGTCCTCTATCATGGAGTTGGTAACCAACTCAAAGTTCCCTATAAAACTTTGATTTTGCTTCATTCATTCGATAAATGTAACTTTGTGATATCATGAGGTTGCTTGTGATGGTGCTTTAATGGAAATTATCCTCCATGATACAAAAGTATGTTTCAGACATATTTTTGTTTAACTTATTGTTTTTTATGATCTCATGCCAACTATGTTGTTACTATATTAGCTTTTCTTACTCATATATATCTTGCCTATTTGATTCATCGTGTGATATAAGGTGTAATGCTACCATAAACATTGTCAGTCATGATGCAAAATGCTCACAGACCACTACTCCTTGATCGACAAGGCCAAATACATTAGAGTTCTTAAAAAATTTTATTTGAGATTTGATGGTTTCAATTTTTTTTTGAAATCAGTCGGGAATCCAATGATATGTTTGCTTTCTAGGTGCATGTTTGGTTCATGAAATTGGAAGTAATGTAATGAAATATAATGTAATGATAATTATATAATTTGTTTTGTTCGTCATAGCGAAAGATGATGCTTATATATAAAAACGTTTGGTTGAATTACATCGAATATGAGAATATATGAGAATAATATAACAAGTGACAAAATTACCCATTTCTACACATATAGTAATGTACACGTTGGGTTCATGATAATTTTTTTCATTTCGTGCAGTGTACATGGTGGGTTCATAGTAATTTTTTAATATTTAATGATGGAAATATTATATAGGGTATAAATTGGATTCATGTTAATTTTTTAATATTTAATGATAGGAATATTATTTAATGAGATATTTTAATATTTTTTTAGTGGTGGAATATAATTTTTTAAAATTTTTGATGGGGGAATATTTCTTAAATTTCTATATTATTAATTTTTTTTTAATATTTAATGGTGCTAATTAAAATTATTTAATATTTAACCGCATTTATAGGTGGACACTTTGATCAATTTAAAAAATTAGAATGACAATAGTGTCATTTTTACTGGATTACAGGATGTTTGTATCCTCATTCTTCAGTTCTAACAATGTAATCAGGATTACAAAATACAATCCTCTTTACATTATATAAGTCTAACCAAACATTATAATCGTGTTATTATATCAAGATTACATGTAATTCTCTCTTATGTAGTCGAACCAAACGGGCAATAGAAGTTATACAATTTGAAAATATAAAATTTTTCTCTTTCATAAAAGACTTTATTTAAGATTTTATAGTTAAAAAATATTTATATATTTTTAATTTAGAATTCCCTTTTTTTCTAGTTAGTTAACAATTTTTCGGAGTATCATAACAACTTGATTATTTTTGTAAATTATTTTAATCAATTGGGAATCTACTCATACTTATATTTTATTAGGAGTTATCTGAATTAAAAATATTAAATCTTTGTATTTTCTAAAATCTGTTCCATACATCAATTATCTTCTGATGAGCAAAGAAATTATAATATTTAGATTAATATCTTACTGACTTACTCCATGTTATTTGAAGGAAGAATTTTGATAATTATAAGCTATTATATTAATTATTTATTATAAGTATTTTCAATTCTTCTTTCTTTTTTAACTCAATACGAAAGAAAGCTGCAAACTTTTTCAAATATATATTTAATATGAATGTAATAGAATTTTTTCATCTTATTTGACTAAAGTATCCTCAAGCTACTTTGGGTGAATTTATTTTATTTGTAGACATAATTAATAAATTTTAAAATTTTTATTAATTTTTATGAATAATGGTGAGCCTGAGTTAAACATAAAAATTAGAGAAAGTATAGTTCAATGAAATCAATAAAGATTTGGATTTAGAGTTTTTTCTAACAATGTGAATCCAGAAATCTGAATCTTTTAATCATAACTTTAAATATTATAAAAATAGTAAAAAAAACCATAACTTCATACATGTTGAAAACAAGATATTGCAAATTTCTCATAAATCAACTAGGAAAAAAAAACCCAAGTCCTCCTTACTAGCATAAATTTTTTTAACTTCCCACTTGTTATTGGAATTTAAAAATTTACAAAATTGATATATTATAACTTCTTAATCATGATCAATTATTTTTCTTAAATTGAAAGATCATAAATCAATTAAAAAATATAACATTATATATATATATATATATATATATATAATAAAACTGGATCATGTCTAGAAAAATATATAATAAATGAGAATGATGTTATGAATATTAAATATGTAGATGTCCATTAGTTCATATCCAAGCCAACTTGCTCCTCCAGTCAATATGATCTATAAGATTAAATATTACTGTATATCAATGTTCATCAACGACGGCTATCACTGTTGCAACGACGATTGGCATTGTAGCAATGGCGACTGTTACTGTACCAATGACGGCTATTACTGTACCAATGACAGATGGTTACTATACACTTATTTTTCTATAAATATAAGCTCTGGGTAATGTATTCTGACACACAGAAGTGAGAAGTGAATGAAAACCTCTCTCTAATTTATCTCTCTAGAATTTCTCTCTTCTCTCTCTGATTATCCATATTTTTATAACACGTTATCAGCACGAAGCTCTGCCAAAGATATGATCTTCTTATAGTTTCTTTAATAATTTATACTTTGTATCATAATATTTTTATTTCATAAATTTAAGATAATATGAGCCACTATATGGAATTAAGAAATATATCTTTATCGATTGTTATGAACATCGGGTTCCATGGCTAAGATTAGAGATAGCTATTGTTCTTATATCTTATATATATAATTTACAAGTTTATTTATATTATTATTATTATTATGGCCAGAAGTCATACACATCCAATTCCTAAAATTATATGACCAGAAATCATATTATTTGGATTTTTATGATATGGCCAAAAGTTATATCCCTATGATCTCCTATTATATGGCCAGAAGTCATATACTATATCCCTATGATCTCCTATTATATGGCTAGAAGCTATATCTACATGATTCCTTATTATATAACTAGAAGCCATATATATCACAGCCAGAAGCTATGTACAACTTTTATTTATCCTGAAGATAAATGGCCAGATGCCATATATATTTAATTTCTCATCATGAGATTGATTGACTTGAAACCATGATACAAATTGGTCTAAAGCGATAAGACTATTTGGCCTGAAGCCATAAGAACTAAATGGCCCGAAGCCATAAAGTTTTAATTTTTATTGCAATATCTTACTTTATGAATTATTTATTGTCTTTATAAATTTCCTATTATTATATTGCATTTTTATATTTTATATTTATGAATCCTCCCTTTTATTACATTAGTCTGAACTAAGTTAAATTTTGTGATATATAAATTTATAACTCTTGTTATTACCAAAAAAAACTATTTATCTTCAATGCCCGATCCATAATTTTTCTTCACCACTATTTGCATAAAGGTCTCAAAATTCAATATTTGGCCATGAAAGACCTACTTATTCTTTGGAACAATTTAAAATAAATGTATGATCACCAGAAGATGGGCATCCTTCCAAAAGCTTGTATAAATGGATCCATCCAATTTGCTCCTACAGTAGCAATATTATGAAAGAGATTTAAGAAATATGTTAAATTAATTACCTCCTTATGGATGAGTAGAGCAATTAGCTTTTATTGAAAAACCATGAATCTCGTCCAACAAGCTTAACTCCATTCTCAGAAGCGAATGTAGTAATAAATGAATCTAATTGTGGCCGTAGACGTGGCTATAGCCGTAAGTATGGCCATGGTCGAAATCGTGGTAGTTCAAATTCCTACTAGAAGTAGGGAAAGATTGATAAGAACCATAAAAGTGAAAATAGTGGGTAAAATAAAAATGCTAAAAATTCATGTTATCGTTGTGGTGGTAAGGGTCATTAGTTTCATACCTATTGTACATCAAGACACCTAGTTGAACTTTATCAAGAATCAATAAAAAATAATGGTAAAGGATCAACAACTGAAGTAAATCATGTGGATCAGGCTGAGAATTCTGAGCATAGAGATATGGATTTTACTTATTTGGATGTTGCTGATTTTTTAGCATAATTATTTATTTGAACTTTTATGTTACTTTTATCGAATGTATTTATCTTAATTATGTTTTTATATTTCTTTTAATAAAGAATGAATCTTACTGGCATCAATCCTGAAGATTTATGTTTCGTTGATAGCGCAACAATCAACCCCATACTAAAAAATGATAAATATTTTTCTTCCTTGGTAATGCAAAAAGCCAATGTGTAGACTATATCTGGTAGTATAAATTTGATTGAAGGCTCCGTAAGAGCTAATATTTTGTTACCTAAAGGAACAAAATTATGTATTGATAATGCAATTTATTCTACCAAGTCTGAAAGAAACTTATTGAGTTTTAAAGATATCTGCAAAAATGGATATCATATAGAAACAATAACTAAAAATGATGAAGAATATCTTGTTATTACAAAAATAGTTGCTGGTAGAAAATGCATATTAGAAAAGTGTCCTATTTTTTCTTCTGACTTATATTATACATTTATTAATACGATTAAAACGCATGCTATTGAGAACCAGAAGTTCATCAATACAGACCAGAAAACTACCAATGTAAACCAGAAGTTTACAAATGAATTTCATATTTGGTATGACTGGTTAGGCCATCCCGGTTCAATTATGATGCGACAAATAATTGAGAATTCATGTGGACATACCCTGAAGTGCAAATAAATACCACAATCCCATGATTTCTCATGTACTGCATATTCCAAGGGAAAATTAATTATTCGCCCCTCACCAAGCAAAGTAGAAAGTGAGTCTCTCACATTTCTAGAACGGATACAGGGAGATATTTGTGAGCCAATACACCCACCATGTGGATCATTTAGATATTATATGGTTTTAATTGATGTATCAACTAAATGGTCACATGTGTGTTTATTATCTTTTCACAACCTGGTTTTTGCGAGATTACTTGCTCAACTGATTAGATTAAGAGCATATTACCTGATTATCCTATCAAGAAAATACGTCTTAATAATGCTGGTGAATTTACTTCAAAAGCTTTTAATGAATATTGTATGTCCCTTGGAATTGATGTTGAACATCCTGTAGCTCATGTTCATACGCTAAATGGACTTGCAGAATCATTGATTAAGAGGTTGCAACTAATTGCAAGACATTTACTTATGAAATCTAATCTCTCAATTTCTGCTTGGGGCCATGCCATTTTTCATGGAGCAATATTAATTCACATCAGGCCAATAAGTTACTTAAAGGTTTCCTCCTTACAAATGGTTTTTAGTTAGGAACCTAATATTTCTCATATAAGGACTTTTGGGTGTGCGGTATATATGCCAGTAGCACCACCACAACACATTAAAATGGTTCCTCAAAGAAGGATGGGAATATATGTTAGGTATGAATCTCCTTCAATCATAAAATATTTAGAATCATCTATAAGAGATTTATTTATGGCACGTTTTGCTGATTGTCATTTTGATGAATCACTTTTCTTAACATTATGGGGAGAAAAGAAGTAGTTGGATAAATAAATTAGTTAGAATGAATTATCATTGACTCATTTTGATCCTCGTACAAATCAGTGTGAACTGAAAGTTCAAAAGATAATTCATTCACAAAATTTAGCTAATCAAATGTCATAAGCATTTACTGACCTAAAGAAAGTGACAAAGTCACATGTCCCAACTGCTAATGTTCCTGTTAAAATTGATGTTCCTAAAGGATAATCTACTATGAATCAATCTAAAGCACACCTGAAGCATGGTAGACCCATCAGTTGCAAAGATAGAAATCCTTGAAAAAGAAAAGGAGCAAAAAATATAGATGGTCAAATTGATGATAATCAAAAAAAAGTTAATAGCTCTAGAAGAGCCATATCTTGAAGAGTTATCATCTCCAGTAGGAATATCTCCATAAGAGAATGTTGTAGTCTCAGAAGAGACCCAGGTACCTGATATATGTGAAAATGATGAGATCTCAATAAATTATGTTGTGAATGGAATTCGATGAGATTGAAATGATGTCAATGTTGACGACACATTTGCTCATCATGTAGCAAATGATGTAATGAATAATAATGCGGATCATTAGCCAAAATCCATTAGCAAGTGCCAACGAAGAAAAGATTGGCCTCTATGAAAAGATACAATTAATGCAGAATTAAAATCATTAGAAAAACGAAAAGTATTAGAACATGTAGTCCTCACATCTGAAGATGTAAAACCAGTTGGATGCAAATGGGTTTTTATACGAAAGAGAAATGAAAAGGGTGAAATAACAAGATATAAAGCACGTCTTGTAGTCCAAGGCTTTACACAAAGACCCGGCATTGATTTTGAAGAAACGTATTCACCAGTAGTGGATGCGACTACTTTTCGTTATTTAATTAGCCTAGCAATAAAAGAAGGGCTTGATTTGCATCTAATGGATGTCGTGACTTCCTATTTATATGTGTCACTTGACAATTATATTTATATGAAAATCATTGAAGGACTTAAAGTGCCAGAAGCATCTAATTCAAATTCTCGAAAATAATACTTAATTAAATTAAATAAATCCATGTATGGCCTGAAGCAATCAGGGCACATGTGGTATCGTCTTAATGAATATCTATTGAAAGAATGATATAAAAAATGAACCAATATGCCCATGCATTTTTTTAAAAAGATCTAGAAGTGAATTTATTATAATTGCTGTTTATATTGATGATATCAACATTATTGCAACTCCTGAAGAGCTCCAAAAGGTAATTAATTGTTTGAAGAAAGAATTTGAAATGAAAGACTTGGGAAGAACAAAATTATGTCTTGGATTACAGATTGAGTACCTCAAAAATGAGATTTTTGTGTATCAAGAAACTTATATAAGGAAGGTCCTAAAGTGATTTTATATGAATAAATCTCATCTGTTATGTACTCCAATGATTGTAAGGTCTCTACATCCGGATAAAGATCCATTCCGACCGAGTAATCAGCGAAGAAGATGATGAAGAACTACTTGGTCCAGAAGCACCATACCTCAGTGCTATCGGAGCACTAATGTATCTTACTAATCACACACGTCCTGATATATCATTTGCTATTAATTTATTAGCAAGACATAGTTATTCACCAACACGAGAGGCATTGGAATGGAGTAAAACATATTTTTCATTACCTCAGAGGCACTATGGACATTGGGTTATATTACTCAAATGAATCGAAGCATGAACTGGTAGGATATGAAGATGCTGGATTTTTATCTGATCCACACGATGGTAAATCACAAACGGGCTATCTGTTTACATATGGAGGTATAGTTATTTCATGGCGTTCTATAAAACAAACTATATCAGCCACATCATCCAACCATGCAGAAATTCTAGCAATGCATGAAGCAAGTCGAGAATGTGTATGGTTGAGGTTAGTAATACATCATATACGAACAACTTGTCATTTATCTTTAGGCAAAATGGCACCAACAGTTCTATATGAGGATAATACTGCATGCATTACCCAACTTAAAGAAGGCTATATCAAGGGAGATAGAATGAAACATATTTCACCAAAATTCTTCTTTACTCGTGATCTTCAAAAAGATGGTGAAATAGATGTCTAGCAAATCTGTTCAAATGAAAATCTAGCGGATTTATTTACCAAGTCACTTCCTGATAAAATCTTTGAAAAGCTTGTCTACGGCATTAGCCTTCGGAGACTCAGAGATATCAACTGATGTTGTCAAGAGGGGGAGTCAATACACACTGTACTCTTTTTCCCTTATCTAGGTTTTGTCCCACTGGGTTTTCCTAGAAAGGTTTTTAATGAGGCAGCACTGGACAGTGTATCAATGAATGATGTGCTCTTTTCTTTGGCTGGATTTTTATCCTACTGGGTTTTTCCTAGTTAAAGTTTTTAATGAGGCACATTCATAATGGACATCCAAGGGGGAGTGTTATGAATATTAAATATATGGATGTCTATTAACTCATATCCAAGCCAACTTGCTCCTCCAGTCAACATGATCTATAAGATTAAATATTACTGTACATCACTATTCATTATTGTAGCAACAACGGCTGTCACTGTAGCAACGGAGGATGTTACTGTACCAATAACGGCTAGTTACTATTCACTTATTTTTCTATAAATAAAGACTCTGGTTGATGTATTCTGACACACAGAAGTGAATGAAAACCTCTCTCTAATTTCTCTCTCTAGAATTTCTCTCTTCTCTCTCTGATTATCCATATTTTTATAACACATGATAGTATTATTGATCTCTCTTCAAAATATAACACAAGATCATGTCTTTTTTTTGTATTTTTTTTTACCATGAGATTTTGGTCTTTTTTTAAATATTTTAAATTTTTTTCCTTTGCACCCTCACATTGTGCAGGTTCTAAACTAGTTATTAGTAAATATGATTTAATAAATTATATGAATATTTAAATATTATTTTTATTATTTAAAATAATTTAAAAATTAATGTTCAGTATGGGCAAAACAATATTTAAAATGATATAATTTGAACTACTTTAGTTAAGAAATAATAGGTAAGATATGGGTAGAGAATATTTAGAGAAGGTTTTGGATAAGGCATTAGAGGGTAAATTGGAGAAACTTTTGTTATGGAAGTTTCATAGGGATTTTTTAATCGCAGAAGCATTATCACTTATGCTCAATGTATTATATGAAAATGAAATCACGGTTCACCAAGGTTGATAGAGATTTTTTAGAAATTATCCAAACAAGATAAATGGAATTTACAAGTACTTTTTTTTGTTCAATCGGTATTATTTGAGCTCCCACCGTTTAACTAAATAAGCATTTAATGTCTATATGCATTTTGTGAATTTTACAAATATACCCTTGAATTAATTAAGCAAAACAGCTTCCCATAAAAGAGAAATAAGAGAAATTAATTAAGTGCTAGTATATATGGGTGAAGTCTAATTTTATTTTAGAAAAATTTTATTTAAATACCATTTGAATTCTCAAAACTCCAGAAGGTCTTTTAAAAAATTGAAATGACACAAAGGTGAATGGAGGAATCTAGGATTTTGAATTTTAAGTGTTTTTATTAAAACACCCCCTCACATAACATAAACCCCACTCCTCTTTCTCTCTCCTCTACAAAGTTTTTTTATCCTTAATTTTATAAATTGTCTTTTCAATCTTCTAATCCTAATATTGTTTACAAAAATGTTGACGTTAAAATTTTAAATATTAAAAAAGCAATCAAATTTTGATACATTAAGTTTAATTTTTTTATAAAAAAATTATAATTTTTATAAATAATATTAATCAGTGCAAAAAATCATCATTTGATACTAACATTGTTGGATTAAAGAAATAAAATGATACTTTATAAAATTAAGGGGAAATTACATCAATATTTTTTAATTTATAATATTTATTTTGATTTTCAATCATGAATTTATATTTTTATACACTTATCCTAGCCTTTACTTATATACACAAAGGAACACACAATCGTTATCCACACATATGCACAGCTTAGTGTTTTTTTTTATTGGACAAATGCACCGCTTAGTGTTGGAATTGACAACTTTTCTCTATATGAAAAGGACTTGATGCCGTGTTTTTACAGGCACAGGCAATGGATTTATATTTTTCTTAAAAATAGGCATATAAAATTATTTAGAAAAATTATATTTAGGTCAAAAAAAAAATTCTCCCTTCATATTTGAAAACTGCAAAAAAAATCTCATTGACAATTTAAGGTGCGCATCATTGACAAGTTTAGGGGCGATATTAATAAGTTCATGTGATTTTTTGATAATTTTAAAATATGAAAGAACCATTTTTTATTTTTTTTATTTTGTCTAGAACATGAATGTAATTTTTCTAAATTATTTTTATTCTTTACACATTATATAAAATAATAACTTAGGCGAAAAAAGTAATTAAAAGTGTATATGTGTGTGCGTAAATTTAAGCACAAAAGATTTGATGAAATAGAGAATTATAGTTATAAGATAATTTTTTTAAAAAAAGTTGATTGGTTTAATAAATTGAAGTATTAACAAGGGAAAAGTGTAACCAGGTCTCAATTAACTTATTTAATAGTAATTAGATCCTTCAAAATCATCAAATTATAGTGAAATCCTGAAAGACTTGGGTATTATTAATTTTAAAGATGAAAGTACAATTTTGCCTCTTTGTTGGTAATGACAAGTTTATAGCAATCAATGATAAGTTATACACCAACAAATGACTACAAAAAATATTAATTCAAAAAGCAAATACAACTTATATATATTGTTTCTCTTTCATATAATCCCTTAGGGTATGTTTGGTTGGAGGGGAGGGGAGGGGAAGGGAGGGGAGGGGATGGAACATGAGCCCCTCCCATTGTATGGTATGAAAAGTTGGAGGGGAGGAGAGCCACATGAGGGGCTTCAAATCCCTCCCCTCCCCTCCATTTTGTTCCCTCCAAATTGAGGGGATTTAGATAGAGCCGAGAAAACGGGCTGAGCCCGTCAAGCTGGCCCTTTTAGACCCTGAATTTACAAGGGCTGGGTTTAAGATTTTAGCCTCAAAACTAAAAGCGGGTCTAAAAAGGCCGGTCCTTTAGGCCTTTATATATATATTTTTTATTTTTTAAAATTATTTATATGATAATAATATTATTGATTTTTTATGTTTTGTTGATGATGTTGTAAATATTTAGTTGTTATTATCTTTTTTAGAATTAAATTTTATAAGAATATCTTATATTGAGAATCTTAAAAATTAAAAATTTATCAAAGATATTTTTTATTTACTCTAAAGTTTCACATATGATGGTAATTTACTAATTCATTTGTATTTTATATTTGTTATAGAGTTATTTATCATTTTAGTTTATTATTTGTTATAGATAAAGATTATAGATGTATTCATAATGTGGGAGAAGAAATTCTTGATATTTTTACCCCTCAAGCAAACCCTACTACTCAAAGTGAAGTACAATTGAATTTCTTTGAAATTGATGATAGTGGCAAAGAAGATGAAAATAATAGTCATCATACTCATATTGCTTAGAATGTTTAGCTTCTTGTCATCTTATACTTTGTACAAGACTGTAAGTTATTTGTGGACATTATTTTTTACCTTTGATTATGAATTAGTAACTGTATTTGTTTTATTGTATGAAGTGTATAGACATGTAGTTAAATCTTGCGAAAATAGCTTTCGGCCTTGCGGGCCGGCCCTGACCCTCATGCTTTCGGGTCAGGCTTTGAAAAAGAGCAATTTTTCTTACCTTGAGCCTTATATGGCCTGCACTTTTAGGCCCTGACCCTTTAAGGGCCGGCCCTGTAGGGCCGGACCAGCCCTAATTCCTACCTCTAGATTTAGAGGGAAGCAAAAATTTGACTAGTTTTCCCTTAAGACTTTTTCATATTTCCAATGATATCCTTGAGTAAAAAATAAAAACACACACTCATAGAGTTCTGATCTCATCTCTCACAGCTTCTGTGATGCTTCTTTTGCACAAAATTATAATTTCATTTTTTTTACCAATAATTATTTTAGTAATTCCAAAATTTTGAATTAAAATAAATTTTGTCCTCTTGGTAAAACAATTTTGAATTTTGATAATTTATTTGATTTATATTGAGGTGTAAATTAATTTAAATAAATTTCATTTCAAAAAAATTAATTTAAATTATTTATATAAGCATACAAAATGTAAGTTAACATATAAGGGTAAAATTGTAAATTAGTTATTATCTCTCCTCCCCTCCATCTAATCAGACCAAACAAGGTGACCCTCTATCCATTCTCTCTCCTCCCATCCCTTACTTTTGGACCAAACAAGCCATTAGGGTGTGTTTGGTTGAAGGGGAGAGGAGTGAAAATTTTGAATTAAATTCATTTCCCTTCCTTTATTTTATATTAAGATCATCTCCCTTTCTTTCTGATAAACCAAATAAGGTAACATAATCTCCCCTCCCCTCCCCTCAAACCAAACACACCCTTAATGGCTATGTATTTTGATCTACATTCTCTTTTACATATATGTGATCACTTTCTCTATTGAATTTAATAAAATTTTCTATTCCTTCATTATCTTCAAGGTCCACTAAGTTTGTTGCATCAAAAGTCAACCTAAATTTTATGAAAATTCTAATATTTTTTTTTTTAACAATTGATGCTATAATTGTTCTCCCATCATCATACATAGTACCTTTGACTTTTGTTCTAACACTACCCTAACATATTACAAATCATCTTCTCCTCCTTTTAAAAATTGTCCCCACGTATATGCAATAAACATAATATATATATATATATATATATATATATATATATATATATTATATATAACAAATAGATATCTTTATATTAATTACTTACACTCACCAAGAACTTTACTCCACTAATTCTTTTTTATTTAATTATTTATTACACATTCTCTTTTATATATATTTTTTCATAAATAGAGATATAGTTATAAAAAATTATTATATTTTTTGACACATTTACGGAGTGTTTGCTAAACACGGAAACCATAGTTTTAGGAACCTTTTTCCGCAAGTCAAAACAAAAATCTTTTTACATATTTACCTCATAAATCATAAAAATTATTCTTTATAAGTTAATCCAAACGTATACTTAATATGTTTAGCTAAATTTTAAATACTAGTTTATCTTACATAATTTAGTTATTGTTTATAAAAAAGAATAGAAGGAGGTAGTATTTTTCCTACTCATTCTCTCTTATCCTCATCATCTTTATAAAAAAAAAATTACATCTTCTACGATATTTATCACTTTTAACTTAATTTTAATTAACAATTCATTTGACTCATCATTCATTATTTTTATCCTGTATGAATATTGACTATTGAGGCAATATTTAAATACTTGTATTTCTTGTGAATGTATACTGTATAGTAGCTTGACCGCGTTCAAATTTTCAAAAGCAAGGGGTGGGCCGAACCTTTCACCCACCTTCCCACTACAATCACAGACACACACACACATTGTATTATCTCCGAAAGCAATAAATTTCCATTTCGTCTTTTACTTTCTCTCTCCCTCAAAAGTGAAGAATTCCTGCCTTTGTTCTACGTCTCTACCAGAGGCCCACGAAAGCATCCAAAACCCAGTTTCTTCCTTCCTTTTCATCCACAATTTCCTCAACAAACGTCAATCCAAGAACTTAACTCTTCCAAAATCAGCTTGAATTTCTCTTTCAGACCCCAAAAAGTTGATTCTTAGCTACCTTTCCCCCCATCCCCGCCTCCGCGCCGCCCTCGCTGCCGCCGTCTTCGCCTTTCTTCTCCGTTTGAGGGTCCTTCTATCTTGATTCTTGAAGACAAGGTTTTCTTCTCACAGGTAAGAGAGAAACCCTTATTGCTAACATGTATAGTTAGTAGAGGCCAGAGGGAGCTGTCGTTTTTGACGAGTTTCTGATAATTTTTCTTTTTGTATCCTCTGAATTGAGCTTCGTTGTAATTTTTCCTGTAAGAAGTTGGAATTATGTTGAATAAATGGAAACTTTTGTATTCTTCGTTGTGACCAGGGTTGATGGCTGAACTCGAAAATAACGTTGGATTCTCCTCGGGGAAGACGAGGTTTTCGTTGTTCAATCGTTCGCAAACGATAAATTCAAATTCAAACCGAACAGAGTCATTTCAGAAACCCTATCTTGAACCCACCCTTGATCGTTCTGGCTCTGGCACCAAATTTTACAATTCCATGGAATCAGTGAAGTCTGCAGGAAATTCTCTGAAAGGGAAAGTGAAGAAACTATGTAGTTTCTTTGAATCTAGGAAAGATACATCAAAAAGCTATGATGAAGCTTCTCTTCCATCACCCAGTAAGCTAAAACCCACGAAATCAATAGATTCCGTTTCTGGGCTTTCTTCAAGTTTCAACAATAGTTCTGGTATTAGACTACCCGGTACTGAGGATCGAATTGTGATATACTTCACTAGTCTGCGAGGAATTCGAAGGACTTACGAGGATTGCTATTCAGTTCGAATGATCTTCAGGGGATTCGGAGTGTGGGTGGATGAGAGAGACATATCAATGGATTCAGCATACAGGAAGGAGTTGCAGAGAGTGCTGGGAGAGAAGAATGTGACTCTCCCACAAGTGTTCATCAGAGGGAAGTATATGGGAGGTGCTGATGTGATAAACAATCTCTTTGAAGTCGGCGAATTGGCCAAGATTCTTGAAGGATTCCCGAAGAGGAAACCCGGGTTTGTGTGTGAGAGTTGTGGCGATGTGAGGTTTATTCCTTGCTTGAATTGCAGTGGAAGCAGGAAAATATTTGATGAAGATGAAGGGATTCTCAAGAGGTGCTTGGAATGCAATGAGAATGGACTGATTCGTTGTCCAGATTGTGGTTCTTAACCTCACTTTCTATCAGAACATGACACTGAACACAACATGGAATGTCAGATTTGGACCTTTTAATTTCCAACTGCTGATAACCGCTACCCTCTGAATTCTAGTCTGTTTGCTTGATCCAAACTAGGAAATCGGCTTGATTCAACAGCTAACGCATGTACAGCGCTATTGCTGGGTTAAGTCCGTCTCTTAGCCATTAGATGAAGCGAACGGGTCAAAATTTCATACAGGAGAGGTCAGTTTGGCTTCTGAAAAGTGGATCATATTGGTGGTGTTCATGCGTCTATCATATAGCAGTTTAAGTGTTAGTTTCTTCATAGCTTAGCATGAATTTTGGTTGCTGAAAGATAAATAATCAGCAAAGGAGTTCATTGTTTGTTGGTAATGAATGATATGGGTTTGAGTCTTAAGGCCTGTGATTCAAATTCTCTTTGAATTTGTGTTGTGTTGTGGTTTTTTTTTTTTTTTTGGGGGGGGGGGGATTATTTCATGATCTGATGGGATTCAGTTCAGTCAGAATTGAAAGTTTGGGTTTGCGTCTGTGTGTTGTTGTAATTTCAGAGAGGAGAGTGTTTCTCCTTGAAGCAGTGTATGTAAATATTTAGTCCTTTGGAGGGACTTGTAGACACTGGCCATAGTCCATTGTCCATTCACAATTTATAATGAGAATGGTTTTCTTTTGTACCTTTCTGTTCTCACTTGAAAACTTTCAGACTTCACATTCCTCAGAGGGTTAATGTTTCTTCTATTTTATTATTGCTTCTTATTGGCTTTTAAATCTGTCAATCTAGAGCATACTAAGGGATCATGAGTTGCATTATTCATGTAGCTTATTAGTAAATGAGACTCCTTTTATAAAATATATTTAGAGAGTTGACCTTAGTTATAAATATAAAATAAAGTTTTCACATTTATCAACTTTTTTTCTAATTTATTCCTATTGAAGTTCTATCAACAACAATTAAAAAAGAGAGGAGAAAAAGAAATTAAAAAATATGACTAGAGTATTTTAAAAAATATATGTCAAATTAACTAATTTTATTAATCTAATAAAATTAAATAATTATACTTCTTTATGTTAAGAATCGGAGGAGTAATAAAAAATTTTATCCCTCCAAAATCGGTTTTATGTATCGCAAGTTATTCTTGTCGGCTCTATCAATACTTCAACTCCTTAGAAATTTCATTCACTGTGAAATCTTGTCTAGTAACCATACATAAAAAAATGGTTGTTAACGAAGGTTAAGTGGTTAAAAATAAATAAATAAAATTGTAGTATTTTTTAAAGGAAAAATTTAAAAAAAATATCATTTAAACTTTAAAATTCTAAATAAGTGATTTAATAATAAAATATTTTGTCAATTGCATTATCATTCTTGTTAATCTCATTAACGACTTTGTCAATGGAATTTTGAAGTTTAAAAGGTATTTTTTTAGAATTTTTCCTTTATCAAATTTACTCTTATTAAAAATCAAGACTGCATGAATTATAATAAAGTACTCCATTTTTTTTTTTATTATAAGAAACTCTTAATCATGATTCCTTGTTTTCTTATAAGCAACACTGCAAAGGCAACCAAATTTTAGATACATTTAAGATATATTTTCAAAATTCCTCCTTACTAACAACCCTTTATTAAGTGAGCATCACTAAGTTAGGAATAAAGTTAAGCATTATCGTCAAGGGTATCTCTAAAAAAACTCAAATTTGAGACATAATTATAAAGGTAAAGAAATTTTTTTAAACTAAATGTGGGATAGTAAAAATTTTGTAAAATTATTGGAATTTCTGGGGCTCTTGTCCTTTTTCTCTCCTCCAGTGGTGAGATCGCTGGGGACATGGAGTGGTTCAATAAACCCCCATCCATTGTTTTCAGTGTGTTTACCAAAATTTCTTTATCCTTTTCAATCATGTTTACCAGAGTTTATTTGTCCGTTCTAATAGTGATGACGCAATTGGCTTCTTGTTTGCTAAGCTTAATTGGGGTTTATGTCGATTGTATTGTTTTTATTGTGTAGTTTGGGGTTAGGGTTTCGTATTATTTGAGCCTCATTCTTTTTATGTTTTGTGGATTTATTGTCGTCTTGTTATTTAAAAAAAGTATTTGTTGGTGGCAAAAGAAAAAAAAACAAAAGAGTTAAAATCTGCTTAATTATATTTAAATCCAGCGAGAATAAATACTTATAATATTTAATTTTACAGACAGGTAAAACATTAAGAAAATTAAATGGTATAAATATTATTAAATAGGCTTATATTTCTGATCAAACAAAACTAAGAAAAGAACCAATAATGAGAATATTTGGAATAGCGATTGGAACCTCCAATCGTGCTTTTCAATCGTGATTTACGGTATACGAAATAGATTTTACGGTCTATGAAATAGTTTTTACGGTCTACGAGATAAATATATGGAGAAGTTTTATCTCGATTTAAGTGAATCGAGCTTATAAATAAATATAAGATAAAACAATAACAATTTTGGCCGACGTGTTATACTGGCGAAGTGCTCAAAATTATGGATCTAACTCCCATCCTCTTTTCTTCCCATCTTTTTTTATTCTCTTTTTAATTTGAACTGTTGGATTAAGATATCAACGGTCTAAATTTATTATTATTATAATATATTAAATCTAGATCGTTGAGATCTTAATCAAATAATATAAATTAAGAAAATAATAAGAAAAGAAAAGGATGGAAGCGAATACAAAATTATATATAGGCACAAATCTTGATGTTTCTGGAGATTGATGAGGAAGTGAATGTGCTTTTAAGTCGATGTAGTCCAAGGATTTGTCCTTGGTTCACATCAAAATGGATGCTCCTTTGCTGATATTTGACTTAAAACCTTATATCACCTCTAATATTTTCTAATTTTTAATTATATTTTTCCTTCTTCCCCTCCCCAAAAGTAATTAGTAACATCCGGATTTGCATTACTAATTTTTATTTGGAGAAAAAATATATTTTGTAAGAAAATTACTAAAAAATCTTTTATTACAAAATTTATAGTCTGAATGTATTTAAAGACTAAGGTTCCTAAGAGAATGCAATTCTTCTTTAATTGTATATAATGTATCTTTACAGTTGCATTTGCTTAAAAATGGTTGCATCTAGGTTCTTAAACAAATTTTAGATATATTTAAGTAATGAATTTTGTAACGAGATGTTTTTAAAAAAATGTTCTATAATTTTTTATTTTATTAATTATTGATTTATTATTTGGATTTTGATTTAAAAGAATTAAAAAAATTGTTCAAAGTTAAAATCTTTATTGATAATCTTTGGGGGAAAACATGATTGATAAAAATCTTTCATTACAAAATTCATAGTCTGATTTACTTATAGATTAAGGTTCTTAAACGAATGCAATTCTTCTTCGGTTGTATGCAACTTGTCTTTATATGCAAATGAAGAATAGTTGTATCTGCCTAAAAAAGTTGCATCCAGGTCGTTAAATAAATTTTAGGTATATTTAAGTAATAAATTTTTTAATGAGAAATTTTTCAAAAATTGTTCTGTAATATTTTTATCTTTAATTTATTTAATTATTGATTTATTTTCTAAATTTTGACTTGAAAGGATTAAAAAATTGTTAAGAGTTAAAATTTATCGATAAAAATACAATTCACACAAAGCATCTTCGGCCTTCATTGGAGACAAATTCTTTACTTGTGTAAAATTTTGAAGAGTAAAAACAATTCTTTTAATTTATAATATTTTTAAAAATATGAACTAGTAGTAATTATTACTATATTTTTAATATCTTGTCACAGACTCAAGGTATCTCTAGCTCAAACGTCGAAGGCTTATTTTATGAACTTGAATAAGACTTAGCAACCTAATCAAATATTGAAAAACAAAGAAATACTATGATGAAATCATAAAATTAAAAATTGACTTGCTATGACGATTATTATTTTTTAATGTTGAAAATTATCTTAATTGTTTACAACTTCATTAGGGTCCAAAATTTAGGACAAAAAAGACATAATAAATTTTCAATCCAATTGCTTGGTCGGTATATTATTGTAACGGTGGTAATTTTAATTAATATTTTTATTGACAACTTTTCCGGCCTCCTATGTGTTAGGAAATAATTAATTTGAATTAAATATTTTCATGAAGGCAATGGATGAAGAGAATGTGATATGATATTGTGAGCTTTGGCAACCGAGAAAAAGGATGCTCCTTGTTTCTATAACCACACGATTCTTTGTTTTGCTTTGGCAACCTTATCCCACCGGTCACTTTCCAAAAAAGTTAAAAGCCAAATACTCTGGTGGATGGCCTTATCATTTTATGTAATAAAATAAAAATATATAACTAAAATTTAGAGAAAATTTTTAAAAAATATTATTTAAATTTTAAAATTCTAAATAGGTGATTTAATAATAAAATATTTTATTAATTGCATTATCATTCTTATTAATCTCATTAACGACTTTGTCAACTGGATTTTGAAGTTTAAAATATATTTTTTTAGAATTTCCCCTAAAATTTATGTAATTTCCTTAGACTTTATATATCAATAATCATCTTTATGTAACTCCCTTAAACTTTATATCATGTACAAATAATCATCTTCATCTTTGTAACTTGGTATTTGTGGGGGGGGGGGGGAATCTTTGTAACTTGGTAAAAAAAACCTCCATAAACTCTTCTATTTTTATAGATAACTCTCCTGCTATTAGTTTTATTCATTAATTACCTATACATGCGTAACTTTGTAAAAAAGAATATTTATTAAACATCATGGAGTTTTTACTTATATTTATTAAATCAAAATTAGAAAAGTGAAGTTTTAGTTAATTTTTCTTATTCTTTAGATTTACATATTCTTTTTATTAAGTTTTTATAACCTCACCTTTTTTTAAAAAAAAAATTGAACTCATTCAAAATTTTCCTTCCGTCCTCTTAACCATGCAAACCCTTTTTATTTGGTGCTTAAGAGTTCATTCGTCTTATATTTTTCTCAAGGTAGTTAAATGATATGCCTGCACTATTTAATAAAAAAGTTAGCTAACAATTCAATTTACATTACAAACTACATTAAATATTAAAGATTGGAGGTATTACTTTATTATACTTTATGATAAGATTTTTTAATTCTAGAAGCACTTTTTAGACATTTTATTCTTCATTGGGCCAGTCTGTATAAATGACCTTAACAATAATCCAAATATCCAGCACACGTGAAAGAGTTGCATTGAGATTTCATGACATGTTACAAAATTGAGTATTTTCTTTTAAAATATAATTTAAAGGGAACCATGGGCCTTGTAATTGATATAAATGGTAAGTTGCGTTATTCATAACTTATAAATGGTATGGATTTATATAAAAGTTATAATATATTCAGTATATAAGGTGAATGGATTATTTTATTTCGGAAGTTGTCCCAAAGTTATGAAAGTTTTTTGAAATGTAATTTTGTTTCGGAATTGTCAAATTTAGAATAAATTTTCCCTGTCTATTATCCTAATAAAATTTGATCGTTAGTTTACTAAATATGCTGAACTAACAGTCTATGTGTTGTTTATGTCACTTTTGTTAAGATGTAAATTTGTTCTGAAAGTTTTCACTTAACAACAATATTACCCCAGAAGTTTCCAAATCTTAACAATGTTGCCCTAACAATTATCTAATTTAAATTTAACTGTTAGTTGACTGAATATATTGAGTTAGCAGTGTAAACAACATTGAAGAAGATGTTATATACTGAGAAGGAGCTCATAATCACCAGAAAATAATAAAGACAAAGATTCAATCACTTGATGCATAACACACTAAGAAATATTGCCAATATCAAGGCCATCAAAAACTCCCTCCCACCGTACAATGATGCCAAAATAGGCAAGTACCTTTTTAATTTTCTCTTCACTACACAAGATATTTTCACCTCTTTGATTGTCTCTAATCCTTCAAATGACATGCATTTTTTTTAAAAAAATTATTTATTTATAAATCTAACTTTGGAAAAAAAAATGAAGTGGATGACACATGAACTTGCCAAATAAGTATATTTAGTAAACTAATAGGTAAACTTAACTTAAATAACAGTCATTATGAAATTGCTACAACTTAAAATTTTTCAGTGCAACATTGCTCATGAGTAAAAACTTCTCGAACAAATTTACACGTAAACTTGAATAAAAAAGGATGTAGAAGACACATGAATTGTCAACTTAGCATATTTGGTTAACTAAATTAAATTTAATTGAGATAATATTTATGACAAAAGTGTTTCAGATTTAATACTTATGGGACAAAATGACCCTTTATATATATATATATATATATATATATATATATATATATATATATACGCATTAAATTTAATATTTCTATAAAAGAGGCTTTACTCTTAATTTTCACAAATTGAGATTATTTAAAACCAAAAAAACGTATTCCACTGTCATCTCATGTTGACATGTTAGTAAATTAATTAATCATGTTCCTTTATTGAGAGTACATTGTGTTATTCACACTTTTTAATCCTTCGATTATAGATTATTTAAAATTGACAAACTAACTATTTCTAAGAGCCCCATGGTTTCGTGTTGGTAACTCGTCCATCAAGCTTTTTGATAGAGGTGGGGATGCGTGCCCATCCCGCAGGTTGGCGTTGTAAAAAGCCTACCTCAAAACAGGCTAGTATTTTGCCAACCCCTGCTACCAGTTTTGTGTGTGTATGTGTGTGTTTTTTTTTTACATTTGGGTTAAGGTTTTTGATAAAAAAAAAAGAGTTAAGGTGTAAATTTGCTTCAGAAGTTTTTACTAAAGAACAATATTGGCCTAAAAGTTTTTTCAGGTTTAATGTCACTCCGAAAGTTTCAAAAGTAGAAATGTTGCCTCCTACCATTAAGAAATTAACGTTGATTGTTAAAAAATTAACGTTGATCGGCAACATTACTTTATTTAACACTTATAGGGTAATATTGAACCTAAAAAAAATTTTAGAATAACATTGATCTCCAGTAAAAGCTTCTGAAATAAATTTATACCTTAACCCTATGCTTAAATTTAGTAAAAAACAATAACTTTTTTTAGTAAATTTAAAATAAAATTTCAAAAAAGTGTGCCAATGGCTTCATGATGACAAGACAAGTTGGAAGAAGTCCATTTCAAAATGGGTTAACATTTATTTATTTTTTTTCTTTAATTAAAGGAGTTAACATTAATGTCATTAGGGTACAAATCATATCAAACTTGCAACCAAAAGGAGTAAGAGTAACCATGTCACTACGCAATAAAGCCAGCTAACAAGTTTGATGTTGACAAGACTAAGTGAAAACAACTCCACTTTCAAATGAGTTGACATCTTATCATCTCAATTTCACACTTTTTTTTAAAGGAAATATCACATCTAGATCTCAGAAAAAAAATCAGGAAAATTATATAACTTATCAATAATTACTCTTTTACTTAAATGATGGTTATTTTATTTGTTATTGATAAACTATTGAATTTTTCTGATATTAATGTTTTTGGTTGGAACTTTTTCAATTTTTTTTTAATGAGTTGGGTATGCGAATCTAGCCCATATTATCACATTTCCTTCTTGATTAAGAATTCTTAATTTTAATGAGTTTGTTTTCAATTATTTGTAGCTTCACGTGTGGCCCTTACCCTATCCTACATAAATTTCCCCACTTATTATTTCCGTTGATGAACCTTTCGTAAAATGAGATGCAAATTATATATGCTTTGTTTTCGATGGAAAAAAAATGATGTTTCAATTATTGGTGGTTTTAGGGTTGAGAGCCTTAAGTCCATTCTAAATAATGTTTTCCTTATTCATTCCATCGATAAATAAACACTTTGTTAAAACTAAAAAAGAGATGCAAATTATGTATGCATCTTTTTTTTTTTTTCCTTTTGGTGGAAATTATCATTTTTTTTTCACATTATTGGTATCTTTAGGTTTGGGCCTTAAGCTCGTGTCAAATGTTTTCCTTTTTACTTCCATTTATAAGCTCTTCGTGAAAATTGACAAGAGATGCAAATTAATGTTTGCTTCCCATATGGTATCTTTAAGGCTATGTTTAGCTCGATGGAGGAAAGGGGAGGGGAGGGATTTTAATGGAGGGGAGGAGAGATGAAGGTTTGAGAGGGATTTTGTTTTACCTTATTTGGGTTGACAAAAAGAGAGGGGAGGAAAGAGATTTTAATAGTATCATGTTTGGTATAGGAGGGGAGGGGAGGAAAAATATTTTTATATGGACAACTTTGCTCTTATTTCATTTAGTTTGTAATTAATAACTTTCTAACATATTTAATAAAATATAATTATATAAGTAATTTAATACATAAAATTATAATTTTATAATTATAAAAATTAAATAAATGTAATTATAAATGGAATTTACTATATAAAATTATAATTTTGTAATTAAATAATGAGAAGGATATTGTGAGAATATTTTAAAATGGCATGGACATATTAGTCAATTTGAGTTCAAACATTAACATTTCTCTCCAAATTCCCCTACTTTTGGAGGGGAGGGTTAGGAGGGGAGGGAGAATTTTAGAAAATTGTCCCTCCCCTCCTAAAATTTTTAGTTATCCAAACAATGGGAGGGGAGTAAAATTCCCCCATTCCCCTCCCCTCCCTTCCCCTCATATCAAACAAACCCTAAGTGTGGGCCTTAAGCCCATTCTAGATAATTTTTCCCTTATTGTTTCTATTTTTTAAAAAAACATATGTCAATTATTGTGCCTTTTTTATATGGTTATAGTCAGACTTGAGCATTATCAGGTAAACTTGGGGTAGCTCCCCTATATATATATATATATATATATATATATATATATATATATATATATATATATATATATATATTTGACATTCATATGGATTTAGACTTCAAACCTTTTGGTTAAGTGGCCAAATATTCCTTCCATTAAGATTAAAGTTATTATTTGATAACTATGTCTTTTTTTTTTTGCCAACAACTAAAGTGATAGAATTAAACGCAGCAAAGATACAATGTCATCTAATTACAATTACAACAACCAAACACACTAATTAAGAAAAGCAAACCCTAAAACCTAGCTAATAGAACAAAAAAGCCAATATATAAGAGTTCATCAATATAGCAAAGACATAATAAAAGAGCTACAACTTCATCCACTTCCTTCAATACATCCGCTGGCATATGGGACGAAGGTCGAAAAGCTCGAACACAGGAGCAAGACCTTGCCAATGAAGTTTTGACAATCCTCTCAACTACCAAATTAGCTTGCATGGGAACACACCTGCAAGAGAGGTTCCTAACCAAATTCCTTGTCATAGAAGAGTGCTCAAGGAGAAACCATTCAACATAATATTAGAGAACGCACAATCTAAGAGGCAATAGAGAGAGGAAACCCAACTCCAGAATGATGATGAGCAATAATGTCATACACACTAAACAGGCCCATGCCAAGTCCTATAATGAACAGTGTAGATCACCACACTGAATAGGCACATAAGTCAAAGATGAACTGTGCTTACAGGCATACTGAACAAGCCCAGAATAATATTTTCCAATTGTCTATCTATTTCACATTCTTTAGACAGAAGACCCACCAAATTCATAACCTCCCTACCACATACTACAACCTTCAACCAAACATAACTAATACTTGAAAGTGCTGGAAGAATTCTAGTTATGGGACACAGAGTAATCGATCCAACTCTTTTCCACTAATAATCCTTCCACACCAGTACAAATAGGGAAAAGACAGATTGGTTAAGGCTTATTAATCTATAATATACACAGACCAATGGTTGATAATAAACCATCCAATCATACAAGACTAACCCAGCCCTTTCAGCAATCAGATATTTGAAGTAATCAACAGAATAAAACATATAGAAACCAACTGCTAAAGAAGCTATCCTACCAATGGCAAATCTAAAACCCATAAATCATCAATAGGAAAAAGATCAAATTTTTAGCAAGTTACTACCCTCAAGCGCCAAGGACCCGTAAATTAATACCTTTAACCACATTTGTTTCGATGCCTATGGTTTCCTCTAGGTGACTGAGAATCCACTGGTGGAGAGGCCCTCTATACCGGTGCTTCGGTATCGCACTTCTCCACCCCAAATCTGCCCCCAATTGCCAGCAAAACCTTTCTCTCAACCCTTAAATCCTCAATCGACAACATCTGTGCACTAGTAGAGGGAGAGAGCTATTGTTTCAAAACGCCCATCAATCTCAAAGGCCATGGGGGCACCCATCGGAGGTTTGCGACTGAAGTCTTCAAAGGGGTTTGAGGTATGAACACTACCTCATATACATCCACCCTTCGATTCCGCGCATTGTCGTCACTGGACCCAAGTCAACCATTACATCCTCCAGCCATGATAGTGGAAATCTAACAATAAACTCCACCTGAAGGAGAGAGAAAATCCTACAAAAAAGGAGAAGCAGTCGACACTCAGTCATTGTTTGGATCTGTCTTGTCGGTTGGCTCATCCTATCGAAGGGAGAGAAACCCTAGCGGAGGGAAATTTTCACACCAAGGCAAAACGAGGCTATAGTGACTTGTAAAGTAGTATACTATCGCTATTTGATAACTATGTCACTAATAAGTTGTGTGACGTATGCATGTCCCTCCCAGTTCAGCAAGCATATGCATATCTCAAGCAATGCATGTGATACTTTTCATTTTATACTCTTACTATTTATGAATATGCATATCACATAGGGATAATGAATTGTAAATCCCAAAAGAATTAATTAATCACATGTAGTTCCAGAAAAAATTTGTTTGAAATGTAGAACACTAATATCAATTTAAATAATTGCAAGTATAGATTTCAATTCCTACAATTGAGAGTTACGGTTGAAACTTATATATCTTATTTTTAAGGAAAAAAGATAAAAAAATATCACTTGAACTTCAAAATCTCAAATAACTGATTTCCTAAAAAATTAAGTTATCAATTGTGATACTCTTTTTGTTAATCATATTACTCTTATAGTTAATAAAACTAATTTGGGATTTTGAACTTTAAGTGGTATTTTTTTTATCTTTTTCCCTATTTCTAATTAAGATTTTTGAAATTTACAATTTCTCAACAAATATTTCTATCTCATTCTTTAAAAAAAATTTGTTGAATCCTAATCAAAAATATTCATCAGATCTTGTATAATACTTATATCCAGGAACCTTCCTATGATGCTATCATATACAAGCTATGCTCCAATCAATTTCTAAATGTGTCACTTCTCGTCAAGCAATATGTTGTGCTCCAATTTGTCATTGCCGTTGTTGTACGCCAGTTCATTTTTAATACCTAATTTTCATTCTAATTATTAAATAATTAAATCAATTTTCATTTCTAATTCCTAATTTTTTTGTTACAAGACCTAATATTTTTAATTAAAATATCTCACATTAACTTATATATACACAATTGAATATGCCATCTCTCTTATCTTATTTAAAATTATAATTAAATTGAAATAAATATTTTCAAAATCATAAATACCTACATAAAATTACAATTGCAATGAAAATTGATAGGCTAGAGTTAGGACAACAAATTATTAATGTAAAAACTAAAACTTGATGTAAAACTGGGGCTAAATAAGTAATCAACTGAGCTCTATTAGGGCTCGATGGAAGTATGAAACTACTCTTTGTGACAGTGACCAGTGCAACTCTGCCGCCTACTGTGGCGGGGATTAAAAGAGGGAGCTTTTGCAACGTGTAGTGCATAGCAAGGGCACTGGAAAAGATGGTGTTTGTGTTCGGAGGGTTGCCACCCTCAACGGTGGTGGCGTTGGGTGAAGTGAGGGAAGGGTTGGATCAGAGCTAGAAGAGACAAATTGATAGCGCTAGATTCTCAAGAGAGGAGTTGCTAAAGCCACGAATGGAAGATTGGATGGAAGATGACCAGTCGAAGATGGGAAAACCTTAGTATAAAGAGTTATTGATGAAGAACATGACTCCCGGTTAGTGCAATTTCAATGATGAATTGAATAGAAAGGAAGGAAGTATAAACACTGGATTAATGATGTAGTGGAGGCGGTGAAAGGAATTTGTGTATATGAGTGATCTGCTATGTTCAAAGTTTGTATTAGATAAGCATAAGAAGGAGTGTCTACTGAGACATTTTAAGAGGACTTTGATTGTCAAATTACTGGGAGCTACACCAAATTATGAATTTATGAAGAAGAGATTAAATTAGATGTGGGCTAGAGCAGGGAAGATTCAAGTGTTTGTTCTTCCAAATGAGTTCCATTTTGTTAAATTTAAGAGCCTGAATGACTATGATGCGGCACTGACAGGTGGTCCTTGGATGGTTGCTAAAATCTAAATAAGTGTGATGAGGTAGAGGGCTAACTTCAATCCAAAGATGGAGCTTGCTGACCGAGTGGTGGTATGGGTAAGACTTCTTGATCTTCTGACTACTCATTATGATAAACATTTCTTGTTGAATCTTGGTAATGTGATAGGAAAGGCAATTAAGGTTGACATTCCCACTGCCCAAAAAGGTAAAGGGAAATTTACTAGATTATATGTGGAATTGGATTTGACCAGGCCTTTAGGGCCTCAATTTGGCATTAATTGTATGGTGTAGGCTATAGAGTATGAATGCATGAGTTTATTGTACTTACTTCATTGTGGTAGGGTGAGTCATATAAGAAAGAAATATGGTGATTTTGTGAAAAAGCAACAAGAGAAATTTCAAGATGACTGTTGATAAAGAAGTTGTGCATGAGAAGGCCAAGGTTGATGAAGAGCTTGAAAAGGATGGTCCTTGGTGTAACACCTTAAGCCAGACAATCAACTACTTAACCAAAGTGTTTCAAATATCACCAATAAGGATGTTCAACATCCAACTCATTAAAATACAAAATTAGTTCAAATAAAGCTCACATCATAGTATTAAATCAAATTCTCAAAATATTTCAGTAAAACAAAATAAAATGAAAAAGTTTTAAGGTCATGGCAAATAACAACAACATAACATGCCCTCTAGAGCACAAGAAAGCCTTCAAGACTCACTACATATGTGTCTTCCCTTACTCTCTACTAGAAAAATTACCTGAAAAATGTTAATATAAGGGATGAAATCTCAATAACTACTGAAAATTTCTATCGTATATATGCAAACCTTATATGATAAAAAGAAGGAACTGATTATGTATATATTTGTATATGTCATAATCCTCATATAAGACAATTACTAATTTAATCATCATTATGTCAATATGTATTTTCATCACAACATGTAATATATAGTTATATAATATGTAAGATGCAATCTCCCTTATATCACCGTCCATCCTTATACTGCTGATTGAAGCCATAGGCTAACACATGTCCAATAGAAACACAACCATTTGATTAGATTGTCTCAAACTCACAGTTCTTAAGATACACTCTACCAAAGGTGTAGAGTTTAAATCTGGACTATGGCTTCCCTCCTTAAAAGAACACAGTTTTAATACAACTAAAGGAAGTGTCACATGTCCCACAGCTTTAATACAATCCTAACCAAAGAAAAACATGGAAGAAGGGGCCCTTACAAGTTCCATATATTATACATCGAGTGATAGCATACCACATAGTAAAAGATTTCAACATATAAATTCCTCCTTTGTCCAACCTATCACAATTTGCATCCGTCATAACAAGTATATTCAATCACCAAAATATATAATTATCATTAAAAGACAAGGTGCAATAAATAGTGTTTCTATTTATATCAAATGTCGCCATATTTTTAAGGAAATGCAAAAAAGGGAGCGATGATCAAACAATTCATTAATTATAATTAAATTATTACCTCTGTGAATAAATTGAGATATAAATAAATTTACTTGTAATATTACTTACTTGAGAATTTACAATACATACATATATACATATAATTCAATCCATTTTTCTTTTTATAAAAGTTAGTCATTCACAATCAAACACAATTCATGTGTATATGGAAAAATATTCAGAGTTGCCTCTACTTTCTAACTCACAGGTAAACACACAAGAGTTACTCTAAAATTCTCAATAAGAGCCTACAAACATTAAACATGAATATCTATTAATACATTACTCTAAGAGATGCTCTAAATATACTCTAAAATTACTCTAAAGCCTAAACAACCCAATAAACTTAATCAAAATATAACGTAATAATCTATTTACATTAACACACACACATTACATATTACGTATATAATTATATAAATTACTATTCTTATATGAGTTTGGATTTCAAATAGTGAAGAAAACGATTTTTTTAAACAAGTTTCGCGCTTGCACATAAATAGGAGAAGGTACATTTATTAAATAAAATATTCATAAATTTGGATATGTACACGCGCGCGCAACATATAAAGGACAAGGTGTACTTATGAGGATATTCCTTGAAAAGAATTAAAATATAAATACACACATATCACATGTATCTAAATGGATCTACAGTTCTACTCTACACGCGTACATCAATGGAGAAAGGGTGTGGGTCATGATTATTGGAAAATAATAATAATAATAATAATAATAATAATAATAATAAATAAATAAATAAAATATATATTAGTATGGATAAAGGGTTCTACAGTAGACTTGAAGGAATATAGGCAAGATGAATGGTAAACAAACAATGTGGATTTTCTATAGTAAACATGTTTAAAAATGATTACATCAAGATGATTTGGGAGAGCATGTTAAGAAGCAAATGTAGTTAACTATAACTATAGATTCCAAATGGGAATGGCATAACTTATATACATCCAATACTAATCATAACTATAGATTCCAAATGTGTCAACAGTGAAACTTTATTTATTACTCTGATATATAATTAATACTAAGTAGACAAGGGATTTTATAGATGGGGTACTAATTGTAGTATAGAGTTATGTAACTGCCTGATATAGACATGAGTCAAATACTAATTCATATAACATATGTGTCACAAAATAAGCCAATCCAAAGCACACATTTATTTATATTTATATAATCATATAATCCCAATAGTTTAATACTTCAATCATATTCGATAGTATTACATAATTAGACTGTAAATGTTGGGAGTGATTCTTCAAAATAAGGGAAACAAATTAAATTCCTATAGGAAATGTTTATCTTTGGTCAACCCCTTTAATGGCAATGAGCGCAGTCTACTCCCCACCAATCCACTGCAAGCAACGTGGTTTAAGTAAGCATGAAAGCAAACAAAGAGAAACAAATGGGTATTAAGGCATGAAAGATATATCATGGTTAGGAAATAATACCATAACCATTTCTCTAGCTAATATGCAAAAACATGTGGTGATAGGTGAAGCTCTGGCTTTTGCACTGCATTAGTACATAACATTCGCAGCCATGATTATACTTTAATAAATATACATGTAGGTATAAATTATCAGCACTAATAATAGCTTGACACTTTTCAACCAGGTCTTTAACCTCAGGTATTGGGGGATTGAATGTAACTCTAGTAACATTGTATGAACTACAAACTTGTGGGATTCCTATTGAAGATGAGAGATTAGTATGGATTTTATACAATTATAATTGAACTTCAAATGGTTTAATTATGTTAGGCATAACAAACTAACTATCTTCAGACCAACCAATCCTTGTAAGGTTGACAAAAGCGACGACATCTAAGAAAAAAGAAGTTAGAAGACATAAGTGATTATGGATCAAAAATGAAAAGGACAGTATGTATATTATGGGAAGGGAAATTAATGGCTGCTAGTGTTGGGTTATAGTACCTCGAACATAACTCCTTGTCACCTAAGATTAAAATGACCTACTTTGAAAACACACCTTGGGACTCACTCATACCATGTTAATACATGGTTTTCATAAAGCCGCAAGCATATGAAAACATTAGCAGAAGTTAATGTATTAAAATGTATTCTGAACTGGTATTTCTTTTGAACCTAATGGTATTTCTTTAAATGCCTATCACTATTCCGCCGAACATCAAAGTTCTTAATCCTGTAGTAGCGATCTTCTCCAAGCATAAGAGCCAAGTGCTGAATATTGGCATGGTCGTCCAATGAAACCACCATGCGGTAGATCCAAAGGGGGAAAATTTATCAGAAATCTATAGAGCTAACTTTATTTAGGAGCTGGAAATTAATCTTAAATGTGAATACTTTTAAGAACTCCCTAACCTGCTGATCGAACGCCACCAACTGATAGTCGACCAACTCTTCCATTGGTCGATAAGGGCCGAATGGATATCGAACTTCATCCTGGGAAATGATCCTATCCAACTTGATGAAGATAGAGGTTTCACAAATTCCTGTAGACAAGCTTAGGAGACTCACGTCATGAGCTATTTCTTCCATGCCCGACAGCTCCTAACATGACAGATAAAAAACAAAGGGTGTAGAGAATAAAGAGTAATCAATTAGTTTCATCTATTTACTCCTATGGACATTTGGTAAAAAAATTGACTAACATGCTTGTAATGATCTCCATAAACATTTAATTTTAGTTTTTCGGCCATCTCGTCATGATTAGGTACAACCGATGAGGGAAACTGTTGAGATTGAGCACAACCTAGGACATAAAAACAAGCATTGAAGTCGATTGGAAGCAATGTTATTATATTTACTGGAAAGAACTAAGTTTAGTGTGGTTATCATGATGTGAGTAGGCGATGAGTTCATTAAGTATACTAGAAATGAATCTGACCTTTTATCACGAATCTGTAAACGGGGAGCCAAACATGAAATAGCTTCATGCCCACTCCATTAGTCGATTATGTTATTTTATTTCAGATGAAGATGGAGAGAGTGTGAGAGGCAAGGCCGGATAGAAGGGGTGAGGGATACAACACAGAGTGGACCAAAAGTGGATTTCAAATAAAATGAAATGCAATGTAAAATATGAAACAAAAGAGCGGGAGGTTTGAAAATTCAAAGTTGGGTTAAGTTCTGCATATATGGGTCAAGTGTAGACGTGGCAGGCAGTTGCGCAGCTCGATGTAGGAATAAAATACTATTTTTTGAGCCATATTGCCCTTATGAACAGTGAATTGTGAAAGGATTTCACGTGAGCCATTTGCAGGAGGTTTGGCTTGGTGGAATAGTATTATAATTTATATAGATGATTAAATTTTCACACCATACAAGTAATTCACAAAATTTGCTTTCTGCAGCAAATAATAAAACCTCCACAATTAATTTTAAATCTCAACTTGATTTTATCAAATGAGGTTAGAAACAATTTGTCACTTTAAAAATTTATAAGGTGCCCTACATGTTAATTAGGCACCCCTACACTAAGGTACCCACATGTTATGCACCCCCACGCTTTCAAATATCTCAAAAATATTTTCACTCTTTATCAATAATAATTCTAATTTAATTAGAATCTCACTATATAATCCCCTTCTATTCTAATTAAATTATAATTTCTTTCATAATATTTTGTCACTACATAGTACACATAATAAACCATAATTTCAAATACTAAATTATTTGAAAAATACTAAATATCAATATTCAATACACGATATACAGATTTAAACATATGGAACCAATGCCACAAATTCTCTTTAAAAATTTCAAATAATCAGATTATATAAATCACCAAACTATAAACATAATTTGCAGCATTAAAAAAACTATGATTTCCAAGATCCAAATGAATTGATATATCTCAAAATATATCACATAACCTGCAATTAATTATTTATATTGATGGATCAAGGTAAAAAATCCTTCTGATAAATGAAATAGTGGCTAAGATATTCACAAATATCACTGGATTTTTTTTTAAAAAAAATAAAACTTTGTTTCAACTTCCAACCGTTATCACAACAAATCCTAAAATTTATTCAACCGTATGAAGATTAGCAAAATTTTAGGAGAGAAAATAGGAGATTAGAAAAAGTTTATATGACTAGAGGTCATACGTTAGTGATTAATAATATTAAAAAGGAAGTTACAACAAGAATAATCAATTATAATTAAAGCTTTTAAAAGACCATTAACCGGGGGGGGAATACCAAGGTTTTGAACTTAACAAGTCCTTTTCCTTAAAAAAATACTTTAACGATAAAGCATTCTTCTATTTCCAAGATCAAGAATATCTCTTATTCTTGTTCGATGGTTGCATATGAGAACTTGAACTCGCATATATACAGGAAATATTAAATCAGTCGCATACAATAATTTGTCTTATTTAGATTCCTCATGCCACAGTCGCAGCCACATAGTAGGATATTTTATTTATAAAACATCAACCCCTATGTATATATGTATATATATATATATATATATATAAGGAATTTCTCTATATATAAAACATGAATCGCAATATCGTATATTAAAGCCCATAAAATGACTAATAACTTATTAGTTAATGGATTTAAGGACACATACCATGTTGTCTCATAGAAATCCATTCTCATATACCGTTATCCATAATGGCAAGTTAATTTGTCAATAGCCCCTCTCCAAGCACTTCTACCACAATCATATTGTTCATGCTGGGACCTTTATACAGTGTTCATAAGGTCTTAAGTGAGTTTGGTTAAAGAGAAAAATTTGGCACTCTCGGTGTTTATAGCCACCATAGCCCATCTTAAGCATATAACAATGCCCTACAACCCTGTCTTATAAATATCATAAAACCACTGCCTCAACACATGCTTTCATCGAGTTCACAAATCACCATGCTCATATACTTATGTGAGTTAAAACTCAATTCTCATATCATCCCTAGCCTCTATGATTGCCAGGGGTTTGTGCTAACCTTATTTTAGCACCCATGAATGTCTTCATTTACAAATATTTAATGTACAAAAGCTGTTACCTCCACTAATTAACACATTTAGAAAATATCATTAATATATCCATTGAAAAAAACCATAAAACCTTTCCAGAGGAGAAATAAAGGTTACTACTAAATTAGCAATGCAATAACATAAAAATAAACTCCCATTAATGTCCACATACAAAACTGAATTTAAACAATTCACTTCACCACAAAACTACTAACACCACTAATAGACATATGCCAAATATATTATCATGTAATAAAACTTAAATTTCCTTTTCATCAGGTAAAGAAAGATTCTCTGTTATTTTAAAACAGTATCACAACCTCAATAAAATTCATTCAGAAATCTGTGCTGGGAAGACACCACAACACCTATGATAAAATATCTTCAAACCATGGTAAGGACAACATTTGACTTACACATGCTTTTATAGAAGAGAATAAAGAGACGCACATGCTTGTTGATCAATTATTGAGTAGTTGATAATTTCAGAGACTATCAAACTTTATAAAAGCAGTTATTTTTACAATACTACTTGTCAGAGACTGTCAATTATAGACGCACATTTGACAAATATGTGCTTGTTGAACCAGTACATAATAATTCACAATACTACTTTAATGTATGCAAGTTCACCAGTTATTTTCGTTGGTCTAAAAACATATATAAATATGCAAATCCTCAATTGGTAATTCTTGATGCAATGCCCGATATTGTCACATCAATGATGTTAGATTAAGATCAATAAAATGTAATGAAACTCCAAATACCGATTGCCATAGGAAATTTTCACAACGTAGATATCAGGTAGTATCTCTTAAGATTGTTGGCGTTAGCACGTCACACCATACAGATTATTAGCGGTAGCACCTGTTGAAACACAATAAATAAATAGTTCGAGTCACATCTAAGGGCGTTGTCTTTTGGAGATATTGCACAACCCCCTAGTAAATTAGGAAGCGGTACTCCTCAAAATAAAACGAACTCTTCTTGCAAAAAGTGGGGTGACAAAATTGCAAAAAAATATCAGTGTAATTCAGAATAAGAGAGAGAGGAGAGGAGCTCAGGGGCCTCTATCTGTCATGTATCAAACATAGCCTTTTATAGGTAAAAACATTTGACCATTGAGCAGTAATAATAACCATTAATGACAGTTTAATTATCATTAAAATGACAATTACAAAACAAATATTAATGACAATTTAATATAATAAAAATTTTTAAATGTCATTAAAATCATTCAATTAAAAATCCAACGGTCATCTCTAATGATCAGTTTAAAAACTCCTCTTATCAGTCTTTTCACTAACTCAAGCTCATATTTAATTGTATACTAGGGCGTTCCCAATCTTAAATTATGTGAGATTTCTTTCTTTAACACACTCACACATAATATTTCTAACAGATATTGGTGGTTGACAGGAGCATGTCGAGAGGGGAGGGGGAGTCCTCGGGTATGGCTATAGATAATGAGAATTTGGATATGGTCAAACCTAGAAAGAAGGGGGAGACTTGTGAGATGTTGAGTAAGGAGGATGGAGGAGGGAGGGCTGTTATGGCCTGATTTGGTTATAGTTATTATGAAGATTATAGTATGGAACTATAGGGGAGCTATTAACAAGGGCTTTGTGACATCCTTGAAGAATATCTATAATGATTTTAAATCTCCTTTAATTGTTCTTTTAGAACTAAGAATAAGTGGTAATAAAACCACAAAGTTAATTAAAAGCTTTATCTTTAGGTTTTATGAATTAGTAGGTGCTAGATGATTTGTAGGAGGTATTTGGTTGATATGGAAGGAAGAGGGATTATGTATGAAGATATTCGAGAAGAATGAATAATTTGTTCACTATTGCTTTGGTAAAGGTGGAAGTGAGGAGTAGTTTTCACAATAGTCTATATATGCATGTCCACAGGAGGAAGATAGAAATGTATTATGGACGAACATTAAGAAAATTGTTGATCAAATTGAAAACTATCACATATGGTGGTTGATGGGATATAGGGTAATTTATGGAGGCCTTTAAGGGTTAGAAGGAAGGGAGTTCCAATCTCTCATTTAATGTTTCCAAATGATCTCTTAATCTTTTGTGAAGCGGAGGTTAGTCAACTTTCCAACTTGATGGATTGTCTTGATGATTTTAGAATGCTTTCAGGACAGAAGATAAATAAGCAAAAAACTAATATATACTTTTCAAGGAATGTTGGCAGACTAAAGTAAGAGGATTGTGCAATGCTTGTGACTTTGAAGGGAAGGAGGGATTTGGAAGGTTCTTGGGGGCTTTTATTATTAATGAAAGAATTGCTAGAAAAAAGTTCCAATACCTTACTAATAAAGTTTAATCCAAACTTAATGGATGGAAAAATCAATGCTTGTTCTTTGTTGGTAGATTGACATTGGTTCAATCTGTGTCGTCTCAAATAATAGTTTTTACCATGCAGCATATAAAGATTCCGGCTAGGGTATGCAAAGAAATTGAGAAGGTGTAAAGGGACTTTATTTGGGGCTCTTCGAAAGAAAAGAGGAAGCTGCATGCATTAAGTTGGGATACCTTATGTTTGCCGAGGGAGTAAGGGGGTTTTGGCTTAAGAAAAATGAAAGCTATGAATAAGGCTTTGCTTGGTAGAATTGCCTAGAATGTATTGGCGAAACTTGAAAACTTAACTTCAAGAATTATAAAGGAAAGGTATAGGAGTGATGCTGACTTATATAAGTATTGTGTGGTGAAGAACTCGAATTCTGGTTCATGGAAAAGTTTACCAAAAATTTAGGAGGTGTAACCAAATAGCTTGGGAATGTTGAGATGGTAGTAGAATTAGTTTCTGGAATGATTTGTGGGTTAGTGATTATGCTACTTTATTCCAAAAAGCAATAAAGAAACCAAAGGAAGGTTAATTGATTGCAAGGTTAAAGATATGATCAATAAGGGGGTGATTAGGAATTTGTTTTTCTCAAAGACTATTTAGATGAAGAAGAGATGTTGAAATTAAAAGCTTAGTCGGTCCTTGATTTGGCTATGGGAAAGGATGAGATAAGGTGGAGAGGTGCTAGGGGGACACGTTATTGTGTAGCTAACATGTAGGGTAGGGTTATAGAAGACATAAAGGTAAATGTTGATTTGTCATGGGAGAAGGTGTGGAATTGGTAGGGGCCAAGAACGGTGCAAATTCATTTATGGATTTTCCTCCATGATTGTTTACTCACAACTAATAAGAAGGAAATAATGTTTGGAAGCTCCCTAATATGCAGTGATGCCATGAAGGAGTGGAGGATGTATTGCATGCAATTAGGGAATGTAGGGTTGCAAAAGAAATCAGGAGGGCTGTATGAGGAGATTTGATTAGCGAAGACTTCTTTCATTTGCATCTTAAGGATTAGATAGTAGGGAATCTGGACAAGGTGCCATTTGGGCAAAAACATTTGCTGCAACATGTTGGTGGCAATGGCATTAGAGAAACAAATGCTTGTTTGAGGTTTGAGATACCTGCAAGACCAGACTTGATTAACTACAAGTATGTATGTGAATTGGAAAATTTAACAAGTTTATATGATCCTTTGAGACCTAAAAAGAAGGTGTTATATGTTAAGTGCTTGATCCCTCCTCTATACTTGATTAAACTTAATTTTGATAGCTCCGTCAAGGGAAATTCAGGTATAGCAGGTTGCGGAGGTGTCCCAAGAGACTGTTAAGGTGTGTGGCTTAGAGAATATGCAAAGAAAATTGGTAGGTGCAATGCTTATATGGCTCAGATGTAGGGAGTATTTTGGGGATTGAGAGTTGCAAAGGAAATGGGTATGAGGAACCTAATTGTGGAGGGAGACTTAAGGGTTGTCACGACTATTTTAACTTATATAAACGACGGTTAGCATGGTCAAGGGAGTATCTAGAAAATGATTGTTGAGTTGTTGCATTTTGAATGGTAGGTACGTATTAACCATACTTACAAAAAAGGTAATAGGGTTGTTGATGGTCTAGCAAACTTGAGTGAGTCAAGATTTTAATTGTATCCAGTTTGTTAGCCCTCCTGCTGAGATCTAGGATTATTTGTTTTTTTATTTATAATTGGATGTTTCTTTCCTAAGAGAAGTATTTGATGAATAGTAGCTTATAGGGGTTTTATCCCCATCTACAGGTAAAAAAAACAAATTACTAATGTTTGGGCAAATAATATTATACACTTCGACATTCAAATAACAATAACCTTTGACGAGGTAATACATTACTTAAATAACTCAAAATGCCTAAACCCTTTGAGTATAAGATATCAATGGCCATGCTTCAGAAGGAGGAAGATACCGTGTCTCAAACTCGAAACCCTTAAAACATCATAGATAATACTATCAATTGTTTTCCAATTTTATCATAGATTTATAATTTATTTGCAAATTCATTGATTTTCTTCAGTCAACTTTAGATATTATGTTCTTAGGGTGACCAAATGAAGCTGCTAATTAATTTAGGCCAATCATTAATTTTCTATGTATCATGGGTTGGATTTCTGTTTTCTTTAGCCAACTTTAATTTTAAATTCAATATGAAAAGCATGATATCCTTTATAAATTGATATAGACCAATATTAGTTTTATTTTTTCGCCAAGCATAGACCAATACTTGTTAATAGGCTTGCAAAAGTTGCATTGGAATTGGGTTTTTTTTAATAATACTCCTCTAGTCCTTAATATAAGATGACCTTAGGAAGTTGATCTTGATCCTAAATATCAAAAAAATTTATATTTATTAATTTTTTTTCTATTTTTCCGCTATTAATGCTCCCCCAACAATAGTTAAGAAAGAGAGGGAATGAGAGAATTAAGAAAGATTATTAAGGTGTTTTAGAAAATACATATCATATTAACTAAGTTAATTATCTTCATTAATCTAATCTAATCAATCGAACATATCTTATATTAAAGGACTGAAGTAACAATTTTCTCAAATGTGTGTCAATCATATACAAAAAAAAAAGCATGTCCATCAATTATACTTTTCAAAATTAATTTAGCGAGAAAAACATATAAAGATTACTCAAATATGAGAATTTCATAATGATCTCTTGCAATTGTTTATTTCCTATAAAGTCTTTACGAGTTTTTATGAAATTAAGCTTTTGTGAAATAATTTAATTGACCTCAATAAAATTAGTTGTTATTTGATATGATAAAGTATCGCTTATTAAACCGTTGTATTTTTAAAAAAAATTAAGGGCATTTAATTTTTCTTTCTACAAATTTTAGTTTCAAGGTTCTAAGGACTTCACAAGGATCTATATATTTCATGATCTTGATTTTTGTGTGTCTTTCTTTTTTTTGGGGGGGGGGTTTGTTTTGTTTTAAGACTTCCTCTCAAATTTATACATGAATTTATCTAATTTTATAGAAAAAAAAAGCTAAAGTATATTTTTGGTCCTAGTCCTTGAAATTTATAAAATGTATTTTTAGTCCTTAAAACTTAACACCGTTAATATTACTAACAGAAAATGCTACTTAGGCAAAGTTAAATAGTGATTGTCCAATGCTAATGACGCAATCTGGCCACTTACAACACAACACCACATTTAATTTTTGGAAAATTGTCATAAAAGACCTCACTAGCAACATATTTGCTCCAAGGGACCTAAGGTACATTGGCACTGAATTGGCATTATGTTGTTAAGGAAGAAAGTCTAAAATGCCCTTGATGAATTAATGAAGAAGGTTGAAATTTGGAATCACCTGTTGCACGCAAACTTGAAGAGTGAAGGGAGGAGGAGGTTCAGACGACATTATGGGTGTTGGACTTGGCGGTGGGAGTGGAGTGCGGAGCTTCGCAGCGGTGGGGGAGAGTGGGTCTTCGCGGCGGCGGTGCAGGGTTGGTCTCTAGGGTGGCGGCGAAGTCTTGCGACAGCGATGGCATCTCGATCTAGTAGCACGGCGGTCCTTCTTCCTCTCTCTCTTTCCTCTCTTCTTTTTCCGGTAAGTATGCTAAAATTGGTTTCTTTTTCCGGTGAATGTAATTATTTCTGAGTGTTAGTGTGATTTGTGCTGAACTTTGTCTAGAGAAAAACTTTCTGGTGATTGTAATTCTTTCCCAAAATTTCAAAGTTTTATAGCAATTTCGGAGTGGCCTTGATGTGTTGATTGGGGGAGATTTAAAAATTGAACTGAACAGAGGCTAATACATGAAGGGCTAATACTTAATTCACATCCATTGGTGTTTGGGATGTTTACCATTAAATGATTTTTCTTGGTGTGGTTAGGTGCTAGCATCTACCCTATATGGAAATTTTACTAACTAATGATAAGAACGATTGATGTACATTTTTGCTTGTAACGTGATGAATAATGTTTTTTAAAAAACTATGATTGGCTAGTAATTGAGAGTTGGCAAGAAAACTATTGGTTCTTAATCAATAGTTTCGATCTATAACACCTAAAATAAAAACAGATATATACAACTGTATTCAAATAACATGAGCAAGTATTTTAGTTCTTTTAAAGTTTGCACATGGAATATCTGTTAAACGTTCTGCCCCATATCAGCTTTATTATAAGTACTATAAATCTTCTCTTATTTCATTCCCAGTTTTCATTATTATAAATGTTATTCTGTAACTTATTTTCATACCTTGGGAGTGGAGGATATGAGATGGGATATTCTGCATTTTGATTTATCTGATAGCATAATCGGGGAATTTCAATACATGTCTTGTGGGGTTCCCTTTCTTGGTCCTTCAATCATCAATGAGGCAAGTAAGACACTCAAGACATGCTTATAAAAGCTTTTGCTGGTGCTATCCTTAATTTCAAATATTATATAAGGATTTATAATACATTTGTGTACATTAATTGTTACATTAGCACTAGATTTGAATGGAAAATTGTTCTCACATGCAGACATGGATCAAAAGAGAGTTGATGTGGTTTGGTGGTTAGTTACCCATGAGAAGAATAAACATCAGAACGTGGTCATGCATAGCATTGAAGGTTGGAAGGCTACAAAGAAAAAGAGAAACCAGTTTACGTTATATTTATTCTGTACATATTGAACTTTGATGTCGTCTTTTGTTTCAATGTAAATGGAACTAGGTTATTTATATACACATATAAAGAACAAAGGTGTCTTCCATGTGTGCGAATATCTTCCCTTACGTTCAAAACATCTTCCCTAGGTGCAAAATTTCCACTATTTGGGTTGAACAACTCTTCACCTGTGCAGCATAACGATGTGTGAAGGATCTTTCCCTATGTGCATGAACTCTTTCCCTACGTGCATGAACTCTTCCCTGTGTGCAAGCACCTTCTCTGCGTGCAAGGTGTCTTCCATGTGTGTGAATAGCTTCCCGTACGTTCAAAACATCTTCCTTAAGTGTAAAATTTCCACTATTTGGGTTGAACAACTCTTCACCTTATATCATAACGATGTGCGAAGGATCTTCCCCTATGTGCGTAAATTCTTCCCCTACGTGCATGAACTATTCCTTGTGTGCAAGCATCTTCCTTGCATGCAAGGTATCTTCCATGTATGCGAATATCTTCTCGTACGTTTAAAACATCTTCCCTAGGTGTAAAATTTCCACCATTTGGGTTGAACAACTCTTCACATATGCATCATAATGATATGTAAAGGATCTTCCTCTATGTGCATAAACTCTTTGCTTGCGTGCATGAACTCCTCCCTGTGTGCAAGCATCTTCCCTACGTGTAAGTTGTCTTCCATGTGTGCGAATATCTTCCTATATGTTCAAAACACCTTCCTTAGGTGCAACATTTCCACCATTTGGGTTGAACAGCTCTTCACCTGCGCATCATAATGATGTGCGAAGGATCTTCCCCTCCGTTTATAACATCTTCCCTATGTGCAAACACTCTTCCCTACATGCAAGATATCTTCCATGTGTGCAACTTTCTTTCTTGTGTGCAAGATGTCTTCTATGTCTGCAACTTTCTTTATTACTTGCAAGATGTCTTCCCTATATGTAACATCTCTTCCATATGTGCTAATATCTTCCCCTATGTCCATGAACAAAGACGCAATGCTTATTTCTATTGTTTTTCTTCTTCTTCTTCTTCTCTCAATCTCTGCCTTGACCATTCACACTTCGCTACTGCCGTAAAGATCACTGCCGCTTCTGTCGACCTTCTCCTCCCTTCGCTCTTCAAGTTCAGGCAGAGACAAGTTCACGCATGGGAGGGATGGAGGTGAATCAAAATTTTAGACCTCCTTTATTCATTAATTCATCAAGGGCATTTTAGACTTTCTGCCTTAACAACATAATGCCAATGTACCTTAGGTAGTGAGGTCTTTTATGGCAACTTTCCCTTTAATTTTAATCTCACATGGTATTTATTGAATTTATATTTTTTAAAATAAAATTATAATTTAAATAAAATTATTTTAATCAATTTCTTCATCCACTTCTCTCTACTTTCTTCATCCTCAAACCCTGGCCTTGTCATTGTACCGTTCTTCATCTTCATATTCTCTCACCAAGTTACTAAACAACTTGTTAGGGGGCATGTGGCCTGTCTTGTTATTATAATAGTCCAGGCCAAGGCCTATTTTAAAACTTTTTTTTCTTAATAGGTCAGGTCTAGGCTTACTGATAAGTAGAGCCGGTAATACGGGTTTTAACCGTGGGCTGAACCCGCCCAACCCTAAAAAATGGATAGTTTTGATTTTAAAAAAGTAGGACCCTTTTTATTCAGTTTTTAAAATTCTTTAATGACTTGTGTAGTTGTTTAACCCTCCTCCCTTAGTCTCTCTCACATTCAAAAAAATCTTACACTTTCACATCATACTTTAAATTTAAACACCATTCATATCAATGTATAATTTGTAATGTATTTTTAATTTTTTTATGGTTTAAGTTTGTAAAAAAAAAAATCAGTCTATTACTTAACAAGATTTAAAAAAACTCACAAACCCAAAGGTTATATGTTAGCTAAATGTCAACTCCATATTGATACAGTTCTTTTTGACTCTAACCTATATGATCCCAACCGGCGGGTTAGTCCGAATCAAGTTCAACACATATTACCAACTCTACTAATAAGCTTATTAAGTCGGTTTGGGCATGTGAAGTTTTTTTTGAAAAAAAAAAGAATTAATTGGAAAAAAAAAGGGTAATTACTTTGTCTCCTCTAAACCTTCACTCTTCAATCTTCAGTAACGCCGACAACTTATCCGTTCGGCCGCCGCTCGTCTCCCATTCTCTTCGTTCTCACTGAGTCACTGTCGTCTCCTCTCTCTGTCGAAGCTCTCCTCTCTGACGGAGTCACTGACTTGAACTCTCTCTTCCTCAGCGGGTGCTGCAGCAGATCAACAGCTCAGGTAAGTATTTACAAGAGAAAAGTTCTTGTCTTTGTATGTGACTATGTGACTTGACGTAAGTGAGTGGAGCGTATACTACTATTCCATATGCAAAACCGTAGACAAGAATGTCGAAGGTGAGCGTTTCTTTTACGGGTTTCCTTCTCCATTTCTTGGCTTTCACAATTTTATGGAGTGGTAATTGGATTTTCCCCATCTTTCTCAAGCTATTGGTTTGTGTAGTATCCACTAGCACGCAATTTTCCATTAGGGTTTGTGCTGCTGTGAATTTCGGAACTGAATTCGATCGACTGTTTGAACCTGATCCCGACCCATTTTTAAGCTGGATGATGCTTATTTTTCCTGCACTTTATCATTGATAAAAAGGAAAAAGAGCTTCAGATTCGCTGGTGTATCCTTTAATAAATTCGAATTTTGGCTCCCTAATTAATTTAGAAGCCCAGGCTTAATCAAAGGTTTTTTTTTTTTTTTTTTTTGTGAAATCAAAGCAAAGCTATTTTTTTATTTCTATATGTGTGACTTTACATACTCCTATTTTTGTAGTGTACATGCATTTGATTTATTCTTTTCAAGGTCTTCGAAGCAGAAGAAGAAATTATGTTTACCATGGCTCCTTTGCTTCCTTCCATCACTTAATGATGGAGCGCTATGAACACGTTTCTTACTTTTACCTCAACAAGTCCTGAGATGTTTCTACACTCCGTTTTTATTCAAACATCATGAATTTGAGAGCTGCTTCTATGGTTAATTATTCAAAGGGATTCTTTCTACTGAAAATTTCTGTCTTCAGCATTAGGGTTACTATACTGGGCTTGGCGCTGATTTTGATTCAATTGTGGCAGGTCTTACACCTGAATATGTTTTAGGCTTCCTTCTAATACATGAAACTTGTTTGACACAATAAAACTCTGCCTCTCATATTATTTCAGATATTTCAACAAATTTCACTCCTCAACAACTGTCTGTTGCCAATTTTCGGCCTCATTTGTGTTGCTGTCGAAAATCTGAAATACATACAGAAGCAAATAATAATTTTGATACATAATCTGTGTGTGTGACTAGGCATGGGAGCTTACTTTTCCCCCTCCCTTTTTCTTTGGTTGAAATGGGAGCTTTCTTGACTTATACCCAGAATACAAGTATACAGAAAGATGTTCGATGAAAAACAGCATGGTGACTTGAATATTCTCGTTCCTGAGATCTCTTGTCATGCTTGAATTTCGAGTGTACGAGTACGGGTTTGTGTGTTTTAGATCAGATTCAGATTTATATGCCTGACTAGATTGGATTTATATGCTCTGATTTTGTTTTTATATTGACATTGCCTTGACCACCAAGTTTCTAGCAAAACCCTTAGGATTGTACTACATAATGAATAATAGTATATTCCAGAACCTTCGTTATTTATTTCAATTTACAAATGGATTTACTGTTTTTCTAAAATGAGATTTCAAATGCAACTGATTGTTTCTACTTTCTAATGACATGGAACGTGCCCCATCACTTACACTGTTCTTTTATTCAGAAGTTTCCATCTCGCCCTGAAGTGTTGAAATAGAAGTGTATCAGAATCAACTAAAACAAATTAGAGTAATAGCTATCATTAAATGGAAGCATCAACTGAAACTCGTGCTGTTGATGATTGTGCTTCCAATGGAGGCTGGACTGTTGTTTTACCCCGACGTGGAAGACAAAGGAAAAAACCTCAGAGAGTTGAGATTTTGAAAGAAACACAAGAACCATGGACTCCAACAGATGTACAAATTGACCCCTCCACTGAAAAAGCATTGATGCAAAAAATTGAAAGAAGCATCTCTAAAGTTGAGAGCTCTCAATTCTATCATAGTTTTCGAGATCAGTTACATACTCCACCCATTTCTGAACACTTGCACAAAGTTTTGGGATCAGAGTCAAAGTTGCAAATGGTAATTTATGGCATTGGCAGCCTTGAATTATATGAGCCTCCTAGATTGCAGCTTAGTCTTGCAATACTAATGAAAAGAGATTTTAGTTGGACTGGAGACATTGAGGTATTTGATCCCGTTCTCTCTGCAACTGAATCTCGGATTTTGGAAACCATGGGTTGTTCTGTCTTACCGTTCAATGAACATGGAAGGAGGCAAGCTTTAAAGCCAACCGTGTTCTTCATGCCACATTGTGAGGCTGAGTTGTACAACAACCTCTTGCAAGCTAATTGGAAACTGAATCTATTAGGTAACATGGTCTTGTTTGGGAACAGCTTTGAAACATACAAGCAAGTTTCAGAGTTTAACTCACCTGTTTTGAACTCAATGGGACATATTTTGGCTGCTCGAAAATTTACAAATGAGTTTAGAATAGAAACAATTTCTGATGAATATTTTAATGCTTTTCATGATTCAAGTTGGCATTTTTTCAGTCCTATTTTAGAGACTGAGCTGTAATTTATGAATTCTTGATTCTTGATGGTGATTATTGGTAGGCATATGAAGGGATTGTATTGTAGTTTGGTTTTGAACCATTTTCACCATTAACTAAGAGAGCGTTCTCATATTTTTATAGTGTGTATATATTTTATTTTGAATTGTTCTCTTTCTTTGATGGGTACCTGTGCTGTGCCTAAGATTTATTTTCATAAAATATTAATCATTGGATGTGTATTTCTATTTCGGCTTGTTTTTGCGCTTGGCATTTTTAGGCCTATATAAATGGTTGGATTGAAATTTTAGTATATGAAACAGGTGCTTTATCTCAATTTAGGATTTTATTTTAAAGTGTAATACTGTAATATATTTTAGAATAAATTACATTTAAGTTTCAGATAAGAGAAAAATTAGATATTAATGGTTCGATTATTATAAAAAATGGTTTGATGATTATAAAAAAAATTAATATGTTGGGTCACTGCATTGTATACCTAGAGTTTCTTTTTATAGTTTTCTTATAAATTAGGCAATATTAAGGGCATATAAAGTTTGATCAAGGGTGGGCCCGCCAAGTCTTCTCTGATAACAAAAGTTAGAGGGGAAACTCGGAAAAGGTTATGCTAACTGAAAAGAATTTGTATTACTATGTAGGATTTGCCGAAGCTGATGAAATTGTTGGTGAATTTTACTCTGATAAAGAAATTTACAAAGCTTTGTTAGAGACTAATGAGAAGTAGGTAGACCAGTTGATATGACCACCCATGTTTTGAGTGCTTCACTATGTGCTCATTGGGATAATTATTCACAAGTTAGGAGGCTTCCCAAATGGTGGGCTTGAGGTGGATGTCTCAGTTCTGTCCATCACCAAAAACAGATGGAAGAGACTCGATTATGAATTCGATTTAGGGATCTGATGTCACACTTATGGTGGATGGCTCAGTTCTTCATAATGGGAACAATGGATGTGGGGGGTGTCATCAAATCCAGTGAAGACTGTTGAATCTGCAGCTTCAGCAGCAAACTCACAAATGTTCGTTCGACCATTGGAGAATTATTATCAAGGGTTATTATATATGGGCTCAATTTATGCTGAACTAAGGGTTTCAAGAACATAACTCTTTTTTAGTAGGGATGTCCAAAAAATCCGGTGGTTTGGGTAGACTGACCCGACCCAGTCTAACCTGACCCGGTCTAGAAGGAAAAAAAATTTGTTCGAGACACTTTGAACATACTAGACCAGACTGATCGGGCCGAATCGGACATCGGGCCAAGGGTTCAGACCCTTCGGTTAGTCATGTCTGACCCGATTTTTTTTTTAATATATTGTATAATTTTTTTAATCTTCAAAACTCAAATAATTTTTTATACTTGTTAGGTTTAATGTGTTTAATTGATTGTTATGGATTGTATTAAAGTAACTTGAATATTGTTGTTTTTTATTCTTGTTTAATGTTGTTGGAGATTATTATGGATTTATGAATGAGTTTTAATGTTTTGTGATGCATTTTTCTTGATTATAGGTATTATTATGCATTTTTCCACTATTTCTAGCTCTATGTATCAATCCAAACAAGGGGGAGAACAAAATTAAAACAGGTCCTGGACTGCCTGAAATGGTCCAGACAGTCCACTGGACCGGTGTGGTCCAGCCCGAACTCGAACTGGTGCTGGACCAGACCGGACCTTGGGCTGACTTGTCCAACCCGAGGTCCTATAAGGATTAAACCTCGAGTTGAGGCTCAATCCGGTCTGGTCTGGTCTATGAACATCCCTACTTTTTAGTAATTGGATTGATGTCATTAATTTTATTAACAAGGGATGCGAGAGTTCTCATCTCTTTAGAGATATTATTGATTATTCTCTTGCAAAATTTTTGAGGTACAGTCCAAAACTAAATGCGGTCACCTATTTAAATAAGAATTTGAATATTGATTCATTATGTTGTGAGAGACAAGTACCTTCCGTTAAACATAATCTCATTGGTGGATAAAGGAAGTTAAACTTTAAGTTACTTTGTATTTGGATTATGATTAATGGATTTCGGCATTTATTAAAATAGGGCGGTATTACTTAGTTTGGAGCCCGATAGGGTTAGGCCATTTAAACCCAAATACTATTCTTTTTTTTTTTGAATTAAACAAGCAAATACTAATGGCTTGATGTTATAAGCAATATCAAATATCAAATCCGTGATATTCCATTTAAAGAGAAACTCATATACCATTAAACTACAAGACTATTGACTAAACCCAAAAATTATATATTATATACACCCTTTCAATATCAAATCTGACTTTCAATTTAAACGGGCTTAAATTAGTGAGATTTGACTATTTTTTCTGGATTACAACCTTGTTGGATTATATGTGTCTGTAGTTATCTTTAATTTGATGAAATTATCCTGCCAGTCAAAAAAAATGTTAGGTGATAAAGGTTGGTGGGATATCGGTAAAAGTCTAAAGTTAAAACCCTTTTATTAAATAAGTAAAGTTTGTTTCCTATGTGGTTTAGGCTAAGAAAAAATTAGTTGAACTAATAACAATTTAGGTATGGCATGCGAGCCTAATGAGAATAAAAAAGTTATAGCTACTCTATCGAGATTCAACAATACTTAACCATGGATTAATTATATTGGTAAACCTGAATGATTATTCAGGAAAAAAAAGGAAATTATATGAAAGACATATAAAATGCTTTATAAAAACACTCAATAAATAATGAATTTCGCTCTGACAAGGGAAAAGTGAGGGAAGATATAGTATTGAATTGTTCATTTTTGTTGTGTGTATTAGAAACTTTTTGCTGGAAAAGAAAAAAAGCTGAATCCGAAATCAACATGTCTTTTAATTAACATTTTTTCCATATCATGATTAAAGTTAAATTGAGGAATCATCCGTTACACTGAATCAGTTCACGTGGTTATTTCTTTCAAATTAAAGTTTTGTTAAAAATGAAATGTAAATCATGGTACTAAAACTCAACTCAGTTCCATAGATGAAAGTAGTGAACTGATGAACCAATTCTCTAATTAGTTAAGTTATTTGGATGAGTTAATGGGTTGAATTTTCTATATTTGTTCTCTTCTTGTTAAACTTGAAACACATCATTTCAAGTATTTTAATAATGATTTGTGTTGACCCAATCCAACTGCAAACTTGTATAATTGACATTTTAACCACTATCTCAAATAATTTAGTGATCAATCCGGAATTTTTTTTTATTTTTTATTTTGCCATGATCAATCCGGTTTTGAATAACTTGATATAAGGGTGATTAGTTGTAAATTTAATAAAATTAAAATATTGTTGGCAATAAGATCAAAAGAACAAAATAAACATTAGGAAAAATTCTAATTATATAACTTCAAAATTTGAAAATCTAGCGTCTATTAGTACTGTGATATTGTTTCATGGTAGCATCCAGAACCCTAATATGATATATGGAGCATCCATCTCCTTGATTTGCTTTATTGGCGCATCCAACACTTCTAATTTTATTTTTTAGTTGTATCCGACCCTAATCTATAATGTAATTTTAAAATAACATCAGATGCTATTTTACCTTTGGGACTTTGATATTTTCAGAGTATTTAATTTTTTGGAGTTTTCCCAAAACCTTATAAAAAATTAAAGAATTAAAATATTACCTTTATGATGTTGGTCTTGACCGCAATTTGAGACAAACCCCATTTGCTGCCTATATGGAGGAGCTTGTATATATTAATACAAATATGATTTCTTTTAAGCATACTCATCATAGACCATAGTTACTTTTAGGGACATAATTATCGTCATGATATTTTATTCTCACTTTGTGTTATTATTGTTAATTAGGTGTGAAACAGTGATTAAGATCCTCTATATGATGGAAACCACGTAGACATTTTGTATGAAAATGATTTATCATATCATTTATAGTTTAATCAATTAAAATGTGATAATTCATGAACTAATTTTACATCTCCTAAATATTAACTGACATATTAATAAAGTTAAAAGAATTTACATAATTCACTTTTTCATTATTTAGAAATCTTAATTAAGGGATTCATTTTTCAAGAAAAATAAAAATATGAAATATATAAGCAACCAACTATAATTAACATTAGATAAGTTATTATATTTTAACTAATTATACCACAAATGATACGAGAAACCAAGCTCACACAGAAAGCATAGTCACGACCAGGTCCATAATGTTCATGGATCATGATCTATTATTGTTAATAGTGTGAATACATTTAATCATTAATATTAATCTGATCCCTATTTTATATTTCATTTGACTGATCATGGGTCATGATCTATTATTGTTAATATTCTCCGTAGTCCTTACACTTCATAAGTTCATATACTACTATAAGGCGTTTTTAACCACGTGATATAAATTAGGAAAATAGTTTAAGCTTATTTAATTTCCACACGCATTTTGTTAATTTTACAGATATACCCTTGAATTAATTAAGCAAAACAACTTCCCATAAAGAGAAATAAGAGAAATTAATTAAGTACTAGTAAATGGGGGTGAAGTCTAACTTTATTTTCTTCTAGATAAAAGAGCCCATGTAGTTGTTTAACAACAACAACAACAACAAAGCCTTTATCCTATTATGTGGGGTCGGCTACATGGATTGCACGACGCCATTGTGCTCTATCAAAGACCATTGATTTCGATATATTATTAATTAAAAGGTCTCTCTCAATGACCTCATTGAGCGTTCGTTTCGGTCTTCCTCGACCTCGTTTGACAAGACTCTATACTGCTTGATCAACCCTTCTCACCGGAGCACTCAATGGCCTTCGCTGAATATGTCCAAACTATCTCAAACGATTTTCTACCATTTTTTCTTCAATAGGGGCCACTCCAACACGATCACGTATATGAGTGTTACAAATCTTGTCATTTCTTGTATGGCCATACATCCATCTTAACATCCTCATCTCAGCTACCCCCATTTTATGTTCATGATATCCCTTTAAAGCCCAACATTCACTACCATATAGCATTGCTGGTCTTATAGCAATGCGGTGGAATTTTCCTTTTACCTTATTAGGTACCTTACGATCACAAATAACTCCCATAGTTTTTCTCCATTTATACCATCTGGTTTGAATTCTGTGACTGACGTCTCCATCCACCTCACCATCTTGTTGTATAATTGATCTCAAATATCTAAATTTTGTCACTTGCGGGATGACTTGCCTACTCAATTTAACTTCCACTTCACTTTGACTTTGTCTTTTATCAAATTTGCAATGCATATATTCAGTTTTGCTCCTATTAAGACAAAAACCTCTCAATTCCAAATTCCGTCTACATATCTTAAGTTTGGAGTTAATTTCTTCCTTAGATTCAGCCAATAGCATTATATCATCCGCAAAAAGCATGCATTAAAAAAATTTTAATTTGGTCCCTTAATTTATAAATCGTCTACTCTTTTCAATTCTTTAACCCTAGTGTTGTCAACAAAAATGTTGACATTAATAAAATTTTAAATATTAAAAATACTTTATCAAATTCTGATATATTGAGTTTAATTTTTATTAAAAAATTAATTTTTAAAAATAATAAAAATTAGCACAAAAAATCATCATTTGATCTTAACATTGTTAGATTAAAGAAATAAAATCATACTTAATTTTGGGATAAAACTGAAACATTACAAAAGTCAAATAATATATATATACACTTTTATCCTTTTTTTATCTCAAAAACATTTTAAGTGAGTGCCTTGTGGATTCAAGTTTGCTTTTGAAACCACTAAGTACTTGGTTCAACTGGTAATTTAACATTGGTATTTGGAATTTGGATACTAATATGCTTTAAGAAATTCAACCTAATTGCATTATTATCCGCTGATGGCGCCTTTGGCTACTTGTACATCAAGTGAATTTGATGTAATTTAACACAAGTTGAAAACTTTGATCATGGGGTTTAGTCATTGAATGTTTTTGTCAAAGGGTGGTAATGTATGTATCTGGAACCTCAATATTTATTAGCAAGTTAAAACTTGGGTGAGAAATAAGTAAAAGATGCTCATTGCTTGGTGTCCTATAAACACAATGGCCTTTCTATATGTATAGTTTTTCTTGTAGCTTCTGCAACCTATCTGATTATGTCCTTGATCAATTTTGTTCACCAGTCTAGACTTTAGGTCAGGTCTTTTTAAAAGTTACTTTCTAATTTAATTTATCATGTCCTGTAGTATCAGTGACTAGGCAAGGGAGCTTACTTTTTTTTTTTTTTTTCCTTCTCGCTTTTTCTTTGGTTAAAATGGGAGCTTGCTTGACTTATACCTAGAATACAAGAATATAGAGAGATGTTAGATGAAAAACATCATGGTGACTCGCAATATTTTTGTTCCTGAGATCTCTTGTCATGCTTGAATTTTGAGTGTGCTGGGTTTGTGTGTTTCAGATTTATATGCTCTGATTTTGTTTTTATATTGACATTGCCTTAACCAACAAGCTTCTAGCAATTTTACAAATGGTTTTTTTCTGAAACAAGATGTCAAATGCAGCTGATTTTTTCTTTTCTTCCACACTCAAATGGCTTTTGCTTTATTTTTCCCTTCTTTTCTCTGCTTTTAAGAGCAAGAATGACAAGGGCTATGAAAAAAAATCCAAAAGATACCACTTTTTATAAGAAAAATTAGTAATTTTTATCTTGCTTTACCTATAGGAATGAAGACTACAATCATCGAACCCCTATTCTCAGTAATTGATAACTCTCCACTTGGATAATCTTTATAAAAATAATATAAGAAGAGTCTTGCCAATTGCAAAATTGATCAACTGAAATAACAAGCGGTCATTGTCTACATATCTATATAATATATAAATGAAGCAGTTGTTAGTTATGTCAAGCTTTCCCGCCAACCTTTATTCCCCGAACATTGAATGGTTTCTGGGTTCAAACAAATCAAATATGGGCTGCTAGGATTTTAATGAGATAGAGAGTCTAGATGTGTTTTAAAATTCTGTATGGCGTTCGCTTTGTGAGCTCTTGGATGGAATGAATGGTTAAGATATAAAGATTATGAGGGATGAGTAAAAAAGGCCACTGGAAGTATCTACTCCCTTAGATCTGCGGGTTTAAAGGTAAACTCACAATTGTTCCTCCAACTATTTCTAAATTAGTAAAGGGTTATACATGGACTCGATTTAGTGATTGTATTGATGTCATTTATTTTATTAACAGGGAATGTAATAGTTCTCATCTTTTTAGAGACATTATTAATTATTCTTTTGTTAAATTTTTAAGGCACTGTTGGATACTAAATGTAAACATCATTTCTAATAGGAATTTAAATCTTCATTCACAATGTTATAAGGGACAAGTCTCTTTTACTAGACACAACCTCGTTGATAAATAAAGGAAATTAAACTTTGAGTCGTTTTGTATTTAAATTATAATTAATGAATTTCAGCATTTATTAAAAAAGAGTGTGCTTGTTTATTTTGGATCCAGCTAGTGGTTAGCCCATTTAAATCCAAATATTCTTCTCTTTTAGGATTAAAATGACAAATACTAATAGTCTAAGATAATAATTGAACTCACAATCTTCCACTTAAGGGAAAATTCTCACGCCATGAGATTACTAGGGCGTTGACTAAACCCAAATATTCTCTCCACCCTTTCAATGTCAATTCCGGCTTTCAATTTAAACAAGCTTAAATTAGAGAGATTTGATTAGTTTTCTTGAATATAACCTTGTTGGATTATATGTGTTTGTAGTTATCTTTCATTTGATGAAATTATCCTTCCAGTAAAAAAAGTCGGGTGATAAAGGCTCGTGGGGCATCTGTAAAAGTTTGGTTTGAAAAGGGAGCATGGAAGGTTATCTTGTTTGGTTAAAGCTGGTGGGGCATCGGTAAAAATCTAACGGTCTGTTTGGTTCAACGGGAGGGGATGAAAGGAAAGTATGAAAAGTTATCTTGTTTGGTTTGATTGGAGAGGAAGGAAGGAAAATATTTTTTAATGATCATTTGTTTAGTTTAAAAGAGAATGAGAGGGGATATAATATCTAATTTATCCGTCTATCCTGATATATTAGTTTATATATTTTTATTTATATAAATTATTTTATATCTCAATATAAATTATATAATTTATTAATTATTAATTATGTGCTTTCAGATTCTGAAGTTAATTGAAAATTTGATAGGTTAGAAACTAGCTACAGGCCCTTACTAAAAAATATTTATTAATTATGGAATTGGATTCAATCAAAGCATCCCTAATATTTCAATGGAAGCAGCACATGAGTCCAATAATGCTTGCATCTGTAGCTGAACCAAAAGCAGAGGATGAGGAATGCAGCTTGAATCTCCTGTTCGATGGCAAAATCTAAAGCTTTCATTCTTCTTTTTCTTCCTCCTCCTCCTCCTCCTTTTTGCCATTTCATACCATTTGTGGGTGTTAACATTGATACCGACGTTTCGAATCTGCTTTCGCTATCGGACCTCGTCGCCTTTCTGCAACTTCAGAAGATAACCCATATTTGTCTCTACGATGCCGACCCGAATATCCTCAAAGGCTTGGCCTGAACCAATATTCAGGTCATTGTCGGCGTACCCAACAACCAACTCCTCGCAATCGAATGAAAAGACTCGCCTCATTATATTATAGTTCTCACCGGCGATGAAAAGAGAAGAAAAAGAATAGGCAAGGCTTACGGGTAAGACTGGAAATATCACAAAAATATGAGGGTAAAATAGTAATAAAATTTAGCCCCCTCCAAAAACACCCCAATTTAGAAGGGACCAAAATAAAAAAAAAAGGGACTGAAATGAGCAGATTTTTGCTCTCCTTTCCTTCAAAGTTTTAAACTAAATAAGGGGAGGGGTTCATTTTTCTTCATTTTTATCTTCTCCCCTTGAACCAAACGAGCCTTTAAGTAAAAGCTTTCTATTTTAACAATATATACAATTTATATTATTTAAAAAAGTAAAGTTTGTTTTCTGTATGGTTTAGGCTAAGAAAAATTTAGTTGAACTAGGAAAAATTTAGGTATGGTATATGAGCCTAATGAGTACAAAAAAACTATAGCCACTCCATAAAGACTCAACAATACTTAAAATATGGGTTAATTGGTGAACATTAATTATTATTGAGAAAAAAAGGAAATTATAAGGAAAAGTGCTTATGAAAGACATATAAAATGCTTTATAAAAACACTCAACTAATAATGAATTTCTCTCTAATGAAGGAAAAGTGAGGGAAGATATGACATATAATTGTTTTTTTTTTAAGTATGAAGGTAAGCCGGCGCTTGATGATTACAAAAAATCTAACATGCAGACATCGGCGCTTGCTCCTGCTGCATGTGCCCACGTTATGTGTCTATTTGGGGACGTAGTGAAAAAATAATTTTTTTTAATGTGATTTTTATAGAAGCTAAATTCGAGTTACTTACTTAAGCCATCCTAATTAGATAGTTAGCGTAAGAGTTATTATTTTTGTTACGTCTTGTGTGCATTGAAAACCTTTTTTTCTGAGAAACAAACTGAAACAGAAATCAAAATGTCTCTTTAATTAACATTATCTGCTATCTCATTATTAAAATTAAATTGGGGAATCATCCGTTACACTGCACCAGTTCACGTGGTTATTTCTTCCAAATGAAAGTTTTGTTAAAAACGAAAATTATATATAAATCATAGTACTAAAACAACTGAACTCATACGTGAAAGCAGTGAATTAGTGAAGCAATTTCCTAGTTAGTTGAGTCAAGAGTTTTAGATAGGTCTATGGGTTGAATTTTATAAGCAAAATTTCATATAGCCTCCACTGCAGTAAAGTAATTCCCAATTGCCCTCATAAAAATATCAAATACCACTGCACACTTTTGGGGGCACCATAAAAATATCAAATATCACTGCATACTTTTGGGGGCAAATGAAATTAATTTGTGGAAGGGATAGACAAAAACAACCCTACTTAAAGAAAGAAAGAAAGAATAAAGTCAATAAACAGAACTTTCAAATCAAATATACCCATTTAGATTATATATATGAGAATTTATAAGATAATCTTGGTCATGCATAAGATTAAGGTGTAAATATCTTTTTAACAAAAAAATTAATTTTAGTTTAGTCTTAAGGGTATGGTGAAGTTTCAAAAGGTTACAGAGACCATTTGATAACAAACATCTACGTGCAGTGAATCTTTCTCAATTTTTCCCCCTTCTTGTTAAACTTGAAGTGACATCATTTGAAGTATTTTAATAATAAATTGTGTTGACCCAATCAGACTACGAACTTGCGTAATTGACATTTGAACCTCTGTCTTAACTAATTTAATGATTAGTCCTGTTTTTAGTAGTTTAATGAGGGAGATTTGCTGTTAAATTAAATAAAATTAAAATATGGTTGGCAATCAAATTAAAATATTAAAATAAACATTAGGAAAAATTCTTATTATATACCTTCAAAATTCAAAAATCTAGCAACTAGTAACACCTTAACGTTATTTTCTAATAGTACTTTAATATAATTTATTATGCATAGAGTACCCAAATCTTATTATAGTTTAAGGTGTTGGATGTATATTATAAATAAAATTAAAATAATAAATTCAATTAAAAATTAGCATCCGGTGCTTATGTTACTTTACTTTTGAGATTTTGTTATTTGCAGAGTTTTTTTTTTTTTTGAATTTTCCCAAAACATTATAAAGAAATTAAAAAATTAAAATATTGCCTTTATGATATAGGTCGTCTAACCGCAATTTGAGACAGAGACACCATTTGCTGCCTATATGGAGGATCTTGGATATATTAATTAATATATGGTTTCTTTTTAGCGCACTCATCATGGATCATAATTACTTTAGGGACATAATTATCGCCATGATTTTCTTATTCTCACTTTGTGTCATTAAAAATAATAATTTGATTGTTAATTAGGTGTGAAACAGTGTTTAAGATCCTGGAGATAATGGAAACAACAATCACGACTAGGCCCACATATGTCAGGTCTTAAATAGTGTGAATACATTTAATCATTAATATTAATTTGATCCTTATTTTATAGTATTTCATTTGAATGATCATGGATCATAATCTATTATTATTAATATACTTCATGGTCCTTACGGTTGATATTACTACTATAATATAAGGCGTTTTTAACCACGTGATTTAAATTAGGAAAATAGTTGAAACGTAATGGTGATTTGCACAAATAATATTGGTTATAAGTATCATTGGTCAATCATTATTTCTGTTTAAATTTTTTTTATAAGAGACTTTAAAAATTATGAGTGTGTTTGGATTTCATTTATTTAAAGCATTTATGAATATATAATTACAAAAAAAATTATGAATTTTATAAAGTTATATTCAACAAAGGAAATAGATGAAACTAAAAATAAAAATAACATAAAACTTCATGACAAGGTGTATATACAATAAAAAGAAAAATTATATATGTTGAAGTATATTTCAGAGAGTATATTATAAGATCTATCATTATCATGGATTTAATATTTAAATAGAAAAATAATTTGATAAATATGATAGCTAATTATTTTGCTAGGATGGTACTAGATTATGTAATCAAGTTTATTTCTTCAATAAATTTATTTGCATTTTCATGATTTTATTTAATAATAATGATCATTAAATATTTAATAATATATCTATTAATTATATAAAATGAGAGACTTTGAGAGTCTTACCTCCTGCCATTTGGCACGCTCTCTTTTTGCCATAAATATCGTAATAACTAAAATAAAGATACAAAATAAAATATTCTCATAAAATAAAGAGAGATATCAGGGATATGGAAACAATAAATTTCAAAATATTGTCCCCTCCTACCACGCCCTTCTCCAATCATAAATATCATAATAATTAAAATAATGATAAAAATAAAACATGCTTAAAAAATAAAGGGAGATATCAGGGAGATCATTGCAAATTGAAAAATATTTTGAAACTTTAAAATATAAAATAAAATATTTAAAAAAATATGTTAAAAATAGAGAGATGATGAAAATATATTTTCAAAATATTTTGAAATCTATTGGTTATATAAAAGGAGGAATATTGAGAGTCCCTCCAAAATATTCTCAAAAATAAAGAGAGATCAGAATATGGTTATAAATTACAAGAAATTTCAAAATATTATTCCCCCCTCTTACCATGAATATCATAACAACTAAAATAATGATAAAAAATAAAACATGCCCAACAAATAAAGAGAGATATCCGGGAGATACTTACAAATTTAAAAATATTTTGAAATATTAAAATATAAAATAAAATATTTTTAAAATAAATATATTAAAAATATAGAGATAATGCAAAGATAGTTTCAAAATATTTTGAAATCTTATTTGGTTGTATCATTAAAAATTATTTTTATATTTCATAAAATATTTTTTGAGCAAATCTCTCTTACCTCACTTTTCACCTCCCATGTTCTTCGTATCAACGTCATTAGCCTCCTCACATCCTCTTTTGTGGAGTTGGTAACCAATTCAAAGTTCCCTATAAAACTTTGCTTTTGCTACATTCATTTGACAAATGTAACTTTGTGATATTTGGACATGAGGTTGCTTGTGATGGTGCTTTAATGGAAATAATCCTCTATGATGCAAAAGTCTATTTCATAAATATTTTTGTTTCTTTTCTTACTTTGCATGATCTCACGTCACTTATGTTGTTACCATATTAGCTTCTCTTACTTATATATATCCTGCCCATTAGATTCATCATGTGATGTAAGATGTAACACAAATGCAAACATTGTCAATCATGATGCAAGGTGCTCATAGACCACTACCCTTTCATTAACAAGGCTAAATACATTAGGGTTCTTAAAAAACTTTATTTGAGATTTAATGGCTTCAATTTTTTTTAAATCGGTCAGGAATCGGCTTATGCATCTACTTTCTAGGAGTTATACAATTTAAAAATATAAAATCTTTTTCTTTCATGAAAGACTTTATTTGAAATTTTATTGTTAAAAAATATTTATATATTTTAAATTTGAAATTCCCTCTTTTTTTTTTGCCAATTAAGAATTTTTAGGAGTATCATAATAATTTGATTATTTTTATAAATTATTTTTAAATCAACTGGGAATCTACTCATACCTATATTTTATTAGGAGTTATCCAAATTAAACATATTAAATCTTTGAATTTTCTAAGATCTACTGCACACATCAATTATCTTATGATAAGCGAAGAAATTTATAATATTTAGATTAATATCTTATTGTCTTACTACATGCTATTTGAAAGAAGAATTTTGATAATTATAAGCTATTATATTAATTATTTATTGTAAATATTTTCAATTCTTTTTTATTAATTTAATACATAGGAATAGGGGTGTTCAAAGTATCTCGGTCCTAGTTGCCCCGGCCTAGTTTTGGACATTTTGATCATAGGAATTTCCCATCCCGGCCGGGACCGAGATCACCCTTGAGAACCCCGTCATAGTCCCGGTCTCATTTTTTTTACCATATAAATTAAGTTATCCTTATATTTTTGTATTTTTGATAAAATGTGTATCATATCTTTTATTGGAGTTAAATCATATATATCGTGATATTAATTATAACTATATAATATCTAAAAATAATAACGAAGATGATGATGGTGATCATAATAATCAAGGTTCTGAAACTCGAACCGGCCATTGAACTGGTAGAGGTACTAAGTTAAGGGTTAGGTCAAACCGAAGTTATATATATATATAGTGATTATAATAATCAAGGTTCTGAAACTCGAACCGACCACTAAACTGGTGGAGGTACTGAGTTAAGGGTTAAGTCAGACCGAAGTTAAACCGAAGTTATACATGTATGTATGTGTGTGTGTGTGTCAAATTGTTAAATAATTTGAATAAAAAATTTTATTTCTGGAACCACATTTATTTATTTATAACAATAACCGAAGTTAGCTTTTGTGTTGGAAGGGAAAAAATAGGTAAAAGTTAGTAACTGAAAACTTCTGGAACCACATTTATTTATTTATTAGTGTGTTTGGATTAGTTTTTTAGAATAATTTTTATGATTTATAAGGTAAATATGTAAGAAAAGTTTTATTTCAATTTATGTAAACCGTGGTTTCATTAGTCCGCGTGTTTGGGGAAACGTCAAAAGTAGAGGCATTTAGGGGCTTATGAATTGTAATTTACGGTCTACGAGGTAACTTTTACGGTCTACGAGGTAGCTTTCACGGTCTACGAGGTGTTTTTATAAGCCCGATTCACGTAAATCGAGATAAATCTCCTCCACATATTTATCTCGTAGACCGTGAAAGCACTTCGTAGACCGTAAAAACACCTCGTAGACCGTAAAAGCTACCTCGTAGACCGTAAAAGTTACCTCGTAGACCGTAAATTACAATTCATAAGCACTTATAAAATTTTCATAAGCTATTCCAAACAGCCTCTTAATGAATTGTGTCTGTGAGTGAAGAGTGAACAATGAAAATTGAAGAATGAACTGATGAGTGATGAAGTAAGTGATTTGACTTTGATGGTGATCCCTGATCAGAGTTCAGAGACACAGTGCTACTGCTCGGTCATTTCGCCGTTTGAAGTTTGAATATAAAAAAAATAAAAAGTTAAGATGAAAAAATTTTTAAAGTACATCCAACACAATTAACTATTTTATGGTATAAAATATGTATTATAAATTTTTAAGATACAAAAGTAGACATTATGAATTTTTTTTTGAAACAAAAATAACAATTTTTGTACCCAAAATAGATAATAAAATTGTTATTTTTACTCCAAAAAAAATTTATAATATCTACTTTTATACCCTAAAAATTCATAATGTTTATTTTTACACCTTAAAATAATTAATTATGTTAGATACATTTTAGAAAATAATTCTATACTACATCTTTATAAAAAAAAAGGGGCAAACGCAAATGACGCCTTTTCATTTGGATGTCAGAAATATATATATATATATATATATATATATATATATATTGTGTGTGTGAGAGAAATAATAGTAGTTATAAAAGAGTTGGTTATATTGTGTGTGTGTGTGAGAAATAAGAGTAGTTATATAGCTTGTTTGTCTAAGACTTATTTTATAAGCTCGATTTATGTAAATCGAAATAAAATTCTTCTACATATTTATCTCGTAAACCGTAAAAGTTACTTCATATTCCGTGAATCACGATTTATAAGCATTTATAAACCTTCTATAAACTAATCCAAACATACCTATAAAAAAGTTGGTGAAACTAGAGGACGTTTCACTCACTTAATCACCTTTATTCATAATATAATGTCACTATCTTTAAATTCCTATGGTTATAGATTTAAGGTTTTTAATATATTTCTCAATGCAACGATAAGAAACTATACTATTAATTTTTTTTTTTAAAAAAAAAAAGCTTGGGAAGCATGTTTTGGCTTTAGTAGACTCTCAAGAACAAGGGAGCAGATACCCTCAGAAGCTTTTTTCCTCAGCATCCATCAGAATCCTACATCTTGTCCGTCCATATGATCTAATTACTCACAGCACGTCAAGTCATCAAGCCATTGAATGAAAAAAAAAGAAAAAAAGAATCCTGATAAAACGCTCATTAACGCCTTCAACTTTCGTCTCTCTTCTTCGGTTCTTCCTCAATCTACTGTCTCTCCCTCTCACTGCTCCTATCCTCCTCCTTTCCCTGTTTAAAGAGTGCCCAGTCATTAGGAATTTAGTTAGACTTCTAACACTCTTAGATATTTGAATGAGTTGGATACTTGATGGGCACCAACACTACCGACATGGAATTCAGGTATTGGAAAAAATTAGTTCAGATGTGATGGAACCAAAAACCCATTTTGATGGACGACAAAAATTTTTCTTCTAATAATGATGTCTCCAAACTCAATTAACGTTCTTCTTATTTCAATCTGCCTTCTTCTAAGATTCTCCATTAGACATTCCTTGCAAGGTTCAGTCTTTTTCCCTTTTCTCTTGCTGCTGAGACTTTCTTATAATTATGTGCACAACAATATCAGTTTTATACAACTAGAGATTAAAAAAAAAAAAAAATCGCTTGCAATAGTCCAATGGAATGGTCGCTGATGGCTGAAAGTCAGAAGAAGAGAGACAGGCCGCGAAGGCATTGTTTTGGTGAGTCTTTGTCGGGATTCAGTATTTTTTTTTTCCTTGAATTTAATGGCCTGATGACTTGGCGCACTGGGAGCTGTTAGATTATTTAGACGGACAAGATATAGGATTTTGAGGGACGCTGAGAAAGATGCTTCTGAGACAATCCGGACCCAAAATTTTAAATTAATTAAATAAACTTATCTCATTAATAAATTTTATTGAAAATATTTTTTAAATTTTAAATTATTAATTTCAACTATTTTTATTAGTTGATGTTCAAAATAAAAATCATTCTGAATTTGAAATACTTTAGTGGATCAAAAAAAGTGATTAGCTCATAAAATCAGTTTTAAATTAAAAAAATATTTTAATTATGTCCTGATTCAAGTCTGTCACACTTCTCTCATCTATGTCGATATCTAATGCATGTCAACAATTAATAAGAAAAAAATTAAAAAAATGTCTGACAAAAAATTAAAAAAAAACATGATGGTTAATAACTTTCTAGATAATTTATGGTATTATAAACTAAATTTTTTTTTCCAAAAGTGGCATATATAACTCAAATAAAAAGTTTCTGGAAAAATCAAATAAAAAATTATTATACCTGTTTATTTATTACCCACTCTAATCCTATTTACAAATAATATTCTTTCACATAGGATTGATCCTATATATTCCCTCTAGTCCTTTTTATGAGAACTTAAAATTTAAATTATCATAATCCTTTTTATAAGATACTACTTGTAGTTATTCAAACATTTTATGTGTTTTTATTATTTTTGCCCCTAATAAATTAGGTTATTTTTACTCATCTTTTTCACTTAACTCTTTTATGTTGTCTCTTATTACTACTCTATCGCTCTCTTACATATTTATTACATTTAGGGTATGTTTGGGATCACGGTGGAAGGGGGAAAATCAACTTCTCCAATGTGAAAATTTGCTTTTGGTGATAGAGGCCGTTTAGGTTTACGTTGACGTCTTCTAAACTTCTATACGTGGCTTCCAGCAGAAGGCCAAAATTTGAGCTTCTGACTTCTCTCTTTTCCACAGTGGCTTCAAATTCATTGCAGAGGATAGAAGACCATTGTGGTATTTATTTTCTCCTTACCTGTCACTGGCATGCAATAGCTGTGTTCGGTGGAGGTAAGTTTTCGCTTGACGTCCTCTTGCCCTCAACTTGTGTTTTTTTCATTGTTTATGTGGTTGTTGTGAAGTGCAAACTGAAGAAGGGGCAACTAAAATGATGGGTTATCAAAAAAATTTTGCCAAAAATTGTTCTGGTTTTACTTTGTTTTCACACAAGAGAAATAGAGCATGTTTTGCAGTTTCAGTTAGAATGCTTTGGTCAAATTATGAGTTGACCAAAGACTTCATTGTAAAATTTAAAAGTTCTTATTAGGGATTAAAGGGCAAATTTCTGAAATATTTTTTGATGTATAACTGAAATTTCCAAAACATTTGGGTATATTTCTATGATTTCCCGATCTCTTTTCTACATTTACTTGTAATTTCTATAAATTCTAGGGATATTTTCTGTAATTTTCTCTAGGCCTCAAAATATTAATTCTAACCCTCTAAAATCTCAAATTTCTTATTAAGCATTTATAATGTAAGATTAAGCATAAGATAGTATTAAAAGTTCAGAGATCATTTATATGAATAATTAAAAATTTTAATAATAATAATTTATCTTTTTTTATTTTATCAAATTTTAATTTTTCACTTTAATTATCACAATATAATATATATATATATATATATATATATATATATATATATATATATATATATATATATTATTCAATAAGGTTCATGCCCTTTTTAGTCATTTTTCATCTAAACGGGCTTTTCAAACATTAATCCAAACAGATTTAAGGTTACAAAAAATTCACTTCTGTCATCGCCAATATAAACACAAATCACATTTACAATCTGACTTTTTTTCAATCTAACTTTTGTAAAAGCTCATTTAAAAAAAAAAGTCATTTTTCCACCGTTAATCCAAACAAGCACTTAACCAAATTTAATTATTTTCTCAAACAGCATAATTCGGTTATCAGAGACTCATAAAAAGGACATGAGGAGTATGAACACTAGCTTGACTTTATCTAAAGATTTAATGCAATTTCTTTTGTTTTTACCTCAATTAATTAGATGCCTCTTATCTATTTTTTCACTCGTCTTTAGAGCTGGGAGATTAGCCCTAGCACATTGGACCGATCCGTTTAGACCCAAGCTTGTCAAAGGCCTATAATTTAGAACTTACAAAAGGAGTCGGGTCTAACAGAGCTAGCCTTATAGAGACACGGGCTTAAACGGGCCGGCTCGTTTAAGCCCGCCAATTTGTTTTTAATTTTATTAAATAGCTACAAGTTGAGTTTTGCTATGAAAAAAATGAAATTTTTTAAAATTGAAAATGTTTTTCAAATCGTACAGGGTTGCTATTCAAACGTTTTAAAAGAAAAAATTGATTATATTCTTATTAAAAAGCTAAGAGAAGCTTGTCAATGATATTATAGTTAGTTAAAAGTCTTGTAATTGATTTTTTTTAAAAAAATTACTCAATCTAAAGAATATTTTATTTAGTTCTTAATATTTCCCCAAAGAAATTTTTCTTTATGAAATATTGAAAAAATCATTTTTTTTATTGATCTAAGGAAAAAAAATAATTTTTTAATTGTATTTGAAAATATCTGAATATTATGCAAACTAAATAAAAAAGAGAAGCTAATAACACACATAAAATGAAAAAGTAAAAAGTCTCTATCTCATGAAGAATTTTGTTTTAAGGCAAATGTTTACTTATTCTATTTATTAAAAAAGATAAAACATTTAATACTTTAAAAATATTTTTTTAAATTAAAAATTTTTATTATTTTAATTTAATTTATTTAAAAAAGTGAAAAGAAAATACTTTTTGTTAAATGGGATTGAAGCCCGTCGGGCTAGCATGAGTAAATGAGCCATATTTCAAAATAGAGACCTTTTAAGGGAATTAGGCTTAAACGAGTTGACATTTTTTCCCACCTCTACTTATCTTTCTCATTCATTTTCTTTCACCCTCGTCATCCTGAAAAATACTACTCTTTTAGTGGGCAAGAACAACTCACTAAAATAGTATTCTTCTAACTAAAATACTTTGTTCGATCTTATTTTCAAGTAATTTTCTCTTTTATGAGGACTTCTTTAATATAAGTAATATTTATTTTGTGTCTAGAAATTTAAACTACTTTTTTCATTTTGATCCTTATTAAAGACATATTTTTATTTTTTTCCAAAAAATAGATATTTTTATATTAATTATCCACTCTCACTAAGAATTGTACTCCACTAATTTTCTTTTATTTAATTATTTATTACATATTTTCTCTTATATTTTTACTGATTCTGTCTCATATATTTTTTTCATAAATATGGATATATTTATAAAAAAATATTTTATTTTTGAAACATTAACGGTGTTTAGCTAATTTTAACACCAACTCATTTTACGTAATTTAGATAGTTGTTGCTTACAAAGATGATAGAAGGAAGTAGTATTTTTCCCACTCATTCTCTCTTATCCTCATCGTATTCACAAAAAATTACATCTCCTACATATTTATTATTTTTAATTAATTTTAATTAACAATTCATTTGACTCATCATTCATTATTTGTTTCCTGTATAAATATTGACTATTGAGGCAATATTTAAATACTTGTATTTCTTGTGCGTGTATAATTTGTTCGTTTGGTCAAGTTTAATTGAATCGGACTTATTATATAAGCCTGATTTATATAAATCGAGATAAATCTTTTTCACATATTTATCCCGTAGACCGTAAAAATTACCTCATAAACCGTAAAAGCTACTTTATATTACATAAATCAAGATTTATAAACCCTTATAAAATTTATATAAACTAATATAAATGAGCTAAATATTAGTAGAGCTAAATATTAGTACCTTGACCGCGTTCATATTTTCAAAAGCAAGGGGTGGCCGAACCTTTCACCCACTTTCCCATTATACAATCACAGACACACACACACACACTGTATTATCTCTCTAAAGTCCGAAAAGCAATAAATTTCCATTTCGTCTTTTACTTTCTCTCCACCTCAAAAGTGAAGAATTCCTGCCTTTGTCTCTACGTCTCTACCCGAGGCCAACGAAAGCATCCAAAACCCAGTTTCTTCATTCCTTTTCATCCCCAATTTCCTCAACAAACCTCAATCCAAGAACTTAACGCTTCCAAAATCGGCTTGAATTTCTCTTTCAGACCCCAAAAACTTGATTCCTAGCTACTTTTTCCCCCATCCCCGCCTCCGTGCCGCCGTCACCGTCTTCGCCTTTCGTCTCCGTTTAAGGGTTCTTCTATCTTGATTCTTGAAGGCAAGGTTTTCTTCTCACAGGTAAGAGAGAAACCCTTACTTCTAACATGTGAAGTATAGTTAGTAGAGGCCAGAGGGAGCCGTCGTTTTTGACGAGTTTCTGATAATTTTTCTTTTTGTGTCCTCTGAAATGAGCTTCGTTGTAATTTTTCCTGTTAGAAGTGGGAACTATGTTGAATAAATGGAAAATTTTTTATTCTTCGTTGTGATCAGGGTTGATGGCTGAACTCGAAAATAACGTTGGATTCTCCTCGGGGAAGACGAGGTTTTCGTTGTTCAATCGTTCGCAAACGATAAATTCAAACTCAAACCCAACAGAGTTATTTCAGAAACCCTATCTTGAACCCACCCTTGATCGTTCTGGCTCTGGCACCAAATTTTACAATTCCATGGAATCAGTGAAGTCTGCAGGAAATTCTCTGAAAGGGAAAGTGAAGAAACTATGTAGTTTCTTTGAATCTAGGAAAGATACATCAAAAAGCTATGATGAAGCTTCTCTTCCATCACCCAGTAAGCTAAAACCCACGAAATCAATAGATTCCGTTTCTGGGCTTTCTTCAAGTTTCAACAATAGCTCTGGTATTAGATTACCCGGTACTGAGGATCGAATTGTGATATACTTCACTAGTCTGCGAGGAATCCGAAGGACTTACGAGGATTGCTATTCAGTTCGAATGATCTTCAGGGGATTCGGAGTGTGGGTGGATGAGAGAGACATATCAATGGATTCAGCATACAGGAAGGAGTTGCAGAGAGTGCTGGGAGAGAAGAATGTGACTCTCCCACAAGTTTTCATCAGAGGGAAGTATATGGGAGGTGCTGATGTGATAAACAATCTCTTTGAAGTCGGCGAATTGGCCAAGATTCTTGAAGGATTCCCGAAGAGGAAACCCGGGTTTGTGTGTGAGAGTTGTGGAGATGTGAGGTTTATTCCTTGCTTGAATTGCAGTGGAAGCAGGAAAATATTTGATGAAGATGAAGGGATTCTCAAGAGATGCTTGGAATGCAATGAGAATGGACTGATTCGTTGTCCAGATTGTGGTTCTTAACCTCACTTTCTATCAGAACATGACACTGAACACAACATGGAATGTCAGATTTGGATCTTTTAATTTCCAACTGCTGCTAATCGCTACTGTCTGAATTCTAGTCTGTTTGCTTGGTCCAAACTAGGATATCGGCTTGATTCAACAGCTAACGCATGTAATGTCCAGCGCAGTTTCTGGGTTAAGTCCCTCTCTAAGCCATTAGATGAAGCCAACGGGTCAAAATTTCATACAGGAGAGGTCAGTTTGGTTTCTGAAAAGAGGATCATATTGGTGGTGTTCATGTGTCTATCATATAGCAGTTTAAGTGTTAGTTTCTTCATAGCTTAGCATGAATTTTGGTTGCTGAAAGATAAATAATCAGCAAAGGAGTTCATTGTTTGTTGGTAATGAATGATATGGGTTTGAGTCTTAAGGCCTGTGATTCAAATTCTCTTTGAATTTGTGTTGTGTTGTGTTTTTTTTTTTTTTTTTTGGAAATTATTTTATGAGCTGATGGGATTCAGTTCAGTCAAAATTGAAAGTTTGGGTTTGTGTCTGTGTGTTATTGTAATTTCACAGAGAGGAGAGTGTTTCTCCTTGAAGCAGTGTATGTAAATATTTAGTCCTATGGAGGGACTTGTAGACACTGGCCATAGTCCATTGTCCATTCACAATTAATAATGAGAATGGGTTTCTTTTGTACCTTTCTGTTCTCACTTGAAAACTTTCAGACTTTACATTCCTCAGAGGGTTAATGTTTCTTCTATTTTATTATTGCTTCTTATTGTCTTTTAAATCTGTCAATTTAGAGAATACTAAGGGTGTGTTTGGTTCAATGAAGGTTAGGTTAGGTGAGGTTAATTTAAGTTAGGTTAGGGGAGGTTATAAGTTTTGTTTGGTTCAAGAAGGGGGAGGGGAGGGGAGGTTTGATTTCTTGTTTGGTTCAGAAGGGTAGGTGAGGTGAGTTAATTATAAATTGACAAATATACCATTTTTTCTTTATTTATATATTTTTTTTCTTTTATTTTTTAATTTGTAAATCTTAAAAAATCTATTACCTCAAGTATATATGATAAAAAAAATTGTATACATTTTAAGGGATATTTTATTGATTTTTACATATTATCTCATTAATTTTAAACAAAAGGGGTAAACTTGGAATATTAAAAAATAAGTATAGGTATTTTCGTCAAAGTGAAACAAATTTTTCTCTCCCCTCCAAAAACCTCTAATTTTGGAGGGAAGAGAGGGGAGGGGAGGAGAGCAAAAGAAGACAATTTTTAACCTCCCCTCCCCTCCCTTCAACCAAACACATTTTTCCCACCCCTAATTCTCCCCTCACCTAACCTCCCCTCCCAAAACCTCCAACCAAACAAAGCCTAAGGGAGTTGTGAGTTGCATTATTCATGTAGCTTATTAGTAAATGATACTCCCTCTATAAGACATATTTAGAGATATTTAGAGAGTTGATCTTAGTTATAAATATAAGATAAAGTTTTTATATTTGTCAATTTTTTCCTAATTTATCCCAATTGAAGTTCTGTTAACAATAATCAAGTTTTAGGGATTGAGGAAATTAAGAAAGATTGACTAGAGTATTTTAGAAAATATATGTTATGTTAATTAACTTTCTTAATCTAATGAAATTAAGTAACTATACTTTATATTTGAGGAGTAATAACAAGCTTTATCCCTCTAATGGAACACAAGTTATCCTTGTCGGCTCTATCAATACTTAACTCCATAGAAATTTCATTCACTGAGAAATCTTGTCTAGTAACCATATATAAAAAAATGGTTGTTAACGAAAGTTAAGTGGTTAAAAATAAATAAATAAAATTGTAGTATTTTTCAAATTTACTCTTATTAAAAGTCGGGACTGCATTAATTATAATAAAGTACTTCATATTTTTTAATTATAAGAAAATCTTAATCATGATTCCTTGTTTTCTTATAAGCAAAACTGAAAAAGGCAACCAAATTTTAGATGCATTTAAGATATATTTTAAAAAATTTTCCTTACTAACAACCCTTTATTAAATGAGCACCACTAAGTTAGGAACAAATTTAAGCATTATTCTCAAGGGTATGTTAGTCTAAAAAACTTAAATTTGAGACATAATTATTAAGGTAAAGAATTTTTTAAAAAAAGAAACTATATGTGACATAGTAAAAATTTTGTAAAATTATGGGAATTTCTGGGGCCCTTATCCCTTTTCTCTCCTCCAGTGGTGAGAGCGCGTTTCTTCTCCCTCTATGGAAGTTTCTCAATGCCTCTAACTTGTAGGTTTTCGGCGTTGCTTTCCCCAGTGCAAGCTGGGGAGAGTGTGCTCGATGTGGGTTTGTTTGTTGGGGGACAAGGTTTCTTTTTTGGGGGGTGAGTTTTTGTGATAGGGTTGGATTTGAGTGGCGGGACGATGGGAAAGATAAAGGGTTTATTTAAGGGCATCAAGTTTGAAGGCTTTAATGTCATAGAATAATAATTGAAGTATTTTAAAATAATTTTTTAAATATATATAGGTACACATCAAGATTTGTACAAATCTTGATGTTCCCGGAGATTAAGTTTTAAAGGCATCAAGGTTAAATGCTTCAATGTTACAAAATAATGATTCAAGTATTTAAAAATACCTTCTCAGTTATATATAAGCATAAATCTTGATGTTTATGGAGATTAATGTGGGAGTGAATGTTTTCCGGCTTTTAAGTCAATTTAGTCCAAGGATTTATCATTGGTTCACATCAAAGTGGATGCTCCTTTGCTGATATTTGACTTAATACCTTATATCACCATTAATATTTTCTAATTTGTAATTATATTTTCCCTTCTTCACCTCCCCAAACGTAATTAGTAACATCCGGATTTACATTACTAATTTTTATTTGGAGAAAAAGTATATTTTTTAAGAAAATTGCTGAAAAATCTTTCATTACAAAATTTTATAGTCTGAATGTATTTAAAGACTAAGGTCCCTAAAAGAATGTAATTCTTCTTTAGTTATATACAAAGTATCTTTACACGCAAATAAAGAATAGTTGCATCTGCTTAAAAATGGTTGCACCTAGATTCTTAAACAAAATTTAGGTATATTTAAGTAATAAATTTTGTAACGAGATATTTTTTTTAAAAAAATGTTCTATAATTTTTTTATTTTATTAATTATTGATTTATTTTTTGGATTTTGACTTGAAAGAATTAAAAAAGTGTTAAGAGTTAAAATCTTTATTGATAATACTGGGGGGGGAGTGATTGATAAAAATCTTTCATTATAAAATTCATAGTCCGATTTATTTATGGACTAAGGTTTTTAAACAAATGTAATTTTTTTTCAGTTGTAAGCAATGTGTCTTTATACACAAATGAAGAATAGTTGTATTTGTTTAAAAAAGTTGCATCCACGCCGTTAAACAAATTTTGGATATATTTAAGTAATAAATTTGTTAACGAGAAATTTTTCAAAAATTGTTCTATAATTTTTTATCTTTAATTTATTTAATTGTTGATTTATTTTCTGAATTTCGACTTGAAAGAATTAAAAAATTGTTAAGAGTTAAAATCTTTATTGATAAAAATATATCTAATCACAATTCACGCAAAGCACTTCGGCCTTCATTAAAGACAAATTCTTTACTTGGGTAAAATTTTGAAGAGTAAAAACAATTCTTTTAATTTATAATATTTTCAAAAATATGAACTAGTAGTAATTATTACTATTTTTAATATCTTGTCACAAACTTAAGGCATCTCTATGAGGCTGTTTGGAATAGCTTTTGAAAATTTTATAAGTGCTTATGAATTGTAATTTACGATCTACGAGGTAACTTTTACAGTCTACGAGGTGCTTTTACGGTCTACGAGGTGCTTTCACGGTCTACGAGATAAATATGTGGAAGAGATTTATCTCGATTTACGTAAATCGGGCTTATATAATAAGCCCGATTCAAAAAAGCTATCACAAACAGCCCCTAAGACTACCTAATCAAATATTGAAAAACAAAAAAGATGCTATGATGATATCATAAAACTAAAAATTGACTCGCTATGACGATGATTTTTTTTTTAATGTTGAAAATTATCTTAATTGTTGACAAGTTCATTAGGGTCCAAAATTTAGGACAGAAAAGACATAATAAATTTTCAATCCAATTGCTTGGTCGGTCTATTATTGTAACGGTGGTAATTTTAATTAATATTTTTATTGACAACTTTTCCGGCCTACTATGTGTTAGGAAATAATTAAATTGAATTAAATATTTTCATGAAGGCATTGGATGAAGAGAATGTGATATGATATTGTGAGCTTTTATCTGCCGACCACCAAGAAAAAGGATGCTCCTTGTTTCTATAACCACACGATTCTATGTTTTGTTTTGTGACTTTGTCAACTTTATCCCACCTGTCACTTTCCAGAAAGGCTAAAAGCCAAATACTCTGGTGGATGGCCTTATTATTTTATTTAATAAAATAAAAATACATAACTAAAATTTATGTCTGACAAAAAAAAAACTAAAATTTATGTAACTCCCTTAAACTTTATATCATGTACAAATAATCATCTTCATCTTTGTAACTTGGTATTTGTGCAAAAAAAAAAAAAAATCTTTGTAACTTGGTAAAAAAAAAACCTCCATAAACTCTTCTATTTTTATAGATAACTCTCCTGCTATTAGTTTTATTCATTCATTGCCTATACACTTGTAACTTTGTAAAAAAGAATATTTATTAAACATCATGGAATTTTTACTGATATTTATTAAATTAAAATTAGAGAAGTGGGGTTTTAGTTAATTTTTCTTAATCTTTAACTTTATATATTCTTTTTATTAAATTTTTATAACCTCATATTTTTATATATAAAAAAAACTCATTAAATTTTTTCCTTCCTTTCCCTTTATCATGCAAACCCTTTTTACTTGGTGCTTAAGAGTTCATTCTTCTTTTATTTTCTTTAAAGTAGTTAAATGATATACCTATCATCTTTAATATAAGAATTAGTTTATAATTCAATTAACATAACAAACTACATTAAATATTATATACTTACGGACTGGAGGTATTACTTTAGATTACTTTATGATAAAACCTTTTAATTCTATAAGCACTTTTAGACATTTCATTCTAGAAAAATTGTTCATAAAGATCTTATTGAAAATTTATTTACTAAATAAAACATAGGGAATATTTTTTGCATATGAGGAAAGATTATTCGCACATATATAAGAAATATATATTAAATATAGAAAAGATTTTCTGAACATAAAGAAAGATCTTTTGTACATGGGAAAATTATTTGTACACGAATGTTCTATTTAACAAATAAGTTTCTAGTGATGTATTTTTAAATAATTTTCTAATATATTCTTCATTAGGCCAATCTGTATAAATTACCTTAACAATAATCCAAATATCCAGCACACATGAAAGAGTTGCATTGAGATTTCTTGACATGTTACAAAATTGAGTATTTTCTTTTAAAATATAATTTAAAGTGAACCGTGGGCTTCGTAATTGATATATTGTAAGTTGCGTTATTCATAACTTATAAATGTTATGGGTTTATATAAAAGTTATAATATATTTTGTACATAGGGTTAAATTACAATTTTATTTCAGAAGTTATCATGCAGTCATGAAAGTTTTTTGGGATGTAATTTTGTTTTGAAAGTGTTAAATCTAGAGTAAATTTACCCTGTTTGTTATCCAAATAAAGTTTGATTGCTTGATCAAATATATTGAGCTAGTAGTACATGTGTTGTCCATGTCACTTTTGTTAAGATACAAATTTACCCTGAAAGTTTTCACTTAAGAGCAATATTGCCTCGAAAGTTTCCAAATCCTAGTAACGTCGCCCTGATAGTTATCTAGTTTAAGTTTGATTGTTAGTTGACTGAATATATTGAGCTAGCAGCATGAACAATATTGAAGAAGATGTTATATATGGAGGAGGAGCTCATAATCACTAGAAAATAATGAACAAAAACATTTAAGCCCTAGATGCATAACAAACTATGAAAGATTGCCGAGAACAAGGCCATCAAAAACTCTCTGCCATCGTACAACGACTTTGAGATAGGTAAGTACCTCTTTGATTTTCTCTTCACCGCACATGATATTTTCACCTCTTTGATTGTCTTTAATTCTTTAAATGACATTCATTTTTTTAAAAAAATTACTTATTTATAAATCTAGCCTTAAACAAAATAAAGTGGATGACACATGAACTTGCCAAATAAGCATATTTAGTAAAACTAATGGGTAAAATTGACTTGAATAATAATTAGGGTGAAATTGCTATGACTTAGTAATTCCCAAGGCAACATTGCTTATGAGTAAAAACTGCTGGGACAAATTTGCATATAAACTCAAATAAAAAATGATGTAGGCAACATATGGACCGTTTACTTAACATATTTAGTTAATTAATTGTTAAACTTAACTAGGATAATAGTTATAATAAAATTACTCTAGATGTAATACTTTTGGAACAAGATAGTTCTTTAACCTATCTATCTATATGTGTGTATGGATGTATTAAATTTAATATTTCTATAAGAGAGGTTTTACTCTTAATGTTCACAAAGTGTGATTATTTAGAACCAAAAAAGGTATCCCACTATCATCTCATGTTCAGATGTTAGTAGAGCTTGTTTAGAGTTGCTTTTATGAATCGAGTTTATTATATAAGCCTGATTTACGTAAATTGAGATAAATTTCCTCCACTTATTTATCTCGTAGACTATAAAAACACCGCGTAAACCATAAAAGCTACCTTGTAGACCATAAAAATTACTTCGTATTCTATGAATCATAATTCATAAACACTTATAAAACCTCCATAAACTAATCCCAAGAAGCTCTAAAAATCATGTTCCTTTATTGTGAGGGAGTACATTGTGTTATTCACACTTTGTAATCCTTCGATTATAGATTATTTAAAATTGACAAATTATTTATTTCTAAGAGCCCCATGGTTCCGTATTGGGAACACGTCCATCAAGCTTTTTCATAGAGGTGGGGATGCGTGCCAAGCCGCAGGTTGGGAAGGCATGTCGGAAAAAGCCTACCTCAAAACAGGCTCGTATTTTGCCAACCCCAGCTACCGCTTTTTGTGTTTTTTCACATTTTTAAATAATTTTTATTTTTAAATTAAATTGCAAACTTTTATAAATCAAATTGAAATTTGGAAAAATATCAAAAAAATACTACTTAAACTTCAAAATATAAAATTATTTTTGTTAACAATAAGAATAATAAGATTGATAACTCAGATTTTTGTTAAATAACTGATTTAAGATTTTGAAGTTTAAATGGTATTTTTTAGATTTTTTTCTTAAAATTTTTTATATATTTTTATAAAATTATATCATTAAATTAACACAAAACCTCCAAACATCAACATATAATCTATTTTATATTATTATTCAATTAATATAAGAATATACATCAATAAACAAAATATAATAAGGTCCAATGTAAAATCAAATTCCTAACATAAAATGATGTTATGTTTAAATGGTTAAGGTATAAATTTGTCTTGGAAGTTTTTACTAAAAAAAAATGTTGTCCTGAAATGTTTTTTAAGTTCAATGTTACCCTGAAGTTTCAAAAGTGGCAATGTTGCTTCATACAATTAAAAAATTAATATTGATTGTTAAAAAATTAACGTTAATCAACAACATTACTTTATTTTAACACTTCTAAGATAATATTGAATCTAAAAAATTTTTTAGAATAATATTGTTCACCAACGAAAAAATTCTAAAATAAATTTGTACCTTAACCTTTTACTTAAATTTAGTATAAAATAATAAATTTTTTTTACTAAAATTAAAATAAAATTTCATACAAGTGGGCCAACGAACAGGCTTCACGATGACAAGACGGGATGAAAAATGTCCACTTCAAAATGGGCTAACATTTATTTATTTTTTACTTGAATTAAAGGAGTTAGCATTAATGTCATGAGGTTTGTAACCTCCCAAGGGAGTTAGAGTAACATATCACTACCCAATAAGGCCGGCTAACAAGCTTGATGTTGACCAGACTAGTTGAAAAAAACTCCACTTTCAAAATGAGTTGACATCTTATCATCTCCATTCTACACTTTTTTTTTAAGGGGATATCACAGATCCCATTTAAAAAAATTAATATTATAAAAATTCTATAATTTATTAATAATTACTCTTTTATTATCAATGTGACTATTTCATTTGTCATTGATAAACTATTAAACTTTTTTGATATTAATTTTTTTTATTGGGACCTTAGTGTAAGTTTTTTTTTTTTAATGAGTTGGGTATGCGAATCAAGCCCATCTTATCACATTTCCTTCTTGATTAGAGTTCTTAATTTTGTTATGAATATTAATTATGTGGATGTCCATTATCTCATATCCAGGCCAACCTGCTCTTCCAGTCAATATGATATGTAAGATTAAATATCACTGTTCATCACTGTAGCAAATACTGTTCATCACTGTAGCATCACTGTAGCACACGGGGGAGATTACTGTAGCATCACGGAATCACTGTAGCAACACGGAAAAGTACTGTAGCACTGAAAAATTTCTATAAATAGGGGTCCTGGGTTATGTATTTTGATGTACAAGTGAATGAGAATATCTCTCTAATTTATCTCTCTAGAATTTCTCTCTTCTACTCTCTTATTATCAACATTTTTATAACACGTTATCAGCACGAAGCTCTGCCAAAGGTATGATATTCTTATAATTTCTTTGATAATTTATACTTTATTTTATAATATCTTTATTTCATAGATCTGGGATAGTCTGAGCCATTATATGGAATTAAGAAATATATCTTTACCGATTGTTGTGAACATCGGGTTCCATGGCTAGGATTGGAGATCACTATTGTTGTTATATCTGATATATATCATTTACAAGTTTATTTATATTATTATTATGATTATGGCCAGAAGCCATCTACATCCAATTTCTGAAATTATATGACCAGAAGTCATATTATTTGAATTTTTATGATATGGCCAGAAGCTATATCTCTATGATCTCCTATTATATGGCCAGAAGCCATATCTATATGATTCCTTATTATATGACTAGAAGCCATATATATCACAGCCAGAAGCTATGTATAACTTTTATTTATCCTGAAGATAAAAAGTCAGATGCTATATATATTTAATTTCTTATCATGAGATTAATTGGCCTGAAGCCATAAGAACTGAATGGCCTGAAGCCATAATTTTCTTACCTTGCCTTATTAATTTATTTTTTGTCTTTATATATTATTGCATTTTTACATTTCATATTTTAATTATTCTCGTTTATTTCTTTAATAGTGTGAACCATGTCAAATCTTGCAAAACTTGAATTTGTGGCTTTGGATATTACTGGGAAAAATTATTTATCTTGGATGCTGGATGCGGAAATCCATTTAAATGCCCATGGTCTAGAAGATACAATTAAAGAAGGGAATCATGCATCCAATCAGGAAAAGGCCAAATCCATGATTTTTCTACGCCACCATTTACATGAAAGTTTAAAAATTCAATATTTAACAGTGAAAGACCCACTTGTTCTTTGGAACAATCTGAAAGATAGGTATGATCACCTGAAGATGGTTATCCTCCCAAAAGCTCGTTATGACTGGATACACTTAAGGTTGCAAGATTTTAAATCTGTAAGTGAATATAACTCGGCTATGTTCAACATAACTTCTCAATTAAATTTATGTGGAGAAAATGTTACTGATAATGATATGCTTGAAAAAACATTCTCCACATTTCATGCCTCAAATTTGCTCCTGCAACAGCAATACCGAGAAAAAGGATTTAAAAAATATACAGAATTAATTTCTTGCCTCCTTGTAGCTGAACAGAATAATGAGCTTTTATTAAAAAATCATGAATCCCGTCCAACTGGCTCGACTCCATTCCCAGAAGCGAATGTAGTAACCAATGAATCTGTTTCTGGCCGTGGACATGGACGTGGACGTGGACGCGGACGCGGACGCGGCTACATCCGTGGTCGTGGTCGTGGTCGAGGTCGTGGTGGTTTAAATTTCTACCAAAAGTGGGGAAATAATAATAAGAACCACAAAAGAGAAAATAGTGGGCAAAATAAAAATACTGAAAGTTCATGTTATCGTTGTGGTGTCAAGGGTCATTGGTCTCGTACCTGCCGTACACCAAGACAGCTAGTTGAACTTTACCAAGAATCAATTAAAAATAATGGTAAAGGATCTACAACTGAAGTAAATCATGTAGATCGGGCTGAGAATTCTGAGCATGGAGACATGGATTTTAGTTATTTGGATGTTGCTGATTTCTTAGCATAATTATTTATGTATTTGAATTTTATGTTACTTTTATCAAATGTATTTATCTTAATTATGTTTTTATATTTCTTTTAATGAAGAATGAATATTACCGGCATCAATCCTGAAGATTTATGTCTCGTTGATAGCGCAACAACCAACACCATACTCAGAAATGATAAATATTTTTCTTCCTTGGTAATGCAAAAGGCTAATATTCAGACTATATCTGGTAGTATAAATTTGATTGAAGGCTTCGGAAGAGCTAATATTCTATTACCTGAAGGAACAAAATTATGCATTGATAATGCAATTTATTCTACCAAGTCTGGAAGAAACTTATTAAGTTTCAAAGATATCCGCAGAAATGGATATCATATAGAAACAACAACTAAAAATAATAAAGAATATCTTGTTGTTACAAAAATAGTTGCTGGTAGAAAATGCATATTAGAAAAGTGTCCTGCTTTTTCTTCTGGTTTATATTATACATTTATAAACACAATTGAAACACATGTTATTGAGAACCAGAAGTTCACTAATACAGACCAGAAATCTACTAATGTAAACCAGAAGTTTACAAATGAATTTAATGTTTGGCATGACCGGTTAGGCCATCCTGGTTCAATTATGATGCGACAAATAATTGAGAATTCATGTGGACATACCCTGAAGTGTAAACAAATACCACAATCCCATGATTTCTCATGTACTGCATGTTCCAAGGGAAAATTAATTATTCGCCCCTCACCAAGCAAAGTAGAAAGTGAGTCTCTCACATTTCTAGAACGGATACAGGGAGATATTTGTGGGCCAATACACCCATCATGTGGACCATTTAGATATTATATGGTTTTAATTGATGCATCAACTAAATGGTCACATGTGTGTTTATTATCTTCTCGCAACCTGGCGTTTGCGAGATTACTTGCTCAATTGATTAGATTAAGAGCACATTACCCTGATTATCCTATCAAGAAAATACGTCTTGATAATGCTGGTGAATTTACTTCAAAAGCTTTTAATGAATATTGTATGTCCCTTGGAATTGATATTGAACATCCTGTAGCTTATGTTCATACACAGAATGGACTTGCAGAATCATTGATTAAAAGGTTGCAACTAATTGCAAGACCTTTACTTATGAAATCTAATCTCCCAATTTCTGCTTGGGGCCATGCCATTTTGCATGCATCAATATTAATTCGCATCAGACCAACAAGTTACTTAAAGGTTTCCCCCTTACAAATGGTTTTTGGTCAGGAACCTAATATTTCTCATATAAGGACTTTTGGGTGTGCGGTATATGTGCCAGTAGCACCACCACAACACACTAAAATGGGTCCTCAAAGAAGGATGGGAATATATGTTGGGTATGAATCTCCTTCAATCATAAAATATTTAGAACCATCTACGGGAGATTTATTTACGGCACGATTTGCCGATTGTCATTTTGATGAATCACTTTTTCCAACATTAGGGGGAGAAAACAAGCAGTTTGATAAAGAAATTAGTTGGAATGAATTATCATTGGCTCATTTTGATCCTCGTACAAATCAATGTGAACTGGAAGTTCAAAAGATAATTCATTTACAGAATTCAGCTAATCAAATGCCAGAAGCATTTACTGACCCTAAGAAAGTGACAAAGTCACATATCCCAGCTGCTAATGCTCCTGTTAAAATTGATGTCCCTGAAAGACAATCTACTATGAATGAATCTAAAGCACGCCTGAAGCGTGGCAGACCCATCGGTTCCAAAGATAGAAATCCTCGAAAAAGAAAAGGAGCAAAGAATATAGATGGTCAAATTAAGGATAATCAAGAAAATTTAATAACTCCAGAAGAGCTATCTCCTGAAGAGTTATTATCTCCAGTAGAGATATCTCTAGAAGAGAATGTTGTAGTCCCAGGAGAGACCCAGGTACCTGATATATGTGAAAATAATGAGATCTCAATAAATTATGTTATGAATGGAATCCGATGGGATCGAAATGAAGTCAACGTTGACGACATTTTTGCTTATCATATAGCAAAAGATGTAATGAATAATATTGAGGATCATGAGCCAAAATCCATTAGCGAGTGCCAACAAAGAAAAGATTGGTTCCTATGGAAAGATGCCATTAATGCAGAATTGAAATCATTGGAAAAACGAAAAGTGTTAGGACCTGTAGTTCTTACACCTGAAGATGTAAAACCAGTTGGATGCAAATGGGTTTTTGTACGAAAGAGAAATGAAAATGGTGAAATAATAAGATATAAGGCACGTCTTGTAGCCCAAGGCTTTACACAAAGACCTGGCATTGATTTTGAAGAAACGTATTCACCTGTAGTGGATGCGACTACTTTTCGTTATTTAATTAGCCTAGCCGTAAAAGAAGGGCTTGATCTGCATCTAATGGATGTCGTGACTGCCTATTTATATGGGTCACTTGACAATGAAATTTATATGAAAGTCCCTGAAGGACTTAAGGTGCCAGAAGCATCTAATTCAAGTTTTCGAGAACAATATTCAATTAAGTTAAATAAGTCCCTGTATGGCCTGAAGCAATCAGGGCGCATGTGGTATAATCGTCTTAATGAATATCTGTTGAAAGAAGGATTCAAAAATGATCCAATATGCCCATGCATTTTTATAAAAGGATCTAATAGTGAATTTGCTATAATTGCTGTTTATGTTGATGATATCAATATTATTGGAACTCCTGAAGAGCTCCAAAAGGCAATTCATTGTTTGAAGAAAGAATTTGAGATGAAGAATTTGGGAAGAACAAAATTCTGTCTTGGATTACAGATTGAGTATCTCAAAAATGGGATCTTTGTATATCAAGAAACTTATACAAAAAGGGTCCTAAAGAGATTTTATATGGATAAATCTCATCCATTGTGCACACCAATGATTGTAAGGTCTCTAAAGCCAGATAAAGATCCATTTCGACCGCGAGTAATCAGCGAAGAAGGTGATGAAGAACTACTTGGTCCAGAAGTACCATATCTTAGTGCTATTGGAGCACTAATGTATCTTGCTAATCATACACGTCCTGATATATCCTTTGCTGTTAATTTATTAGCAAGATTTAGTTCTTCACCAACACGAAGGCATTGGAATGGAATAAAACATATTTTTCGTTATCTAAGAGGCACTATGGATATGGGGTTATACTACTCAAATGTATCTAAGCATGAACTGGTAGGTTATGCAGATGCTGGATTTTTATCAGATCCACATGATGGTAAATCACAAACAGGCTATCTGTTTACATGTGGAGGTACAGCTATTTCATGGCGATCAATGAAACAGACTATATCAGCCACATCATCAAACCATGCAGAAATTCTAGCAATACATGAAGCAAGTCGAGAATGTGTATGGTTGAGGTCAGTAATACATCATATACGAACAACTTGTCATTTATTTTTGGGCAAAATGATACCAACTGTTCTATATGAGGATAATACTGCATGCATTACCCAACTTAAAGAAGGCTATATCAAGGGAGACAGAACGAAGCATATTTCACCAAAATTCTTCTTTACTCGTGACCTTCAAAAGAATGGTGAAATAGATGTCCAGCAAATCAGTTCAAGTGAAAATCTAGCAGATTTATTCACAAAGTCACTTCCAGGTACAATTTTTGAAAAACTTGTCTATGACATTGGCCTTCGGAGATTCAGAAATATCAATTGATAATGTTAAGAGGGGGAGTCAATACATGCTGTACTCTTTTTCCCTTATCTAGGTTTTGTCCCACTGGGTTTTCCTAGAAAGGTTTTTAATGAGGCAGCACTGAACAGTATATCAATGAATGATGTACTCTTTTCTTTGGCTAGGTTTTTATCCCACTGGGTTTTTCCTAGTTAAAGTTTTTAATGAGGCACATTCATAATAGACATCCAAGGGGGAGTGTTATGAATATTAATTATGTGGATGTCCATTATCTCATATCCAGGCCAACCTGCTCTTCCAGTCAATATGATATGTAAGATTAAATATCACTGTTCATCACTGTAGCAAATACTGTTCATCACTGTAGCATCACTGTAGCACACGGGGGAGATTACTGTAGCATCACGGAATCACTGTAGCAACACGGAAAAGTACTGTAGCAAGTTACTGTAGCACTGAAAAATTTCTATAAATAGGGGTCCTGGGTTATGTATTTTGATGTACAAGTGAATGAGAATATCTCTCTAATTTATCTCTCTAGAATTTCTCTCTTCTACTCTCTTATTATCAACATTTTTATAACAAATTTTAATATGTTTGTTTTCAATTATTTGTAGCTTCACATGTGGCCCTTATCCCATCCTACATTATTTTTCCCACATAATGGGATACAAATTATATATGCTTTTTTTCGATGAAAAAAATGATGTTTCAATTATTGGTGGTTTTAGGGGTGAGAGCCTTAAGCCCATTCTAAATAATGTTTTCCTTATTAATTCCATCGATAAATAAACCCTTTGTCAAAACTAAAAAAGAGATGCAAATTATGTATTATTCTTTTTTTCTTTTTGGGTGGAAATTAACTTTTTTTTTTTTACATTATTGGTATCTTTAGGTGTGGGCCTTAAGCCCATGTCAAATGTTTTCCTCATTACTTCCATTTATAAGCCTTTTGTGAAAATTGACAAGAGATGCAAATTAATGTTTGCTTTCCGTTATTGGTATCTTTATGTGTGGGCCTTAAGCCCATTCTAGATAATTTTTCCCTAATTATTTCCATTTTTAAAAGAAGATATGCTAATTATTGTGCCTTTTTTATACGGTTATGACCAAACTTGAGTATTATCAGGTTAAATTGGTAGTAGCTCTCCTTTTTTTTTTTTTTTTTTGCATTTAGGCAGATTCAAACTTCAAACTTTGTACTTAAGTGGCCAAATATTCCTTCCACTAAGATTAAAGTAATTATTTGATAACTATGTCACTAATAAGTTGCGTGACATATGCATATTTTCCCCCTTCGTCAGCAAGCATATACATATCTCAAGCAATGCATGTGAGCCTTTTCATTTTATACTATTATGCCACGTTTGGTATATTGTAATTGAAGTTAGAGAAATGAAAGTGGAAGTGGAATCTTAAAATTGGATTGTTTGGTAGGCTAGAATTCATTTCCTTAGGTAGACCCATGGAATTGAGGAGAGTTTTATGGAAGTGAAAAAATTTGACCATTACACCTTTACACATTTTATCAATTGACAATTTTATTTTTTGCTAAGGTATATCAGTCTTTCTATATTATAAATACATATATTAAATTAAAATAATTATCTACTTCCATCGTCATACCAAACATACTTTAAGACTCAGTTCTGCCTTCAATTCCTCTTTTGATTATACTTCCACTTTCATTAAAAACTCTTCCATCATACCAAACAGGGCATTACTATTTATGAATATGCATATCACATAGGGATAATGAATTGTAAATCCCAAAAGAATGAATTAATGACATATAGTTCCAGACAAATTTTGTTTGAAAGGTAGAGCACTAATATCAATTCAAATAATTACAAGTATAGATTTCAATTACGACAATTGAGAGTTACAGTTGAAATTCACATATCTTATTTTTTTTAAAAAAAATAAAAAAGTACCACTTGAACTTCAAAATCCTAAATAAGTGATTTCCCAAAAAGTAAGTTATCAATTGTTATATTTTTTTATATTAATTCTATTACTTTTATAGTCAATAAAACCAATTTAGAATTTTAAAGTTTAAGTTGTATTTTTTTTTATCTTTTTCCTTATTTCCAATTAAGATTTTTGAAATTTACGATTTCTGAACAAATATTTCTATCTCATTTTTTTAAAAATTTATCGGATCCTAATCACAAATATTCACCAGATCTTGTACAATGCTTGTATCCAGGAATCTTTCTATGATGCCATCATATACAAGCTATGCTCCAAGCAATTTCTAAATGTGCCACTTCTCGTCTGGGCATCTGTTGTGCTCCAATTTGTCATTGCCGCTGGTGTGCTCTAGTTCGTTTTAATACCTATTCTCATTCTAATTATTAACTAGTTAAATCAATATTCATTTGTAATTCCTAATTTTTTTTTTGTCACAAGACCTAATATTTTTAATTAAAATAGCTGACGTTAACTTATATATACACAACAGAATATGTCATCTCTCTTATCTTATTTAAAATTATAATTAAATTGAAATAAATATTTTTAAAATCATAAATACCTACATAAAATTACAATTGCAATGAAAATTGATAGCCTAGAGTTAGGACAACAAATTATTAATGTAAAAACTAAAACTTGATGTAAAACTAGGGTCAAATAAGTAATCAACTGAGCTCTGCTAGGGCTTGATGGAAGTATGAAACTGCTCTTTACAACAGTAACCAGTGCAACTCCATCGCCTACTGTGGCGGGGATTAAAAGAGGGAGCTCATGTAACGTGTAGTGCATAGCAAGGGCATTGGGAAAGATGATGTTTGTGTTCAGAGGGTTGCCACCCTCAACAGTGGCGATGTTGGGGGAAGTGAGGGAAGGGTTGGATTAGAGCTGGAAGAGACAAATTGAGAGCGCTAGATTCTTAGGAGAGGAGTTGCTAAAGCCTCGAATGGAAGATGACCAGTCGAAGATGGGAAAAGCTCAGTATAAAGAGTCGCTAATGAAGAACATGACTCCTGCTTAGTGCGATTTGGATGATGAATCGAATGGAAAGGAAGGAAGTATAAACATTGGATTTGATGATGTAGTGGAGACGGCGAAAGGAATTTCTGTATCTAAGTGATCCGCTATATTCGAAGTTTGTCTTAGATAAGGATAAGAATGAGTGTTTGCTGAAACCTTTTAAGAGGACTTTGATTGTCAAATTACTGGGAGCTACACCGAATTATTAATTTCTGAAGAAGAGATTTAATTAGGTGTGGGCTAGAGTTGGGGAGATTCAAGTGTTTGATCTTCCAAATGAATTCCAATTTGTTAAATTCAAGAGCCAGGATGACTATAATGCAGCATTGACAGGTGGTCCTTGGATGGTTGTTGATAACTAACTAAGTATGATGTGGTGGAGGGCTAATTTCAATCCAAAGATGGAGCTTGCTGATCGAGTGGTGGCATGGGTAAGACTTGATCTTTTTAATACTCATTATGATACAAAGTTATTGTTGAGTCTTAGTAATGTAATAGGAAAGGCAATTAAGGTTGATATTCCCATTGCCCAAAAAGGTATAGGGAAATTTGCTAGATTATGAGTGGAATTGGATTTGACCAAGCCTTTAGTGCCTCAATTTGGCATTAATGATACGATGTAGGCTATGGAGTATGAATGCATGAGTTTATTGTGTTTACACTATGTTAGGGTGGGTCATGTAAGAGAGAAATGTGGTGATTTTGTGAAGAAGCAACAAGAGAAAGGTAAAAATGACAGTGTTGAGAAAGAAGTTATGCATGAGAAGGCTAAGGTTGATGGAGAGCCTAAAAAGGATGGTCCTTGGTGTAACACCTTAAGCCAAACAACCAAATACTTAACCAAAGTATTTCAAATATCACCAATAAGAATGTCCAACATCTAAATCATCAAAATAAAAAATCAGTTCAAATAAAGCTCACATCATAATGTTAAGTCAAATTCTCAAAATATTTAAACAAAACAAAATAAAATGTGGAAGTTTTAGGGTCATGACAAATAACAACAATATAACATATGCTATAGAGTACAAGAGAGCATTCAAGGCTCACTCCATAGATGCCTTCCCTTGCTCTCTACTATAACTATCACTTGAAAAATGTTAATATAAGGGATATGATTCCACGTCTCAGTAACTACTAAAAATTTATACCGTACACAAGCAAACCACATATGATAAAAATAAGGAACTGATTATGTATATATTTGTATGTACCATAATCCTCATACAAGACAATTATTAATTTAATTATCATTATGTCAATATATATTTTCATCATAACATGTATATATAATTATGCAATATACAATATGCAACTTCCCTTATATCATCGTCCATCCTTATACTGTTGACAGGAGCCATAGGCTAACACATGTCCAAAAGAAACCCATCTATTTAACTGGATTGTTCTAAACTCACCAGTTCTTAAGAAACACCCAGCCAAAGGAGTAGAGTTTAAATCTAGACTATGGCTTCCCTCCTTAAAAGAACACAATTAAGGATGTATCACATGTCTCACAGCTCCAATGCAATCCTGGCCAAAGAAAAATATGGAAGAATGGGCCTTTACAAGTGACATCCACTGTGCATTGAGTGATGGCATACCACATGGTAAAAGATCTCAACATACAAATTCTTCTTTACTCCAACTTATCACAATTTGCATCCGCCATGACAAGTATATTCAATCACCAAAATATATAATTATCATTAAAAGACAAGGTACAATGTATTTCCATTTGTATCAAATATCATCACATTTTTAAAGAAATGCCAAAAAGGAAGCAATAATCCAACAATACATTAATTATAATTAAATTATTAGATATATTAATAAATTGAGTTATAAATAAATTTACTTGTAATATTACTTACTTGAGAATTTATAAAACATACATATATACATATAATTTAGTCCATTTTTCTTTTTAGAAAAGTTAGTTATTCACAATCATATATAATTCAAAAGTATATGAAAGAATATTCAAAGTTACTTCTACTCCCTAGCTTACAGGTAAGTACACAAGAGTTACTCCAAAGTTCTCAATAAGAGTCTATAAACATTAAACATAAATATCTATTAATACATTACTCTAAGAGGTGCTCTAAATATAATCTAAAATTACTCTAAAGCCTAAACGACTCAATAAAATTAATCAAAACATAATGTAAGAATTTATTCATATTAATCTCTCTCTCTCTCTCTCTCTATATATAATTACTATTCTTATATGAGTTTGGGTTTCAAATAGTGAAGAAAATGATTTTTTTTTGGTTGCTTTGAAAGAAGTTATGCGCCTGTACATAAATAGGAGAAGGTACATTTATTAGATAAAATATTTATAAATTTGGATGCACATACACATATATATGCAACACATAAAGAAAAAGGTGCACTTATGAGGATGGTCCTTGAAAAGAATTAACACACACGCACACGCACATATATATATCACACACGCCTTGGTAGAAGGACCCAAAATATGTGTGTGTACATAGAGAGGTGTGAGAGGACGCATGAAAAGGATGAGGTAGGTTGAATGAATTGAAATCAAATATATATATATATAAACCTCAAGAATATATGTAGTAAGGTGAAAAATAAGAAATGGATCTACAGTTCTACTCTACATGCGCACATCAATGTAGTAAGGATGTGTGGCCCCGGTTGTTGGAAAACAAAATAATAATAATAAATAAAATATATATAAGTATGGATAAAGGTTTAACAGTAGACTTGAAGGAATATAAACACAAGGATATAAGTGAATTTTTTTTAAGAAATAAAATCGTCCCCTTAGCTAAAAATGGAGTTATAAAATTACACGCATGCACGCCTTCAAAAATGAAGTAAAGAAGGGAGAAGTATGAAGAACATTTTTTTAAAAAAGAAAACATACGCACAATAGAAATTGTAAGAAGATGGGATGAGTATGATAGGACAACACAAATGTAAAAGCTAAGAAACGCCTTCAGAAACGAAGTAAAGAAGGGGGAGTATGAAGAACATTTTTTTTTATTTAAAAGAAAACATTAGCATAGTAGAAATTGTAAGAAGATGGGATGGGTATGATAGGACAACACAAATGTAAAAGCTAAAAAATGAAGAAATAAGGCTTGACAAGATATTGATAGAGTAAGATATACCAAGAGAGAGGAGCATCTGCATTGTGCTCACAGTATTGGAGGTGCGACGTCTTGTGGGTGTGAAAAGTAAAAGAGAAAATGAGTATTTATAGAGGAGATCTAGGGTTACTTTCAATTAAAATAATGATATTTTTTTAGGCAGCAAAATTACCTTCCAATAATAAGATAACTCTCAAACACATACTCATGCATTTAAAATAATTATTTCAAGAATTTATTTATTTTTACTTTTTTTTATTATAGATACTTATTAATTTATTTTAAACTCTTTAACTAAATAAAACCTAAAATACATCTAACTTGCTAATAAAATAAGGTTGTTACACTTGGAAAGTTGTTCAAAAACCTAGGAAGCAAAGGAGAACTAGACCTTGAGTTATTGATAATATGGTTAGCAACAAATTTGCTGTGTTTAATAATGGTGGAAGGGCTAAGTTTAATGGTAGTCTATTGGTGGACATCACAAACCAAAGGGAGACATATTGGGGAGTAGGGAAGGAGTTGAATAGTGGGGGAGGAAGAGTCAATGAGGGGTAGCCCTGTACTAAAGAAGAGTGACGGGATAGTGCATAAAGAGGCTATTAAGGTTGATCCTGGAGGCAGAATAGAGCACAATGGAAATGTGGGGACCTAAAGGGGTGAATTTAGTGTGAAAAAGAAGATATTAGTGGTTGACAGGAGCATGCCGAGAGGGGAGAGGGGGTCCTTGGGTATGGCTATAGATAATGAGAATTTGGATATGGTCGAACCTAGAGAGGAGGGGGAGATTTGTGAGATGTTGAGTAAGGAGGATAGAGGAGGGAGGGTTGTTGTGGCTTGATTTGGTTATGGTTATTATGAAGATTATAGTATGAAATTTTAGATGAGATGTTAATAAGGGTTTTGTGGCTTCCTTGAAGAATATCTATAATGATTTTAAATGTTATTTAATTTTTCTACTAGAACCAATAATAAGTGGTAATAAAGCCAAAAAGTTAATTAAAAGCTTTAGCTTTGGGTTTTATGAATTAGTAGATGCTAGAAGATTTGTAGAAGGTATTTGGTTGATGTGGAAGGAAAAGGGGTTGGGTATGAAGATATTGGAGAAGAATGAACAATTTCTTCATTGTTGCTATGGTGAAGGTGCAAGCGAAGAGTGGTTTTCATAACGGTTTATATATGCATGTCCACAGGAGGAAGGTAGAAATGTATTATGGATGAACATTAAGAAAATTGTTGATCAAATTGAAAACTATCACATATGGTGGCTGATGGGATATAGGGTAATTTATGGAGTCCTTTAAGGGTTAGAAGGAGGGGAGTTCCAATCTCTCGTTTAATGTTTGCAAATGATCTCTTAATCTTTTATGAAGCGGAGGTTAGGCAACTTTTCAACTTGATGGATTGTCTCGATCATTTTGGAAGGCTTTTTGGGATAGAAGATAAATAAGCAAAAAACTAATATATACTTTTTAAGGAATGTTGGCAGACTAAAGTAAGAGGATTGTGCAATGCTTGTGGCTTTGAAGGGAACGAGGAACTTGGAAGGTTCTTGGGGGCTTTTATTATTAATGGAAGAATTGCTAGAAACAAGTTCCAATACCTCACTAATAAAGTTCAATCCAAACTTAATGGATGGAAAAAACAGTGCTTGTTCCTTGTTGGTAGATTAATATTGGTTCAATCTGTATCGTCTCAAATGGTAGTTTTTACCATGCAACATATAAAGATTCCGGCTAGGGTATGCAAGGAAATTGAGAAGGTGTAAAGGGACTTCATTTGGGGCTCTTTGAAAGAAAAGAGGAAGCTGCATGCATTAAGTTGGGATACCTTATACTTGCCAAGGGAGTAAGGGGGTTTTGGCTTAAGAAAAATGGAAGCTATGAATAAGGCTTTGCTTGGTAGAATCGCATAGAATGTATTGGCGAAACTTGAAAACTTAACTTCAAGAATTCTAAAGGAAAGGTATGGGAGTGATGTTGACTTATATAAGCATCGTGTGGTGAAGAACTCGAATTCTGGTTTGTGGAAAAGTTTAGCAAAAATTTGGGAGGTGTATTGGTTGACCAAATAGCTTGGGAATGTTGAGATGGTAGCAGAATTAGTTTCTAGAATGATTTGTGGGTTAGTTATTATGCTACTTTATTCTAAAAAGTAGTGAAGAAACTAAAGGAAGGCTAATTGATTGCAAGATCAAAAATATGATCAATAAGGGGGTGATTGGGAATTTGTTTTTCTCAAAGACTACTTAGATGAAGAAGAGGTGTTGATATTGAAAGCTCAGTAGGTCCCTAATTTGGCTATGGGAAAGGATGAGATAAGGTGGAGAGGTGCTGGGGGGACACGTTATTGTGTAGCTGATATGTATGGTAGTGTGATAAGAGATATAAGGGCAAATGTTTATTTGTTATGGAAGAAGGTGTAGACTTGGTGGGGGCCAAGAAGGATGCAAGTTCATTTATGAATTTGCCTCCATGATTGTTTACTCACAACTAATAAGAAGGCAAGAATGTTTGGAAGCTCCCCAATATGCAGTGATGCCATGAAGGAGTGGAGGATGTATTGCATGTAATTAGGGAATGCAAGGTTGCAAAAGAAATCAGGAGGGCTGTAGGAGGAGATTTGATTAGTAAAGACTTCTTTCATTTGTATATTAAAGATTGGATAGTAGGGAATATAGACAAAGGTGGCACTTAGGCAAAAACATTTGCTGCAACATGTTGGTGGCAATGGCATTGGAGAAACAAATACTTGTTTAAGGAAGGGTTTAAGATACTTGTAAGACCATACCTAATTAACCATAAGTATGTATGGGAATTGGAAAATTTAACAAGTTCACATGGCCCTTTGAGACCTAAAATGAAGGTGTTGCATGTTGAGTGCTTGATCCCTCTTGTATACTGGATTAAACTCAATTTTGATGGCTCCGTCAAGGGAAATTCAGGTACAGAAGGTTGTGGAGGCATCCTAAGGGACTGTCAAGGTGTGTGGCTTAGAGAATATGCAGAGAAAATTGGTAGGTGCAATGCTTATATGGTTGAGATGTGGAGAGTATTTTGGGGATTGAGAGTTGCAAAGGAAATGGGTGTAAGAAACCTAATTGTGGAGGGAGACTCAAGGGTTGTCATGACTATTTTAAATGATATAAACAACGGTTAGCAAGGTCAAGGGAGTATCCAGAAAATGATTGCTGAGTTGTTGCATTTTGAATAGTAGGTACGTATTAACCATACTTACAGAAATGGTAATAGGGTTTTTGATGGTCTAACAAACTTGAGTGTGAGTCAAGAGTTTAATTGTGTCCAGTTTGTTATCCCTCCTGCTGAGATCTTAAATTTTTTTTATATACTTGGGTGTTTCATTCCCAAGAGAAGTATTTGATGGGTAGTAGCTGATAAGGGTTTTATCCCCATCTTACAGGTAAAAAAACAAATTACTAATGTTTTGAAAAATAATAGTATACACTATTTGACATCCGAATAACAATAACCTTTGATAGGGTAATACATTACTTTAAGTAACTCAAAACGCCTAAACCCCTTGTAGCCCTTATCCACTCGCACACCCATAAAGCTCTGGTGAGTATAAGATATCAACGGCCATGCTTCAAAAGGAGGAAGTATAAGATACCTGTTAGATATGATTAGTTTTGATGATGCCAAATATATATATCAAATATTATGAGAGCAGAAGTTTGCATAGTATACTTTTCTAATACATTGACTAACTATTTGATATTGCATATATTGTAGATTAGTCAAGCAATGGAAGAAAGAAATTGAGGAATGAAGAACTTGCAAAAATCAATAAAAAATAGCAAGTTTCAAGTTCTACGGTTACTGTAGCAGTAGCACTGTAGCAATAGAGTGATTTTGGAAACCACTCGAGTGATTTTGAGAACAGTAAAAATCACTTGCAGTGATTCACAGATCACTCGAGTGATTTTCATGCTCTGTTCTTCGTCCAGCTGAGCGAGGTGTGGTTATTCGATCATATCTCTCAAAATACAACTCCAATTGAGACCAAACCAGTTGCATATGAAACTAGACTCCCAATGCGTCATTTGGACACCAGAAAAAACATCAAAAGAGCTAAGATGAGGGAGATATAAGTGTTAGAATTTGGGATTCATATCAGCATCACTTTCTGGAACAGACTGGGTATTTTGGCTATAACTCTCAAACCACAGATCCAATTGAGCTGAGACCAGTGCCATGTGAAACTAGACCTCAAGAGCTTTCCATTGATATATAATACATAATTTTTGGAGCCATATTAGAAGAGTTATGGCATCTGGAAATTTACCCCTGCTTGCTGAAGAATTGGAAACGAAACAAAGAGCTAAAGTGATCTGAACAACAGATCACTCGAGTGATTTTTAATCACTCGAGTGATATTGAAGATCACTCGAGTGATTCCAGAATTCACTCGAGTGATATGACTTATTTCGCAGATCACTTCCAGTGGCGACAGAATCACTGCAGGAATTTTTCACTGTTCTCAATATCACTTCCAGTGAAATGGAATTCACTCGAGTGATATGAGATTTTCTGCATTTCACTTCCAGTGATCTCCAAATCACTCGAGTGATATTTCAGTTTTTCCAAATCACTTCCAGTGATCCTGAATCACTCGAGTGATGCGGCAAATCACTTCCAGTGATTATGAATCACTCGAGTGATACGGCAAATCACTTCAAGAAAAATTCACTGTTTTGCAAATCACTTCCAGTAAAGCTCAGATCACTCGAGTGATCCACCAAAGTTTTCAAATCACTTCCAGTGATCCTCAATCACTCGAGTGATGTTGCATTTTCGCTGAATCACTTCCAGTGAATTGAAAATCACTGCAAGAATATTTCACTGTTCACCAAATCACTTCCAGTGATCTTGAATCACTCGAGTGATATTTGAAAAGTTGCAAATCACTTCCAGTGAATTTGAAATCACTCCAAGAAGAAATCACTATTTACAAAATCACTTCCAGTGATTCCAAATTCACTCGAGTGAAATATGGAATTTTCAATATCACTTCCAGTGAACCAGCAATCACTGTCAGAAGTTTTCAAAGTTTTCAAAATCACTCCCAATGACATTATATTCACTTCCAAGTGATATTGCATTTTCTCATATAATGATTTATTGTTCCAGTATACGCTTTCCTACATACACTATAATCCATTTGCTATTACCTTTATAAACAACAACTGATTTTGCTAGTAAAATTCTATTATCACTGATTTCTCCAAATTGCTATCAAAATCATATGGTATATCATTTTACTACTCAGTTGCGAAAACAAGATCACTCTCGATAGTCTTATTACTGTTTCTTTTATAAAACACTTCCAGTGATCCATATTAATCTGTTGAGATTCAAATATTTCTTAACGGTTATATTCATAAGTGTGTTACAGCTGTACTCCACCATCACGCACATGATAAGTAACTGAACTCTCTATTCAAACGACAACTATTCATGGGCGGCAACAAAATTCATAAGTAACGGAAGACAAATACTATTGCATCTGTCAGACCAATGGGAAAACTGTAAGAAACGCTGAAGCATATGTCAGAGCACGATCAGCGGGAAAATATTTAAATACACTCAATGACCGTGCAAAGCAATGAGACTCCAATCGAAGATGAAGTAGTGTCTGTCTAAGCATCAGATAGGATTACAACAGGAAAATATCCAAATGGGTTCAACGGTCAAATGAATCAACAGACTCTAACAGATGGATGTTTACAACGGTCATCTTCCACAACTCAGCTATAAATAGGAGAGGATTCAAACACAGAAAGATATGCAATACAATGAGAACATGAACATGCTGATATTCTAAGTCTTCTACCTCCGACCACTTTTTGCTCTACTTCATCTTCTATATTATGTATATTTGAGAGAGTGAATATTTGTATTGTACTTCAGTGAGTATCCTATCTACTCTGTGAGAGAGTTTGTAAATCCTTACAAATATATTTCTGTATTGAACTCAAGGTAGAGGGACCTTGAGAGGGTTGATTACCTTACAGTGGAAGTTGTAGAGTGAATCGCCATTAAGAGTTTCTGCCCATAAGACTTACAAGGTGCAAGCAGTAGAGAACGTTGCTGCTCGTAAGACTTACAGTGGTGTAAGCAGGAGAGAACGTTGCTGCTCATAAGACTTGCACGGGTAAGCAAGAGAGAAAGGACTTTGGGATTGCTTTGCTCAACTTATCGTAAGAGGGTGTAAACCTTACAGTGTGTAAGGGGGAGTAACTTCATAAGAGATTTGTAGAGGCTTTTCTTGTGCCCGGTTAAACAAGAAGATAGTGGATTGGAAATCTCAGGAGGAGCCTGGGGACTGGACGTAGGTCATCGTGGATTGGACCGAACCAGGATAAATCACGGTTTGCATATTCTCTTCCCTAAGCTTTTACATTTCCAGCATATATGATTTACATATCAGCTTATGTTTCTATACTTCCGCATGTATTGATTTGATAAGTTGCGAAAAGATTTTAAAAAGATCATACCTTCTTATCACACACCCAATTCACCCCCCCTCTTGGGTGTCAGCCAATTCTAACATATACCGTGTCTCAAACTCGAAACCCTTAAAACATCTATAGAGAATACTATCAATTATTTTTCGATTTTATCATAGATTTATAATTTATTTGAAAATTCATTGATTCTCTTCAGTCAACTTTAGATATTATGTTCTTGGGGTCGCCAAATGAAGCTGCTAATTGATTTAGGCCAATCATTAATTTTTTATGAATCATATGCTGGATTTTTGTTTTCTTTAGCCAACTATAATTTTAAATTCAATATGAAAAGCATGATATCCTTCATAAATTGGTATAGACCAATGTTAGTTTTTTTTTTTACCAAGCATAGTCCAATACTTGTTAATAGGCTTACAAAAGTCGCATTGGAATTGGTTTTTTTCATTATTTATTTTTATAATACTCCTCTAATCCTTAATATAAGATAACTTTTGGGAATTGATTTTGATCCTAAATATCAGACATTGTTTTCATATTATTAATCTTCTTCTATTTTGCCCCTTATAATGCTCCTCTAACAATAGTCAAGAAAGAAAGGGAATGAGAGAATTAAGGAAAATGACTATAATATTTTAGAAAATACATGTCATATTAATTAACTTAATTATCTTCATTAATCTAATCAAATTAGGTAAATATATCTTATATTAAAAGACTGAAGTAACAATTTTCTCAAATGCGTGTCCATCATATACCAACAAAAAAAAGCGTGTCCATCAATTGTACTTTTCAAAATTAATTTAGTGAGAAAAACATATAAAGATGACCCAAATATGAGAATTTCATAATGATCTCTTGAAATTATTTATTTCCTATAAAGTCTTTACAAGTTTTTATGAAATTAAGCTTTTGTGAAATAATTTAATTGAACTCAATTGTTGTTATTTGATATGATAAAGTATCACTTATTAAAGGGTAAATGTGCAATTATGGCCCTGAACTATTTTCAGAGGTGCAATTTTGGCCCTAAACTATTTTTGGGTGCAATTTTGACCCTAAAGTAATTAAATTGGAGTAATTTTGGACCTCAACCAATGGAAGTGAAACTCCGTTTGCTACGTCATCATATTATTTGGGGAAAATAATCATTTTTCCCTTACAATTTTGTGAAATTTTGCAATTTGACCCTTAACAATTGTGTGACACTTTTAAATTAGTAAATAACCTCTAAAAATGCTGAAATTTTTCAGAATAAAAGTAGACATGATAAATTTTAATTCGATATGTCATATGGAATTTTATTTAGTCAAAATGACCATTTTGCCCTTGCAATTTTCGCAATACTTGAAAAATTGGCAGATTTGTCACCGAATTTTAAAAATTCATATATAATTGTATAGATATCCAATTGGGGTGGTTTCAAAGCCTATGTGACCCTTATTAAGTATAGTTTTGTATAAAAATATAAAATTTAGTCAATAGGAACCTAAAAATTCTCATAATTTTTATTTTTGAAGTCTGCTCCAGAAAAAAAAGTTAAATTCGTTGGAAAAAAAATTCAAAAATTCATTTCTCCTTGTATACAACTCCAAAAATTCCATATGATTTAATAAATTAAATTTTATCATGTATAATTTTATTCTGGAAATTTTCAGATTTTGTAGAGGTTATTTAATAATTTAAAAGTGTCACACAATCTGACTGCCTCAACAGGAAATCACATTTGCGGCAACTTCAACTTGTACATCAAATAACTATGATGATGTGTCAAACAGACATTTCATTCCTATTAATTGAAAATAGAACCCTGAACTATTTTCTAAGGGTGCAATTTTGCCCCTGATGTATTTTAATTAGATCAATGAGGACACGTGCAAATAGAGTACAAATGTCTGTTTTTCACCTGTGTAAAAAAACAAACTTCCATGGAAGCATTGATCAGTTATTTGATGCATAAGTGAAAGTTGCTACCAATGTGATTTCCTGTTGAGGCAGTTAGATTGTGTGATACTTTTAAATTAGTAAATGACCTCCACAAAATCTAAATTTTTTTAGAATTAAATTAGACATGATAAGCTTTAATTTGATAAATCATATGGAATTTTTGGAGTTTTATACAAGGAGAAATGAATTTTTGAATTTTTTCCAACGAATTTAACTTTTTTTTTTAGAGAAGACTTCAAAAATAAAAATTATGGGAAATTTTAGGTTCCTATTGGCTAAATTTTATATTTTTATATAAAACTATACTTAATAAGAGTCACATAGGCTTTGAAACCACCCCAATTTGATATCTATACAATTAGATATAAATTTTTAAAATTCGGTGACAAATCTGCCAATTTTTCAAGTATTGCGAAAATTGTAAGGGCAAAATGGTCATTTTGACTAAATAAAATTCCATATGACATATCAAATTAAAATTTATCATGTCTACTTTTATTCTGAAAAATTTCAGAATTTTTAGAGGTTATTTACTAATTTAAAAGTGTCACACAATTGTTAAGGGTTAAATTGCAAAATTTCACAAAATTGTAAGGGAAAAATGATTATTTTGCCCAAATAATATGATGAAGTGGCAAACGGAGTTTCACTTCCATTGGTTGAGGTCCAAAATTGCTCCAATTTTATTACTTCAGGGTCAAAATTGCACCCAAAAATAGTTCAGGGCCAAAATTGCACCTCTGAAAATAGTTCAGGGTCATAATTGCACATTTACCCCTTATTAAACCGTTGTTATTTTTTTTAAAATTAAGGGCATTTAATTTTTATTTCTACAAATTTTAGTTTCAAGGTTTTAAGGACTTCACAGGATCTATATATTTCATGATTGTGATTTGTGTGTGTGTGTGTGTTTTTTTTTTTTTTTTGTGGGGAGGGTGTGGTGTTTTGTTTTAAGCATTTCTCTCAAATTTATATTGGAATTTATCTAATTTTATAGAAAAAAGGTTAAAGTATATTTTTGGCCCTAATTCCTTATGTTTATAAAATGTACTTTTAGTCCTTAAAACTTAACACCATTAATATTACTAGTATAAAATGCTAACTAGGAAAAGTTAAATAGTGATTGTCCAATGCTAATGAAGTAAGCTGGCTACTTACAATACAACACCTCATTTAATTTTAATCTCACATAGCATTTACTAAATTTATGTTATTTTATTTTTTAAGTAAAAATCCAATTTAAATAAATTATTTTAATCAATTTTTTCATCCACTTCTCTCTACTTTCTTCGTCCCCAAACCCTAGCCTTGTCGTTGCATTGTTCTTCATCTTCATATTCTCTCACCAAGTCACTAGAAAACTTGTCAGGGGCTTGTGGCATGGCTTGTCAGTATTAATAGTCTAGATTAAGGACTATTTTAAAGCTTGTTTTTCTTAACATGTTAGGCCTAGGCTTACTAATAAGTAGAGCCGGTAATACGGGTTTTAACTGTGGGCTGAACAAGCCCAATCCTGAAAAATGAGCGGTTTGAGTTCTAAAAAAGTGGGACCATTTTGATTCAGTTCTTTTTGGCCTGAACCCATATGGGCTCAACTCGCGGTGTGTTTGACCATCAGGTTAGTGGGTTAGACCATTTTTGTTTTCTCTTTTTAAAAAATATGTAAAAGGCGACAAGGGCACAAGGCTAAGTAATTAGTAAAGTAAATTCTTTATTGACTTGTGTAGTGGTATAACCCTCCTCTCTCAGTCTTTCTCATGCTCAAGAAAATCTTACAGCTTCACATCATGCTTCAAATTTGAACACCATTAATATCAACTAATTATTGGCGGTATTGAATGTTAATGATAGATTTTGGATTTATGTTTAATTTATAATGTGTGAACTTATGATTAATGCTTAATTTGTAATATTTGAAACTTTGAATTTAATGTTTTATTATCAATGTATGATTTTTTTATGTATTTTTAATTTTTTTATGGTTTAGGTTTGTAAAAAAATTTCTGTATATTACTTAAAAAAATATAAAAAATCTAGTATAATTTTTTTAAAAAAGGAAAATAAAGCATGTTAAATGGGCTAACTCGTCAACCCAGAAGTTATAAGTTGGCTAAATATCAACCCCATATTGATATAGTTCTTTTTGGCCCGAACCTATATAGTCACAACCTATGAAGGGCTAATTCAAACATAGTTTGACCCATATTATCATCTCTACTAATAAGTTTGTTAGACTGATTTGGGCCTGTTAAGTGTTTTTTAAAAAAATTAATTGAAAAAAAAGGTAATTACTCTATCTCCTCCAAACTAGAGGTGGTAATATGGGTTTGAATTGTGAGTCAAACTAGCTCAACTTGACAAAATGGGCGGTCTGAGTTTTGTAAAACTCAGATCGTTTGAGAGCGTTTCTTTTAGACCCGAACCCATATAGGCTAACTCGTGACGGATTAGACCACCAAATTGGTGGGTTGACCATTTTTTTATTGTTTTAATGCAACCTAACCCCTCAAAAGGTCGAGTCTAAGACCTAAGTCTGAAAGATAACTAGACAAGGCCCATATCTTTTAGTCAATTCTCCGTGCCTTCGTATCTTTTAGACAAAAGTGGTATAAGTCACTTCTTTGTGTCGAGTATTGAGATAAAAAATGCAGCTTTTGAGATGGGAGCATTTAAGGCCCCCGATCCAGACGGCCTTCAGGCGCACCTCTTTCACACACAATGGGATGTGGTTAGACCTAAAATATGTGATATGGTGCATGGAATCTTTGCAGACCCATCAAAGTAATTTTTGTCCGAAGGTAGACCACCTTGAGATGATTATGGATTTTTGTCCTATCGCTTTGTGTAATGTGAGCTACAAAATTGTTAGTAAAGTCATGGCGAATAGATTGAAATCAGTGATGGATTATTTGATTTTACCAAATCAGTGTAGCTTTATTAAGGGACGACAAGGTGCCAAGAACATCATTATTACTCAAGAAAAGGTAGATATGGAAAAAGCCTATGACCGTCTTGATTGGGGTTTTCTTCAATCCATTATTCGAAGCTTAGGGCTATCAAATGAATTTATGAATTTAATTATGAGCTGTGTGTCGTCTGCTTCAATGAGGGTATCTTGGAATGGCTCACTCTCATAATATTTTTATCCTTTGAGGGGTGTTCGGCAAGGAGATCCATTGAACTCATTTTTATTTATATTAGCTATGGAAAGGCTAAGCCAACTTATTTAGCTTGAAGTGGAGGAAGGGAGATGGAAACCCTTGAAGCTTACTACCAACAGACCATTGATATCTCATCTATTCTTCGTTGATGATTTGGTGCTATTCAGTGAGGCCTCACATGAATAAATGGAAGAAATTAGAAGCATCATGAGTTTCTTTTGTGGAGTTTCAGGTCATCGTGTGAATCTACAGAAATAAAAAATGTTTGTTTCCTGAAATGTCCATTCGAGTAGAGCCATTGATTATAGTCAAACTTTGGGTATATCGCTAACCGCAGATCTGGGAAAATACCTTGGATTTCCTCTTTTGCATTAAAGAGCAACTAAAGTGACGTTTGCGCCACTCATTCACAAAATCCATAAGAAATTAGCTGGATGGAAAAGGAACTACCTTAGTACTACTGGGTGTACAGTTTTAATTAAATTGGTACTCTCAGCAATCCCTACCTACCAGATGCACACCTTGCTCATACCAAAAGGAGTCTTGCAGGAAATTGAGAAAATTAGTAGAAATTTCTTTGGGTGCCAAAAGTATGAAGGAAAATGCACCTTATGGCCTGGGATGTCCTTAAAGGAGACAAAAAACATGGAGGACTTAGTTTTAAGGACCTTCACTGTGAAAATATGGCCTTCATTATAAAACTTTGTTGGTATCTGTTAACCTGGCCGAATGCCCTTTAGGTTAAATGTTTAAGAACTAAATATGGGTGTGGCGATGGAAAATACCCCAAGGTTGGAAAAAAGTATCAACAATTGGCAGTATGGCAAGCAATCATATCTGTGTGGGATAAATCCATGAAGGGACTTAGATGCAAGCTAGGTACTGGAGCCAACACAAAAGTTTGGACAGAGAAATGGCTACCTCTTGATCGGCCCCTCTTAGAATTTGTGGATAAAAACTTCCAACTGATTGATCCTGAGGCGAAGGAGAATCGTTTCTTACTTCCACGGGTTCTTGGGATATTGTGAAATAGAGGGATTTTCTTCCTACATGGGTCATTTAGAAGATCCAATTAGTACAACCTCCGAGAAGCTTGGGTGATGATGGTTTCTATTGGAGGGAATCGACTGATGGTAATTTTAATGTGAAATCTGCTTACGGTCTTGCTCGTAATTACCTGAACCATATGCCTGATCTTGTGTGGCAAACCATTTGGCGATGGGATATCCCTGAAAGGGAAAAATTCTTCATGTGGCAAGTTCTCCATGAGAGAGTTCTAACAAATTCCCTAAGAGCAAAATATATCCAGTCTACATCCCCTAATTATCTGTTTGAGTGTAGGAGGGATGAGTCTATTATTCATACCTTGAGAGATTGTGAGCCTGCAAAAAGCACGTGGCTGCAATTAATTAACCCATTATATATATCTGTATTTTTTAGCTGTGATTTGCAGGTATGGTTGAGGTGGAACCTGAAGAATAATCCTGCTTCTCGGCGATTCGTAAGATGACCATGGAATATGATTTTTGAACTAGTGTGCTGGGTGCTGTGGAAGAATCGGTGTAGAAAGGCGTTTGATGGTGTGAGCAACTCTCCTCAAGCTTTAGTGAACCGCTGTATATATCAACTCCTGGAGTGGGTGGAGAACGGCAAATACAAACATCACATATTTCAAATTCAAGACAGAACAAACAGTAGATGGACCAAACCGCCAGCAAGGTTTGTTAGAGTGGATGTGGACGGATCGATGTCTAACCAACATCAAGCTACAATGGAGGACTGCTTCATGATGAAAGAGGACATTGGGTGACGGGTTTCCAGCAAAGAATTGGATATGCACCTTCCACTGCAGCAGAGGTCATAGCTATTGGTACAGGGTTGAAAATGTGTAAAATGTTGAAACTTTTAAGAATAAAATTGTTCTCTGACTCTATTGAGGCTATGCAGCTCTTACTAACCGATTGTGGTCATAAACATCCTCTTAGAGATGAAATAGGTGACGTCAGGTCACTTATCTCCTCTGATTGGGACCTGAAGATAATACATGTGAAGCGTGAAGCCTTAAGGAGCGCTGATTTCCTTGCTCGTACTGCCCATGAAGCGCAGTCATATTTTACCATATTAAATGAACCACCAATATGGTGCTAGGTCCAGATGAATCAAGATTTAAGAGATGTAGAACTGGGGGTTTCATTCCACCCTAACACAAACTTTTATTGAGATGTAATTTTCAAGTGTAAGGTTTGCCATTTCATTCAAAAAAAAAAAAGTGACGGGTTCTTTGTAAAACAAAATGATGAGAGAAGCATGCATATGTGTATATGCGTGAGTAAATTAATAGCATAAGAGGATGGATTTTGAGATTCTAAAATTATTTTTCTACATTGTTTGTTGTCTCTGAATTGCTAGCCACTAATATAAGTGTGTGATTTTTAGAACTAATTTGAGGTATTATAATATGCCACTTCATGGATGTAAGTAATTATATTAAGGAATAATTGTTCATAAAAACTTTATTGAAAACTTATTTATTAAATAGAGTCTAGGGAAGATTTTTTACACATAAGATAAGATTATTTGCACATATATAGGGGAGATATATTGAATGCATGGAAGATTTTTTAAACATAAGGGAAAATCTTTTACACATGGGAAGATTATTTGCATGCGAATGTCCCATTTAACAAATAAATTTCTAATGAAGTATTTTTGTCCTTATTTTAACGATGTTTAGAGTCTTGAACTAAACTGAAAGTAACTATTTTGATTTGGGTCTTGAACTGAAAGTAATTATGAGTATTATAGTCCGTTCTGTTTAGTGATTAATGCTTTGCTTTGCTCTGTTATATTTAATGGCAATTACTATTTTATTTGCAGAAATAAGATGTCTGAAATGGATAAGAATGTTACTATTTTATCTTGTTAATTATTGATCATTTTTAAATTCTACTGATGATTTTTGGATTTATATTAATTTTGTCTTGTATCAATTAGTTATGATTGATTAATACTTAATTTATAATATATTTTTAATTTGTTTATGGTTTACGTTTATATAAAAAACAATTTTAGTATATTATTTAAAAAATTTTAAAAATACAAAACAATTTTATTTTATTTTAAAACAAAAGGGTTGGGCGGGCACCAGTTATCACTTAGCTTACCCCTACTCTAAACCGTCACTCTTCAATCTTCAGTAACGCCGACAACTTTTCCGTTCGGCGCAGATCGTCTCCCATTCTCTTCGTCCTCACTGAGTCACCGTCGTCTCCTCTCTCCGTCACAGCTCTCCTCTCTCACGGAGTCACCGACTTGAACTCTCTCTTCCTCGGCGGGGGCAGCAGCAGATCAACAGCTCAGGTAAGTATTTACAAGAGAAAAGTTCTTGTCTTTGTATGTGACTATGTGACTTGACGTAAGTGAGTGGAGCGTATACTACTATACCATATGCAAAACCGTAGACAAGAATGTGGAAGGTGGGCCTTTTTTACGGGTTTCCTTCTCCATTTCTTGGCTTTCACAATTTTATGGATTGGTAATTGGATTTTCCCCATCTTTCTCAAGCTATTGGTTTGTGTAGTATCCACTAGCACGCAAGTTTGCATTAGGGTTTATGCTGCTGTGAATTTCGAAACTGAATTCGATCGACCGTTTGAACCTGATCCCGACCCATTTTTATGCTGGATGATGGTTATTTTTCCCGCACTTTATCATTGATAAAAAAGGAAAAAGAGCTTCAGATTCGCTGGTGTGTCCTTTAATAAATTCGAATTTTGGCTCCCTAATTAATTTAGAAGCCCCGGTATTCTCTATCCTATCCACACATTAATTCTATGACAATCATGAGCTTGAATTAAAGTTTCCATTAAAAAAATAATTAGAACATTTTGCCCAGGCTTAATCAGAGCTTTCTTTTTTTTTGGTAAAATCAAAGCAAAGCTAGTTTTTTATTTCTATATGTGTGACTTTACATACTCCTATTTTTGTAGTGTACATGCATTTGATTTATTCTTTTCAAGGTCTTCGAAGCAGAAGAAAAAATTATGTTTACCATGGCTCCCTTGCTTCCTTCCATCACTTAATGATGGAGCGCTGCGAACACTTTTCCTACTTTTACCTCAACAAGTCCTGAGATGTTTCTACCCTCCATTTTTATTCAAACATCATGAATTTGAGAGCTGCTTCTATAGTTAATTATTCAAAGGGATTCTTTCTACTGAAAATTTCTTTCTTCAGCATTAGGGTTACTATACTGGGCTTGATTGATTGGGCTTGGCGCTGATTTTGATTCAGTTGTAGCAGGTCTTACACCTGAATATGTTTTAGGCTTCCTTCTAATACATGAAACTCGTTTGACACAACAAAACTCTGCCTCTTCTATTATTGCAGATATTTCAACTAATTTCACTGCTCAACATCTGTCCTCTACCAATTTTCGGCCTCCTTTGTGTTGCTGTCGCAAATCTGAAATACATACAGAAGCAAATATTAATTTCGATACATAATCTGTGTGATTTTTTGTGATTTTTTTTTCTAGTATTAGTACTTTGTAATGTTGATTATATTTGGTCCGAGGAGGCAAACTATATGTTGTTCTTAATAAAGTTAAGATTTTTGGTTCAGCCTCAAATGTATTTTTTTCTCTTTCCTTTTCTAATGGCTTATTATTCTTGTGTTTTAGATCGTTGTCATTCAGTAGAGGTGTTTCTCTAGTCTCAGGGCACAATGAGATTGGAGAAATGCTGGTTTTGCTCTTCAACCATATACCCTGGGCATGGAATCCAGTTTGCTCGTAATGATGCAAAGGTATACTATTTACACTCCCTTAATTGTATTTTAGATGTTTCCCTTATATATGTGCTGGTCCATTTGTATAAAAGGTATTAAAAGTACTGATTTGAATTGACTGGTCCTGTTGGATCAGTTGAATGTGGATGCTTATTTGAAATTGAGGCTCTTAATAGATGGCTACTTTCTAAATTCCGTAATCCTCTTTGCTTTTGAGAGTTTGAGTATTTTTTCTATTCACTCCTGGTTATAGTGTGTCTCTGTCTCCTCACCGAATACTGGGTCAACTTGGCTGTTTGACTGCTTCTCTTTGTAATGCAAAAAAACATGTTAAATTTATGTCTCATGGTTGAATTGAGTTTGTTGATTGCATGCTTCTTTTTGGGTGGAAATTATATTTTTTTCCATTATTGGTATCTTTAGGTGTGGACCTTAAGCCTATGTCAAATGTTTTCCTGATTACTTCCATTTATAAGCCTTTTGTGAAAATTGACAAGAGATGCAAATTAATGTTTGCTTTCCGTTATTGGTATCTTTATGTGTGGGCCTTAAGCCCATTCTAGATAATTTGTTCCCTAATTATTTCCATTTTATAAAAAAGATATGTTAATTATTTTGCCTTTTTTATATGGTTATGTCCCCAGACTTTAGCATTATCAGGTTAAATTGGGGGTAGCTCTTCTAATTCCTATAGATTTTTTTTTTTTTTTTTTTTGCATTCACATGGATTTGAACTTCAAACCTTATGCTTAAGTGGCCAAATATTCCTTCCACTGAGATTAAAGTTGTTATTTGATAATTATGCATGTCTTTTTTTTTTCCCTCGTCAGCAAGCATATGCATATCTCAAGCAATGCATGTGAGAGTTTTCATTTTATACTCTTACTATTTATGAATATGCATATCACATAGGGAGAATGGATGGTAATTTGTAAATCCCAAAAGAATGAATTAATGACATGGTTCCAGACAACTTTTGTTGAAAGGTACGACACTAATATCAATTCAAATAATTGCAAGTATAGATTTCAATTACTACAATTGAGAGCTGCGGTTGAAACTTAAATATCTTATTTCCAATTAAGACTTTTGAAATTTACAATTTTCTAAATAAATATTTCTAACACATTTTTTTAAGAAATTTATTGGATCCTAATCACAAATATTCACCAGATCTTGTACAATGCTTGTATCCAGGAACCTTTCTATGATGCTATCATATTCAAGCTATGCTCCAACCAATTTCTAATTGTGCCACTTCTTGTCTTGGCTGTGCTCCAATCTGTTGTTGCCGTTGTCGTGCTGTTTTTAATACCTAATTCTAATTCTAATTATCAACTAATTAAATCAATATTCATTTCTATTACCTATTTTTTTTTTCTTTACAAGACCTAATATTTTTAATTGAAATAGCTCACACAACTGAATATGTCATCTCTCCTATTTAAATTGAAATAAATACTTTTAAAATCATAAATACCTACATAAAATTACAATTGCAATGAAAATTGACAGCCTAGTGTTAGGACAACAAATTACTAAAGTTTGGGCGGATAATAGGATACACTATTCCACATCTGAATAACAATAACCCTAATGGGGTAATACATTACTCAAGTAACTCAAAACGCCTAAACCCCTTATCCACTCGCACACCTGTAAAGCTCTGGTGCGTTCAGCAGGAGCAACTCAATGGCCATTGATCACGGTGGCTGTTGATCTCTTCAGCGTGTTGTCCAGGTGAAAGAGTTGACTAATTGATTTTCTTTATCTTTAAAATCAAATGCTTTGGAGGTTTTAAGAATATGCTCGATCCCATTTCTTGCACATTTTGACTCTCTAGATTTTGATGTTAAAAGCGAATGTTTGAATCTTATGGGTGTGCTTTTGTCTTATGGCCACTGAGGATTGTGATTTATGAGTGACTAACTGGCGTATTCACATCTAAAAGATCTAGTAACATTATCATTTCTAGTTCCCTCCTTTGTTGGTTCAAGTGTTATAAGAGGATTATGCTTTCGGGCATTATGAGATTTGATCATGCGCCTGAACTTGATTCCACCACTTCAGGATGTTTCCTTTGAAAATAAGTCACTTGCCAAGTTTGAGGCTTGTTATTGGATTCCTTTTGTCCTTTCCTTTTTATAGTTTATAGTATATCAAGTTCTGTAATTTTAAGTTTTAATTATATGATCTTCTCTGGATTCTAATAAACTATTTGTTTACTCAAGACTAAATGATATACATTGATATCGATGTTCTGTTCTCTGCTCCTTTCAGGTGTTTGGTTGCTGCAATAAGAGTTCCCTATGTATACTTTACTAGTCTGATTGGCCATTTTGAGACAGACAGCAATCCTACTGGTTTAGAATGAGCTTGCTGTTAAGATTAAGGAGTCATATACCCAATGGGTTCTATAGACAATCTCTTGGTTTGACTGCTATAGGGCTTAATCTGAGTAATTTGAATGTCCATCCAAGATATTTTGGTCAACCTGCGAGGAAAGAGGAGGATAATGATGTAGAGGAAGTGGAAATTGACCAAAGAAGGCTCCCAGCTGATTTTGATCCCGCAACATTTGATCCTACTGAGCATCGGAGTCCTCCATCAGATAGAATTTTCAGGCTCGTTGATGAATTGGCGTCTCTAACACTAGCTGAATCTGCAGAATTGGGTCCCATTCTGATGAAAAAAATGGGACTAAAGGAGATGCCGACTGTGGGATATATGAAAGCTGGTGCTGCTGCTAATTTGGCTGGAATGGCAGCGAAGGCGCCTACTGCGGCCAAAGAGGAAAAGAAGCAAGAGAAGACAGTATTTGAACTAAAACTGGAATCCTATGAAGCAGCTTCAAAAATCAAAATCATCAAAGAAGTCAGGGGTTTTACAGATTTAGGTCTGAAGGAAGCAAAGGATTTAGTGGAGAAAACACCGTCCATTATAAAGAAAGGAGTTTCGAAGGAAGAAGGAGAACAGATAATAGAGAAAATGAAAGCTCTTGGAGCGAAGGTTGTCATGGAGTGAAGGTAAACCTATGCACATTGTCTTCTTGGAGAGCTGTTGAAATGTGTTTTTCATTACCCCACATTTTCTAAAGTTTTCTCAACGATAATTTAACCATTGGTTGCTTCTTTGTTTGTTCTCATTTATGAATTGGAGCTGGAATTTTATAGTGCAGCTATTCAAGAATATAATTCATTAGAACAAGACCTAGGGAAAGTTCTTTCTAATGAAAGCATTTCATGTTGAAAAATTTTGCAATTTTTCATCTCATTATTGTTTTTGCGAGATCCTTCACATGTCATATCAAAGTTATGTGTTTAGTTCCAGGTTGAAAACCATCAAAATGACATTTTGGTGGGAGCGGTTGCTTCCCCTAAAACATGGTTTTAGTGGTTTCCATTGTGAAGTGCATGAAGCACTTTGATACCAAACACGTAAGTATTACACTCGAAGTGTTTATGCCTTTCATGTCCTTTCGGGTGAAACATGCCATTATCACGACTTCTGATAATACAATATAACACTCTTCTGTCCTTAATATAAGGACTAGAGTTAGATAACTAATTTATATATGTTAAGAAAATTAGTTATGTTGTTTCCCTAAAAATACTCTCTAATTATGTGCATTGGAACACTATTTATTGATTAAAATCTTCTTAATATATGTAACCAATAGGGATATTTTGGGTTAAAAAAACTATAAATTTGGGAGACAATGGATCAGGGTTTTTTAATACATGAGATGCTCTTCTCTAACTCCTATATTTAGAACGAGAAATAGTAGATACTCACTAATGTTAGGGCACAGTATTGTCTTTTCAGACATATAATAATTGTTTTATTTAGCTGTTTGGCTGGTTTGATATTTTTTTGGTTTTGGCTAAATTTTATTGCCCTCTGTTATGTTTTAACTTCCTGAGCATAAAATTATTGTTTATTGAGTCAAATTATAATTTGGGCTTCTTTTGTAAGTGGAAACAGAGCCGGTTGACGTTGAGCCTGTTTGGGAACTCATTTTTCTTTCCAAAAAAGCCCATTAAATATGTAAAAGCTCATTTGCATTTAAAACAAGTGTTTGACAAATCATTGAGGAGTAATGGGCTTTACATGTAGAAGCTCTTTTTTTCACAAGCTCAAGCTTGCAGCTTTTTGAAAGAGTTTTTCATCAATTCTCATTAAGTGGGACCCATAAAATTGGTATTTTTGCTGTGTTAGAAAGTTTACGTGGGACCCATATTTTGATCCAATATATAAATTAATATTTCAATTAATTATTAAAATAAAGACACTAAATTATAATCTAATCAAAATTATAGAATTGAAATATATCACATCCTGATCTAATTCATGTATCACATTCTGATTGAAATATATATTTATCTTTTTTTAATTAAGTGCTTTAGTGTATTTTTCTTGATGTAAAAATTTTATTTACATTTTTTAACATCAATTATAACAATATGTACATAAATAATATATATGTAGTATTCAACAATATTCATGCCCTTTTCAGTCATTTTTCATCCAAACGGGCTTTTTAAAAGCTAATCCAAACAGGTTTTACTTTAAAAAAAATCATTTCTCCCACCGTCAATCCAAACACAAATCACATTTACAATCTGACTTTTTTTCAAACAGGCTTTTGCAAAAGCCCTATTAAAATAAAAGTAACTTTTTCACCGGGTTCCCAAACACCACGTTTTCTCTTAATATAAGATGGCAATAAAAAACTACTCATGTGGTCTTTAATAACAATCTAAAAGGACTGTTTTTGTTCCCAAATATAAGTCAACTGGGAGATTGTATTAATTATTTTATTCCATTTATATTCTTGTTAAAAAAGTAATAATGCTAGAATTTAAATAATTAGCACATTGGTATTATCTCAGTTTTATCTTCTTGTTCTTTGATTAAAATCTAATTTATCAAATTTATGTTGATCTAATAAAATGTCATACTCAAGTCTTTCATAACACCATGTAAAGGGTTTACCTCTCAAGGGTACTCTCAATTATTTGTTTGGTTCAAAACTTTAAATGGAATTATTTTTCAATTATAAGATACCATAATCTCGAACTCGGAACCTTAAAAGTGAAACTAGAGGTGTGCATCAATTTCCCGTCCCGATCTCGAGCAAATTGGGACGGGATTTTCCCGTTCAGAAAAAATTTCGGGATTGGGAAAATTTTTTCAGAATCGGGATCGGGAATGAGACTTCCCGATCCCGACTTTTTCCCGATCCCGAAAATATACATATATTTATATTTTTATAAAAAAAATATTTAAGAAGATAAGATTAAATATAAATAAAATGTGAAAATTTTTAATACCTTCAAGGTAATATCTATTCTTATAATTTTTTTGGTTAATTTCATTTATTATTTATTAAATAATTCTAATTTTTTGTTTTTGTCATTGTGCTTTTTGTAGCTAAATCGAAATTTTTAAGTATGTATTGAACTAATTATATATTTGTGTCGGATTAATTTGGTACAATATGATATTAAACAAATTATATATTTGTTTTAAATTAAAAGAAACAAAAAAATTAAAATAGGATTTTTTTAAAAAAATGAAAGGGGTCGGGATCGGGAATGATTTTCATTCTCGAACCCTTTTCGAGATCGAGATCGAGAATGACATTTCCCGATCCTGTCCCGTTCCAAGAACACCCTACGTAAAACATCCATGGGATACTATCAATTATTTTTCAATTTTATCTTAGATTTGTAATTTATTTGCAAATTCATTGATTTTCTTCAGTCAACTTTAGATTTGCCAAATGAAGCGGCTAATTAATTCAGGCCAAATCATTAATTTTCTATGTGCATGTTTGGGAACACAGTGAAAAAGTGATTTTTTTTAATGTGGTTTTTGTAGAAGTCAAATGAAAAAAAAAGTCATATTGTTAATGTGATTTGTATTTGGATTAGTAATAGAAGAAGTGGCTTTTTTTTCTAAACCCAGTGAAAAAAAGCCAGAAGCTACTTCAAGGAGCTTCTAAAAAAAGGTAGTTTTTTTTTCAAAAGCTCATTGAAAGCTAATGTGTTTACAAACGTGTCTGCAGTTGTCAAATAATTTTTTATTCTCTAAATGAGTTTTTTTCCATTCTAATGAGATTCCAAACAGGCCCTATGTATCATGGGCTGGATTTCTTTTTCCTTTATCAAATAGTCAACCGTCAGTTGACCCTATTTTGTTGATGTGGCTCTGCCACATTATGGCACATGATTTGCCACATCATCATCTTTTGTTTGGAAAAAAGGCTCCGTGTTCCAGACTCGTCTTCTTTCCCTTTCCTTCGTTCCTCTTTTCTTCATCTACGCCGACGCCGTCTGTCCCTTCCACTCACTTTCAGTCGTGTCTTCTCTTCCCCAACTCGATGATGAAGATGATCCGACTCCTCTGGTCCTAACAATAGCCTCTTTCGTGCAGCTCAAGACGCACCTTTTCAAGGAAGAAGATGATGAACAGTAGTAGATCATGTTTAGTTCGTCGCGCTGCCTCTCTTGCTTGATGAACCAGATCCCTCTCTCCTCTTTCGTGTTCAATCAGGCTTTTTGGTTTTCTTTTTTTTTTTTTTTTTTTTTGGATCTTGTGATTGATGCAGGTTTTAAAGTTTCCATCTTGACACCGTAGAAGATCTTACAAATATGGTCATGGAGTGGAAAGAGGAGAGAGGCAAGAAATTTTTGGCTGTGGTGTAAGATCCGTAATTTTCAAATTTAAATTTTTGTTAAAATTTTATAGTGGAAAGTGGCGAATTGTGTGGTTATCCGTGCTTTCATGTTGATGAAATAAACTGTTCTTCTGTGCTTTTATTCATCACAATCGGTGTGGTGAGGCTGATAATCACGGAAAAATCAAATCTATATTTACATGTAATTAATTCTTATTTGTTGCTCCTAAACTATCGGGATTTCTACACTTGGTTTGCTGCAGTGTTTTGGAAATAAAATTTTCAGCCGGTGTCAACAATGGCTAAGTGATGTTTGGGGTGCTGTTAATATAGGGTCAGATTCCTTGATATTTGATTTTTATGGTGTTTCTCTACTATTAAATTATGAGTTTATTTTTATTCCTGTGTTGTTTTGAGGCAAGTTGAAGAAGAAGTTGAGGCAAGTTGAAGAAGACGGAGCCGGATGGTGAGGAGGAGATGGAAAAGTGATTTGGACGATGAAGTGGCGAGATGATGAGGTGGCTATATTGAGTGACAATATTAATCAAATTAACTCTCAAAATTAACCATTGCTAACGGATAGGACAACATTTCATCACTTTTGACAATTTTTGGGTGATATTGTTCTAAAAAAACTTTTCAGAGTAAAAATACTTTTTTTTTTAAATATTTTTAGGATAAAAATAACTTTAACTCTAATTTTTTTTGGGTTAAGTATAGACTAATACTAGTTAACAGGCTTGCAAAAGTCGTATTGGAATTGGGTTTTTGTCTAATAACAATTTTCCCAAATGCTTGTCGCTCTATCATATACCAAAAAAAAGAAGAAAAAGCGTATCCATCAATTGTACTTTTCAAAAGTAATTAAGTGAGAAAAACTTATGAAGATGACCCAAATATGAGAATCTCATAATGATCTCTTGATATTGTTTATTTCCTATAAAGTCTATAGGAGTTTTTATGAAAGTAATATTTTGTGAATAATTTAATTGTCTCACTAGAATTAGTAGTAGTAGTTGTTATTTGATAAGTTAAAATATCACTTATTATACCGTTGTTACTTTTTCTTAAGGGCATTTGATTTCTCTTGCTACAAATTTTAGTTTCAAAGTTCTAAGGAATTCACAGGGATATGTTTCATGATCCGGATTTTGTGGGGTTTTTTTTTTGGGGGGGGGGTTGTTTTAAATTCTTCCTCTCAAATTTATATAGGAAGTTATCTAATTTTATCGGAAAAAAATGTGATTGAGGATATGCATATACATTCATCCCAAGAAAAAATCAATATACAATATAAAATTTTAAAAAGAAAACCTACTATTAATAAATTATGAGCGATACGATTTTTTTTTAAGTTTCCATTAATGTAAAAAAAGGTCTGAAACACACGTCTAGTTAATAAACGTGAAATGAAACAAAAGTGATATGCTCCCTGACATAAATTGTCAAAAAATTTGAAATGCAAGCAATAAGTATGTTTGGCCGAACGATTGAGTGGTTTATAAGTATTTATATACGCAAGTTGAAACAACACTTCTTTCATATATTTATTTTGTATACTGTAAATCACGATTGAAAAACTATTTTTAAAGACTCCAATTACTGTTTCAAACGAGCACCTATTCTGCTGCATATGTCGTATAAGAAATTAAACATAGATTGATAAATGAAATAACATCCTCCCTTCAATGCACCATAATATTTAAATGGGTTGGGGGGGACAATTTTGGAAAGTTTTTCATTGAGGGCAATTTTCTTCTAGAAGTTTTTTGGGAGTAATTTGCTTAGAAAGTATAAAAAAGGAAATAATTTTACCCCTTAAGTGTTAGGAGTAATTTTGACATGATTATTATCCCAATTAATTTTTACCGTTAGTTAACCAAATATATTGAGCTGATAATTCAAATATCATTCATGTTATTTTTGTTAAGGTGTAAATTTGTTCGGAAGTTTTAAATCTAAATTTGAAAAAAAATAAGGTTGATAATGCATAGATTTCCAAAGTAAATTTATACCTTAACAAAATTAACGGGATGACATGTGGAATGCTAACTTAGCGTATTTAGTTAATTAACAGTCAAAATTAATAATTACTAGAGCAAAATTACCCTATTTTTAAAATTTCTGGAAAAAAATTATCCCTCAGTAAAAAATTTTAAGATAAAATTGCCCATTAACCAAGTTTATTTAAATGATATTTAGTTTGCCGGATGGAATGTTTTTGACTTTTTTCATATTCGGGTTAAAAGTATAAAGATAAAGATGAAATCATAGTTTCTTCTTCTATGATTACGGTATTTTGGCTAAAGCGTATAAAACATGCTTATAAAATTTGCTGAATCAACAATTTTAAAATGTAACTCCAATTAATCCGTATATTTTCAAATAAAAATAAATCTGCTGATTATCAAATTTACTGTAACTTTAATCCTTTAATATAATATTTATATATTTTAAAATTAAAATAAACATGTATATTAGCGATTTAGAGTGTTTATATTAATTTTAATTATTTAATATAATATTTTTGATATTTTAAAATCAAAATAAACTAGCTCATCATGTTTATTATAATATAAAAATGATTTTAAACATGTTTTGCCAGCATTTACTTGTATAACTTTTCTTTAATTGGGAATAATGGTCTTAAGGTTAAGGAACTAAAATTACACTTTTCAAAATTTAAAGAACTAAGCTAAAACAATATGTAAATTTAGAAGATTCATCATAGTCGAAGAGAAGACTAGAAAATATATTGTATATAGGAACTAATGAACCATATCACTGAAAGATGAATTGACACTCAACATGACTACTATTCTTTTTTTTTTTGTGTGGTTATTTTTTGGATTCAAGAGCATTTTTGCTGTAGAAGTTTTCACTGACCATTAATTTTGGCATGAAAGTTTTTTTCTATGGTAATTTTGCCCCTAAAGTTTATAAAATGGAGCAATTTTGTCTCTGACGTTTCTAAAATAGAGCAATTTTGCCCTTACCGTTATCCCAGTTAATTTTGATAGTTAGTTGATCGAATAAACTTAGCTGACAATCCAGATATCATCCGCATTATTTTTGTTAAGGTGCAAATTTGCTTCAAAAATTTTAAATCTAACTTAAAAAAAAAAGATGAAGCAGATAACACATGAAATTTTAGTGTAAATTTATACCTTAACAAAAATGACGTGTATAACATATAGACTGTCAGCTCATCTTATTTGGTTAACTATATGTCAAAATTAACTGAGATAATGATTATGACAAAATTGCTCTATTTTAGAGACTTATGGGGCAAAATTGCCCCTTAACCCTATTTTTTTAACAAACATTATTTTTCTTTTGTCAAGTTGAAACAAACATTGCTACTAGTTATACTTTAGCTATTATATTTTCAAGTCACAACTATTGGCATTTGCTTGTCATTGGTGAATAATGTACTTTTATGTTGAAGTTTCGCTACAAACATTGCATGACACAAATCTAGCTAATCACTTAATTTCTTGTTCATACAAGATAGTATAACACACATTGGGCATTTTTTGCTATCTTTTTGTTTTAAATGACAACAAATTTTTTTTAATGACAACAAACCCAATAGGAGATTTAATTGTGTATTTAAAAATTCTAAAATGTATTGAAATGTTTTTACAATCAAACAGAGAATAAGTAAGAGTTTGAGCACAATGTTGAGAAATTTATTTACAAGAATGATTGAACTATTTTTACAATTACAGTGCGAATGTGCAAGTTTGAGAACAATTTGTAAACAGAAGGTTTGTTTATGAGATGATAGACACGTTAAATTCATATTTCAACACAAACTGGATGATAAGAAAGTGTAAAAATATTATGATCAGAGAAAATGTTCATAGTGATTTATATTAGGAAAAATTTCAGAAAAGTACCAAAATTCCAAATTATTTTTTATATACAATATATTAGGTATTTGACTATATTTAATTTGCAATTCACAACTCAATTTATTTGGAAATCATTGATTTATAATTTTCAAAATTTGAAGGTATTTCTCTAAAAAATTTCCTATTTAGAAACATACTGAGATTTAATCTATGATTTAAAAATCTCCAATATCAATATTAATTTTTCGATTATATTTTTATATTTCTAAAATATGAAAGTATGATATATTATTCAATTCTAAATATTTTAAATTTTTTATGGAAAAGATTTAAATTTAAAATTATAGAGTAAAATTCAACCCACTGTAAAGAGTCTGTTTGGTTCGACGGAGGGGAGGGATTTTAATATTACCTTGTTTGGATTGATTAGAAGGAAAGGGAGGGGGTATTTTAATGTTAACTTATTTGATTCAGGAGGGGAGAGATTTTAATGTTACCTTACTTGATTCAGGAGGGGAGAGGAGGGAAATTATTTTCACATGGATAGCTTTACCCTTATCTTATAAGTGATTTTTTTTCAAACTCTATTAAATATATAATAAAGTGTAATTATGAATAACATCTTTATTCTTTAAATTATGAATAAAATTTAATACATTTATATAGTTAAAATTATATTTTATAATTATTATATATATATATATATATATATATATATATATATATATATATATATATCTCATTCGTGCGAGTAAGATGAGCCAAAGACAACAATTTTGGGAAGAGAAAAAGAAGGATCATCGAATAGAAAAAGATAGGGAGAATTGCTAACAAAAACCTTGCAAGCAATTTAATTGTTCATTGCTACCATTGCACACGGTGGGTGGTATGTTGCACACGGGCGGATGATATTTTGCACACAATGGATGATGTTTGCACTTTCGCAGGGATGCTTTTTGCACATGTGGATGCTGATTGCAATGATGGATGCTTACTTGCACATTGGTACCATTTAGTAATTAATTTGCTTAAAAGGTATTTTTTAACCATTTTCCCAAAAAGATAAAGGGCATTTTTGAATTAACAAAAAAATTTATGGACATTTTAGTCAAATCAAACAAATTTTTTTAGCCTCCCTTCCAAATCCCCCAATTTAAAAGGAGAGGGTTTTGAGGGAGAGAGGGAAATTTTTTTAAAAATTTTCCCTCTCCTCCTAAATTTTTTATTTTGCCAATCAAGAGAAGGGGAGTAAAATCTCTCCCCTCTCCTTAAACCAAACATAACCTAAAAGTAATATAAGATTCGATACTTAGTATAACATACAATTGATTAATTTAATGAGATTAAAAAAATTAAATAATTATTTAATTATAATTTATGTAACATGTCACTCTAGTATTTATATATATTATTAGATTGTATATCAATTTATAAGTTAGATAAATTAATTTTAAAAAATATTTTAAAATAATTTATTTAATCGTATACTTATAATAAAGAAATATATTTACATATATCTTGCGCTGCCGTTTAGTGCGCAGAACTCATCACCATCATCAGACTACAGACCCAAAATACATTGGAAGCCCTAGCTCTCCCCTGGCTTCTCTAGTCACGCGCCTCCAGTCTCCACCCTCAAAGGTCGTCCGCGCCGTTACAGTCTTGCTGTTGTCGACAAGGAAGAGGTAATGCGGGCAAGCTTTTCCTTTACAATCTTATCTTCTTTGCATTTACCATGGCTCCCTTCCTTTCTTCCATCACTTAATGATGGAGCGCTGCGAACACCTTTCCCACTTTTACCTCAACAAGTCCTGAGATGTTTCTACCCTCCATTTTTATTCAAATATCATGAATTTGAGAGCTGCTTCTATGGTTAATTATTCAAAGGGATTCTTTCTACTGAAAATTTCTGTCTTCAGCATTAGGGTTACTATACTGGGCTTGATTGATTGGGCTTGGCGCTGATTTTGATTCAGTTGTGGCTGGTCTTACACCTGAATATGTTTTAGGCATCCTTCTAATACATGAAACTCGTTTGACACAACAAAACTCTGCCTTCTATTATTTCAGATGTTTCAACAAATTTTACTGCTCAACAACTGTCCTCTACCAATTTTCGGCCTCCTTTGTGTTGCTGTCGAAAATCTGAAATACATACAGAAGCAAATATTAATTTCAATACATAATCTGTGTGTGATTTTTTGTGATTTTCTTTTTTTCTAGTATTAGTACTTTGTAATGTTGATTATATTTCGTTCCAGGAGGCAAACTATATGTTGTTCTTAATAAAGTTAAGATTTTTGGTTCAGCCTCAAATGTGTTTTTTTCACTTTCCTTTTCTAATGGCTTATTATTCTTGTGTTTTAGATCGTTGTCCTTTGGTGGAGGTGTTTCTCTAGTCTTGGGGCACAATGAGATTAGAGAAATGCTGGTTTTGCTCTTCAACCGTATACCCTGGACATGGAATCCAGTTCGTTCGTAATGATGCAAAGGTATACTATTTACACTCCCTTAATTGTATTTTATTTGTTCCTCTTATGTATCTGCTGGTCCATTTTGTAAAAGGTATTGAAAGTACTGATTTGAATTGACTGGTCCTGTTCGATCAGTTGAATGTGGATGCTTATTTGAAATTGAGGCTCTTAATAGATGGCTACTTTCTAAATTCTGTAATCCTCTTGCTTTTGAGAGTTTGAGTATTTTTTCTATTCACTCCTGGTTATAGTGTGTCTCTGGCTCCTCGCTGAATACTGGGTCAACTTGGCTGTTGAATTACTTCTCTTTGGAATGCAAAAAACATGTTAAATCTATGTCTCATGGTTGAATTGATTTTGTTGATTTCATGCGTTATATGGGGAAAAAAGATGGTTGAGTCTCTGTTTCAGTGAAGCTAATGGGCCATAAGTTTTTCCAAAAGAAAGAGACAAAAAATGCTGAGGAGTAACAAGTTTGGGTGCCATCACAGGCTATATCTATATAGTGCATGTGGCTTGGGCATTGAGTTACTGACTAGTGACTGCTGGTCTCTTGGCAGATTTTTCGATTTTGTAGATCTAAATGCCACAAGAACTTTAAAATGAAGAGGAATCCTCGTAAAGTAAAATGGACCAAGGCATATCGTCGATTGCACGGAAAGGATATGACACAGGTAAAAGCAACATGCTTTCCCAACTATCTTGTTGGTGTATTATATCGCATTGATCCTAGAAATTTCAGCACTATTATTTGTTTCCTTAGGATTCAACCTTCGAGTTTGAGAGAAAGCGAAACAGACCTGAAAGATATGATCGGAGTCTTGCAGAAGATGTCCTCAAGGCTATTCCAAAGATTGACAAGATCAGAGTTGGCAGGGAGGAGAGACACCACAAGAATAGGTAAGTGCTTGATTCACTCTTGTTTATATTGAAGCGCCTCAGGACCTTTTCCTTTTGCTGACTTTCTTTGGATTTTCTTATAGAATGAAAGGCAACAAGGCCAAGCTGCTCAAGGAGGCTGCAAGGGAGTTGGAGCAGGGCATCAATTTGGTCAAAGCTCCATCTGTGCTTCAACATGATCCATCTCTCACATTACCAAAGATCAAAGTTCAAGTTTCCCAACAGCAAACAGAGGAAAACCGTCCCATGGAAGAGTGATTCTGGCAATACTGATTTTGTCTTTTCGGGTTTGATTTTATTCACTTAATTTAATCTTGTACGTCTTTAAAACTTAAAGTATGAATTGAATGCATCATTGTTGTTTGATCAGTGATGCGGATGATATGATTTTGGTACAATAGTATGATTATATCTGTCTCTTCTCTTGGACATAATATTGTTTGATATAGTTGACTATCATTGATCTACGGGTACCAGTGTATCCCAATTTTGTCATAATATTCTTTTCTTTTATTCTTTCCCCTAATTTTGAATTTTGAATATCCATAATAAAGCAGGCGATCCTAAGGTTTAGTGGGCGATTCTAAAATATTAATGTAGTTTCTATTTAGTCTGCTTATAATTTAATGTTAGGTTTGGCGATGCTAAAATATTGATGTTTTGAGAAAAGATAGAGAAGTCTTTTGATAGGAGCTTGATTTTTCATTGAGACAAGTTCCCAAATTCCATGGTGGATGGAAGATTTTCTAACGTTATGCCCCATTTAAGCGAAAGAAAAGTCGAAAGAATCGGCTCAAAAGAACTATACACGATATAAAATACAATAAATGATGAGGTTTCCAACAACTATCATACCGTTCAAAGTTAGATGATTCATTGTGTCTACACAACAGAGAAACTGCTTCATATGGAGTTGAAGCAGCAGAACTAGGAGGCAGTAATGGAGGGATTGAATACGGGTCATCGAATGCTTGAGGTCGGTGATGTCAGATGAGTGTTGATCAAGATGATGTTCCAATCTGCCAAATCGATCAGAGGATCACGTCTCTGGCAGCATGAAGCCAAGGAGTGGCTCTGATACCAAATGGCACACAGAGAGAGAAAGAGAAAGGAAAAGAGAGAGAAAGGTGATTTCTTGTTCAACGAACTGATACACTACACGTGTGGCCTCTTTATAACTAGAGCCAATTAGCTTAATCAGTTATAACTCGTAACAGAGTATTACTTAATCCCACGTGTCCTCTAACTAACATGTAACAGTTCTTTTCCCAGTGGTCATCTGCAAGGGGAGGGACGCCGTCAAATGGGTAGGGTCATGGTTATCTTTCTTTTCAGTTTGGTTTTCTTCGATGGTTGGTATTTTGTCTTTGGTCAGTTCAACATGCAAGCTCAGGCATTACACCATGAGGAACGAGATGGACTCTTTCTGGCTTTTAAGCCAAAAAATACTTTTGGAAGTGTTTTCCAATTGTTGGCTAGGGATACCTCTTCCCTTTGTTGGCTTTTCCAATTATTGGTTATTCTAACGTGCCATGGTTCATGTTTAGTGATGTGTTTGGGCATTGCTTCACTGTTTGGGTTATGTGTGTTTTATTTTTGACCGTCTTGTGAAGATTTGACTTGTTTGATTTATTGCCAACACACACACGTGTACTTTTTCCTGAATAATAAATATTGCCTATTTATCCTAAAAAAGGGTACCACTATCATATCATCCCCTCTTAGAAAATGTCATGTAGATAAAATTTTAATGAAAAAAAATAGCTTGAAACGATAGGAGGTTTTGTAAGCAAATCAGCACCATAGTTAACATAATGTAATAATTACAACATCCATAATTCCATGAAGTAATCAAAATATGGCTTGGCTAGACGTATTCAATATACATATATATGACTCCGTTTTGTGGGCCATTCCAGCCGTTGTTGGCTGAGAGAACGCCAACTTAGAATGCTCAATCACCAAACTCGTGCAGAAACTTTTCCTGCCGCCAATTTCACATTCAAAGTTACAGGATAGTTGGATGCAAATAAGTTGACCATTAATTGAGGAATAATTGAATTGTTGTCAATCACAGCGTGCATTATTATTATTATTATTATTATTATTATTATTATTATTATTATTTTGAATTTTGGATGTTTGTTGCAATTTTTAGAGCATCCTTCCTGCATATTGTTAGATCATATTCAGTAGGCCATCCTTTAACAGGGAAAAAAAAATGGTGCACAAGTGTTGTTTTGTGACAAGATGTGCGCTGAGGTCACAGTTGCTAAATGCATTCCCTTTTTATTTTGGGATGAATATCTACTTGAATGACAATAAGATTGTGACAAAATTAAGGCAATGCATCATAGTGGGTATTTGGAATAGCGATTGGAGTCTTCAATCGTGTTTTTCAATCATGATTTATGAAATACAAAGTAAGTTATGTGGTGAGGGTTATCTCGATTTATGTGCACAAGCCCATAAGTACTTTTGAATCGTGATAATAAGCTATCTCATAGTTATCTCACTCCTCATTTTCCGTTGGAGGAAAAAATCCCATCATGGATGGATTGATGGATGGATGCAAGATTTACAAACAATATGCTTAATACAAGCCAAACAGAAACTGAAAGGATCACCTCAACAGAACAAAGTCACGATACAAAATACGATAGTGAAGAGGCTTCCAACAACAGGTATCACAGCAACAAGAACAAGAACAAGAACAACAACCACCCTTAGATAACATCATATATATATGTATATATATTAAAAAAATTATATCATGAAAACATAAAAATCCCACAGAAGGAGATGCAAACGATTTAAATAAGATCTGCAGCAAGTTTCAAAATTTTTTTTGTACATGCAACAAGATGACAGTCATGTTGCAAAGACGAAAGGACGAAGGAAGATGACTGATCCTATTGGCTAGAGCACCAGCTATTGACTGAAGCATAATTGACTTTGAAAGGCGAATCCTTCAAGACCTATTACAATCACTTTACTTCGAATTGATTGAAATACAATCACTTTTTTGACTCATCCATGATCAAGAAAAGTCAGAGCCCCATATTATCCTGATCAATATTCCTCCATTACTTTTTATAAGCAACAATTAACCGATAAGAAAGTTGGTTAAAATTAGTTAGAAACAATAAAAATAAATAAATGAAAAAAGAACATTAGCGTTAAATAATAATGCAGCTCAATCCATTTTCATATCTGACTAGAACTCCCATATGAAAACCATGAAAATAACTCCAAGAGAAATACCCATTTCTCATAAAATATTTAAATAACCGAATTCTCCTAAGAAAACCAAGCATTCCTAGCTGACAATACACACCAAATCACAGCAACACAGAAGATTGCCGCAAAATAAATCTCCATAATCATAATGTCCACATTTAGGCATGGCTTTCAAACATTCATTCTCTCTACATGCATGAATATACAACTGTGACATGATAAATCAATTATATATTTTTATTTGCATCTAATAATACTACTAGCCACAGGTTCTTTTATAAAGTTCAAAAGCACCAACAAAGATAGCCGATAAAGTGTTTTTATGTCAGGATTCTGACTATGAAAAAGGTACATAGAATCAGGCAAAGGTAGATTTGAATTAAGATTCAGTTATCTGAGCTAGTATTGCTCACCTATCTATCTATCACCAAATAGTTTCCATATTCGGAAATATGACCACTCATGGGCATTTTTTTTTTCCATCTAAATTCCCGTCATATATCTTATTCTATATGTAAATTATAATGATATGTTACATTTTGAAGAATCATGGCGGCTAATAAAATTTTATGGTACGTGATTGAAAATATGCAATTATTAGAAATTTGTAACAAACCTTATTCCCTTTTCTCTTTTTTTTTCATGCCACCTAAAACTGTACATGGCTCTATACCATCAACCTGAAAACAACAGAAAATTACACGGGACTCTGCAAAGTAACCTCCAAGTTTTAGCAAAGTGAAAGAATTTATGAGCACAATCCACTTTCAACATCAAGGTCAAAAATTTCTATGGAAGGATCCATTGTACCAACAGCAATGAAGCTCCCTGTGAACATATTGTAATTATTATTATTACTATTGGAAAATAAGTTACAGTAAAGTCAAACTTCAGCATATTGGTGATTTCAGGTAATGCAAACAATTACCTGATTTTTTAAAAAAGAAATTTAATGGTCTACAGTGGCTTTGATTAATTTCATTGTTTTTTTGTTTTGGTTTGTGCTTTTTATAAAATATATACTACTGTTGTGTATGTGTGTGTGAGATAGATTTTTTTTTTAATTAGGGACATTTTGGTTTTTTTTTATTTAAAAACCTCCACCTCATCAATTTAGCACATGTATCAAGCAAAAATTATATAAACATTCCATTTATTTTCACTAACATTATAAATGGTTAAGTTATAAATTGAGTAACCAATTATTAACACAACTAATTATTTTTGGGTGTAAAAATAGATATAATCAATTTATTCAGGAGCATATATAACTACGCTATTAAGGAAACTTAGAGCTCGTTTGGTTCAACCTCATTGCATGCATGCAATGGTAATCATGATTGCATTACCATGAGAAGAGTGTTTGGTTGTTCTTTAGCATGGTAATAGGGTTTACCATGGTAATGATGATTACAAAAAAATTGGTAATCCTCATTCATACCTCCCCCTCTATGAATCCTCATTACAATCTCGTTGCATAATTAGAAAAGTCTAATTTACCCTTTAGTTTTACTTCTCTTTATTTTACTTATATATTTTCACTTAGCCACATCGCCACAACCGCTACCGCCGCCACCTCCTCCTTCACCACTGCCGCCACCTCCTCCTCCTCTGCCGTTGCCACCACCTGCCGCCATCGCCACCACCTCCTCCTCCTCCACCACTGCTGCTACCTCCTCCGCCTCCTCTATCGCTGCTGCCACCCGGCACCTCTGCTACTACCTCCTCCTCCTCTGCCGCTACAACCACCGCCACCACCTCCTTCTCCTCCTCTACCGCTGCTACCACCCGGCACCTCCGTTACTACCTCCTCCTCCTCTGCCGCTGCAACCACCGCCACCACCTCCTTCTCCTCTGCCGCCGCCGCCGCCACTACCTCCTCCTCCTCCCTCGCCAACACTTGCCGCTGCCACTACCTCCTCCTTCTCCGCCGCCACCCGCCACCATTGCCACTACCTCTTCCTTCTCCGTTCCTACTACCACTACCTCCTCCTCCTCCGTCGCCGCCGCCGCCGCCACTACCTCCTCCTCCTCCGTTGCTGCAGCTACCCACCACCCGGCACCGCCGCCACTACCTCCTCCTCTTCCTCCACCTGACTCTTAACTTTCTTTTTATAAAGATTATAGTAAGGGTAAAATAGACTTTGTGTAATATATTAATTTTAAATAATTGTTAAAATAATAATTCATTGCACCTTACTTAAAAATCAAACCAAACATTAGCCCTGTAATTAATATTGCATTGCATTACCATTGCATCGCATTACACTGCACTGCAGGGTGTAATGGGATCGAACTAAACGGGCCCTTAACTTCGGTTACTTTTTGTATTATGAGTCCTATCAGGTTTATCACTCTATTATTTTAATATATATTTTAGAAAGGGTTAAAGTGTAAATTTAGCAATGAATTATTACTTTATGGGCACCTAATACAATTATTTTTCATAAGAGTATTTATAAAAAACTATGGGTATTTACATATAAGCATTTACATTAACGCCCTTACTTTATTTTTTTTATAAGAGTATTTACAAGACAAATAAATATATTTACAAGACCAAATAAAGGGATTTAAACAAATCCAAGGAGTTAAAAATTTTTGGTCATTCACATATTTATATTGTAAATGCTTTTATGGAAAAATAAAGTAACGGCATTAATTTAAATGTCCTTATGTAAATGTCCATATTTGTCTTGTAAATACTCTTATGAAAAATAATTGTGTTAGGTGCTCATAGGAAAATAATTCATTACTAAATTTGCATCTTAACTCTTTTAAAAATATAGTAAAATAGAGAGTGAGAAGACCAGTGAGATCCATAATTCAAAAAGTAATGGAAGTTAAGTCTTCTTAATGTTATTACTATATCTGTTCTCATATAAATTGTTTATATATATTTTTACCCTAAAAAATAATTAATTATATTGAATACCTATAGAAAAATAGTAGATTGCTAAATTCCCACCATAACCCTATGATAAATACACTTTCAAAGCCCATTCCATTCATTTTTGCTATTCGCATTTCTTTAAAATGGTTCCAGATCCAAACAGGCCCTAAAAGTAGTCTCTTGCCAAAAAGTAAAACAGGGAAGGATGAAGAGATTCTTAATTAAAAGAATTCTAGAATTATATTTTAAATACCTCTCCCTTTCCTCACAGACAACTGGCAAAGAGGCTCTTAATTATTAGGAGAGTTTCTTTTCATTTTCTTGCTGGAAGGGAAAGAAAAGACCATTTGCACCACAAAAGTGTAACTGATAATATAAACACCAATATAATATGCATGCCATAGAATCAATTAAGATGCCCATGGAAATCTGACCAGGCTGTGCAGAGTAGAAAAGCTGAGACTACCATCTCATTGCGAACATACATGTTTATCTCACTAGTATTATTTAAATCTGCCAGCAAAGATAGAAATGACACTTTAGTGCTCCATTTATCTAGTATCTGATGAGGAAGATGGGAGACAAAGGATGAAAGAGATCGATTATTTCATGGCCAGCACTTATTACATGCACAAACAATTACGGAATTGTCATGTCTTCCAAATCTTCCGAGTCATCAATCATCCTGAATTATGTAAAATGCAGTGATGTTTGAGCATAACACAAGTGATGAAAACAAGCTAGAAAGGAATGCACTAAAGTACTGTTTACTTACATTTTGATCAATGATATATGGGTCGAGTTCATTAAGTGCTTGGGTTTGTCGATGAATCTCTAACACTAGCTGAATCTGCAGACTGTGGGATATATATGATAGCTGGTGGTGCTGCTAATTTGGCTGGAATGGCAGCGAAAGAGAAGAAGAAGCAAGAGAAGATAGTATTTGAACTAAAACTGGGAATCCTACGAAGCAGCTTCAAAAATCAAAATCATCAAACAAGTCAGGGGTTTTACAGATTTAGGTCGGAAGGAAGCAAAGGATTTAGTATAAAATATAAATAAAGGAGTTTCGAAGGAAGAAGGAGAACAGATAATAGAGAAAATGAAAGCTCTTGGTGCGAAGGTTGTCATGGAATGAAGGTAAACCTATGGACATTGTCTTCTTGAAGAGCCGTTGAAATATGTTTTTCATTACCCCACATCTCCTAAAGTTTTCTCAAAGATACTAGATTGACATATTTAACCATTGGTTGCTTCTTTGTTTGCGCTCATTTATGAATTCGAGCTGGAATTTGACGGTGTGCTGCTATTCAAGAATGTAATTCATTAGAACAAGACCTAGGGAAAGTTCTTTCTAATGAAAGCATTCATGTTGACAATTTTTACAATTTTCCATTGCATTATTGACTTCTAGAGAAAGTGAGCCTCATAGAAATATTGCTGCCTTATAACTCGAAGGTCACGGGTTTAAATTTAGGAAACAATCTTTCTTAATGTAGGGATAAGGTTGCATACATCTATCTCTCTCCAGATCCAACCTAGTAGAAGTCTTGTGTATTGGGCCGCTATTTATTATTGACTTCTATGGATTCTTCACATATCATAATAAAGTTATGTTTAGTTTGCATGTTGAAAACCATTAAAATCTTGTTGCTTCCACAAAAACATAACGTTTAGCGGTTTACATTGTGAAATCAAACATGCATAAAAGAACCTTGATAGTATTCACATAAGAATTGCACTAAAGTTTTTATCCCTTCCATATCCTTTTTGGTAACATGTCATTACTATGACTTCTGATAATGCAGTATAATAGATACTCAATAATGTTACCTATTTTCTTTCTTAAAAAACAAGAGTTATCTTTTGGTAAGTTTTCCTTTCATGAATAAAATTTAGTCAAAACATCATTTGGTATCTTGGTCATGTGGTTGCCTTTATAAGCTTGCTTGCTATTATTTGAAAGTTTAAATCTTAAGCTTGATCCTAGAATTTTAGGTTCTAATGGACCGACTTTACGAGCTTGACTTATCTTTTCCCTCTAATTATTAGCACTACAAAATACCTACTGAACCAATATGTTTATAGGCCTGAAAAAGTCATATTGGGATTGAGTTTTATATAATACTACCTCTGTTTCTTAATATTTATTTGTAGTGTAATTTACACTACAAATAATATTTTATTTTTAGGATAGGAGGTGGTAGTAGCATTGATTTTCTCATATCTGCATCCATGCATTGTATTAGAAAATATATAAGGGAATTTATCTAATTTTATAGAACAAAAATGTGACAGAGGATATAGGTATGATATGCATTAGCTGAAAAAAACCCTATTATTAATAAATTACGAGTGGTGATATTTATGCTGAGATTCCATTCATTTACAGGAAGCTTGATACACACGTCTAGTTAACACAATGAAACAAAAAGTATAATGAAAATGATACCAATGTTTTGATTAAGAGAAATAATATCAGAAAAGTTCTATAATTTTTCAATGACAAGTAAAAGAATAACCGTTGATAAATGGAGCAGCCACCATTAATAAGTTTTAAGACTTTTATAATATTAATTTTTTAAATTAAGACTTTAGTGTCATTTTCTCAAAAGTATCTGCTCCATAGAATAAATTGTCATAAATTTTGAAATACAAGCATTCTTTTTCGGCATAGGACGGATAATAAAGAGCATCGATCGTATCTTCCAATGCAACGTAAAGTTTAAATAATATTATAATACACGTACAAAACAAGTAGTCATTCTTGGTTTAAATACTTCTGCCCAAAAAATAAAAATTCTTAATTTATATACCTTTTATTAGAAGTGGTTTTATTCAAGCAGTAACTAAAATTCTGTTAGAAGAGTTTTGTCGCAAAAGGGTGTTTTTTTTTTTACATAGTTTTCAAACACCCACTAATTGTTTGGAATGACTTGCATAAATGCTATATTTATTTTGCACAGTATAAAATTATTTAAAATAACCTACTCCAAACAAACATTAATGCACTGTTTGGTATTACGGAAGAGTTTTTGTGGAAGTAGAAGTAGAACTGGGAGCAGAATTAGAAGTGGAACTGAAATTAGAAGTTGGGATAAAAGTGTGGTTGATATGACTATGGAAGTGGTGATATAATTTTTAATAATATATTAATTTAAATTGTGAAATGTCAAATATACCTTTAAAAAACCCTAGCCTCCATTCTCACATTCATCTTAGAACAACCACAACATCACTGGAGGCCACAATCAGTCTCACTGCGCACCCGCCATCAATCTCATCGACGACAACTAGCACAAAAACCACCAACGTTGTTGTCATCGTCAGCCATCAGCCCATCAAAAACTACCCTTAATTTCACAGTAATTTCAATAAAAATCAATGGCATAATAAAAAAAACAGAAAGAGATCAAAGCAGAAATCAGACATCTTTGCTAACAAAACCAGAGATCAAATCGGTTATGAAGGAGAAGACCAAATTCGCTGTCCTCCGTCACAGATCTGAAGTCGAAGAGTCCTCTTTTGTCACCTTTACAATCATCTTCTTTTGTTACCGTCAAATATGAGTTTGATTTCAACAAAAGAGGACGAGAGGTTTGCGTCATCAGAAAAGAAAAGAGGAGGATGATGAGCACGAGATTGTTGAAAACAAACTCGCAAGTGGATGTGCCTCAACGTCACCGTCCTTGCTATCACCGTCCTTGCCATCGTTGTGCTTCACCGTCCTTGACGTTGCTGTGCGTCGTTGCCACCGCTGCTATCGCTGTGCCTTACACTGCCATCCTCATCATTGCTGTAAGAGAGGGAAGGGGCTGTCAGAGTTGGGGTGAAGAAGAGGAGGTCATGTGGCAAAGATGTAAATAGAAAAAATGGATGAGAGTATAATGGTCACAAATTTTCACTTCTATGGAATCCATCTTAGTTCCATGGGCCTATTTAAGGAAGTAACTTCTATCATTTTTTATGGAAATGACTTCTATGTGGAAGTGACCTCCCACCAACCAAACAGCTCGACTTATCAAATCCACTTTCACTTTCACTTCTCCCCTCTTACTTCAAGTGTACCAACCGGTGCATAAAAAGTATTACTAGTTTTTTTTTCCTTGAAAAAGTATTACTAGTTCAACCTTATAAAAATATAATGATAAATGATGCTGATCCTATATTTGGTGATAGAGTCTGATAAGACCTGTCAAATATACTTTAAATATTAAAAAGAAAATATGCAAGTTAAAATTTTTTTAAAAAATATACTATAATTTCTATTATAAGACACTTTCTAAGAATTCCGAAAAGAATGAGCTATCTTTATGATATGTTACCAAATAGCTATTAATTAAATTCTTTCCTTCAAGATTGGCCATAGCTAAGTTTGATAGGATTTCATTTTTTTTTTCAAGATGTAATTTATGATTTTTAAATATGGATATATAAAATTTTAAAAATTCTTTTTTACTTTCAAACAAACTTAACGCCGTGATCATGGAACGTCTCCTCTTACTTACAATTATATTTTCATCCTATTCCCCTAATCAGTTTCTGTAGATGAAATAGAGGGTGAAGAATAGGGGGAGAGGATGAAAATATGATAGAAAGGAAGAGGAGGCGTTTTGCAACAGTCTCTAGTGAAGTGGTTGGATATAACTTAAAGCTTGATTAGTGGTGGAGAAGTAATTTTTATTTAATTTGATTTTTAGAAAAGTTAGATAGGATAAAAGTCAAATTGTAGATGTGATTTGTGTTTGGATTGGCGGTGATAGAAGTGACTTTTTTTTTCCTAATCTTAAACTTGTTTAAATTAACATTTAGAAAGTTCGTTTAAATGGAAAATGACTTAAAAATGAATGAATCTTATTGAATAAATATTGTGATAATTGAAGACAAAAATTTAAATTTAAATTTGACAAAAAAAATTAAATTATTATTAAAAATTAAAAAAACTCTAAAGCACTTAATGAAATATATTCTAATGGATAAATTAGAATGCATACAAATATATATTTAATAGTATATTATTTATTAGATCACCTATCCCTAACATTTCTCTCTAAAAGCTGAAAAAAGTGACTTCTAAACCCATCTCAGATCACCGCAATCACAAATGGTCCATTTTTCCTCTATTGGGCTTAAATCATTGTGCGTTGGACTTTTTTCTTTCCCAATGTGATTGCAAACAGACCCTTAAAATATGAAAATGAGAGAATATGCAAAATTAATATTTTTACTAATGCATTTGAATATTAATTATATAAATCTTATTATTTATTAATGTTAAGTGTGGTACCTCAAATATTCTCTATGTTATTAAATCTGGACTGGACTAGCTGATTCGGCTTAGAAACCAACGAACCGGTCCTGTTTGGGCTAGTGACTCGGTATTTTTTTAAATTTATAAAAAACAATTTTTTTTTCATTTTTGTTTATAATTTCATATTAATAAACCTAAAATCTTCATTTTCTCACTGGTTTTGTCCCGGGTTAGCTCCAGTATGACCCACTGACCCTTAACTCAGTATCCCAACTAGTTCAATGACCGGTTCCGGTTTAATAACCTTGCATATTCCTGTCATTTATATATATATATATATATATATATATATAGTGAATATGTTTTGATTATCTGGTAAAAAAAAAATGTTTTGATTAGGAGCTTCAACTGATGGAGATAGAACAGAAAGAAGGCGGAGAACAAATGCTGTCTCCGGTGTAGAAGAATATATCTGAATTTATTACAAACGACACAAGAAAATCGCTAACTTCATTATCTCATACGCACAGCACGAAGCTCTGAAGCAGGACACTAGTATGTATGAGAATTTGCCATTCCCACTCCGACGCCTACGCCGTCGATAGCATAGCCGGCGGCGACCAACCAACAACAGGTGGGTCTCTCTTACTTTCTATTGGGGTCTCGCCTTTACCTGGTGTACGCTCTCTGGTTCTGCCCTCACTGAACATAGCCATTTTCTGGTTATCTTCTCCGAGAATTGCTGTTAGAGCTCACATTTCTTTACCGAATTATCCCAATGTTATTTTATTGACTCTGTTATGAGTTGTAGCCCAATTTTGAGACAGCCTTTTATGAATCTTGCATTGTTTAATTTTATATTAGTCTATCTTTTTTTATTGGTTGCTGCATTCCATTCTGTCTGGACTTTGATTTAGTTAATTTTGATGATGAAACGACAGAAATTAGTGGAGTGTACAATGTTATTTGGTTTCTCCTTGGCTAGTCGTTTATGCTCAGGCATGTATAATGTTATTTGTGGTATACGTTGTAGAGTTGCAATTATTGTTTGCTTCCATAATGTGAGAGTACGGTGATGAATTTTATGCTATTAATTCCAATTCTCATGCTTAAGGTTTCAGGGTAAAAACTTGTGTATCTTGTGTGTTCTTACATCTACCTTCCTTAAAACCTTTTTAGCTGATTGTATTGCTTTCTAAATGTGATAGGCAGTCTCAAGATTAGATTTGACCAATTGTTATACTTATAACACTCTCTGAAGGGTGAGGGAATGTCAATACCATTGTTGATGGAGTCCCTCGTTCTTAATCTCCATGAGATCTCAGCAGTCAAATTTGGCAACTTCAAGCTCAAATCTGGCATTTCTTCACCAATATACTTAGACCTCCGACTCATTATATCATACCCTTCGCTCCTCCGCCAAGTCTCCCAAACACTGATCTCTTCTGTCTCTTCCTCTTCCTTTGATCTTGTATGTGGTGTCCCTTACACTGCTCTACCCATTGCTACTTGTGTCTCAGTCACTCAGAATATTCCCATGGTCATGCGCCGCAAGGAAATCAAAGACTATGGCACTGCTAAAGCCATTGAAGGTGATTTCAAGGCCGGCCAAAGTTGCTTAATAATTGAGGATTTAGTTACCAGTGGCACTTCAGTATTAGAAACTGCTGCGCCCCTGCGTGCTGCAGGGTTAAAGGTGAGTGATGCTGTTGTTTTGATTGATAGAGAGCAAGGCGGTAGAGAGAATTTGGAGGAGAATGGGATCAGGCTACATTCGATCATCAAATTGACTGAAATGGTAAACATTTTGAGGGAAGAGGGAAAGCTTGAGAAGGATATGGTAGATGTTGTTATGAAATTCTTGGAAGAGAATCAGAGGGTTGCTGCATTGGCAAAATTAGGGAAGCCTAAGAGGGTCAAGGCTTTGTCATTTGGGAAAAGGGCTAAGTTGTCGAAGAATCCTACAGGAAAGAGGTTGTTTGAGATAATGGCTGAGAAGGAGAGTAATCTTTGTTTGGCTGCAGATGTGGGAACTGCAGCTGAATTGCTTGAAATTGCAGAAAAGGTGAGAACTTGGCATTTCTTTTGTAAGAAATTTCTTGAGTGACAATAGTAAAGAGAAATCCTTTGAACAAACTAGTACTAATTTGTTCACTTGAGACTCAAGCCTTCACTATCAGCTTAAGTTTTGTATTTATTTATTTTTCAATTTTATTTTAACTAGTTCTAGAGGCCTTTCATTTGGCTTGATTTCATACATAGGCTGAAGAGTTAGGGGTTTTCAAATGAAAGAAGGTTGAAACTTGAACGTGGAAAAAGTCATGCCTCTCTTCAAAAGTTAGTTTGTGATTAAAAGTAATGCCCTTCTTACTCTTTTTTGACTAGTTTTTCTGTGGCATTTTCCTATTAGGTTGGGCCTGAGATATGCTTGCTGAAGACTCATGTGGATATTTTGCCGGAATTTACTCCTGATTTTGGTTCAAAGCTTCGCATGGTAAATTGCTGTTGGGTTTTTTATTTTTTGCATCTTCTACTAGAATATAGTGGGTCTGCTAGCTTCATTAAAGAAATTGTGTTGATTTTCCTGTTTGCTTTGGTGAGAGTGCTACTATGATTAGGGCGCATCATGTTCTGATAAATTGTGTTGATTTTCCTGTTTCCTTTTGTACGAGTGTTGGAAGTAAATATGGGCGTCATGTGATAGGGTTTAAAGAAGTACTCATATTTCATCCATATCTTTTCCTAACCTATGGTATATTCTATTGAAGATTGCAGAGAAACATAATTTCTTAGTCTTTGAGGATCGTAAATTTGCAGACATTGGTAACACAGTTACTATGCAATATGAAGGGTGACACTCTGGCCTATTCTGGACTCCTTTTCATTCTCTTTCATTTGTTTACTCGCTATTGTGACATCGATATATTCTGATTTTTGAAGGGGGATTTATCACATATTGGAGTGGGCTGATATAGTAAATGCTCACATTATTTCTGGTCCTGGAATTGTTGATGGATTGAAATCGAAGGTCAGTAATACTTATCATAAAAATATTTTCACTACAGAAAGACCTCGAAAGATGGCCTAAATATGCTGAATTGTACACAGGGTTTGCCTCAGGGTAGGGGTTTGTTGTTGCTTGCTGAAATGAGCTCAGCCGGCAACCTTGCCACGGGAGATTATACGGCTGCAGCAGTGAGAGTCGCCGAGGAACATTCTGACTTTGTGATTGGCTTTATTTCAGTCAATCCTGCATCATGGCCAGGGCAACCAGTAAATCCTTCTTTCATTCATGCAACTCCTGGAGTTCAAATGGTGACCGGTGGTGATGCATTAGGGCAGCAATATAACACTCCGTATTCTGTAAGTTTCTTCTTTTTGTTTCACATTTGTGTCTAACTTTTATATCTTTGTGGAGAATTAAACTACTCTTAAATAGGAAGTTGATCATCTTCATGAGGTATCTGAATTTAGAAGTTTGTAAAGTGCCTCTGAAGTAAGAGAGACGAAGAGGAAAGAGAGAAAGTAGAACCGACACATTCTTATTTCATGCATCTCTCTTATTACTTTAACTTCAGAGAACCCAAATTTAGGTAACTTTAGGTGCTGCTCTGCTCTTTTATTTTCTTTCCCTAAAAGATGCAATTGTCATCTTCATCTCCATAGACAGGAGAAAGAGGAAGAGGGAGATAGAACATCTCCATTAAACAGTAAAATGGAATATGATAATCAAAAGTGTTGAATTTCTCTGCTGGGTAACTAGAGATGACACATATTTGTTTGAACCCTGTTAAAGTGAGTGTAGAAATGTGAATTTTCTGAGACTAATGCCTACATTTAACAATAGTAGAAAAACTGAATAATTGATTAGTATTGCCTACACAGTTAGGTCTAAAGTTTAACTTAACTGTGCAGAATGCCTGTTTGTGTTTGGACAAAGTGTCACCTTCATTGAATTTCTTGTGAAGCTGCCTGGGAGAGTGTTTAGATCATGAAAAATGGGAAGGAACAAGAAGAGAAAATTTGATTGAGACATTCTCTTTTATTTATATTCAAATAATATCGTTTTCTTTTAGAATATTTTGGATTCAGGGGGAAGTAAAAAAAAGTTTATTAAAACATAAATCAAAGAAAATTTATAAATGGAAATTTATCTTTCTTATCTTCACTCTCAGTCCATCATTATTCATGCTTAGGCTTTCAAAATACAGTAGAAGTTTAATCTATGCAATTTTAATGGAAATTGCATGGCAATATAAGAAATCATGTATATTTCATGTTTTTATCAATATTTTTCATTATGCTTCTATCACATTATTCATGCATGTTTTATACTCCCTCCATCCTCAATATAAAGCTAGTAAGGGGTTTGTTTTGGTCATAAATGTTAGACTTCGATATACTTTGTTTCCTAAATAGAATTTTTTTACATAAACTCTACCTACCAATTGTACATATTAAGGGGATTTTTTATCAAAGGAGTAAGTTTTAATGCAAATGCTCATAAGGCATACTTTAGGAAAATCAACACACATTTTTTTACAAATAACTAACTTAACTAATTTCTTTAATCTTTGCACATTAGTTATATAGCTCTTATATTTATGACTGGAGGGAGTATTATAGGATATTGTTATTGACAAATGACAATTCAAAATAAAAAAAAAAATGTGTTGCAGGTGATCTATAATAAGGGAAGTGACATAATAATTGTGGGTCGTGGCATCATAAGGGCATCAAATCCAGCAAAGGCAGCTCATGAATATAGACTTGAAGGATGGAAAGCTTATTTGGCCAAGTGTAATGGAATTGTAACATGAAAATGGATTTGATGAGGAAAGGGAAAAAGTGAGATAAAGTATTTTTATCATGTTTAGTAGACGGCAAATGACTTTTTTATTCCCCCTTGAAAAGATAGATAGCTACCGTTAATTTTAGTAGGAGGTAATTTTCTCTCTGTAAGAGGGTTGCATACTTAAAAGCAGAAATTCATGGTTTTGTATAGAACAACTCTTCTTGGGGTGTATTGTACAGAACTACTTTAATTTGCTTTGCATGAAGGTTACTATTGTGAATTGAAACTCATATTGAATTTGAACTTAACTCACTTTAGTTTGCACTGGAGACTTGTTTCATTAATTTAAGGGAACATGTGAGTGCAAGTTTATTGTGTTTGATAAATGACAAATGACTTTTTTTTTGAAAGAGAGCTTATCATGTTCAAGGTAGATAGTAGTTTTTGTATTCTCATTTCCTTTCTCATTCCAATTTTGGTTTTGAACTTCACTGTGTCAATCGTATGTTTCCTCTGTTCTTGGATGAATACAGTTATATGATTTATGTCAGTTAAGGTTTTGCTTGGATTTATGATTGAATAGTTTCAGGTTGAGAAGTGGGCCAATTGGTATCTACTTCAAGGGAATAATACAAATTATGAATTAATTTAATCACTAAGCAAGGTTTTTAAAGCTAAACGATCAGATGGTCCAACCGGTTGGATTGTCATCCGGTTACAACAATAGCCCATATTTTGCTTTTATATTGCTTCGGCAGTTAGACTGCTTTGGGCCGTTATTTACTCGTTATTGAGCCGGGACTTAGAACAATTTTATAAAACCATGACGGGTCAACATAAAAGGATTTGAAAAAAAAAATGTATAAAATATTTTAGCTGTCTTTTTTTTACTTGATTTTCACCCTTATAATTTTATTATAAATAAGTTAATCTTCCGCTGCATGTTTTGAATTGCAAAATATTTGGTAGGACTCATATTTTATATTTTTTTTCCAACACTCATTTTTTTATATTACATATGTCATAATATAATTATAATTATAACAATTTTAATTTTTTTAATTTCAATAGTGTTAACTAATATAGTTCAAAATTTATGATTTTAACAATTTTAATTTTGTTTAATTTCAATAATGTTAACTAATATAATTCAAAATGTATTTTTGATTTTTAAATTTTATTGATAATAAGGGATATATAATTAAATTATATTTTTTATTTCATCTTGTTGGATATACTTTGTGACTTTATTTTTTTTAATCAAATTGGAGTAAGGCCCCCTATCTGCTTAATAATGTGGTTAATTTTTCTTTCTGTTATGCTATAACTAATACTTTATAATTTTTTTATTTTATTATTAATATTTTTTTGTCTTATTATTAAAAAAATATTATAGTGGATTAAGGATTAATTATATTTTAATCATTATATATTTTATATAATATTATTTTAATTTAATTATTACGTTATCGGCTTGACCAGACGACTTAATTGATTTGATCGTTTGAACCATAACTCATTGATCTTTCCGATTTAACGTGTGATCCGACTTTTAAAACATTTCCTCTAAGTAGTGTTTTAAAGAATAAAGAGAGGGGAGATAAATGTACCGAGTTGGAACCATGTTTGGTCAAGGAGAGTCAAACCACTTAAGCTCGTACCGGGGTTAAACTACTAGAGCCTAAACCTTAGTGTCACAAGAGAACACCAAAGAGAGAAAATGAGAAATAGTCAGAAAACTCAATGGTTGGGGGTGAGGAGCAAGTGAGGGAGGTACCCAAGGTCAGGATAATCTATATTGAGGAAGGTGTGATTTCTCTATTTATTATAGGATGATCATTTTCTTACTCTCAAGTTCACAATTAAAAATTTAAATGCTACCCCCTTTAGTCTTTAATATAAGACATATTTGGAAAGTTGATCTTAGTCTTAAATATAAAACATATTTTTTATATTTTCTAATATTTTTCTAATTTACTCCTATTAATGTTCTCTTAGAAAAGGAATGAGAAAATTAAAGAAGATGATTATGATGTTTTAAAAATTATTTGTTATATTAACTAAATTAATTTCTTTAATCTAATCAAGTTAAATAAATATATCTTATATTAACGACCAGAGTAGTTAATTTTCTAATTGAATATCTCTTATTTCCCAATTCTCTTTCAGCAATTAATGATAGACTAATTTTTCTGTGTTTTTTTTTGGTACGAAGACTTATTTTTCTATTTCTCTAATCAAATAAGGTGTTTCTCATATTACTTCTGGAGGTTACTTGCCATATTAGTTTGTTTAGAATAGTAATTGAAGTATTTAAAAATAGTTTTTTAATTATAATTTACAATATACGAGGTAAGTATATGAGATGAGTTTTATATCAATTTATATAAATAAGCACTTTTGGATATCCCAAAAGTGATCCAAAACATGCACTTTCACGTAAGTTGAGACAATACTCCTCTCACATACTTACCTCGTATATTGTAAATTACGATTGAAAAGCTACTTAAATACTCTAATTGCTATTCTAAACAAACACTAAGACTCATGAGGAGATCGACCTAGGTTGCTTCTATATAGATGGTAGTCTAGCTAATTTGGTGCATATCATTGCAAAGGGCCATTTTTTAAAAAATATACTCCTTCCGATTTTTTTTATAAGAGCTTAATAACTAAATTATACAGTTTAAAAAATCGGTTAAAGTTAGTTAAAAATAATAAGTACATATGAAATAAATTTTATTTTTCAAGCATGCCTTTTATTTATGAGTGACAAGTAAGAGAAAAAAATAAAATATCAAGAAAATTCACATAACCTTTTAATTAATGCAATACATATAATTAATAAGAGATAAAAAAAAACTCATTAAATATTCAGATAAATTTTATTAGATTCTTATAAAAAGGATGGAAATAGTAGTAATAATGATAATAATTAAAATAATAATATTATTAATAATATTTTTTTAAAAAACAAAACCCCCGGTTCTCTTGTGGTGCCAGCGAAAACAGAGAGGAAGCTTGGAGAGCCTCCGAGACTTGAAAACCCATCGCTATTCTTCCCTTTCGTCATCCTACGCTGCTGCCGGTGACTACGTTTCTCATCTTCCTTCCCTTCCCCCGTCTCTATCTGTTATCGTGGTGGTTGTGGGTGGTACCTCTTCTCTTGTTTCTCCTTTCTTTTGCGGCGTCTGTGTGTACGATTGAGGCTTGTGTGCTGGGTGAGATTCATTCTCCTTGGTGCTGCGACTCGGACCCATCCATGCTCCGTGTCTGCAAGTGAATTTTAAGGATTCAACCACCCATTTCTTCGATCTTTCATCGCGGTATGCTCAAATCCTTTCTCTTTCACTGTGATTGCTGGTGATTGACAGAAAAAATAGATGCTAGGATCTTAATTGATTAAATTATTAGATTAAGAATTTATTATTCGACAAAGAAGGATCTAATATTAACCTGTTAATAAATTTATTTGTTAAACTGTAAGAGTTTTCCTTGATGCTAGGAAGTGTATTATTTGTTGGTGATTATGAATAGGGTGTTGTTTTTGAGTTAATTTTTAATGCCCTTGGGATGTTTGAGGAAATTTGTGAAAGAGAAATTAAAGGTGTTGTAGAAATTTCAGGAAAAGCAAGCCTGTTTTATTAATTTCAATTGCTATGAATGATGGGTGTTTGATAAAATGTTTGAGTGGGGGGTTTAGAACAATACTGAGTAGCTAGTTATGGTTAAAGTATTATAGCCTAAACTATAGAACGAAGGAAAGATGAGATTGAATTTTGATGACTTGTTACTTCATGACAATGAAGGAAAGATGTTGATTGGAAACTTCAATGATGAAGTTTACTTATTTTGTGTTAGCCTTTGGGAATGCCTGTGAATTGTTTAGTGAAATGTCTGAGGAAGGAGCGTTATGGAATTGAGGAATGGACATTGTTGGTTATTTATTGATTTTAATTAATGTGGCTAACGTTGGATTTCCCCCTATTTTTGAAAATCTTTCCAAGTGTTGACAGCTTGAATCAATTAATCCACTTTGCTTTTGTTAATCTCCCTGGTGGCTCTAGCTCAACTTTGCAATTATTTGAACACTTTTTAAGTGCAATTTCAGTTTTGTAGAATTTTTAAAATTTGATTACAGTCAGCCAATAGTATAACAAATATATTCTAAATAATCTAGAATTGCTACATGAATTAGCGGATACTCATTTAGTGTCTCACATGTCTATGTTAACAAATAAATGCATAATAATCTTTCTGAAAACCAGGGATTTTGCATCTTTGGAAGTTAATCTGTCCTACATGCTGCTACACCATCTTCGGTACAAGACGGCTGTCCTTGATCAAGGTTGAAACTAGTTTGTTTGAGAATTTTGTTCTTGGATATTGGTATTCATGGGTGATATATTCGATTCATTGCTCAACTTGGAAGAAACTCATTTTAAGGAAGGCTATGACGAGGGCTACAAGGATGGTCTAATCACTGGCAAGAGTGAGGCACAGCAAGTAGGACTCAAAGTCGGTTTCGAGGTTGGTGAAGAGCTTGGCTTCTACAGGGGCTGTGTCGACGTTTGGAGCTCTACTATCCGGGTTGACCCGAACTGCTTTTCTTCGAGGGTTAAAATTTCCATCAAGCAGATGGATGAGTTGATTGAGAAGTATCCAGTCTTGAATCCTGAAAACCTACAAGTACAAGAAATCATGGACAGTTTGAGGCTCAAGTTCAAGATGGTTTGTTCTTCACTGCACGTGAAACTAGACTATGATGGCTATCCAAAATCTTCTTCAGACGCTAAGGATATTGAATTTTGAAGAGGGTTCTATGATGTTTGAGAAGGAGCATAGTCTCTCAAGAAAGATAATTGATTAGTTATAGGATTTTTGCCCAACATGGGAATTTTCTTTTTCCTCAAGTTGGTACCATGTAGCCTTAAAGTCTCCTTCGGCCTGTGGCTGGGTGCATCAACACACCCTCAGCACTAGAAATTGGTGTAACATGGCCGTTTCTCTTTTTTTCTGGGCTCTTTACCCTTGTAATGAACAGTTGCTTTAGTTGAATGATATTTCCCTTTTTAGCTGTGAGTTTTTTTGTCAAGTGAAACATAAATTTCCATGATTTAGCTCATTTTAGTGTGCTTAATGTGTCATTAAAATAAAATCTTGAACTCTGAATATGTTGCTTTGCACAAAATTAGCCGTGGTTGTTTTTGTGGCTGTTGTTATTATATCTTTAGTCTGTGTAAAAAAAACTTATTGAGAACTTGAGATAAGGTTGGTTGGGGAGGCTTGTGGTCATTTTGTTGTTTCAGTTTATATTTTTGGTGAGTCTCTGACAGGTAAGTGGGTAACAATTGGGAAGAGAATGTTGAAGATTATGCTCACATGCTGCAAGGTTTATATACCAGAAAACAGAAACAAGAGTCCGTTGGAGTCAATTGAACGAACCGCGAAGCTTTTCCTTCGAGCTCCAATAATCAACGAGTTTGAAGATCTGGCCCACAATAGAGTTGGTTACACTCTGGTCTCTGAGTTCGCTCCTGTACCATCTTCTGAGCCATGCGACTTGAGAAGTGCTGTGTTTGCCATGGTGAAAGCTGCTTTTGACAACATTGACTTTGAAATGCATTGTGGAACTCATCCAAGACTGGGGATTGTTGACCACATTTGATGTCACCCACTGGCAGATGTTTCGTTGGATCAAGCAGCTGAGACTGCTAGACTTTTGGCTAGCGATGTGGGCTCCAACTTGCAAGGTTGGTATTCATGGCTTGGAGCTTTGGCTTCCTTAAATATATGGGAGAATTTCAGCTAGCCCCCAAAGATGTGACTTAATTTCAATCAACCCTCAAAAGATTCTGAAACTTCATTGCACCTTGTTGGGTCACAATGAAATTAAGTTTTATGAGTGAAAAGATAATGAGGCCATTACTTTATTTACCTGTGAATTGTCTTATTTTTCTTATAAATTTCTATATGTCATGTGAATTTTCATATTTGTCTTATGAATAGCCATAATGTTTTAATTCTCTAGGTTCTCTTGAATCAATTTATTTGTCTTGTAAATGCGTTTATTTGTCTTGCAAAAGGCTTAAATATTCTTGTTAACTCTTTGGTTTGTTTTGAATACATTTATTTGTCTTATAAATATCTTTATTTATCTTGTACATGTCTTTATTTATCTTGTAAATGCTCTTCTGCAAAAATAAAAGAAGGGCATCATTGTTTTTTGACCTACAAAAATAATTTCATTTTGACCCAAGGGGTGTAGTGAAGTTTCATAATCGTTTAGGGATTGATTGAAATTAAGCCACAGGGGGCCTAACTGAAATTCTCCGTGAATATCAACATAGGAGGATACTCTTTACTTTTAGGCTGACTAGTTTCTTTATTTCATTGCTCATGTAGTTAATCGTTAAGAGGCAGCAAGGGGCGGTAACCACTGTCACTAGCATTACTGTATAGTGATGACAGAGACATTTGTAATTTCCTTAATTTGTTATCTTGCTTCTTTTATTTTCCTGCTCAATATCCTGGTCAAAGAAAAATCATTTTCCTTTTGAATTTTACTGGTTTGTGTTGTGTAAACAATAGAAAGGAAGATTTTGGAGGATGAACAATCGTCCTTTTGTGTTAGAGTTTATCTTTTATATCGTTATTCATTTAGTATATGGAATTAGTGATGTTTTTGCCAACCTCTTCAATTTGAGAAATCCTTCTATCTACCCCTTCTGTAAAGTTGATAGTTTTGACCTTCCCTAGGCGAAGCATTCCTGGTTTTTAAGTTCTCATAGGTAGTTGGATCTCTTAGACACCAATTAATTCACTGATAAAGCAATTGAAGAACCATCCAAAATATGTCAACCATCTTTTCGAACTTGTATTTTCTGATTCATTACTTTGACTGATCATATAATTTCCCTGCAGTTCCTGTTTTTCTATATGGAGCAGCACATGAAGAGTGTAGGCCACTTGATTCAATTAGAAGAGCATTAGGATATTTCAAGCCGAATTGCAGTGGAAACCAGTGGGTTGGGGGGCCAAAGTCCAATTTCTTGACACTGAATGCAGATAGTGGACCATCTCAAGTTTCTCCATCAAAAGGTGTTGTGGTCATTGAGGCAGCCAAATGGGTTGATAACTACAATGTCCCTCTGTTATCTTCTAATATGGACGCTGTCCCTAATATCGACTCTGTTATAGGGAAATCATTGGCCTAATCGCTCTGATTAGTACAATTAATTCTATTTGTAAAATTGCTCTATTTCACGAACAGAATGTGTACCTTAACTTCAAAATTTCATAACTCATGTTTTACAAATCCAATTGACCTGAATAAGGACTTGTTGGGAAGCTCTATGTCTAATTCGTGCATAAAAATTTTGATGATCATTGGACAACATCATCTACTATTTGTTATAAAACAAAGCAGTGACCATGCTCCAATTCATGATCATGCATCTTAGACCCATCGCTTTAAGGCCATCTTATGACATATAATCATTAAAAATTCATCATTACATGTCAAATATACAAGTCAATGCCTCATCTTGAGTTTATGCGATTCATGGGAATTATTATATATTTTACTATTTAATTGAACCATATTTAGATATTTAGATAAACTATGTCATGGTATATTTAGGGATTTTATCACTTTTTTTGGACTTAAATTGCATTAATTATGATTAATTGTGATTACAATTGTTTGTATGAAATGAAGGTTAAAAAGGTGAAAAAATGTCATATTTCATAATTTGCCTTGATTGATTTTTGGAATATAAAATATTATATTTTGGGTTTATTTTTTTTTGCAGATCAGTTTAGGAAAAACTATAGAAAAGGACCCAAAATTTCTGGAAACCGTAAATCAATGTAGAAAAGGACTGGAGAAACTACAGAAAAGGGTCAAATTTTTTAAAAATTACAGTTTAGACCCAAAAAATGTTAAAATTGACAATTTAATCCATCCACAAACTTTTGAGTTTTTCCGTTTAGTCCCTGGTCAAAACTTGCATTTTGATCAGGAACTAGGTCATATTCACAGATGAAGCAGGAGTGCCATGGCATCACAGAATCAGACCAAAAAGCTTCAGATAGGAGAACTTCAACGGAGAGCATGAGAAGGAGGGAAAGAAACGGAGAACCACCACCGTCGAGGACTTCCTTCCTCACACCACCAGTCAGAGCTTAGAAGCGAGAAGGTAGAGAGCCATGAGAGAGAGACACAGGCGAGAGTGAGAGGAGACGAGCTTGAGACACCATCGCCAATCTCTATCCTCATCAACCACCACCATAACTGCCATCTTATTCTTATTCATTCTCACACACCTCCATCACCGGAGAAGAGAGATTGGTCCACCACTATAACGTCTTCACCGCCATTACATCATAGGCTATCTTTTGTGATTTCTGGCGAGTTTGGTAATTTTCAGACGAGTTTTGTGATTTTTCGGCGAAATTTGTGATTTTAGTTTCTATTGGTGTCAGCACCTAATCTACAAATCCTGTCCACCTGCAAAGAAAATGAATAATCTTAGTTACGTCTAACGACGTTATCCTTAAGAGCTATTCCGCAACCACTGGCTAAGAGGAAGCGGCACTCTCCAGGATAAAACGGATTCTTCCTACAAGAACATGGTGAACAGAACAACGAAATATATAATAGAACCTAGCAAGCAGAAAAACCAAAGGAGGAAAAAAGAGCTTGAAAGCTCAAGAGCAGTGTATATATATGTGTGGACCTCTTGTAGACACCTCTTTATATAGACCAAAAAGATCAAAGACGTTGGAAGCATGTTCCCCATTAAATCACCATATAACCATTAAAAACATGGAGTAAATGTGCTTGTGAACGTTGGAAGCTGTAAAATCCGTTTCAAAACATTGAGATATTAATATGCTTTAAGACCATTATAATGTAATCATAATGGCAATAAAATACTCAAGAAATCCGTTCATGAAATCAAATGCCCCCAACGTCTAGATTTCTACATTAAAAGCTAGAATAAATAGCATTAAAATTTATTGAAGAAATCAAATAATTACTCCACCGTTTGATTCCAATGATTAAGGCTAGAATAATAGCTTATTCCATTGAACTCTTTTATTCAAGAATAATCTTTGAATTTTTCACAAATCCTTAAAAATAAAAAAGGTGTCAAGTCTACTTTTAACTCATACATAAAGGGAGTGGAGATATCGCCGGATTTCAACCGGTGGTCCATTAGTGTGTGAGTTCATTCCTCCTTTTAGCCCATTCAAGAGTCCAAAATTCCTTACTACTTGGACCCTTTCACTTGTTCCATTTGACACACCCACATTATTTATATAATAATTCCAACAATCCCCCACAACTCTTAGGCGTATACCAGAGGCATTAATAGTCAGATTATACCCCCACATTTCATTGTTAACTCGGTTTTGCACGTTAAAACGGCCATGTGCGTGCCTGGTGCATAACAAATGCTCTAGAGATTTGGCCACGATCTCTTAGGAGCGGCCCTACTCCACATTCGTAGAGGTGATTTCATGAAATACATCTGCAATGAGCACACCATCCCGTAGGATTATGAAATCATTAAGAGCTTTTGCTCAGCCTCACCAAAATGCATTTTAACACTTTCTCTTGCTATATGAAAGGACTGATAATTTATTTTAGTGCTAACAGAACTAACAAACGACTTGTTCTTATTCATTGAACCTTCTTCATGGGATCACCAATCATAGAGGTTGGGTTGCCATCGTTGTAAATTTCAAATTGGCTTTAGTCCCATTCCCCTCGACTAATTTGATTCTTCCCGGGGTTTATAAATGGATCTGTAGGTCAACTTTTGACCTCACAAAATTGATTAAGATAACTCAACAAATTTTAAGCATGGTTATTCATATAGTATCTTAAACAATATTCACTTGTACCATTATTCTCTCAACAATGGCTATTGCTATTTAGCAATCACAACTCGTCGACATAAAATGTTGGTTTTACACCCACAAAAAAATTTTTTTTACTAAGAGATTTTTAACAACTTAGCCTCCAATCTTAGCCAATATTAGAGTAACAAATTTTGATTCACATAATAATTTATTTTGGCTACTAGTGGATTTTCTCACACAAATCTGAAATTCAGTTGAACATCCGTGTATCTCAATATAACGGGAATCCACTGTAGATGATACCAACTTTATGGTACCTCTCAAATATTTAAATCTCCTCATCAGACTGCATATTTATATACGTTCAATCTTCACATAGCACAAGCTATATCATAGGGATTAACATCCTTTAATGCAACAAATTCTCAACAATTTGTGCATACCCAAATTGAGTGACAAAATCAGTTTTTAAATCACTTTAAAAACTGTGTTAGAATCATAAGGAATAATCTCAATAGTTCTCAAAAACAAATTTGAAAAACATTTTTTCAATATTATATACAATCACTATTCCTTTACGATTTCAACACCCAAAATTACATTTGCTTTATACATGCTTTCATATTAAATTTTGAAGCCACATTACAACATATGCTATTTGCATTAGAAATTCAATATGCATAGTAGTCATGCATGTTTATGCCACTATAAATATACACACATTTATCTCTACACTAGATAAATGACTAAATTTTCATGCCACACAAATAATTCACAAAATTTTCTCTCTGCAGCAAGTAACAAAACCTCCACATAATTAACTTTAAACCGCAACTTGGTTTTATTAAATGAGGTAAGAAACAATTTGCAACAATTTGTAATTTTAAAGATTTATAAGATACCCCACATATTAGGCATCTCCACACTTTCAAATATCTCAAAAATATTTCCTCACCTTATAAATAATAATTCTAATTTAATTAGAATCTCCTATTTTAATTACATTAGAATGTTTCCAAATTCAAATATTCATAGCAAAGACATGATCATAAATATTAGCATGTCAATATGAAATAGACCAACTGGCCATAAATATATATTCACCCTTTTTTTTAAGGCATTTTCCAAACCCTTGTATATTAGTCAACCTACCGCAAATAGGCTTATAAGTATAAGCATTTTTCACACGATCACATCAAACAGTTGATGATCATCCTTTATTTCCTCAAATGTTTTTACTCTAAAATCCAAATTAAAATTTATTTCTGCAAGCTGTCAAGCGCCACGCATGCATATTGTGCAAAAAATACTTTACCCATGTAATAAATAACCTCCAAAAAATGAGTATATAAATGTGAGTATAAAAGTTCATTCACACCTCCATATCAATCAATTAATAATGGTCTTCACATATTAGAACCTATCCTCCCTAAAATTACCGTTGCCACATTATGATAATAAATTTAGGAGAGATAACGTTTATACAATTATAGCAAGGAGGTTAAAAGTTATTAAACCAATTTAATACTAACTCATAAACCAAAAGCAACAAAACCTCCCACCAATTGAAATACCACAACAAAACCGATGTAAGTAATGATAACAATAATAGCATTTTTACGACTGACAACTCGTCCAAATTGTCAATAAACCTCCGATGAGAGGTTAGAGCGTTTTGCATCATATGCTATTTATAATGCCAATTGAATTCAATTAATTTAATGTATTCATTCAATGATTAAAGCCAACAAATCATTGATATCTTGATCCAACAATTTGTGCCGATAAAGTGTAGTTAAAAAACAATGCCCAATAGCTATTATATATGTTATGATATGCTGTATTACTCCTATGATATAATAATAGGAAATAACTATGCCTTCTCCTCTCTCATGCAGTACACTACTGTTTTCCAACAGATAATGGCATTTGTCTCCAAAATGCAATCAAGCAAAATGAATATACGTCCAGAGAGGCATACCTTACAACGCTATGTGCCCTCTTCTTGATCACACTTTTGCAGCTGGAAACCAAGCCTAAATGATGCAGCGATCTTGAGAGATGGAAGTACAACAATATCTCTTGTGTTCTCATCAAAATCCACTTCACATGTGCTTTTGTCCATTACGTCTGCATAATGGAAGGATTCTTTATATCAGTAGTTCCTCTCCAAGAACTTCTTCTACCATTATCATGGTACTCATACTGGAACTTTCCATCCAGAAAGCTGTGTTTTTGAGGTCTTGGGTGAGTTCAGCTAAAGAGGCAAATTTGGCACATGGTTTTCATCATCATCATGGCCTACATGCCCCATAACCCAACCTTAATTTATAATCATCATCGAACCCATTGCCTCAACACATCTTCATCGGGTTCACAGATTACCACACTATGTAGCTGTGCCCGAGTACCACTGAGCTAGAACTCAACTCTCAAAACATCATTGGCGTCTGCGATTACCAGTGATCTCAATTTTAATATCCCAATGAATTGGAGAAAGCCCACTATAGAGCTCTTCTAAAAGGTATTAGCTCTTAAGATTGTTGGTGTCAGCACCTAATCTACAAATCTTGTCAGTGGCAACACCTGCAAAGAAAATGAATAATCCGAGTCACGTCGAACGACGCTGTCCTTAAGAGCTATTCCGCAACCACCGGCTAAGAGGAAGTGACACTCTCCGGGATAAAATGGATCCTTCCTACAAGAACATGGTGAACAGAACAACGAAATATATAATAGAACACAGCAAGCAGAAAAACCAAAGGAGGAAAAAAGAGCTTGAAAGCTCAAGAGCAGTATATATATATATATATATATATATATGTGTGTGTGTGTGTGTGGACCTCTTGTAGACACCTCTTTATATAGACCAAAAAGATCAAAGACGTTAGAAGCATGTTCCCCATTAAATCACCATAAAACCATTAAAAACATGGAGTAAATGTGCTTGTGAACGTTGGAAGCTGTAAGACATTTTGATCCAATCCGTTTCAAAACATTGAGATATTAATATGCTTTAAGACCATTATAATGTAATCATAATGGCAATAAAATACTCAAGAAATCCGTTCATGAAATCAAATGCCTCCAACGTCCAGATTTCTACATTAAAAGCTAGAATAAATAGCATTAAAATTTATTGAAGAAATCAAATAATTACTCCACCGTTTGATTCCAATGATTAAGGCTAGAATAATAGCTTATTCCATTGAACTCTTTTATTCAATTTGACTAGATGAAAAATTACCTCCCAAATTATTTTAAGAAGCTAGGAAAGGCATTAACTTTGCTATCAAGACTAATTTCATCATTCATATTTTCAAACTCCAATCCATTCACTCATTCACCATTTTTATAAAAAATAGCAAAAATTATAGTTTAACATTTAATTAAATTGCATTACTCTTTTAGTTGTTAATTTGAAAAGCCCAAAACCAATTTACCCTTATTTTCATTGTATTTGCTTGGCATTTAGATTACTTGGGAATCAATAAAAGGCTCTTCAAGAAAGAGAAAACGATTCTAAATTTTCCTATATGCAATCATTGACCTATTTTTTTATTGTGGACCTAAGGCTAATGTATAAAAGGTCTTCATCAAATGGCGTCGTTACAGAGAAACTAAGTAATTGGTTCCCTAGGATTGTTTAATTCACTTTTGACAAATAGTTTCTCGTATGAAGCTTGTTAGTTTTGTATTCTTGGTTTTTCATTGCCTATAATTTAGGCTTTTTGCATTTAGGTAGCTTGCATAACATTCATTGCATTATTGCATTGTCTTGACTTGATAGCTTCTACATGGTGTTTTGCATTAACTTTGATATGTTCTTGAGTTAACTCATAGCTTTCGTGGATTTCTCTTGCATAAAATTAATTTGGCTAGAACTTAGTGATGCACACTTAGAATTTGATTGGAGTTTCATTGAAATTCAGTTACATCTTTTTTTTTTTTTAAAGCTTGCTGGAATTTTTTGAAAATTTTGCCAAGAAAATTATGAAGTTTTGTTTCCTAAAGTTTTGGGCTATTTTAAGTAAGACCAATATCTATGCTATTGGGTGGGGTACATTTTTGTCAAACCACTTAATATTTCGATATTCGTAGAGTAATAAGCTCAAAGTTTCGTAGGGCATACAGAAACCGCGGAAACGTATTGATATTAAGTACATGTCTACATTACAGGAGAATTTCCGCAAGGTTTGAAAAATATATATAAATGTACAGAGCATTCAAAAGTAGCCAAAATTACATGTATAAATAACTATAGTAGCAAAAAAGTGCTCTGGGACCTTAATAACCGGAAGTCACCGTCTTGCCTTTCGAGCCACTCGTTTCAGCTGTAAAGTTTATATTTTGAAAAAAGAATGAGATTCGAGAGAATCTCAGTGGCAACATGCACTACAAAAAAATAGCATTTTTGTGATAGAAATTAGTGACAGAAAATTTTCTGTTGCAAATCTATTAGTAATCCGTCGCTAATTCTGTCACTAATATTAGTGATGGAATTAGTGACAGATTATTGATGAAAATTAGTGACCAAAAAAATTTGTTGCTAATTTCTATCACTAAATAAATTTAGCGATGTATTAGGAACGGATATAATTTCGTCACAAATTAGAGATGGAATAGTTCCGTCACTAATTTTCGTTGCTAAATACTTTTAATGACGGATTAGTAAAGGACAACATTCCGTCACAAATTAATGACGGAATTAGAGATGGATTAGTGACGAAAATTAGTAACGGAAATAATCCATTGCTAATTTCCATCCCTAAATAAATTTAGCGATGGACATAATTCTATTACAAATTAGCAACGAAATAAGAGATGGATTAGTGACAGAAATTAGCGACGGAAATTATTCCGTTGCTAATCCGTCACAAATTATTTCTGTCACTAAATTCTGTCTCTAATTCGTTGCTAAACCTATTGTTAATTTCTGTCGCTAAATTCCGTCACTAATTCCATCACTAATTCGTCACTAATTTCCTTCACTAATTTTTTTTGTCACTAAATCTGTCGCTAAATTGAAATTTACAAAATTGTGATCATTTAGAATAAATGATCAAATAATTATTTGAATATATTTTCAGTAAAAAAAATTGATATTTCCCCAAATAGGTGGCATAATCATTATCATCTAATCATTAAAACTTATTAAGATGGGGAACAAATTCTTAATAAACACATTCATGTTTTATAAAATGGATTTGCCTTGTGACTTTGTATCAAGTAAACAAATATGAAGATAATATATAGGCTACTCTCATTTAAAAATTAGCATAATAAATGAAGAAAGAATTGTATAAACATCAATATATTGACTGAATAACACATGATCGAAATTAGTGATCGTAACATGGATGTATAGGCATACATCCACCTCCATTTATGGTCTTTAAACAAGCTAGTGTTGAAGGGAATTTGAAATTTGAATGATCAAGTAATTAAATGAAATCAAAATGAAAATTGAATCAAAAGAATTTGTTTATAATATATAATCTCTTGTTAAATTCGTTTGACCATGTCATCGAATGATCATATAAGATTAGGTTTGGTAACATCCTTCAAACAAATTAAAAAAGACCATGTCACACTAAAAAATGAGGTAGGACCGGATTTTGATTTATCATATGAAGTACCTAGACTGTTAAATGTAATAGTATATACATATTTAGAACTTGAAATTAGCTACAAGCAATAATCAACAATAAATATACATACAACGGCGAATTTTCTTATTGTCGCGGGCGTTAGTTTTAGCAGCAACTTTTTTGTTGCTACTGAAAGTCTTTTCAATTTTTTTAATTTTTTTTAAAGAATTTAACTATCATCATATTTATACATATAATTGTTAGTAATTTGTTATGAAGAAAATAAAGTATTCCTACGTGTTGTTGAGTTAAGGAGATAACATGTCACAAAATATCAATTCCTATGCCACATGTCCTCATAATTTTAAAGGACAAAATTAATTACAATTCAAAAGGAATTAAATTCAAATAATTATATCTTTTTATCCCTTAATTATTAAATTCAATTCTTTTACTCAAATATATCTAGATAAAAACATAAGTATCATTGCCTCTCCAAATATCAAGGGTCAAATCATCATCTTTCCAATATCTATTCAAAGAAATCAAGCCATGTCATAATCTTTTATCCAATATTTTAGTTATACAATTTGAAAGTTTCACTCTAATTTAGAAAAGTAAAGTAAAATATATTTAATGAGTTAAAAAAAATGAGAACTAGAACCCTATCTCTAACCAATTTTATTTTGAGTTGATAATATATAGGCACTTCATCGTTATGTGCTTCACATTATTTTTCTTAAATTTATTAAAGTTATAATTTTTCTACTAAAAATTTGTTTAATTAGTTTCTATATCTAGATGTGTGGGAAAAATCATACCAAAAAATCTTCGCATATGCATTCCCTCCTCCGTTCATAACGATTAAAACATATTTCCCCTCCTAAAATTTCATAGTTACCTCCACTATTTTTAAGGCCTTTTTTTTTTCACCCACCCACCCCGCCCACCCTACCCTTTCCTTCGTTCAAAGAAAAATTACTTTAAATTTTCCTTCACTTGTGAATCCTCTTCCTCCACACACCAGACCTTTCCTTTGTTCGACGGCTCCCCCCCAACAAACCATAACCTTCACCTTCTCTAATCTTCGAATCTCGACTTCTCCATGACCTAAGCTGCCTCGGTGTCTCCTCCCAAAACCCCAAGATCCACCTTCTCTGAGATCGATCTGTTGCTCCTTGTAACATCCCAAATTTTGGGATAGAGTCTTGAGAATAAGCCTGAAACAAGTGGACTGCTAACCCCGGTTTAGCAAGTGTCACAGGGAAGCGTAATTTTATTCCTTACAATTCTTTACACCTTTGGTGGCATCAAAAGGAAATAAAATGATGCATTAAAGAGCACATTAAGTGACAAAACAAGGCAATGAGTGGTCACACAACAAGACTATATTGGGAACACAAATGAAATTTGCTGCCAGTGTGTTTCTCCATATGGAAGTCATGATAGTGTAATATTTTTAAATAGGCACATGATGTCCAAAAATTCTTAGACTTTCCAGAATGAAAGTAGACTTATCAAAATTTAATTTGATAGGTCATATGGATTATTTGAAGCTGTACACAAGGAGTTATGTATTTTTGAATTTAGCCCAGTAAAATTAGCAAATTTCAGAGGCAACATCCAAATAAAATAATTCTGAGAATGTTGAGCTTCCATTTGGCCAAATATTATATTTTTTCTTAAAACTAGACTTAATAAGGGTCACTTAGCCTTTAGAACCACCCCAATTGGACATTTTTACAATTAGATATGAATTTTCAAAGTATGATGAAAATTCTGCCAAGTTTTGCATTAAGTGCGAAAATCATAAAAAAATGTAAGGGCAAAATGGTCATTTGACCAATAAAGCAATAAGCTGATACTTTCCCCTTTTCTTGGGGAGCAATTTGGTCAGCTAGCAAGGAGAAAAAAGAATTTAATTACTTAGTCCAAAATAATTCAAGAGGTGATAAATTTAGTCAACAATTGCAACTAAAAGTAATCTTAGTTAAAGTGCAAGATGAGAGATATTGTAAAAACATTCTTTGACTTCTTCATCAGCCCTTCTTGATGTCAAATGGAATTAATACTAGGCCATAATTTATTCATGAAGGAACTTTATTGACTAAGTAAATTGACACATGCTAATTAGCCATTAAATTATGTTATTCAAAAAGCAAGAGTTGATATTTTGAAGAAGCTATTATCCGCTTCACTCCTTCCATATTTCGGTCAACAAAAGGGAATTGGAAGGGATATATATATATATATATATATATATATATATATATATTTTTTCTTAGTGAATATATTCATTCAAGAAGGAAAAAAAATGATAGCCTATCACAAGCAAGCACATGTATAAAGCAAAAGGAGATTTAATTAAGCCTTCATCATCTCTTTCTCTTCATCTTCATTTCGTCCAAACTGAACCAAGATAGAGAGAGAGAGAGAGTTCAAAAGCTCAAGAACACAAGAAAGAAGAAGCTAGGGTTTCAAAGCATAAATCAAGGTAAGAACTTGTAAAACTTGGTGATTCTTGACTTCTAAACACTCTACAACCTCTCCTAACCTCTTCTTCTCCTTGAAATCCATGTTTTTCAAGACAAATCAAGAGAGAGGAAAGAGTGAATAGTGAAGTTTTAGAGAGAGAAAGCCAAAGAATCCAAGGTAAACTCAAGAACCTAGCTTCTTTTGTTGATTCTTGATGATATTTGGTGGTGGTTGTTGTTGTGATTGTTTTGCCATGGTTTGTGATTTTGGGATGCTTAAACCCTAAGGGGTTATGCTGCCCAATTTTATAATGATCATGGGGGAAAGGTGTTTAAGTGATTAAACATGTGATTAGAGGTGAAAAGAAGGAGGTTTATGGATTTAAAATCAAGAAACAACATTTTTCCTTAATTTTCTAGATTTGGTCTAGGGGCATTTTCATCCTGTTTGGTCATAGTCTTGTTGTGTGACCACTCATTGCCTTGTTTTGTCACTTAATGTGCTCTTTAATGCATCATTTTATTTCCTTTTGATGCCACCAAAGGTGTAAAGAATTGTAAGGAATAAAATTACGCTTCCCTGTGACACTTGCTAAACCGGGGTTAGCAGTCCACTTGTTTCAGGCTTATTCTCAAGACTCTATCCCAAAATTTGGGATGTTACAAGGAGCAACAGATCGATCTCAGAGAAGGTGGATCTTGGGGTTTTGGGAGGAGACACCGAGGCAGCTTAGGTCATGGAGAAGTCGAGATTCGAAGATTAGAGAAGGTGAAGGTTATGGTTTGTTGGGGGGGAGCCGTCGAACAAAGGAAAGGTCTGGTGTGTGGAGGAAGAGGATTCACAAGTGAAGGAAAATTTACTAGAATTTCATCAATTTGATGGTTCCATTGAGTTTATAAGGGAAAATTGTGTAGAGTTCATGTAGACTGCGAAGTGAGAAAAGCCCTATAATGCGAAATGACCAAACTACCCTTAAAACCCTAAGTTAGGGGCTGCCAAGGGTAATTTTGTAATTTGGGCTTGATTTTGACTAATATGAGGTCAAAAATGGATTCTAAATGTGAAATTGTGTAGAATTAGCCCGGGTCATGATTTTTGGAATAGTACAATTTAACTGGGTATAAAGGGGCGCAGATTGGGTCCCCAGGGGTATTTTAATAATTTTATATTTTTGAGTCATGATAACCAACACATTGATTTTATCTTGAGTTATGAATAAATAATAACTCATTTATCCTAAATTTGTAATTTTAGGATATACCGATAGCTCGAGCTGAAGACAGAGCTGTACCGATTGATAGGCAAGGAAATGACACATTCCAGGTAGTAACTTCTTCTTACATATACTATGTGATTCCTATTATGTTTGTATATTTCATTTACTGTAACATGAGCTAGTGTCCTAGACATACCAATTTGCCATGTCGTGGTTAGGGACCCAATAGGGGCACCGAGTAGACCAATGTGCAAACTTGTCGTTTGGCCTTGGGTAAGTGTACACATAGTTTCGATCATCTTACATGACATGGTATAACATATCTATTTTCGCATTCTATATGTTTGAAAGTATGTTACTACTGAGATTCTCCCCAATCTCACCCTTTCCATAAACATGTAAAGTTTCCAGCAGCAGGTAACATATCAAAAGGCATAATCTTAATTACTGACAACGGAAGGTTCTAGGCCAATACGAGAGGATGCATTGGTTATCTGACGACCTTGTATTTATTTTAAGGTCTGTATTATTCTATACACCCCTATGAGGAATGCCTGTATATAAACAAGCAATATTATTTCATTAATATTAGTATATTTGTATTATTTTTATGTGTCCATTGAACTACACAAGTGCTACTCTGAGTAGTATCAATAATAAGATAGGGTCTTACACTCCCAAAAAGCCAAGCTTCACTTTCTTCGACTTCCATCTGCTTCTCGGACTTCAATCTGTTGCTCCTGAGCTTACCTACCAGAGGCGTCTACCATTATTAGCAAAAATTTCATAATACTATCATGCGACCTGTTTTCAGCAGGTGGGGTTTTGTGCCCTTTGTTCCTCAGAATGGAAAGAGACGGTATTTATAATTTTATAATTTTGAAATTACTAGTATGATTGATCAGGAACTAACTCTGAAGAAGCAGCTTTTGTTAAATTTGAATAAAAGTTATGCCATGATTTCTGTTAATTTTTCTCTATGCCTGATTATTAAAGATTATGTTACGCGATACTTGCCAATTATGTTCGTTGATTGCTTAGGATCACAAGATTACAAAAGAATTGTCATATTGACTTACTACCTGCAGATTAAATAGTTAGCTGCTGATTTTATGAGATGATTTATCATAGTTACATTTATGATATGAGGAAACTAACTCACTAGTCAGCACCTCTACCTTTTCAGCATATTGTGGCTTTTCTTTTCCTGTCCTCTTTTCCGATCTTTGAATTACTAGCACAATCATGCACAATGGATATGCATATGTTTGGTAGAGCAGTAATAGTCATCAATACACAATGCACTAACCTTAACCTATGGTCACATTTCTTACAATTTAAAGATCCGCTGGATTCAGCCATGATGAAATTTTTTTGCAATTTCTTTTGAGCATTTGTTTCTTTTTAAGCTCTTCGGTATGAACTATTCAACTTTGAGGGAAAAATGGAGCAGTTGCATGTTATTTTGCACTGTAACTTGTGGAATTTTCACTTTTTGATATCTTTTAGGTTATAATGCATTTTATGGTTCATTAATTCCTTTGTATAAATATCATGTTTTTCAATTTAGTTTTTTTTATGTTTAACCTAGATGCCAGAAGTACCATTAACATAAGATATTTGTTCACATATATTGGGTTCACAAAAATATTTTTTTTGTTGCCTAATCAAATATGGTGTGACATCAAGTTTGCTGAAGGGAAGTAGTTTGATATTTTTCTTTAACTCCATCAAACACCTTTCAGGTGAACTTATTCTTAATATGTTTTATTGTTTATAATCTTATCAAGCATCACATATCAGGTGGATTCATTTAATTGGCCTTATTGATCTAATTGACAGTGGTGGGAGAAGAGTGACTGGACTGGGTATAAGGAACTAGGTACATTACTTTCTTTGTCTTTGCTAAGCATCTTGATATTCAGTTATATGGAATTTGTTCTGAAAATGTTAGGAACTCTGATTGTTTTTTGGAGGGAGTCCAGAATTACTTCTGGAAGAAGCAACACTCATGTGACTTTTTCCTCAAGGTGATTTTGAGGAGATCCAAATATTGCTTTGGACCCCTTAAGTTTATTTAGCATAACTCTCGAGATATTTTGTATGTGTATTTTGGTCGAAGTTGATACTTTATAGAAAATAATCATTTGGCTGCTCCTTTGTTGTGTCTAAAGTGTTCCTATTCACCTATCCTGCTTCAATAAAAGTTATTGGATCTAAATTGTTGTCTCATGATCTTTAGTTGGTTGAGGAGTTCCTAGCAGGAAGTTCCTCTTGTGGTTAGTTACCCGTATACTTGCAATACTCTGGTCATATGCATTTTTTTAACAAACTTCTAAAGAACTAATGGCTGCTTGAAAGAGTCAAAAATGATATCAAAAATTTTTTTTTCCATGTCATACAATATCCTCTATTTATTGCATTTGATGAGCAGGATATGCTGCTTGATTCATACATTTGGGGAAAATGGCATATCTACTGAGTTTCCTCGAACCTTCATTATGAATTGGCCGTTATTTTCATTTACAACCTTGGCAAAGTTGCCTAATATATTAGGGAACTCAAACAATTCATTTTCCTAGTGTACTGCATATTATAATTACTAGTTGTGTTATTAATTCTAGAATTAGTGTCCTAAAGGATGTAGTATTGTTATTTGTCATCCACTTAAATGAACAAAATGTTGTCTTCGAATGGGTGCATTTAATTAGTTTCATATATTCTTGCAGGTGTGGAGAAATCTGGTAAAAATGCTGAGGGGGATTCATGGTGGGAAACATGGCAAGAAATCTAAATCAAGATGAATGGAGGTCGCTTTTTTTAATTATTTGTATCTTGCAAATAAGGAATGTTGTCGTTTAAACCAGTTTGGCACACTTCACTTATTCTTGCAGCAAGATAGCAGGAATTGAAAGGAGTGCTCAAAAACAAGCAAAATCAAGAACTGAAAATGTTGGATGGTATGAGAAATGGTAAGTTGATATAGCATATAACCTTAAATATTGGTGTTCTCTATGAATCATTTATGAAACAAACGCATTTCAGACTGACCATTCAATTCGAGTAGGTGGGAGAAATATGATGCTAAAGGCTGGACTGAGAAAGGCGCACATAAGTATGGTAGTCTGGATGACTAGTCATGGTGGGAAAAGTGGGGAGAAAATGATGATGGAAGAGGATATGTTCTCAAATGGTTCTATCTAATTACCCTTTCTTGTGAATTTGCTATAACTATCTTTTATGCAATTTCACGTTTCCATGTGCTATATATCTTAGCATTGGTAAACATAGGTTAGGTTAGGGTCTATGGCATAAAGTGTAAAAGTATTTCTAAAAACAATGAATGACCTCCTGTATGATGATTTGTTTTTTTGGAAAATTTATAATTAGATGGAAAGCTTCTGTCATGTAGATCAAAGTAAGAAAGTTTCATAATCTACAAAGATCGTTTTACATCTGTTGATTCTTTTTTTTTGGCTAATCTGCCTATGCTCTACAGTTTTGAACCGTGCCCTTACTGGGCATCTGTTGATTCTTAATATCAACAAATTATGTACGTTTCAAATTAGATAAAAGGGGGAGCAGCCTTTTTTCCTTGAAAAGGGTAACAACCTTTGATCATATAGATACTACTTTTTCTTAAGTTTGTTGAGTAAGTTAAACTTGATAATTGCTTATGAACAAATTTTTTCGGCTGACTCTTGTACAACTGGAACTTTCTAACTGATTGTTTTAGGAGTGGAGGGGGTACCCACTCCTTCAATTTTTCTGTGGAGTTCACTTTTGTATCAGTTCTTATTCACAATCTTCTTTATGCATCCTTCTACTGATTTACAATTTTTATAATTTCTTAGGACTGATAAATGTGCTAAAATTGAGCTTGGGACAAAATGGGGAGACAAGTGGGAGGAGAGGCTTTTTAAAGGCTTAGGTACACGACATGGGGCGACATGGCCTGTATCTCCTGCCAACAAACGTATGTTCTCATGATGATTTTGGTGATTTTAGTTTCTGACTATCACAATTGTTTTCTTTTCCTTTTTTGATGTCCATTAACTAATAAAGTTAATCACCAAGATCTTGATTAGTCTGGTTCAAACTCAATGCCTAAAGCTGTCAGTTTAGGAAGGTATATTTTCATTTTTGTTGTCAATCTATTGAAATGGACAGAAAGCAACACTACAAAAAAAATATTAGAAATTCTGTCGCTAATCCGTCTCTAATCTCTCTCACAAATTCTGTCACTAATATTAGCTACGGAATTTAGAGACGGAATTTTTCCGTCTCTAAATTAGCGACGGAATTACATTCCGTCGCTAAATTCCGTCACTAATTTCCGTCACTGAATATTAGCGATGGAATTTAGAGACGAAATTTTTCCGTCGTTAATTAGAGACGAAATTTCCGTTACTAAATTCCGTCACTAAATATTAGCGATGGAATTTAGAGACATAATTTTTCCGTCGCAAATTAGAGACGGATTAGTGACGGAATGTAATTCTGTCACTAATTTCCATCACTAAAAATTAGCGACGGAATTTAGAGACGGAATTTTTCGGTCTCTAATTAGCGACGGAATTTCCGTCGCTAATTCCGTCTCTAATAGCTAAATTTTTTAATAATTTGGTTTTTTATCCAAAATTATAATTTTTTAAATAATTTAATTTTTAAATTATTTTAAATTTATAATATAATATTAAAATAAATAAATAAAAATTATTAATTCATATTTATTTTTGAAATTAAAATTATAATATAATATATTTGAATTTTTAATAATATATTATATACAAATAAAATGAAAATTTTATAAATACAAACAAAAAGATAAAATATAAAATAAAATAAATAAAAAAATATATTAATAATAAAAATTTAAGTAGAATATTTACATAAAATAAAATAAGAAAACTAAATTAAAATATTCAATAATATATAAAATTTTGTATTTCTATTTTTGTTTGCAAGCGAGATATATGTATGTGTGTGTGTAATTTTGCATTTAACTTTCACAGGTTCTTCTTAGCTCAACTGGCAAAGGCACTAACACACGCGCGAGAGGTCATGACTTCGAATCCTAACTTGGTCACAAATTGCAACCAATTTGGGACTTGTGACATATGGCGCGAGGTGGAGGATGACACGTGGCGGCTTACCGGAACATGTGGTGGCCAGAGGCAAGGTTGCGGTGGTTGACTGGTACATGTGGCGGCCGCCGGTAAGGGACATGTGGAGGCTCGTGTTGTAGACATGTGGCAATTTAAATTATATATATAAAAAATATTTAGCGACGGATTAGAGACGGAAAATTCCGTCGCTAATTAGTCAATTCCGTCTCTAATTAGAGACGGAATTTAGGGATGAAATTTCCGTTGCTAATTGGAGACGGAAAAATTCCGTCGCTAAATTCCGTCTCTAATTAGCGATGGAATTCAAAATTCCGTAACTAATCAATTAGTAATGGTATTTTTAGTGACGGAACAAATTCCGTTGCTAATATGGTTCCATCTCTAATCCGTCACTAATTTCCGTCTCTAAATTGATTAGTGACAGAAATTCCGTTGCTAATTCGCTATTTTTTTTGTAGTGCAATGACATTGTTGGCCCTATTCACCAAACATTGCGTGTCCTCTATTTTTTCCCAATTATTCTAATTTGAGTCATTTCCTTCATATACAATGCATTTTATTAATTAATAAAAAAGAAAGTGGGGCTTCTCATTCTTCTTACCATGCTTCATGTTCTAAGCATTAGCAGCCATAATAAGAGCACCCTGCTTGGTGTGTGGCTGGCTTCTTCTCTCTCTTTTTTCATCGTCTATGATATATTTAATACATATGCTTAAAAAGATTATGAACATACAATAAAATAGATTGGATTTATAAGCAATCAAACATTGCAATTCCAACCAATTGGCTTGGATTTGCAAATGCAATAGGATTGGCACTTGGTAGGTTTATCTTTTAAGATTTTTTTTCATTTTCTATTGCTTTTTTTCTTATTTAGTTTCTGATGGTTATAGGTTGCTGCTTCCCACTTGGATATGGTATTGGAAAAGCATAAGAAAATTTTGGACAGTCAAATTGGTATATTACATATAAATCTATGGCTTGCCTTCATTTCTTTTTCTTTTCTCAATATGAAATTAGAGCTTTTGTATTGGTGTTCTGTAGTCAAGAGCCTGGCGTTCAAACACAATCTCCTGTAATGGTTTGAGTGATTAACAAGGTATGGTTACAAGTGTAACTGAAGAAGGGGTACTAACCCCACTAGAAGTCAGAGTCCAAAAAAAATGTTATCCAAATATTTTATTACTAAATTAGATATTTATAGGCTGTGAAAAATTATTGAGATATGTGTTGCAATTTTAGTATTGATTTCCTGATGAGTTTCTTTGATATGGTTGATAGAAAAATTTGTGTTCTTTTGTACATTATATACATTTTCATTTGAGTACTTTTGTTGCTTTTGTAGTTGTTAACCTACTATCATTTTATAATTTTGTTTGAATTTGTTTTTATTTTCCATCCATTTATTACCACTTTCGGTTCTTTTACCATTATTAGGGTTGACTTAATTGTAAAAAAAAATTGACAGAAATAGGCATTAGCGGCAGAAATTCAGAACAATATAAAATATCAAATAAAAAAAAATAGTGACGGATTAGTGACATAATTTTTGTCGCTAATTTGTGACAGAAATTCTGTCGCTAATTAGTCATGAAAATTACGTCCCAAATCTGTAGCTATATTAGCGATGGAATTAGTAACAGAATTTTTGTCGCTAATAGATTAGCGATGGAACAGGGACGAAAAATCGTCCGTCTGTAAAAAAGGCGTTACTAATTCGTTTAGCGATGGAAAAAAAATTTTATCGCTAATTAAAGACAGAATTAGTGATGGAAATTTTATTGCTATATTAGCGACGATATTAGTAACAGAATTTTCATTGCTAATTAGAGACATAATTAGTGACAGAAATTCTGTTGCTACATTAGTGATGGAATTTCTAGTACTTATGAAGTTGAGCTACAATGAATTATTAATCATAAGTAGCGACGGCTTAGACATAGAAGCATACTATTTGTAAAAGTAGCCTAGAAAGGACTATCTTCTAGGGAAGCAAATTGGGAAGTAGAGGGAGATATGGGGAAGTAATATCTAGATCTTAAGCCTTAAGGTACATATCAAATTTTGAGGATGAAAATTTATTTTACCGAGGGAGAATTGTAACATTCCGAAAATTATGAAGAGGCTTAATTCTCTAAAAGTGAATTAAATAATTTTAAAACTAATTTTTGGGACTTAAAAGCCTAGTTTTCCGAAAATTCAAGAAAAAATAGTTAGAGGCTATGGTTTGACTTGAAAATTTTAGGAAAATTATTTTATGGTATAAAGAAGATAATTGAGGAAGAAAATCCTTAGGAAGTATTAAGGACTAATTTTTAGGTTTTATTAGACAATTTAGAAGCAATAAAGAATGGGAAAACTAGTAATTTTATTACATAGACCAAAAAATCAGAATTTGGCTAAAGTTTAAGCCAAATTATGGAACCTAAATGTGCTACCCATGATCAAGAAGATTGGAGTTAGATTTAAGTGATTTTAGTTTAGACAAATTAGAATAAATAAAGCCTTAACCAATGAGATAAAAAACACACATACACACACATTCAAACACAAAGAAAAACATTTCAGTAGCCTCCCTCAACCCTTTTTTGCATATGAAAACATAAAAAGAAAAGAGAGAGCTAAGAGACAGAGACCAAGAGAGTTGAGAGAGAGTTGAAGAGGGAGCCGAGAGAGAAATAGAGCTTGAAGTGGAAGAAGGAGAGGAATTTCTTACATGCAAAACTTAGTCTTGACTAAGGTGAGTCTTCTAAACCCTTTTCCAACTTCATTTTGATTGATTTATGGTGTTCTTGAGGTTAAATTATTGCTGGAAGTTTGGTGTTCTTGTAAAGAAGTTGCTGTTACCATGAAGGGTAGAGTTAGGCCATTGCATGTTAGTTTTGAGGTTTGATTTTGGGTTCTTTTGTTTTGTAATTTGAATACCAAAATAGAGAAATTATGGGTTTGAGCGGTTCAAAATTCCTAGAGGTTTAGCCATGATTTTGAGGTTGCATGTCCTCTTTTCCTTCTTATCCTCCAAACCAAAAAACAAAGTGCCACATGCATGTGTTTTCTGAAGCAAAACCTTGTTCTTTGAGGTTCAAAGGTTTAAATGTGTTTTTTGAAATATAAATCCAAAAAGAACTCATATTAAGAAGAAATAGGTAGTTGAAAGGAGGTTTTATGGTAGAAGGTTAATACTGGAGAATTTGAGAGGCAGTCAGTTTCGAGTGAGGTTTTGATAGGGAAAACGGGTTTCTATCTGTGAAATTTATTAAGAAATTATTGCACATCATAATCTTCAAAATAAGTCACAGAACATATTAACTGGATGTCTAGAATAAAAGATATGAATTTTACAAGTTAAGCAGAAAAACTGGGAAAATTCTGTTTTCTAGATTTTAGGTGGTAAGAAATTATGCAAGTTATGCGAGGTTTCTTTCATAATTTGATATTATAACTATTTTTCCTTTGAATTAGACTTATAGAGCTTTAAATACAGAGCTTTAAATTAAGTACTAAAACATAGAAATTGGATATCTATATTGTAAGTTATAAATTTTCAAAATTTAGGCAGGAAAACTAGAACATCCTGTCTTACTAAAGGAACAGTGAGTATGCACGCTGGAATTGGAAAATTATGAATGTTGTTTTTAATTTTTTGAGGATTGAAATATATTTAAATAGAAACTTGAATGACCTCATTTGGAGTTCCCTAGCTTAAGTTATGATTTTTCAAAGTTCCTTGAAAAATTAGAGGCATATTTTGACTTAAGGCTAAAAATTACCACATTTTATGAAATTGTAATTAGTAACTGGTTTGAGAGTTTTATGATAAGCTTGAAGGGCTAAATTATTGAATTGAATATATAAATTACAAAGGAAAGTAGACATTCAATATGTCTTAAGAAGATAAATAGTAATATAAGTATAAAAGATTATCAATGATGACCAACTATTTCAAATAAAAGGATAAGATTTATGAGTGGGTTAAGAAGAACATAATTTTAATTATGTTAATAAGATTAGAATGAGCAATGACCCATCTCTATATGAATTTCAAAATTATAGAATTTGACATTTGTTTGAGCTCGAAGAGAAAACAAACCAGAAAGGATTTTTGAGGAGGTAAATTAAAGGAAAGGTCAACAGGTAGTAACTCTTTCTCTTATGTATTTTGCAATTGTTCTACATGTTTGTTTGTACGTTTGATTATATTTGTTTCATGAATATATAGGTTTTGATTATTGGACCGTGTGTCTTAAGGCTATAAGGCCTGGTGCGCATTTTGTGTGATTATTGAATTGTGTGTCCTGAGGCTGTAAGTCTCGGTGTTCATTTTGCATGGTTATTGGACAATGTTTCCTTGGGTCATAAGACCTAGTATATAATTTGCGTAAGTAATGGGCTGTGTGTTCCTATGTTATATGATGATTGTGCTGCATAGTGATTGTTGAATATGTTGAATGAGCCGAATGCTTATTGGATGATTTGTTTTGCATGCTTTGTAAACTTGCATATTTTATGATGGTCTATTATTACTATTGAAATTCTCAGAAATATTACCCCTTTCCTTAAAATGATATACATTAAAGGCAAGTAGCTTAAAGGGCAAAGGAGTGATTATCGCTGATAACTGAGAAGGTAGAGAAGCTAGAAATAGCTTATTTTGTTGGTTATCTGTATAATCTCATTTAGATATAGGAATTTTGGTTATCCTCATATAGCTACAATTTTGTATATATCTATATATGAATATAGATGTACATAGTGGCATCATTACACATAATGGTAGTAGCATCATGCATAGAAGTTGTATCAGCATGCATACTAGTGGTATCAATATTAATACCATACTTAATTATCGAAATGGTGATGGGCACTTGTATGATTCGAGCCTATAACTTGACAAATGATAGATTTATGTGATATCAAAAAAGAACTATCATACTATCAAATCTAGTCTAAGCAATGATGAGTTTTAGTGAAGAGTTTGAACCACTGATTAATTATTTTAGAAAGTTTTAAATTTTTCAGAAAAACCCATTCATTTTGTAGGTTCAAATCTTGTGTCTGGGTTAAGTTTTCCAACTATTTATGAAAGAGTTTACTACTCCCTAGGTCTAAACTTGGCTTAGTGGTTTGAAATTATTATGTAGTAACTCATCTGACTAGTATAAAGCGTCATGATAATCAATTATATTTTTATTTATTTTATCCAAAAAAATGTTGCATTATTATAAAAAGTGAATAATTGTAGTTATAATGTTTTCTGGGAGAGAAAAGGGGAAAGGAAAGGCGGTAAATAAGTTCCTCCTAGAGGACCTCTTCTGTTAGGAGGCAGTAGTCAGAGTATTGAGCACCCAGAGGTCGACATTGTTAGAATTGGTTGACACCCAAGAGGGAGTGAATTAGGTGTAAGATAAAAATTTAAGAACTTTGAAAATATTTTCGCATCTTTATGAAACAATAAGTATGAGAATAATATGACATAAATTAATAGCCAGTAATTGAAATAATGTATGATGGAAATTTAAGAGCTTAGAGAAGAAAAGATGCAAACAATGATTTATTCTAGTTTGGTCCAATCCACGATGACCTACGTATAGTCCCCAGGCTCATTCTGAGATTTTCAATTTACTATCTTCTTGTTTAACCAGGTACAAGAAAAGCCTCTACAATCCCACAAGTTTAGCTGGGCACTTGTAAAGCCGTTTACAAATCTCTTACTGAGATACTCCCCCTTACTCACCATAAGGATATAACCTTTATGATGAAGGATTACAATCAATCTTCTCTCTTAGAAGTGAATAAGATGAATGCTGAAGTACATTATAAATAATCTCACTTTCTATGGTAAATTATATGATCACTAAAAAAATAGAGAACAAATGAGATAAATGTCAGAGTATTGGCATTTTGACAACGTAGGTACAAGCTTGTATCTTTGACTTTGAATGCTTTTCAATTTATAGTTGATGTAGCTCAGATGACTGTTGGAGATGTTGAAGTATCTATTAGGCACATGGCCTTCCCATTGTGATTTTGTTGCTTTACAGAAATATGACCGTTGGAGATTTTAACACATATTGCTTTTTGGTCGTTGAGCTCTAATCCAAGTTTAATAACCTATAATGCTCATGTAAACTTGATTAGTGATGATTATGAATGATTAGAAGCAATATAATCAAAGTTTAAATGAGTTTGCAAGATTATGGAGAAATCTGAGATGGTGATTTTTGAAAAACCTTGAACCTGTACTCGAGTGCAATTCAGAATTACTCGATTGAATACTCATCGTTTGAGTGCTATGCAGTCTAATTCGAGTACCTTGAGTTCTGGTAGTATGTCACTCTTGGTTTATTAGAGAGTCACTTGCTGAATGCTCATGAGTAGCTTATCATCATTCCAGTGACAACTTACTCACTCGAGTGAGCTTTGTTAATAATTTGCAAAGTCATCGCGAGTCACCTGTAAAAGCACCACAAGTTAATGTCTTGAACTCGAGTGCCTATTGAGAACTCGAGTTATCCTCCAAGTTTGCATAACACAAAAAATCTCAGGCAGAAACTCTCAGTGCAAAATGTTCAGGACTTGAGTGTACTTTACATTAGAACTCGAGTGCATTAGTATGAAGTTTCTTCTTGTAGTGTACACAACTTGAGTGCCAACAGATAAACTCGAGTAGAGTTACAACTTTCATAAATATTGCAAGTGACTTGTTGAATAACTTTGAATCAATTTAGTGGCATAAATCATCACTCGAGTGATCTGCTTCCAACTCTCAGATCACTTTGCGAGTCACCTGTAAATTCCTACGAGTTAACGCCATCACTCGAGTATTTATTCATCAACTCGAGTGAACTTGTACAACCTCAGACAAGTGACTTGTAAGATTTCTAGAGATCCTTGAATATGACTCCAAATTTAGAAAATAATTTATCATTGGAAAGCTCTTGTTGTCTACCTTCTACTGCAAAAAGAATCAACTCTAAACTCATTGTATTCTGCAAGTTATGATTCAAAGAGTGTAGATAGTGCATGTATTTTTTAGCATCAAATTCCAAAAGTTATATTGCTTTGAATATAACTCTAAATTTGACATATTATATATCCATGTAAATATATTTATGTCTAGTTTCATATACCACTAGTTTCAACTCAATTGGACTTGTAGTTTGGGAGATATGTCCAAAATACCAAACCTGTTCTAGAAAATGATGGTGATTTGAAGGTCAACTTTCAAAATTCATATCTCCTTCATCTAAGATTTTTTTAGCTTGATCGTGGTGTCAAAATGACAAATTAGAAGTCTAGTTTCATATGCTACTAGTTTCATCTCAATCAAAGCTATGGTTTAGGAGATATGACTAAATTACTAAACCTTGTTCATGCTGAACGAAAAATAGAGCTGAACAGAGTAGCTGAAAATTGATAATTACTTGAGTAATCCTTCAATTCACTCAATTGAATTATTAAAAATTCACTTCACTCAAGTGAAAATGAGATATCACTCAAGTGAAGAGGTGTCACTCGAGTGAATATTGAAAAACCTTCAGATTGAGTATTTTAACTCCGAATTGATCCATTCCAACTTTCATTTGATAATCCTAACTTCCGATATCAAATCTAAGAACTTGAAACTTGATATTCCCATTATATTTTACAAGTTCTTTTTTCTTCAATCTATTTCTTCTTGATGATCATTCTTCATAACCTAACTAGATAGCTTCTTTATTTTCTTGAATATCTTCAATCTTTTTCTTCTTCTTCCTCTTGATCAATCCAACTCAATAACTTCTTTCTTAATTTTCTTCTTGATCATTCTCCATAGTTCAACTTGATATCTTTTAACTTATATTAGATATATCACTTAATTAATGTAGGAGATAAATATATTGTACAAACTTTTAGCTCTTAATATTTGACACTATATTTGACATCATCAAAACTAATCATATATAATATCCTCCCGCTTTTTGATGATGAAAAATATCTTATGAAAAATATGCATGAGTTATCAAAACAAATTAAGAGCAACATATTTTTCATATTTTTCTTGCCTTTCTCTCCCCCTATTTGACATTAGCAAAAAGTTTGAAGTTATAAGGAAGAAATGCTTGTAGAGAGGTAAATGTGAAAACAAATTAGAAATGTCTTTCTCTCCATTAATCAAAATGAATGTGTCAAGAAAACAAATATCTCTTCTACTATTTGAAAGTAATTTTAATGTGATGGAAATGAAGAAATGGCTTTTCATTTTTCAAATTTTAAGCAATTTAAAGATGTTTTCAAAAAAAACTTTCATAATCAAAGCAAACTGAAAGTAAAGATATGAAAATTATTCTAAAAATATAAATAGATAGAGTTTAGAAATGCTAATTTGTATTCAACAAGCTAATGGTTGATCCATGAATTCTTTTTGCCTCACTTTCACTATGCAACTCTGATGAATTAGGGACAAATGTGTGAAATGTGGATGACTCGGTGATAGACTCTGAAGTGTGCTCAACAGAAGGATAATAAATAGCTTCTGAGATATGAAATGGGACTGAAGTACTGGCTTCTCAAGTGATATCTCAATTGAATGAATATGGTCAATACTCATAATATCACAAGAGACAAGTATAGAAGACGAAATTGTAGAAGGTTGAGCTTCTATAGATGTGGTCTCAAAAGGCATTACAAGAGCAAAAGTATCCATAAAATCTCTGAGTAGGGCCTCAAATGAACCCAATCTTTACTCATAACTCCTCATAATGGTTCCAACCTTAAACATTATTCTATTTTAAGCCTTTTGTTGTTCAGACAGAATTGTGGAGTTTTGCTTAACCATGTCACATAGCTGCCTCATTTTATAATCCATAAAAGTGATGAACTCAGCATTGTTAGTGGAAATCTGTGTGAAAACTTTAAAGATCCTTTCTCATATGGACCAAGGAATGTCCCTCATCTATCCTCGAGGTCCTAGCTTCTATCGCCTACCTCTTCTGCATAAAGCTCTTCTGTAGAGCATATCTTAGTTGGCTCCAAGAGGTCTTCCTCTTCCTTTGTATGTGTTTTTGCTTTGAAGGTTGCATCTAATATATTTGTCTTGAATGGCGTCAAACAACCTTTCCTCAACTTGATAGTTACTCCTTGCAATGTGTTGAGGAATATCCTTACACATAAAGAATTCTCCTACCATAAGTTTGAAACTTTCTTGCAAAAGAGAATTATTAGTGCAATCAAGTATAAAAATATTCCTTTTTATATGATATTTTCAAATTAAGATAATGAAAGGAAAATATAAGATCAATTCATAATCAAAACTATCAATTAAGAGTGAATGCAGATGAGTATGCTATAATAATTTTCTTCAAATAAATAAAGGAGATAAGGTTTTAAGATATAAAACACATGTGAATGTGAAGCTTCCCCTTAATGAAAGCATGGATTAAAAAATCATTACGAGGAATAGAGTTAAAAACTCTCGTAGATTTGAAAAAAATATTGGATAAACTTTGTAGAGAAATTGAGCATGAAATGAATTTGATTGTTGATAGAGGAAAGAAAACTGAGTTTTAGAGAGGTTGAGAGAGTTTCAGAGTGTAGCGGAAGGAAGACGAAGATGATTTTAAAATGAAAAGTTGCGGAAAGAGGCAGCTAGTATAATCTTTGAAATTACCTTTCACTCGAGTGATTTAGCCACTTATTCGATTGATTTTGGTTATCATTTGAGTGAACTCATAGAATCACTTGAGTGACATCCTTCTGAAATTGAATCACTCGAGTGATATCAACATTTCACTCGATTGAAGTCTAAAATCACATCACTAAATTGCAAACTCACTCCAATTACTTACCTTACTTGCTTGACTGAGAATACTCGAGTTACCTACCTATAGGATCATTATCACTCGAGTGATAGCCCCTTTCACTTGAGTGATCTTCTCTGATCATAGTGGCTTTACTGGTTTACTCGAGTGAACTTTTAACCATCACTTTGTGATTTCTTCTTTGTTTACCTTTGTTATTCAGTGAGAGAACAGAGCATTCTGCAAAACTAATTCCCTCATACCTTGTTGCTTAAGTTAGTACAGTAATCATTAAAACATGGACATGAACATATATAAAAACATTATAATTAACAAGATATTCTTTCAACTTATTGAGATTCTCAATTGATCTTTCGCAAGGAGTTGTGAAAGTATCTGATACTTGAAGATGAATTGGAATGAATATCACTTTGACATTTTTCTTTTGAATATGATTCCTTGATGAAGTGATGTCACCGTCTGCTTCTTTGATGTAATATCAAGAAACACAATTGAATTCATAGATGTGTCTGCTCTATTTGCTTGATCCACTCGCATTTCTTCAATAGTGCTCTTTAGATACTTTGGTATCCAACTCCTCTTAGTTCTATAGAACAACTCTTATGCTCTTATACAATTAAATCATATGATATTTGAGCAAAGTGTATAAAAAAGGGTAACGAACAAATGATATCTAGAATGATAATTTTCAAAGATCAATGACAATTTGTAAATACATATTATATAGAAAATATATTATTGATAAGATTATCAATTAAGACATGTAAATGAAGCCAAAAGAGAGTAGTAGATATATTCATAATGACAAATTTTTATGAAATGATGAATAATGAATAACATAAAGTTTTCAAGGAATAAAACATACAAATTATTTCAAAATCTCAAATTTCCTTTTGAATTATGAATATGGATTATGACATTAAGATTTTAAATGCATGAAAAATAATTTATGAACTTTTTTAAATATCAATCCTCATGCTGAAAATAGTAGAAGTCACTATATGTTTATATATATATATATATCAGAAAGCTTCAATCTTGGAGAACATGTGTTAGAGAATTTTCTCATGAGCAAAAGTCATAAGAATAAAGTATTAGCCAAACAGGCTTAGCATAACAGGAATGAATGAACATAATAACTTTTCTATTGACTAAGAGATAATCTTACCTCTTAGAGTTGTGTCATGAAATATATGAGCATTCAAGGCAAGACTTTAAGTGTAAGGCTAGGGGTGTGCAAACGATTTTTCGGTTCGGTGTTAGGTTAAAACAGAAAAACCGAAATGCATCTTTTTTTAACACCGAACCGAAACCGAAATAGCTAAAAACCGAATACTGAATAATCGAAATATTTTGGTTTGATTTTTCCATTTTTCAGTTTTTGGGCCTTTTTTCTTCAAACCGGCAATCTAAAAAAAGTAGGAAAAAAAGATGAAAATTTGTTCAAAATCCTAAATATTTTTTTAAAGCACAGAAACAGAACATCTGAGTTTTAACAATTAAGAAACAAAAACCAAAAGTAGAGTTTTACATCAATGTAAGTGTACACTGGAGGTCTGGAGCTCATTCAACAATCATCAATCATCAATCATCATATAATGAAATGATTAAGTAGGATGTAACATTACAACTTTACAAGTTGGCCAATCATTTATATGATACAAAAAATGGCACAAGTCTGCTGCACGGCTGAACCTCATACATTACAGAATCAAACAAAGCAACACTAGTACATCAGGCTCACATCCATTAAATCAAAGAAAAAGAATACACAACCATTCATTACAAAAAACACAGGCTCATAGCACCAAAATATAGAGCCATTCCTTGTATCCATGTGTATTCACAGGCTCACAGCACCAAAAACAACAACTGCAGCAGCTCATTCATTACAAAATACAGAGTAAGTATAAGAAGATAAAAAAGAAGAAAGATATTGACTGCAACCTACAATTAAAAGAAGCATAAATCAAATAAAAAGAATAGAAAGAAAATACTACAATGATATAAAGATAATGAAAAATGACTTATAAAGTTTTTGGCATTGCATCTACTATATATCAATAGTTGCCTCTAATGCAATCTTTTGAAAATCTAGCAATAAAAACACAAAATTAGACTTCTATTGAAATATCATAATAAATATAATATATTTTTATGAAGATAGAAAATATATGTAAAAAATATTACTAAGTTCTATTTGCTGAAAATCATCATCTTCTACTTCTTCAACATAGTTAAGTGAGTGCCTAAGCCAATCTTGGGCACAAATTAGGGACTGCATAACTTTAGAAGTTAAAGAGCTCCTAAATGGATCTAGAACACTTCCTCTAGTGCTGAAGGTAGACTCAGAAGTAACAGTAGAAATTGGGATAGCCAAACAATCTCTTGCTATTTGAGAAAGAATAGGGAATCTAGGACTATTCACCTTCCACCAACCTAATACATCAAAAGCATATTTTCTAGTCTCAATCTCTTCATTTAAATATCTATCCACTTCTGTTCTACTAGTCCTTCCACCAAGATGCTCATCCATGAATAATTGCTCCTCAATATCAAGCAATTTTCTAACTTTTAGACTAGGGTTATCATCATCAAGAAGATATTCTTGTGTGTTATTTAATGCACCCCTTTTAGGCTGTGATGATGGGGAAAGTACTTGTTTGTATTCATTATATAAAGAAATCAAGATTTCTTTAATATGTAACCCCAAATGTTCACCAACAACACTTGAATGCATTTTACATAGAGCAAATTACACCCAATCTAGCTTATATCGAGGGTCAAGAACAGTGGCGATATAAAGAAGTTTCTTAATCTTCATAGGATCTCCCCAATACTTATCATATTTCTCTTTAATTCTGCTTGCCATATTAGCTAACTTCACCATATCACTTTTTGTCCATTCATCCAAGAAACAATAAACCATGTAAATTTCACGAAAGAAATTATTGGATGTAACATATAAAGAACTAGAAATTCGTAAAGTTAAATCATAAAAATGACTCAACACAATAGTCATCCTCCTAACATTCTTCCAATCTTCCTTTTCAGGTACCCCATCTTTAAGATCAAACCTAAAGTATGGATCTTTGTCCTCATACCTTTTAAAGGCTGCCTCAAATTTTTGAGTAGTCTCTAACATCAAATAGGTGGAATTCCACCTAGTAAGGACATCTAAGCATTCTTGGTCTGGATTTTCTCATCTACACAACTCTCTTTAAACTTTTTCATTCTAAGTGGTGACTGTCTAATAAAATATACAGCCTTTCTAACCTTCTTAACTGATTGTCCTACTTCTTTTAGCCCTTTATTGACAATCAAATTAATTATGTGTGCCATACATCTCATATGCAAAAACTGAAATTTCATAATTGAATGACCCTACATTACAATTTTTCCTTCCAAATATTCAATTGAAACATCATTAGAGCTAGCATTATCTACAGTAATTGTAAGCACCCTTTCAATATCCCACTCAAGAAAACACTTCCCAATTTCAATCCCAATATTCCTCCCCTTGTGGCTAGATATAGGAATGAAATTCAAAACTCTCTTTTTTATTGACTATGTGTCATCTATAAAGTGAGCAGTAATACACATGTAATTAATTATTTGAATTGATGTCCAAGTGTCAATAGTAAGATAAACCCTTTGTTCTTTTTGGCCCAAATAATCTTTAAATCTCATTTTTTCATCAATATACATGCTGAAATAGTCACGGCCTACTGTCCACCTTGATTGAATTCTAAATTTGGGCTGGGCAGAACACATAAAATTCCTAAATCTAACCCCCTCAACAAACATATAAGGAAATTCATCAATGATTAGCATAGAGGCCAAGGCTTTCCTAATACTATCCTGGTCAAATTTCCAATTCATAAGACCTAATTTATCATCTTCAGTATTAAACTATAAATGAGATTGTTTAAGCTCATTAGGAGGGACTTCAACTTACAAACATTCTTAAAATGATTATTTAGTGTAGTGGTTCCATTAGATTTTAGATCACAAGTAAGATCCTTTCCACAATAGTTGCATTTACCTCTTATCTCACAAGCATCATTCATAAATCTGGTAAAGTGGTCCCATACTTTTGATCTTTTCTTCATTGCTTTCCTTTTTCTAGTGACAACTAGTGAAGGCTCATTACTCTGATTAGCACCATCCCCAACAGTTGCTTGAGCAACAATTTGGTCAGCCATAATTTCACCTACAAAAGATACCACATTTAATTAGAATGATTAACCAGAAAGCATAAAAGGGAAATCAGAATGCTTTAAACGGGCAGAAGCACTTAACCAGAAAGCAAAAAAGGGAAATCACAATGCTTTAAAACCAGAAAACATAAAAGGGAAATCAGAATGCTTTAAAACCAAAAAACATAAAAGAGAAATCATAATGCTTTAAAAGGGCAGAGGTACTTAGCCAGAAAACATAAAAGAGAAATCACAATGCTTTAAAACTAGAAAGCATAAAAGGGATATCAGAATGCTTTAAAACTAGAAAGCATAAAAGGGAAATCATAATGCTTTAAAACCATAAATCATAAAAGGGAAATCAGAAAGATAGATTATATTTTCATCTTGGTGATTCTGAAACAGAACTGGATGAATTGCCCCCTAAGGGCAGTATGAATTTAAGATAATCAATTCTAAGCTTCATAAAGGTCCTAGATTATGTTATTGTTATGTTTACATTCATGGATATATTTTACAATTGGAAAACCCTTAACACAATTCACGTATTGAGTCATTAATCATTTCATAATTTTCATCTGAAATAGATAACAATAAGTATTTATTGTCCCCCTCCAGTCCACAACTTCCTTCCTTTCTCAGAGTAGCTAAAGAAGTACAATATTTAATGTGACAAACTTATTTCAATATTCTAGAATCAGGATATATTTACCAATTGTTCTTCGTTAAACAAACATTAACATAAATAATATGCTTCCTCAAAAAATAACATTATTATAAGATTTGAATAAACATTATCTTTTCATATTTAAAAAAAAACAAACCAGAATGATTGGATATTCACAATAACCAGAATGATTTTAAAAAAAAGCACTATCTATACTTTTCAGGAAATGACAATCAGGAAATGACAATAACCAAACTTGAGGCTAAATAATTACTGTCAAAATTTTGTCTTCACAGTTCACACAATCAGGAAATGACAAGGCAAATCGAAAAGCATAAAACTAAAGTGAGAGTATGAGACCAAGCTCTGCTTCTAGTTAAATCATGAAACTAAAGAACCTAAGGGAGTAAAGCAATGTAAGACTTAATTAATTTCCTATCCAGGTCTTTGTTCCTATTATAAACTCAGTTTAATTAGAAGACATTTGAAAGTTGAACTTGCAGTTGTGAAGAAAATTAAAGCCTGTGCTCTTCTAAGTTTGAAACAGTTGTGAAGATATTTGAAAGTTGAATTTGTTTATCATCGGCCACTAAGGAAAGAGGCAACTTGCTAACGGTATTGAGGACTAAACCGGTAGGAAAGTTGCCCCTTTTCCTCAGTGGCCGATGACTCAGTCGTGGGGTCATCGAAATAAGAGTTAAAGGGAAACAATATTTATTCACGTTTCTTTTTCCAAAGAAAAAAACAATAAGATGGAGATGGTGAAGACCAAATCCAAGGGAAGTGAAGTAACTTACCCAACTGAAAGAGGAGGTTGAGATGGCGGAGATGTTGAACTAACAGTGAAGAAGAAAAGACGATAAGATTAAGCTTCGCTTCTTGCTAAGATGGTTGATCAGTGCTGAGGAGTGACAATACGAGAGGCGTTAGTCTGTTGGTCAGCAATTGGGACTTGGTAGAGCCAGAGAGCAAGGCGAAGATGGCAACAACGAGCTACTAGTCACTGTCGTCAATTGTGACTCGGGAGAGCCAGAGAGTAAGGCGAAGTGGCAAAATGAGAGGGTCAGTGGGTTAGGGTTTTCATTTTACAAATACGAGAAAGAAAAAACAAGTACCTAAGAGTGAAGCATGAAGATTACCTAAAGATCGAGGAAGTAAAGATTGAAGATTTAAGAGGGAAAGATTGAAGATTGACATTATTGACACACTGACATTGTGGCACTGACGAGAGGAGTGGGCGACTTTGAGAAGAAGTGCGATCTTATTGACTGACTGCATAGTGAGTAAGACAGAAGTGAAGTGATGGAGTAGGTAACCATGGTATACTAGGGTTTTGGGTTGGGCTTGGGTTGGGTTAGGTCACTAACTCATTTGGGTTTCTATACCACGTCCAAGAGGGAAATAAATAATAAATTAATTAATTAATTAAATTTCAGTTATTCGGTTAAAACTGAATTAATTTTTAAAAAATCAAACCAAAAACCAATATTTGCCAATTTTTTTTAAAAAAAATCAAAAACCGAAAAAACCAAAACCGAAAAACCGAATTGCGTTCGATTCGGTTTAGTTTTCGGTTTTGGTTAAAATTTGCTCACCCCTATGTAAGGCTCTAGTTACTCAAAAATGGATGAAGACAAATACTATTACATTTGAGCAATAGAGTGAGTATAATGATTTATGAATAGTGAAGCACATACTCATTAGTCAAAATGACTAGAGTTCCAAAAAGATTGTCTTATTAAGTTATTCCACGGTAATGTTCAATGTATGAAATGCATCAATGAACATCTGTACTTCTTGGAATAACTTAGCCAAATAAGACTCTTGACATTAACCACAAGGCTTTCACATAATAAATTCTTTTATGAGGAATGTACTTGAAGCTCATAGATGATCAACTCATCACACATAAAGTCTAACTCGTTAGAAAATAAAGATTTCAAGCTGTAACAAATTATGATCAATAAGTAATATGTGAGTGATAAGGAATAACTCTAGTGGATAGATTTGAAGCATTTTTGACATCTTAAATATGTTAACTTCCAATTTTGAAACCAATTTGAATGCAGACAATATATGAATAATTTTCAAACCATATGTATACATTTTTTATAAATAGTATGAATTGAAATCTAAACAAATGTTTGAAATGTGCATTTCAAACTCAAATACATAGAAAGATTATGTACAATTTCACTTTTAGTCCATTTAGCAATTTGGAAAATGTTTTAAAAACCATAAATGATTTATTGCTAATGGTATGCAACAATGAGCAAGTATTTACTGCTTAAATTGAGTTGGGAAGAACGAGTGTGACGGTTGAGTTTTGAAATTACTGATATAAAGTTGTGACACTCAAATTTTGTAGAAAGTTTACATATTGATACAATGTACCTGGTTTGAATGTAACTTGTAGACACCTAAGTTAATTTCCATCGCTTTGTATCTTAATACTCAAGTCCTCCAAGATCACTTGAGTAAACTATGCTTTTGATTCATGCTTTTCTGCAAAGTTCTCCCTGAACTTGAACTCAAGTTATGAATTTGAGTTTACATCTGGAACTCAAGTTTCATGCCAGAACTTGAATTGAATTTGAAACTTGAATTGAATTCGAGTTTTCACTCAAAGTTCATGTATGCTCTATTTATCCCTGTTTTAGTGATCAAAAGCAAAGCATTCCTTTATTTTTCATACAAAACCATATAACCCTTTTTCTTCCTTCTGTATCCAATTTTACTAGGATTAACTCATGTTATATTGTAGGAATCATAATTTACATGCTTTAAGAATATAGTTAATTTGAAGAAATTGAACATAATGAATCAAACATGACTTTATGCATAAAATATTTTCTTTTGCAGTATGCATATATGTATAAAGAATTAAACTATTGAACATTACAATCCCTTTGTAAATAAATTCATAGAATGAATTTTTCAATTGATTTGAAAACATATTTATGAGATAGTTTGTAATATTTATTTCTAAGATTGTGAAATGTAAAACCTCAATTAATATTAAAGATGAGAGTGTAGGGGATTTTACCATCGTATATTCTTAGATACTCACAGGACTGACTTTGCTTACCCATTGCATCTTTCTGATGCATTTTGTTTTTGCATCTTTAGCCTTGGGATCATACAAAGCTCTCTCATATGATGTAGACATCGAGAGAATTTCCCTCTATGTAGGAGAGATCCTCCTTTTCTTGTTCTCCTTAATGTAGTTGAATGGTACTCTATGGTTGCCCTTCGTTGAGGTGGAATATACTGCTTTTATCCATTGATTCTTTCTGTGGTTATGCTCTGTAGCTTCAGCAATGGATGCTCCGAGAGTTCTCTTTTGCGATGATATAAACCTCTTAATTGGTGCATAAGAACCTCTTGACTTCTCTTCATCTTCTCTGTACCCTTATGTCTATTTCTTTTCAAATCATCCTGCATACATAAAGTACTAAATGGACATTTTGGTACCCACATATACTTGGGTCCTTGATTATTAGCATTAGACTTTATATGTTCTCTCGGAACCCAAACATATTTATTCTCACATTAGAATTTCTTCTTATAGCATGTGTGAGAAATGTGACCATATTTGCCACAATAATTGTAAACTATATAATGATATGTATTAAAATTTTATGCAAGTATTGTGTCGGTTATGTGAATGAAAACTCAAGTAATTTTCATTTGAACATACTTTCTTCCCCATATATTCTCCAGCATAATCAAAAACATTTTTACTTATTAAGATTAAATCAATAATTGGTTGAAAAATAGTTTTATGCAAACTTTGAAAATCAGTTTTCAAAATAACTCTAGAGGAATTGGAATTGCTTACCACATGTGCATCTTGGGCTCTAGAGAATGATTCATCAAATTCATCTGTAATGAGCTCTTCTTGAGAATCATCTTTATCTTGTTCTTTTGTGTTGACTAGATAATGGAAGCATTTTTTGATTTCACCCTCTTCCATCTTGTCTTCCATTTGTTCATCAATTATGGATATGTAGCTTATAGTTTCAGATGAACTGTCAAGACTTTCAACTTTAACACAATTGTTAGATGCATTTATAGAATCAAGATTATCCTATATATCTTTATCATTAGAGCAAGATCTAATTTTTTTTAAAATCATTTTCTGTCACGGCAGTATAAAGAAACTTCATTGCTTTAATGTTTGAAGAAAACATTTTCTTTTCTTTTTTAGGCCAATCCTTCCTTGGTTTATGATCAAAAGCGTTTGTAAAAACATTCTACATATCATAATGAGATGCTTTTATAAAACTAGTCATTCTAACTTTCCAAAACCAGAAATCAATATCTTTCAAAAGAGGTGGGATTGTATAATCAAAATCTTCTGAAAGCATAAAACACCCAAAATCATCCATTGATAAGTCCTTTAAACAAGAGTCCAGCTTTGATGCCAAATGTTAAAATCGACTGATACCCAAGAGGAGGTGAATTAGGTGTAAGATAAAAATTTAAGAACTTTAAAAATATTTTTACATCTTAGTAAAAACAATAAGTATGAGAATAATAAGGCATAAATCAATAGCTAGTAATTGAAATAATGTATGCTGGAAATTTAAGAGCTTAGAGAAGAAAAGATGCAAACAGTGATTTATCTTGGTTTGGTTTAATCCACGATGACCTACATCCAGTTTTCAGGCTCCTCCTGAGATTTCTAATCCACTATCTTCTTGTTTAACTGGGTACAAGAAAAGTCTCTACAATCCTACAAGTTTAGCCAGCCACTTGTGAAGCCGTTTACAAATCTCTTACCGAGATACTCCCCCTTACTTACGTAAGGATACAACCTTTAAAATGAAGGATTACAATCAATATTCTCTCTTATAAGTGAATAATATGAACACTAAAGTATATTACAAATAATCTCACTCTTTATGGTAAATTATATGATCACTAAAAAAACAGAGAACAAATAAAATGAACGTCAGAGTATTAGCATTTTGACAGTGTAGGTGCAAGCTCGTATCTTTAACTTTGAATGCTTTTTAATTTATAGTTGTTATAGCTCAGATGATCATTGGAGATATTGAAGTAACCATTAGTCATGATGGTCTTCCCATTGTGATTTTTTTCGCTTTATAAAAATATGACCGTTAGAGATTCTGACACAAATTTCTTTTTGGTTGTTGAGCTCTAATCTAAGTTCAATCACTTATAATCCTCATGTAAAATTGATTAGGAATGATTAAAAGTAACATAATCAAGGGTTAAATAAGTTTACAAGATTATGGAGAAATACAAGAAGGTGATTTTCAAAAAACATTAAACCTGCACTCGAGTGTGATTTAGAATCACTTGAGTGGATACTCATCGCTCGAGTACTATACAGTCTAACTTGAGTACCTTGAGTTCTGGCAGAGTGTCACTCTTGGTTTATCAGAGAGTCACTTGCTGAATTCTCACGAGTTGCTTGTTATCATTCGAGTGACAACTTACTCACTTGAGTGAGCTTTGTTAATAACTTGCAAAGCCATCGCGAGTCACTTGCAAAAACACCGCAAGTTAATGTCTTGAACTCAAGTGCCTATTGAAAACTCGAGTTATCCTCCAAGTCTATATAACACAAAAACTCTTAGGTAGAAACTCTTAATGCAAAAATTTCAGGACTCAAGTGCACTTTACATTAGAACTCGAGTGCATCAGTTTGAAGTTTCTTCTTGTAATGTTTACAACTGAGTGCCAATAGATAAACTCAAGTGGAAAGTTACAACTTTCATAAATATTGTGAGTAACTTACTGAATAAATTTGTATCACTCTAGTGGCATAAATCATCACTCGAGTGATCTACTTCCAACTCTCAGATCACCTTACGAGTCACCTACAAATTCTTACAAGTTAATGCTATCACTCGAGTGTTCATTTATCAACTCGAGTTAACTTGTACATCCTCAGACGAGTGTCTTGTGAGATTCCTAGAGGTATTTGAATATAACTCCAAATTCAGAAAATGATTTATCATTAAAAAGCTCTTGCCGTCTATATTCTACTGCAAAAAGAATCAACTCCAAACTCATTGTATTCTGTAAGTTATGATCTAAAGAGTGTAGATAGTGTATGTATTTTTGAGCATCAACTTCTAAAAGCCATACCACTCTAAATATAACTTTAAATTTGATATATTATATATCTATGAAAATATTTTTAAGTTTAGTTTCATATGCCGCCAGTTTCAACTTAATTGGACTTATAGTTTGGGAGATATGTCTAAAATACCAAACCTGTTCTGGAACATGATGATGATTTGAAGGTCAACTTCCAAAATTCATATCTCCTTAAACTGAGTTCCTTTCATCTTGATCTTAGTTTCCAACTAACGTATTGGAAGTCTAGTTTCATATGCCACTAGTTTTATCTTAATCGGAGTTGTTGTTTAGGAGTATGACTAAATTACTGAACCTTGGAATAGAGCTGAACATAGTAGTTGAAAATTGTTAATTACTTGAGTGATCCTTCAATTCACTCAAGTGAATCATTAAAAATTTACTTCACTTGAGTGATATCAAAATTTCACTAGAGTGAACATCGAAAAACCTCTAGATTGGGTATTTTAACTTTAAATTGATTTATTTCAACTTCCATTTGATCATTCAGACTTCCAATATCAAATCTAAGAACTTGAAACTTGATATTCCCATTATATTTTGTAAGTTTTTCTTTCTTCTTGATGATTATTCTTCTTAACCCAACTAGATAGCTTTTTTATTATTTTCTTGAATATCTTCAATCTTTTTCTTCTTTTTCCTCTTGATCAATCCAACTTAATAACTTCTTTCTTAATCTTTTTCTTGATCATTCTATATAGTTCAACTTGATATCTTATAACCTATATTAGATATAACATTTAGTTAATATAGGAGATAAATATATCGTACAAACTTTTTGCTTTTAATATTTGGCATCTATATTTGACATTATTAAAACTAATCATATCTAACAGACATGTCCCTAAGCCCCTACAGTGAGCAACCCCACCATAGCAGGCAACCCCACCAGAGGTGCCTATTTAATCAAAAGGGCTTGATATTAGTGTGAGAGACTATGAGGATCAGGTAGAATTTGATATCAATTTTTCTTCGAGTAAGGCAAAGCGGTTCCTTAACAGTGAGGAGGCTAGGGACCAAAATTAACCACGACAGTTGTCTTTATGGTCAACTATGTTTGAGGTGCAAGTTTAAGGTAAATAACTGTTTTAATAAGTTAATATTTTCATTAAAGTGGTTTAACTGTGAAATTATATTTAATTAAAATTTGTGATCAATTGTGCAAATGAGCATGGGAATATCACCACTAGAAGGCTGGACATGGCCGTTCTAAATAAGCTGGGCCTAGGGCTATGTGTAGTAGTTCTGTGGAATGAGGCCATGGACCAGCCAATTGAGAATGTCAATCATCTATTCAACCACTATCTAAATGAGCTAGGGAGAAATTGGATCTGGTTACCTATCCACTTCCAAGATTGAAAGAAGATTCCCCCGAGGTTGAAGGAGCTAGTGTAGGATGAGGCTGTAAAGATAACTAATTTAATATATTGAATCAAATATAAATAATTATAACTTATATAATTTTTTTAATTAATAAAATGTATTTAATTATAATTTATTTAATTGTTACTGATTTATTTGAATTTGTGATACATAATAAGTTTTCTGTGCAAGACAATAGGAGGTACACCGTGATAAAGATAGGGGATGAATGGAGGAACAAGAGCAATCATCTCTACTACTCTATAGATAAGGATAGGATGATGCCTCTAGAGAAGTTGATGGAGGTCGTGCCTGATAGTGTCTTACCTAATGATTGGACAAGATTTGTCCAGTAAGATAAGTAATGTTTTTAATAATTATTATTTAGAAGGAAATATAAAAAAATATAGAAAAAGAAATATTAATTTTGTTTTTTGTTTTTGTAGGCTATTTTTGAGAGAAATACTAGGAACCAAGAGTACTAGAAGATCCATCACATGGCAGGATCAAATACATTTGCTATCATCTACAGCTAATTGTTATTTTTTATAATTAATATAATTTTAGTTTAATATTATAAATTTATTTTTTATTATTCATAATAATAATATAATTTTAGTTTAATATTATAAATTTGTTTTTTATTGTTCATAATAATAATTTATTGTTTTAATTCTTTTAGGAGAATAAGGCTGAGTAGGAGAATCGTCGGACAGACTATGAGGAATTATTCACTGTTATATATAGACACCAAGACAGGATTTCAACCTCTCAGCAGGAAGAGGAAGTCATTGTAAGATATAGACATTGTTTCTTTAAGTATGTTTTATTTATTTTAATTATATAAATTGTTTAATAATTTTTCAATAAAATGTGTACAATAGGAGCAGATTCATCAAACATAGGCTGATTTGAGAGAGTCCTTGACGATAGAGTCAGCTGTGGATCTTACTACGCCTCTGAAAGCTGCTATGGGCTCAGTTGAGCACTCTGGACACTGTAGGGGTTTGGGGATAAGCACCAATCCTAGTATGGTCTAAGATAGGAAGGGCGTATATGATGCTGGGACCTCTTAAGTAGGGACCTATAGCCTTAGAAGGTTGAGCTCGACAACTATTGGGAGATACGCGCAGAGGTTGCCAGGGTACAGGCTATAATGGCCTAACTGATGTAGGTCTAGGCAATATCTTTTATCAACAGGTGAACCCAGTAGTAGGAAATTATGAACACGATGCTATTCAAGTCCTAGAATAGGGTTTTTCTTGCTAAGTCGGCTCCAGAGGTCCTGCCAATCCCTAGATTTGCGTCCAGTTGCCTACTAACCTAGCTGATGATGATGGTGCTATTAACTCTAGTCAAGCTCATGATGTAGCCGCCCCTGATAAAGGACCCAATGATCAATTACCTTCTTAGATATTTTCATTTTTGTTATGTTTAGAGTTGGAATTGTTTACTTTTAAAAATTTTCTTTTATGGACTTTAATAATTACTGTTTCAATATATTTATAATTTTTTTTACATTATTTATACTTTATGATAAAGCAGCTTGTTAATATTTTTTTGAATAGATTTAATATTTTTTTATATACTTAAAAGTATAGATTAAGGTTGGCTTTGATGCCCTGTTAAGAAATTCAAAATAAATTGAACTCTATTGCTATTTTTAATTCCCATTTCTAATTTTTTGGGGTAAAAAATTGAATGGATAAAACTAGGAGTGAGGGGATTAATTACATAAGGTGTGACTTGTATTAATAATTACTATTTCAATTATTACTCTTTATAGGGGTTAAAGGCTTTTGATCCACTATAAATGGTATTTTCTATTTTTTAAAAAAATTGATATTTGTAGTAGTTTTCATCTATGAACCACTACAAAGTGAATATTTTTTAAATTTGAAAATATGAATGCCCACCAAAGTCATGAAGTTTGTAGTGGTTTTGGTCTTAGAACTGCTACAAAGTTTATATTTTTCAAATTTGAAAATTTGAAGTCCCGCCAATGATCATTTGAAAATTTGAATTGCTATAAAGTGTACACTTTATAGAGGTTAATGTCAAATGTTGGACAAGTTTGAATTTAATCCTCTATGCATGTGTCATTCAAAAAACTGAAAATTCTCCATTAACTCATGTTATTTGTTAAGTTTTTATGTTTTCTAACATATACTAGCTATGGATAAGTCATGGATAAAGTTGCTATGCAATTCTCTAGCATATTTGGTAGGATTAAACAATTTCTTGGATTTTGCAACTTCTCAAGCTAGCTGTAATGGTAAGATCATGTGTCGATGTCTCAAATACAAGTTTAAGAAGTGGAATACACAAGAAGTTGTAAGGAAAATTTACTTGTGAAGCCTTTTTTTGAAAGATTGTACGTTTTGGGGAGTTCATGGTGAGAAACATGGTATGAGATATGATGATTTTTCTAGAAGTTCATAAGTAGGAGTTCAAGCAGATCATGATGATCCTATTAATGATTTTATTTGTAATGCTTTTGGCATTGATGACAACAAATTCAACAAAGAAGTAAAGGGTTCAGATCCTATGTTCTTGAGGAATGAAGCAGCTCAGGATCTGTTCCACCTAATGGATGAAGCAGATTATCCTTTGTACCATGATTTTGGAAAATACTTGAAATTTTATTTTTTGATCAAATTGTATCATATCAAGTGCTTGTATGAAATCACTAATAAGGGAATGTTGATGTTGTTGGACTTATTACAAGATGCATTCCCTAATACGGAGATTCCCATAACGTTCTATGAGGCAAAGGAGATTATTAACAGATTGGGCTTGAACTACTTAAAAATTAATGTATGCCTCAATGATTGTATACTATATTAGGGAGATGATACTAGCAGGGAGACTTGTAAGCAATGTCACACATCAAGGTACAAGACAATTTAGATGGGGAAAAAGCAGAAGAAGAAACCTAGAAAGATTCTCAAGTACTTTCCTTTGAAGCCATGGTTGCAAAGATTGTTTATGTCATCTGAAACAGCTGAGCACATAAGGTGCAATGAAGTTGACAAGAATCAAGATGGTAAGTTAAGACATCTATGGGATACAAAAGCTTGGAAAGCGTTCGACTCAAACTTTCCAACTTTTGCGGCTGACCCTAGAAATGTTTGGATTACTTTGGTGACTGACAATTTTAATCCATTTAAGAATCTTAGCACAAGTTAAAATATTTGGCCAGTAGTCTTAGTTCCATACAACTTTCCCCCTTGGATGTGCATGAAATGAAAATTCTTCATTTTATCTATGATCATTCTAAAGAAAAAGGCTATGGGTAATGATATAGATGTGTATCTTCAACCGCTTATTCAAGAATTACTGGACTTTTGGAATGTTAGCATCGAAACATATGACTTATACGAGAAGACACTATTCAACTTGTGTGCAGGCTTGATGTGGATGATAAGTGATTTTCCTAGGATGGGAATACTATTCTGGTGAAATGTGCATACTGGGAAGGTATATCCGACTTGTAATTTTGAGTCTAACTCAGTACACCTTGACCATAGTCAAAAGTGATCCTTCATGGTTCATCAAAGGTTTCTTGATGGTAAGCACAAATTTAGATTGCAACGGAATCATTTTAATTGGAAACTGGAAAAGAGGACTTCCTTAAACTTTATCCAATGTAGATATCTTACAATAACTTCAAGATGTTGAATTTAAGTTTGGAAAAAATGACGATGCAACATAAGTAGGGAGAAAGACTAACAGGACTTTTGCTTTTAAACCTCAGCAGTGGTGAAGATAAGCATCTTCTTCACTCTTCCATATTGGAAATCTAATTTGCTTTGCCATAGTCTTGATGTCATGCACATTGAAAAAATATGTTTTATAATGTGTTGTACATGCTACTGAACGAACCTGACAAGTCAAAAGATTATCTTCAAGTGAGTAAAGATTTATAGTCCATGGGAGTTTATAAAGATATGTGGCCAGATAAGTATGATAAATTTCAAACGACAAAATTCACCCTCACAAAATCGAACAAGAAAATCTTCCTCACAACTTTTAAGTAAATTAAAGTTCCAGATAGGCACTCAAGTAACAATTTCACGATGTATTGACATGTAGGTTTAAAAGGTTGCTGGGCTGAAAAGTCATGACTCACTTATTCTTATGCAACAGTTACTTCTACTGGAAATAAAAAATACACTACTAGCAACATTTTACGATATATTGACATGCAGACTCAAAAGGTTGTTGGGCTGAAGAGTCTAAGCAACTACAACTGAGAAGCTCTAAGCATATAGACATGTCTTGATTAATTGTAGTCAAGTTGATCCCTTCCTTCTATAAGAATTGTTCACTAATATGTTATTCTATATATTTCCTTACACTTCGTTACATTTCATGACCACCTTTCATGATTAATTGCAGCAAATTCAGAATTCATGTTTAGCATCAACTCAGGATCCGTATACAAATATCTTTCAAAATTGATAAATAGGTACACTGAGAATTCCCAAGTTGGTTTGCATATCAAATACTAAATGACTACAACCCATACTCACCAGATATTAAAGCTCTCGCAATCGACCCACTTGACCATGCAATAAGGTTTACAACATACAATGTCAATAGTTTCAAGTTTGACACTGTTTCATGAGATTAAGGATTGCTAAACCCAAACTCAAGTATTTATGGAACCTTTGGGAAAATGAGTTATACGAGAAGTAGTGACGGAAACATGCAGTTTAGAGGCATTCTTTATTATGGAAAGCTTGTTGATGTCATTAAACTAAATTACCAAGGTCATTTCACTGTGATGCTCTTAAAGAAAAACAATAACTTCATGGGGACTCACAATTGATGAGTTAGGCATAACATGAAGATGCTTTCTTTACACCTCTCGAGTATGAACATGAAGGCAAATTTCATACTTGATGAGTTTGAGGTTGACCATGATCTTGATAATGATCCTGGCCACTCCTCTAGTGATGAGTAGCCTGATGAACTTGTCATTATTTTTTTTTACATTTTATCATTTTAAATGTACTATTGTAAAAAAATTATAGAACATTTCTCAAGATTATTATAAAACAACCATTATGAAATATAATAAATAAAGGTTCATTAACTGTTCTTTCAAAACAACCATTATGAATTCGTAGATAAAGAACAATGTTTATAAAACAACTCTTCCTTCCTAACCTACTTCTCCTTTTCCTGCTTCGCTTCCTCTTCCTCTACCCTTGCTTGCTTTCCTTCCTCCTCCTACCAAGCCTCTACGCCTTACTCGTGTTCCTCATTCCCAACCGGTTCTTCCTCTTATTTCTCCACCTTTACCGTTGCTATCGGTTCCACATCATTCGTACTCATCTTTTCATATGATTTAGATTACTCCTCTAAGGATGACGGGTATGTTTTATTTTTTTTAGTTTTATATATAAAAATGTATTAATATAATGGCTCAAACATATATTAAAAATAATAATTATATACCTTACAATTGTTATTAAAGAAAAATAATAAACATACCTCTCTATAAATTAATTAAAATAATTATTATAAAGGTAAAAATATAATTAGCAGTTCTTACCAAAAAACTATTATGTAAGACCTTCAATACTGTAGATTTGTTAACAACATATCTCATGGTTAGTTGAACATAATCATTATGAAAATAAAATTATTAGCGGTTCTTACCAATTAACTGTTATGTAAGATCTTAAAGTCTATAACAAGGATTTGTTCTTAAAACATCCAATTAGTTTGACATTTAAAACTTTTTCACTCGATCAAAAGCTCTAAATCTTTTAGCACTAAGAAAGGCGTCCAATCAACTTCAGAGTTTTCTTTCTTCAACTTCCAGCTAAGTTGACATAAGGTTCATATTTTTTTCTTTGATTGTACATTTTCGTGAATTTATTCTGGATACAGACGATTATTGTGTTTTGATTAGAGTTTTTGTTTCTAAATGATTTATCCTAGATCGGGTCTTTAAATAAGTAGTGGATATATGATGATCAGCTAATGAGAGACTATTGGGAAGAGGAAATTGATTTCCTTGAGTCTGCATTTGCATATAATCCTCTAAACAACATTTAATTCTTTAGCCCTGTGTAAAGTGTGACAATGTAAAGTAGTTTGATCGAGAAACTTATATGTCACACTTAGTAATTCCTAGAATTGATCTTAGTTATACATGTTAGACGAGGCATGGGAAGACAATCAGTGGGGTGGTTAAACATACAAAAAGTTCTTTATTACCTAATTTCGACACAATTGCATTTAACGTCAATTTTCTCGATGATGTGGCCAAGGCATTAGAAGAGGACCTCCATGATTGTCCTAAAATAATGGAAACTTTAAAGAGTGATGCGGTGAAGCTATTATCTGAGGGGTGCATTGAGTTTACCTTATTGAGCATTGTGTTGATGTTGTACAACGTGAAGGTAAGAAATGGGTTGTTTGATACGAGCTTCACATAATTGCTCGAGGCTTTGAATAAAATGCTACCGACAAAAAATGTGTTTCCACCCCAAACATATGCTGCAAAGAAGATGTTATGCTGCATTGACCTTAGTTATGAGAGGATACATACTTGCTCTAATAATTGTGTCTTATTCAAGATTGAATATATATTGCTAACACATTATCCTATATATGAGGAGTCATGCTACCAGCAGAAAGGGAAGAGCCCGAATAAGACATTATGGTATTTCTTTATTATTCCAAGATTTAAATGCATGTATAGCAATCTTGATTATGCAAAAAATTTGAGGTGGAATGTAGATGATAGGACAAGTGAATCATGCTTCGATATTTTACTAATTCTTGAGAATGGAAGAAGTTTGATATGAACTACCTTGAACTCTCTAAAGATTATAGAAACCTACGCCTTGCGTTGGCTATTGATGGGATGAACCAGTTTGGGGATGCAAAGTAGTACCCACAGCACATGGCCGGTAATATTGTTTATATATAATCTTCCTTCATGGCTCTGCATGAAGCACAAGTACTCCATGTTGTCTATACTAATTTCAGGGCCCAACCAACCTATGAATGGCATAGATATCTATCTGGATATACTAATTGAAGACTTGAAGCGGTTGTGGTATGATTGGGTTATGGTGTTTGATACTTATGAGGAAGAAATGTTCAACTTAAGAGCCATGCTCTTTGGCACTATCAATGACTTTCCTCCATATGGTAATCTATCAGGATAATACATTAAAAGCCAACTTGGATGTCTAATTTTCAAAGAGGTCACCGCATTCAATTAGTTTGAAGCATGGCATGAAGAATTCCTACATAGGGCATTAAAGATGGTTGCTTATGGAGAATCCTTACTGGTGTTTAAAAAAATATTTCAATGGAAAATCAGAAGATGATCGGGCACCTTAATCTTTGACCGGTGAATAGGAATATCAAAAGATAAAAGATATAAAATGTTTATTTGGCAAAACTTTTACAAGGGATGTTGGGATATGGAAGAAGAGGTCTATTTTCTTTGTCTTGCCTTATTGGAAGACCCTGGATGTGAGAGATTTTCTTGATGTTATAAGTATCGAGAAAAATATGTGAAAAAGCATTGTTGTCACATTACTCCATATGCTAGAGAAGACTAAAGATAGAATAAAAGCTAGGATTACATGGTTGAATAGGAATAAGGGAAGAATTAGCACCAGAGAATAGAAAAACATGTATATTTCTTCATCTTGTAACTCACACAGAATAGAGAAACCCATGCGTTTCTTCATCTCGCAACTTACACACTATTAAAGAAAGAAAAGACTAATTTTTTTTTCAGTTCCTTACTATTTCAAGATGCCAGAGGGTTACTCTTCAAACATTAAAAGATCATGTTAGTGAATGACTTCAAATTGATGAGATTAAAATCTCATGACTGCCATGTCTTGATGGAGAACTTGATTCTGGTAGCTATATGTGGTATATTGCCTTATGAAGCCCAAGCTGCAATCACCAAGTTATGTTTCTTCTTTAAGTCACTTTACAATAAAATGATAGACCCTCAAAAAATACTAAGGTTACAAAACTGAATTGTACACACATTGTGTGAGCTTGAGATATGTTTTCCTCCATCATTCTTTGACATTATCGTCCACCTAACAACTTACTTAGTTAGAGAGGTACAACTTATGGCCCGTCCTATTTAAAGTGGATGTATCTGATTCAACATTTTCATGAAGATAATGAAATGATTTTTGAAAAATCAGAGTTGTCTGAAGGGTTACATTATTGAATGATATATTTATGAAGAGGCTGCTGAATTTTTTGCCACATACTTAAAACATGCAAGGGATATTAAGCTTCTTGTGTCTCAGTATGAGGGAAGATGTAATATCCTGAATTTTTGGCCTAGAGACTTAAAGATAGGCCTGTATTAGGCAGATGACTAAGCCCACTTCGGGAAGAGTCCAAATAATGTTGAGAGATAGAAAGACTCTTAGGGACTATGTGATTCGGCCCTACCAGGCAGAGGGCCCAGTATACGTAGGGAGTAGGATTAAAGTGTCAGTGCAGATGTGTACAGGACACATATACGGTTCTATTGGTTTAGTAGAAAGATGTCACCCAGCTATGTCATGAGGTATGGGATTGATTGATCAAGCAAAATTTGTTGGTATAGGCGTGTACATGTCATTTTCAGGATAGATATGTGTACCCTACATTTTTGGAATAGACATTGGTATGTGGCGCCATGTGGTACCTACACACACACATTCTCCAACTCAACGTCATTTAGTAAGCCTCGGTATGCCTGCCACAATCTGAGCAAAACCTGAGTAGAATTATGAGTAAACACCAATAAAGTAACTTTATTAAAGTAGCTTTAATAAAGTAAGTCATGATAGCTAATAATGATACCACTTTATGGTTGGTACCATAAGAAAATGACAAGTGTCATCTCACCATGACAAGGTACTAATCAACTTTTGTGTTGGATAATGAGAAGGTGACAAGTATCCCTTATGATGACACTTTCTTTTTACCTTTTGTGTTAGCATCTCCAGAATGCGACACCTAGCACCTGAGTCTGGGGAATCCATCGATCTTTAGGCCGGTCATATACTTGACTTCCCAAACACCAAACCTAGAAGTCTAGGAAATTTGTTAGGCCTCTCCTTCCCTGGACATGAAAAGTCACATAAGGAGAGAGAAAAAGGAGAGAAGAGGACACATGTCATTTAATGAGTTAATCACTATATACTTGGTACACCATGGAACCAATGGATTAAAGAAAGAGACACATGGCACAAATCAAGCTCTTCCTTCCCCTTTTATGATTGATTTAGCCAGCATAAGAAAGAGAAGAGAAAATCTTTAAAAAATTCAACAGAAATTGGAAAAGGAGAGAAGGAGTATAAATAGTAAATTCTCAGAGTTCTAAAACTGATTTTGACCCCAAATTGCAGTATTCGACTGGTAAGCCTTTCACAAACATTGTTCTACTCACTGAGAGCTTTCTTTCTATGGTCTTAGTTTTCTAATCAGAGGTGTTTTATGCCAAAATTCTGAACTGACTGTAGAATCATGAAGAGGCCAGGTAAGCCTAGGCTTCGATTTGAACCGATTGTCTTGTGGTTTTATTAAGTTTTAAGTACTTCTTGGGCTACTCTTGGATTTCGACCAAAAGGATTTTCTGGGTCTAATGGTGATTTAAGCTCAAATATGATGAAATAATGTGTTTGATAATAATATAAGACTAGTATAATTGGTCAAAATGCAAACTTGGTTTTGCTAGTTTGGGGTTGTGGTTCGATCAGAATTAGAACACAAAGAAGGAGTGTGATTTTTGCATTTTTGAGGTTTTCATTAGATTCTACATGAAACATGATGTGGGAATAACCCCTGGTTATAGTCTTGAAAGAGTTGGAATGGAAAACCAAAAGTTGAAACTTTAATATAGTGCTGCCATATTTTGTCTTTTGGAAGCAGTCAGCTTATGACGAGTTTTTGAATAAATAAATATTATCCAATTTACATGAAACTTTTCTGAATAGAAGTAGACATGATATGCTTTAATTTGATAGGTAATATGTGCCATTTGGATCAGTATATTGAGATATATGAATTTTTGAAATTAGGTATTGATCTTGAACGTTTTCTGGACCAATAAGGATTGATTGATAATTCTAGAATAGTGTGTGTGTGTGTGTATTTGGTAGTGGGAAGTATTTTTCTCTTAAAATAGACTAAATGAGGGTCACTTAGGACTATGAATCACCTTATTTGGAGTCTTAGAGATTTGATTATGATTTTTCAAATTTGGGTGAAAAACCTGGCATATTAGAGGGACCCACAAAATTATGGCATTTAAAGTAATTTGAGACAAGTATGGGCCCAAAGATAAGAGACATGTCCTATAGGCTAGAGCAGCCCCATGAGACATTCATTTATCATAGTTCTAATAATGTGGTTATGTATCTAGGGCCATAAATGACAAGGAAGAGGAAATAGAAGGTTTCCAAAACAACTACACTGGTTGGGAGAAAAGGTACAAGAAGAGGACTTAAGTCCAAAATGTAGTAAAACTTTCCTGAATTGCATTTACTTGATATTTATTCTTATGTGTTGATGTGTATGACTGCTTTGATGAATTGTATGAAGCTTATGTGAATAATTGAAGCTCTATTTCTAGCTATACTATGGCCATGAGTATGATGTATGAAACTTGGAGCATGCATATTTCATTATTCTAGCATGAATTTGTGAAAGCAAGCACGTCATGCATTAAGTTTGTATCTTGTATGCTTAGTTAGCAAAGTGTTCTACTGAGATTCCCTCGAATATGACTCTCACCTATTAGTTATAAGCAGAATGGTTAATAAGAAAAGAAATACTATGATAGTAATGAATGGAGTGAAGAATTATATAGTAACCCCTGTAAACAAAGTAATCTGGTAAATATGGCTTTACCGAGGAAATAGTGGCCCGAGAAGAACTATGTAAATTTTTGGCTGGGAGCTTTATTTATTGATTCTCTTGAGCCATAATGATAACATTAATGCTTCCAATGTATAACAGAAGGCTAATGGAATGAGTGTTATAGAAGAAGGATTGATGGGGAAGAGATCATAGGTGTAACATGCTAAATTTTATTCACTAAAATTCCTTGTACATTTGTTACATTAAATGGAATAAAATGATGAATTTTGGTTCACTTAAAATGGAAAAATATTAGAAGTAGATGTTACATTAAATTTTGGCCAAATTAAGACTTAAAAGCCCAATTTTTGTCTTCTTAAAAGCTAATATTGTAGCTCAAAATGAAGAAGGGAAGAGCACAAATTTTGGTCTAATTTATTATGTAAATTTTGGCCAAAAACAAAAAGGGAAGAAGGAAGACAAAATTTAATTCAAAAATTGAAGAAATGCAATGGCAAAATGATTATTTGGCTAATAATTAAAGAAGCTCTTATTTTCTTTATAATTAAGAATCAAGGTTGGTCAAGAAAGAAAAAGGGAAAAGAAAATGGATTTTTGGACGTAAAATATGCCATGTAGAATTAATATTGGCCAAGTAGAAAAAGAAGAAGCAAAAAGTAAAAATCATGTGCAAAATTCTATTAAATAATTATTATTTTATGGAGGTGAAAATAGATATTATAAGAGGCCATTTAACTCTTCCAAGAGGCGAAAATTTTGGCCAAATAGAGAGAGAAGAGAGAGAGCACAAGTTTGAAGAACAAAGAAGAGACAAGGAATCAATAAGCAAAACAAGATAAGTTTGTAAGTAAAATTCACTTGTTTTTATCTCTAAACTCTTAGAAACCTCTTCTAATCTTCATATCCTTCTTGAAATCACATGAATAAAGAATAAAATCAAAGAGAAACAAGAAGGAGAGGAGGCAAAATTTGAAGAAAGAAGAGAAATCAAGAGGTAAATTATGAACCCTTGATTTACTTGTTGATTTGTAGTTATTGTTGGTGAATTGGTTGATTGGTTAGCTTGGTTGTTATGTTTGTTTGATTTAAAAGGCATAAACCCTAAGGGGAGGTGTTACCCAAATTTTAATTAATCATATAGGAAGTGTAATTAAACGGTTCAAGAAGTGATTTAAGGTGAAAAGAAGATGTTATATTGAAAGAAAACATGAAACTCCAATTTTTTCAATTTTATTAAATTTCTTCTAGGATGTATTTTTCAGTGTTTGGGCTAGAATTTGATGGATTTAATGATTTCATTGTGTTTAGAATTAAAAATTGTGTAGGGAACATGTGAAAAATGGAGTATGGAGGCTTTAGGGTGTGAAATGATCATTTTACTCTTAAAAACCCTAACATGTGGCTGCTAATGGTATTTTGCTAAATGGAATGTGATTTTGATAAAAATGAGGTCAAAAATGGATTTTACATGCAAAATTGTGTAGGAATAGCTCATGTCATAATTTTGGGTAAAGTACAATTATACCGGCTATAAAGGAAATTAAACCGGATTCTTAAAGGCATTTTTAGTAATTATGCATTTTTGATAAAGATAACAAACCATATGAATTTAGGAACAAGACATGAATGAGTAATGACTCATTTATTATAAATTTGGAATTGTAGGATTTGACATTCGCTTGAGCCGGACAAAGAATTATTATACTAGACTAACTAACAATTAGAAAGGATTCCACGTAGTAACACTATCTTTCATAGACTATATGATTATTTATATTCTTTGTATTGCCATGGTCTGTGATATGAATTGTTGTTACAAAAAAAGCTATAGTATGGAAAAAGTACAAGTACCATCAGCCAAGTGGGACCCAACTGAGGTAGTGAGACAAGTATGGACAGACAATTATCTATTCTGGAACATTACAGCAAGTAGGGGTCAAAACAGTCATTTGATCCTAAATAGTGAACATAGTATGGCTAGTAGGGATAAAATAATCATTTAATCATGAACGTCGAGCAAACAGACAAGTTTATAGTATTTTATTTTTGTTATATGATATAGTGCATTACATGTTTATTTATCATATTTTATATGATTGATTGTGTGTTACTACTAAGATTTGTATGAATCTCACCCCTTTTCATAAATGTAAAATTTATTCAGCTAGAGGAAGCGGCTCTAAGGGCAAGGAGGTAGATGCCGATGACTGAGAGTTCCAGTCTTGTCTAAGTATTGATGTTAGTTATCTGCTATTTTATGTCATCTTTTAGGATTTGTAAATATTATGTACAAACCCTGTGATGATTTCTGTAATGTAATCAAGTACTTTATATTAGTATATTTATGCTGTTTCTGTTTGCCTACTGAACTGTGCATTATTACTCTAATAAGTGTCAAAATATTAAGATGTTTGACAATAGGCAGGAAGGTTATAACCATATTAGAATAACAGTTGGAGAATGTACACCTATATGTGTTGTACAACTCTAAGGAGGTTGATGAGTATGTGTGCAACCATATGCATCAAATTCAGAGGGAAAATCCTTACAAAGGAGAAATATGTTCTGCTCAATAACACAATAAACTTTTTACAATATATTTTAAAGATCAAGTCCTTCGCGAATATAGAGTTGATCCAAAATCAGTTTCTAGCAAATTAAAGTTCTTAGCATATGGTCCAAGTAATCAAGTAATGTCTTACACAAGCTACATCATCAATAGGTTCACTTTCTACACCAATGAGCAAGATAATTGAAGCAAAATGTAAAATAGTAGTGTAACTCTCATAGCTAACACCATGCATGTATCGAGTTTCAAAGATAGAAATCCTATCTATGTAAAGATGTCATACTTTAGGGTGATAGAGGACATTTAGGAGTTAAATTATATCAGCTTCTAGGTTTAGATTTTTGGTTGCAAGTGGGTTGACAATAATCACAGCTTGAGAATCGATGACTTAAGCTTAATACAAATGAATTTGAACAAAGAAAGGCATAAATAAGAACCTTTCATTTTGGCTTTTTAGGCTAAACAAGTGTTCTTCATCTATGATCCTTCTAAACATGGATGGTCTATTATTTTGTTGAAAAATAAAGTGATTGATGAGGAGATGGGTGATGGAGTTGAGGATGATCCATTCAATGGGAGGTTACTTGAACCATTAAATTTGGATAAAGAAGATGGTTTGTATGTCAAGCAGAATCATAATGAAGGCATTTGGGTTTTGAAGAGGGGGAAATTATTATTTGACAAGAAGAAGCATTCAAACTAAAAAAAGTAACTTACACAAAAAGCTAATACTAGGAAAAGATGGTATATTGTATTGTTGTTTTTATGTGTTGTTTATTTTTTTTTAAAAAATGTTGTAGATATTTAATGTTTATTAACTAGAAACCGTAATATATGTTTTGAAATTACCTAACGGTTTCTTACAATAATTATTATATATGTAACAATAGATCAATACATTATAGGTATTATATTTGAATTGTTATAAAGTTAAAATTTTCCCTCTATTTAAACATCTATACGCTTCTCTATTTTATTCATTAGCACACTCATCTTAGCCTCTTAGGTCAAATGTAAACCCCCAACCTACCAACCTTGGAACTCTACTACCCCAGTAGTCATTTTTGGTAGTAGAAAGTCATTTTCAATCAAACCACACCATACACAAAGCCTTCTCTGTGCTTCTCAGTAACAACTGCTCAAGTTGCTTCACAAGCCCTAACACACGTTTTTGTTTATTACTTGCGTTTCCATTCCTTAGCCCTTACTAGGTCGCATTTCTTTGCTTGGTCTGATATAATCATATAAGGGTATAACTTCTATAATATCCTAAATTTTAGTCACTAACATTTTCATATACCTTGGTGGTATTAAAGGAATAAAATAGTGAATTAAAAAGCATATTAAGAGATACAACAAGACAATTAGAGGTCACACATAATATAGTTATTTAGTACACAACTTAAAGATGTTATCGATAAGTTTCATTATGAGGCAGTCATGTTGTGTGATATTTTTAAATAGTAAAATGAAGTCCAAAAATTATGAAACTTTTCAAAATGAAATTAGAAATAACAAGATTTAATTTGATAATCGTATAGAATTTTTAGAGTTGTACACAATGAGATATGAATTTTTGACGTTTTCCTAGGAAACTGTAAATTTTCTGTGGCATCGTCCGAAAATAGAAATTCTAGGAATTGTGATCTTCCAATTGGCTAACTATTATATTTTTCTCTAACACTAGACTTACTAAGGGTCACGTAGCTTTTAGAACTATCATAATTGGATATCTATACAATTAGATATGAATTTTCAAAGATTGGTGACAATTCTGCTAATTTTCCCAATTATTGCGAAAATGAGAAAAATTGTAAGGGCAAAATGGTCATTTGACCAAATAAATAAATTCTTGGAATTTTCTGAATAAATACACATGGAATGGAAAGATGTGAAGTGTTTACAAGAAATATCTAAGAATAAATAATTATATGTATATGGCGTGTGATTAAATTTTGTAAAATAACAATTTCCTTGGGACACATCATATTTCTAGAGCACTCTCCCTTCCTCTACTTAAAGGCCAAGTCAGCAAAATGGAGGGGAGGAAGGAAAGAGAGAGAGCTAAGTAGAAAAAGAGAGAAGAAGTAGGTAGAGATCTAGGAGCTAATACAAGGTAAGTATGCCGAAATCTCTGCCAAATCTTGTGTTTTAGCTTCAGAAACCCCTTCTTAATCTCCCTATTCTCTTAGATTAGCCATCCATCAAGCAAAAACTCCAAGGAAGGAAGGGAAAGGTTTCAGCCAAGGAGGAGGAGAGGAAGAAGTGAGGTAAGTTACCCGAACTCTGAGATTCTTACTGAAAACTGAATTGTGACTATGTCATGGTTGGTTATTTTATTGTTTTTGACAATTCTGTAAATTTGGGATGTCTAATTTCTAAGGAAAAATGATGCCCAAATTTCCATTAAATGTGTTGAAACAAATATTGAATGAATAAACAAGTGAAAACAAGTGGAAACAAGGTATTTCAAGGATGAAAATCATGAAAATCCAATTTTCTCAAAATTGATCAAAGTTTCAGCCAGAGTGAGAATTGAGAGGTAGAGCTGGAATTTCATGATTCTAATGGTTCCATGATGTTTAGAAGGGAAAATTTAGTAAGGTTCATGCAGAGTGCGAAGTGAGACAAGCCCCGGAATGTGAAATGACAACTTTGCCCCTAAAACCGTAAGTTAGGGCTGCCAAAGGTGCAAATGTAATTTGAGTTGGAATTGGCCTAATCTAAGGTCAAAAATGGATTCTACATGTAAAATTGTATAGGATTATCTCAATTTATAAATTTTTGGAAAAGTACAAAAATATCAAGTTAAAAGGGAATTAGACGGGTCACTATAGGCATTTTAGTAAATACACGATTTGGGGAAATTGAGTTATAATTGTTGTCTAGCTGAAAATTTAGTTATTTTTTATAGTTCTATAAATTTGGGATGTACTATTTCTAAGGGGAAATGTTACCCAAATTTCCATTGATTATGTTGAAATGATGATTGAATGAATAAACCAGTGGAAACAAAGTGTTTCAAGGATTAAAATAATGAAAATCTAATTTTTCCCAAATTCTTTAAAGTTTTGGCCAGAGTGAAAAATGAGGGTTAGAGCTGGAATTTCATGATTCTAATGATCCCCATGATGTTTAGAAGGAAAAATTGTGTAGGGTTCATGTAGAGTGCGAAGTGTGAAAAGCCTCGGAATGTAAAATGACAATTTTGTCTCTAAAACCCCAAGTAAGGGCTACCAAGGGCAAAACTGTAATTTGAGCTAGAATTTGTAATATCCCAAATTTTGGGACTAGAGGGTTAAGGTTTAGCCTGGATTAAAGGGGACCACTAGACCCCTGTTTGGTAAATGTCATAGTGAGGCATAGTATTATTTCCTAAAATTTCTTTATATCCTTGGATATTAAAAGGAATTATATTGGTGAGCTAAAGAGCTTAAGAAATAACAAAACGAAGTGATTGGAAGTCACACACAACATACTGAAGTGGAATACAAAGTATTGTTGCTATTGGTGAAATTCCTGATATGGCAGTCGTGTTTGTATGGTAGATTTCAAGAGGTAAATGATGTTCAAAAATTATGAAACTTTTCAGAATGAAAGTATACTTATAAAGCTTTAATTTGATAAATCATATAAGTCATTTGGAGTTGTACACAAAGAGAAATAAATTTATGAAGTTAGCCTAGTGAAATTAATTATTTTCTGGGACAACATTTAAAGACTAAAATTTTAGGGAGATTGAACTTCCAATTGGCTAAAGGTTATATTTTTTCTCAAAACTAGACTCAATGAGGGTTGTATAGCCTTTAGAACCACCCTAATTGGACATTTGTACAATTAGATATGAATTTTCAAATTTTAATGAAAATTCTTCCAAATTAAGCTTTATGTTCAAAAATTGGAATTTAGGGCCAATCAGAAGTTGACATGTGGCAAGGAATTTTAACACTTCCTTTAATCATCAATTATCATCTTCTTCATCCATTCAGGCGTGCAGAAACAGACCAGAAGAGAGAGAAAAGAGGCAGAAAAAAATGGAAGGAGAAGAGAGAGAAACTTCCAGCCTGCGAAACACTACCAAATCAGTGTCCTCTCTCAAAGTGCCCTTCAGGAAACTTCTTCTACTCATCGTGAGCTTTATTTCTACAGTTTTGGATTTTCATTTAGAGGTGGTTGGCGCCGTCTCACCTGCTGGAGTGTCGCCTAAATTCTAAACCGTCTTCGAAAACGAGTAGATGTAAGCGTAAGCTTCTTTTTGAGCCGATTGATTTGTTGTTTGGATGAGTATATTGGAAGTTGGGTACTATTCATACTCATAAAAAAATGGAATTTTCAATGGCTAAATCATGTCTAATGAGTGTTTAAATAACTAATCATTTCATTAGAAGTAGAAAGGAATTAAGCCAAAGAAAATGAGAAACCGACAAACTCTTTCCGGGAACTCTAAATTGATGTTTCTGTTCTGACTTTTTCATGGGGAAGGAGTAGAAATTTGATGATTTTGATGCTTTCATTAGCTTTAGGAGGAAAAATTTTATAGGTATGCAAGTATTCATGAATTTTGGATACTTGTATATGAATTTGGGAAATTATGAAGTATAGGTGTGCATGTTGCTTAAATCTTCCTTGTGTGGCAATCAATGTTGTGCATGATATTTGAAGGTCTAAAACTTGTCCAAAAATTATATTTCATGCTTAAAGTAGACATGTGGAGCTTTAATTTGATAGGTAGTTTGTAATTTTTTATGAAGTATAGTAGGAGATGTGAATTGTTGAAGATATGCCATGTTTTCTGGAAATAATATGAAACTGTGATGTTGTGAGAAATGTTTCATAGGGAAAACCTTGTCCAAAAATTCTAAAAATTTTCAGAATTAAATTAGAGACATAGATATTTGACTTGATAGGTATTTTTAAATTTTTGGACAAGTGTATTAAAAGATGTGATTTTTCAAAGTTATACCCTACTGCTGGAAGAACATATGAAATAGTTGGTGTTTGGAAAAATTCTGGGAATGCTGTGGTTATGGCGTTCAAAATTGAGCTTTTTTATGTGAAACTAGATTGAAGTAGCTTTGTATATAATTTTGAACCACCTCATTTGTAATTTTATAGAATTAATTGTGATTTTTCAAAGTTTGGTGAAAAATCTGTCAGCTTTATGTCTTATGCGAATTTAAGACTCAATGGCACAAATGTAATTGGTATAAAATCCAATGGTGAAAGTAAGCCTTTAGGGCTAATGTAGCCTGTTGGGCATTCACTTTTCATGGCTCTAATGATGTCATTACTTATCTAGGGCCATGAAGTGACAAAGAAGAGGTAATAGTTGGAAGATCAAGGTGTATGAGGAGGACATCAAGGAAAAGGTAGTGAACTTACCTTTTCTACATGTATTTGATATGTATATTTTGCATTGATTTTGTGACTACTTTTCCTATTTATGTGGAACTGGTTGAAGCTCTATTATATTTATGCAATGGCCATATATATGTCATGACATTGAGCATGCAACATGTCATTATGTTGGCATGAAATAGTATATGCAAGCATGTCATTCATTCATATATATCTAGTATGCATAGTGGTATAGTTTACAACTGAGATTCTCTCGAATCTCACTCCTCCCAACCAACCATTTAGACAGGTGAAGATGCAGGAGGATGCATGGAGGAAATATGAAGTTGAAGTGAAGAACGTAGGGCAAGGCACTACCTTGTGTTTGGTGTAAATGATTTGATAATTTGGCTTTATGTATATGTGTATGGATATGCATGTATGTGGATGTATGAATGTAGTTTAAGCAGAGAACCAAACCGCTCTAATGTAATGAAGAGAAAATTTCTAATTCCAGTATAAAGGAAAGTGATTCGCTTGCGTATACCCTGATATTGTGGAATTAAGAGCCAATGATGTATTAGTGATGTAGTGAATCTTGTGGAAATACGTTTTAAGTATTATACCCTTTGAAAACCCCATCTTAGCCTAGGTTCAAGTCCTTAGTTGAGTTTGGGAGTTCTATGAACTATTATGAGAGTTGAGTAGTCCGGGTTCAAATCCTAGTTCCACAACGGATTTCACTAGTCACTTATACTCGTTTATAAGTATTGGAGATAAGTGGTTATAGAATTAGTATAATCTGAGTTCAAAAATGAATTCTACACGTAAAAATATATAAGATTAGCCTGGATTATAATTTTTGGAAAAGGACAAAAATATCGGGTAAAAAAGGAATTAGACCAGGTTCCCCAGGGGCATTTTGTTAAATATACGATTTTGGGCCAAGATAACCAATTTATAAATATTAGAAGAAAGTATGAACGAGTAGTAACTCATTTGCAATTACTTTGGGAATTTTAGGAATTTGGTAATTGCCTGAGCCAGACGAAAGGTTAAAGGACCGGTAGAAGCTAGGCCATTGAGAGGAGTCCAGGTAGTAACTCTATCTCTCATATTCTATGTGAATGTTAATATGCATTGTTTTGCTATGTTCTGTACAATGTGTTGTATTTGTGGTGGATAGGCCTATGTTGTATTGTTACCTATGGGATGTAATCACATGTTGTGTGGTTACAATGTAGTTGAGTTATTTGGTAGTTGGGAGCTATACTTACCTGTGTGTTGTATAGCTCGGCTATGCTTATCTATATACTACATAGCCTGTGGATTGATGAGATCACATTACATATGTGAATTCCATAGTGAATTCCTATGTACAAGCTATGATTTGTGCAGATCAAGAACATTCGATCATTTTGATCCTGATAAAATTATCGTTTGATTCCTTGTTATTGTTAGACATTTGCATAGCATTTTGATTGTTGCATCATGATAAATGTTGTATTGCATTTTTACCTGTCACATTTTATATGATTGATATTCTGTTACTACTGAGATTCGTATGAATCTCACCCTTTTCCATAAAATTCAAAATTTGCCTAGCTAAAGGGAAATGCTCAGAGGGCAAAGTAGCAAATACTGGTAGGCGAAGGACGGGTGCTGGTTTAGGAATTTCTTCATTGGTTATCTGATAGTTCTTCTTTATACTTGAATATGTATTGTTACATGTACAAACCCTGTGGGTATATTTTGTAATGTAAGAAAGAATTTTTATACCAATACAATGTACTATTTCTGTATGCCTATTGAATTGCACATTAATACTCAGATAAATGTCAAAATATAAAGGTGTTTGACATTTTTGGTATTAGAGCTTGCAGTTTTGGCAATGACAGAATAGTATACTAATATGATCTTGAATACGTTATAATAAGAAAGATGAATGGAAAAGGTGACAGAGGCATAAGTCACCGCTATTAGTAAATTTTTCTCAGAGAATCAGAGGATGATTAGAGTGCAGTCAGGAAGATTATGCCTAGTTGGAAATGGTACCAAGAAACTGTGGGTTCCAAGAAAGTAGATGCAGTAAGAGTCAGTATATGGGCCCTAACCCAGATTAGGACCAATAGTCAAAGTTATCTGTCTAGAATATGGAACAATAGCTGTCTATGGGGATGGAGCATGATTCATATAAGGTTACCAATCTTAGAGTAGAACCCGTGTACATGGGATATAACCTACAACCGGATTAGGAGCTGAGAATATGCATTAGGATTATGTTGATGAAGGCCTATAACCCACAGAGACCCTCAGTATGCACAGTACGTGCCTAATACCGACCATTGCACCAGGAGCAAGAATTATGCATTATAAAGTTCCTATACAGAGATCAAATCCATTCAACACGAGGTTATTCTCTAGCGCTGCATTCAAGGCACAAAGAAGGAATAGTCTTATAAAGTGGGGTCTATATGACATCTTTATGGAGTGGGTAAAGCATATAACCAATTGTGTATTGGGTTATATGTATTGGTATTGATAAGTGATTTAGGCCTAATATTTAGACACTCGGAGATGGTTACCCAACTAATCAGGTCGAAGGCGGTCTAGGGGAATCAATATATAAAAGTTAAGTGTGCTCAGCCTAGGGAAATGGAAGGACGGGTAACCCCTTGGGAAGTTGTTGAAATGTTAAGTCGTGAGATGCAGAAGGGTAGAAACTTGTACAGTCAGGTATGGGCAATAATAAATTACCCAAAAATCATTCCCAAATTGCTGTAAAGGGCTACTGTATGTTATTAATAAAGCATATGTGTGTTTAAATTTTATGAAATGACAAAAATGCCCTTGTAAACATGTTAAACTTGCCTTTCCCCCTACTTTAACATAAGAAGACGTAGTGGTAGTAAGACAAAGAGGTAAAGTTATAGGGTAAGGCCAGGGTACTAGACTCAACCTAATACATATCAGATAGTGAGTATATTGACAGAGCAATATATTATGAATTGAGTAATAAATTGTTTAAGGTGCAATAAAACAAAATGCAAATAGGAGAAAGAAGAAACTATTCTGGTAGATAAAGAAATACGCGCATGTAGCTCGTTAACTCAGACCAACAACCTTCGTCTGGGCTTCCACTTGGACCTGCTACTAAAGAGGAAAAGCTTGCAGACATGAACGACATGATTTTGCCAGCAACAACCCCTGTCTTAGAGGAAAGTTTGATCCCCATACAGTAAAAGAATAGCAGCCTCGTATGGAAAAGATTTCCAGAATACCATCAAAGTTCAGCTGGCAATTTATATTGATGTGAATAGGTAGTGGTGGACCCAGAAGACTGCCAACCTTGAGGACGCAAGAGCAGCCAAGGCTTATGTTCAAGCCTTATCTTATTTCTGTATCAACAATCAATTTACCTATTGGTGATGAGTAATGGATGAGTAGTGGAATGTACACCTGATGATACCAGGATTAAGATCAGAACTAGAAAGAAATGGACCTCTAAGTGGTACACTAAATTTGGTAAAACAATAAAGTAACACTGAATCATCATAAATAAACTTATTTAGTGAGTGTACGACTAATAAAACTACCAATAAGGGAGAAAAGCCTGTTGGCTTTGGGGTAAGCCCCATTAGTTGGGAAGCCATATAGCGTTTTGGATAGATTATTAATCTATTACAACTATTGGCAACTGGGGTATCTAGCCAGTAACTATCCATAGCAACGACGGACAGAGGAGTTGAGGTAGAACACTTAGAGTACAGCTTGCAATGACACAAAAGAAAGCCAATGAATCTCCTAAACTAATCCAAAGTACAAATTTACTTAATGGTAATTCCGTATAAGTATTATTTAGATGTTAGTACCTCATTTGTGGCATAAAACTAGATGAGATGGCTACCCTAAGTATATATTATTTGCTCTATGATATGGTTATGTCCACACCAACGGGTGTCAGATCCATTGGAGCTAATGCTTATGAAATATGTTATAAACACCAAAAGACAAGGCTGTCAATAGACCTGATTAGCTTATATGAATTGGGAATAATTTCTGGTAATGATTGAGCGACAGAAAATGATGTTTTGCTGGACTGTGGAAGCAAAGATATTTAATCTATGATCATATGTCAATATAAAAGACAACCTTAATTTTCTTCCAGCAGTCAAAGCTGAAGGATGTCTGTATAAGGAAGATCTAAATTACATGATATTTTATTCAAAGTAAATAAAGGCTGGAATAGCACTCAGAAATATTGTGACAATAAACGGATTCCAGTAATATCCCAGAGGAATAACCATAAGATACCTCTAAAAAGGAAAACATAATTTATAACTGTGATTAAACTTAGAGTGGGAGCAATGTTCAAAGTCTCACGTGACATATTTTCAAATTGAGTGATGGAATTAATTATTCCATTATGTGGAGCTCTAGTGCTCTTTCATAAAATTAGAAAGACAGAAGCTTGAGAAATTACGGATAGTATTTTGAAACAGCTAAAAGGCTGGAATAAAATGAATTGTGTTTTGAGGAATGCTATAATGGACTAAGTGTCCTATGAATGTCGAATTCGACCAATTAGGTCTTGTGAAGAAATGAAAAGCAATGACATCTTGTGTGATTATTGAGCAAGGTAAATCATTAAGGGTGCTTGAATGCAGTACAAAGCACATTGAGGAATAACAAACTCTATACCAATGTGGGTTTTGGTTTTCAAAAATTAAGTTTATAAGCCATATAGTCTTACAAGAAGGAGACCTATTTGATCCTAGTAAAAGTGAAAGCAGTACTAAACTAGGCCATAAAATTTTAGTTTTCTAAGTCTTAATAATTATTGTGAATGAGTTATGTGGTATTTTCCCAGTATTGTTTTGCCTTTTATAAGGACGATGTGATGACTTAACTCTTTACGTGGGATGATAGTTGTGAGAGGAGCTTTACAGGGTTGAGAGAGGAAATAATGATAATATAAATGATGTTGACCTAAGGTGTCTTGATTTGTAATTGACCTGTGTGGTTTTGATTTACAGATGACCTATATGGTCTGTGTTAATGCGAATAAATATGAATTTGAAATGTGTCCTGATACAGCAGGATAACATTATGGCATGAATCTCTCGTCAGCTGGAGCCTCACAGACTAAGATATCCTATATATGGTGAGATAGTAACTACTATTGTGTGCGAAGGGAATCCAGAGATACTATTTCTACAAAGTATTGTAGAGTTCTACTATAACCACTAGAGTTTGAAATAACTGTGTAATTATAAACAATTGAATATGAGATAGCACTAATGGATATAGTTGCTTAATGATTTTAACCTGTAAGTTAAATGCCATTCCAGAAGTGTTAATATGTTTATGGATGCATTAAACAATAGCACTGGAAGTAAAGGAAACTTTTGTTTCCATATCAAATGTAGTAGCCTGGTATATATGAGTTCATTCATAAGTATATAGGTCTTGAGAAGGTACAGTAGGCGGTAAGACCTATTGGACTAGGATGTCCATAGGCCATAAGACCCTATGAGCAAGCATGGCCGGGTCATAAGACCTATAGTATAGCTAAATTTTGAGAATTTGAGTAATAACTTGGGGTATAAATTTCATAAATAACCCAATGTAAGGGAATATAAGAAGTTTCTCAAAGAGGTTGTAACACCAGAAGATGATGGAGCAATAAGTTCTAAAGTGATAAGATTCCTAAGCATAATTTGCATGGAAAATTACCTGGGTTATAAGATTTTATGAGTATTCAAGTAATACATGCACATGATGCCCTATGATTTCCCAAGGATCGCATGTCCTATGGTCACTAAATGTCAAGAGGCTAATTGTAGCTAGACGATTTGTCCTTCCATACTTTGTAAACAATATATATAAGGATAAAGACTGAATAGCAAAAGTCAGAAATTTGAGTTGTGCTCCAAAATAGTTATAAGATTGTGTTGATAGTTATGAATCTTGGTATGTATTCAATATAGATATTGGACTAGATGTTTAAAGGCCATAAAAACCTATTGAACTGATGTGTTCCTAGGCCCGTAAATTAAGAAACATCCCGATTGTGATGAGTAGAAGCTATATACAATGGAACTTGGTATACGAACTTACAAGGAGCAAAAGCTCTAATGTGATATTAGATTAATAAATCCAAGGAATTTATATTGATAATTATTAAAGGATATTTAGACTTATCTATGGATTCTGGAAACTCTAGATCCAAAACTTAGAAGCTACTGGCATTCGACAATTGTAAATTCATAATGATTATATTGCCTACTTTAGAAACTACACAAGAAGAGTGAGGCAAAGGTATGAAAAGGATGGGTTGAGTAATGGAAAATAACTCCCCAAAGCATAATTGAATTTTTGCAATGTCTAAAATTTTGAGGACGAAATTTTATTGACCGGGGGGGGGGGAGAACTGTAATATTCTAAATTTTAGTCACCAAAATTCCTCTATACCTTAGTGATATTAAAAGGATAAAATTTTGAATTAAAGAGCTTATTAAGAAACAAAACAAGGCAATTAGAGATCACACACAACATAGTTATTTGATACGTAAGTTAAGGAAGTTGCTGGTGAATTTTCCTGTGAGTCAGTTACATTGTGTGACATTGTTAAAATAGTAAAGGATGTCTAAAAATTGTGAAATTTTCTAGAATTAAAGAAGACATAATAGTATTTAATTTGAAAGGTCATATATAATTTTTGGAATTGTATACAAGGAGATATGAATTTTTGAAGTTAGCCCAGTGAAACTGCAAATTTTCTGTGGTAGCGTCAAAAATGGAAATTTTAGAATTGATGAGCTTCCAATTTTCCAAATTTTATATTTTTTCCTATAAATATACTTAATAAAGGTCATATATCCTTTAAAATCATCCTAATTGGATATTTATACAATTAGATATGAATTTTCAAAGTTTGGTGATAATTCTGCCAATTTTCCCAATTGTTGCGAAAATGAGAAAAATTGCAAGGGCAAAGTGGTCATTTTGACCAAATAAATAAAATTTGGTAATTTTATGTATAAATATACATGGAATGGACTGATGGAATATGCCTAAAATAAATATCTAAGGATAAAATAATAATATGCAATATGGTATATGATTAAATTTAATAAAAAATGATTTCTAAGGACACATGGCATGGCTCTAGAGAACTCTAAAGTTCTCTTCCCTTGTCTATATAATGGCCAAGTCAGTCAAAAGGAGAGAAGAAGGAGAGGAAGAGAGCTAGAGAGAAAAAGGAGGAAGAAGAAGAAGGAAGGTCCAAGGCATAAACATAAGGTAAGTATATGAAAATCTCTACCTAATCTTGTGTTATAGTTCCAGAAACCTCTTGTCAACCTTCTTATTCTCTTGGACTAGTCATCCAACAAGAAAAAAATCCAAGGAAAGAAGGGAAACATTTTGGGCACAAGAAAAGGAAGGAGAAAGAGCAAGGTAAGTTGTATAAACTTTGGAAATCCTGCTGGAAATTAAGTTATAATTGTTGTCTGGTTGGAAATCTGGTTATTTGTGATAGTTCTGTAAATTTGGGATGTACAATTTCTAAGGGAAAATGCTACCCAAATTTTCATTGATTATGTTGAAATGATGATTGAATGAATAAATAAGTGAAAACAAGTAGAAACAAAATGTTTCAAGGATTAAAATCATGAAAATCCAATTTTCCCAAAACTCTTCAAAGTTTCAGCCAGAGTGAAAAATGAGGGTTAGAGCTGGAATTTCATGATTCTAATGGTCCCATGATTTTTAGAAGGAAAAATTGTGTAGGGTTCATGTAGAGTGCAAAGTGTGAAAAACCTCAGAATATGAAATGACAATTTTGTCCCTAAAACCCCAAGTAAAGGCTGCCAAGGGAAAAACTATAATTTAAGCTAGAATTAGCATGATCTAAGTTCAAAAATGAATTCTATATGTAAAAATATGTAAGATTAGCCCAGATCATAATTTTTGGAAAAGAACAAAAATATCGGGTAAAAAAGGAATTAAACCAAGTTCCCCAGGAGCATTTTGTTAAATATGCAATTTTGGGTTAAGATAACCAACTTATAAATACTAGATAAAGTATGAACGAGTACTAACTCATTTTCATTTACTTTGGAAATTTTAGAAATTTGGTAATTACCCGAGCTAGACGAAAGGTTAAAGGACTGGAAAAAGCTAGGCCATGGAAAGGAGTTCAGGTAGTAACTCTCTCTCATATTCTATGTGAATGTTAATATGCATTATTTTTTCATGTTCTATACAATGTTTTGTATGTATGGCAGATGGGCTTTTATGGTATTGTTACCCATGGGATGTAATTACATGTTGTGTGGTTACAATGTAGTTGAGTTATTTGGTGGTTGGGAGCTATACTTACCTATGTGTTGTATTGCTGGGTTGTGCTTACTTATGTGCTGTATAGCTTGTGGATTGATGTGATCACATTACATATTTGAATTCCCTAGTGAATTTTTATGTACGAGTAATGATTTATGCAGATAAGGAAAAGGGCGATCATTTTGATCCAGACAAAATCATCATCTGATTCCTGGGCATTGTTAGACATGTGCATAGCATTTTGATTGCTGCATCATGATAAATGCTACATTGCATATTTACCTGTCATATTTTATATGATTGATATTCCATTACTACTGAGATTCGTATAAATATTACCCATTTCCATACAATTCAAAATTTACCTAGCTAGAGGGGAGATACCAGTAGTTGAAGGATGGGTGCTAGTTCAGGAATTTCTTCATTGGTTGTCTGATAGTTCTTCTTTATATTTGACTATGTACTGTTATATATACAAACCCTGTGGGTATATTTTGCAATGTAACCAAGAATTTTTATACCAGTACAATGTACTATTTCTATATGCCCATTGAACTGCGTGTTAATACTCTGATAAATGTCAAAATATAAAGGAGTTTGACATCCTAGGACCTGTGGGTTATAGGCCTACATCCACATTATCTTGATGCAACTTCTCTCTCCCTGATCCGACTGCAGGGTATATCTTATGTATAAGGTTTTACTCTAGGACTAGTAACCTTGTATGGATCCGGCTCGACTCCCATAGATAGCAGTTGTTCCACATCTTCGATAGATGGCTTTGACTATTGGCTCTAATTTAGGTCTAGAGTTCGAGTACTAATTCTTGTCGTATCTCCTTCCTTGAGGCCCACATCTCCCTCGTACCATTTCTAACTAGCATAGTCAGTTAGACTGCTCTCTAGGCTTCCTCAAATTTCTGGGAAATTTTCACTAATAACGGTGACTTGCTTCTCTGTCATCATATTTCATTTATCTTTCTTCTATTATGTGACCAATATCATGCCAGTATACTATTTTGTCATTGCCAGAATCACATGCTCTAATACCAAAAATGTCAAACCCATTATTATGTTGACATTCATCAGAGTCTTAACGTGTAGTTTAATGAACATACAGAAATAGTACATATACTGATATAAAATTCTTGATTACATTATAAAATTTCCCCACAGGGTTTAAAAAATTTACAAAACAAATCCCAAAAACACAGAAAGATTAGTTGATAACCAACGATAAAATCTTGATCAACACCGGTCCTTCCATCTTCTTCTATGTTGCCTTTGAGCCGCTTATACTTGCTGAATAAATTTTTGAATTTATGGAAAGGGGTGAGATTCATATGAATCTCAGTACTAACAAATATCAATCATATAAAATATAAAAAGTAAACATGCAATGCAACATTTATCATGATGCAGCAATCAAAATGCCGAACACATGTCTTATAATGCTCAGGAACCAGATGATGATTTTTTCTAGATCAAAATGATCATCCGTTCTTGATCTACAAAATCATCATCTCATAATGTGATCACAACAACAACTTGGAGCAGGCCTATATCTGTCCGTATATATCAAGCCACTCAACTGGGTCTTCCCGGCCACATGGTACCCTACAGGTTCCATGGGGTGGTTTAACTCATCACACATACCCAGTGAGTATCAATGTCACAAGCAACACATTGTACAGACTATGGCAACTATTGCATATTAATAATCACATATAATATGAAAGATAGAGTTACTACCTGGACCCCTTTCCGAAACCTAGCTTCTACCGATCCTTTAATCTTCGTTTAGCTCGGGCATTTACCAAATCCTAAAATTTCCAAATTAATTGAAAATGAGTTACTACTCATTCATACTTTATTCTAGGATTTACAAGTTTGTTATCATAGCCTAAAATCGCATATTTACTAAAATACCCTGGGAAACCTGGTCTAATTCCCTTTTTACTCGATATTTTTGTACTCTTCCAAAAATTATGACTTGCACTAATCCTAAACAATTTTACGTGTAGAATATATTTTTGACCTCAGATTAGGCAAATTCCATCTCAAATTATAGTTTTACCCTTGGCAGCACTAACTTAGGGTTTTAGGGGCAAAATTGTCATTTTACATTCCGGACCTTTTCACACTTTGCAATCAACATGAAATCTACACAATTTTTCCTTATAAAAATCATGGAATCATTAGATTTATGAAATTCTAGCTCCATACCCTATTTCTCATCTTGGCCGAAAGTTACAAGAAATTAGGGAAAATCATATTTTCATGATTCTAACTCCTAGAACATCTTCTTTCTACTTGTATTCATGCTTTTAACTACCAAATCTCAAGTTGAAAATAATCAATAGAAATTTGGGAAGTATTTTCCCTTAGAGATCTTACATCCTAAATTTACAAGGATTGCCAGAAACAACAAATAACCAGCCAGAGGTTCACCACAACTCAGTTTTTATCATGAATATCAAAGTTCCAACAACATACCTTGTTTTTCCTCTTCTTCCTAGCTTTGGCCAAAATCCTTCCCTTTTATCCTTAGAGTTTTAGCTTGTTTAATGGTTAATCTAAGAGAATAGGAAGGTGAAGAAAAGGTTTCCTAAACTATAACATAAGATTGGGTAGAGATTTCCACATACTTACCAAATTCTCGCTCCTAGGTTTCTTCCTTCTCTTCTTCTTCTCCTTTTCTCCTAAGCTCTCTTCCTCTTCCTTTTGGCCATATTTTCCACTTTTATTATAGAGAAATATGGATTTTCTAGAGAGCTTAGGTGTTATGCTTAGATGTCCCTCCTTTATAATATTTTATTTCTAATTTAACATATGTCAAAATATTTTGTAATTCTTTATTCATAGATATTTTTTATTGATATTTCACATGATATTCCATAAGGTTCTTCAAAATTTCTATTCCCTCTTACTATATAGAACATTTTCAAATTTATTTATGTGGCTAAAATGACCATTTTGCCTTACATTTTCGCATATGCAGAAAAATTGGCAAATTTTTCTTCTAAATTTAAAAATTCATATCTAATTGTATAGATATCCAATTGATATTATTCCAAGGCTATGTGACCCTTATTAAGTTTAGTTTTATGTAAAAATATAATATTTTTCCAATTAGAAGCTCATAATTCCCAAAATTTCTGTTTTTGAACGCTGCCATAGAAAATGCCCAATTTCGCTAGGCAAAAGTTAAAAATTCATATCTCCTTATGTACAACTTTAAAAATTATGTATGACCTATTAAATTAAATCTTATTATATCTACTTGCATTATGGAAAGTTTAAGAATTTTTTGATATCATTTTCAAATTTAAAAATTTCACAAAATATGACTGCCTTACAGGGAAATTTACCGGCAACATCCTTAACTTATGTACCAAATAACCATATTGTGTGTGACTTCTAATTGCCTTATTGTGTCTCTTATTATGCTCTTTAATTCAAAATCTTATTCCTTTAATACTACTAAGGTATAGAGGAATTTTGGTGACTGAAATTTAGGATATTACAATTCTCCTCCATCAATAAAATTTTATCCTCGAAATTTTGGGCATTACATAAATTCAACTATGCTTTGGGGAGTTATTTCCCATTACTCATTCTATCCTTTTCAAACCTCAATCTATCTTTTCCTGTGCAAGTTTGCAAAGTATGCAACACATCCATTACAAATTTCACAAATGTTGAGCGTCGGTAGCTCTCATTCTACGAATCTAGAGTTCCAAGAATCCGTAGGTATTTTCAAATATTCTATAGTAATTATCAAAATAGATTCCCTATATTCACCAGTCTAATACCATGACAAAGTTTTTGCTTCTTCCTAGTTTGTACACCAAGTTTCTAGCTTTTACCCATCGTAGATTTAATGTTTCTTAATTAGCCAACCTAATGACATATTGGTTCAATAGGTTTTATGGCTGTTGAACTTCCAATCTAATATCTATATGGAATGCATATAAAGATTCATAACTATTAATACAATCTTATAGCTATTTTGAGCACAACTCAAATTTATAACTTTTACTATTTGGTCTTTATCTTTATGTATATTGTTTACAAGGTGTGAAAGGACAAATCGTCTAGCTATAATCAGCCTATTGACATTCAATAATCATAGGACATGCAGTCCTAAGAAAATCATAGGGCAGCATGCACATTCATCACTTGAATACTCATAAGGTTCTATAACCTGAGTAACTTTCCATGCATACTACGTTTACGTCTTATTATCTTAGGACTTATTTCCTATCACCCTTTAGTGTTATAATCTCTTTGAGAGACTATTTATATTCTCTAGCATTGGGTCACTTTTGAAGTCTCATGTCCCAAGTCATTGTCCAACATTTGGCTACACTGTAGGTCTTATGACCTTACTCTACTTACTCATAAGGTCTTATGGCCTATGGACATACTAGTCTAATAGGTCTTACTGCTTTCTTGACACCCATAAGCTTACGAATGAACTCATATATATATTAAGACACTATATTTGATATGGAAAGAAAAATTCCCTTGACTTCCACTATTGCTATTTAATACATCCATAAACATATTAACATTTCCTGGACGGTATTTAGATTCTACGCTAAAATCGCTAAGCAACTCTATCCATCAGTGCTATCTCATGTCCAATTCTTTATGATCACATAGTTACTTCAAACTCTAGTGGTTATAGTACAACTCTACAGTACTTCGTAGAAACAATATCTCTAGATTTCTCCTATACACAATAGCGGTTACTATCTCAGGATTCATATGTAGGATATCTTAGTTTGTGAGGCTCTAGCTAATGAGAGGCTCATGCCATCATGTTATCTTACTGCATCAGGACACATTTCAAATTTATATTTTATTCATATAAACACAGACCACATAGGTCAATTGCAAATCAAGACCACATAGGTCAATTACAAAGCAAGACTCCTCAGGTCAACATCATTTATATTATCATCAATCTCTCTCTCAGCCCTATGAAGCCATTCTCACAACTATTATCCTACATAGAATGTTGAATCATCATATCAGCTTTATCTAAGGCAAAACAATACTAAAGATATACTATATAATTCATTCGTAATAACCACAAAGACCCAGAAAACTATAATTTTCTGGCCTTCTATGGTTCGGTACCGCTTCCACTTTATTAGGATTCAAAAATCCCTCTTCTTATGAGACTACATGGCCCAGATTCTTAATTTCTAAAGGCTAAAACTCACATTGGCATAGAGTTGCTTATCTCACAATGTGCTCAGTATTATATTCAAGTACTTTTCATAGTTTACCTTGCTTAGTAATCATATAGGATATTATTGACTCTCATTTATTTACAAGAACCAATTGGTCCAATTCGACATTCATACCAGCTCTCTTTTCCTCCTCTTGGCCGACTTGGCTATTATATAGACAAGGGAAGAGAACTTTAGAGTTCTCTAGAGCCATGCCATGTGTCCTTAGAAATCATTTTTTATTAAATTTAATCATATACCATATTGCATATTATTATTTTATCCTCAGATATTTCTTTTAGGCATTTTCGATTTGTCCATTCCATGTATATTTATACAGAAAATTACCAAGTACCTGGTTTTGGACAAAGTGAGAACTGAGGGGTAGAGCTAAAATTTCATGATTTTAATGGTTCCATGATGTTTAGAAGGGAAACTTTTGCGGGGTTCATGTAGAGTATGAAGTGAGACAAAGCCTAGAATGTGAAATGACAATTTTGCCCCTGAAACCCTAAGTTAGGGCTACCAAGGGTAAAAATGTAATTTGAGCTAAAATTTGCCTAATCTGAGGTCAAAAATGGATTCTACATGTAAAATTGTGTAGGATTAGCTCAAGTCATAATTTTTGAAAATGTACAAAAATGCCGGGTAAAAAGGGAATTAGATTGGGTTCCCCAAGGGCATTTTAGTAAATTGTGATTTTGGCCTACGATAATCAACTTGTAAAGTCTAGAATAAAGTATGAATGAGTAGTAACTCATTTGCAATTACTTTGAGAATTTTAGGATTTGGTAAATGCCCTAGCCAGATAAAGATTAAAGAACCGGTAGAAGCTAGGTTTCAGAAAGGAGTCTAGGTAGTAACTCTATCTCTCATATTTTATATGAATATCAATATGCATTGCTTTCCATATTCTATACAATATGTTGCTTGTGGTATTGATACTCTTTAGGTGTGGATGATGAGTTAAACCACCCTATGGAGCCTTTGGGATACCATGTGGCTAGGTAGACCCAATTGAGTGGCTTGATATGTACGGACAGGTATAGGCATACTCCAAGTTGTGATATGTTTGGACAGCTGTAGGTCTACTCCAAGTTGTTATTGTGATCACATTATGAGATGATATTTGTGCAGATCAGGAACGGATGATCATTTTAATCCGAACAAAATCATCATTTAGTTTCTAAGCATTGTCTAACATATGTATGGCATTTTGATTATTGCATCATGATAAATGCTACATTTTTATGTTTACTTCTCACATTTTATATGATTGATATTTGTTACTATTGAGATTAGTATGAATCTCACTCCTTTCAATAAATTCAAAAATTTATTCAACAAGTATAAGCGGCTCAAGGGCAATATGGAAGAAGCTGGAAATGGAATGACCAGTACTGATCAAGATTTTATTGTCGGTTATCAACTAATCTTTCTATGTTCTTGGGATTTGTACTGTAAATCGTATAAACCCTGTGGTGACATTTTGTAATGTAATCAAGAATTTTATATCAGTATAATGTATTATTTCTATATGCCCATTGAACTGCGCATTAATACTCTGATAAATGTCAAATATTAAGGGGTTTGATAAATTCCTTTCTCCATTATGCATTCTGTATTATTATTCACTTCGTGTTTTGTAGCTAGGTTTAGACCTAAGTCATTCTCATTTTTTTCTTTTAAAAAATCTCTAATCGAAGGTTCCTCTTCTTTTATAAAAAAATAATTAAACATTTACAAATATTTCATTATATTGAGTGTGTGGGCAGATAGCCCTAAGTGGTATACAGTTACTACTGGTCATATGTATAACTTACAAGGGGAGAACATGCTTTACAACTGTTTCTACAGGCCACATTTATAACCTATAGATGAATAGCTCGATTCACAACTTGCCTCTCTCTTAGAATCATGTTAGACTAGAGAGCTAAAGGCCTCCATATATCCAAGTTAGCTCTTCCAGTGTCCACCAGAGAATACTCGTAGGAGGAGTTGTACTTGAACTTGTTGCTTGGCCTGATCGCTTTATTGTCATACCATCTATGACAAAAAAGTATTATATATATATATATATATATATATATATATATATATATATATATAATGTACCAAAATTTTTGCTGGTGGATTAGTATGATTTAAAGATCTGAACTTTAAAGACAAGCGGATCCATTGAAGGAAGGGCTTAACTCTCATCCTAAAAGCTAGCTCTGGGGAGAGAGGATTGCCCACACTTATATAGCACCCAAAACCGTGTCTTCCAGGTGATGTGGGACTTCTATAAGAGAGGCACTAGTCCTTGCACCATTTCATCTAATTACACCCAAGCTCGAGAGCCTGGGCACCTGCACACTGCAGTGGCTCCTATGTTCCCCACTGGCAAACCATACTGCTATCACCACCTGGATGAACATGGCTCTGATACTAAAGACAAGCAGTTCTATTGAAGGAAAGGCAATCCTCTCTCCCTTGAGCTAGCTTTTGGGATGAGAGTTAGGCCCTTCCTTCAATGGAACCGAAAGGAGAAGGGTGAGAATGGAGATGGAAGTAGAGGAGGAGACGGACTCCTTAAAACATAATTAAATTCATTAAATTAAATATGCAGAGGGGATGCTTTGTATGAACTGAAAGACGGTAGAACCAGCCAAACTCAGTTCATCCTAGGAGGTAAGGACATGATGCAATGCAAAAATATATTTAAAAGAAGTTTATTGGAAATATAAAGCTTACAGGTGATAGGAAGATAAAGAGCAAGAGGAAGAAGAAGAGTGAAAGAAGGTTGAAGGAATTACAATGAGGAGAGAAGAGAGTGGCTAAGTATGTATGTACATATATACATATATATATATGCATATATGCATATATATATGCATATGTGCATATATGTATATGCATATATATATATATATATGCATATATGCATATATATATACATATGTGCATATATGTATATGCATATATATATATATATATATATATATATATATATATATATATATATATGCATATACATATATATATATATATGTATGTGTGTATGTGTATGTGTGCATACACATACATACACACATATGTATATATGTATGTACCTACATACATATGTGTGTGTGTGTACGATGTGTGTATACGTACACACACACACATATAAATATACACATGTATATGTATATGTGTATGTATATGTATATGTATATGTATATGTATATGTATATGTATATGTATATGTATATGTATATGTATATGTATATGTATATGTATGTGTGTGTGTCTGTGTGTATGTACGCGCGCGCCTTAAGAGCAAAAGCATCTATGTAATCTCTGAGAGTGCCTCGAATAAACTCAATCTCTGCTCATAACTTCTCATAATGGTGCTAGCCTTAAACATCATCTTGTTTTGAGCCTTTTGTTGTTCAAATAGAATCTTGGAGTTCTGATTAACCATGTCACAAGTTGCCTCATCTTATAATCCACAGAAGTGAGGAAATTAGCATTATTGATTGCAATATTTGTGTGAAAATTTTAAAGCTCCTTTTTTAGATATCTCTAGATATATGGATCAAGGAATATCCCTCATCTATCCTTGAAGTCCTAGAATCCATCCTCTTCCTATTCTTAATGGGGCTTTTATGTAGAGCATATCTCAGCTGGCTCCAAGAGGTCTTCATCTTCCTTTGAATGTGTTGTTGCTTTAAAGGTTGCCTCTAATATATTTGGCTTGATTTAGCGTCGAAGCATCTTACCTTAAATTTGATAGTTTCTCCTTATAGTATATGGAGGAATGCACTTGCACAAAATAAATTCTCCTGTCACAAATTCAAATTTTTCTTACAAAGAGAATTATTATCGCAATCAAATATCAAAATATCCCTTTCTATTTTCAAATTAAGATAATGAAAGGAAAATATAAACTTAACTGATCATTAAAACTAATCAACTGACAATAAATGCAAATGAGTATGCTAAAAATAATTTCTTTAAAAATGGGAGATGAGCTGTTAAGATATGAATGTGAAGCTCCCCCTTATTGAATGCATGACTTAAAAATATGAGGAATATAGTTAAGAACTCTCCCTGAATTGAAAAGGTCATTAGAAGCTTTGTAGAGGAATTGTGTATGAGAGTTAGAACACTTGGATAGGATTCAAGTCTTGCTTGAAGTGGTGAGAATAACATCTCACTCCTTGTCTTCTTTCCAATTCTTCTCGAAGTAGCTCATCTTCTTGGTTCATGTAGATGACTTCAAGTATCTTCTAATTGATATCTTGACTAAGGGATTATTTATTTCACTCATTTGCTCAATCAATAACATCCTTTAAAATATGTCAGCTCATACTCAATGCAAGCTAGTTTTGAAAGCATTAGTATATTTCATAAAATGAAGTTTTCAAGATAAGATATACAACTTGAAATTGGCTTGAAGAAGATACCTATGCTTTCTATGATGTAAAGAGTATTAAAGATATTAACAACATAATGAATATTTGATGATGATACGATGGAGTTGGAGAGACTAAGGGAATGAATCGAAACACAACAGTCTAAAGGTTTCTAAATTGTAAGTTGAGAAATTGAAAAGTTGAGATGCTTGGAAGAGATAATGAAAGGGTGCGAGAGGGAATGGATCAAGAGTCACGACATTTACTGATATATAATTTACTAATATAGGTTTCCACTTATGTAGCTAAGGTATCACTTGAGTGATGATACTTCACTCGGGTAAATCTTATGTCACTCGAGTGCAAATTGAATTTAAAGATAGAAATACCTCACTCGGGTGTGTAATGTGAACACTCAAGAACCTCTGAGAGTTAACTTTTAAGGTTCACTTGAGTGATGTTGTCTTCACTCGAGTGGTGCCTTAACTTATCTCTGTTGATTCTCTTTTACACTCGGGTGCTTCAGTGGCTCACTCGAGTGCTTTCTCAGGTTAGTCTTTCTCCATTTGAATGATGATTTTAGATGCCTTCTTTATTTCCCTCTGTACTTGAGTGCTTATTGTGTCACTTAAGTACTCCACTCGGGTAAGTATTTTTCACTTGAGTGTTGTAAGTTTTTAAGACTGAAAAGTACCATTTCTTTCTCCCAGCACTTGAGTTAATTGAGAGTTACTTAAGTAATAGAACTTCATTTTCACATTCACTTGAGTTCATCTGCAAGTTATCTCTCCTCTATTTAACTATGTTTTTAACGCGATAACAGGGGATCCTGCAAACCAAAATTACATCCTCTTTGGTACCCGACTGCTCTTAGGTCCACTTAATATTAGTCATAATAACTCTTATGCTCGATTTTACATAATTGAAACATATTATATTTGAGCAAAGGGTATCAACAAGAAGCAGAATTACATAATTATCCAATTAATTCATATATAGGACAACAAATAGATGAAACCAAGAATGTAATTTTCACAATAATGATTTGTAAGTATACTTCATGAAGAAAATATCCCATTGATATAAACCTCATCAATGAAATCAAGGTCATCAGGAATGATAAGGAAATATGTAAATTATTTCAAATTCATATTTTCAAATCACAATAATTTATTATAAATTAAGATTTTGAAGGTATGAAAAACTCATTTTTAAAGCATGTTTAAAATTGATGCTTATGCTAAACACGATCAAAGACATGAATATTTTAGAATACTTCAATTTATGTCGACCATTGAAGAATTTTCCTAAGGGTAAAAGTCATAAGAATAATACATTAGCCAGAAAGACTAAGCATAACAAAAAAATATGAGCATAATGACTTCACTATTGACCAAGAGATAATCTTTCCTCTTGGAGTCGTGTCTTAAAATATATGAACACTCGGGGCAAGAATTTGGATATAAGACTCTAGTTACTCAAAAATAGATGAAAACAAATGTTAATGCATTTGGCCAACGAGATGAGTATAAGTATTTATGGATGATGAAGCACATACTCATTAATCCAAATGACCAGAGTTATGGAATATTATCCTAATAAGTTATTCCTCTATAACGATTAATGAATTAACATTCAATGTATTAATGAACATTCATAATGCTTGGAATAACTCTGCCAATAAGGATTTATACATTAAGCACAAGGCTTTTATGACTTGAATTCTTTTAATGGGAATCAGCTTGAAACTCATGAAGATGGTCAACATGTTAGATTAAATATTATGGAGTTCAAGCACCAGATTACATATTTAAGATCAATGATCAATATGTCAATTATGAGAAATCCTCTTGTAGATGAATTTGAAATATTTCTGATGTTCAGTATACAAAGATATTAACTTCCAATTTTGAAATCATTTGAATACAATCAAAGTATGAATATTTTTCAAGGAATGTGTATGCATTTTTATAAAATAAAATGAATTGAAATAAAAACAAGTTTAAGAATTGTATATTTCAAGATTTAAAGTCATAGAAAGGTTATGCACAGTTTCACTTTCGGTTCATTTAGCAATCTGTAAATAATTTGATGATCATTAAAGATTGATTACTAAAGGAATGCAATAATAGACAAATATTCATTACCCAAAATAATTCATATAAGCATAGAATAGGGTAAGAATTAGATATCACCTTAATTCCTCTTGTCCTTGCTGCAGCTTGCTTAGTTTTAGTGAAATAATATTTATTTTCCTCCTTTACACAGTTAGCACCAAAATCCAAACTCCAAAATTCAGCATAATCAAGATATGAATTTGTTTTCACGTAGCCATAGTCTTGAGAAGCTTTTTCTTATCCTACACAACTGTATAAATCTTTTTCTTCATGGTATCCAACTTTACTTGGATCCATCCAAGGTTAGCATGTAGGAAACATAATTCACATGCTCCTAAAATATAATCAATTCAGAACAATTGAGCACAATGAATTAATCATGACTTTATACATAAAAGAAATACTTTTTTTCAAATCATCACGTATACATAAAGAATTAAACTATATTGAACATTGCAATCCCTTTATAAATAAATCTATCAAGTAGATTTTTAAGGGACGTGAAAGCTCAATTTCAAAATAGTTTGTAATGCTCATTCCTAAGATTCCAAAATATAAAACCTCAGTAAATATCACAAATAATAGTAGAGGAGGTTTTACCATTGTATACCTTTGTCTTAGATACTTGGAGGATTGGCTTTTCTTACCTAATGCATCTTTCTTTAGCACTTTGTCTTTTCATACTTAGCCTTGGGTTCAAGCAATGCTCTCTCATATGATATAGACTGTGAGAGTCTTTTCCTTTGTATATGAGAGATCCTCCTTGTCTTATTCTCCTCAAGATAGTTAATTAGTACTCTATGGTAGTCCATTCTTGAGGTGGAACGTACTCCTCTTGCATTTATCTATTGCTTCTTTTGATTTGACAATGAATTTGTAGCAATGGTTTCTCCACGAGTTCTCTTAACTGATATGAATCTCTTTTTCAGGTGCATTAGGAACTCTTGAAATCTTCTTTATTTTCTTTGTACTCTTATATCCATTCTTTATAGAATTAATCTGCACATGTGAAATACCAGATGGACATTTTGGTACCCACTTTGCTTTGGGTCCTTGATCGTTAGCATTTGAACTCACTTTCCTTTTATGAACCCAAACAAATTTATTCCTCACATTGGAAACTCTTCTAATGTAACATGTGTGAGAAATATAACCCGTTTTACCACAATAATTGCATATAGTAGGATGATGACCTTTATAAATCTTTATGCAATTATTATGTTGGTCAAGTGCAAGAAGGTTAATGTAATCTATATTTGAAAATTCTTTCTTTCCTCGTAAATTTCCAACATTGTTTAAAACATTTTTGCTTTTTAAAATAGAATCAATGATTGGTTGAACAACAATTTTATGTAAACTTTTAAAATCATTTTTCTTAAATGCATAAGAAGAATTGAAACTTTTTACCATAAGTACATCTTGAGTTCTTGATAGTGATTCATCACATTTGTCCATGATGAACTTTTCTTAGGAATCCTCTTCCTCTTTTTCTTTTGTATTGACTGACTCAAGGAAGCATTCTATGACTCCTTAGCTTTAATCCCAACTTCCATTTGTTCACCATTGTAGATATGTAACTTATAGTTTCTGATAAACTGTCAACAGTTTTAATTAGTTTTAACTTTATCGCAGTTGTTAAAAGCATAAATAAAATCAAGGGTATCCCAAATATCTTTGGCAGTAGAGCAAGCTTTAATTTTCTTAAAATCACTTTTAGTTAAAGCACTATACAAAATTTTCATTGCTCTAATATTCAAAGAAAACATTTTCTTTTCTTCTTCTGTCAAATCCTTTCTTGGCTTAAAATCAAAAATATTTATAACAACATTCCACATATCATAATCAAAAGCTTTTATAAAACATGTCATTCTAGCTTTCTAAAACCAAAAATCAATATATTTCAAAAAAGGTGGGATTGTATAATCAAAACCTTCTAAAAACATAAAACGCCTAAAATCAGTCATTGATAACTCTTGAAACGGTTAAGTCCTTTAATCAAGAGTCTAGCTCTGATACCAAATGTTAGAACTGACTGACACTCAATAGGGGGTGAATGGGTGTACGATAAAAACTTAAGAACTTTGATATTCTTTTCGCATCTTATAAAATCAATAAGAACTAAGGAAATGAATTATAAAACTATAATAAGTTAGTTAAATCACATATGCTAGAAATATAAGAGTTTAATGAAGAGAAGGTGCAAACTATGTTTTATCCTGGTTCGATCCAATCCACGATGACTTACGTCTAGTCTCTAGGCTCCTCCTGAGATTTCCAATCCACTATCTTCTTGTTTAACCAGGCACAAGAAAAGTCTCTATAATCCCATAAGTTTAGCCAGGCACTTGTGAAGCCGTTTACAAATCTCTCACCGAGATACTCCCCCTTACTCACTGTAAGGATACAACTTTTATAATGAAGGATTACAATCAATCTTCTCTCTCAGAAGTGAAAAAGATAAACACTAAAGTACATTACAAATAATCTTACTCTCTATGATAAATTATATGATCACTGAAAAAACAGAGAACAAATGAGATGGACGTCAGAGTATTGGCATTTTGACAGCGTAGGTGCAAGCTCATATCTTTGACTTTGAATGCTTTTCAATTTATAGTTGATTTAACTTAGATAACTGTTCAAGATGTTGAAGTATCCGTTAGGCACGTTGGTCTTCCTTTGTGATTTTTTCGCTTTATAGAAATATGACCGTTAGAGATTCTCACATAAATTACTTTTTGGTCTTTAAGCTCTAGTCCATATTCAATCACTTATAATCCTTATGTAAACTTGATTAGTGATTATTAGAAGCAAGATAATCAAGGTTTAAATGAGTTTACAAGATTATGGAGAAATCTGAGGTAGTGATTAAGAGAATCTGTGATCAATATCACTCCAGTGTATGAAATATAACTGGAGTGATATTCTATTGAGATACATGCACTCTTGGTTTATTAGAGAGTGACTTGCTGAAGTTTGTGAGTTGCTTGCTAACACTTGATTGACAACTTACTCACTCGAGTGAGCTTTGTTTATAACTTGCAGAACCATCGCGAGTGACTTTGCACAAAGGCTGAAAGTAGCTGGTTATCACTTAAGTGAACTCATGCTAACTCAAGTTAGTTCTTTCTAAAATTTGCTAAGCTATCGCGAGTGACTTCTAAAACACCTACAAGTGAGTTACTTCACTCGAGTGACTATTCTTCAAAACCTTCAAAGGAGCTATGAGTGACTCTTTGAAATCTTGTAAGTGAACTCTGTCACTCGAGTGACCACTTATCTTAACTTTCAGAAAATCCATGAGTGACTTGCAGAAATCTTACAAGTGAGGAAGGATCACTCAAGTGACAACTTATTAACTCAAGTGGAGAGTTATAACTTTTAGAAATGAGTGACTTCGTGAGATTCCTGCAAGTGATCTTCGTCAAAATTATCATTCACTACACTGAGACATTACTTACAATCCATCTACAAATCTATAAATATAGAGGTCTTCAAATATAACTCCAAATTTGGCAAATGATTTATTATCAGAAAGCTCTTGTAATTTATATTCCAATCCAAAAAGAATCAGCTCCAAACTCATTGTATTTTGCAAGTTATGATTTAAAGAGTGTAGATAGTGTATGTATTTTCGAGCACAAACTTCCAGAAGCCATACCCTTTTAAATATAACTCCCAATTTGACATATTAAATATCCATGGAAATTTATTTAAGTTTAGTTTCATATGCCATTGATTTTAGCTCAATTGGACATGTAGTTTGGGAGATATATCCAAAATACCGAACCCATTCTAGAAAATGATGGTGATTTGAAGGTCAACTTTAAAAATTCATATATCCTTCATCTAAGCTCCTTTTAGCTTAATCTTGGTGTTAAAATAATGTATTAAAAGTATATTTTCATATGCCACTAATTTCATCTCAATCAGAGTTGTGGTTTGAGAGATATGACTGAATTACTAAATCTCGTTTATTTTAAACGAAGAATAGAGATGAATAGAGTAGCTGGAAATTGATAACCACTCGAGTGAATGATGTTCCACTAGAGTAAATCATTAAAAATTCACTTCTAAAGTTGTCACTCGAGTGAAAATGAGATATCACTCTAGTGAAGAAGTGCCACTCGAGTGAACATAGAAAATCTTTTAGATTGAGTATTTTAACTTCTAATTGATCCCTTCCAACTTCTATTTGATCATAGAGATTGCCAATATCAAATCTAAGAACTTGAATATTGATATTCCCATTATATTTTGAAAATTTTTCTTTCTTTAATCTCTTTACTTCTTCTTGATTATTCTCCAAAAATCTTTTGATAACTTCTTACTTTCTTGACCAATGTCTTCAATCTCTTTGTTCTTCTTCCTCTTGATCATTCTCCATAACTCAACTTGATATCTTCTAATCTACATTAAAAATAGCAATTAGTCAAAGTAGGAGATAAATATATTATGTAAACTTTTTGCTCTCAATATTTAATATCTATATTTAGCATCATCAAAACTAATCACATCTAACAGTTGCTACTGAGATTCCCTCGAATCTCATTCCTTTTCAAAACAAAACTAAACAGCTGAAGCGGGCGATATTTAGCATCATCAAAACTAATCACATCTAACAGTTGCTACTGAGATTCCCTCGAATCTCATTCCTTTTCAAAACAAAACTAAACAGCTGAAGCGGGCGACTCAAAAGGCAAGATGGTGGCTTACGGCGATTAGGGTCCTAAGGCCTTTTATTGCTGCTATAGTTATTTTTGGCATGTACTTTAGATACTTTTGAATACTCTATACATTTGTATATATATTTATCAAACCCTGCAGGGATTCTCCTGTAATGTAAACTTACACCTAATATCAGTATGTTTTCACTATTTCTGTATGCCTTACAAAACTTTATGCTTATCACTTTATGAATATCGAAATGTCAAGGGGTTTAACACTTTGCTTGTTGGATTAGACTGTATAATATAATAGAAGCTCATATATCCAATATAGCCATGCAATTTGGGATGGATCAAGACATTCCCAACTTTGTGGTTAGGCTCAATGGTACCCCCTACCGTAAAGGACTTAGGGCCATACAACCTCAAGTAAGACTTTATAGAGAAGGATAGATTAGATCTATAGAACACTATATGCTTCCTAATGAGAAGGAGCAGATGGCATACTATAGATTTAACTATTCTTTCTCTATCAAATCTTACTCGAAGCTGCATACCCCTTGAGCCCTTTATAGTAAGGAAGTTCCTGATGCTACTAATTTTAAGTAAGCAATGCAAGTGTGCAGGTCATGAAAATAGTATAATAGCAAATCAAGATCGTCCCATAAAGACTCAATTGAATTAATGATTAGGTATTAAATTTTCCAATTTCATTAAAGTTAAGCAAATCAAATAAGGAAATTGAAAAACAATTTAAGCAAGAGGAAAAGTAATAAATCTAATATTTATAAAATTTCAATTGATAAGAACAACCTAAAGTGGCTAATCCCTTTTTCAAGTCTTAGAGCACGTAATTACCCAAAATAAATGCACTTAATATTAGTTTGTTAATCTATAGTATTAATGGTTATAAGTATCTCCCGATCACTTATATCTCTCTCTCAAGTTAAAATTGTTATTCCTAACTAATTTACTCAATAGGCAATAAATGTCCAACTTCACTCTAATAGAATTATATGGGTCCAATAGGTATATTTCTATCCTATTAGTAAATTAGAATAAATTCTAGTCCCATATTACTTAATCATATAGTCCAATTAAGACCCCTCTTCCAATGCTAATCTAAATTACCCAATTTTATACTTAATGGTGATCAAATACTAAGTAGACAAAACATAACACAATTAAATAAATAAAAATAACATTAAGTACAGTTAAATGGTTCAAAGATGTTCTAATCCAAAAATCAGAGTATAGCTACTCTAGGTTGCAAAATAAACTAACTAAACATCACTGAGGCCAAAATCAAAATCATCTCAAAACAACAACAAAAGTTTCAATATCCAAATCCATATGGAAAAGATAAAAGGAAAATTAAAAGCACAACAACTATCCTTTCTCTAATTTAAAACTAAGATATTTACAATGAAATCCCTAAATAATGCACCAATTGCTTAGATAACTCTCCAATTATCTTCAAAATTTTTCTTTAAATGTACAAAATATAGAGAGTTATTATTTCTGCTAAGCCTAGCCATAAAGCCCAGAATATCTTGATCCATCCCAAATTGCATAGCTATACTCGATGTGTGAGCTTTCTGTAATACACAAATTTGTTCTCTATGCATGCAGAGGCAAGAGGTGAATCCCCATTTTTTAAAAAAAATTGCCTCAAAATTTAATAGTTATTAAATAAGAACCATTATATATGTACACTATATATGATGATTGTTTCATTAAACCTATTAGCATTTATAGCAAATAAATAACGGTTGTTATATAGTGACCATTATATATGCTAAACTTTTATATAATGGTTATTTTGAAAGTACCGTTATATATATTACAGAGTTTTTATTATGACAACATCACAAATACCATAGCCTCACCACATCTTAATACATAACATGTGTTATAATATAATTATTATAATAGATACATAATAAATCATGGTTCGGAACTATAATGTATCTATGACAAGCTTTTATAAAGCTTGCATATATGATGGTTCAAAACCGCTATGTATGGTAGTTAATAACTGTCATATATCATGATTTTTTTAGTAGTAATTGAGATTAAGTTACCCACTATTTTAATGTTCTAAAAAAGATAAAGATATCTTGAAATGATTTAAGCATGTTTAAAGACCTCAATATTATGGTTAAGAGAATATTTTTGGAGCTGGGATCAATTAGGATAAATGCTTATGAGATTTGAATAATTTAAGCTATAAGTTTAAGAAATGTCATTATTTTAAAGTTTTATTATATGGAATAAGCATCCTAAATTACCAGACCATACATAAGAGAAGCCAATAGGTCTCTATAATGTGTGCTACAAAAATGAAAGTGAAATGCATTAATTTTTCCTTGCTCCCTTGTTTTGAACAACTTTGTTTAATCTAGAGGGAGTTGGATTTTATTCTATTTGATGGCTCCAATGAATTTAAGAAGGAGCTAGAATTTGATTTATTTGAGCTCAAAAATGGATTCATCAATTAAAATTATGTGGGATAGCATAAGGAGTGAATTTTTAATCAAGAAGAGGTTAATTGAAGAATTAAAGTTTAGAGGATTATGTTGAGAGAGCTAAGTTTTTACAAGCTTGGAATATGTAAAGAAAGGTGTTAAATTATGCATAATCTTTGTATAATCACTGTTTGAATAAAGTGCTTATATGTAAATATTTTTAGGTTTTGACTTGTGCCAATATCCTACAAGAAATCAAGAGTAAAAGAAGCAAGCAAGTAGAGTAAGTGTAGAAAGAAAACTAACTAGAGGCAATTAAACTTACTTTTATATAGTTTATGTTTGGTTGATTGTACATTTATTTTCCATATATGGCATAACTGACTTTTGAACATGTAATATCCTAACTTAAGTACGTGCTATGGCCATGTTTATTTGCTGGTAAGATGTTGTTCTTACATTGCTTTTCATATTTTTCATCACCGTTATTTCTTTGAGGCTGCCGTTGACCATAATATTTTGTCTTGGTCAATCAAAAACCGGAACTCCTAAGAAGACCGAGATGGCCAGGCCCTAATGTCTTGGCCAATACATCCTCATCCGCAGTAAGGCAGCCCTATGTTGTAACTTCCTCAAACAGAACTTGTTGTGCATTTAATAATAATGTTAATATTGATAGTTAATTGAAGACATTACTTACATGAATCAGGGACTAATATTAATACTTACCATTTTATTGACGACCTTCTTCACCTGAGGATTGTCACAAAAGTGTCATCTTTATTTTGTCTTGCCACCAACTAAAATTCATGACAAGGAAGTCTACTACCATCCCCACTCTTAGCGGCCAAATTTTCAGCAATCCAAGCATACCCTATTTCTCCTCTCTTGTAGGGATACTTATTGTTATTCATCCTCTCCCTATTCATCTAGCTTAATTCCTATGAAAACACATAACACTCAAATTAATATTAAATAGATACATGCAGGTAACAATTACCTAGAACGAGGGTTCGTGCATGAGATGGTAAATACCATCTAATCATCTAGTTTGATGGTGGACCAAAGATCCTCAGGAACTATTGGCTTATCAACCTCTTTAGGATTATACAAATATGCCTTCGTCAATGCATGAAAAAATGTGCATAGTGATTTCCCGGCGTTTTTGACGACAAATTTCTTGGAATTTTCATCTAGATGATATGCAGACTGTAAAGCATACGATTTAAGTTAACATTTTTTACATGTACAAAGCAAGAAATTAGAAGGCATATATACCTTATCCTTATATTGTCTTAAATAATGTCTGCATAATTTCTCCCTACCCGACATAGTTACTCGCTAAGATAGTAACGATGGTCATTGCCATTACACCGATGTAGCTAATGAAGTGTGATAGCTTGAGAACTTGACCAACATCTTTCCATGTCATGTGAAATTATTTGGCCAAAGACTTTACTTCATTCACAAAAGTTAAGGAGCAGCAGCCCCTCCTTACAAAATCCTACACAATCATTCTAATGCCTCTTCTGGTGTATCATTTTTGGTTTGTGTAGTGGCAACATCAATACGAGGGGAAATACTAGTACTAGGGGTATGATCAGAACTGGGGACATTATAGTGTTTGAGGAAGTGGAACTGGCTATTTCAACTGAAAAAAAATCATTCAATCAGCCACAGGGAATAAAGCAATAGGTTTTCCAAGAAAACATGATGCATGACTAAGGTGAAAACCCAGTTACTCAAGACGAAGTGAAAAATAAGGAGAATAAAAAATGAAGAATGTGGAATGCATAAAAAAAAGCATACCTAAAAATAAAGAGAATAGAGCATATGAAGGAATGAGATCGAGCTAGGGCTCTGAAACAAAAAAAGCGAGTTAGGGCAATTGAAGCAACTTGTGCAAGCTATTGGACCAAAGTTTGAAGAAAGTAATGGAGGATGTGGTTCGCCTGAAAGTGACTGTCGACAGTTGAAAAAGTAATATAAAGTTGTGGGGTTCTGATGATGGAAGATAACATTCGACCAAAGACAAGCATGTTAAGTATAGTAATTTGGGAATGTGAAGAGGCGTAAAACAACAGGTGTTTTAAAAGACTTAAAGAAACTTGCTCATGGTTAAAGTATAGAATCATTATAAAATATGGCCTTTACTTATGGTTTTTAATTTACAACTGTAATGACTATGAATGAAATTTTAAGATTTTTCATCTCCCAATCATTAGGTTTTGTAAATAGTGATAGTTTTTTCTTAACAACTGTTAGCTATTACTAACGGTTATTTGCTAATAATCGTGAACATTTCTCCTAAATTAGTAATGGTTTTTCATTAATAACTGTGAAATGTCAATTATTTTTTATATTTTTAGGCTACATTACACTAACGATTAATTTTTTTAATATTCAAAAAATAAACATAGTAGTGGTTTTTAGTCACCACCACCACGTACTGCTATCGTCCTCTTCCTGCCCCTCCCCCTTGCTCAGTACATCAGCGATATTTGAGGAAGGAGATAAAAGGTTTGACTAGAAGTGATGAAGGACAAGGTCTAACTTCCTGTTCAGACCATGGGCGTGTCTGCTGAGATGCCTTTTGGAGAAATCAAGGTTGGCCAACGTCTGCAGTAAAGCTTCTATTTGAAGAGGAGGAGGTGGTAGGGGGAGCTTGTAGATGTGGTGGTGATGGTGGCTGGAGGAGGAGGGGGAGGAGCTTGTGGAGGAGGAGGAGGAAGAGAAGGGCGAATGGAAAGAACTCTCTAGCGTCTGACCATGATAAGGGAGAAAAGAATAATATTATGAAAATGTGTTTTTTAGAAAAGTACTAATAATAAAAGGAATATATCAGTATAAATAGAGTTGAATACTTCACTCTAAATTAAAGTATTTAATTTATGAGAACTAGTTCTTGGTGTCATACCAAATGAGGTTTTGAAAATGTGCGTTTTAGATTTGTTGTCATACCAAATGAGGTTTTGAAAATGTACGTTTTAGATTTGTTCATTACATAAAAGTTGTTTATTATGAAATGTCATTTTCATCGAACATACTTTACGATCAATAGATATAACCATTATGTTTGGGTTTTCACTGATATAAGGTTGGAAGATGAATTATTTGTAAATGTTAAATAATAGTTGTGTATCAAGAATTGTCATTTTTGTTATGACATAAATGAAGGTTATTAACTACAACTATTATTTTTATGTTTTTAAGAATTCTGCCTTACAATACATGACGGTACGCATGAATAATTATCACTTTTAAATGTTATATATCCTTACACGATCTCCTTCTCAATATACATAACATTTGTTAGTTGTAACCGTTATATATTAAACGTATAAATGCATAAGAATAAAGTAGTGCATCCTAATCATCACCTAATCAACACTAAATCTTGAGATCAAATTTCACTACTACAGAATAGGGATTTAACGTCACATAAAGACGTCCCTTCTTTGAAAAGGGAAGTAAAAACTGTACGCAGTGGCATTTATGTAAATAAAGAGAAACTTTTTCCTCTTTAGGCGTCCCAAAAATCAAAAGGGACGAGTAAAGAGATCTTTAGGCGTCCCTTCTTGGAGAAGGGACGCCTAAAGGCTGACATTAGGCGTCCCTTCTGTATGAAGGGACGCCTATTTATACGTTTAGGCGTCCCTTCTTGATTGTTTCCCTCCACTTTTTTTCTCAATTTCCCTCCATTCCTTTCGTTCACTCTTCCATTTCCCTCCTCGATCTTCTCTCTAGCGTCGTACCCTGCATCTGTCCACCACAAGGCTAGTAACGTCAGTCCGGCCGTCCTCAGCAAGTTGCGTGCAGCGGCGCCCCTCCCTTTATCACCACAAGTCCAGCAGCATCGAATATACCCATCCGTGTGAGGCAAGAAGCAAAGGTTTTTTTTATTTCTTTTGTATAGTTGGATTGTTTTTTATGCGGTTAGTTTAATTTAGTGTCTGAGATGTCACTTATGTTTAATTAGCTCCGAAATATGAAGTATATATGCAATAGAATGAAAAATGAATGAGATTAAAAGGTAATAATTAATTATTTCAAATGTGAAATGCAATATATGTCTGGAAATAAAAATATTTTTGAGAAATAATTGTTGTGTCATAATAATAGTAATATATAAGTATAAATTTTTTAACATGTCCTGTTGAATTTTTTAGTTTAACGATGAAAAATTAGTGGATTGTATTTTTCATGTTTAAAATAGTTATAACAGGAAATCTCATTGTTGTCAATTATTCTAAACTTTAGCGTTATTGAGAATGGCTTAGGTTAAAAATGGATCATAGTTGGATGAATGCTTTAAGAACTAGTGAAGAATATGAGAATTGGGTGGAAGAGTTTATTGAATTTTCTAGAAGGAATGCTCCAACCAAAAATGGGAAGTATTTTTGTCCTTGTGTGAATTGTTTAAACGAGAGTCGACGAGATGTTGATGATATAAGGGATCACCTACTTTGTGATGGAATAAATCTTCGATACACAAGGTGGATATGGCATGGTGAGGAAGTAACTGATTGCCCGTCGCACAAGAAGGAAGGAGTGGATGTTATAGAGCAAGATAGAATGGAGAAAATGATTCACGATGTCGAGGTTGAATCCTTCGCCCAGGCACATGAATTTGACAGCCTGCGGAGTGATGCGGAGACACCATTATACCGTGGGAGTAAGTACACACGACTGACGGGAACATTGCATTTGGTAAACTTAAAGGCAACTTGTGGATGGACCGATAGTAGTTTTACATTACTATTGGAATTATTGTGTGATATGTTTCCAGAAGATAATGTACTTCCAAACCGTATGTATGAGGCAAAGAAGATCTTGTCTACGATGGGCATGGAGTACAAAAAGATACATGCTTACCCTAATGACTGTGTATTGTATAGAAAGGAGTATGCAGGTCTTAGTGAGTGTCCTAACTGTAAAACGTCACGATATAAAGTGAAGAAAGACAGTAGTTGTAGAGAAGGGACAACAAGTAAAAGGCAACCTTCGAAGGTGTTATGGTATCTTCCAATAATACCACGGTTCAAGCATTTGTTTGCGACCGCAACAAAAGCGAAGAAGTTGAGATGGCATTCTGATGAGAGAATTTGTGACGGAAAATATCTTCGGCACCCAGCCAACTCTCCACAGTGGAAGAAGATAGATGAAATGTTCCCTCAATTTGGCAGCGAGCCAAGAAACCTTCGGCTTGGACTTTGTACAGATGGAATAAATATGTATGGAACTCTTACTAGTACACATAGTTCGTGGCCAGTTCTCCTTGTAATATACAACTTACCTCCCTGGTTATGTATGAAGCGCAAGTACGTTATGCTTTCTATAATGATCTCTGGACCAAAATAGCCAGGGAATGACATCGATGTGTATTTGGCTCCTTTGATTGAGGACTTGAAGAAGTTATGGGAGGAAGGTGTGGATGTGTTCGATGCTTATAAGAAAGAGTCTTTCAAGTTGCGTGCAATGATTTTTACCACGATAAACGACTTCCCCGCATACGGAAATTTGTCAGGGTATAGTGTGAAGGGTCATAAAGCATGCCCAATCTGTGAAGGAGAAACACACTTTCGACAACTTAAGCATTGCAAAAAAATAGTGTACCTTGGCCACATGAGGTTTCTTCATCGATTCCACCCATATCGTAGGCTGAGAAAGCATTTTGATGGCTTACCAGAACATGGAGTTGCACCAAGGGCATTAACCGGGGTGGAAGTTTATAGTCGGGTAGAACGTGTCAATGTGACCTTTGGTAAAAATCAAAGGACTACAAGTGAGAAGAACATATGGAAGAAGAGGTCAATTTTATTTGATCTTCCGTATTGGCATTGTCTTGATGTAAGACACAGTATTGATGTGATGCATGTGGAGAAAAATGTGTGTGACAGCCTTGTAAGTACGCTTTTGCACATCCCAGGGAAGACCAAGGATGGAATGAGCGCGAGACTTGACCTTGTTAATATGGGAATAAGAGATCAGTTGCATCCACAACTAAGAGATGATGGTAGGAGGGCATATATGGAGCCAGCTGCGCATATGCTATCAAAAGCAGAGAAAAGAAGTTTGTATGGGTGTCTGCATGAAATTAAGGTCCCACAGGGCTACTCTTCTAATGTTCGCAGGTGTGTGTCAATGGACGATTTGAAGTTAGTGGGAATGAAGTCCCATGACTATCACGTGTTAATGCAACAATTGTTACCAGTAGCCATTAGAGGCATTATGAAAGATGAAGTACGAACTACTATAACCAGATTGTGTGTTTTCTTTAATGTTATCTGTAACAAAGTCATCGACACTGAGAAGTTGGATGAACTTGAAAATGAGGGTTATATAATTCTGTCCCAACTAGAGATGCATTTTCCTCCATCATTTTTTGATATAATGGTGCATTTGGTAGTTCATTTAGTAAGGGAGGTAAGGCTTTGCGGTCCAGTTTACTTGAGGTGGATGTACCCTTTCAAGCGATACATGAAGATCTTAAAAGGGTATTCTAAAAATCTTTATCGACCTGAAGCCTCAATAGTTGAGCGATATGTAGTTGAAGAGGCTATGGACTTTTGTAAAGATTATCTATCTGGTTAAAAGGAACAGTCTCGGCATAAAGAGGGGAGAAGCAAGGGAACACGAGGACTTAAAGTGAAGACTGCGGATCGTGAAGAGGTGTTGCAAGCACACTTGTATATCTTGAATAATATGGAAGAAGTTCAGCCATACATAGATGAGCACAAAAAGACTTTGAAGAACTTGAATCCAAAGAAGAGTGACATGCAAATAGCTATTGAGCAAAACAAGACATTTGTTAAGTGGTTTGAGGAGAAGGTTTCGCATGAGATCAGTGTGTCCGAGACAATCAACTGGCTAGCTTGGGGGCCTTCATTTCAGGTTGTTACTTGGACTGGTTATGACATAAATGGGTATTCTTTCTACACAAAAGAGCAAGATGACAAAAGTACCATGTAAAATAGTGGGGTGATGGTTGAAGCTGAAGCTATGCAATTTTCCAGTTCGAAAGACAAAAACCCCATATGTGCATCAATGGCTTATTATGGAGTTATAGAAGAAATATGGGAGATGACCTACAACAAGTTCAAAGTTGCTTTGTTCAAATGTAAGTGGGCTAGCAATGCTGCTGTGGTAATAGATCCACAATTTGGATTTGTCTCAGTTGATCTTCGAAGAGTTGGTTATAGAGAAGAGCCCTTCATTCTAGCAAGCCAGGCGAAGCAAGTGTTTTATGTCACAGATCCTGCAAATAAAAATATGTCCATTGTACTTCAAAGCAAAAAACAAAAGTATGGTGATCCAACCTTCAACCTTGATGACACACCACCTTTGACAACAAATCCACCTATAGGAAGTGAGGTCGATTTGGTAGATGATGAAGATTATTCTGCAAGAAATGATCATTGTGAAGGAATATGGAAAATAATATGAAGTAAGACCTTTAACTATATAAAAATGTATTATGTCCTATGTGCTTTTTTCCCTTAATGTAGTTTATACAGATACCTGCAATCTACTTACCTCTCTGACAATGATTTTTTTGTGTCTAGGAATATGTCAAGTTCTAGTGACTCAGGGAGCGACAGCGAGCAGCATAATGGAAGGCAAGAAGAGCCACCCACTCCGAGAAGAACAAGGGGTGCCACGAAGATGACTGTATTGGCGAAGCGCCACTACAATGAACAGGAGAGGGTTCACATAGAGTTTGATGCCAACATGAATCCAGAGGGTCCTGAGGAAGATCACTTCATTAGTTATCTTGGTTTTTTGGGTCGAAGCAAAGTCCGAATCATCTATGATAGTTGGAGGCAGGTTCCCAAAAAGACGAAAGCCATGATATGGCAACAAATTTTGGTACAAAACTTTCGATACATTTTATATATTTAGATCTTTCTTCCTATTCAAGTTTAATTGTCTTCGTTTTTACAGCAAACGTTCGATGTTCTTGACACCACAGACATGTACAACCACTGGATGGGAGAGGTTTGTTTGCGCTGGAAGGATTTTAAAAATAAGCTCTCCAAGAAGTACCTTAGAGGTGACAAGAGGCATCTGGATCCTTGTCAGGAATATTCATATCTATCTCCAGAGGACTGGAGGTTTTTTGTAGCTAAACGACAAGCTCCTGAATTTTTGGTACTTTAGGCGTCCCTTTTAACAAAAGGGACGCCTAAAGTCCCTAATTTAAAAAAAAATTCTAAACGGAGACTTTAGGCGTCCCTTTACAAAAGACGTCTAAAGTCTAAATTTATTACGTCGCTGACATACGCGTCCCCCCATAAAAAGATGTTAAAAGTCCCAAATAAGGGACGTTAAAAATATTTTTTCTAGTAGTGTTTTTAGGGTATTACACGTAAAGGCATAGCCTACTTCCTCCCCCACCGTTGGTATAAGCAAAACGTCTTGTATTCATGTCTAAAAGCAAAAAAGGACGTTGATATGAGGGCTATTTTATTTCTCATTTTGTCCGACAATAGTATTCAATGTTGATTCAATCAACATTTTAATTTGAAGTAAACCGGCTACCTAACATGTCTCAAAGCAAAATATCAGGTACCATAACATGACAACGAAACATATTACGTGTGATTAGGCCTTATAAACATTAATCAATTATTCAAAAGACGGGCAACGCCACAGAAACCTTGTGGACAAAGAGCCTCCAACTCATATATGAAGTAAATCTGCTGCCTAACATTTTAATTTCCATTACCTACCTTACATCTTTTAGGTGAACCTAACATTTATATGTTAATCTTTTTTAAAAAATACTTTTTTGTTATAATTCACACATGTATTATATCATCTTTACAAAGTTCAAACTCACAACCTCACATTTAAAAAGGTGTTATAAGGAGTTGTTTGGTGTTAAAGGCCCTGACTCATCTTTCAAACAAAACAAAACAAAAAATGCAGGACCGTTCATCAGTCAATTTTCCCTCGAACTTTAGATTTGGCAATAACTACTCCATCTCATATATTCTAGCATATGAGATTAAAAATATATTAACGTAACATAACAACTATTTTAACCATAGTTCAACCAATAAACTGTGAATCAGTATCATGACAGGGCCAATTAAAATCAAACATACATAATCTAGAGAACACAATGAACACATAGATAATTTATTCGACATACATTGCCAATCGATTATAGAAAAACACACACACATACACTGGCTTCAAGTTGTTTTGGTCAAAGATATGGTGACAAAGAGGAACACAGGTTTTTCCTTCAACATACGATCAGCTAATATATGTTGGTAACGACGAAAAACATTGTCGATGATAGCTTCTCCGAAGTGGCTCACAAGCATAGATTCAGTTCCAGCTCTCATTAGTTGTGCAACTTTGTATCCATCACTATTATTATCATTGGGTTCTTCACCATATGCAGCCTTCCAACTTAATTCAAATACCTCCAAGTGATTCAAAGTGAATGAGCCTTCTTTTTCAATCTCTAATTTCACTTCATATGGGGACGGAGTGTAGAAAGGGACGTTGAATGAATTCATTTGATTTTCCTTTATGATTCCCTACACAACACACCGAAAACTTGTTCTTTTATCATAAACTTTTTTTATCTATTCTTGTCTTTTTGGTACGTATTTCAAGAAAAATTGAACTGGACTGGTCAGTGGTTCAAGGGTACTAAGGTTGCTCAAGGATTCTAATCATAATTAAAATAATTTAGTTTCATTAAAATATAAAAAAAAATCATATATAACCCTGAAAAGATTAATATTTAAATTAAAAAAGGCATTATACTCCACAAATAAAATGGAATATTCATATATAATTATAAACCACACATAATTCAACAAAATAGAATTATTAAATTACAAATTTGACGTGTTGCTATTTTTTCAACTTAAAATAACATCATTTCATATTCAACAAGGGGAGAAAAAAAATATAAAATCCAATCTAGATATAGATCCAAAACTCTTGACTAGACTTATGACAAGGGGAGTTGTTCACTGGTTTGACTGGCTGACTTGAGTTGGCTTTTAATACCATAGTTTAAAGATATAGTTATATTAGAATATTTAAGTATACCTCTGAGACCATGTCATTGAGTGCCTTGGCTAAAAGCTCCCAGATGTAGCAAGATTTACTGCACGATAGGTCAGGACTGCTTCTTCCTAAGAGTGTAAAAACCATACGGCCCCCTTCAACAAGTTCTTCAGAACGAGACTTGAGAAACAATGAGAAATCTCTTTGAAATTGACGGTAGTAAGCATTTTGGACATTAAAGGGGCTCTTGTTTGTCATGCAAATATTACCCTTGTTGTCCTCTATACCATCAGGGACCTATAGGCAATGAATACACAAAAGTTACTTTAGATGGGGCAATGTTCATGAATTTTTCTTGCAAGAAATGCAATTTTAATTTATAATTACACACACAGACGCGCACACACATTGATATAACAAAATATAGAGACCAAGTTTTGAATAATGCGCTAATTTTAGATTCTATGCTAGTGTAATATACCTAATTGTAATAAAAGTCATTAAAAGTAATGGTTGAGGAAATGAAAATTTTAAGGGGCCATGACAAGGGTTTTTTCTTCTTTTGAAGTAATAATTACGTACAAATTAATATACTTGACATAAATTAATGTAGGAGCTGATTATTTCAACATGATAATGCTCTGTTGATTAATTACTTTGGAAGAGGCTTTGCAGGAATTGCGAGTGGAAGTGAAGTTTAAAATTAAATACGTTTGGTATGTCAATATAGATTTGTTATAATCTTTAATTGATATATATTTTTATAACAATATGAAAATATCAAAATGTCCTTTAAAAAAATCACTCTCCTAAACCAGAAACATCTACCAGCCACCATGATCAAAACAGGCACACCAGAACCAATGGGAACTATAAAATCTGAAGCAATCAAAACCATGAAACCAAGAAGCTGAGTAGTAGAAATTACAGAAAGCATTGGAACCCACATATCAAAATTGAAATCCTAATAAGAAAAAATAAAATGGCGATAAAATGGAAGGCAAGAATTGGCTACCTTGAGCACCCTAGCTAATTTCAAAGTAGAAACAGTGAGTAGAAACAAAACTAAAAATCAGAAATCACAACCAACATAACCCTTGAAACCAAAAGTAAAAGTTGAAACAAGAGTTGAGAAGTCAAGTGGCCCTAAACTTGATATGACTTAACTTCTAGAGTAAAAGGCTGAGAGGGGTGGGAAGAAGAAGAAGGAGAGAAGGATAGCTGAGAAAGTTAGTTGAGAAGAGAAGGAGATTGAGGTGAAATGGAAGGAGAAGGAAAAGGGCAAAAATGTCCAAGAATGTGAACAAAAACATACTGATTAATCTTGCCAAGAGAGAGTGATGAGTATATACATACTTGAGATAGCCAATGAAGGCTAGAGGAGGAATGAACAAAATGCAATGAACTAGTTGGAAGAATTCTGCCATAGAAAGAACTTGGAACCCCAGTGATGTAGCATTGATCACTTAGTAGCTTTTGCTTGAAGCATTCAAGAGACTTGAAGATATTGTTAAAATCGTTGCCTGGGAGATCATTCAAGAAAACGATATATCCTGGAGATTCATGGTTTAGGTCTCTACATAGCTTCTCCACAATTTCGATCAGTTCACAAGTCACAAACAATGAGTTTGGTCCAGAAGAACAACCCAGCTCTGCAATTGCCAAGCTTCGAGGGAGTTTTTCTCTATAGAAGCTGGTTATGGCTTCCTCTCTTACGGGCTTTGTTAAAGAAAGCACCTTCTTCTGTACAAATGCTAATTTTTTGTGTAAATATATTTTTAATAATAAGTACATGCAGTAGTATATTTTATGAATTTTCTTACATCTTCATTTAAAAATGCACGCGATTGGAATATTATTAGACATGATTTGATGAAGAAAGAAATATATGTACCTGTAATAAGGAATTGTTAGCATAACTTGTTTCTCCGGTGCCTCCTTCCATGGGCAACACTTGAGCCATGTCCGTTCTCGGATTTATGCTCTTACAACTATGTTCCTCACTCACTCACGACGAGAATAGATTCTTGGCTCCTGACTCTTGCTACTTCCTACTACGAATAGATTCTCCATTGTGGAAGGAACATTAAATAAGAGGATTTTGGCCCCACTTCCCCTTCTTTCTGTGTCTCATGTACATACGGTGGGGAGTCTCACAGGCTAGGCTTCTATCCATTCCTTTTTGGGTATATTCTCATATTTATTCCTTCCATCCTTTATATTAAGAAAGCTAAACTATATTGTCGGTCCTTTAAATTTGTATTAAGTTCCATAAATTTATAAAGTGTCTTTTATTAAGTCTTTTAAACCTAATGTCGTTCACAACAACAAAAAAGGCTAACATTGAAGTTTTAAATGTTAGCAAAACATTCTCAAATGCTAATATTGAGATTATTTTTAAAAATAATCATGATTGGTACAAAAAAATCATCATTTAAGGCTAATGATTTTAGAGTCAAAGGCACCAAACTGAAACCTTAATTCAAAATTAGAAGACTAAAAGTGCAGCTTTGCCTATTAAGAACCATTTATAAGAAATGAGTGGTCCTATATATTAGTCATTAATTGAAGCATTAATAATTACGATTTCTCTATGATTACCCATCTTATAATTTTCTAAGAGTACATTTAATTATGAGAGATTTTTTTGGGTATATTTTCATATTTATTGATTCCAATCCTTTTTATTAAGAAGGATAAAGTTTGGGAAAAAAAAGAAGGTTAAAGTTTATTGTCGGTCCTCTAAATTTGTATTAAGTTTTAGTTTGGTCCCGTAAATTTATAAAATATCTTTCAAGTCTTTTAAATCTAAATCCGTTAACAAAAAAATGCTAACATTGAAGTATTAAATGTACGTCAACAAAACATTATATTCTAAATTGCTGACATATTGAGTTTAATTTTTAAAATAAGAATAATTGTTAAAAAAAATTCATCATTCGTGGCTAATGATTTTAGGGCCAAAACTTTAGTACAAAATTAAAAAGACTAAAAGTGCACTTTTTCCTATTAAGAACCTTCTATAAGAAATGAGTACTTGGTGCTATATATTAGTCATTAATTGAAGCCTTAATGATTAAGTTTTTCTAATATTATCCTATTAGATATTTTAATATATTATAATTATTATTAGTTATTATCAATTAAATAATTAATTAAAATATTATGAATGTGATCTGTTAGATAGATTTAGGTCCAGTTCAATATTAGAATTGTTAGCTATTAATATAATTTTCTTAATAATGTAAGAGACATAATTCAGTTTACAGTCAAATAAGAGATATTTTTTTCAAGTCATGCAATCAAATGGGCATCAGTTGTTTTAATTTTTTATTTAAAGATAAAGTTAATGAATTAACTATATATTTTCTCATTTCGATGAGCTACTGACTTACAAAAAGACAAAATAGGGAAGTGCATTACTTTTTCCGACCGTCTTCCTCACTATTAGTTGTGCCAAGAATTTTTGTAACAGTTGGCTCATAATAATTGAAATGATAGGGCGAGTGGTAGTCTATTCTATCATATTGATATAAATAAAGATATGGTAACGACTCAACCTTCCATTAAGTAGTTTTTAGGGACTATTGGATATGGTAGCCTAGAGCTATAAAGAAGGATAAGGAGACCGCCACCCGCCCTATCTTTTCAATTATTATGAGCCATCAAGTACTCTGATGGTCATCTACGCCGGGATAAAGATGAGCGAAGATACACTTCAGATTATACCTTATTAAATAATGACAACATATGTTAGATTACCAAGAAGTGTATATATATATATATACACAGACGTTACTCTACATCTTATCCTATGTGAAAGCTGAGTTCGTGGTATGTATTATAATAGTGTAAAATGTTGTTAATCACTTCCTATTTCTAGATAAGTTTAAAATATATTTTAAGATATTTGGATGCCATCTATAATAAACTAAAGAGATTTTAGTCATATTTTGATAAGATACTAATTTAAAATAATTTTATTATACATATTAAAATTTAATAAAATAATGATATTAATAATAATGAATAATAATTTAATAATTTGTAGAAAAAAAATCTTAAAAAATAAGATTTAAATGGATTATCATCACCATCATTTTAGTTGATCTCCTCTTCATATTCAGCCATAGGATCACATACGCCAGTGTGTGTGGAAATCAGATTTTAAAACTTAAAAAGCTAAGGAACATGTTCAATATAAAAAAAAAAAAAAGGAGGAGGTAGCTGGACATGGGGGAAGATTCACAATCGGAGATTACAGAATCTTCGGAAGATCAAATCTGGAAGCTTTGCCAAACAAATCAAATCGCAGATCGGCAAGGAGGGGAATTTTCTGGAGATATAGAGGATTCTGGAAGATTAAATGCCTGTTTAAAATCTCATTTGAATGAGAAAAAAATTTATTTTGAGAGTAAAAGTTCATTTGACATCTGTAGATGCGTTTGTGAATATATTAGCTTTCAATGAATTTTTAGAAAAAAAATCTACTTTTTTTAGAAACTCATTTTACTCGTTTGGATGAGCTTAGTTGAATCGGACTTATTATATAAGCCTGATTTACATAAATTGAGATAAATCTCCTCCACATATTTACCTCGTAGACCATAAAAACACCTTGTGGACCGTAAAAGCTACCTCATATTCTGTAAATCATGATTTATAAGCACTTATAAAAACCATCCAAACATGCCTATTGAAGTAGCTTCTGATTTTTTTTATTGAGTTTATAAAAAAAAAGCAACTTCTTTCATTATTAATCTAAACACAAATCACATTAATAATATAATTTTTTTTTTCATTTGGCTCTTAAAAAACAACATTAAAAAAATCACTTTTTCCCTGTATTTACGCTAAAACGGTGAATCTATGCAGCTTCTCGAAAACGATAAAATCAGAGGAATATGGGGCCACCCACGACGGATGCGGTAGCGGGGGGCCACGATCGCAAGACAGGCACCTAACAATTTAAAGGAATTTTATTGTACATATTATAATTTAATAAAATAATGATATTAATAATAATGAATAATAATTTGTAGAAAAAGAATAGGGGGCACCTAATATGGGCCCCCATCTTTAACTTATTCCCGTCTCTAGCTTCCACGCGGAATCACAACCAAACAAACAGGCACCTAAGCCCTCCTACTGCCCCTAAACAAATTAAAACAAGAAAAAGAATAGAGAAAAAAAATTTAAAAAAATACTATTTAAACGTAAAAGTATTGATATTAATTATAATAATATATCAATTAATTAATTATTTTATTAGAAAATTAGTATTTTAAAATTTTAAAATTTAAATAATATTTTCTTATCATTTTTAAAAAGTACAAGGCAAATCTTTTTTCCTCAAATGAGAGTAGATATTTGTTGAGATTCTTCCCCCAGAATATCCCATCCAGATTGCGGAGGTCCTCTCAAAAGTCAACACTAAACCCATCTAAATATTGATTGGGGGACTATAATTATTTGTATGGAAAAAGGGTTTTATAAAATTAGAAAGTTATATAAGATATGATATACAGTATAGAATTTGATGTATATTTATTAAAAAGATAATGATCCTTTGAATTTATGATTAATAAATAAAAGGTAAGAGGTTAAATTTAAATTTTAAAATGTCAGGAGTTATATACAACTGATATAAAATTTAAAAGAATTTTGTATTATTTAATCTTATTAAAAATAAAATAAAATAGTGTTTACTGTGTTTCTCGTATTTAACTCAATGACCTCGCCTGCAATGCTTAGGTGAAGTGGTTTGAAAAAAGTGGGAAGGGATATCCAGAATCTGTAAATTGGGGAACACCACGGTGATTCATTGCCTATCGCCTTTTATTTGCCGTCATTTTCCTGAATTGTTCATTTTAGATAAGGTGTTTCCCCCTTCCCCTGCTTCATCCATCGTTTCTATTATTTTTATTTTTTATTCATAATTCCTTATCCTACGCATCTTTAATAACTATCCAGTGTCTTGTTTTCCCAACACACTCCATCCATCGCTTTCCACATCACCCCCCCACCCCTTCTTGACTCATCCCCCTATTATCTTTCTCGCCCAGCTTCATCCCTTTACACATCCATTTGTCGCAACTCCTCCTTTCCAAGTTCTAACCACTTTCATCGCCTCTCTCCTAATTTTTTCATCCATTTTTTCTTTTTTTTGTAAGCAATCACTCTACCACTATAACACTAATCAATGTTAAAGCGTATTTTTCGTCTAATTATTATTAAGAAAACATTTAAATATGACAAGATCTCTTGGGTTCAGATCATATACAAAGTGTGACTCAAAAGTAGCCTAGGTGGTGCGGTGAGTGAGAGCGAACAGCACCGACAAGTCCGAGGGGAGTGAAAGCTGAACAAGGGAAGCAGAGGAGAGGTCGACGGCACCGACCTGTAGTCTCCTTCCGTCGTTTTGGACGAGCGTGGCTGGAGAGAGAGAGAGACCGCAGATGGCAAACGCAAGGATTCCAGCGTGTTTGGCACAGCGTTCAGGGCCCCCAATTGTGCGATTGCAACTGGTGGTGAAATTTTTTATTTTGGATGAAGCGATTGGGAACCTGACTTTTCATCTGATAAGCACGAATTTCACAAGCCACGTTTTTTAGCTTTGGGCTTATGAAAGAAGCCCATTTATGATTGTTAGTAAGTATTAAATATCTTTTAAATTTTTTCACCAACCCCTCAGCTCACATTTTCTCCCTCTTATCACTCTTTTCTCTTTGTCGAAGAACGCAGACCCACAGACGCTCCCTCTTATCACTCTTTTCTATTTTCTCTTGGCGGCGATTGCAGCTGGGTTTAGGCAGTCAAGGTTGGTTTCCGGTGTGGGTTTCAGCTGTGTGTTGCGGGCTGTTTTCCGGCGGTCGCTCGGGTTTTCTTCTCTGTCTCTGTCGTAGTTGTGGGTTTTGAGCTCTGACAGGTGGTGTTGAAGGCCGCCGGTCTGTTGTGGTTCAGTTTCGGAACGTGTTGACTCGAGGGTGGCCGATCTGTTCATCGAAGACTCTTTGAGCTTGGGTGGCCACTCTTTATCATTAATAACCAACGGTGCTTTTAATTCACTTCAACAAGGGTTCCCCAGATTAAGTGGTTATTGCTGAATTTGATCTCTGGTGGTTTGTAATGCACTCATTTAGGGGCTGTTTGTTATAGTTTTTTGAATCGGGCTTATTATATAAGCCCGATTCATGTAAATCGAGATAAATCTCCTCCACATATTTATCTCGTAGACCGTGAAAGCACTTCGTAGACAGTAAAAACACCTCGTAGACCGTAAAAGCTATCTCGTAGACCGTAAAAGTTACCTCGTAGACCGTAAATTACAATTCATAAGCACTTATAAAATTTTCATAAGCTATTCCAAACAGCCTCTTAGAGGGTGTTTGTTATCACTTATTTGAATCGGGCTTATTCTATAAGAGAATAAGTCTGATTTACGTAAATCGAGATAAATCTCTTCCATATATTTATCTCGTAGACCGTGAAAACACTTAGTAGACCGTAAAAATTACTTCGTATTCCGTGAATTACAATTCATAAGCATTTATGAAATTTTCAACCGCTATTCCAAACAAGCTATTAATTAAGTTTTCTGTTTATATTTACTTTCTTAAAGTAGATGATGAAAGAATCACAAGATTTAATGATTTTCTAACTGTTGATTTTTCCCGAATAGGTATACCTTGTAATCTTTATATCGCCATCACGCATCATCGCTTGGTGCGTGATTTTTAAATTGGATTTTTCTTGTCTCTCTCTCATCCCAGTTAAATTTTTAAAAGAAAAAGTGTTCATAGAATCAATATAGCTGTTCTTTAAAGATTTTTTTTTTTTTCAACGGAGATGATACACCATGTGCTGGTCTGAACTCTGAAATAACTTACCTCTAATGCTGCTGTTCTATAGTTTCCACACGTAAGTTCGGATTGTAAGTGTAATTATATACATCATTTTATTAAAAAAAATTCTTAAACTTATGTGAATTTTAGGGATATAAAAAAATAAGAATATAGTTGATATAAATAATAGTCAAGATTAAAAACTATTGTCCACAGATAATATTCGGACATTTTCAATTCAAATGAATTATATTTGTGACATGATCATAACTAAATTATACAGGATATTTAATTTAATTAGATTTGATTAGTTTTATTATATTTTATTTTGACAAAAACTTTAAAAATATGATATTTATAATTTATTCGTATTGTAATATTTTTAAATTTTTAAAATTAATTTTTTCATTTTGTAAAATTTATATAATTATTTTTCTTAAATATTAAAAAAATTATCTATACAAAAATTAAATTAAACACCTTTTCACTTTTATAAAAATATTTCTGTAATTATTAATTTAAATAAATTTTACATTACCCATCTAATTTTTTGATAAATTATAAACCACTTTTCTAACAGTTATTCCCACATACCCCGTAGTTGTCTTTTCTAATCTCTGTTTCTACTGTGTATATAGTAGTCTCTAATTTTCACTTTATCTCCTTTATCTTTGCGCTGAACTCTCTGAAATGGTTTAGTATTATTATTATTCTGATTTGATTTTGATAAATACGGATAGCTAATTTTGATTTTTTTATTAGATTGAATTATTTATTTATTTATTTATTATATTAAATGAATTTTTTTTTGTTGATTTTATTTTGTCTTTAATGTCTCTAAATGTCTGATCACCATTTAATTATCTTGTTAATTTAAATTACTCCTGAGAAAGATAATGTAAGTGTAGAATTTGTATAAAATCATGTTAGACTTAATGGTTTATTAGTATCATAGAGATATAGTTATTAACTTAGCATTGTCATATTAAGATTAACGTCTAAAATTAGTCTTTATTAATTGATGTAAGAGATTGATTAGTTTATTATGATAAATATTTGATTTTGACTTGACAGTTGTCAATTACGCCTCTAAATTTATTAATTCATATTTTTAAAATTGTCAATAAAACCAATTTTTTCATTTTTCACTTGTACATGACCTGGAAGTAATTTTCTTACCAAGAAAAGAGCATGTCACTTGTCTACAAGTACCAATATGTAACTTCCTTCTTTTTTGATAAGCTATATACCTTTTAGGCAATTTTCAATATAAGCTAGTAATAAAAACATTTAGAATCCTCACTACTCAAGTTTATATACAAGGAGGCTTACGCCACCTTGAGACCCAAATTAGACCTATAAATAACAGAATCATCCTCAAGCCCACCACAAGAATTCATATTTGCAAATCCATTAAAAGCTTAGTCATCCAATCCATTTAAGTTACTCAAAATGGGTTAGGCATGGTCCAACAAATCATCAAGTCCATTATGATTAGTTATAACACAATTAAAACAAAGCATTCTCTGTTATAAAAATGTTGATAATAAGAGAGTATAAGAGAAAAATTTTAGAGAGATAAATTAGAGAGATATTCTCATTCATTTGTACTCTTGAATATAGCACACTGTGCTTCTATTTATAGAAAAATTTCGACGCTACAGTACCCTGTGTGATATCTTATTTTCAACCACTACAGTAGAGTACTAATTAACTAATACTCACCGAATATAAACATCAAAGTTATAAAATTGCTAGAACTTTATACAATGCCTCTGATAGATATAAATATTCACATATAAACACATTTATTCACAATTCATCTTACAACCCTCATATTCATTCTTCACTTCATTTCATATACAAACCACAACTTTACAATATTCTCAAAATACATAATAGAAGCTTGACAATCTAAACTAAGCTCTCCACCCGCTCGGCCTCATCTCATCGTCATTTACCTTCTCTTTGCCCCGCGAGCTTCCTCCCTATATAGGAGATTTGTTTTGGGAAAAGAATGAGATTCACAGGAATCTCAGTAGTAACGTCATTAAACATATAATATAACACATACAAGCATGCTTCACTCAAGCAAAATCTTCAACAAAATCATCAAACATTATTCAATGCAAACATGCAATTCATAAACTGACTTTGCGTTAGACGGGTTCTTAGCTCCGACATACAATGCGACTTCATAACCGACATCGCGCTTGACAGGTTCTCTTGGCCCCGAGGGGTGTTCGTGCAAAGATAGGCCACAGGTCCCACTCGTGCAATTATGAACATTTCGCCTGAGTATCAACCTGACCTTCGGTAGGCCCCAGGTGTTCACTACGCTCAATCTAAACATGTTAGAAATTTTGATGATGATAACAAACAATACATATGCATGTCATGTTATATGAAGACAGTTACTACCTGGTTGCTACTTTATGCAACTTTTCCCCTTGATTCAAGCTCGGGCAACTTCTGAGGCCAAATCGGTTGTCAAGTCCTGAAATTGCCAAACATAAAAAATGAGTTATTACTCATCAGTATACCTTTCCAAACTCATTTCATTGGTAAATTTAGCCTATTGGTGCCAAATTACCAAAATACCCCTTAGGTCCTTGTTATCAGCATTTTTCTCAAAATCATGATTTAGGACATTCCTACACATTTTCACGTGTAGAATTCATTTCCAATCTCGAATTGGCCAAAATAAATCTCAAATGATGAAAATACTCTAGACAGCCCTCAAATAAGACTTAGAAAGGGCAATTCTGTCATTTCTCTCTCCGGGCCTTTTCTCACTTCGGGGTCAACATAGACCCTTCACAATTTGGCCTCCTGAATCCAATGGAAGCATCGAATTGGTCAAATTCCCACTCATTTACCTTTTCCAACACAATGAAGGGAAAATAAATTCCCAGAAAAGTTGTGTTAGATTCTCGTTTTCTTTAGCCTAATCGTCTTCTTTCTACTTATCCTCCCAATATTAATTGATTAGGCATTCATTGGACTTGATTTAGAGGCATTTTCACATTATACTCTCTTTGGTTTTTCTCAATTATCTCACATCAAATGAACCATAATCAACCCCAAAACAATTCCATTAACCTTAATCAAGCAAGAGGAACAAGTTTGGAAAGTTACCTCTTGATTTCCTTCACTTTCTCTCTCCTACACATTTTCTCTCTCTCCTCCACCAGCTCGTGATTCAGCTGCTCTTCATGGAAATTAATGGTAGGGAGATGAGGAGAAGAGATCATATAGGGATTAGAAGCCTCTAATCACAAGGTTCAAGCACCTTACCTTAATCTTGGTTAATCCCTAGCTTCTCTCCTTCTTCCGTCGAGTTCTCGTTCTCAAGCTCACTCTTCAGCTCTTTAGGTCTGTTTGATCGTGTGAAATGAGCTGATGAGAATGATGATTTAGTCATATAATGCAATGGTTTAATCAACTTGACAAGTGGCACTTTTTGATTGGACCAAAATTGCATTATTTCTTAATTAATTCCATTTCCCTCCATACTCCCTCATTCCAGCCAAAAATCACATGAGAATGAGAGGGAAGTATTGATTCTTCAATTATCCCATTATGCCAACATGTAGCTTGTTGACCAAGTCATTGATTTTTTGACTATTTGACCATTTTTTTTATCATAATTTACCAAAATTAATTTATTAATAACTTTAACTAAGAAAAACCCAGTAGGATAAAAACCTAGCCAAAGAAAAGAGTACATCATTCATTGATACACTGTTCAGTGCTGCCTCATTAAAAACCTTTCTAGGAAAACCCAGTGGGACAAAACCTAGATAAGGAAAAAAGAGTACAGCGTATATCGACTCCCCCTCTTGACAACATCAGTTGATATTTCTAAATCTTCGACGGCCAATTTCATAGATAAGTTTTTTAAAGATTGTACCTGGAAGTGACTTTGTGAATAAATCTGCTAGATTTTCACTTGAACAAATTTGCTGGACATCTATTTCACCATCCTTTTGAAGGTCACGAGTAAAGAAGAATTTTGGTAAAATATGCTTAATTCTATCTCCCTTAATATAGCCTTCTTTAAGTTAAGTAATACATGCAGTATTATCTTCATATAGAACTGTTGGTGCCATTTTTCCTAAAGATAAATAACAATTTATTCGTATATGATGTATTACTGATCTCAACCACACTCATTCTTGACTTGCTTCATGTATTGCTAGAATTTCTGCATGGTTTGATAATGTGGCTGATATAGTCTATTTCATTGATTGCCATGAAATAGCTATACCTCTACACGTGAACAGATAGCCTGTTTGTGATATACCATCATGTGGATCGGATAAAAATCCAGCATCTGCATAACCTACCAGTTCATGCTTAGATACGTTTGAGTAGTATAACCCCATGTCCATAGTGCCTCTTAGATAACGAAAAATATGTTTTACTCTATTCTAATGTCTTCGTGTTGGTGAAGAACTATATCTTACTAATAAATTAATAGCAAATGATATATCAAGACGTGTATGATTAGCAAGATACATTAGTGCTCTAATGGCACTAAGGTATGGTACTTCTGGACCAATTAGTTCTTCATCACTTTCTTTACTCATTATCCGAGGTCGGAATGGATCTCTATCCGGCTCCAAAGACCTTACAATCATTGGGTACATAATGGGTGAGATTTATCCATATAAAATCTCTTTAGGACCTTTCTTGTATAAGTTTCTTGATATACAAAGATCCCATTCTTAAGATACTCAATCTGTAATCCAAGACAGAATTTTGTTCTTCCCAAATCCTTTATCTCAAATTCTTTCTTCAAACAATGAATTACCTTTTGAAGCTCTTCAGGAGTTCCAATAATGTTGATATCATCAACATAAACAACAATTATAGCAAATTCACTATTAGATCTTTTTATAAAAATGCATGGGCATATTGGATCATTTTTGAATCCTTCTTTCAACAGATATTCATTAAGACGATTATACCACATGCGCCCTGATTGCTTCAGGCCGTATAGGAACTTATTTAATTTAATTGAGTATTGTCCTCGAGAACTTGAATTACATGCTTCTGGTACCTTAAGTCCCTTAGATACTTTCATATAAATATCATTGTCAAGTGATCCATATAACTAGGCAGTCATTAAATACAGATCAAGCCCTTCTCTTACTTCTAGGCTAATTAAATAACGAAAAGTAGTCGCATCCACTACAGGTGAATACGATTCTTCAAAACCAATGCCAAGTCTTTGTGTAAAGCCTTGGGCTACAAGATGTACCTTATATCTTATTATTTCACCCTTTTCATTTCTTTTTCGTACAAAGGCCTATTTGCATCCAACTGGTTTTACATCTTCAGGTGTAAGTACTACAGATCCTAATACTTTTCATTTTTCTAATGATTTTAATTCTGTATTAATGGCATCTTTCCATAGGAGCCAATCTTTTCTTTGTTGGCACTCGCTAATGGATTTTGGCTTATGATCCTCATTATTATTTATTACATCATTTGCTACATGATAAGCAAATGTGTTGTCAACGTTGACATCATTTCGATCCTATCGGATTCTATTCACAACATAATTTATTGAGATCTCATTATTTTCACATATATCAGGTACCTGGGTCTCTCCTGGGACTACAACATTCTCTTCTAGAGATATCTCTACTGGAGATAATAACTCTTCAAGAGATGGCTCTTCTGGAGCTATTAACTTTTCTTGATTATCCTCAATTTGGCCATCTATATTCTTTGCTCCTTTTCTTTTTCAAAGATTTCTGTCTTTAGAATCGATGGGTCTGCCACGCTTTAGGCGTGCTTTAGATTTATCCATAGTAAATTGTCCTTCAGGGACATCAATTTTAACAGGAGCATTAGCAGCTGGTACATATGACTTTATTACTTTCCTTAGGTCAGTAAATGCTTCTGGTATTTGATTAGCTAAATTTTGTAAATGAATTATCTTTTGAACTTCCAATTCACATTGATTTATATGAGGATCAAAATGAGCCAATGATAATTCATTCTAGCTAATTTATTTATCCAATTGCTTGTTTTCTACCCCTAATGTTGAGAAAAGTGATTCATCAAAATGACAATCGGTAAATCATGCTGTAAATAAATCTCCCGTAGATGGTTCTAAATATTTTATGATTGAAGGAGATTCATACTCAACATATATTCCCATCCTTCTTTGAGAACCCATTTTAGTGTGTTGTGGTGGTGCTACTGGCACATATACCGCACACCCAAAAGTCCTTATATGAGAAATATTAGGTTCCTGACCAAAAACCATTTGTAAGGGGGAAACCTTTAAGTAACTTGTTGGCCTGATGCGAATTAACATTAATGCATGCAAAATGGCATGGCCCCAAGCAAAAATTGGGAGATTAGATTTCATAAGTAAAAGTCTTGCAATTAGTTACAACCTTTTAATCAATGATTCTGAAAGTCCATTTTGCGTATGAACATGAGCTACAGGATGTTCAACATCAATTCCAAGGGACATACAATATTCATTAAAAGCATTTGAAGTAAATTCACCAGCATTATCAAGATGTATTTTCTTGATAGGATAATCAGGGTAATGTGCTCTTAATCTAATCAATTGAGTAAGTAATCTCGCAAATGCCAGGTTGCAAGAAGATAATAAGCACACATGTGACTATTTAGTTGATGCATCAATTAAAACCATATAATATCTAAATGGTCCATATGGTGGGTGTATTGGCCCACAAATATCTCCCTGTATCCGTTCTGAAAATGTGAGAGACTCACTTTCTACTTTGCTTGGTAAGAGGCGAATAATTAATTTTCCCTCGGAACATGCAACACATGAGAAATCATGGCATTATGGTATTTGTTTACACTTCAGGGTATGTCCACATGAATTCTCAATTATTTGTCACATTATAATTGAACCGTGATGGCCTAACCGATCATGCCAAACATTAAATTCATTTGTAAACTTCTGGTTTTGTTAACATCATGAAATTCCTGTCAAAGTGGCACATTTACCTTTAGTTTTGCATACATTTTGGGTAAATTCATAGATAATTAATGATAGATGTGCAAAAGTAATGTGCCAAGGGGTATTGATGGTAAAAAGGCGTAATTTCTCTGTTTAAGCCCCATAATTGCATTAAAATTACACCAACACTGTTTTTATAGATTTCATTGTGTTGATAGGTAATATTGGAGTCATAAAGGAGTCATTGGAGGCACCAAAGGATGATCAAGAAATAGGAATGGAGCTAAGGAAGTCAAAGCACCATGGAAGAGCAAGAAAAAGATGAAGAAGGCCAAAAAGCTTCATATGGAAGCTTGGCCGCGGCCAAAGATGTACCAAAAACTTTTTGGCCGCAGCCAAACATCTTCCAGAAAGATTTTGGCCGTGACTAACGCCCGAATTCTGCAGCTACGCGTTTTGATTCATAACGGATTTTTAGGGCATATAAATACTAAAACCTTAAAGCAGAGACTCATTCTGGACCTGGGAAGCACCGTGGAGATAATGCTCTGCTAGGGTTTGGAGCTTGGAGGTGGAGATTGGGCTAGATGTTGAAGATTTGAAGAGATTTGAGCTTCTCCTCTTGGTTTTTCCTCTCCTTCTGCTGTCTTTCCCTTTTGTTATGCTATATAACTGATTTATGCCCTATTTCTTCTGGGTTTTATGAACATGTGTAGCTAGAGTTTTATTGTTTGGATTGTTTTGAACCCTTGTATGGATTAAGTACTTATTTCCCCTTTATATTTATGTTGAATGGTTGATTTATGTTGATTTCACTCTGTTCTTAATGCTCCTTGTTGATTGATCACTAATGAGGTTGTTGGGTTCACTTGGTTGATGCTTGAGAGGGCTATATTGAGTGTAGAACTTGGGTTTAATCATGTGGGAATTTGAAATCCATGAGAGGGATGAATGGTTTTGTTAATAAGGTATAGATACACTCATTGACCTCACATAGCCACCTAGGTCTTATAATGTAAGTTGGGCTTAATCCTTCAATTAAGAGATTAATGAACCAATTAAGCTAAACACCTATTTGGAGACTTGAGAGAGCACTTATAGGTAAATGAGTGACCTTGGTTAGCATAATCCATCATTGAGAGCTCATATTGTGAGGATTTGAATGAGTACTTATGAAATGTAAGGGGGATAAACAATCCTAACTTCCACTTCTAATCCATGAATCATTTGTTTATATTTTCCTTTTAGTTTATAATTCTTTTTTTCCTCCACCGTGATAATTGTCCAACTCAAATTAGGCGAAAGTGCGATAATCATTACTTAACCGGGTTTTGGAACCAAATCCTCGTGGGAACGATATCTTACTCATCACTTTATTACTTGGCGCGACCTGTGCACTTGCGGATTTGCGGACAGGTTTACATTGGCAGACTTCTGGTTTGTATTGGTGAACTTTTAGTTCTCAATAACATATGTTTCAATTGTATTTATAAATTTATAATTCAAACCAGAAGAAAAAGTAGAAAAAACTTTCTAATATACATTTTCTACCATCAACAATTTTTGTCATAATAAGATATTCCTGATTATTTTTAATTATTATTTCTACATGATATCCATTTCTGCGGATATCTTTGAAACTCAACAAGTTTCTTCCAGACTTGGTAGAATAAATTGCATTATCAATACATAATTTTGTTCCTTCATGTAACAAAATATTAGCTCTTCCGGAGCCTTCAATCAAATTTATACTACCAGATATAGTTTGAACATTGGCTTTTTGCATTACGAAGTAAGAAAAATATTTATCATTTCTCAATATAGTATTGGTTATTGTGGAACCAATGAGACATAAATCTTCAGGATTGATGCTAATAGGATCCATTCTTCATTAAATAAAACATAAAAACATAATTAAAATAAATACATTCAATAAAAGTAACATAAAAGTTCAAATAGATAAATAATTATGCTAAGAAATCAGCAACATCTAAATAAGTAAAATCCATGTCTCCATGTTCAAAATTCTCAGCCTGATCCACATGATTTACTTTAGTTGTTGACCCTTTACCATTATTTTTATTGATTCTTGGTAAAGTTCAACTAGGTGTCTCGGTGTACGACAGGTACGAGACCAATGACCCTTACCACAACAACGATAACATGGATTTTCAATATTTTTATTTTGCCTACTATTTTCTCTTTTGTGGTTTTTATTATTATTTCCCCACTTCTGGTAGGAATTTGAACCATTACGACCTAGATCTCGACCTCGACCACGGCCACGACCACGGATGTAGCCACATCCACGTCTATGTCCACGTCCTCGGCCACGACCACAAACAGATTCATTGGTTACTACATTTGCTTCTGGGAATGGAGTTGAGCCAGTTGGACTGGATTCATAGTTTTTTAATAAAAGCTCATTATTCTGTTCAGCCACAAGGAGGCAAGAAATTAATTCTATATATTTCTTGAATCCTTTTTCTCGGTATTGCTGCTGCAGAAGCAAATTTGATGCATGAAATGTGGAGAATGTTTTTTCAAGCATATCATTATCACTAACATTTTCTCCACATAATTTTAATTGAGAAGTTATTTTGAACATGGCCGAGTTATATTCACTTACAGATTTAAAATCTTGCAACCTCAAATGTATCCAGTCATAACGAGCTTTTGGGAGGATAACCATCTTCAGGCGATCATACCTATCTTTCAGATTATTCCAAAGAACAAGTGAGTCTTTTACTGTTAAATATTCAATTTTTAAACTTTCGTGTAAATGGTGGTGTAGAAAAATCATGGATTTGACATTTTCTTGATTGGATGCCTGATTCCCTTCTTTTATTGTGTCTTCTAGACCATAAGCATTTAGGTGGATTTCCGCATCCAAAATAAATAATTTTTTCCAGTAATATCCAAAGCCACAAATTCCAATTTTGCAAGGTTTGACATAGTTCAGACTAATTAAAGAAACAAATAAGAATAATTAATAATATGAAATATAAAAACACAATATAATATCATGAACTAAAATAACAGTAAATATGTTAAAATAATAAATAAATTAATAAGGCAATATAAGAAAATTAAAACTTTTATGGCTTCGGGCCATTTAGTTCTCATGGCTTCAGGCCAATTAATCTCATGATAAAGAATTAAATATATACGGCATCTTTCTATTTATCTTCAGGATAAATAAAAGTTGAATATGACTTCCGGTCATACAATAAGTTAAAAGAGATGTATATGTATATATATATGTATATGTATATATATATGTATATGTATATATATATATGTATATATGTATATATATATATGGCTTCTAGCCTTATAATAAGAAATCATATAGATATGGCTTCTGGCCATATAATAGGAGATCATAGAGATATAGCTTCTGGCCATATCATAAAAATCCAAATAATATGACTTCTCTGGTCATATAATTATAGGAATTGGATGTGTATGACTTCTGACCATAATAATAATAATAATAATGATAATAATAATAATAATAATGTAAATGAACTTGTGAATGATATATATATAAGATATAAAAACAATAGCGATCTCTAATCTTAGTCATGAAACCCGATGTTTATAACAATCGGTAAAGATATATTTCTTAATTTCATATAGTGGCTCATATTATCCTATATCTATGAAATAAAGATACTGTAAAACAAGGTATATGAGATTATCAAATAAACAATGAGAAGATCATACCTTCGGCAGAGCTTCGTGCTGATAACGTGTTATAAAAATGTTGATAATAAGAGAGTAGAAAAGAGAAATTCTAAAGAGATAAATTATATAGATATTCTCATTCACTTGTACTCTTGAATTACAGCACCTAGCGCCCCTATTTATAGAAAAATTTCGACGCTACAGTACCCTACAACAGTAAAAATCCGTACTACTACAGTAACTGCCCTCGTGTGCTACAGTGAATCCCGTGAAGCTACAGTGATAAACAATACCATACAGTATTTTTGCTGCAGTGATGAACAGTGCTACACAGTATTTTTCATCTTATAGATCATGTTGATTGGGAGAGTAAATTATCCTGGATATGAACTAATGGACATCCACATAATTGATATTCATAACATTCTCAAATTAGTTCGCTACCAAACATTTCCTACTAACTACCTTACATTTTTTTAAACCTAACTCTTTATATACTCCACTAGTCCTAATTATAAGTAACTTTATATTATTTTACTAATACTAAAAAAATCTTAAATTTTATTAATTATGTCTTAAAATTTAATAATTTTTTTAAATATAACTGTAAATACCCTATTTTTTAGGCCCCACACAAAAAATAATAAAAATAAAATAAAAACATGAAAAATGAAAAAAAAAATCTTCTTAATGCTTGCACATCTACATTAATAAGAAAATGACATTGATAACGATTGGATTATAATTGAAATCTAAAAAATGATAATCATTAATAGTGATTGTCTTGTAATTAAAGTATGCAATAAATGGCAACAAATTTTAAAATAATTCATCTCATTAATGTTAATTGATATACTGATTAGTAAACTTAGTGTGGAGTTATTCTGGAGGAGGAAAAAATAGAGATTAAAAAATAAAAAAATATATCTTTCATTTATGTTGATAGGTTTAAATTAAAAATTACTTATGGGAAAAATAATAAAAATTTAAAAAAAATTAGAACAAAATCTCATTAATGGTGATTGAGTCAAGTTAGAAAGTTCTATTAATAGAAGATATAAAAATAAAATAAAAATTAAAAATGCATTAATGAGGAAAAACCCTAGGAGATGCCTATTTAAAAGGGGCACAAGAGTGAGCAAGGCACACAAGAATTTTGAGGAGAGCAAGGAAGGTAAGTGAGAAATGTTACAATTGTAAATGATTTATTAAAAAATGCAAGTGTACACTGTCATAAACAAGTAATATATAAGTGAGTAAAATATCATTCCCATAAAGATTGATCACTAAATATCATTAAATTAGGGAAATTAGCAAATTTTGGATTGAATCACCTATCTACTCTAGTCTAATTTATTCCATATAATTGATAGCCGAATTTCCCTAATTTAATTACTAGCATATTGCAAGATCAAGCAATTCTATAATTAATTACAAATTCAATATATTCCTATATAAATTAGAACAATTAATCATGTATTAATATTTATAGAACTCATTAAGGCTACACAACTCATGAATATATTCCTATTTCATATGCAAGTTATGGTTTTAATTATAGGATCGACACACATGTATTTCCTTCTGGTCTCAGCATACATATTGAAATCATTCAAAAGATGGCCAATCAATTGAAAGGATTAAGAATAATAATCAAAATTAAATCATGAAGGAAAAATTAAAACTAGATTTAATAAGTTAAAATTCAATATGTCATTAGTAAGTTATATCATTATCCTAGGAAAATGAAAATTTAGCTCATGATAAAATTAAAAACAAAACCATAATAAATTGAAAATTTCATAAAACATTATTATTAAATTCTAAAATATAAAGATACAACTACAAGATACATGAAAATGAAAAAAATTTAGCCTTCCTTATATGAGGAAAAACCTTCCATGTAGGTGGCAACTTATATCATTCATGAAAAAAATTTAGCCTTCCTTATGTCTTCTACTCTTCTATTTATAGATGAATGAGGTGCAAAAATTTCCACTTGTTAGGTATGAATTTTGGCTTTATGTTACCAATGTTGACCTTATGGCAACCTTATTTCTTGATTGTAGCCGAATTTTGATAGTAAAAATGGTGGAATCTCACTTTTTTTCTTCATGAAGTTGTAGATCTGGATCTTAGTTTGAAAACACATGTGAGAGCTCCTCATTTCAACTTTTACAACTCAAGTTATGGTCAAATTAGTGAGCAAATGTCAGACTTGGAAAAATCCACGTGCTCAACTTTTAAGAAAAATTTGAAACTTTTGAAGGTAGAACTGGGTTTTGGCCTCAACATAAAAATTGTAGGAATTTTTCTTAGCTTTTTATCCATATAAAGAACATCCCAATCTGACATCTAAAGCTCTAGATGTTGCCTAAAAACTGAAACAAGGTTAAAATTTAGTATTTTTCAATATATTTTATTTTATGTCCAAATCATTATTCATTTATAAATTACACTCAAATTCATTAAATTAAGCTTAACTATTATCCAAAAAATCATCATATAAAGAAAAATAAATATGCAAATATTTTACTTATCAAATTCACCCAACAAAGAGTGACTAATAAGTTCTTACAATACTTCTAACAAAATAAGAAGTGTCAAATCATAAGGAAGATCACAATTAAAGAATAAAGAGATCATATCATTCATAAATCAACAAAAGTATAAAATGATAACTTTATTTGAAAAATGAATGAACCGAATTCGTAACTGTGACTAATTCTTTCAATCTCTCAAGTGTTTAAGGGTAAGTGTTTCGCTCAAATTCAATCGAAAAAATTGTACTACCATAATCTTGCTAAAAATCTCAATCTCCACTACCTAATTCACATACATAATTCAAATCAAAATGATTTATTGAGGGTTGTAATGGGATTAAGGTAAAAGGAATGTAAAACGTGATATGAATGGCTAAATTTAAGAAATAAATAGAGCAATTGAAAAATGGGCCAACTTATGAATAAATTTATCTCATCACAACAACCCACAATTTTAATTTAAATACTCAATATCTTTTTTTTTGTGAAAACTTTTGCAACTTTAAAGTTGATGATATATACACCCCTACACTTATCAAAAGCTCATTTCACAAAAGTTTCAAATGCTCTGCTAATCTTCTGAACTAGGTAAAAGCACTGATATATCATTAAAACACATGTTAATAGGTTGAGAACAAACGAACAATCAATTAGGCACAAATGTGCCTATCAACGATATAATTGTAAGGTTGGCTATTTGGCTCTAACTAAAGAAAATGAATGCCTTTATCATTTTTGAATGTGTATGTGAAATATAATCTCAACCAGATTTAAAGCAAATTTTAGAGTGACAACTTAATAGGTGAATATCACACACAAGAAAAATAATAATTCAATCTTAAAATTCATCACCAATCCCAACAATCAATTATTTAATCATGCTATGAAATCTCTAAATTCAATTAATCCATGCTTAAAAATTTTATACTTCTTAAAATAATTGAAAAGCACCTAAACAAGATTTTTTTTAAAGATGAAACAAAAGCATGCAACTAATAAGATGCGTTTCAAGAGTTAAGAAATACTCTTTACTCTGCCATCTTTGTACACCCCATGTATCTTATGGTTTTACCAACTAACTATCTAATGGAGAAATTATATTTTTTTTACTCCTCGCCTAACATAAATCAGACATTGTCCTCAATGTCTTTTAGAGATTAGAGAAAGTTTTTTTTCAAGAACCTAAATAAAGTACCCTATAATGCTAAGAGTAAAGCCATTAGATGATGGAAAGTTACAACTGAAGAGTGATATCTGGATTCTACTTCTGACTACTGACTAAATATTTCCAACTTATTTGCTTGACTAATAGATCTGGTTTGGGTTCATAGATTTGCAGTTCATCAACTAGCTGATCAGTAGTTGGTGCAGAAATTATGGTATAGCGAGTCACTTGGGGTATGAATCTCATTTCTACAGCATGATAAAAAAAAGACAACAAATCATCATAAAAACCATTAACATTTAACAATCCTAATGATTTTTCGTAAAAAATTAGTTTAGCCTAATATGCAATGCTAGAAATCCTATATAACATTTCCAAACATCTCGGTAGAACGATAAAAGATTCAGCATGGTAGAACATTTGTCCCATACATTCAGGAAAACTTGAAACCTGTAACTCTTGTCCTATAGAAAAGATGTGACTATCTAACTCCTTCACATGAACACTCAAACCCTTACTTCCGTTAATTCTTGCAGAAATGGCCACATGATGACTTCCTATTTTTATAAGATTGGAGATATATTTTTGATATATTTGGAAAGTCATCAATGCTAAATTAAAGATATTTTCTTGAGATTTTGGAATATCAATTTGGGTACATCATTTGTGAGATTTCAACTTAGAGTATAAGTTTTTAAACTTAGGAAATAATATTAATAATTAGAAGCTTAGAAAAAAAAAGAGATTGAATTTTCATTAATATGATTATTATTTTAATATTATTTCCTTACTCTTAATTTATAAGAGGCAACACCATTTTGGACAGTAATTGGAGGACTTGCTACTCAAAATTGGCAGCCATGATTAGAGTATAAAAAAAAAGAGGGCCTGGACCTAATGACAGAGGAGCCACAATATTATAAAAGGAGGAAAGGGAGGCATTGTTTTAGAGGATGGACACCAACTATATTGTGAAGGAAGGAGACAAAAAGCATCCACTATTATTCTATTGAGAACAATATCCTGTTGTAGCGGAGAAAGGACGAGCTGAAAAGAGAGAGCAGAGGCAAACTATTGACCTTCGTTCTTCATTATGCAGAGGAGTGAGAAGAGTAGCATTCTGGCACTGGAAGTCAACGGACTACAGAAGGCAAAGTAAATTTGCTGTCTTGGTTTTTATTTTCCTCTCCTTTCTATATGGATCTAAACTCCGAATTTTTATTTGTTGAGATCAATTTGATTAAAGCCAAGTGTGGCTAAATTTTTCTTTTCAACCTAGAGTAATATGAACTTGTTTAAGACTTAAATATATTCCCACTAATGAGTTTTGCTTGATATTAGTTCACTTTATTTAATCTTATTTTTCTTGTTTATTGGTTAGTGATTGGTCACCTTTGAATATGTTTTGGGGATTTAGGATTGAACTGGACGTAGGGAATCTTAAATTGACTTTGAGATTAAATAATATGGAATTAGAAATTATCTAATTTGCATCTAGGATATATATATATACCTAGAAGCTTTGCATAATCAAATTACAGTGAGTCCGATCTAAATAACATCTTATTTAGTTGTATGAGACATTGCATAATTAATTGAAGTAAGTATATAAATGGACCGACATGTCTTTATAGACACTAATACTCTAAATTAGCTGATTAAGTTAAGTTAAAATTAATTTAGTGGGGATAAAATCTAAGAAACAAATAAGTAATTAGTGACTCTAGGTTGTCCTTCTCGACATTGGAATTTGTTCTTTGTGAAAAATATTTGCTATTACTAGTTTCTTTTTCTGATTTAATTTTTCTTCACTCATATTAAAAATAATTCTGATTTGTTTAATTTAAATGAAACAAGGAAATTTAATGCCTAGTCACTAGTTGGATTAAGTCTCTGTGGGACGATTTTGATTTGCCACTTACTATTTTCATAACTTGTATACTTGCGGTGCTTAATTAAATTTTGGTAGCATTTCCACACTTCCCTTTAGGCTCTAGATGCCTCTCCCGTATATAAAGTTGATCTTTTTAGCAACTAATACATTTTCAAGTTCTCTTGTTGCAGTTAGAAACTCTCTATCCTTTCTCAAATCAATTTCACAAAAAATGAAAATAGATTTAAATCTACATTTTAGTATGATACCATTTTTGTCTTCTTTACTCTCAGACATTTTGTATTTACAAGTGGAAGAATGCATATTTATACTACTAAAATAGCAACAACAAGATCATGCAAATCATGCATTTTTCAAAGAACTTTGAAAATTTTTTCGACACAAATGACTAATATCATGTTGCGTGAAGAAATTAAACAAAATGAGCAAAGCAAGTTAAAAATTACTGAAAAGATAAGATATATTAGACAAAAGCATAATTATATACAGTAGTTGTGATTATAGCTCACATCATCCTCTGGTTTTATGTCCAATAACGGCTTAAACGATTTCTATGAATCAAGGATTTGCTTCCTATCCAGTTTTCTTATAAACTGGCAAACATGGTCTTTTAATGTCAGATTCCCAAGACAATAACACTCTTTTTCTTTATTAAATAAGCTCATTAACTCAAGAAGAATAACATAAACATCACCACTAGAATGCATTTCAAGAATTTGAATAATATTACCCTATGACTCCTCACTTAATCCATCCTTTATGAATTAAATTTTATCTTCTTAATTTATAAAAACTATACCTTTGCTCCTACAGCGCTGATTACATATCCACCTTGTACATTTATGGTAGACCTTCATTGTTTTAACTTTTTTCTTTTTGGAATAAGAACTTCCCATTTCTGGCATTGGTTTAATAAATGACTCATGAATCTTACATACTAAATGTACCCTAGCTTCAATGATCCAGTGTACATCATCAGGGAGACCCAAACGCTTAAATATCTTTATTCTTTTAAGTCGACAGCTATAGATCTTCCTAAGCACATATTTGGGAAGAGTGAGAAACTTGTTTTTTAAGCTTTGCAAGAGATTCTTCCATGTTAAATGAAAATGATGAAAACTAAAATATTTAATGCAGTGCAATGTGCTTCAGTCAGTACGAGAGAAAAATTAATGAGTAAGCAAAAGAAGTTTTGGGATGCCTCTCAAATAGCCGTCTTTCTTTTATATTTTTAGTTAGACAAAAACCAAACCAATTGACTTTTGTGTTTTTTTTTAGATTTACTTGTCGGTTCCTCAAACGTGATGACAGTTTTCATTGCTTAGTAAAACCAAGAAGCTTATGACTACTATCCTAGAACCTGGTGATTACTGCTTCTGACTACAAGACATTAAAAAGAAAAACAAATATAATATAAAGACCAAATTAGTATTAAGATTACTTGGTATTGATATTAATGACAACAATCACTGGCAACAACGTCAAAAACTTGTTACGATTGTAAATGGTTTATTAAAAAGTGCAAGTATACACTGTCGTAAACAAGTAATATAGAAGCGAGTAGAGTATCTTTCCCATGAGGATTGATCATTGAATATCAAAATTGGTAATCTTAATTCTATTTATTTGATCGATTAGTTAGTAATTGAGATTACAAAATAAAAATGATTAAATATAAATGCCATTGATATAAAAACAAATATGAAAAAAACCCTAAGGGTAAGATTTCACTTAGAAAATTTCGGATTGAATCACCTATCTATTATACTCTAATTTATTTCATATGATTGATAGCAGAGTTTCCCTAATTTAATTACTAGTCTCTTCTAAGGTCAAGCAATTTTATAATTAAGTGCTAATCCAATATATCCCTATGTGAATTAGAACAGTTAATCATACATTAAGATTTATAGAACTCATTAAGGCTACACAACTCATGAATATATTCCTCTTTCATACATAAGTTATGGTTTTAATATATGATTGACAGACATACATCTTCTTCCGGTCTCAGAATATATATTGAAATCATTCAAAAGATAGCCAATCAATTGAAAGTATTAAGAACAATAATCAAAACTCAATCATAAAGAAAAAATTAAAACTAGATTTAATAAATTAAGATTCAATTTGTCATTAGTAAGCTATATCATCACTCTAGAAAAATGAAAATTTAGCTCATAATGAAATTAAAAACAAAATCAAAATAAATTAAAAAACTTCATAAATATTGCATAAAACTTTATTATTAAATTCTAAAACATAAAGATACAACTACAAGATACATAAAAATGGAAATATCTAGCATTCCTTATATGAGGTAAAACCTTCCATGTATGTGGCAACTTATACCATCTATGAAGGAGGTCTACCTAAGCCTTCTAAGAAGAAGGTATGCAAGAAACAATACAATGCATGAAATTAAACTCTAAGATGGTGTGTCTCCTTGTGTCTTCTACTCCTATATTTATAGAAGAATGGGGTGCAAAAAAATTCACTTGTTAAATATAAATTTTGACTTTAAGCCACCAATGTTAACCTTGTGGCAACCTTGCTTCTTGATTATATCCGAATTTTGATAGTCAAAATGGTAGAATCTCACATTTTTGTCTTCATGAAAGCTGTAGATCTGAATCTTAGTTTGAAATGCATGTAAGAGTTCTTCATTTCAATATTTACAGTTCAAGTTATGGTTAAATTAGTGGGTAAAGGTCAAACTTAGACAAACCCACATACTCAACTTCTAAGAAAAATTCAAAACTCTTGAAGGCAGAATTGAGTTTTGGCCTCAACATAAAAGTTGTAGGAATTTTTCTTAACTTTTTTATCTGTATAAAGAACATCCCAATGCAATATCTAGAGCTCCATATATTTCCTAAAAACTGAAACAAGGTTAAAATTTAGTATTTTTCATTAGATTTTATTTTATACCCAAATCATTATTTATTTATAAATTACACCCAAATTCATTAAATTAAACTCAACTATTATCCAAAAAATTATCATATAAGGGAAAATAAAAATAAAAATATTTTACTTATAAAAAAACTTCTTGAGACATGGACATCAGAGGCGAGAGGTATGCATCTTCTTCCATTCAAGCTACTAGATGCCTAGTAGTTAATTCTTACTCTCTCCTTCATGTTCGGTAGGCTCAAATGGATATTCTAAAAATATGTTGTCATTTCATCATGTTTGGTATTCTCACCTTGTTGTTTGTATAGCTTGCAAGGATAAAAAGTATGTGCTTGTCACTTGAAATTATTTTGTATGATGTTCATGATAATAGGCCTCTTTATTAATATAATAATCATGTTCTTGCTTATCTTTGTTGGCTTGATGAACTCTTATTTTTTTTCTTTTGTAAATAAAAAGTTTCAAAATAAAAAAAGGTTCATTTTTTTAAAAATAAATGAATTTGTTTTCATATGAGAAAATAAGGAGAATGCTTTTTTAAAAAAAAATAAAAAACACAAACCAAACAAAAAATATTTTTCTTAAATAAATTAAGTGAACCTATTTTCTAAAAAATACTAATTGACACGTCTTTTTACCCTTGGAACTACTTGAGCTTTAATCCATATAAAGGGTATGTAAGCCTTAGGCTTTCTTCTTAGGTCAAATCTAACTTTGTAAATAAACATTTTTTCCTTATTAATTTCTTATTTCTTTATAAATATTTTCTTAATTTTTTTATTCTTTGGGTAATTATAATAAAATTAAAGGCCACATTCATTTTTAAATAATTGACTTAGGGTAATTGTTCTTATGAACATGTATTGTGGGGTGCCGAATGCCTTCCTCACGCACAATCGACTCCCGAACCCTATCTGGTTTTCTTTTTTCAAAAAAGGTTTCCAAAATTATCCTTTTTTAAAATTTTGATGGTAGCTCCATGTTTTCTAAATTTTAAGCGCTACAATAACGCTATTCTTAACATATCCTCTATCCCAAAAATACAAAGTTTACAAAATAATAAATGATGGGTGAAATTGTATATTCATATAAAAAATTTAATATATGACTTATAAATAGGACAAAAAAAATTTCTCTCTCCGTGCCTTGAACAAGAGTACCTTGAAAAATAAGGTGCTGTTCATAAGATAATATTTTCCTCATAGTTGTGATTTGGCAATAGCTCTCCATCTCACATCTTGTAAACATATAATTATTACAATTCTTTCAATCATAATTCATCAACAGAAAAAACGTGAATCATCTTGAATATTAAAATCAATCTTACACAATCTCATAATGATAAATGAAGATATGGTAAAAAAGACAAACACATTTTTTTCCTTAGCCATGCAATCAGTTATTATATTTTGGTAACGATGAAACATATCATCAATGATAGCTTCTCCGAAGTGGCACACTAGTAGAGATTCATTTGCAGCTATCATAAATTGTGCAACTTTGTGCCCATCATTGTTATCATTGTGTTCCTCACCATATAATGCCTTCCAACTTACTTCAAATACTTCCATGTGATTCAAAGTGAATGAACCTTCTTTTTCAATCTCTAATTCCAATTCAGATAGGGATGGATAATAAATAGGAACGTTGAACGAATCTATCTGATCTTCCTTTATGATTCCCTGCATCATTCACCAAAACAAATTCTTTTATCATGAATTTTTTTTTTGCTTGTATTTTGAAGAATATCTTTTGTTTAAAAATATATCCCCTCTAGTTCTAAATGAATGAGTTAATTGAGATGTTTGCTTTTGTCCCAAATATAATATTCTAACCCACTTTATCTCTTAAATTTATAATTTTTCTCTAAATTTTATATCACTATTGAGTGCACATATTAAAAAAATGTTTTTTCACATGGGGTAATTTTCATTATAAATGATTAAAAGAGGCATCATAAGAAAGGCAACACATATTTCTTACAAGTAATTAACTTAATGAATTTTCTTAATATTTATAAATTAGTTACCTAGCTTTTATATTTAGGATCACATGGAGTACTATATAGTCCAATTAGAAAATATTAATATATGTACCTCCAAAGCCATGTCATTGAGTGCCTTAAGCAAAAAGCTCCAAAATGTAGCTACACTTAGGACTTGCTATAATTCACTACTGTTTCTTCCTGCGAATGTAAGAAACATACGACCCCCTTCAACGAGTTCTTTAGAACGACACTTAAGAAATAATGAGAAATCTCTTTGAAACTGGAGGTAGTATGCCTTTTGGACATTTAAAGGGCTGGTTTTTTTTTGCAATATAAATATTGCCCTTATTGTTCTCTACCCCCCCCCCCCAAGGAACCTATAGGAATAAAAAGACAAAAATTAGTTTAGAAGAGTAAAAGTTCATGAATATTTTCTTATAGAAATGTAATGTTAATATATATACATATATACATATACATATACATATACAGATACAGATACAGATACAGATATAGATACAGATACATGCATGCATGCATGCATGCATACATACATACATACATACATACATACATACATACATACATACATACATACATACAAGATTAAAAATAGAGAGACCAGTTGTGAATAATGCAACTAATTTTAGGCTCTATAACAATGCCAGATACCAACTTATATATATATATATATATAGACCAGTTGTGAATAATGCAACTAATTTTAGACTCTATACCAATGTCATATACCAACTTTTAATAAAGGTGAAAGTGCAACTTTGTTCCTTTAACTTCATATAAAGTTTAATTTTTCCTCTTTAATTTTATAAAATAACTATTCAGCCTTATAACTCTAATGCTGTTTATTTCATTAACAAAAAATGTTAACACTCAAATTTTAGAAGCTGAGAAAATATTCTCAAAAGTCTATATAATAAGTTCAATATTTTAATAAGAACAAACTAGTTGCGCAAAAAATATCATTTGAGTTTAACAATGTTAAAGGTTTGAGGACTGAAAATGATCTTTATAAAATTCAGGGATCAAACTAAAATTTCTTATAAAATTAGAAGACCAAATGTATCCTCTTGTCTTTAATAAACTTTGTTAAGAGAAGGGTTGGGGGGAATGAAAATTTTAAGGGGCATGTCAAGGGTTTTTCCCCGCTTTTGAAGTGGGACATGCAAATTAATATAATTGATACAAGTTAATATCGGGCTTGATTACCTCAATATGGTAATGCAACGTTGAGTATCTTGGAAGATGCTTTGCAGGATTTGGAGGTGGAAATAGAACAAGCGTGGTTTAAAAATACTGTTGGTATTTCCATGAAATTTATTATAATATTTAATTGATTTATGTGTTTATAACATGAAATTATTAAAAGGTCTTCCAAAATTAGTTTTCTCGGCCACCAAACCATGATGATCAAAACAAAACAATTGGGGGCCATACAAGATGAATCAATCAAAACTATGCAACCAAGAAGTAGTGGAAATTACAGAAAGCATGAGAACTTACATATCAACTTAAAATTAAAATCCTAGTATGAAGCGACAATCAAATCGTCATGAAATTAAAAGGCAAGAATATGGCTACCATTATCACACAAGCTAATTAGAAAGCAGAAACGGTAAGTATAGTTAAAACTAGAAATCACAAATCACAATAATCAACAAATCCCTTGAACTCAAAATTAAAAATTGAAACAAGAGTTGAGGTGTCAAGTTGTCCTAAACTTGAAATCTTTTAACTTCATTCTAAAGAATGGTGTCACTTTTATAAGCCTATAGAACCATCACCACGTTACTGTCACTGACCTTGGTTTTAGTTCACCAGGTTGCTGTCGCAAGTAAGGCTTCTAGTGGATTTTTAAGAGGAAAGGGAGCACATTTCCTGCTCATATGCTATTTACACTGTTAGATTGATTTTAATTTGTCTAGATTTAATTTGATTTGATTTTTATATTTTAAATAAATTTTCATTTTAATATATGTAAAATTGAAAATAAAAATAATCTTATAACTATTACATCTCATAAAAAATGAATTTATCATTTAAAAAATCGTAAATTAAAATTTTAAAATTTGGACTATTCATATTAAATTTAGATGGTTGAGATCTCATCACGTTGATGAGAAATTAGGTACTTATCACTATGTGGACCTTAAAACATACTGATTGATCTGGCAAAGAGAGAGTGATGAAGGATACATACTTGAGATAACCAATGAAGACAGTTGGAGGAATGAACATAGTGCAATGAACTAGAAGGAAAAATTCTGTCATAGAAAGAACTTGGAACCACAGAGATGTAGCATTGATCACTTAGCTTTTCCTTGAAGCATTCAAGATACTTGAAGATGTTGTTAAAATCATTACCAGGTAGATCATTCAAGAAAACGATATATTCTGGAGATTCTTGGTTTAGGTCTCTACGTAGCTTCTCCACAATTTCGATCAGTTCACAAGTCACGAACAATGAGTTTGGTCCAGAAGAACAACCCAAGTCTGCGATTGCTAAGCTTCGAGGGAGGTTTTCTCTATAGAAGCTGGTTATGGCTTCCTCTCTTACGGGCTTTGTTAAAGAAAGCACCTTTTTCTGTCCATGCCAATTTTGTGTGTTTTAGTAAGTACTATTTTGTTAACTTTCTTACAGCTTCATGTAAAAATACACGCAATTGGAAAATGTTAGAAATGAGTTGATGAAGCAAGATGTTTACCTGTAAGAAGGAATTGTTCGCGTAACTTGTTTCTCCCGTGGCTTTATTCATGTGAAACACTCGATCCATGTCCATTCTCAGACTTACTTTGACAACTATGTTCCCCACACACTCGATCGTGAATCAATTTCTCTGTATAGAGGTATGAGAATAGTGATTAATGGTAAAAAAAAAAAGTTAACTCCTACTACGAATTGATTCTTCCTTGAGGCAGAATACACACACACACACACACACACACACACACACACACACACACACACACACACACACACACACACACACACACACACATACATACATATATATATATATATATATATATATATATATATATATATAATCATGTATTGTTTAAGTTGGCCTCACCTCCCCTTCTTTCTGTGTCTCATGTATTGTTTGGTTAGGGTGGGGCGTCTCGCAGGCTAGCCTCTCTTTCTTCTTTTAATATATATATATATATTCTCATATTTATTCCCTACCATTGTGTCTTCTGTAAAAAAAAAAAAAGAAAAGAGAGAGAGAGTAATCATATATATAAGGGCCTATTTGAAAAAGTGGTAAAAAACTACGTTCATACAAGTCGAGACAAAGCTCTTCTCACAAACTTACTTTGTGTACAGTAAATCACATTGGAAAAGTAGCTTCTACCGCTAATCCAAACAGACACTAAGTCAATAAGTAAATCGTTAATTAAGTTTTTTCATGATAACCTATCTTTCAATTTTCTAGGAGTACATTTAATTATGAGTGATATTTCTCATTATTTTGTTGAGTTTATATACCCAATCTTAGGTTTTTTTTAGTAGTTTAAATGGACTAAATTAGAAAATTAGTTATGTTTAATTATATCCAAGGGTATTTTTGGAATTTTATTGCTTAATTATTGAATTCAAATGATTTTTTGATTTCTAAATATTTTATCCTCGTAATATATAGTATTATATTGTGACAGTTTCATGTGCAGGTTACAATGTCATAGTTGGTCAACTTTAATCAATTGATCAATGGAAGTATAGTGATTTGTTCTCCTTTCATTTTAATTCCTTTCAAGGAATATTTACATTTCCTTTTCCTCACTTTCCTTTGTTTGGCTTCTTGGAATTCTCTTTCCAATCCCTTTAAATCTCAACCATTGGATAAGAGCATTCAGATTAACTAAACTCAACCAAACACTCCATATCTAGCCTAAGAAAGATCACGCCACCCGCAATTAATCTATTGATGGGAACTCATTCGGCATGTTTCCCACTCTCGAAATTGTTTATTCAATTAATGAATTTAATTAATTCATTCCATTGTTGTCAATCTCCACACATTTTCCACAGAAATCCATTATTTTAATCCATTTTTATTGATCTTCCCAATTTAGTAAACCACTGATTGTATCTCGTAGATCTTTTCCCCCACCTTCAGATTTATATATTCATGTTCAATGCCTCCTCCATTCATTCACTTCACGCCAATCTTGATTTTGCCTAACTTCAATCTTTATTTTGGTGGAATTTCCAGTCAAGAACGTAATTTGTGTGTGTGTTATATTATATCATCTATTTTCATTTTATATGTCAGAACCAAAAACGATTATTTTTCATATTTAACAGAGTTTTAGGTCATTCAGCTGATGGGAAATGTGTGAAATATTGAAATAAGAATAAATTGCACATCGTTCCTTGATTGATTAGAGGTGTGTGTGTGTAAAATGCTAGTACATGCGTACCCTGGCCTAATTAATGGAGAATATCATAAAATTATATCTCCATACTAATATTTACAATATTAGTTAATAATAAAATCATAATATCATCAGAATATTATAATATGAAATCCCACGATATTCCCTAAGATATATTGCCTTCACTCCCCTTCAAGTTAGCACATGGAGATTACGAGTTCCCACCTTGCTGAAAAGCCCTTAAAATATATCAGTACCAAGTGTCTTTGTGAATATGTTAGCGATTTTATGCTTTGTCCAGATCTTTAATGGACAAATATCCTAAGATTGGACTCATTCACAAACAAAATAACAATTCATTTCAACATGCTTAGTCCTCTCATGAAAAACTAGTTCCTTATGAATGGCGGCTTGATTATAACAATATAGTGGAGTTGAATACTGTTGAGTCGCCCTAAGGTCATGAAGGAGCAATCGCAACCATACAACTTCTTTAGTTGTACTAGCCATTACTCAATATTCAGCTTCTGCTAAAGAAAGGAAAACCATACGTTGCCTTTTGTGATGCCATGAGATGGGAGACCCACCTAAGCTGATAAAATAACTAGTGCAAGAATGCAAAGTATCATGGCAACGTTCCTAATCTACTTCACAATATGCTTTCAAGTCAAGAAAGCTTGTACTCAGTATGAAGATACCTTATCCCATTGTAGACTTAAGGTATCAAAGGATGAATACATGTAGGGGACCTAGGGATTAGTGACAAATTGATTAAGAACATTTACTGCATGTGTGAGATCGGGCCTTGTAATTGTGAGGTACAAGAGCTGGCTAACCAGTCTTCGATACCACCCCAGGTATGGATGTGGATCACCCTTAATAATGCTAAGATGATAGTTTTACTCTATGGGAAACTTGTTAGGCCTACATGACACTATTCCTATTTTCTTCAAGATATCCAAGGCATATTTGTATTAGCTAAGTACCTTGCCCTTGGAGAATCGAGACGCTTTAATGCCCAAGAAATACTTTAAGGGTCCATGATCCTTAATGGTGGATTAGTCTTGAAGAAACTGCTTTATATGGCTGGTGTGTCATCGCTGGTGTTGGAGAGAATGACATCATCAACGTAGATCGTGCCTATAGTAGATATGTCACCATACCGATAAGTGAATAAAGAGTAATCTGCCTAGGATTGCCTGAAACTCAAACTTGTCAACGAGTCATTAAACTTTTCATTCCAATTTCGTGAGACTTGACAAAGGCCTTATAGAGACTTCCTCAATCTGCAAACCCGTGTCTCTCCTTTTTTGGAAAAGCCTTTAGGTATTTTTATGTAAACCTCCTCATGAAGATCACCATGGAGGAATACATTATTGACGTCCAATTGGTAAACTATAAGTCCTTGTTTGACTGCCATAGCTAGTAAGGTTCGAACAATGACAAGTTTTGCAATAGGGGAAAAGTTTTTATGAAAATCCATACCTTCTCGCTAAGTAAAAACTCATACTACTAATTATACTTAACAAGATACAACCCTCCAGTCAATTTGAATTTGTTTTTGTAAACCCATTTAGAGTCAATAAGATGTTTTTCTAGTGGAAGATGTTCAAGTGTCTAAGTCCCATTGGCTTCAATTGCCTATATTTCTTTTTACATAGGCTCAAGCCAATGAGAGTGTTTACATGTCCGTCGAAAGGTCTTGGGCTCATCATATGACTTGATAGTTGAAAAATAAGCTTTATGTGAGGCAGAAAATCTTTTATTTAAATCATAGTGAGATAAAGGATACTTGACCGAGTTACTTGATAGAGGGGGTGGATCCGCATGGGCTAATGACTGTAGTAAATTGACTTCATAATAATCCAAGTGCTAGGGTACATGCCTCTCGTGCGTACTTTATCGAGGCTATTGTGGCTCCTTTGTAATAGGCACTTGTGTTTCTTCTTGGCTAATCTCATTATCACGTGGCTAATTAAACTTCCTCTAAGTTAAGGGAACGTTATTGGTGTCTTTCTCAATACTACCTAACCAAATAGCTTCATCATCATAAATGACTGGGAAATAATAAGGTTTGCTTGGTAATGATTCACTACAGCGCTCTTATGTGACATATGAAAAGTGATGCTCAAGAAATAAAACATTACATGTAACATGTATCTGTTCGTCATGAATGTAATATACATAATATCCTTTCTAACTAGTGGGGTATCCCATGAAAACATAAGGTTGGCTTCTCTAATCATATTTATTTGTCCTATTTTTGTTTTGAGCATAGACCAAACAACTAAAGACCTTCAAGTAATGATACTTAGGTCATTTGCCAAGTAATAGTTCATATGGTGTCTTGTGTCCTAAAGTGCAGGATGGTGGTCAATTAATTAGATTCATTGTTATGACTATGCATTTATCCTAAAACTTAGTCAGTAAAATCGCTTGAAAACGTAGTGCTGCAGCAACTTTGAGTATGTGTCTATGTTTCTACTCCACGACCCCATTTTGTTATGTTGTGTCATGTAAGGGAAACTATTATGTAATAGAATTCCTTTATCAAAATAATATTGTATCACACAATCAGATTTGAATTTAAGGCCATTATCTGCTCTAATATGTTGGCCTTATGGAATTGTGTTTCCACCATATTTAAAATCGATCAAGTACTTTGCTACATTTGATTTGTTTTTCATTTGATAGACCCATGTTCTCCTGCTATAATAATCTACAATGTTTAAAAAATAGTGTGTACCACTCAAAGAGGATGTATGAAAATTACCACAAATGTTACAATGTATCAGTTCAAAAGACGAAGAAGTTTTTATCGAACTAATTGGAAAACTTGAGTTTAGTCTATTTGGATCTTATGCAAGAATTACAATGAATTGATTTAGAAGAATTTCAAGGCAATTTAATGATTATAAGCTCCTCCTCATATGGGTGCCCAAGTCTCTGGTGCCAAATTTCTACCATTTGGCATTACCGTACATGAAAGGTATTATTTGGTTGGCCCTCTTCAATAGATAGAGTCTATCACGTATTCTACTTGCTCCAATCATGTTCCTCAAGTGCAAGTTTTCTATGACTCACATGTCTCTACTGAACATAAATAATCTCTAGTTATCTTGCTAATAGAAATCAAATTGCACTTAAATTCTGGTATATAAAGAACATTTATGAGTATTATCCCATTTGAAAAGTGAACATCTCCTATGCTTTTAGTGCCGGTTTGGATTAACGATGGAGAAGTGACTTTTTTTCTAATGTGGCTTTTGCAGAAGTCAGATTGAAAAAAAGTCATATTGTAAATGTGATTTGTATTTGGATTGGCGGTGGGTGTCTAAGCTTCCCACAATGATTGCACTTTAATAGTCATCTGACATAGTTTAGATATCAGGATGATCATGCCTTGATACCATGTGAAATATTGAAATAATAATGAATTGTACGTCTTTCATTAATTGATTAGAGACATATATATAATGCTAGTACATGCGTACCCTAATAGAGAATATCATAACAATTATATCTCCATACTAATATTTACAATAATAGTTAATAATACAATCATAAAATTATCATAATATTATAATATGAAATTTCATGATATTCTCTAAGATATATTACATTCAAAATAAGACTTGTTTTAGCAAATCAAATTATTAAAATAGATTATAAGGTCAAATTATTTTTTGGGGGTGGATTTCAATTCTATGCGTGTTTTTTTTAATTGCGTTATCTATACAAAAGATATTTTTGATTTCATCATTATATAATTAGAGAATAATCTTATTATTAGATGACTATTATAAAATATAAGTATTATACATAACAAAATCAACTAATTTGAAGAGAGTATAATAAAATCTAATTATTTTACATTCTATTTTAGGTTATTAATCACTTATTTTGATTTGGTTTTAATTTGAATTTCATTTGATTGATCATTCAAATTCAAAACTTTCTCCAAATTTATCTTGGTAAATGTTTATAAATTGAGGTGGGTGCATACAAGTCTATTTAATCTGTCCATTCTTGGTGTATATCTTGTGTTCCATTTGTCAATATATTGAATAGATAATACAATTATTTATTTGTTACAAGGTTTTCAAAGTCGGATCAGATCATATGGTTGGACCATCAGTTGGTCACAACAGTGGCCTAGATTTTTCCTTTAAGATACTTTCAGGAGTTAGGCCGTTTACGGCTGTTATTTATTTGTCATTGGGTGGGAAGCCACTATTAAGTGGGGAATTGAACAATTTTATAAAAATCGGATGGGTCAACATAAAAGGATTTGAAAATTAAAAAAAACCAAAAACATGTATAAAATATTTTAAATTTTTCTTTCTACTTAATTTTCACCTTATAATTTTATTATAAATAAGTTAATTTCCTGCCATATGTTTTGAAACGCAAAATATTTTAACAATACTCATTTTTTATATTTTTTTTCAAAACTCATTTTTTATATTACATATGTCATAATATAATTATAATTATAACATTTTTAATTTTGTTTAATTTCAATAGTGTGAACTAATATAATTCAAAATGTATTTTTGGTATTTAAATTTTATTCTTAATAAGTGATATATAATTAATTTTTTTATTTCATCTTGTTGGATATATTTTATGACTTTACTAACTTTTTTTTAAATTGGATTCACTACAAAAAAATGACAATTCATAGCAATGCATTTGTAGCGGTTCATTTTAACTACTACAAAACTTAGTATTTGTAGTGGTTTTTTCTAAAACTGCTACATATTTGCAACAGTATGCCTCATGCCAAGTGGCAAGGGTATAGGGAATGGACTTTATAGTGGTTTAAAAGGGATAACTGCTATAACATTTGTCAATTTGTAGCGGTTAAAATAAACTAACGGCTACAAAAGAGGTGCTAGATTGGTGCGAAGCTGGCGCTCTTATTACGGTAGTTATTTTGCGGCGATTATTATTAATAAAACTACTACAAATAAGGCGCCATCTTGGTACCACATGGCATGAATTTGACACGCTTATTATAGCGGTTACTGTTACTCTCATCGCTATAGAATACAAAAAGATGCCTCCAAAACTGCTATAAAGTATGAATATTTGTAGCGGTTATAGGTTATAACCACTCCAAAAGTTAAATAGTCTTAGCAGTTCTGACGGTTAATTATATCATTGGTGAATAATTTGATTCTCACACGCCTTCTGAAAGATTGTATAGAGATACAGAGATATGAAGGATCAAATTCTATTATCGGTGAAGAATTTGCAGCATGAAGCTAAACATTAGTTTCAAAGTAGTTGCCAACACATGAAAAAGTGAAAATGGCCTGTGATTGGTATCATGTTACATATCACTAAACAAGGAAAACTCAGACAACTAGAGCTCTCTTGGTTATATGGCCCGTGATACATAACATGATATCAAGCATAGGACATTTTCATTTTTTCATATGGTTGGTAACTACTTTCAAACTAATGTTTAGCTTCATGTTGTAAATTCTTTCGATAACTGAACGTTTGTAGCAGTTATATGTATAAACCACTACAGAATTTGTAGCAGTTATTGTGACCTTCACTGCTATAAAATAAAAAGAGCAGCATCCTTTGTATTAGTTTTATAGTGGTTATAGCTTATAACCACTACAGAAAGCGAAGGGTATCTAGGTGGTAGCGGTTATTTGTAATTGCTACAAATGTTGTATGCCAAGAATGTCAAGGGGACTGAAACCGCTATAGAAAATCAAGTGTCTTTACATTTGTAGTGGTGTTTTAGGTATAACTACTATGGTGTTTTTAACCACTACAAATTGTTACATTGCCCGAGGTACTTTGTAGCGGTTTATGTAATAGTTATTTTATAAACCGCTATAAAATGCAGTACTATTTAAACCCCACCACCTTTCTATTATCTCATTTTTCCATTTTGTTTTCTGACGCTTCTCTGAGAGCATTGCTTTAGAATCTAAGATTTCTATATGGCTTCAAGAGATAAGGGAAATAACCACGTCTGCATGGTAGCAATAGCAGAGGAGGGACCAGTGGCAGGGGGCAGTGCGAAGGGAGGGCGATTGTGCCATAGCAGATGGCCCCACAACAACCACAGGAAGGGGCCCTGCCACAGCCACAGCAGACAGCCCTATAGGAGGGGACCACACCACAGGTCCCTCGTGCTGTTCAGCTAGAGGGAGGTGAGCTTAGTATGAGCGAAAATGTCGAGGATGAGGAGTTGGACATTAACATTTTGATTAGTGAGTTGGAACAGTTTGGAGATGTGGAGGATGCATGGGAGCAGAATCACCTACGACGGTCATCTTCTCGGTCAACCAGGTTTGAGGTGCAAATCCAAGGTAAATATAACTTTTTATTTAATAAATTAAATATTTAAACTCATTTTGTTATATGTAAATTTAAATTTAACTAATGTATGTAACATCCCACTTTTTATTTAAATGAAAAAGTAAGGCAATTAGTGGTCACACACAATATAATTATGTTTGGAACACAAGTTGTAAAAACTAGAATTTGTTACGGTTATGTTTTCCTATGAGGCAATCTAGTTGTGTGACATTTTTAAATAGGAAAATGATTTTCAATTCCAATGAAAATTTTCATAATAAAATTAGACTTATCAAGCTTTAATTTGATAGGTCATATAATTTATTTGGAGTTGTACACAAAGAGTTATATATTTTTGAAGTTAGCCAAGTGAAACTAGCAACTTTCTATGACAGCATCTAACGAATGGTGATTTTTGAATTCTGAGTGTTCAATTGGCTAAAGGCTATATTTTTCCTTAAAAGATATACTTCATAAGGGTTAGATAGCCTTTATAACCACAACAATTAGAAATCTATAGATAAATATATGAATTTGTAAAGTTTGATAAAAATTCTATTAGTTTTTAGGCAAGGTGTGAAATTAACAAGACAACGGAAAAAATGTATGGGCAAAATGGTCAATTGGCCATAAAGCAAAAAGCCATTATTTTTCCCTTTTCTTGGTGAACAATTTGGTTAAAAAGGAGGGAGAAAGAAGGGAAATTAATACTTGGTTCATATTAAGCTTAAATATGAAGGAATTGTGATCAAGAGAAAATAGGTTGAAAAGTCAAAAGTAACATTTGTAATAAAAGGCTATTACACAATTAATTGAAAGGGAATGGATGAAGGTAATTGAAGAAGCCTATTTGGTTATTTTGGGGCCTTCATTTCGTCACTTTTAGTCAAGAAGCAAACGGAATTAATAAATGAATTCTAAATGCCAAGTTGAAGTATTTAAACCAAGCAAAAAGGTGACGGTTTGAAAAGTCAAAGTTAAGGTGGTAATTAAAGGGCTCTTACTTGGTAATTTTAAGAGGTAAATGAAGTCAAATTAAGAGACTTCTTTAACTCCCTTCAACAAGCCTTTTGAAGACAAAATGGAAAAATAAAGGGAAATAAATTTGCTTGGTCCATATTTAATTTAAGAGGGAAAATTTAGGGCCAAGTATAATGACACATGTTGGATTTGCATTAAACAATATTGTAACATAAAGTAAAATGAGATATTTCAAGAGCTCTTTATTCCCTTTTATCTTCCATATTTTGGTTGAAGCAAGAGAAATATGGAGAGAGAAGAGAGCTCAAGAACTCGAAGAACACCAAGAGGTCTTAGGGTTCAAGAGGCCAAAATTCAAGGTAAGAGTTTGAAATCAAAGTGTTCTTGCCTTCTAATCTACCTATAACTTCTTCTAATCCCTTATCCTTCTTGAATACCATGATTAGAAAAAAAAATTTCAAGAGGTAAGAGAGAGAAAATGGTGCCCTAAAGAGAGAGAGATTGAGCAATCAAGTAGTAATCTCCAAAATTGTGATGCTCTTGCCTTATATGATGTTGTTGTGGTTGTTGTTGATTTTGGCTTGGTTTTACTTGGTTTTGTGAATATGGATGATGAATCCCTAAGAGGTTATGCCACAAAAATTTCCTCAAATCATGTATATTAAGTGTTTAAGTAGTTAATCATATGATTAGAAGTAGAAAGGAAGGAGTTTATGGATTAAAGTCACAAAAACATGATTTTCCCTTTTTCTTCCATTCTTTCAGCCAGAAGCATAACCATAAGGAGGAGTGAGAACATTTTAATTTTGATGATTCTATTGGATTTAGAAGGGAAACTTATGTAGGAAGACATGAGTTCATGATTTTTGGGAATTTGTATGTAAATCTAGAATTTTTAGAAATTAAAAGGATATGATGTTTGATTTACTTCACTGAAGGTAGTGTTATTGTTCAATGAAATTCGTTAGCCAAACCAGGTCCAAAAATTATGAAATTTTACAAGATTAATGTACACATCTAGAGCTTTAATATGATACATAGATCATAATTTTTATACTAGTAGATTAAAATATATGGATTTTTGAAGTTGTGCCATGTTTCTGGAATGTAATCTGGGAATAGGGAAGTTCGGTGAATTTATGGAAAAGTGTGATGAAAATGGGTAGACTTAAAGTATTTTTCCTTAAAATAAAAATTAAAGAGCTTCAGTTAGGCTTTATAACTAGTCAAATTAGATTTTCCAAGAATTAATTATGAATTTCCAAATTTGACTAAACATTTGCCATTTTTCTGGAAAACTATGAAATTGCATTGTGTAAAGTTGTACTATGCAGAAATTGTTGAAACTGCTAAACCTGTATCAAATAACTAGCATAATTTAATTAAAGGTAGTAATAATATAAGTAATAACCAGTTACTTGTAACTTAAATTTTATGGGAATATACATTAGCCCGAGTCGGAATAAGGATTTAGGACAGGCTGAGGAACTGAAAAAGGAGTCAGGTAGTAACTCTTTCTTTCATACATTATGTGATTATTTATATATTTGTGTATGCCATCTTTTGTAATTTGAGCATAGTGTCTAGGACACGCATATTAGCTTATCTATGGTATGAGACCCAATGAAGGCGCAGAGTTAGGCTAATGTTGCAAAAATTCGTTTGGCCTTGGACAATATGCACACAGAGTCTATTATCTTACATAACATGATTCATCGCATATTTATTTTCACATTTTGTATGTCTAAAATACATGTTGCTACTAAGATTTTCCTGAATCTCACCCTTTTTTAACATCATAAACATTACAGCTGAGGCTAGCGGCTCGAAAGGCAAGGCAACAGTAACCAGTGAATAAGGTCCTGGTGCAGGTTGAAGCAGCTATTAATTATTTAGAACTATAATTTTTATTTTTGTTGAACACTCTGTGCATATTTTTCAAACTATATGAGGATTTCATATAATGTAAACAAGTACTTAATGTCAGTATGCTTCTGCTATTTCTGTATGCCTTGTGAACTATGTGCTTAATACTCTGTGAATATCAACATATTAAGGGATTTGACATTTTTAGTATCAAAGCTTAAATAGGTTCTGGCATTTTCAGAATAGTATACTAATATGATCTTGTTTGCATGGTGACAAGAGATATGCGTGGTAGACGACGACAGGGGAGGGGATCACCGCCATCGGTGAACTGGCTAGCGGGGACCTAGTAGGAGTCAGAGGAGAAGTTATCCTAATCGTCATAGAGTGGAAGTGGCTCTAAGGCACATCATATGTAACATCTAAAATTTCGGGACTAGAGGCTTGAGAATAAGTCTGAATCAAGTGGACTGCTAAGCCTCGGTTTAGAAAGTGTTCCAGGAAGGCATATATGATTCCCTAAAATTCCTTTACACTTTTGGGGTATTAAAGAGAAAATAATGGTGAATTAAATAGCATGAGAAATGATAAAACAAGGCAATTAAAGGTTACTCACAACATAAATATGTTGGAACACGAATTGTAACAATTTGAGATTTGTTGCCAGTGTGTTTTCCAGGTGGCAATCTGATTGTGTGACCTTTTAAAATAGGAAAATGATGTCAAATTCCTATGAAACTTTTTATAATGAAAGTATACTTATCAATATTTAACTTGATAGGTCATATAAGTCATTTAGAGCTGTACACAAGGAGTTATGTATTTTTCAAGTTAGCCCAATAAAACTGGCGATTTTCAGTGGTAGCGTCTAAAAACAATAATTTTTGGAATTATGAGTTTTTATTTGGATAAATTATATATTTTTTCCTTAAAATATACTTAGTAAGGGTCATATAGCATTTGGAATCACACCAATTATACCTCTGTACAATTAGATATAAATTTTCAAAGCTTGACAAAAATTCTGCCAATTTTTCTAGCAAGTGCGAAAATGGGAAAAAAATGTAAGTGCAAAATGCTCATTTGACCAATAAATCAAGACATTAGGGAGATATTTTACCCAGCTAGAAAGGAGGCAAAGGAAATTACTTTACTTAAAGAAGAGGAATTAATCCTTGGCCAATTATTTCATGCACATGTTAATATGCATTAAATAATGTTATTTCATAATGCAAGAGAGATATTATGAAGACTTTCTTATCTCCTTGCTCATTCCATTATTTTTCCTAACAAAATGAAAATAGAGAGAGAGAAGAGCTTGAAGAACACAAGAACAACAAGAGGAGCTAAGGTTCAAGAAGCAAGAATCAAGGTAAGTAAGCTTGATTCCAAGTGTTCTTGCCCTCTAATTTACGTGGAACTTCTCCTACTCTCTATTCCTTCTTGAAATACATGGTTAGAAAGTAAAATCTAAGAGGGATAAGAGAGAGAAAACTCACAACCTTGAGAGAGAAAGAGAAGAAATTAAAGGTAAATCATGAAACCTTGTCTAACATGTTAATTTATGTTTGTTGGTAGTAGTTTGGTGGGTTATTGGCTTGGTTTTCATGACTTTATGATTTTGGGAAGCTCAATCCTAAGGGGAGGTGCTGCCCAATTTCCCATTAATCATGTGGGAAGTGTGATTAAGTGGTTGAACAATTGATTAGAGGTGAAAAGAAGGTGGTTTATGGATTAAAATCAAAAGAGCACATTTTCCCCTAATTTCCCTTAAGTTTAGGACAGAGCTAGAACATAGGGAAGAATTTGGAATTTCATGGTTTCGATGGTTCCATTGGGTTTAGAAGGGAAAATTGTGTAGGGTACATATAGAGTGTGGAGTATAAAGGTCCTAGAATGTGAAATGACAAAACTACCCTTAAAACCCTGAGTTAGGGCTGTCAAGGGTTTTTTTTGTAATTTGGGATGGATTTTGACTAATATGAAGTCAAAAATAGATTCTAAATGTGAAATTATGTAGGATTATCCTGAGTTATAATTTTTGGTACAATATAGTTGGATCAGGTATAAAGGGACTTAAACCGGGTCCTCAGGGGCATTTTGGTCATTTAGAGTTTTTGAGTCAAGATAACCAACATAATGAGTATAGGGTGAGTTATGAATAGCTAATAACTCATTTATCCTAAATTTAGAATTTTAGGATATATCAGTAGCCTGAGTAGGATAGACAGAGCTGGACCGACAATCAGGTAAGAGAAGGGCACATTCCAGGTAGTAACACTTTCTTTCATGCACTTTGTGATAATTATATGCTTTGTGTATGCCATATTATATAACATAAGCACAGTGCCAGGGGCACTTAAGCTTAGTTGTGGTCTGGCACCCAACGGAGGCGTAGAGTTAAGCCAGGGTTGCAAATAGTAGTTTGGCCTTGGATAGTGTGCGTACAACATTTTCATTTTACATAATATGGTGTATGACATATTTATTTTCACATTGTGTATGTCTAATTGTATGTTACTACTGAGATTCTTTGAATCTCACCCTTTCTATAAATATATAAAATTTTCTGTAGCAGGTAACGACTCAAAGGGCAGAATTGTAATTTCCGGTAGCTGAAGGTTCTAGACTAGTACAAGAGAAGACTTTTGTTATCTGAAGTCATTTTATTTATTTTTACATCTGTAATCATTCTATACACCGCTATAGGAAATTTATGTATATAAACAAGCATATTGTATCAATAAAATCAGTATTTGCGCTATTCCTATGTGCCCGCTGAACTACGTAATTGCTACTTTGGTTAATATTAATAATAAAGTCGGGTCTTACATCATACCCTAAGAAGACATATATGGGCGAGACTAGTCTATGGACCCTACCCTAGACTGGCGCCAGCACCATCATGAAGCTCATCAGTAGGAGACTCAGAGCAAGCGTTTACAGATAGGTTTGAATCGGATCCACACGGTGCCACTAGTTCCAGAGTAGAGCTTATGCTTGTGAGACATGACCTGCAGCCGGATGAGGAGTTATAGGGATACATCAAGAACTTGTATATTTAAGCTATCGATATGTGTACCTCCACGGTGGCTCAATACACACAGTTCTTATATGATGCAGACATAATGTATTGGGATAAGGGATATCTAGGGATCAAGTTTCTGGACAAGGGTTAGATCCATACCACATTGTACTTTTTCCCAGATACTACATTTTGGGCCCAAAAGAAAAATGATATTATAGAACAGGGCCAGAGCGATAGCTTCACAAAGTTTGAGGAGCATATAATGGAGTATGTAATACGACATATGTATTGGTTTTGATATGAGGCCTCTACCCGGTATTTGGTTATCTGGAGACAGTTGGCACAACTTACTAGGACAAGGATAGTTACAGGGTACTGGCGCTTGGAAGCAGTTATAGTCAGTATCCATATTTTTGTACAGACATAGTAAAGTTAAGCGTGCTCGGCTCAGGGAAATGTTGGGATGGGTGACCCTCTGGGAAGTCACCTATACATGTTAAGATAGGATGTGTAATGTATTATATAGTAGTTTATAAGTTGTATATTGTTACAAACTTTTCCTAAACTGCTATAATGGTTTGCTGTACATCGATCTGAATTACTCATGTATCAGCATTTTGTGAAATGACAAATATGCCCTTTTGACTCTTTGAAATTTACCTCTTCTTTATTTTAATATAATGAAACATAATGATGGTAAGAACAAGAGGTAGACCAAGAGGTGGAGGTGTTGGGCAGGGTCAAGAAGCTAGACTTGATCTAATGCAGCAACTATTGAGCATGATGACAGTATAGCAGACGATGCTAAATGAATAAGGGATGAGTTGCAAGAGGTACAACAGAAACAGAATGCAGATAGAGAAATCCATAATAACCTGGTAGACAGGAATAAGAACAGTAAGGATACATTGAACAATAGGAATCCTTCCCAGAAACACAAAAAAAATTGAGAAATTTCCTTCCAGAGGAATAATAGCAAGCCATATCCAGCTGGTAGCCACAGCGAGCAAATATTTTTGGAGGAACATAACATGTTGGTACTAAGGTTAATCGTATGATGACAAATAGAAGCCTCTACTTATACTTGCTCCTGAGGGAGACAAATTGCATATTTGAGTGACACAGTTCAATTAACAAAGGATTAGTTTTCTCCTGTCTTACTAAGTAGTGATTTTCTACATCATGAAATTATTGACCGTGTTTAGACTAGCTGTGATAGACTCAGTATTGACGTTCTGATATACTCAAGGAGTAGAGATAAACATGAGAAGCACCTATGGGTGGTGCTAAGACATGTTGACTCACAGAATAGGGACCAGTAGATCCTAATAAAGTAGGAACAATTTTGACCCAAAAGAGGCTACGAAATTGTCACTAAGGTACATAATTTTTGGGTTCAGTTAGATGTCATAGAAGATTCCTATAGAACTCCTATCAGATCATCTTGACATTGATAGCTATTATGGGGAAATAAAACATCAGAGTGACATAACAGAAGTTATTATGAGCAAATAAAAAGTAAAGTGGGATAATAAATCTATGTGTAACTTTTGAGGACAACAGGAGATGTTAATATTCGTACCAGTGTTAATCATCCCATATCATGTTTGGACTTGTGTGGTTTACAGTAACACAGCCTATGTGGCATACAGTGATTTACCTTGTATGGTATATAGTAATATTACCTGTGAACCTATGTGGTTATCAGTCACACAACCAATATGGTTTGTGGTGACACATATAAACAAAGATTGGGATGAACCCTAATATTGTAGGACATAATGATGGCGAATACTTCTCAGCAGATGTAGACTCACAGAATCAACTACCCTACTTATGTGGTAAAGCTAGCTACAATTGATTTTGATATGAGAACATGAGATAAGTACGGACAGGTTGATGCCTGCTCTAGAACATTTATGTGATAAGTAAGGATATCACAATGTGACAAATAAGGATACCACAATGTGACAAGTAGTGATAAAGCAATCATTTTGGTCCAGAATAAAATATTGCTTTGATCCTAAATAGTGCACACCGTACGGGCAGTAACGGTCAAATAGTCATTTAACCTTAAACCCCAAACAGATAGCATAGTTTCAAACATGCATATTTGCAAATAGAAATGGTTATATATAATCATGAGTACAGACAGAGTGGCAATAAGTCCCAGTGTACATGTTTGTACAAGGCAGTAAGATCAAAATATTCAAAGTTGTAAGAATAGAATGATCTAAGCCATAAGGCTAAATACACTGGGAAGCGTCTTGATAGGGTAATGAGGTCTAGAGTTACAATGTACGGTATGTCCACATATCATAAAACCTGCTGGACTAGTATATCCACAGGTTAGCATATTTTTAAGAGATCAAAGTTATGCCAAACAAAGGATAAAGGCGATAAGACCCAAGGTGCATTTTTACATAGGGCAATGTCTCTAGGCAGTAAGGCCTAACAAGCACTCTGTTCTATAGTAAATAGTATTGGACATATATTGAGGGATAAGCAACTCCATGCCAAGCTGAGCAAGTATGAGTTTTGGCTTCTAGAGGTTAACTTTCGGAGCCATGTAGTCTCATAACAAAGGGTCTTGGTGGATCTAAACAAGGTGGAAGCAGTACTGAATTGGAAGATGTCAGAAACTGTTTTTGAGATACGCAGTTTTCTGGGTCTTGCTTGGTATTATAGGTGGTTTATACAAAATTTCTCCAGAATAGCTTTACCATTGACAAAGTTAACACAAAAAAATCAACATTTTATATGGGATAGCAGTTGTGAGCGGAGCTTTGGAGAACTGAAACAGAAATTAACAATAGCACCAATGTTAACAATCCTAGATTCGCAGTTTACCTTCGTGGTCTACATAGATGCCAGTAAGCATGGATTGAGATGTGTTTTGATGCAATAAGGCTAAGTAGTGGCATATGTGTTTTTTCAAATGAAGCCTTACGAACAAAAATATCCCATGCATGATCTTGAGTTAGTAATGATTGTGTTCACACTGAAAATCTAGAGACACTATCTCTATGGGGTGACCGTAGAGCTGTAATGCAACCACAAGAGCTTAAAGTATTTGTATAATAAAAAAGAGCTTAACATGAGATAGCGCAGATGGATGGATCTGATTAAAGGTTATAACCTTGGAATCAAATATCATACAGGAAAGACTAACATAGTAGCATATACATTAAGCTACAAAACTGTGTAAGTTATAAGCAAAGACTGATTGAATATTTCAGAGATCTCAATCTGTCTAACCATATTATAATTAATGGCAATAATATTAGTTAGGCGGAGAATGATTTGAGAGCAGCAATTGAAGAAGCTCATATGCATGATAGATGAGCATAGTCTATCAAAGACATGATTGAAAGGAGAGAGACTCAAGAACATGACTTGTCACCAAGTGGGCTAGTCAGATATAAGCAGAGGATATATGTTCCATCACAAATAGAGTTGAAATGGCAAATCTTGGAAGAAGCGTGCAAGACTAAATATACATTACACTCAAGAGCAACCAAAATGTATCACAAGCTAAAGCCTACATATTGGTGGCCAGGGACAAAAAGAGATGTGACAAAGTCTATAATTTATGAAAGTGAAAGTCGAGCATTAATGACCATTAGGGTATTTACAAAACCCTATAATTTCTGAGTGGAAATGGGAGAGTATCCCTATAGATTTAGTGATAGAGATCTCTGATTCACTTCTGAGTTTTGGAAAGCGGTGCATAAGGTTTTTGCACTAAGCTCAGGTTTAGTATGACTTATCATTATCAGATAGTCAAACAAGTAGAAGAACAATACAGATGCTAGAGGATATGCTAAAGGCGTGCGTACTTGATTTTAAAGGCAGTTGGGATCAATTCCTTCCACTTACGGAATTCACATTTAACAACGATTCTCACTCAAGCATCCAAATGGCTCCATATGAAGTGTTGTATGGAAGGAAGTATCAGCCGCCCTTATGCTAGACAGAGCTGTCTGAGAGGCAGATGTTTGGGTTAGACATAGTAATCAGATAATAGAGCAGATCAAGCTGATAAGATAAAGACTATTAGTTGCTGAGAGCAGAAAAAAGAGTTATGCTGACAAGGGACGGAAACCTTTAGAGTTTGAGGTTCGAGATCATGTGTTCGTAAAGGTTTCGCCTATTACTGGTATTGGCAAGGCACTAAAGGTGAAGAAGCTAAGCCCAAGGTATATTGGTCCATTTGAAATCTTGTCAAAGATTGGGCCAGTAGCATACCAAATAGCTTTACCCCCAAGTTTGAGCAGACTACATGATGTCTTCCATGTTTCATAGTTGAAGAAATATCAACCTGACCCAAAACATGTGATTGAATACGAGGTCACACCTGACCGAGTCATTGATTGACAGGAAAAACAACTCGGGCACATGAGTATCCCATTCATAAAAGTTGTATCCTAGAGAAGCTACCTAGAAAGCTAAGGGAGACATGTAGAAGCCTTACCCGGAATTCATAAGCCTGTATATGTAGCAAATTTCGGGGATGAAATTTATTTAAGGAGGGAGAGCTATAACATCCCACTTTTTATTCACCAATATTCCTTGTATGTCCTTAAGATAGTTAAGGAAATAAAAAAGGTGAATTAAATAGTACATTAATGATAAAGTAAGGTAATTAGTGGTCATACACAACATAATTATGTTTGGAACACAAGTTGTAAAAACTAGAATTTGCTGCTGGTGTGTTTTCCTATGAGGCAATCTAGCTGTGTGAATTTTTAAATAGGTAAATAATGTCCAATACCTATGAAATTTTCCAAAATGAAAGTAGACTTCATATAAGTCATTTGGAGCTGTACACAAAGAGTTCTGTATTTTTTAAGTTAGCTAAGTGAAACTAGAAAGTTTCTATGACAACATCCAACAAATGGTGGTTTTGGAATTTCGAGTGTTTATTTGTTTAAAGACCATATTTTTCCTTAAAAAAATAGACTTCATAAGGGTAACATAGGATTTTGAATCATAACAATTGGACATCTATAAATAAATATATGAAGTTTCAAATTTGATGAAAATTCTACTAGTTTTTAGGCAAGGTGTGAAATTCACAAGGCAATGGAAAAAATGTAAGGGTAAAATGGTCAATTGGCCATAAAGCAAAAAGCCATTATTTTTCCCTTTTCTTGGTGAACAATTCGGTCAAAAAGAGGGAGAAAGAAGGGAAATTAAATCTTGGTTCATATTAAGGTTAAATATGGAGGAATTGTGGCCAAGTGAAAATGGGTTGAAAATTCAAAAGTAACATTTGTAATAAAAGGCTTTTACGTAATTAATTGAAAGGGAATGTATGAAGGTAATTAAAGAAGCCTATTTGGTTATTTTGGGGCCTTCATTTCGTCACTTTTATTCAAGAAGCAAAAGGGAATTAATAAATAAATTCCAAATGCCAAGTTGAAGTATTTAAATCAAGCAAAAAGGTGAAGATTTGAAAAGTCAAAAGTAAGGTGGTAATAAAGGGCTCTGACATGGTAATTTTAAGAGATAAATGAAGTCAAATTAAGAGATTTCTTTGACTCCCTTAAACAACCCTTTTGATGTCAAAATGGAAAGAAAAAAGGAAATAAATTTTCTTGGTCCATATTTAATTAGAGAGGGAAAATTTAGGGCCAAGTATAATGGCACATGTTGGATTTGCATTAAACAATATTGTAACATAAAGTAAAAAAGAGATATTTCAAGAGCTCTTTATTCCCTTTTCTCTTCCATACTTCAGTTGAATCAAGAGAAATAGAGAGAGAGAGAATAGAGCTCAACAACTTGAAGAACACCAAGAGGCCTTAGGGTTCAAGAGGCCAAAATTCAAGGTAAGAGCTTGAAATCAAAGTGTTCTTGCCTTGTAATATATCTAAAACTTCTTCTAATCCCTTCTCCTTCATGAATACGATGATCAGAAAACAAAATTTCAAGAGGGAAGAGAGAGAAAATGGCACCTTAGAGAGAGAAAGTGTGCAATTAAGAGGTAATCTCCAAAACTTTGATCCTCTTACTTTATATGATGTTGTGGTTGTTATTGCTGATTTTGGCTTAGTTTTGCTTGGTTTTATGAAGATGGATGATGAAAATCTAAGTTGTTATGCCACTAAAAGTTCCTTAAATAATGTATATTAAGTGTTTAGGTAGTTAATCATGTGAGTAGAAGTGGAAAGGAAGGAGTTTATGGATTGAAGTCACAAAAACATTATTTTCCCCTTTTCTTCCATTCTTTCGGCTAGAAGCAGAACCATAGTAAGGAGTGAGAACTTTGTAATTTTGATGATTCTATTGGATTTATAAGGGAAAATTGTGTAGGATTACATGAGTTCATGATTTTTGGGAATTTGTATGTAAATCTGGAATTTTTAGAAATTGAAAGGATATGCTGTTTGATTTACTTCACTAGAGGCGGTGTTATTGTGCAATGAAATTCGTTATCCAAACCAAGTCCAAAAATTATGAAATTTTACAAGATTAATGTATACATCTAGAGCTTTAATTTGATACAAGATCATAATTTTTAGACTAGTAGTTTAAAAGATATATATTTTTGAAGTTCTACCCTATTTTTAGAATGTAATATGGGAACAGGGGAGTTTGACAAATTTATGGTAAAAGTGTGATGATAATGGGTAGACTTAAGTATTATTTCTCAAAATAAAAACTTAAAGAGCTTGATTTAGGCTTTGGAACTAGTTAAATTGGATTTTTCAAGAATTAAATATGAATTTCCAAATTTAATTGAAAGTCTATCAGTTTTTTGAAAATTGTGAAACTGCACTTTGCAGAGTTGTACTGTGCAGAAATTGTTGAAACTGCTAAAACTGCATCATATAACCAGCATAATTTAATTAAAGGTAGTAATATTACAAGTAATAACCAATTACTTGTAACTTGAATTTTATAGGAATATACAATAGCCCGAGCCGGAATAAGGATTTAAGACAGACCAAGGAACTGAAAAAGGAGTCAGGTAGTAATTTTTTCTTTCATACATTATGTGATTATTTATATGTTTGTGTATGCCATCTTTTGTAATTTGAGCATAGTGTATGGGACACGCATATTAGCTTAGCTGTAGTTTGGGACCCAGCGGAGGCATAGAGTTAAGCCAAGGTTGCAAATATTCGTTTGGCTTTAGACAGTGTGCACACAACAGTCTATCATCTTTACATAACATTGTGTATCGCATATTTATTTTCACATTTTGTATGTCTGAAATATATGTTGCTACTGAGATTCTCTCAAATCTCACCCTTTTTCAACATCATAAACATTACAGCTGAGGCCAGCCGCTCGAAAGGCAAAGCAGCAGTTACCAGTGAATAGGGTCCTAGTGCAGGTTAAAGCTACTGTTAGTTATTTAGAATTGTACTTTTTATTTTTGTTGAACACTCTGTACATATTTTTCAAACCCTATGAGGATTTCATGTAATGTAAACAAGTACTTAATGATAGTATGTTTCTGCTATTTCTGTATGCCTTGTGAACTATGCGCTTAATACTCTACGAATATCAAAATGTTAAGGGATTTGAAAATATATATGGTAAATTGTGTAGATGAGTAGGGGAACATTTCCACTAGGAGGCTGGACGTAACCGGTCTAAACAACCTAGACCGAACACTATGAGTTGTTGTTTTGTGGAATGAGGCCATAGACCAGTCCATTAACAATAAGGATTATCTATTCAACCGCTGCTTGAAAGAGCTAGGCTCAAATTGGATGCAGTTCCCCATTTACTTTAGGATATGGAAGAACATTCTGAAGGGGCCGAAGGATCTAGTGTGGGATAAGGTGGTTAAGGTAATTAATAATTATATTTAATTATATTATATGATTTTTAATTAATTTTTTAATTATTATTTATTAATTTTATGTTTTGGAAATAATCGTATTTAAGTATTTTTTATTTAATTGTATTACATGTTAAGTTTGCTGTCCGACACAAAAGGAAAAGGTACACATTGATTAAGATAGGCGACAACTAAAAGAATAGGAGGAATTGTCTCTTCCACATCAAGAATAAGGATGCGACGATTCTTTTACATCAGCTAATTAAGGACGTCCCGGACGGTGTCCCAGCCAATGATTGGGCGAGTTTGGTCCAATTCATGAGGAGTTAAGAGGCACATGTATTTTTGTTAATAACTATTTTTCTTATTTTATTGTTTTTAATAATTATTAATTTTTTCAATTTTCGGTAACTTAAAAGTTGTTTTTTGTTATAGGCTCTTTCTTAGAGAAACATGAAGAGCTGAAGGTAGTAGAGGATCCACCACACTGCTGGATTGATGACATTTACTGTGACTTATAACGAATTGGTACTTTTTTACAATTTTAGTTAATTTTTCCTTAATATTAATAATTTAATATCAATTAAATATTTATAATATTAAGTTAATGTTTTCATTGTTTCAGGAGAGGAAGGCTCAACAGGAGAACCGTTGAACAGATTATAGAGAGTTATTCACGCTAACACATAGGCATTGAGATGGGACTTTGATGTCTTAGCAGGCAGAGGAGGCTATTGGAATGATAATAATTTCAATTATTGTTAATAAAATGTTTATAACAATTAATTTATTGTTAACAACAACAACAACAACAACTTGTTTCATAAAATTGCAGGAATGGATTTGGCAGTCTCAGGCTAAGCTGCAGGAGATCTATACCCAGGAGTCACAGGGGTCTATGGACCTTACTATGCTACTGAAAGCTGGTCTAGGACCAGTTGAGCAGCCTGGCCACATGAGGGGGATGGGGTTAGGCGCTAAACCCAGCATGGTCTATAGGAGAAGCAACGGCTCTAAGGAGGGAACCTCTTGCGAACGGACGTCCGGGAGCAGACGTCTGAGGGAGGAGATTGTTGAGGAGATTCAGTTAAAGGTTTGATGAAAATGCAGCATGTCAATTACTATTATGCGCAGCAAACACAGCTGTGGGAGATCATGAACTCTATGCTTAACTGGGCGTAGAGTCGACTGTTCCCTGATAAGGTGTTCTCAGAGGTCCCCCCATCGTGAGGTTCATTGTATAGCCACCTCTTCTTCGATCCGATAATGGTGCTATTGACTCTACCCAGTCCCGTCATCCGCAGCCCCTAAGACAGGGCCGGTGACAGTGTCTCCTCAGATAGAACCTACTGATCAGGATTCTGATAGTTAGTTTAGTTTATTTAGGATATTTTTTTTATTTTTTTAACAATTGTAATTAATTTTTTACCTTTTATAACATTTTTTTGTTTAGTTAATTTAATTTTTTTAAGTTTTTTTATTTTATGTTAATTTTGTTATTTAATTTTATGTGAAAAAACAAGTTTGTAAAAAAATAAAAAAATAGCTAACCTTTGTAGCAGTTTTCAAACATATAGCTGCTACCAATTTTAACTTTGTAATGGTTCTAATAAATATAACTGTTACAATATGTTACACATTTGAAATTGAATTTGTTATTCCCACTAACGGTTATAAAAAGTAGTACCAGTTACATCTCTCCACCGCTACAAAACTTTATGCAACAATTAGTAGCGGTTTTGGAATAGTAACCGTACTAATTGTTACACATTTGAATTTTCTAGCAGTTAATCCAACCAACGGTCATGAAAATTTGTGGCAGTTATAATTTTGTAACCGCTACAATATGTTAATCATTTGAATTTTACATTTTTCATTACCACCAATGGTTATGAAAATTAGTAGTGGTTACATCTCTTTAACGCTACAAAGCTTCATATATGAAAATTGGTAGCGGTTATAATTGTGTAACGTCTACAATATGTTAATCATTTAAATTTTGAATATGTCATTTCCGCTAACGGTCATTAAATTTTATAGTGGTTTGTCACATAACCACTACAAAATACCAACGTTCATGACCTTTTTGTAGCTGTGTTTAGGAATAAACCACTACAAAGTACCCACATTCATGTTGAGCACAGATAAGGCACAGATCATCCTTTATATCAAGGTTGTCAAAATACTCAAAATTATCTTTTTTTATCAAATTGTATCATATCAAGTGCTTGTGTGGAATCACAAATAAGGCAATCTTGATGTTGCTGGAAATATTACAAGATGTGTTCCCAGATGCGGAGATTCCCATATCATTCTACGAGGGCAAGAAGATTATTAAAAGATTGGACTTGAATGACCAGAAAATTGGTGCATGCCCTAACAATTGCATGCTATATTGGGGAGATGGTGCCAGCAGGGAGGATTGCAAGCGATATCACACATCGAGGTACAAGACAACTCATAAGGGAAAAAAGTATAAGAAGAAACCTGCAAAGATTCTCAGGTACTTTCCTTTGAAGCTATGATTACAAAGATTGTTTATGTCATCCAAAATAAAAGAGCACATGAGGTGGCATGATGTTGATAAGAATGAAGATGGTAAATGAAGACATCCACGGGATGCAAAAGCTTGGAAAGCGTTTAACTCTGAATTTCCATCTTTCACGGCTAACCCTAGAAATTTTCGGCTTGCTTTGGCAACCAACGGTTTTAATCCCTTTGGTAATATTAGTACAAGTTACAGTATTTAGCCGGTAGTCTTAGTTCCCTACAACTTGCCCTATGGATGTGTATGAAACAAATCTCCTTTATTTTGTCTATGATCATCCCAGGTAAAAAGGTACCAGGTAATGACATCGATGTGTATCTTTAACTGCTTATTGCAGAATTGTTGGACTTGTGGCAGGTCGGCATCGAGACATATGACGCGTATGAGAAGTCACTGTTTAACTTGCATGCAGCCTTGATGTGGACCATAAGCGACTTACTTAGGCTTAGAACGTTATCTAAGTGGAATGTGCATATTGGGATAGCATGTCCAGTTTGCAATTTTGACTCTAAAAGGATTTGCCTTGCGTGCAGCCTTGATGTGGACCAATGCGCCTTTCCCATAGTTAAAAGTGGTGCTTCATGGGTCATCGGAGGTTTCTTGATGGTAAGCATAAGTCAGATTGCAACAAAATCGTTTGAATAGGAAACCAGAAAAAAGAGGACCTCCTCAAACTTTATTTGGTAAAGACATCTTACAGCAGTTACAGGACATCGAATTCGAGTTTGGAAAAAGTGATGATTAAGCAACTGTAATACCCCATTTTTCACCAATACACTTATGTGTGTTTGATATATATTTAATGGAATAAAAATGGTGAAAAATGATGTGAATAAATGTATGTGAATTTATGGAAAATATTCCAATCGCTGGTTAAGCGTAAATTGGCCGAATAAGGGTATAAGAGATCGGTAAAGGCCCAATATGGTAATCAAAACACTAGTACAAATTAACCTTTCTAGACCGCATGACCGGTGGCAGTTTCGTAATTATAAAGAATTTTTTAGACCGGTTCTTAAAATAACCGGTCTAAAAGATATTATTTAGACCGGTTATAACTAATAACCGGTCTTAAAAGTAAAAAATATGTAATTTTTTTTAATTCCGCATCTTTTAGGCCGGTTGTCACTAATAACCGGTCTAAAAGATAAAAATTTTTAGACCGGTTGTTATTAACAACGGTCTAAAAGATGCGGAATTAAAAAAATTAAATTTTTTTTACTTTTAAGACCGGTTATTAGTTATAACCGGTCTAAAAGATAAAACTTTTTAAACCGGTTGTTAATAATAACCGGTCTAAAAGACGCGGAATTAAAAAAATTAAATAGTTTTTATTTTTAAGACCGGTTATTAGTTATAACCGGTCTAAAAGGTGAACTTTTTAAGACCGGTTTTGTTAAATAACCGGTCTTAAAAGTCCGCCATAATATTTAAAATCCTTTCTCGCGGCTTTAGCTGGCGCCTAATTTCAAATTTGAAATCTGATATTTATCAAGCTTTTTGTAAACCCCCCCTATGTCGCGGCAACTCCTCCTTCCCACATCGCTCCTCCATCCTTAACCATCGCCGCCGTCAAACGCAGAGGTACGATGGAATCCATTACCGTAAGGCTCAACTTTTCTTCCCTCCAATTGGTTTAAGGTAAGTGTTTTACTTAATTAGTTTTATACATACTTCATATTAGCTACCGTCATATACTTTAGATCGATTTCTATTACAAAATTTTATACTCATATTTGCTGCAGGCTTACGATTGCGACATTTGAGAGAGTTTACAAATTGGATTCTTCATTAGTAGGGGCCAAGGTTAGTATTTGCTTCTGTCATTTTCCCTGTTTCTAAATATTTATTCTCCGAAAAAATTTCTTAAATACAAAGTTATCTTCCAACTTATGATCTAATTACTTTCTTTTCTAACTCATTTTCTGATATTATTTCATATTATTGAGCCATTCGCAACTCATTATGTATTTGCTTTGGGTGTTGCAGGATTCCTAAGATATGTTCATTGGGTTCTTCATGTATGACTTCACCAGGATATATTCGTGACAAGTAATTATAAGTATGGCCTTAAAAACATGCTTTCAGAATATGTACAAATTAAGTATAATAATGTAATTAATGGACTAAAAAATTTAAAAAAGACACTTTTTAGACCGGTTATTTAAATAACTTTAAAAATACTTTTAAGACCGGTTATTTAAATAACCGGTCTTAAAAGTCACATTTTTTAGACCGGTTCTCCAAATAACCGGTCTTAAAAGTACTTTTAAGACCGGTTATTTAAATAACCGGTCTAAAAACTCATATTTTTTAGACCGGTTGTTGGAACAACCGGTCTAAAAAGTGTTTTTTAGACCGGTTGCATAACCGGTCTAAAAAGTATCATATTTTTAAGACCGGCTGTATCAAGACCTCATCAAAAACCGGTCTAAAAAATCATTTTTACCCGGTCTAAAAAATCATTTTTCTACCCGTGAAATCCACAAAATTTAATGATATGATTAATGGCCTTATTTAAGCATCAAAATAGGGTGTAGCCGAAGAAATGAGCAAAAAATGATTTATTTTGGTAAATCATTAAATGCAGGGGCAAAACGGTAATTTTGCCGAAAAGTGGAAAATAATTATTTTTCCTCCAATTCCCAATGATTTGAGCTAAATGGGAATTAAAAAGATAAAAATGAATACTTGATCATTAATAAACCAATTTTGGTGAATTATGGTTAAAAATGGTCAAATAGTCAAAAAGTCAATGTCTTGGTCAACAAGTTATGAGATGACACAATGGGATATTGGAGATTCAGATTTCTCTTGCATTTCTCATGCATATTTCGGTTTAAATGAGGGAGCATGAAGGGAAATGGAATTAATTGTGAATAATTACATTTCTGGACCAATTATGGGATGACACTTGGTATAAGTAATTAACCATTGCATTATATTATTAATCCTCATTCCATCAACTCTCATTCTCGACCGAATTGATCCAGAAAGAATGAGAGAGAGAGCTTGAGAAAAAAATTGAATGGGAAGAACGACTGAGAGCTAAAGATCATCTAATCTTGAGGTATGAGGCTTGTACCTTGTATCTAAAGGTATCTAATCTCTCCCTAGCCTCTTCTCCTCACCTCTCTACCATTATTTTCCTTGATGCTCAGCTGAATCACAAGCTGGTGGAGGAGAGAGAGAAAATGTACAGGAGAGAGAAAGTCCGAGAAATCAAGAGGTAACTTCCTAAACTTGTTCCTCTTGCTTGATTAAGGTTAGTAGAGTTGTTTTGGGCTTAATTATGGTTCATTTAGTATAAGATAATCCAAGAAAACTCAAGAGACCTTAATATGTAAGTGTCTCCAAATCAAGTTCAATGAATTTCTAACTAGTTAATATATTGGTTATAAGTAGAAGGGAGGTGATTAGGCCAAAGAAAACGAGAATTCGACACAACTTTTCTGAGAATTTATTTTCCCTTCATTGTATTGGACAAGATAAATGAGTGAGAATTTGACCAATTCAATGCTTCCATTGGATTCAAAAAGCTGAATTGTGTAGGATCTATGTTGACCTCGAAGTGAGAAGAGGATCAGAGAGTAAAATGACCAATTTGCCCTTTCTAAGCCTTATTTAAGGGCTATCATGGGTATTTTCGTCATTTGGGATTGATTTTGGCCAATTTGAGGTCAGAAATGAATTCTACACGCAATAATGTATAGGAATGGCCTAAATATCGAAAATGAATTCTACACATGAAAATGTGTAGGAATGGCCTAAATCACGATTTTGAGAAAAATGCTGATAACAAGGACCTAAGGGATATTTTAGTAATTTGGAACCAATAGGCTAAATTTACCAAGGAAATGAGTTTAGAAAGGTATAGGGATGAGTAATAACTCATTTGTGATATTTGGAAATTTCAGAACTTGACAATCGATTTGGCCTCAGTAGCTGTTGCCCGAGCTTGAATCAAGGGGAAAAGTTGCATAAAGTAGTAACTATGTAGTAACCGTCTTCATATAACATGACATGCATATGTATTGTTTGTTATCATCATCAAAATGTCTAACATGTTTAGATTGAGCGGATTGAACACCTGGGGCCTATCGAAGGTCGGGTTGACACTCAGGCGAAATGTTCATAATTGCACAAGTAGGACCTGAGGCCTATCTTTGCACGGGCACCCCTCGAGGCCAAGAGAACCTGTCAAGCACGATATCGGTTATGAAGTTGCATTGTATGCATTGTGCACAAGCGCCCTTTGGGGCTAAGAACCCGTCTAGCGCTAAATCAGTTTATGAATTGCATGTTTGCACTGAATAATGTTTGATGGTTGTGTGAATAAAGCATGCTTGTATGTGTTATCTTATATGCTTGATTGTGTTACTACTGAGATTCCCATGAATCTCATTTTCTTCCCAAACAAATCTCCAGTACAGGGAGGAAGCTCGCAGGGAAAAGAGAAGGTAAATGATGATGAGCCGAGGCCGAGCGGCGGTAGAGCTTAGTTTAGGTTGTCAATTCCTGTTATACATTTTAGGACTTTTATGGGTTTGTGTTTGTGTAAGAAGTGAAGTAAAAGAGAGAATATAAGTGTTGTAATATAAATTGTGTATGAATGTGAATATTTATATCCAGCAGAGGCATTGTTTAAAGTTCTAGCAATTTTATAACTCTGATGTTGATATTCGGTTAGTATTAGCTAAATAGTACTCTACCGTAGTGTTTGAAAAATAAGGTATCATAGCAACAACAGAGCGAAAGAGTAGAGGACTACTTCAGCTTTTGCACCTTAGCAAAGTCGGAAGATAAGCATTTTCTTTACTCTTCTATAATGGAAATCTAATTTACTTCGACACAATCTTATGTCATGCACATTAAAAAAATGTATGCGACAATGTGTTATACACGCTGCTTAACAAACCCAGCAAGTCAATAGATCATCTTCAAGCGAGAAAATATTTATGGCCATAGGAGTTCATGAAGGTACATGGTCAGATGAGCATGACAAATTTTAACTGGAAAAGTTCACCCTCACAAAACCGAACAAGGAAGTCTTCCTAGCGACGTTGAAGAAAATAAAAATTCCTGATGGCTATTCAAGCAATATTTTACATTGTATTGACATGCAGGCTCAAAAGGTTGCTAGCCTGAAGAGTCATGACTCATATGTTCTTATGCAACAGTTACTTTCGCTGGCTATAAAGAATGCACTTACTCTTGATGTGTCCATCATTTTAGTGGAGCAGTACTCCTTCTTTTAGAAATTGTGTTCCAAGGTTTTGATAATTGAGGAGCTTGATCAGCTGCAATCCAAAATATAATCATTCTTACGCTTTGTCATTTGGAGATGATCTTTCCTCCCTCCTTTTTAACTATAATGGTTCACGTAACAGTCTACCTTGTTCATGAAACAAAGTTCGCTGGCCTAGTTAAATATCAATAGTGATGACAATTTACCTATAGTTTAGTGAGTTTTTATAAGTTCACATCATTTAAATTTAATTTTTCTATACAATAATACCACACTAATATTTCCTCCACAAAATTTTTGTAGGGATGATGTCTACGAATGATTAAGTGAAACCATGCTTTTGTTCTTGTAAATTTTAATTTATATATATATATTTTTTAAAAAAATCTTACGAACACAACAAAAACCGCTACAAATTCCTAACTGCTACACACAATGACACCTAAATTGCTACAAACAGAAACCGCTACAAAAACTGTGACATTAACCGCTATAAGAGTCACACAGATCCCTATAAATACTTACACACCAATTCTTTTTATACACTTCTATATTTCTTTACTCCCTTCTTCTCTCTCATTTTTTCTCATCTATGAATTTCTTCTCAAGAGCCTAAGATCTAAGTAAGGTGGTTAAACATAGTAAATTTTTTTATCAATTCTTTCATCTCAACATTTTTTTTCCTACTTATTCTATTCATAGTAATTATTCTTTTTCAGAAATTATCAGACTATTTCTCAACATTCTTAATGTTCATTTCATAATGATCAACATCTTGGAGACAACAAAATAAGTACTTATAATCTATAAATGCACAATATTACCTACAATTTCTCAATATTATGTATATAAATTTTATATTTATGTAGCCCAACTTAATCATTCTTCTCAAACAATAACTACTATCGATCCAATTATATAAATAATAAACTTGTTAAAACAATATTATAACAATTGAATTAAATTGTTGGATAATATTTTTTATTTTCCGAAACATTTGCAGCGGTTATTGAATCACTACAAAGTTAAAAGTGAAATTGAATAACGGATTAAATTTTTGGTGCTACTTTTGAAATTTAATCCTAATTTAGTAACGGTTCTCTAACTGCTACAAACTTCTTGGCACCATGTTTAAAAAATTCATATTTCAACTTAGTAGTGATTGTAAAACCACTACAAACCAGAGCCAAAATTTTCATTTTCTTGTCATAGGAAATTGGCGGCTCAATATTTGTAGCAGTTCTCTAACCGCTACAAAGGGCTTGGCACCATTTTTTAAAGTTTCACATGTCAACTTAGTAGTGGTTGTAAAACCGCTACAAAACATCTCAACATTTGTAGTGGGTTTTTAACCCCTACAAAATTTTCATATAATGTGTTGACTTCATCGACTATTGTAGCGGTGTGTACAAACTGATACTAATTCAGTAGCGGTTGTTATCCTTGAGTAGCAGTTATAAGAAACTACTACAAATACACCTTTTTAACCGCTACTAAATAACCGTTTTTTTATAGTGATCATAAGCCCCTATTTGCTTAATGATATGGTTAATTTTTCTTTTTGTTCTATTTTAACTAGTACTTTGTAATGCTTTTATTTTATTATTAATATCATTTTTCCTTATTATTAAGAAAATATTACATTGGATTACGGATTACTTATATTTTAATCATTCTATATTTATATAATATTATTTTAATTTAATTATTACGTTACAGGCTCGATCAGACTGCTCAACCAATATGATCATTTGAACTATGACCCGTTGATCTTTCTAGCTTGATGTGCGGTTTGGCTTTTAAGGCATTCATTTGTTACATTAATTTATGTAAAAAAAGTTGTTAAAATTATCCCCTTATTTGTTGGGTCTTCACACACCACATTCTAGCTTGTGATGTCACAACTAATAAAGTTATGAAAAAGGTATTATTCCCACGAAGATTAGTTTCAAAACCTACTCAAATATCAATTATCACACATTTGTCTAATTTGAGTGACACAAATATCGCTAATGAACAAAAAATACTTTTGAAATTAGAAATTAATGAAAAACAAATGACTTTTAGTGATAGATTATGATAGTCAATAATACTAATTTACTTAGTTATAAATGCTCCATCAAATCTCCAAAAAGGTATTTAGTTTAACTAATATCCATTAATCTATTAATTAATTAATTAATTACTCTAACCTGTTAACAAAATCCTCCATTTAACTTGCAAGTTTCAAGATCTCACATGACTAAACTCAAGTTTTACACTTAATGAAACACCCTTCCTTACAATACCTCATCGGCTCTTAGTTCCACATATCAGAGTAAGCGAGCGATTATTTTAAATAACTAAAAGCCGTTCTCTTTATTTACGCTAGAGTGATTCTCTACATTAGAGCGGTTCTCTGCTTTAACAACAATCATTCATATATGCTTATACATACACATATACTTTAAGCCATACAAGGCTATCAAATGTAAATCCATTACATTAAACGATCTTCTCCTCAGTAATTCCTCCTCCGAGCATAATTCTATGTATCCTTCAACCAGTCTAAAATGGTTGTTTGGGGGGAGTGAGATTCGAGAGAATCTCAGTAGTGAATAATACCACTATGCATGTAGATATATATGAATGCATGACATGCTTGCCTACACTATTTCATACCAACATAATGACATGATGCGTGCTCGATGTTATGACATACCAATGGCCAATGTACAAATATAACAGAGCTTCAATCAATCAAATATGTTCCACACAAATAGGCAAAGCAGTCACATAATCAATGCATAAACATACATATCATACACATGCAAAAAAGGTAAGTTCACTACCTGTATGACTTCACATCCTTCCTCAAATCATCGTTTTTCTCCGGTTCGAGCATGACCATCCATCGAGTCCTAGAATTCCATCCAAATACATTTATTAAGTCATTACTCATCCATATAACATTCTAAACTCGTATTAGTTGATAACTTAGCCCAATTATGCTAAATTACCAAAATGTCCTTAAAAGCCCGGCTCAACTGTACTTTTACAGAATTTATCACCTGCGCCAATCCTACACAATTTCACATGTAGAATCCATTTATGACTTCATATTAGTCAAATTCAGGCTCGAATGATGAAAATACCCTTGATAGCCCTTACCTAGAGCCTTTAAGGGGTAGTTTGGTCATTTCGCACTGCAAGCCTTTTCTCACTTTCCCTTCAACATGAACCCTACACAATTTGCCCTTCTGAACTCAATGGAATCATCCAATTGATGAAATTCTAACTCTTTACTCATGCCACACCTCAGGAAGCTAATATAGAGTTCTCAGAAGAGTTGTGTCAGTTCCTCCCTTTCTTTGACTTAATACCCTTTTTTCTACTCCTTATTACATGATTAGCCGTTTAGACATCTATTAAACATTGTTTTGGCCTCCAAAACACTGATAGAATGAGATATAAATAGTACCCTACTCTCAAAATACTCATCCAAACGACAAACTGAAATGGTAGAAAAGAAGCTTATGCTTATCTCTACGCCTTTCTGAATTCGGTTTGGAATTCCGGCGACGCTCCAGCTGGCGAGATGGCACCAACCATCTCCAAACGAGAATCCAAAACCATAGAATTGAAGCTCGGGATAAGTAGAAGAATGTTTGTGCTGGGTACTTTGAGAGAAGACTCTGTTTCGGTCGAGTTTCGGTAATCTCAAACTCTCTCTATCTACTCTGCGTTCTCATTCTTTCTGCATCTCTCTCTCTCTTTCTTGCGTTTTCTAATTCTTTTCCCTTCTCTTTTCTATTTTAATCTGAACGCAGGAAGGAATGAGAATAAATGATAAAGGATGATGATTAATTAAAATCATCCAGGTGGCCTTTACTCAATTAGTCCACCTATCTCATTTCTTATATAACAAGTTTCCTTTCTCTTTTTATGCTCCTTCATCCATTAATAATAATGAGATCATAAGAGAGAAATATTACTCTCAAACTATCTCATTATGTCACCACACAAGTGGTTGTCTAAAGCCTTAAGCTTTCTGCTTCTTGACTTTGCTTGATAATAATTCACCAACATAGGCTTATTAATTATCAAGTACTCATTTCCCTCCTTTTAAATTCCCATTCAACTCAAATCATAGGGAATATTAGGGAAAAACCATCATTTCTCATCTTATGAAAAAATTACCATTATTCCCTCACCTTTTTATTTCTTTTGATATTAAGGAATTTTGAGATAAATAACATTCCTCACTAGGACACTTGCTAAACCAGGGTCTAGCAGTCCATTTAATCTAGGCTAAACCTCAAGTCTTTAATCCCAAAAATCGTGATATTACACTTAACTTAGCACCCTTAAGTATCAATCAAGTGAACCCAAGGATCTCATTAGAGGTCTATCAACAAGAAGCATTAATAAAAGAGTAAAATTAACATAATCATATTACTAATCACAAATGTAAAAGAGTAATGAGTACTTAGTTATCCATACAAGGTGGTCAAAATAATCATAGAATATATCAAAGCTTTAGTCTTCGTCCAAAAAAAAAATCAAAGCTTTAGCTATATCTAATTTCACTTACTCATTCACAAATTTGATAAAGATACCCAAACCAGTGGCTTAGGTTCTAAATATTTGCATTAATCAAGTAGTTGGTAGGTAATCAATTTGAGTCCTTATGTTTTACCTATTCAATTAAAGTTGTGATTGCTCACTTAGTTTAACTTAGGATTCAAAATAAATGGGTTCCGAAGGAGTATAGGCCCAAACTACATTTGCTATACTATTTCACTAGTACATATTCACATATAGCTGACGCTCCATACGTAACGGTTTTCCTAAAATCATTAAATAAACAGAGGTAGAGTTAAAGGAGTACAATAGATAGTAGTTATTTAAAGCAACAATTAGGTATATGAGAGAATATTTGACGATTTCATATGACCATTGTGATATATAAGTTTGGTTTTTTTGGAAAAAAAATGGTAATGTTTACTTGACGGTTATATGTAAAACACCGTCAAATATATGCTATCAATATATGATAGTTGTTTTTTAAACCACGATGAAACTTATATATTTGTCGGTTTTTCAAAATAAACCATTATATATAGTGCTTTAAAATCCCTTTATAAGCCTATTTTGTCACAATTTCAAAATTCCCACCATTTCTCTTTGTGCTCTATGAACTGCTTTAACCATTCTTTTTCGACATCCCCACCATTATTTCCCTCTCCATTGTTGTTGAAAATCATGATTCTCCTCCTTCCCATGTTCGTGGCTATTTGTGAAGGGGTTCATGGCTTGTTCTGGTATGGGTTCGGTGTTCCTTTAAGCTCTACAAATTTCACATTGAATTGTATAAAGGTGAAAAATTTCTTCCCTTACATAGAATTAATAATACGAAATTGATGCTCTATGCTTATTGGGTGGGATTTAGGTTTATAGTTCTTTGAAACTGAAGCTTTGAGTTTGAAACTGAGTAGGAAATAGTTGTTCATCTCATTTTTCAATTATGTGATGTTGAGTTTGTATGATTTTAGTTCGTATTTTAAGTTCGAATGATTAGAGCAATGAATTTGATTAATAATTTTTCTTTCCCTCCCTTGTTTTGGATGGTCAAGGTTTATGATGCTAAGAGCTTAGGGGCTTCAAATATTTGGGAGTAAAGAGTGATTAGAACACACTATTTGATATTTTGGGAGTAAAGAGTAATTAGAACACACTATTTGATGCTATCAAATTCAAACTAAGTACCATAGATGATTTTAACTCACCTAAACACCTTAATACCAAGGCTAAGAGAATATTTTTGCAAAATTGGCTGAAATGAGAATGATATAAAATTGTAATACCTCACTTTATTATTGATATTACTCAAAGTAGCACTTGTGTAGCTCAGTGGGCATATAGAAATATCATGAATATACTGATATTAGTGAAACAATATTGCTTGTTTATATATAGGCATTCCCCATAAGGGTGTACACCTTAAAATAAATACAAGGTCATCAAATAACCAATGCCTCCTCTCGTATTGGCCCGAAACCTTCCATCACTAGTAATTACGATTATGCCCTTCAAGCCAATGCCTGTTGTTGGAAACTTTACATGTTTATGGAAAGGGTGAGATTTGGGGGAATCTTAGTAGTAACATGCTTACGAACATATAGAATATGAAAATAGATATGCAATATCATATCATGTAAGATGATCAAACTATGTGTGTACACTAGCCCAAGGTTAAATTACATGTTTGCCCCTTGGTCTACTCGGCACCCTTGTTGGGTCCCTGACCACAACATGGCAAATTGGTGTGTCCAAAACACTAGCTCATGTTACAAAGAATGACATAAGCAAAAATTCAGAAATCACATAATATATGTAAGAAGAAGTTACTACCTGAAATGTGCAATTTCCTTGTCTGTCAATAGGTCCAGCTTCGTCTTCGGCTCGGGCTATCTATGTATCCTAAAATTATAAATTTAAGATAAATTAATTATTATTTATTCATAACTCATTCTAAACTCATTGTGTTGGTTATCTTGACTCAAAACTAAAAAATTATCAAAATACCCCTGGAAACCCAGTCTGTGCCCTTTGTACCCAGTCAAATTGTACTATTCCAAAAATCATGACCCAGGCTAATCCTGCAAAATTTTGTGTGTAGAATCCATTTTTGACCTCAAATTAGTCAAAATCAGGTCCAAATTACAAAATCACCCTTAGCAGCCCCTAACTTAGGGTTTTAAGGGTAGTTTGGTCATTTTGCATTCTAGAGCTTTTCTCACTTCGCAGTCTATATGAACCCTATACAATTTTTCCTTCTAAACTCAATGAAACCATAAAATGGGTGAAATTCCAACATAAACAGGACGAAAATGACCCTATACAAAATCTAAAAAATTAAGAAAAAATGTTATTTCTTGATTTTAAATCCACAAACCACCTTCTTTTTACCTCTAATCATATGTTTAATCACTTAAACACCTTTCCCCATGATTATTAAAAAAAGTGGTCAGCATAACCCCTTAGAGTTTGAGCTTCCCAAGATCACAAATCAAGCCAAAACAACCACCACAACAACAACTACCAAGAACCATCAATAATCAACAAAAGAAGCTAGGTTCTTGAGTTTACCTTGGATTCCTTGGCTTTCTCTCTCTAAAATGTCACTGTTCACTCTCTTTTCTCTCTTGATTTGTTTTGAAAAACATGGATTTCAAGGAGAAGTGTTACGGGTGTAGGATTGTGTGTTTAGAAAGTGCAAGTGTACACTGTCGTAATCAAATAATATAGAAGTAAGTAGAGAATTGTTCCCACAAGGATTGATCACTAAGTACCAAAATTGGTAATTTTAATTCTATTTAGCCAATCGATTATTTGGTGGTTGAGATTGCAAGATAAAAATGATAAAATGTGAATACAAGTAATGTGAAGACAAATATGAGAAAAAGCCCTAGGGATTAGATTTCACTTAACAAATTCTGGATTGAATCACTTATCTATTCTAGTCCAATTTATTCCACATGATTGATAATTGAGTTTTCCTAATTTAATTACTAGCCTCTTCCAATGTCAAGCAATTCTATGATTAGTTGCTAACCCAATATAGTCCTATATGAATTTAAGCAATGAATCATGCATTAAGATTTATGAAACTCATTTAAGACTACACAACCATATGAATATATTCCTATTTCATATGCAAATTATGGTTTTAATTATAGGATCCACACACATGCATCTCCTTCCGGTCTCAACATACATATTGAAATCATTCTAGAGGTGGCCAGTTAATTGAAAGCATTAAGAACAATAATTAAAACTCAATCATGAAGGAAAAATTAAAACTAGATTTGATAAGTTAGATTTAATCCGTCATTAGTAAGCTATGTCATCACCCTAGGAAAAAGAAAATTAGCTCATGATAAAATTAAAAACAAAACCAAAATAAGCTTCAAACATCATAAATATTGGATAAAAAATAATTACAAAAACATAAAAATACAACTACAAGATGCATGAAAATGGAAAATCTTGCCTACCATGTAGGAGGTAAAACCTTCCATATAGGTGGCAACCTATACCATCCATAAAGGAGGACTACCTAGGCCTTCCATATAGGAGGTAAAACCATCCATGTAGAAGGCATGCAAGAAGTAAAAATGCAAGAAATAAATTCTAAAAATAACAACTCTCTCTCTAAAATAGAAGCTCTCTCTCTCTCTCTTTCTCTCTTCCTTCCTCTTAATTTTAAGGCTAAGAAGATTTATTTATAGGCTTCATTTTTGGACTGCTACAATGAATTGCTACAGGAAAACACGTTTTGCACCGACTACACTCTGAACAGTAGATGCTACGTGAATCCCGCGTGTGAACAGTCAGCTGCTACAATGTCCGTATCTTTCTACAGTTCCCGTATTTGTCTACAGTGTCGTAAAAATTCCCTTAAATGCCTTCTTTAATTCTTCTTAATGTGGTATTGTCTATAGCTGCAAGAAAATAATTATTATTTTTAATTAATTACACCGAAATTGATTACATTAAGCTCAAATATCATCCACAAAATAATCATATAAGGGAAAATAAATATGAAAATATTTTACTTATCAAATTCCCCCACACTTAGCTCTTAGATGTCCTCAGACAAGAAGGATTGACTAATAAGTGTTTCCAGCAAAATTAGAAGTGTCAAGTTATAAGCAAGGACACAATTGAAGAATAAAGAGATCATAATATTCTTGTATCAACAAAAGTATAAACTAGTAACTTCATTTGAAAGTGAATGAACCAAATTTATAATTGTGGCTCATCCTCTCAATCTCTCAAGTGTTTAAGGGTAAGTGTTCCGCTCAAATTCACCTGAAAAAATTACACTACCATAAGCTTGCCAAAAATCTCAATCTCCACTATGTAATTCACATGCATAATTCAAATCAAAAGGACTTATTAAGGGTTGTAATGGGACTATGGTAAAAGGAATGTAAAAAGTGATATAAAGGGCTATATTTATGAAGTAAATAGAGAAATTGAAAAATATGTCATTTTATGAATAGGCCTATCTCATCACAACAATCCACAATTTTTATTCAAATGCTAAATATCTTTCTTTTTTTTTCTCTTTTTCTTCCTTTCTTTTTTCTTTTTTTATAACTTTTGCAATTTTACAGTTAATGATATATAGACCCCCACACTTGTCAAAAGCCCATTTCACAAAGATTTTAAATGCTCTGTTCATCTTTCGAATTAGGAAAAAGCACTTGATAGATTATTAAAACACATATTAATGGGTTGGGAAATAATCAATCAGGCTCAAAGGGGTTATTAATGGTATAATGCAAGGTTGGCTATTTGGCTCTAGCTAAACAAAATGAATGCCTTTATCATTTTTGAATGTGCATATGTCATGTAATTTCAACCAGATTTAAAGCAAGTTCTAGAGTGATAACTTAATAGGTGAATATCACACACAAGAAAGATAATCATTATTGATCATATAGGCTCAAAAGCTCATGGTTAGAGACTTTCAAATTCAGCTCATTCAATCTCAAAATTCCACCAAATTCAACAATCAGTTGTTCAATCATGCAAGAAAATCTCTAAACTCATTTGATCCATACTTCAAACTTTATATACTTCTTAAAATCATTGAAAAGCACTTAAATAAATTTTTTTATTAGGTTGAACCTCTTTTTTTTATAAGATGAAATCGAAAAAAAATGTAACTAATAAGATGCGTCTCAATAGTGAAGAATAACTCATTACTCTGCCATCTATGCATAACCCATGCATCTAATTGTTTTACTAACAACTATCTAATGGAGAAACTATACATTTTTTTACATAATTTTTTTTATAATCCTCCCCCAACCTAAATTTGACATTGTCTTCAATGTCTTCTAAAGATTAAAGAAGGGTTTTTTCTTAACAACCTAAACACACAATAAATTAAACCAAAATGCTAAGAGTAAAACTATAAGATAAAACAAAGTTACAACCGGAGAGTGGTATCTAGATCCTGCTTCTGACTGCTATTTGAAGATTGCTTACCTATTTACTTAACCAATGTATCTAGTTTAGGTTCATAGGCTTGCATTTGATCCAGTAGCTGCTCAGCAGTTGAAGCAGAAATTATGGAATGGCGAGTCGCTTGGGGTATAAATCCTGTTTCCACAGGATGATCAAGAAAAGACAACAATTAATCATAAAAACCATTAACATTTAACAATCCTAATGGTTTTTTATGAAAGTTCAGTTTAGCCAAATATGTAATGCTAGAGATCCCATCCAATGTTTCAAAACCACTAGGTAGAGCGATAAAATAATCAGCATGGTAGAACATACGTCTCATTCATTCATGCAGGCTTGAAACCTGTAACTCTTGCCCTAAGGAGAAAATGTGATTTTCTAACTCTCTCACCTTTACACACAAACCTTTACTACCATTAATGGTTGCAGCAACGGCCACGCTTGCTGTTAGGCCCTGGATACCTCCCCCGTAGACGAAATTGATCTTTCTAGCGGCTAATGCTCTTCTAAGTTCATTGGCTACAGGTATAAACTCTCTATCCTTTCCCAAGTTAGTTTCACTAAAAATGCAAATAGATGTAAATCTACATCTTTGAGTGACACCCTTGCTCTCTATTTTTCTCCTAGACATTTTTTTGTGTTTTTATAAGTGAAAGAATACATATTTATACTACTAAAACAATGACAACAAAATCATGCAAATCACATACTTTTCAAAAAAGTTTGAAAAAAATGACCAACATGGATGGCCAGTAGGCTATTGCGTGAAGAAATTAAGTAAAGTGAGTAAAGAAAGTCAAACGTTTCTGAAAAAGATAAGACAGATGAGAAAAAAACATGATTATGTACAGTAGTTGTGATTGTAGCTCACATCTTCCTCTAGTTTTACGTCCAGTAATGGCTTAAATGCTTTCTATGAATCGAGGATTTGCTTCCTATCCAGTTTTTTTATAAACTAGAAAATAGGGTCTTTTAACGTCAGATTCCTAAAATGATAGCGCTCTCTTTCTTTATTGAATATGTCAAATAAATCGAGAAGAACACGATGAACATCACCACTAGGATGCATCTCAAGAGTCTGAATGATATCATCCAATGACTTCTTACTCATTCCATCCTTTATAAATAGAATCTTATCTTCTCGATTTATAGAAACCATACCTTTGCTCCTACAGTACTGATCACAATTCCACCTTGCACATTTAGGACAAACCTTCATTCTTTTAGCTCTTCTCTTTTTGGAGTAAGAGCTTCTTCCCATAGTTGGCATAGGTTTAATAAATGACTCATGAATTTCACCTATTAAACGTACCTTAGCTTCAATAATCCAGCGGACATCCTTGGGAAGGCCCAAACACTTGAATGTCTTTATTCTTTCAAGTCGACAGCTATAAATCTTCCTGAGCACATCTTTGGGAAGAGTAGGGAACCTGTTTTTAAGCTTTACAAGAATTTCCTCCATGATGAGACTAAAATTTAAAGATGCAATGTTGTATACTTCAGTAAGTATGAAAGAAAAATGAAAGAGTAAGGAAAAGAAGTTTTGGATTGCCTCCCAAATAGCCGCCCTTCTTTAATGTCTTTAGTTAGATAAAGACCAAACCAAATTTTATTTTTTATTTTATTAATTATTTTATTTTTTTTAGTTTAGGACTTACCTGTTGTTTCCTCAAAAGTGATGATAGTTTTCAAAGTATTGAGTGCACCGTCATTATACTCTTTCAGCCTTTGCTCGTTCACTTTGAATTTTCGATCACCATCTTGAATCTCCACAGCTCCATATGGCCATGTTTGAACTACAGTTAAAGTCCTGATCACCTTGATCTAAACCTTTCCGGAAAGAGCTTTAACCTTGAGTTATAAAGCAGCACTTTTTGTCCCGGTGTGAACTCTCTCCTCAGGAGTCTTCTATCATGCCACATTTTTGTCTTCTCCTTGTATAACTTACCATTCTCATAAGCTTGTTGTCTGAATTTTTTAAGCTCATTGAGTTGGAGAAGTCTCTTTTTACCAACTGCCTTTGAATCAAAATTTAATTCTTTTATTCCCCAATATTCTTTGTGCACTTCTGGATTAGTAGATTTTGATACATCTACCGTTCCCATTGTGAATGGTTGATCCATATAGATTTTATACACCATATCTTTTGTGCAGCTAGTTAATGTATCTACTTTGTAATAGGTGTCACCTTTATTTGGAAAGGACCAAGCCTTAAAAATGTTGAAAGATACTTGATCATCTTAACTCACAAGGTTAACTTTCCCTGTTGCACATCTATTAAAGTTCTTCCAGTTGCTAAGAATGGCCTCCCAAGAATGATAGGAATTTCTTGGTTTTCTTCCATATCAAGTATGATAAAATCAGCTGGGAATATAAGTTTGTCCACCTTCACCAAAACATCTTCTAAGACACCCCTCAGATGTTTTATTGATCGGTCAGCTAGAAGTAATGAAACAGTGGTAGGCTTCACCTCTCCAAGACTAAGTTTTCTGTAGACAGATAAAGGCATGAGATTTACACTTGCTCTTAGATCACAAAGTGCTCTTTCAAAGTTGCATTAACTTATGGTGCAAGGTATGCAAAAACTTCCTAGATCTTTCAGCTTTGGTAGTAGTTTCTTTTGCAGAATGGCACTGCACTCCTCAGTAAGTTCAACTGTCTCAAATTTCTTTAGCTTACGCTTATTTGAGAGAATATTCTTCATGAATTTTGCATAACTAGGCATTTGGGTAAGAGCGTCTGCAAAAGGGATGTTGATATATAACTTTTTGAACACCTCTAGAAAATTTGCAAACTGCTTGTCTAGCTTTTATTTACAAGTCTCTGAGGGTATGGAACTGGTGGTACATATTGATAAGTGAAATATTTGCATATTTATTTTCCCTTATATGATGATTTTGTGGACTATATTTGAGTTGAATGTAATCAATTTGGGTGTAATTAATAAATAAATAATGATTTTCTTGCAGCTATGGACAGTACCGGATTAAGAAGAATTAAAGAAGACATTTAAGGGGAAGTACTATTCATGCGGTACTATTCACTGTGCACTGTTCATATCTGGTACTATTTTGGAATCACTGTATCGTACTGTAGCAGGGGTACTGTAGCGGACCATTGCGTTGTACTGTAACGGACCATTGCGTTGTACTGTAGCGGTCGGGGTGTATGGAAGTGGGGCGGTTCAGTGCGGTTCCTGTAGCAGTCGGTTCACTGTAGCAAGTGGGTGGTCGGTTCACTGTAGAAAAATCACTGTAGAAAAATACTGTAGCAGTCCGAAAATGAAGCTTATAAATAGAGCTTCTTGGCACCCTAAAATGAGGAGGAAGGAAGAGAGAGAGAGAATTTTTATTTTATAGAGAGAGTTGTTATTTTTAGAATTTATTTATTGCATTTTTTTTTACTTCTTGCATACCTCCTACATGGATGGTTTTACCTCCTATATGGAAGGCCTAGGTAGTCCTCCTTTATGGATGATATAGGTTGCCACCTACATGGATGGTTTTACCTCCTATATGGTAGGCTAGATTTTCTATTTTCATGCATCTTGTAGTTGTATTTTTATGTTTTTGTAATTAATTTTTATGCAATATTTATGATGTTTGTAATATATTTTGGTTTTGTTTTTAATTTTATCATGAGCTAAATTTTCCTTTTCCTAGGGTGATGACGTAGCTTACTAATGACGGATTGAATCTTAACTTATTAAATCTAGTTTTAATTTTTCCTTCATGATTGAGTTTTAATTATTGCTTTTAATGCTTACAATTGATTGGCCACCTTTTGGATGATTTTAATATGCATGTTGAGACCGGAAGGAGATACATGTGTGTGGATCCTATAATTAAAACCATAATTTGCATATGAAATAGGAATATATTCATATGGGTTGTGTAGTCTTAATTTAGTTCCATAAATCTTAATACATGATTGATTGCTTAAATTCATATAGGAATATATTGGGTTAGCAATTAATTATAGAATTACTTGACCTTGGAAAAGGCTAGTAATTAAAATAGGGAAACTCGACTATCAATCATGTGGAATAAATTGGACTAGAATAGATAAGTGATTCAATTCGGAATTTATTAAGTGAAATCTAATCCCTAGGGCTTTTTCTCATATTTGTCTTTATATCACTTGTATTCATATTTCATCATTTCTATCTTGCAATCTTAATCACAACTAATCAACCGACTAAATAGAATTAAAATTACTAATTTTGGTAATTAGTGATCAATCCTCGTGGGAACGATACTCTACTCACTTCTATATTACTTGATTACGACAGTGTACACTTGCACTTCAAAATACACCATCCTACACTCGTAACACATATGGAGGAGGGTTATCTGAAAAGTTGAATTTTCCTGGTACCACATCATCCTCTTAAGGTTTATGTGCTTCCTTCTTCTGTTCTTTTTCACTTTCTTTCTTTTCTCTGTCATTCTTCTGTTGAATTATAGGATCTTTCAATTCTTTCCCACTTCTTATTGAAATGGCCTTCACATGCTCTCTTGGGTTTTTTTCAGTGTCACTTGGAAGAGTACCTGGTTGTCTGGAATTTAGCATATTTGCAATTTGGCCCATTTGGATCTCTAAGTTCTTTATTGAGGCTTCGTGGCTTCTGAGTGTTGCGTCAGTCCTAGCCATGAATTGAGATGTATTCATGGTTAGTTGAACCAGTGCTTCTTCTATATTCATTTTCTGCTGTGGTGGATTTGATGGTTGAAGAGCTTGTTGCTGGTAGTTCCCTTACGGCTTGAACACATTTTGATTATTCCTCCAGCCAAAGTTTGGATGATTCCACCAACCTAGATTATAAGTGTTTGAGAATGGGTCATTTCTTTTATTTTAGATATAATGAGCTTGCTCCGACTGAGAAGGCATGGATGAGTGTCTATCTTGACTTTACGTACTCATATGAGGTCCTCCATATCGGTCATAGGTTTCATGAGGAGTATTGATTGCATTTGCTTGTCTTGTCAATGAGCTTACTTGCTTGGATATAGATGCAACTTGAGAAGATAAAGTTGTAAGGATATCTAGCTCGTGCACTCCAAGTACCTTCTTTGAATTATGATGTTCAGAGGCCATTTGTATGCATTGGCCACCATCTTCTCAAGTAAATTATAGGCATCATCTAGATTTTTTCCCATTAAAGATCCTCCAGCTACAACATCTACAAGAATTCTGGTGGTATGCGTCATCCTATTGTAGAATGTTTGTAATGTCTGCCAATATGGTAACCCATGATGAGGACATCTCCTTAGCAACTCCTTGTATCTTTCTCAGGCTTTATAAAGGCTTTCTAGTTCATGCTGGAAAAATGAGGTAATTTCATTCCTCAATTTAGTAGTTTTTCCTGATTGAAAGTATTTCACTAAAAATTTATGTGCCAAGGCATCCCATGTAGTTATGCTTCCCATTGGTAGAGAGTGTAACTATATCTTAGCCTTATCCCTAAGTGAGAAAGGGAAAAGTCTAAGTCTAATGGCATCATTAGTAACACCATTATACTTGAATGTGTCGCAAATTTCTAAGAAGCTGGCTATATGTGTGTTGGGATCTTCTATTGATAAACTACCGAACTAATTTGCTTGCACCATATGGATAATTACAGGCTTGATTTCAAAATTATTGGCTGCTATTGGTGGTTTTCTGATTCCAAAAGTTATTTCCATGACTGTTGGTGTTGCATAGTCACAGCGTGTTTTGGTATCTATGCTTCTCCTTCCAGATTTGCCATTGAATTGATTGAAGTAGACTGCTTTTGAACTCTCCGATTTCTTCGACAAGTTCTCTCAATCACAGATTCACAAGATTGTAATTTAGTCTTTTTAGATCTGGTCATGTACTAAGCAAAAACCTGAAAAGAAACAAAAGACACTAAAAAGAAAACAAATATAATATGAAGACTAAATTAGTATTAAAATTACTTGGTATTGATATTAATGACAACAATCCCTAGCAATAGCGCCAAAAACTGGTTACGGGTATAGGATGGTGTGTTTAGAAAGTGCAAGTATACACTGTCATAATCAAGTAATATAGAAGTGAGTAGAGTATCATTCCCATGAGGATTGATCACTAAGTACCAAAATTGGTAATTTTAATTCTATTTAGCTAATCGATTAGTTTGTGGTTGAGATTGCAAGATAAAAATGATAAAATGTGAATACAAGTAATGTGAAGACAAATATGAGAAAAAGCCCTAGGGATTAGATTTCACTTAACAAATTCCGGATTGAATCACTTATCTATTCAAGTCCAATTTATTCCACATGATCGATAGTTGAGTTTCCCTAATTTAATTAATAGCCTCTTCCAAGGTCAAGCAATTCTATGATTAATTGCTAACCTAATATATTCCTCTATGAATTTAAGTAATTAATCATACATTAAGATTTATGGAACTCATTTAAGACTACACAACCCATATGAATATATTCCTATTTCATATGCAAATTATGGTTTTAATTATAGGATCCACACACATGCATCTCCTTCCGGTCTCAACATACATATTGAAATCTTTCAAGATGTGGCTAGTCAATTGAAAGCATTAAGAACAATAATTAAAATTCAATCATAAAGGAAAAATTAAAACTAGATTTCATAAGTTAGATTCAATCCGTCATTAGTAACCTACGTCATCACCCTAGGAAAAAAAATTAGCTCATGATAAAATTAAAAACAAAACCAAAATAAATTTCAAACACCATAAATATTGCATAAAAAATAATTACAAAAACATAAAAATACAACTACAAGATGTATGAAAATGGAAAATCTAGCCTACCATATAAGAGGTAAAACCTTCCATGTAGGTGGCAACCTATACCATCCATAAAGGAAGACTACCTAGGCCTTCCATATAGGAGGTAAAACCATCCATGTAGGAGGCATGCAAGAAGAAAAAATGCAAGAAATAAATTCTAAAAATAACAACTCTCTCTCTAAAATAGAAGCTCTCTCTCTCTCTCTCTCTTCCTTCCTCTTAATTTTAGGGTGCCAAGGAGTTCTATTTATAGGCTTCATTTTTAGACTGCTACAGTGAATTTGCTACAATAAAACGCATTTTGAACAGTACCCTCGCTACAGTAATTACTACAGGAAAAACGCGTTTTGCACCGACCACACTTTGAACAGTGATGTTACATTTAATCCCGCGTGTGAATAGTCAGTTGCTATAGTTTCTATAATGGAATAGAGAAGAGGAATAAAGTGCTCTTCAAATATCTCTATTTGCTTGATTGAACGAAAAAAAATATGTCTATTTGCTTTATGTTTATTATTATTTAATGAAATTTCCATGTGCTTGAATTTACTTGGCTATTATTTTTGCTCTTGAATTAATTATGGCTAAACAATTTGATTTCCTTTTCTCTTTCCATTTGATGTCACGAGGGGCTGATGAAGAATTCAATGAATGCTTTTAAAATATCTCTCATCTTGCCCTTTAACTAAGATTACTTTTAGTTGCAATTGTTGACCAAATTCATCACTTCTTCAATTATTTTAGACTAAGTAATTAAATTCCTTTTTCTCCTTGTTAGCTGATCAAATTACTCCCCAATAAAATGGAAAAATATCAGCTTCTTGTTTTTATTGGTCAAATGACCATTTTGCCCTTACATTTATTGCTATTTTCGCACTAGCTAAAAATTGAGCGGAATTTTCATCAAATTTTTAAATTCATATCTAATTGTATAGATATTTAATTGGGGTGGTTCCAAAGGATATTTGACTCTTATTAAGTATATTGTAAGGAAAAATATATCCTTTAGCCAATTAAAAGCTCAACATTCCCAAAATTATTGTTTTTAGACGCTGCTACTGAAAATCGCCAGTTTCACTGGGCTAATTTCAAAAATACATATCTCTTTATGTAAAGCTCCAAATAGCTTATATGAACTATAAAATTAAATCTTGATAAGTTTAATTTCATTCTAAAAAGTTTCATAATTTTTGGACATCATTTGCCCATTGAAACATGTCACACAACAAGACTGCCGCACAAGGAAATTTACTTGTGGCAAATGTCATTTGTTATAATTTGTGCTTCCACATAATTGTGCTATGTGTGACCTCTAATTGCTTTATTTTATCACTTCCCATGCTCTCTAATTTTCCATGTAATTCCCTTTATTTTTAAGGAATAAAATTATTCCTTACTAAGACACTTGCTAAACCGGGTAGCAGTCCACTTGAGTCAGGCTTATTCTTAATCCTCTTGTCTCAAAATTTGGTGTTACATTTCTCCCCCTGTCAATAAAATTTTGTCTTCAAAATTTGGATATCAAATCATATTGATTATCCTCGGGAGAATGATGATATTCATCCCTGTTAGATACATATAAGGTCTTATTGCCTAGGGATACTGCCCTATGCAAACATGTACATCAGGTCTTATTTCATTTGTTCACTATTTGACTTAGCTTTGTTTGCTTAGCATTTGCGTGCCTGTGGACATAATGTGAGACGAAACAACAAATGTCAAGTTGTAAAATCTGACATATTCATTACCTATCTCAGGTATGCAATAAAAAGCAAGGGAACTGGCGGATATAGTCATTAGAAGGGCTCCAAAGAAGAATGACAACTTTTTTTCTGGGTGTCGTACTGCCAAGGATAAGTATATACTTCATTAAATTTGTCTAATTAAGTAGTTTTGTTCTCATTATGTTTATTGTACTTAGGGGTCATTAACTCCTCATCGTGCTAAATCCCTTCAAGCAAAGGATTTTGTACTTTGATTCGGTTCATGGGGATATAGAAAATCAACCACAGATAGTAGAGGTTTTTAATAAGTAAGTTAATGAATTTAAATTTGGTACTTTAACTTCTTATTGTCTTGTAAGTATTTTAAATTTGGTGCTTTAATTTGTCATTGTGATCTTATCAGAGTTGTTTACTATTACATCAAGGACGAAGGTCTTGACTACCCTGTGTTACCATGACAAAGGGACTGCATCTGCCTCCAAATGGAAGAGAGTAGCGGTAATGCATTAATACCTACCATTTTATGTTAGAATTGTCAGAGTTGGCTTTTCTTGTTAGACTGATACATTTCATTTGTTTTTTTTATAATGTATGTGGCAACCAGATAAGAGCTCTTATTGTGGGTAATGTGACATAAAGTTCATGAAGGACATAGTCACCCACAATTCTGCTCAATTAATACTAAGGTATGTATATATATATATGTATGTATGCTTAAGCTAAATTAAAAGTCAAGTCACATATATTAACATACTTGTCTTTGCATGCAATACTTTGAGGACAATTATTGTGAGCAATACATGCCCAGACAAATTGAAGTCATAGAAGAGTTGGCAATAACTATTTATAGGTTGCAGGTCGCTGCAGATCATTGAGTAGCTAGCTAGTTGGTTTTGGTTTTTGTTTTAGTTGTTTTGCTTTTAGATCTTTCTTTTGGTTTCTATATAGTTTTGGTTTCTGTTTTGATTATTGGAATGGATCTCTGTTGTGCTTTCTATATGTGTACATGTAATGCATAGGGGTTAACAAAAATGAACTCCAATTTTGTAAAAACAATTTGTACCCAATACTTCACGGTTATTCTATAATAACTATCATATAGTGTAATATCTATACCATTGTTTTAAACCACCATTAAGTATATACACATAGTTAACGATTATTTATTAACAACGGTCAAATAAAAACCTCATTAATGACCAAAACTGAACTTATATTTGACATTATGTTTAACGGTTTTTAATCAATAACCGTTGAATATTGTTGGGTATATTTAACATCCATTGATAAAAACCGTCAAATATATGACCCTATATTGTTGGGTATATTTAACATCCATTGATAAAAACCGTCAAATATATGACCCTATAAATGACAGTGGTTTCTAAAAAACTGTGAAATATATGCCCCTATATTTAACTGTTAAAAGCCGTTAAATATACATATTTAGTACTCAGATATTTAACAGTAAAAAATTATTAAATATAAATAAATATGTAGTAGTGGCTCCCTGCCTGGATCCGGTCTCAGCTTTATATTTGACCCCATGATATAAGGACAACCTCAAATCAATAAGAAGGAAATGTATAAAAGATAAATTAAATAGGCATAGGCGCATCGCTTTTCATAGATATATGCAAATATATTCCAAATTCTACATCTAATTTATTAAAAAAATAAATACTTATCAAAGATCCTCCAAATCCAATGAGGGAAACTACCTAACATTTTCTCATTACCTGCCTACTTTTTTTTAGGTAAAGATAGCATATATATGTCAGCTTCATCTATTTTGGGGAAAAAAAGTATAGAGGACACTTCATAAGACAATTTTTTCCGAATGCCTTAGATCGGGCAATAACTCTATCTCACATATTATAAAGTATAAAATTAAAAATATATTAATTTAATATTACAAGTATTCTAATCATAGTTCAAGCAATAAATTGTGAGAATCAGTATCTTGACAAAACCAATTAAAATCAAACATACACAATCTCAATGAAATGAACACCGATAGTTACTTTATTAATACACATTGCCAATGTATTGTAGAAATATATGTGCTGGGTTCTTTAAGTTTTTTTGGTCAAAGATAAGGTGAGAAAGACAAACATAGTACTCTCCTTAGCCATACGACCAACTAATATTTGATGGTAACGATGAAAAACTTTGTCGATGATAGCTTCTCCGAAGTGGCTCACTAATAGAGGTTCAATTGCAGCTCGTATAAACTGTGAAACTTTGTATCCACAGTTATGATTGAGTTCTTCACCACATGCAGCCTCCCAACTTACTTCAAATAAGTCCAAGTGATTCAAAATGAACGAGCCTTCTTTTTCAATCTCTAATTCCAATTCAGATGGGGATGGATAGTAGACAGGAATGTTGAATGAATCCATCTGATCTTCCTTTATGATTCCCTACATATCACTCACCAATTATCATGAATTGTTTTGCAAGTATTCCGAAGAAAATTGTATGTTTCAAAATATACCCTCTCCAGTCCTAAACATAGGTGTTAATTGAGATATTTTGTCTTGGTCTTAAATGTAAGACACTAAACCACTTTGTCTGCTAATTAAAGTTATAATTTTCTACCCTATTTATCCATTTTGATTGTAAATATCCGAGAAGGGTTTTCTTAAGGGTAGTTTTCACTGCAAAAGGTTAAAGGGATATCTCAAGAAAACCAACACATGTTTTTCTCTCCATAAATTAATTAGTTAGTTAACTCCGGCCTATATTTATGACTGGAAGGAGCATATAGTCAAATTAGAAAATATGTATACGTACCTCCAAAACCATGTCATTGAATGCCTTAGCTAAAAGCTCCCAAATATAGCAACATTCATGGCTCGATGGGTCAGTACCTCTGCTTCTTCCGTTGAGTGTAAGAACCATGCGACCACCTTCAACGAGTTCTTTAGCACGACACTTGAGAAATAATGAGAAATTTCTTTGAAATTGGATGTGGTATGCTCTTTGGACATTTAAAGGGCTGGTTTTTGCAATATAAATGTTGCCCTTACTGTTCTCTACACCCTCAGGAACCTACAGGAATGAAGAGACATCAATTAGTTTTGATGGGGAAATGTTCATGATTTCTTTTTCAAGAAATACGATTTTAATAATCATTATATATATGTGTGTGTGTATCAATATAATAAAAGATAAGAAAAAATAAATTCCATTTGTGTACAAGGTAAATAATTTAAGACTATATACCAATGCCATATACATATTTTTTATAAAATTTGTTAAAAAATGAAAATTAATTCCTAGGTCCTTGTAATTTCACTTAATTTTCAATTAGGTATTGGTATATTTTTTAATTGAGTCCTTGCAGTTTCTTCGATTATAGGCATCAGTTCCTATACTCATAATCTATTAATTAGGGTTGATGTGGATATAAACTAAGCAACATAAGCTGCCACAAAATACAAAATAAAGAGTTTTTTTTAAAGGGTTAAGTTATACATCCAACACATTGAAATATTTTCTAAGTAGCACTATTTTCTTAAACTAATTTGTAGTTCATTTAACACTCTAAAATATTTTTTTTAATGGTATCCAGTATCCTATAATATTTTTTATGGAATTTTGCCCCTGAAGCATTTTTTTCCCCAACAGCAATGAATATTCTAAATTTAAGGTACCAAGTGCTAAGCATATATACTTCGGGTGTGATGCAAAAAAAAGTTACTTAAACATAGTGATATTATAGAAAATATTTTAAGGTGTTCAATGAACCACAAATTAATTAGTTTAGAATGCTGAATGCTATTTGAAAAATACTTGAGGGTACTAATATAACTTAACCATTTCTAAATTAAAATAATAGAATAAAGTTCGTTTGTTATCACCATAAAATAAAAAACACGTTATACTCAACCGTCTCCTTGCATATATATACTATGTAATCTAATTGATTTTGATTTTATTTAGATTCATTTTACAAAATTGGTCCAGGCGTATCCTTAGTGAAAGTATCATGTCATCAGCCATCAATATTGTTTCTCTTACAAATTAACAAGTTATGAGTATATATAAGAACCAATATCTATAATTGAGGAAACTATAAAGGACCAAATGGAGAGAAAAAAACTATAAATACTTGATTAAAAATGATGTAAAATTATAGGGACTTACATTTTAGTTTTCCCTTAATGTAAGGGCTGAGGGAATGAAATTTTAAGGGGCCATTATGTCAAGTTTTTATTTTAAGCAGTAATATTACATACAATTTTTTTTTGATAAACTATTATATAAAATTAATCTAATTGACATAAGATAATATAGTGGGTGATGGCCTCAACATGATAATGCTCCATTCAATATTTTGGAAGACATAGAATTGGTAGTGGAAATAGAATGGTGTTAAGGTTTCAAAATACTTTAGGTATGTCTATGTAAAATTGTTATAATCTTTATCCCTACCTCTAGTCCTAAATATAAGATTCAATTGACTTTTTTGATAGATTAGAAAAAGTTAATTAAATTATTTTAAAATATTTATATTTATCATTTTTTCTCCAAATTAATTTGTCTGACTTATAAACTGATATATAATTTAATCATACCCAACATATGATATAATTAAGTAACTTATTTAGCTTCCTTATTCTCTCCATAAAAAGTTAATTATGTCTTATATTTACAACGGAAGTAGTAATTGATATATGTGTTTATAATATGAAATTACCAAAATGTCCTTCCAAAATAACTCATTCTCTCCCACCAAAAAGCATCACCAGCCGCCATGATCAAAACAGCCACCACCAGAAGCAATTGGAACCATAAACGATGAAGCGATCAAAACCATGAAACGAAGTAGTAGTAGAAATTACAGAAACCATGAGAACCCACTGATATGTTTCAGAATTTTCATGGTTTACCCACTTAGTTCAAAGCTTTTAGCAATCTATTTTGATTTCATTGTTCCATAGTATGAAGAGGGGTTAATTTGGGAATTTTTGCGCTTTATTGCATATTTTTAATGAATTTAATGAATCATTTTATCCCCTTTATTATTTGTTGTCACTTGGTTTATATTTCATTTTGTAGGTGATCGACCCACATATCAAAATTCAAGTATTGATAATTAAGAAGCGACAATAAATTAATGGCGATGAAATCAAAAGGCAAGAATTATATTGGCTACCGTGATGAGTTTCCTAGCTAAGCTAATTAGAAAGTAGAAACAGTAAGTTAAAATCAAAGCTATATATCAGAAATCACAATCAACAAAACCCTTGAAATCAAAATTCAAAACTGAAACAAGAGTCGAGGAGGTGTCAAGTGGTCCTAAACTAGAAAACGCTTAACTTCTAGTATAAAGAGTGGTATCACTGTATAAGCCTAGAACAACTACCACGTCACTATCTATCACTGACCTTGGTTTTAATTCACCAAGTTGAGGTCACAATTAAGGCCTTCAGTGGATTTCATATCATTTTGATTTTCTCGATTGGAGGGAAAGAGGAAGAAAGGGCGAAGGTTAGGTGGTCCATGCTATTGATAATCTCACTCACTAACTATTGAACCACACTTTAATTAACTTACAGATATTGACAATATACTTGCTCAGATCTTTAATATTAGATATATTTATCTAATTTAATTAAATTAAAGAAATTTGTTAAGTTAGTTAGAATTACATGTACTTTATAAAATATTTTAGCCATCTTTCTTAGTTCCCTTCTTTTTTCTCCTCCTTGGTTATTGTTAAGATAGCATCAATAAGGGTAAATTAAAAAAAGATTAATAAATATAAACAAAATAAATCTTATATTCAAGACTACGATTAACTCACCAAATATGTCTTATATTAAAGATAGAAGGGAGTAGTATAAAATATAATCTCAAAAATCTTAGTTGGAAGAAAAACATACTGAATAATCTTGCAAAGAGAGAGAGAGAGATTAAGTATCATACTTGAGATAACCAATGAAGACTGCAGGAGGAATGAACAAAATGCAATGAACTAGTAGGAAGAATTCTACCATAGAAAGAACTTGGAACACCAGTGACGTAGCATTGATCACTTAGCTTTTCCTTGAAGCATTCAAGAGACTTGAAGATGTTGTTAAAATCGTTGCCAGGGAGGTCATTCAAGAAGATGATACATTCTGGAGATTCATGGTTTAGGTCTCTACATAGCTTCTCCACAGTTTCGATCAGTTCACAAGTCACAAACAATGAGTTTGGTCCAGAGGAACAACCCAAGTCTGCGATTGCTAAGCTTCGAGGGGGGTTATTTTCTCTATAGAAGCTGGTTATGGCTTCCTCTCTTACCGGCTTTGTTAAAGAAAGCACCTTTTTCTGTCCATGATAATTTTATGTGTTTTTAAGTAAGTACATGTAGGTATTGTGAATTTTCTTACACCTTCATGTAAAAGAGAACGCGATTGGAATGTTGAAAATGATTTGACGAAGCAAGATATATAAGTACCTGTAATAAGGAATTGTTTGCGTAAGCTGTTTCTCCAGTGCCTCCATTCATGTGGAAAACCTGAGCCATATCCATTGTCGGATTTATGCTTTGACAGATATACCTCACTCGATCGTAAATCAAATTCTCTGTAAAGCCGCTAGCTAGAAAACTTTAGAGGTATAGATTTAATGGTGAAAATAGTGACTCTTGGCTCTACCTAGCAACTTCCTACTAAGAATTATTTTCTCCCTTGTGGCAGAAGCATTAAGGTGGCGTGTTTATGCTTAGTTTGGCACCACTTCCTCTTCCTTCTGTGTCTCACATGCTATGTTCTCTTTCTGTACGAAGCGGTTTGGGTTGGGTGCTCACTGACTCACTCATTCGATGTGGATGGTGTAAATTTAATTTTTTATTTTTAAAAAGAAATATTTTAATGGATATATATAATCTAAAATAAATATAATCTCTAAACTATCATCTTTTTAAAAACTGATTTTTTTTAATTTAAAAATTATCAATTGAAAATTTCAAATTTAGACGGTCCAAATTAGATCTCAGTAGTTCATATATTTAAGGTGCTCCCTCATGGGATATCTTCTATAAATTGGTCAACAATTGGCAAAAAAAAAAAAAAAACAGAGAGAGAGAAAATAAATTGGTCCATATATAGAAGTTAATAGTCATTTATTTTAATTTCCTTTAATTTTAATTTCTTTTTAGGGGCATTTACATATCCTTTTCCTCACTTTCCTTTGTTTGGCTACTTGGAATTCTATTTTCTTTGTAATTCAAATTCCCTTTAGGATAAGAGCATTGGGATTAACTGTACTCAACTAAACAATCCATATCTATATTGTAAGAAATCACGCCACCCCCAAATTAATCTCTTGATCGGATCTCATTTAGGATCTATCACTCTTGCTGTATTATTTATTCAATTAATCAATTTAATTCATTCCATTATTGTCAATCTCCACACATTTTCGACAGAAATCCATTATTTTAACCCAGTTTTGCTTGTCTTCTTTCCAATTTAATAAACCACTGATTCCATCTTTTAGATCTTTCCCACCACCTCCTGGTTTCCTTATTAATTTTCAATGCCACTTCCATTTATTCAATTCTGATGGCCACATCACGCCAATCTTGACTCTGTCTAACTTCAATCCGTCTGCGCCTCTTGCAATAATTTCCTCTCGGTTTTGGTGGAATCTTTCTGTCAAGCCCGTTATATGTATGTACTATATTATATTATATTGTCTATTTTCTTTTATATATCTGAACAAAAGCGACAATTACTCATTTTCATGTGAGATTTAACAGAGTTTCAGGTTTTTCGGCTAAAGAGAAATAAGATTTGTTTCAACAGATCAAATTATTAAAATAGATTACAAGATCAAATTATCTTTTAGTTGGATTTCAATTTTGTCCCTGCTTTTTAAAGTATATTATCTAAACAAAAGATAGAAAATCACACCAAGGTCCTAGCTAAAGAAAATAATATGTAAAAAGTCTCATAACTTGTCAATTGTGCCACCTTTCTTTGTCATTAATATGTTATGGGACTTTTTAGATATTATTTTTATTGGTTGTGATGTGTTGTGATTTTCCCTTTTTATTTCCTCATTATATAATTCGAGAAAAATCTAATAGCCAAGAAATGTAACATCCCAAAAATTTGAGAAGAGATTTATAAGGCATAATTGAGATTAGGGATGTTATCTAAAAATTAAAAAGACTAAAAAAAATAAATTATTTGGGCGTAATTTTTTTTATTTTTAATGAATTTAGGGCTTTATTGAGAAATTCAAGAAAAATAGCTAGAAGATAATTTCTTGCCCAAAAAATTTAAAAACAGTATATTATGGGCTAAATAAGTTAATTAAAGAAGAAAATTCTTATAAAGTTTTTGGAAACTAATTTTTGGAATTTATTCAGTGGTTAATTTTTTTTCCTACACAAAGTATCCACCAGAGCAAGCCCAATAGCTAATCTCTCGGGCACTGTCGGGCCCAAGATAGGAGCAACCATTCCAAACAGATTTTCTCTATACACGCAGCCCAAATGATTAAACTCACGACTATAACACTTAAGGGAACACAAGTTCCTTACCATTTACGCCATCCTGTATTGGTATTGGTTAAATTCTAATAAAGTAAAAGTAAAATGATAATTTTCCCATCATAAACCCACAAACCTATTTGTACAAATTCAAGCCCAATTTGAGGAGTGTGGGATGTGATGAGGGCCTCTTGTTTGTTTGCCTTAAGGTCCACAATAAAAAAATTAAACAAGGATTGCGTATAAATAAACCTATGATTGTTCTTTCTTCTCAAGGAGCCTGTTATTAATTAAGTAATCTAAATGCCATGAAAATGCAATGAAAACAAACAAAAATTGGTGTTGGGTTTTTTAAATTAATAAACTAAAAGAGTAATGCAATTTGATTAAATGTTAAGATAATGTTTTTGGTATTTTTTACAAATATGGAATGATATGATGGAATGAGTCTTGACAGCACTACTATAAAAAAGGGTTTTAACGTCCCTATTTTTAGATTTTTAATGTCCTTTTATGGTAGAACGCCTATTCGAGGGACGTAATAAACAAAAACTTTAGGTGTCCCTAATGGCTTTGGGGACGTCTAAAGTCCTCACTTTAGGTGTCCCCAATGGCCTTGGGGACGCCTATAATGCAGAGTAAGATATATAAAAAAAAAGGCTAGAAATTTTATTTTCATTCATTCTATATATAAATCCCTATTATTTTCTTCACAAGAAGACATGTTATGACAAGAATTTTTAATCTTTTCAAGCATCTAACAATAAACTGAATATGTATTTTAGATGTTTTGAAGCACACTCACACATGTCAATGAGCCCATCCTCAAACGAAAAGGAAAATTAAAAGAAGCAAACAGGAAAGTCATATATAGAAATATTCAGAAGTTTGAAAGTGAGCAAGCTTTTTGACAAAAAAAATGAAAGTGAGAGTAAGCTAACACAAGCCAACCTGTGGATGTAGATCGGGGAAGCTAAGCAACCTATGGTGGTGAATCTCTTTCCTTGTTCTCACATAGAATTTGCCAATGCCGCTAATGGTTACAGATTTAGATGGCTTGAGAACATGAGATAGATAGGAGACAGAGAAAGAAAAAGAGCGCCGAGTTTGAAATTTTAAGTGAATGAGAGATGGAGAAGAAGAAGACAGCTAAGTTCTAAGTGAATAGAGATAGAGAAGAGAGAAAATGAAGATGCTGAGAGAGAGGAAAGCACATGGAAGAGTGACATTTCTATTCAGAAAAGGCCACACGGAGAGCTAGCTAGCGTCTAATTTTAAAAAATAAAAGAATAAGCGTCCCTATTTTTACAATAGGGACGCCTATTATATTCAAAAGTGAAGAATAGGCGCCCCTATTCCCTTATGCTTTTTCTATAGGCGTCCCTAATTTGTATTAGGGATGCCTATTCCCTTAGCAGGCCAGCCTATGACTCACATGCATAGGCTGACATGCGTCTTGCCCAATGCATATCAATCAAAGGCTGACATGCATTGGGTTTTCTTTTACCCATTTTTTTATTATTCAAGTGTATTTTAATTTTTACCTATAAAATAATATAATTAATAATAATACAAGAATATAATATATAGTAAAATAATAAATTCCTTTTAATTTTTAATTCTATTTTAAATGTTTAGGCGTCCCTATTTTAAAATAGGGACATCTAAACTCAAAACATTCAACTTTAGGTAGGGACGCTTAAATGATTCAAATTCATTGAGTTTTTCGCTTCCAAGGGGAAGGTTTAGGCATCCCAATTATATTTTGGGATGCCTAAAATTCCCTTACACGTCCTAAATTTAAATAGGGACGCTCACTAGTACAAATTAACCTTTTTAGACCGCATCATTTAGACCGGTTATTGCGGATAAGGTCTAAAAAAATGACCGGTGGCAGTTTCGTAATTATAAAGAATTTTTTAGACCGGTTCTTAAAATAACCGGTCTAAAAGATATTATTTAGACCGGTTATAACTAATAACCGGTCTTAAAAGTAAAAAATATGTAATTTTTTTTAATTCCGCATCTTTTAGACCGGTTGTCACTAATAACCGGTCTAAAAGATAAAAATTTTTAGACCGGTTGTTATTAACAACGGTCTAAAAGATGCGGAATTAAAAAAATTAAATTTTTTTTACTTTTAAGACCGGTTATTAGTTATAACCGGTCTAAAAGATAAAACTTTTTAAACTGGTTGTTAATAATAACCGGTCTAAAAGACGCGGAATTAAAAAAATTAAATAGTTTTTATTTTTAAGACCGGTTATTAGTTATAACCGGTCTAAAAGGTGAACTTTTTAAGACCGGTTTTGTTAAATAACCGGTCTTAAAAGTCCGCCATAATATTTAAAATCCTTTCTCGCGGCTTTAGCTGGCGCCTAATTTCAAATTTGAAATCTGATATTTATCAAGCTTTTTGTAAACCCCCCCTATGTCGCGGCAACTCCTCCTTCCCACATCGCTCCTCCATCCTTAACCATCTCCGCCGTCAAACGCAGAGGTACGATGGAATCCATTACCGTAAGGCTCAACTTTTCTTCCCTCCAATTGGTTTAAGGTAAGTGTTTTACTTAATTAGTTTTATACATACTTCATATTAGCTACCGTCATATACTTTAGATCGATTTCTATTACAAAATTTTATACTCATATTTGCTGCAGGCTTACGATTGCGACATTTGAGAGAGTTTACAAATTGGATTCTTCATTAGTAGGGGCCAAGGTTAGTATTTGCTTCTGTCATTTTCCCTGTTTCTAAATATTTATTCTCCGAAAAAATTTCTTAAATACAAAGTTATCTTCCAACTTATGATCTAATTACTTTCTTTTCTAACTCATTTTCTGATATTATTTCATATTATTGAGCCATTCGCAACTCATTATGTATTTGCTTTGGGTGTTGCGGGATTCCTAAGATATGTTCATTGGGTTCTTCATGTATGACTTCACCAGGATATATTCGTGACAAGTAATTATAAGTATGGCCTTAAAAACATGCTTTCAGAATATGTACAAATTAAGTATAATAACGTAATTAATGGACTAAAAAATTTAAAAAAGACACTTTTTGGACCGGTTATTTAAATAACCGGTCTTAAAAATACTTTTAAGACCGGTTATTTAAATAACCGGTCTTAAAAGTCACATTTTTTAGACCGGTTCTCCAAATAACCGGTCTTAAAAGTACTTTTAAGACCGGTTATTTAAATAACCGGTCTAAAAACTCATATTGGAACAACCGGTCTAAAAAGTGTTTTTTAGACCGGTTGCATAACCGGTCTAAAAAGTATCATATTTTTAAGACCGGCTGTATCAAGACCTCATCAAAAACCGGTCTAAAAAATCATTTTTACCCGGTCTAAAAAATCATTTTTCTACCCGTGGCTTAAAGTTCAAAATTATCTTTTGAAATTATAAAAATACCACTCCGTCTATTTTTTACTTCCCTTTTTTAAAAAGAGACATCTTTTAGGGTAGTAATATATATTTTCTGTAGTAGTGTAGCAAAGTTTATTAAAATATTTTGGGAGTTAATTTTGTATAAAGTTAAATTAAAAGTCTCAAGCAATCACATTAAGTCTAATTTATATAATTGATGACTACCCCTACAATCACATTTATAATCATCTCTTAAATGGTTGTTCTCTCTGGTTCAAGTTCAACTCTCTCTCGCCGAAAATGGAGGTTAGAAGATGGAACTCACCGGCATTCTAATTTCTCATTGCTGTGGTGGCGAAATCGACCGGCGGTGGTTAGTTGATAATGGTGGCGGCTGTTTGACAAGTCCATATTTTTATTATATATTTTTATATTTTAATTAGGATTTTTTCATAGTAATTTAGTTTAAAATGCCTTTTTTGTGCTTAATTGAAATTAAGAGTAAATATATTAAATTAGGACTAAAAATGGTAAAATTATCAAAAAATTGTAATACCCTTAATCATTTATTTAATTTTCTGAGAATATTTAATATTATTTTAATTGTGATTCATTGTAGGTGCTTGAAAAATTGAATTAAAACTGAAAATGACCTTTTAGGTTCGAATTTCAGAAATAACAGTTAGATCTCATGAATCGCACCGTCTTCCAATTTCACCTTCACCTTGGCTCCACCTCCGTCGCCGGTGACTTCACCTTCATCTCTGTCAAACCCCTTAACACTTTGATATTTACAGAGTCATGAATGCATAGTTCAGAGGGCATACACAAGTAGTGAAAATATACTGATAATAAGTACTTGATTATATTACAGGAATTTCTCATAGGGTTTGAAAAATATAAACAGAGTCCAAAAGAAATAAATTTTTACAACTAAAGATAACCAACTGCACTCCATTAGAACCGGACCTTCAATCACCAGTAATTACTGTTTTGCCCTTAGAGCCGCTACCTTCTGCTGGAATATTTTTAAATGTTGAAAAAGGGTGAGATTCGAATGAATCTCAGTAGTAACATACAATCCGACATATAAAATGTGAAAATAGATATGCAATGCACCATGTTATGTAAGATGAAAATGCTGTGTGTACACTGTCCGAGGCCAAACGACTGTTTGCAACCCCAGCTTAACTCTGCGCCTCCGTTGGGTCCCAGACCACAACTAAGCTAATATGCGTGTCCCAGACACTGTGCTCATATTACAGAAAATGGAATACACAACATATAAATACTCACATAGTGTATGAAAGAAAGAGTTACTACCTGGGTCCTTTTTCAGTCCGATTCTTATCCAAAACTTTTAATCCGGCTCGGGCTATTACCCACTCCTATAAATTAAAGTTAACAAGTAATTGATTATTACTTGCATTACTACTACCTTTAATCATATTCTGTTGGTTATCTCAGTTTCAGTGATTTATGCATAGTATAATTCTACACAATACAATTTTTACTATTTTTCATAAAATTGGCAGATGTTTCAATCAACATTGAAAAATCATAATTAATTCTATAAAATTCTAAATTGACTGGTTTTAAAGCCTATGTAAATATATTTAAATATATTTTCATAGAAAAATACTTATATCTGACCAATGATAACACATTTTTCCCAGAAATTCACAAAACATCCCCTATTCCAGATTTCCTTCCAGAAATAGACTCAACTTTGGAAATTCATATCTCCTAATGTACAAGCCTAAAAATTATAAACCACCTATCAAATTAACGCTCTTACTGTATACTATAAATCTGAAAAGTTTCATAATTTTTGGTAAAGTGTTGATTTTCCGAAATTTTACCACATCCAATCTGCCTTCCAAAAACATAATCTGGTAGTACTTAAATTCAAAAATTCATAACTAAATCCAAATATTTCCAAATAGAGTGGTTAAAAATTATTTGTGAACATATTTAAGTATAGTTTAAGGGAAAAATACGTACTATTAGAAATTACATGTCCAAAATTCCAGAATTCACAATTAACACAACTATGCCAGAATTTGTTCCAGATTCAGTGCCTAAACTTCACAAATTCATTTCTTACAATATACTAATCCAAATAGTACATATTATATATTAAATTAAATCTCCATATGTCTACATTATTTCTGTAAAGTTTCATAATTTTTGGACCAATTTTGACTAACGAAATGAATTTTATAACCAAACTGATTCCAGAAAACTAACAGAACAACATCTTCTCTTAATTTCTAAAAATTCCTGATTTATTCATAATCATCCAAAAATTACAACCACATGTATTCTCACATAAATTTTCATGTAGAATCTATTGGTGACATCAAATTTACCAAATTCTTACTCCTTATATATCTACACCTTATTCTAACCATAAATAATAGCAACTTATTTTAAAAATCACTCAACTTTCAACAACTATAAATCCTCAAAAACAACCTAAACCAACTGAATAACAATAGAAAAAGATATAGAAGACTTACCCAAATAATATTCAAGGCTTGCCTATGGTGATTGACTTCTCCTTCTTCCACTTCTCCGGCAACTATTTTCACGTCTCTCTCTCTTTTTCTATATTTTCTACTTCTCTCCTCTTCTATGTGACTTGACTGATTGGAATGAAAAATGAGAAGTGTGTGTGTGTTGCCTTGTATTTATAGTGGGAGGGTGTGTGTTTGTTTATTAAATAAATGTGTGTGTGTGCCATGTGGTGTTTATTTTAATGGTTGTGTGTGTAGTGTGGGAAGTGTGTGCCATGAGTGATGTGTGAAGAGCATGTGAAGCAAGTGTGGCATGTGGAGCATGGGTGGCATGGGAAGTATGGATGGCATGGAAAGCATGGGAAGTGTGGGTGTGTTTTTAACAATATATTTATATAGATATATTTTTATCCTATTAATAATACACACTTAGCCTTAATATTTCCCCTTATCTAATTTATGACCATTTATTGTTGTTTGATGAATTTTTAGGAAAATAGGCATTTAATTCCTAAAATAAATTTTGGGATGTTACAATTCTCCCCCCGTAAAATAAATTTCGTCCCCGAAATTTGTTACATTTATAGAGACATAAATTCAGGATAACGTTTCTTCATTTCTTCTTCAGCTTCCCAAGTTGCTTCTCTAGGAGATAACCCCTTCCATACTACTTTGATGAATGAGATACTCCTGTGTCTCAGTTGTTTTTCCTGCCTATCAATGATTCGATCAGGTATGACCTCATACGTCATATCGTCTCGTGTATCTACCTCTTCATATTAGAACACATACTCTGGATCGGGTTGGTACTTCTTCAACTGAGAGACGTGGAAGACATCATGTAATCTACTTAAATTTAGCGGCAAAGCTATTTGATATGCTACTAGTCCAATTCTTGATAAAATTTCAAATGGACCAATATACCTAGGACTTAGCTTCTTTACCTTTAGTGCCCTGCCAATACCGATGATAGGTGAAACCTTCATGAACACATGATCTCCAACCTCAAACTCTAAAGGTTTCCACCTCTTGTCTGCATAACTCTTTTGCCTACTCTGAGCAGCCAACAGTCTCTGCTTAATTAACTTGATATGCTCTGTTGTCTGATCAACTATATTTGGCCTGTATAACTGCCTCTCAGTTAGCTCTATCCAGCACAAGGGTGATTGACACTTCCTTCCATACAATGCTTCATAAGGAGCAATTTGAATGCTTGAGTGATAACTGTTGTTGTATATGAATTCTGCAAGTGGAAGGAATTGATCCCAACCTCCTTTGAAATCTAATGCACACGCCCTCAACATATCCTCTAGCGTTTGGATTTTTCTCTCAGTTTATCCGTTTATCTGAGGATGATAGGCCGTACTAAATCGGAGCTTGGTACCTAAAGCCTTGTGCATCGCCTTCCAAAACTTGGAAGTGAATCGAGGATTTCTATCTGATATGATGTTCTTTGGTGTATCATGTAAACACATTATCTCCTTGATATAGATGTCTGTGGGTTTATCGGGAGAATAGTGAATGTTGATCGGGAGAAAATAAGCTGTCTTCGTGAATCATGAGGGTTGCCACTTGCATTGTTTTACGGCTCAATGCATCTGCCACCACATTTGCCTTGCCTGGATGATACTTGATCTCCAAATTATAATCTTTAAGAAACTCCATCCACCTGCGGTGCCACATGTTGAGCTCTTTCTGGTCATACAAATACTTTAAGCTCTTATGGTCATAGTACAGCTCTATGGCCATCCCATAAAGATAGTGCCTCCAGATTTTTAGCATAAATACAATTGCTGCTAACTCAAGATCATGTGTGGGATATTTCTGTTTGTGAGGCTTCAGCTGACGAGAAGCATACGCCACTACTCGGCCTTGCTGCATCAAGACACATCCCAATCCATGCCCACTAGCATCTGTGTAAACCACAAAGGTTAATTGCGGATATGGGATTGTCAACACTAGTGCTGTTGTTAATTTTTTGTTTTAGCTCTATGAAGCTCCTCTCACAACTGTTGTCCCACACAAAAGGTTGAGTTTTCCATGTTAACTTTGTCAAAGGCAAAGCTATGGAGAAGTTCTGTATGAATCGTCTGTAATATCCTGTGAGACCCAGAAAACTGCTTATCTCAAATACTGTTTCTGGACTCTTCCAGTTCAATACTGCTTCCACTTTGTTTGGATCGACTAAGACATTTTGCTGTGAGACTACATGACCTGGAAATTTAACTTCTGAAAGAAAAATCTCACACTTTCTTAGTTTGGAATGGAGTTGATTATCCCTCAATGTGTCCAACACTATTCACTATAGCACAGAGTACTTGTCAGGCCTTACTGCTAAGGACACTACCTTATGCAAACATACCCATCGGGTCTTATTGCCTCTGTTCTCGGTTTGGAAAAACTTTAATTGCTTAGCAATTTGCTAGCCTGAGAACATACTAGTCCAATAGATCTTATGATCTCAAAACACATAGTCCACTAATAACTCTAGGCCTCATGCCTTGTCATAATACTGCCTGGTGTATTTAGCCTTATGGCTTATGTCGTTATACTCTTACAACACTGAATATTCTAATCTTACTACCCGATACAAACATGTACACTAGGACTTATTGCTAATCTGTCTACAAGTATGTTTATCTGGAACTATTCCTTTCAATTCGGGATTCAAGGTCAACTGACTATTTGATTGTTATTGCCCTTACGGTATGCATTGTTCAGGATCAAATGATGATTTTGTTTCGGACCAAAATGATTGTTTTATCCTTACTTGTCACATCATGATCACCTTAATGTTCAAGAACAAGCATCAACCTGTCCGTAAATGTCTCATGCTCTCAAATCAAAATTAACTGTTGCTAGCTTTACCATATGAGTAGGGTAGTTGATTCTGTGAAGCTACATCTATTAAGAAGTATTCGTATTATGCCCTATTGCTTTAGGGCTCATCCCCATCTCTATTCACATGCTTTACCACAACCTATACAGATTGTGTGACTGTAGACTACATAGGTGGTGTTACTGTATACCATACTGGTCATGTTGTTGCAAACCACACAGGTTTACATGGGTAATATCACTGTACATTACACAGGATGTAACATTACTGGCCAGCCTCAGCCGCATGTTTTACGCACTGCCTCTCGACCATAGGGTTATTTGTGTTTTTCACCAGTGCAACCAGAACTCTTATCTGGCCATGTCAGGGGTGTATCCTGATCATGGGGTTGATTAACATGCTCTGATAGGGCTGCCTCATTACTGCATACTACACAAGTGCTTCATTGTGACCCCACAGGTCATACAGTATACTACATATGTTGTGTCATTGCTAACATCACATGTCAAATTATGATAGACCACACAAGTCATATTGTGATGTGGGATGATCATCACTAGTGCAACTGATAACCGCTCTTGCAACTTTCAAGAATTTGTGCATAGATTCACTATAATTCTATCGTGCCACTCTGATGTTCTATTTCCTCATAAGAGCTAACAATGTCACTATGTTATGATAGAAGTTCCATAGAGATCTCCTATGACATCTAATTGATCCCTAAATAAACACTGTCAAGTATAGACGGGGCTACACTAACTGCTCGCACTTGTCTTACTACCTCAACACTACAAAAATCTATAATCACTTTCCTCAATTGTACCCAATAAGCTTGCTAAAACGATCAAGATTAATTGTGCTTATTCTAACCTTTATGGTATTCGGATAGTGTCCTCAAAACATTAATAAAGGTTCAATATCATCTGTAAGGTTCACAGGGTTCAAATTTCCTTCATGAAGCAGGATCATAGTGCAACCTTATTCACAATGCGACCTAAGCACTATTTTAGCTTAGATCTATTTTAAATCTATCCCCAACCTTCAATATCATCTAATCGGATTTTCTAGGTTAGATACACGACATAATTACTACTCATCATGCATCACGGCATATCATGCCTACATGCCCTTAATCCCATGGAATTACTAAGGATCATTACTTAATACAGAGAAACCTCAAAACAATTATTATACCTCAAGCATTCATAACCTCATTAGATGAACTTTTCTAAACAGTACTCACTGTGACGGAAATGGTTCGAATTAAATATCAATGCTTATTTCATCATCTCTATGCCTCTAAACATTCATTATGTCATCTAAAAACCACTAATTAAAATTCTAATCATTTATTTAAAAAGTTCCAAATTTCCTTATAACATAAGGGTATATCGGTCATTTCATAATATTGGGTATACATGTACTCTTATAATAACATATAACAAAGGTTTACAGTAAACAGGGAAAACCTAAAACAATGTATAGCCTTTGAACTATTGTACAACATGTTCTTGTTCCTTTGCGTTACATAACATAACATGTTCATGTAACTTCCCAAAGGGTCACCCATCCCAAGATTTTCCTAGTTTGAGAATGCTTAACTTTTGTGTACTAGTATAAAAATACAAATATCAGCTCAAACTGCTTCTGACCACCAATACCCCATGCCTGCCCTTATCTCAAAAGTCATGTCTATTGTCTCTGGGCATCAAAGTTTAGAGACTACACATCAATACCGGTACATGCACTCGGAATACGTACCCTGTGGTTTGCTCCCTAAAGTTCACCAAGTTGTCTGTTTGACACCGTCTTGTCTATTTATAGTTGATCGGTGTATTAGTAAGAGACGAACTCACAAGTCATACTAATCCAGGTAGTAGCCAATACATCGGCCTTTGTTGTACCCACTTTCTCATGTTCTGCGACATCCTTAAACCACCACTAGATCAGTATCATAATATTGGTTGCCCTTCGGGTATTAACTACTTTATCTAGACCTATCTATTCCTTACAGGGGGCTTGCTTATAAACTATCCAAAGTAATTTACTTCGTTGTTCCAATCACTGTATAATCAAGTATATCAGTGTACTATCATGTTGCCAGAACTGCATACACTGTGGCCAGAACCACTGCTCTGATACCAAAAATGTCAAACCCCTTAACACTTTGATATTTACAGAGTCATGAATGCATAGTTCAGAGGGCATACACAAGTAGTGAAAATATACTGATAATAAGTACTTGATTATATTACAGGAATTTCTCATAGGGTTTGAAAAATATAAACAGAGTCCAAAAGAAATAAATTTTTACAACTAAAGATAACCAACTGCACTCCATTAGAACTGGACCTTCAATCACCAGTAATTACTGTTTTGCCCTTAGAGCCGCTACCTTCTGCTGGAATATTTTTAAATGTTGAAAAAGGGTGAGATTCGAATGAATCTCAGTAGTAACATACAATCCGACATATAAAATGTGAAAATAGATATGCAATGCACCATGTTATGTAAGATGAAAATGCTGTGTGTACACTGTCCGAGGCCAAACGACTGTTTGCAACCCCAGCTTAACTCTGCGCCTCCGTTGGGTCCCAGACCACAACTAAGCTAATATGCGTGTCCCAGACACTGTGCTCATATTACAGAAAATGGAATACACAACATATAAATACTCACATAGTGTATGAAAGAAAGAGTTACTACCTGGGTCCTTTTTCAGTCCGATTCTTATCCAAAACTTTTAATCCGGCTCGGGCTATTACCCACTCCTATAAATTAAAGTTAACAAGTAATTGATTATTACTTGCATTACTACTACCTTTAATCATATTCTGTTGGTTATCTCAGTTTCAGTGATTTATGCATAGTATAATTCTACACAATACAATTTTTACTATTTTTCATAAAATTGGCAGATGTTTCAATCAACATTGAAAAATCATAATTAATTCTATAAAATTCTAAATTGACTGGTTTTAAAGCCTATGTAAATATATTTAAATATATTTTCATAGAAAAATACTTATATCTGACCAATGATAACACATTTTTCCCAGAAATTCACAAAACATCCCCTATTCCAGATTTCCTTCCAGAAATAGACTCAACTTTGGAAATTCATATCTCCTAATGTACAAGCCTAAAAATTATAAACCACCTATCAAATTAACGCTCTTACTGTATACTATAAATCTGAAAAGTTTCATAATTTTTGGTAAAGTGTTGATTTTCCGAAATTTTACCACATCCAATCTGCCTTCCAAAAACATAATCTGGTAGTACTTAAATTCAAAAATTCATAACTAAATCCAAATATTTCCAAATAGAGTGGTTAAAAATTATTTGTGAACATATTTAAGTATAGTTTAAGGGAAAAATACGTACTATTAGAAATTACATGTCCAAAATTCCAGAATTCACAATTAACACAACTATGCCAGAATTTGTTCCAGATTCAGTGCCTAAACTTCACAAATTCATTTCTTACAATATACTAATCCAAATAGTACATATTATATATTAAATTAAATCTCCATATGTCTACATTATTTCTGTAAAGTTTCATAATTTTTGGACCAATTTTGACTAACGAAATGAATTTTATAACCAAACTGATTCCAGAAAACTAACAGAACAACATCTTCTCTTAATTTCTAAAAATTCCTGATTTATTCATAATCATCCAAAAATTACAACCACATGTATTCTCACATAAATTTTCATGTAGAATCTATTGGTGACATCAAATTTACCAAATTCTTACTCCTTATATATCTACACCTTATTCTAACCATAAATAATAGCAACTTATTTTAAAAATCACTCAACTTTCAACAACTATAAATCCTCAAAAACAACCTAAACCAACTGAATAACAATAGAAAAAGATATAGAAGACTTACCCAAATAATATTCAAGGCTTGCCTATGGTGATTGACTTCTCCTTCTTCCACTTCTCCGGCAACTATTTTCACGTCTCTCTCTCTTTTTCTATATTTTCTACTTCTCTCCTCTTCTATGTGACTTGACTGATTGGAATGAAAAATGAGAAGTGTGTGTGTGTTGCCTTGTATTTATAGTGGGAGGGTGTGTGTTTGTTTATTAAATAAATGTGTGTGTGTGCCATGTGGTGTTTATTTTAATGGTTGTGTGTGTAGTGTGGGAAGTGTGTGCCATGAGTGATGTGTGAAGAGCATGTGAAGCAAGTGTGGCATGTGGAGCATGGGTGGCATGGGAAGTATGGATGGCATGGAAAGCATGGGAAGTGTGGGTGTGTTTTTAACAATATATTTATATAGATATATTTTTATCCTATTAATAATACACACTTAGCCTTAATATTTCCCCTTATCTAATTTATGACCATTTATTGTTGTTTGATGAATTTTTAGGAAAATAGGCATTTAATTCCTAAAATAAATTTTGGGATGTTACAATCTCCACCATCACTAGCGACTTTCCACCAAGATTCCACCATCCTTTTTCCTCCAACACCAGAAACAGAGACATAACTGAAAGCAAACCAGAGTTTCAGAGCTGTAGCACCGAGAAGCAGAGCATCGGACCTCCGTTCCTCACTAAACACCGCTGCTGGCAACTTTTTTGCAACCACCTTGCTCCCACCGTCAACCATCATCACTATTCAGAGCTTGAGTGAGAAAGAAACAGAGGAGATGCAGCACTGTCATCATCAATATTCCTTCTTCCACTATTTGCGTGTCATTTAAATGGTGATTTCAATGTCTGGGTGTTTGAATCAAAGGGAGATTTTGCTTCTTGGTACTGATTCATAGTAGTTTGTGGCTAATTCTCCAAATCCCTTGTAAAAAGAGGTACTGGTATAGGGGAGTTTTTGCTCTTTCTATTTCTCTATTTTTATATTGTATTTGTAATTTTTAGGTCTAAGAATAAATTTTATAGTGTTGAGTTGATTTATTTAGTGATTGGATGTCACTTGAACCTTTATTAGATTCTTGATATTGTGTTTAATTAGCTTAATTATCATTTTTTGTACTGGTTAGTCATTGAATTAATGATTTTGTGAACATTTTGTGTTAATTCCAAGGTGGCTTGGTTAGTGGATCAATGATGTTTTATGTTTGTATTGATTAATTGAATATGAATTTATTAATTGTATTTAACATTGAATTTTAGCATCATTAATATTGATTTTTCATATAGGTGGCTATTGTTAAATAAAAATTAATGAGAAAATCAAGTGGTAATATGAGGTAGCCCGGTTATTAGATTAAATGTTAAATATGATTTTTAAGTTTATTTAATTGCTAGAGAGCTTAATCTACTTAATTTAGAGAGGTTAATATGTAATGTGGCTTGGTATTAATCAATCTAAGTGAGTGCTTGTTTACACCTCAAACTGCGGTTTCAGAAGCTATTTTTCACAAATTGAGACAAAATTTCTCTCACATACTTACCTCGTAAATCGTAAAAGCTATTCTCTAAAAGCTAATCTAAGCACATACTAAGTCAGACTGAGTCTAAAGGGTGGCTTTTAGGGTCATTTTTGAGCTAGCATGATTAAATATTCCATCATTATTTTAAGTGAAGATTGTACACGTCATTGCTATGAGGGATTGTTCATTTCATTATTAATTTCCTTATTTTTATTATTTCATTAATTCCATAATCATTCCATTTTCCAAAAATTTTAAAATAATATATATATATATATATATATATATATATATATATATATATATATATATATATATATATATATATATTAGTTTTTAAAGTAGTCTAGTTTAATTGCAACTTAGTTGTTAGATTAAAAAAGCTCAAAAATCATTTTTAACTTGTTTTATGCCAATCTTTACACTTAGTTTCTAGGTAATTAATAAAAGGCTCTTCGAGAAACGATCCAGGATTACACCATATATTGCAATCCGTGGTTAAAATTTTGAAAAGATTACCAAGGCACAAAGCAAACACATCCTTCAAGTGGCGCCGTTGCCGGGGAGCTAAGTAATTGGTTCCCTAGTAACTAAGTGTCAATCTTTAATTTATGCCTTTAGGTTGCATTTTAGTTAGTTTTGTATGTTTTACATAGCATATTACGTCTTTGCGTAGAAAATTTCGAAGAGATAGTAATAAATATCTTAATTTTCATTTGTTTTTGTATTTTCATTTTTTTCATTTTTATTGTATACACTTGATTTGTGGCTGAAACTTAATGTTATACACTTGCAAATTGATAAAGTTCGGTTAAAATTTGATTATGCCTACATTTGAGCTTGCTATCAAGTTTTGAAAATTTTGCCTAGAAATCTATGAAATTTAGTTTTATGAAGTTTTGGGCCATTCTAAGCAAGACCAATAGCTTTTCTATTGGGTGTGGTGAATTTAAACCAAATTCTATCGTTTAGCCCACTTTTCGAATTTTTCTTTATTTTCTGAAATTTGTCTAGATTTTTTATTAGATTAGTTTTTGAGTGTTCTTCTTTGATTTCTTTCAATTTTTAGGATTTATTTGCATCTCTAGAACTTTTTAGCACTTAAAATTAATTGTGATTTAATTGATTGCAATTTGAATGGCATGGTTTAATGAAGATCATGAGTTTAGGTACTACACTTATCCTCCTATGCATTCTTTTTTAAGGAATGATGGAACTTCAAGCTCTCAATTCTTGGATGAATCTTATAGCACTAAGGGAGATGAAACACTTTCTAATCTCACATATTCTCAAAATATTAATTTTCTTAAACAAGAATTAGATTCTCTTCGATCACAAACCAATTATCAAGGAGGAGTCTTTAAATCTCAACCACCTCAATCTCTCCATCAATATTGTGAACCATCTTGTCCACTAACCCCCTATTTTGACCATAAATCCACCTTCTAACCACCTCAATTCTACTTCAACCATACTTCTTCATCTGACACATTTTATTAAGAATCACTCTTTCCATCGTCTCCATTTCATCTTCCCTCATTTCACCCTACTTTCATGCCATGTAGAACTCCCTATAAACCACCTTCTCTATCATTTTATGAACCTTCACCATAATCCCTTACAACTCAACCTAGTGAACTTGATGCTTTCTTCACTTTGTCAAATATGGATGACAAAACTCGTGCATTGAGAAGAATGTATGATGAGCTAAAGGTTGAACACTTTAAGTTGTTCATGTTGAAAGAAGAAAAAGTGTTTTCCAAGGAGGAGGAAGAGTGACTTGAGGAGATCGAAGGTTTTATCAAGGCATTTGTTGACTATGTGCTATGAATAAAGACCAAAGGAGAAGAATGAGCTCTATGGATCTATGACTCCAATGATGAGGGAACCAAAGAGAAAAAACTAAATGCCACTTCACAAGTAGAAGATTCTATATCTCCAATGCCTAACCCCACAAAATATGTCAAGAAGCGAGTATGTTTTTAACTACCAGAGGAGCTACTTCCAAACAATGGTATTATTCCTTCTCTTCTTAAAGAGATTAACCCTCCTCTTTCTACTATTCTTGATATCGTGAGTGATGATTAGGTGGATGAAGAAATTGTGATCAAATCCCCTTAAATGCTTGATGTTGATAATGCTCACTGTGATATTTCTTATAGCAATTGTGTAGTTAATGAGGTTACTTGCACTGTCAATGCTTCTATGTGTGATGAACATGTTTTTTCCCCTAGTTCTAGAAGTGATGAACACATTAAGCATGACATTGTGGAAAATGATGAATTATGCTAATATGCTTAACTTATGGTGAAGTGTGTACCTGATGATAGCTCAAATGATTGTCTGAGCGATGCTTGCTTACATGATTCTTTCTTTTTTTCAAGTGTTAGCATGCATGATATGGATTTTTATGATACCATTGAACTTGATGGATAATTCATTTTCCCCTCTTCTTCATACTCTTCTTTTGTTTGTTCATGTGAAAGGGAAATGACATGTGTTAATTGTTTAAAACTTGATAATTGGCTTTCTTCTTCACATGATCTTGATTCTTCATTTAGTTCAATTGATAACATTAAAGTACATGCTACACTTGATGAAGGCCTTGACATTTGTGCACCTTTTAATCTCTCTGAACTTCTTGTTTTAGGTAGTTCAATAAGGAAAGATTTAACAATTTTGAATGATAAAATTGTAAATGAAAATGAATATTTTCATTTAGTTATTTCTTGTGATTTGCCACCAGATATAAAAAATACAAATACTTGTTTTGAAATTTTAGGTGGTGATAGCTTGATTAATTCTCTTTCTTCTTCCACTCTTTTAACTCTCAACTCTTGTGATTGTAAAAGTGATGTAATGCACTCCAACATTAAGTTGGATTCCGCATTTTACCTGTATTTGTGAGAGTGAGATTATCTGTATTGTACTTCAGTGAGCATTTTACCCACTATATAAGACAGCTTGTGAACACTTCATCTATATTTCAGAAGTGATCTCAAGGTAGAGGGACCTTGAGGGGATTGATTACCTTACGGGGAAGCTGTAGAGAGAATTTCCAGTAAGACTTTCTGCTCATAAGACTTACAATGTGCAAGCAGTAGAGAACGTTGCTGCTCATAAGACTTACAATGGTGTAAGTAGGAGAGAACGTTGCTGCTCATAAGACTTGCAAGGGTAAGTAGGAGAGAAAGGTCTTTGGGATTGCTTTGCTCGACTTGCCGTAAGAGGGAGTTAACCTTACAGTATGTAAGGGGAATAACTCTTGTAAGTTTTGTAAAGGCTTTCTTCTGCTAGTTAAGCAAGAAGATAATGGATTGGAAATCTTAAGAGGAGTCTGGGGACTAGACATAGGTCATTGTGAATTGGATCGAACAAGTATAAATCACAGTTTGCATCTTCTCTTCCCTAAACTTTTATATTTCAAGCATATACGATTTACATAATTGTTATTTCCATATATACTAAGTGAACAATCTGCAAAAAGATTTTTAAAGATCACACTTTCTTATCATACACTCAATTCACCCCCTCTTGGATGTCATCCAGTTCTAACATTTACAACTTACCACTTCACACAAGAAACAAGTATAGTTAGTATATATTTGTTGTTTACATTGAGGACAATGTAAAGATTAAGTATGGGTGAGGTATTGCTCTAGCAACAATATTTTGGATCATGAAATTTGAGAAAAATTGAAAAAATTTTGAACTTAGGAGAATTGGTTTTGTGAAGTGTTTAATGGACCTCTATTTCCACTTTCCTAATGCAACACCTTGGCATATTTTTTAAAAATTTAAATGCATGATGATTGTGATAGTCAAACATTTCCAAGTATGATTGCATTAAGCTTGAGTTATCGCTTTACTGGATCAATTGAGTGATTGGAGTGTTGTTGGTGCAATTTTATTAATTTGGATACCTAGCTTAATTTTAGGAAGTTGATATGGTAGAGAAAAGCTTTGTTGGATGATTCCTGAGCGTTGATTTTATTTTCTCATCATGTGTGCATATTCGCCTATTTTCTAGTTAGTCTCTAGAACTTGTGTAAGTTCTTTTTCAAAGCTACATTAATACCTTGGATTTATAGTATGATAGGGGCATTCATTTTTAAACCCATTTACTCAAACACAAACCATTTATCATTTACCTTTGTTTACCCCTTAAGCCTTCACTTAAGTTTTTATTTCATTATACAAATGATATGTTTGTATTATTTATCAAATTCTTCCTAGCACTATGATTATATATATATATATATATATATATATATATATATATATATATATAAAGTACTATATATGAAAAATAATAATAATGCTATTGTATGTGTGAAAAGAAAAAATAAAAGAAGAGAAAATAGAAAAGAAGAAAAAGAGAAAAATTGTGAATAGAAAAAAAAATCAAAGAAATAAATAAATAAGGCACTATAGTAAAATATGTGAATTAAGTATAATTGTGTACTTCTAAGTGATCTAATAATTTATTTGGTGCAAGCATATTATTTGTTACATTTTCTATTTATTTAGCATATTTAACATCACAACCTTAAAAGGTCCCCTTGACTTTGGATTCTTAGAACATTAATGATAGAGATAGTAGAACCTTTACAAGCCTATAGTATATGTTAGAATAGGTGAATTAAGTGAAATTCTCTATGATTTGAGAGATAAGATAAACACTTATTACCTTGAGAGCGCGCTCTATCATTTCTATCTTTCTTGGTTTTGTTATGTGTTCAAGTTGGTTTCTTTGTATTAAAAATTCCATAAGCTTAAATTGATTTAGAATTGTGGTTATTCAATCTTTATGTAATTGTATTCTTGAATTACTTGATGATTACAACATTGAGCATATTTTTAGAAACATTAGTTTTATTTTGCCCAAGAATGCATTTTGTCATAGAGAAACCCAGACCTCCCAAACCAACTGACAGGTCAACTAAGGATGAAATTAACTATCAGGAGCGTTGGAAGCACTACAATCGCATGTGCTTGTCTTATATTAAGACTAGGATCCAATAAAGCATTAGGGGAGCAATCCCCAAGTATGAAACAGCTAAGGAGTTCCTCGAAACCATTGATAAGCAATTTAAGCCGACTGACAAACAGATGGGTGGTTCCATCATGTCGGAGTTGTGCGCAATGAAGCTGACAGGGATGGACGGAGTCAGGCAACACATTATAAGGATGAGAGACTTATCCTCCCAGATGAGAACCTTTGACATGGAAGCGACAGAGCAGTTCCTAGTGCATCTGGTGATGAACTCCCTTCCCCCTCAGTATGGCGTCTTTAAGGTCTCCTATAACACATAGGGAAAAATGGACAATTGATGAATTGTTGTCCATATGTGTTCAGGAGGAAACAAGGCTTCAGATGAGTGGAAGGGATACACTTAGGGCAGCTCATCTGGCTGAAAGTTCCTCCAGGACTGGTACCGGAGGCAGGAAGGACAAGGACAAGAAGAAGAAACGGATTCCTGCTGTGCCATCCATAAAGAAAGCTGAAGCAATTTGCTTCTTCTGCAAGAAGAAAGGGCACATGAAGGATGAGTTCCTGAAGAGGAAGGCATGGCTGGAATGTAAAGGTATGTATCATTTAGGCTTAGCTTTTGGATCTCATCATATTAGCATTAATAGTGATACTTGGTGGATTGATACGGGTTCAATGATCCATATTTCTACTACCATACAGGGGTTTCTAAAAACCAGACCTCCACTTCCCAATAAAGCTTGAGTCCTTTCAGGAAGTAGGAAAGGAGATCCAGTCAAAGCAATTGGAACATTTAGAATCATTTTCCCAAATAAAACCATACTGGATCTTCTTAATTAATTTTTCATTCCTAGTTATAGGAGAAACTTGATTTCTATTTCAAAGCTTATTCCTTTGAACTATGGGATTTATTTGCATAAAGATTTGATGTATTTCAGTAAGGACCTTGTTCCAATTGCGAAAGTTATTATGATTGACGATTTGTTTAAAATAATTCCTGAACCGCCCCAAGTTTTTTCTGTTACGCATGGTATTAGATAAAGTATTATTGATGAGAATTCTATTGACTTGTGGCATAGGAGATTGAGACATATCTCCGTGGACAGGATCAAAAGGTAACTAAGGATGGAATCCTTCCATCTTTAGACCATTTAAAACTTGATACCTGTGTAGACTGCATAAGGGAAAAGTAGACCAATAAGTCACAAAAAGGAGCTAAGAGAAGCTCTGAGCTACTTGAGATAATACATATTGATATTTGTTTCCCTGATTTATCCACAAACAGTCAAAAATATTTCATCACCTTTATTGACGATTACTCGAGATACACGTATATCTACTTGTTTGATAATAAAAGTGAGGCACTAGATGCCTTTAAGGAATATAAAGCTAAAGTAGAAAATAAGGATGGAAAACCAATTAAAATCATGAGATCCGATAGAGGTGGTGAGTATTACGGTAGATACACTAGTAAAGGACAAGCGCCAGGTCCTTTTGCAAATTTCCTTCGAGAGCATGGGATAGTTGCCAGTACACCATGCCTGATTCACCAGACATGAACGGTATTGCAGAAAGAAGGAATAAGATCTTGCTAAACATGGTTACGAGCATGATGAATGGCTTTAAACTTCTACTATCCTTGTGGAAGAAGGCACTCAAGGCAGCTGTGTATATATTAAACAGGGTTCCAACAAAGGCAGTTCCAAAAATACCCTTTGAAATCTGAAAATGATGGAAACCTAGTTTAGGACACCTAAGGATATAGAGCTGACCTGCGGAAGTAAGAGTCTACAATCCACAAGAGAAGAAACTAAATCCTAAAACCATTAGAGCTTACTTTGTAGGCTATCCATGTATGACTAAGGGTTATAGGTTCTATTGTCCTTCACCTTCTGCACGATTCATAGAATCTAGGAATGCTGTTTTTCTTGAAAATGACATGATCAAACAAACGAAGATCATATGGAAGTGACCCCTGATTTACGTAACGATGGGTATGTTCAAATTTATCCACCTCCCACACATCAAGAACAAAGACAAGTTATGGTGGAGGATGTCACGAATGAACAACCTGAACCAACTAAGAGGTTGAATTAAGAAAATCAACCAGAGAGAGAAGATCAGCAATGAGAAGCTTGATGTATGCACAGGTTTGCACAAGACCTGACATAGCTTTCGCTGTTGGCATGTTGGGAAGGTACCAAAGTGATCCAAGGGAAGCACATTGGACAGCTGCAAAGAAAGTGTTTAGATACCTACAAGGTACTAAATACTACATGCTCACATACAAAAGAACAGAAAACCTGAAAGTTGTCGGTTACTCAGACTCTGATCTAGGAGGATGTTTAGACACAAACAACTCTACTACTGGTTACATCTTTCTACTAGCAGATGGAGTTATATCATGGAAAAGTACAAAACAAATACTTACAGCTCCCTCTACTTGTGATGCTGAGTACATAGCGTGTTTTGAGGCAAGTTCACAAATAATCTGGATAAGGAATTTCATTGCTGGACTTAAGATTGTAGATTCAATCTCCAGGCCAATTAGGATGTATTGTAATAACACAGCCGCAGTAGCCATTGCAAATAACAAAAGGAGTGGAAGTTGAAGCCGATGGGTCGAACTGAAATTCCTAAGTTTAAAAGAGAGAATTGCAGATGGCGAAATTTCGGTTGATCATATCAATACAAAGGACATAGTAGCTGATCCTTTGACTAAGGAATTGAAACCGAATGCGTTTGTGTTACACGTCCCTCAGATGGGGGTTAGACCTTCATTCATATAGAAGAGGTATGTAATGAAATTAATTATGTGGTTTATTATTTCTATCATTATCTGGATACATTCTGTTGATGAAAATGATAAACATTAAGTTTGGAACCGAATAAACATAGAAGTTTATTCATAAAGTCATACCCATTAAGTAAGGGTGTTACATGTAATACATGGAAGATAATACTCGACCAAAGAGGACTTATTGCCATGATTCTTGCAGCATAGCCTTAGCTTAATCTGGATAGGGCAACTGACATCAAGATACGGGCCAAGTGGGAGAATGTGAGGTATTTTAATTATAATATAATTTATTAGTTATTTATTAATTAAGTAAGGGTGTTGCATGTAATACATGGAAGATAATACTCGACCAAAGAGGACTTATTGCCATGATTCTTGTAGCATAGCCTTAGTTTAATCTGGATAGGGCAACTGACATCAAGATACGGGTCAAGTGGGAGAATGTGAGATATTTTAATTATAATATAATTTATGAGTTATTTATTAATTAATTAGGTTTAATTAAAATATCCAGAGTGTGGCCCGTTAGTAAGATCCAGGCCCAACTTCAGGATTAGGGTAACAACTGAATGGCTATTAATGTTTATTTCTGATGGTGAAATATCACAATTAAGTTTTCAGTCATCAGTGAAATTGAGCGTACGAGTGAAAACCCTAGCAGCTCTTTGAGGTTCCCTGACTGGTGACGGCTCCCACCCAGTTGCTATCACTGTGCCTTGCACTCAGTTAGAAGAGTACCTAACAACCTTCTGACGCTTTTCTGTTTTGCAGTTCATCGTTAGAACTTGTGGATTTTCCTTCTAATCAGAAATTAGCAATGACAAGAGATATTTATAAGTCTTCCGCTGTAATTGTGAGATGATTTGTGCTTATTTATGATATATGTATAATGTAAAGTATGAATTAGTCTAACATATATATATATATATATATATATATATATATATATAATTAATCTTATATAAAATTAATCTTAAGTCTAATTTCATAGGAAGTTAATAAAGTCACAAAATACCATTTAAAGAAGAATATTAAGTCAATCATCAACCTAACAAAATATACTAACAATAGTGATTTTGTGACTTGTCAAATATTAATGGCTCTTAATTGATTTAAGCATAAGTTTCTTGAAATGTGTTTAGATCATACCACTTTGATCCTATTAATAAGTCTTTTTTGACCAAAAAATTTGGTTTTATTTATAAGTTCAGTTTCATTGTAATAAATGAGATTATGACAATTTTACTCCTATTTATTGTACAAATGAAGAAATAATTTAAAGATAGATAGAAAAAAAGAGTTAAAAAGTACCCATTCATAAATAAGGGCATAGTTGTAAATTTACCCCATAATCATTGAGTTAACTATATCTCCTTGGTATGTGAGATTTAGTTAAAAAAGACTTATAAATAGAATTATAATGGTAAATGTTATAATCACCTTGAGAAAATTATCAAAAATCAAGACATTCAACTCCAATTTCAATACTTTCAATTTCATCCTTAGCTTGGAAGAACCTCGTTGGCTTTTTCTTCAAAAGCATTTTATAAAATAGTTTGTAATAAACCAAATTATTAAAATTAGTAACATATAATATAAATAAAATAAAGTAATATGTCTAAAATTTATTTGTCATTTTTTTAAAAAAATTTTTGCAACATCAAATTTTTTTAAAAAAATTGCAGCAAATTTTTTTTTTGCATTTTTTATTGGACCAGACAGTTTTTGAAAAAGCGGTCTGGTTTCCGGCTCAAAAACGTTCCAACGACAGTTCAAAACGGCTCCCTCAGAAAAACGGTTCAACGTATATATCCGGCCCGCCTCAGTGACCGACCGACGGTCCAACCGGTCTAATCGTCTGGTCCAGTCCGATTCTCTAAACAGTGGTCTAGTGTATCAGTGTATGGTTTTGCTATATTCTCATATTTACTCCCTCCAATGCTACCTTCTACATTCTTATAATAAATGAGCGGTCCTCTGTATTTAGTAATTAAATGAAGCACTCCATCCCGTTAAAAAATATAAAACGTTGTCAATAATTCACATGAGTTGAAGAATATTCGTTAAGTTATTTAATGTGTACTAAGTTGAAATTTTTTTTCTATTTGACCCCTGTAAAAATATGATTTTCAAATATACATTTATTATAAGTCATATATCTATCATATAAAGGGTAAAAGTAAAAAAGATTAAAGGGGAAAAATACTTAAACTTTTTTTAAAAGTACACCCACCATTTAAACCTTTTTTGGGGCAAAAATGATAATAAAGTTTTAAAATAGGGGCAAAAGTGATCACAATGTTAATATTGCTAAATAAGGATGGAAACAGGTCAGGTAGTCTATGGCGTGACCTGTTTGTGGCTTGATCAAGTCTAACTTGTCATTATAAAAGGCCAAACGAATACCTATTTTAAAGCTTATTTTTCTTAATATGCTAGGTTTAGGCTTACTAATTAGCCTGTTAGACCTATCTGGCCAGGCATGTTAAGTTCTAAAAATAATTATTAGGAAAGAAAATTACTCTATCTAGCCTGTGCCCTCACTCTTCGTTAAGGCAGACACTCACACAAGTCTAAACCCAACCCTCTCTGTTCTGCCGCAGCTCTTCTTCAATCTCCCATTCTCTGTTTGTGCTCACTGATTACTGTCCTCTCCTCTCTTCGTCGCATCTCTCCTCTCTCTTCGGGTTACCGACTTGAACTCTATTCCTCGGCGGGGGCAGTAGCAGATCAACAGCTCAGGTAAGTATTTGGTGTTTTTTTAATTTTAGTCTGAATGTAGTGTTTTTTATTTTGGCTTCATGCTTTTATTTGCATCTCCGTTCTCCGTTCTCCGCATCTGCTTCTCGTTTTCGTTTGCTTCTGCTGGTTTGGTTTGTTTGTTTGTTCTTGCGATATCTTTCTGTTTCGTTTTTCATTTTCTTTCTGCTAGTGCTATAGTGTCACGCGGTTTTACTTTTGCATCATTTTTGTTCTCTGCCAGAGGGGTGAATGATTGATTCTCTGCTCACTGGTACTTATATGAAGTCCTCATTTTCATTGCTAAGTTTCCCTATCCATTTCCATTGTGTACGCCTTTTACTGGTTCAGTGATTCGGCCACCGCATCAGTCTTCGTTATAGTTTCAATTGATTGTTGGTCTTTTTTTTTTTGGAACTTTTAATTAGCATTGTTTCGAATCAAGCAAAATAACATTTCATCAGTCTTCTCCGTTCTCGGCATCTGCTTCGTGTTTGCCTGTTTGCATTTGGTTTGTTTATTTCTTCTGCTTCGATTTACATTTTCTTAAATATGCAACTTCTTTCTTGGATTGTCACTATCCGCGCTGTGATCCAATTGTTATTGTTAAGTTCTTTTTACTATTTTGAAATTGTCTTTTGAAGAAAGGTTAGCTGGTGGATTTGAATCGTGGCACTATGTGGTGGATTTCCCTCGACCAAGAGGATTATGGTTTGTGACGTGTCAGAGTATCGTTTCTCCTCAAATTCATAAAATAAGATCTCACATTGTTTGATTCATTTGTATTGATGTTATATATATATATATATATATATATATATATATATCAATTTAGGTGTTTCTCTCAAATGCATATGCCTTAGTTATCGCATTCAGTTTGGACTAAGGGGTTAAATGCTTCTAAAATGAAATTTTGCCCACATGCTTTGGTTATCATGATTGATTAACAACATTCCATCAATATTCTTTTCAAGGTCTTCGAAGCAAGAGAAATTATGTGGAAGATTTGATGAAGGTCCAGTGGCATTGATTTAGTCTAAATTGGTGTAATTGTAATCAAAATTGTTATGTTGTTGCATTTAGTTTTATCTTGTGGATTGATAATATTTTATGATGTAGTTTGGATAATTAGTATTAATTTATGTAATTTTGGCTTGTTTCAAGTCAACCTGCTTAAAGTAGATCTATTAGAAGGTGGCGTGTATGAAGGCCTAAGCCTGCTTTATGAGAGACCTATGACCTGTTAACTTGTTCAAAAAATTTTAATAATTCAAGCCTCCTTAACAAGCTTTAGGCTAGGCTTAGGTAAGTAAAAAGAAAAAAATGCCACTAACAAGCCACAGGTCAGGTTCAAGCCACTCTATTATAAAATCAGGCCTAGCCTGTTATGGGTGAAGTTTAGTTTGGCCTGTTCCCACCCTAATGCCAACGGCTGCCACTATTTATGGTGGCCCCACACTATTTAAAAAATGCTTAAGTTTTTACATTTCCTTTTCTACCCCTACAGTTATCTCCTCTCTCATGCTCTCTCCCTTCCTCAGTTACCCTCTCCATCTCCAGATTATATCTTCTCAACTGTCGGTAACGAAAATATCCCCACTCACCTTCCTTCTTATTCCATTCCCTTCTTCTAAAACTTAAACACTCCCTTTCTCTCACTCTCTGCCACTTTCTTCCTCTCGTTGGCAACATTATATGGCCACCCACTCCGCAAAACTCTTTATACATTATGTCTCCGGCTACAGTGTCTCACTCACCGTTGCTGAATCAAGCACAAATTTCAAAGTTCTCTTAAGTTTTGTTTTCTCAAAAGCTGAAGAAAGTCACTTGCTCTTATCAAACTTGAAAGTTTCCGACAGAGAAGTTTCCATCGTGGGTCTGCACAAATCACTCTATTCCCCATCTTTGGCTTACATATTGGAATAATTGCACACCGTGCAGCCATGGATGAAAAATCCTTAATGTTTATTTCAATCTGAGATGATGATTCAATGACAAGGAAAACCTATTTATACTACTAGAGAATGAAAAAAAATACTCTTTAAAATAATCCAAGAGTAAAAAAAATAATGCCACCAACTCCTTTACTAACCCTTTTGTCTCTCACCTACTCCTTTAGCCACCAATCCCTTAGCCGACACATTCCATTTCATTCTCCTGAGGTTGGACAAGACTCGTCCTCGTGTTAGAATCAACATCATCATCAAGATACGAAGATAGATCCAGAACATTGAAAGTGGTTGAAACACTGTAGGCACTAGGCAATTTCACTTTGTAAGCATTGTTGTTAAGATTTTGTACAATCTTGAATAGGCCATCAGCTTGAGGAGACAACTTGGTATTTGGCTGCTTTGGAAATCATTCTTTCCATAAGTAAATCCAAACCAAGTTCTCGTTGTTAAACACCTGCGAATTTCGATGTTTATCATGGTGAGCCTTGTAGAGAAAATTTTGCTTTTGGATTTTTGCTTGAATGTGTTCATGTAGTTTTTTAATGTCCTTGGCTTACTGGTTTGCATCGGCACTATATTGTTGCTTATCAGATGATGGTTTCAAATCAAGTGGGCTAAGAGGACGGATGCCATAAACAACTTTAATGGACACTTTCCGGTTACCTAATTGACTGAATTATTGTAAGCAAATTCAACTTGAACAAGAATAATATCTCACTGCTTTAAGTTCTTTCCAACAAAGCTTTATAAAAGATTTCCAAAAATTTTGTTAACAGCTTCTGTTTGTCAATCAGTTTGAGGAAGGCTAGCACTTCTAAACTGAAGCTTAGTTCCCATCTTCTTCCATAAAGTCCTCCAAAAATGGCTTACAAACTTGATGACTCTATCCGAGGTGATAGTTTTAGGGATGTCATGGAGACGAACAATCTTCGTAAAGTACAAATCTACAACTCGAACTGCATCATTAATCTTTTGGAAAGGAATGAAGTGAGCCATCTTTGAAAAATTGTCAACAACCACCATTATAGAGTCCTTTTTTCTCTGGGTCTAAGGTAACTCAAGGACAAAATCCATACTCACATCCTCCCTAGGTGCTTCGGGTATGGGCAATGGCATGTACAACCCGATATTTTGGCTTTTGGATTTAGCCAGATGACATATTTTGCACCTTTGGATATGTTTGTTCACATCCCATTCAAGCCTTGGCTAATAGAGGTTTTCCTTTACTAAGGCCACAATTTTGTCTCTATTAAAATGACCGGCTAATTCCCCATTATGGGCTTCCCAAATTATAACCTCACGTATGGAGCAATAAGGAATGCAAAGGGTTTTCCTTTACTAAGGCCACAGTTTTGTCTCTACCGAAATGACCGGCTAATCCTCCATTATGGGCTTCCCAAATTATAACCTCACGTAGGGAGGAATAAGGAATGTAAAAGGGTTTTTTTCTTTAAATAAAAATCCTTCTTCCCTGTAATACTTTGAAATAGCTGAGATTCAATGGCACTCCAAGTACCCTGGAAATCATGATCATATTGGTATAACTATTTTATAGTTTCAAAGCCTACTATTTTGGCTTGCATAGTTGTTAACAAAGCATGGTGACGACTAAGTGCATTGGCTACTTAATTCAGGACACCAGCCTTATGCTTGAGTGAAAATGGATAGGTATGCAACATTTCACTCCAAGCAGCATGCCTTTGATTGATCTTTTGTTAAGAATTCAAATGTTTGAGTGCTTAATGGTCAGAATAAAAGATAAACTCTTTATGCACTAGGTAGTGGCTCCAATGTTGCAAGGCTCGGACAATGGCATAGAATTCATTGTCATAGGTAGAATATTTCACTTAGTATCATTAATCTTCTCACTGAAGAAAGTAATTGGATGGCCTTCTTGACCCAGAATGGCACCAATTTTGGTGTTAGAGGCGTTACAACTAACCTCAAACACTTGGTCAAAATTAAGAAGGGCTAGTACATGAGTTTCTGTCAAGCGTTTCTTCAATTCTTTAAAACTTTTATGAGCCTTCTCTGTCTATTGGAACTTGTCTCCCTTGATGCAATCCGTGAGGGGTATGGCAAAGGAACTAAAGTTTTTAATGAACCTCCTATAGAAGGAAGCTAATCCATTAAAGCTTTTGACTTCTTTGATAGATTGTAGAGTTGACCAACTGTTAATGGCTTCAATTTTGCTTGGGTCAACCCATACACCTTTTGCAGTGATAATATAACATAGAAAAATGACTTCACTTGTCAAGAAAGTGTACATCTTCAAATTAGCATAAAGTTTCTGCTTACAAAGAGTTTGCATCACTTTTCGTTAGTACTCTAAGTGATCTGCTAGGCTCTTGTTGTAGATAAGAATGTTGTCAAAGTAAACAACAACAAACTTGCCAATGAAAGGGTGAAGGACTTGGTTCACCAGGAGCATAAATGTACTAGGAGCATTTTTCAACTCAAATGACATCACATTTCATTCGTACAACCCATCTCAGGTTTTGAAAGCGGTCTTCCATTCATCTTCTAAACAAATTTTGATTTGATGGTATCCACTACAAAGATCAATCTTGGAGAATGTAGTGAGCCATATAACTGGTCAGGCATGGCATCAAAGATCAATCTATGCACATTCTCCAGTTTCCATCCTTCTTGGGCACTAAAAGTACAAGCACGACACAATGGCTAACACTTTCACGGATCAATCTCTTTTTCATCAATTCTTCAACTTGGCATTGAATTTCATCATGTTCTTGAGGACTCATCCTGTAAGCTAGCTTGTTAGGAATTACTTCTCTTAGAATGAAATTCATGGCATGTTGAATGTCTCACGTTGGTGGTAATCCCGGTGGGATGTCACCTGAGAACACATCAAGAAACTCAGCTAACAACTATTAAACTTCTGGTAGGATAGTAGTTCTGTTATTTGCCTCGAGAAATAGAACAAAACCCATGACTTGGCTTTCTAATTTGGTCACCTTTAGTTGTGTCTTCTCGACTAGAGACACCAAGGGTTTGGACTCATTTTTGCCTTTGTAGTGTTCACCGGGTGGCAAGGGTACAAGCTGAATCTTCACGCCATCCTTCTGCAAGAAATATGTGTTTGCATGATCATCATACAGAGTACGTGATCATATTACCAAGGTCTCCCTAGAAGAAGATGATAGGCATCTATAGGAACAACATCATACCAAACTTCATCCTGATACTTTTTACCAATTGAAAAAGCAGCAAGGCATTGTTTAGAAATTTTTACCTCACTTCCCTTGTTAAGCCATTGGAGCTTGTAAGGGTACGGATGGTTACGGGTTGGCAGATGCAACTTTTCTATCATGTAGTTAGAGACTACATTTTCACAGCTCCCTTTGTCAATGATAACATCATAGACTTTACCTTGAGCAGTGCAATGAGTATAAAAAATGTTGTGACGTAGCCAAGTCTCTTCTTTCACTATTGCTGTATGCATGCTTCTTCTAATCACAAGTGTTTCACCGTGATCAGTAGGAGTGACTTCATCAAGAACTGGCTCTTCTTCAAACATGGGCTCTTTGTCAGGCATGGGCTCCTTTTCTTCTTTAGATACTGCAGAAGCTTCTCTTTCAATAATGGTAACAACTCTATGGTTAGGAACTTTGAAGTGATATGACCGAACCCTTAGCATTTAAAGCACTTAGGTGCTTTGGAGCTAAACTCCTTGGCAGTCTTTGGTGGAGGCTTGCTTGAAGAGCTAGGCTGATGCACTTGTGCCTTACATCCATCAAAAGGGATTCTAGTAAAGGAAGACGGTTGGTACGGAAACCTTTTGGGCAACTGCTTCTCTATACGAATGGATAGACGGATGTCGTTGTCCAGAGTCCAGCATTGTTGGAGTTGCACTGGATTAGCAATGTTGGTATTTAACCCTCCAAGATAATGGGCTATTGTTTGCTCCTCCTCTTGAATATCGCACTTCATCATGAGCTTTTCAAATTCCCTCGTATATTCTTCCACAGACATAGCCTTTTAGCAAAGATTATGTAATTGAAGAAAACTATCTTGATAATAATATTTAGGAAGAAACTTACGTGAGAGCTCATGTCGCATCTTATCCCACATTTGGATCTTGCTTTTTCCTTCTCTTTCACGCATTTTCTTGAGATTATCTCATCATATGGAGGCATGTTTCTTCAACTTGATGGCGAAAATTTTAACCTTCTACTTATTGGGAATCTCCTTGTATTCAGAAACTCGTTCGACAATTTGAAGCCAATCGATGAATTCATCTGACTGGAGTCTTCCCTCAAATTCAGGAACGTCTACCTTAATGTCATTAGGGCGAAATGGTTGTTGTCGAGGATGGTAGCGATAGTCAGTGGATGACGAACTAATGCTATCCAAATCATCTTCTAGGTTTTCTCTGCAAGTTTCTAGCAAGGGTTGCTGCATTTCTACAGTAGCCTCTAGTTCCTGTATCTGGCATTTCATCTTGTCCATCTCATTCTCGTGTATGTTTCTGCGTCTTAGAGGCATTTTGAGGCTGTACTTGTAAGGTTAAGACTTAAAGTACAAATTTATTTGGTATAGGGTGGAAGAGTATAGGGGCAGGACTGGTGTTTCTGAAAAAGTAAGGGGTAAAATTAGAATTTTGGACAATTAGGAGTGAAAGTGTAATTATGGAAAAATTTAGGGGCATAAATGTAATTTCAGAAATTTTTGGGGCTAAAAGTGTAATTTCGGAAAAATCTAAAGGGTCAAAATGTAATTTCAGAAAGTACAAGGTGGAAATGTAATTTTGACAAAATTCAGGGCTCAAAATGTAATTTCAGAAAGTTAGAACTGAAATGTAATTTTGAAAAAATTATGGGGTCAAAATGTAATTTCTGAACGTATAGGGGGCTAAAATGTTATTTTGATAAAATCTAGGGGTTAAAAATGTAATTTTAGAAAGTACAGGGGTCAAACTGTAATTTTAGAAAGTTGGGCTGACTGGATGTGCTTACGTGGCAGGTTTGACACGTGGTAGTCAATGGGTGGTTGATTTGTCGTTGACTGAGCAGATCTGGATGATGTGGTGGCTGACGTGGTTGATGACATCATCATCTTCAACCTTTGTCCAGCGCGTGGTCTCTGGCGACAGCGCTTGGACTCCGGTACCGGCGTGTGGGCTTCATGTGGCGATGTGTAGCGGCTTTTCACAGTAGCTACCAGCACTTTCGCTAGGTTTTCTGACCTCCTGAACGTGATGGCAAGGTCAGTTTCTTCAAAAAAACGCTCAAATAGTGAAATTTGAGCACCCCTTATTTCTCATGTTTCTACTTTCTCATCCACTCCTCACTCTCTCGCTCTGGCCTTATGGAACCTTTCTCTGATACCAAACACAAATGTTTATTTCAATATGAGATGATGTTATAATGACAAGGAAGACCTATTTATACTAGTAGGGAAAGGAAAAAATACTTAAAATAATGCAAGAGTCAAAAAATACTGCCACCAACTCCTTTACGAACCCTTTAATTTTGTCTCTCACCTACTCCTTCAGCCACCAATCCCTTAGCCAACACATTCTGTTTCAATGTTTTTAGAACAGGGGCTTATACCTGCTCTAAACTCAATGAACCCTCATCAAATTCATCACTACCGGAGAATCTAAAGCCATTCTTTGACAGGTCAGTAATCTAAACTTATCTGGGGTTGTAGAGATATTTTCAAATCATTGGTCAAAATTAGGTGGACAAAATAACAGAAGCTAAAGTTGTGGAAACAAACGAAGATAGGGATATTTTCAGATCCACCAAGGATGAAGAGAGAGAAGTATGGTGCTGAAGAGAGACTTGTTGGTGAATGTGGATAATGATGAAGTAGATGAATCGAGGGAGACAATTTTTTTCTTTTGGTGCTAGGGATATTTTGGTACTTTCATAACATAGTCGAAGTCAGCTAGCAGGTTCTAATAGTTGTGTCACTTTTGCCCTCTTTTTAAAATTTTATGGTCACTTTTACATCAAAAAAAAAATTTATGGTAGTAGGTGCACTTCTGGAAAACGTTTGTGGATATTTTTCCCCCTTAATTCGAGTAAAAAAATAATCATTGATTACCCTATTAACCTCTTATAGTTTAGACTAAAATTAGACTTCATATATTTTGGACAGAAGGGAATAACTAATTGTATTTCTTAAAGATTATCCATCTTCCAAAATTTTGTGGTAGTGATTTAGTTATGAGAGGAACCTTTTAATTCAAGCTTTGAAATTATCATAAATTTGGATTTTTTTTATTAGAAATAAAGTTGTTGACTGAACTACATATTTTTATTCTCTCAAGATACTCATTAGATTACTCATATATATATATATATATATATATATATATATATATATATATGAAGGACCAAGAGAAGTATCGCCTTTTTCCGCCATCTTCCTCATCACCCATTAACTAGGAACCAATTTAGGGCCTTATCACCGTAAGTTCAGCATATCTAGATGGTATAGATTTAATTTTTTTATCTTTACTTTTTTAAAAACCATTTTAGTAGGTCTGAAATCTAAAATAAAAATGATATCATAATTTTTTATTGTTTTCAAAAATAATGATTTTTTTTAATTAAATTTTTTTTTAAAACAAATTAAATCTGAACTGTTTAAATTATATTTAAATGGTATTATTCTAATAAGCTCATAATGCCCTTTAAAGTGATGGGGACTCAAACTGGCTCCCATTAACGAATGGTTGTCAAAATATTTTGCAGCAGCGGGATAATAGGTGGAAAGATAAGGCGAGTGGCAGTCTCTTTATCCTTCTTTAGCTCCTGGCTCCACCACCTTATCCAAAAGTATCCCTATAACTACCTAACGGGGAAGGTCGACTCCTTATAATGTCTTTTTGTATGTGGTTCATTCATGGGAGAAGGATAATTAGGTCCAAAACTTTCATTTAATGATTGTTAGTCCCAAGAAATTCATTAAAAAAAATACTCCCTCCATTCCATTTTATATGATAAAATTAGCATGTCATGTTGCTTTTTATAAGTTAGATTAGGGTCGTCTCAAAAATTTCTTGTAAACTCTCTATTTTACCCTAACTTGATTATAAAAATTACTTATATCACTATTATATTGAATTCTTATGTTTGACTAAAGCATTCAATCTTTTGTATAAATGAGGGCATTTTTAGATAACAAAATTCAGTTTTTTAGATGTTTATTACACCTAATTAATTTCAATTAACTTTTTCAACAACATAATTCAGTTAATTCTATCTTATAAAAACGAACGGGAGGGAGTAAGTTGCAAATACTTGATTTAGGGAGTAAGTTGTAATGGAAAATCCCGTCTTTGTAATGTGAATCGTTATTTGTAATCGTTATTGCCATTAAATTGAAACTTTGTGAGCACGCTTTCCTTCTTTGTTTCTTTTGCCACCACTTTCTTTCTCTCTTTGTTGAAATTCTATATGCATTTATAAATAAACAAGTGACACCTGTTGCTATTTTTATTATGATTATCAAATACGGACTGGACCAACCAGCTTGAAACCCAACGGCCAGCCATATAACAGTTAACAGATCCAGTTAGGTCCCTAACCTGCGCAACCTGGCGGGTTGCAAGGTTGCCCCCTATTTGCCTTTTAATAAAAGTTAACATATTTGTTGTTGGGTATGAATTGTTGACAGCAATATAATCGAAGTTAATGACAAATTTGATGTTAATGTCTATTAAATTAGTGACTAAGGATTTTAGGTAGAAATATTTTGTTATCATTTATCTATTTTTATATTTTGCTTGAAAGAATGTTTAGTGATTATTGATTATAGTGTTATTGAATGTTGGAATGATACAATGATGTCAATATGTCAAAGAAATTGTAAAAAATATTGGATAAGTATATGATTAGTTTGTTATTAATTGATTCAATATATTAAATTGATATTTAGTATTTGGATGGTATAATGATAATTTAAATTATATGTTAATTTTATATTCCCTACCAGTTTGGCCCCCGGGTTGACTCTAAGCTGACCCGCTGGCCTCGATCGATTAGAGCTGGTTTAGAGGTTACTCCCTAATCATCTTTCTTAATTTATTCTCTCCTTGTCCTACATAATTATTATTTATTAATAGGGTTAACTTGAAAAAATTGATCATAGAAATTTGGAATACATAATGTATGGTTTATATTTGGTTTTGTTAGCTGCGCCTCGGAATGTACAGTGTAACATCCCAAAATTTAATGCAAGGATTAAATTATGGAAATTAGATAGTAAGCCAATTTATGGAACCTACAAAATTTAAAGAAACTTAAATTTGACAAAGGGAAAAATTAGGACCTAGTGTGTGTAATTAATAGGATAAAAATATACCAATATGTATTTAAAAAAAATTGACTAACACAAGAGACACATACACACATAACAGCTTTCTTCTTTGGATGCATGAGAAGACACGTACTCCTTCTCTTCTCTTCTTTCTCTCCTCATTTGCACAACACAACATACACCTATTCTCTTCCTTTTCTCTCATTTGGCCAACACATACGTACAGCACACACATACATGTCCATCACCTCATTAACCAACAAATAAAACACTCTCTTATATCTTCATTCTTGCAACACATGAGCTGAAAAACACAGAAAACACAGCAGAAAAACTGAGAGAGAGAGAGGAAGAACAAGCTCCAAATTTCACACACAACATCATAAACGTGTTTAGGTAAGTTTCTTCTACTTTAACCTTGGATTTCCATTGGATTTGTGGTTGTTTTCTGGGTTGTTTTGCTGCTGGAATCAAGAGAAGTCACCAAAAACGTTTTGTTACCGTTCAGTTTCAAAACCAGCAAGTTTGTGTCCGTTTTGCATGAGATTTTCGATTCCTTTTCTTCTGTAATCACGTCCCAAAACTCAAGGAACATGTTTAGGAGTATGTAGAGTCAAAATCTTTGAGATTTGAGTCCAAAAGCATGGCTACATATCAGTTTTATCAACTCTGTTTTGGTCGCCGGAAAATAGAGGTTTTATCGGAAACTTTCAGAAGCTCAAACGGAAGCTACAGATGGATTTTTCATCTGGTTCTTTTTGATATGGAAATTTTAGGATGTTTAGTATGAAATAGAATCAAGAAGAGCTCAATTTGGTATCAAAACGAACAAGTTATCAATTTTTAAAGTTAGACTATCCAAAACTGATATTCATCAGAGTCAGTCCGTTTCGTGTGGCTTTATGACCAATCAAATCACATCCATTATTTACGAAAATTTACAGAGATATAGTAGACATAACAAGATTTAAAATGAGTGGTATAATGCATTATTTGGATATCTGTAGAGGAAGTTATGATTTTTGAAAGATGGGTTTAGAAACAAGTGCAATCCTGAACGTCCAGATTCTAGTAGTTTATTTCGTGGTATTTTTGAATTATGTAATCTTTTCCAATGGCCATGAAAATTTTCATAATTTAAGTACATATTCTTATATTTAATTTGGTATATAGTTTGTGTTAATTAGATTAGTATACTAAGAGATATGAATTTTTGAAGTTAGTTACTCTCAAACTGTGTTTCTGGAAAACAGTTTGTTTGTGTCGAACGTTTGGAAAATCAAACCTTGCCAAAAAATTATGAAACTTTCCAGATTTAAAGTAGACATACATAGCTTTACTTTGACGGGTAGAACATAATTTTTGGACAAGTATATTAGGAGATATAGATTTTCAAAGTCATGCTATGTTTCTGGAGACTAATCTGGAATAGGGGTATTTTAGGAAATTCTGGGAGTAATATGGTAAATCTGGGTAGATTTTGATATTTTTCCATGAAAATATATTTTAATAGCTTCATGTTGGCTTTTGACCCAGTCAATTTTGATTTTTCTAGAATTAGTTATGATTTTTCAAAGTTAACTGAAAAATTTGCCAATTTGTTGAAGAATAGTAAAATTGCACTATGCAAAAGTGTATTGTGTAGAAGCCACTGAAACTGAGATAACCAGCAGAATGTGATTAAAGGCAGTAGTAATACAAGTAATAACTATTACTTGTTAATTTTAATTTATAGGATTTGTAATAGCCCGAGCCGGAGGAAAAGTATTGGATAAACAGTTGGACCGAAAAAAGACCCAGGTAGTAATTCTTTCTCTCATGCACTATATGATTATTTATATGTTATGTATGCCATTTTCTGTAACATGACAGTGCCTGTGGCACAACACGCGTATAAGCCAGGGTTTAAACATATCGTTTGACCATGGACACGAGTTTAGCCAGGGTTGCAAACAGTTGTTTGGCCTTGGACAGTATGCATACAACATGAGTTAGCATTTTACATATCATGGTGCATTGCATATTTATTTATCGCATTTTATATGACTGATTGTATATTACTACTGAGATTCATTCGAATCTCACCCTTTTTCAACATCTAAAAATATTCCAGCAAAGGACAGCGGCTCTAAGGGCAAAACCGTAATTACTGGCAGAGGAAGGTCCAGTCCTAGTCGGGAGTTACATCTGATTATCTTTAATTGTGGAATTTATTTCTTTTGTACTCTGTATGTATTTTTCAACCTAGATGAGGATTTTCTGTATTATCAGTAAGTACTTATTATCAGTATAGTTTCACTATTTCTGTTTGCCATCTGAACGACACATTTATTATATAGCGAATATCATAATATTAAGGGGTTTGACATACAGTGTTCTTTTTGGTATTTGTAATAAAGTTGTGAGAAGACTGACAAATAATTTATTCATAAAATTATAAAGATACAACATCACTTAGGCGGGATTACTAAAATCGAACATACCACAATATCGGGAAAATAACAAGAAAACTGACAAATAATTTATTCATTACACTCATATGGATCCCCAATATATATGTATGTGGTAGAAACATGTAACTGCTGGTTGCTTCAAGTTGTTTTGGTCAAAGATACAGCAATATTGAGGAACACAGTTTTTTCTTTAGACATACGGTCAGCTAATATATGTTGGTAACGATTTTCATCGTCAATGATAGCTTCTCCAAAGTGACTCACAAGAAGAGGTTCAGCCACAGCTCTTATCAACTGTGCAACTTTGTATCCATCACTATCATCATTGTGTTCCTCACCACATGCAACCTTCCAACTTACTTCAAATACCTCCAAGCGATTCAAAGTGAATGAGCCTTCTTTTTCAATCTCTAATTGCAATTCAGATGGGGATGGATAGTATAGAGGAATGTTGAATGAATCTATCTGATCCTGCTTTATGATTCCCTACACCACACACCAAAATAAATTCTTTTGTATGTCACAAATTTCGGAGAAAATTGTATGTTTAAAACTGAGTATATATGGTCAACAATGACTATAAGTCTTATTTTAGTAGGTGAAGTCAGCTATATAGATAGCAGGAACCGTTGTGCTTTGTCATTGATCAAATCTTTGGATATATTACAAGAAACTATGTACGTTACGTACCTCCAAAACCATGTCATTTAGTGCCTCAACTAAAAGCTCCCAAACTTAGCAAGATTCATTGCTCGATGGGCCACTAGTGCTTCTTCCCTGGAGGGTAAGAACCATACGACCTCCTCCAACTAGTTCTCTAGCACGACATTTCAGAAACAACGAAAAATCTCTTCGAAATTGGTGGTAGTAAGAATTACGAACATCTAAAGGGCTTGTGCTTGCCATGCAAATATTGCCTTTGTTGTTTTCTATACCTTTCGGAACCTATATGGGAATGAAATGATACAAATTAGAAAGAGGAGGAAGAAATTATGCCTAATATAAATATAATTACTGAAAAGTATTTAAAAGGGAGTGACTAATTAATATTACATACTTGGGACAGCCAATGAAGACTATAGGAGGAATGAACAAAATGCAGAGAACTAGTAGGAAGAATCCTTTCATAGAAAGAAGCTGGAAGGCCAGTGATGTAGCATTTACCAATCCCACCAACAACTCGAGTGCTTAAGTTTTGTTTGAAGCATTCAAGAGACTTGAAAATGTTGTTAAAGTCGTTGCCAGGAAGATCGTTTAAGAAGATGATATATTCTGGAGAATCATGATTTAGCTCTCTACAAAGCATCTCCACAGTCTCAATGAGTTCACAAGTCATAAACAAGGTGTTTGGTCCAGAAGAGCAACCCAAGTCTGCAATTGCTAGGCTTTTAGGGAGCTTTCCATTGTGGATACTCCTTATTGCTTCATCTCTAATGGGCTTTGTTATGGACATCACCTTTTGCTGTTCAAATATATATTATGAGTAAGCATATGTGATAGTTATATAATTTATCGGTAAAGCTGTCAAAACAAACTAACCTATCCCTAAAGGACTGGTCTTTAATCTGCTCAAACTTAAAAGGGCCTAGGTTAAAAATCTCAAACCCGCATTTTATAAAATAATTATACTATAGAAACATGACCTTTAGACATGTGGGCTCAAGGCTAGTCCACGGGATTTCATATATTTTTATTAAATTTTTTTATTTTATAATTATTTTAAAATATCTAAAAATAAACTAATAAATATATTAAAATTTATAATTCAAATCCTATATATTAATAAAATAAAGTGACTAACTATTGTCTAAACTTTAAAAACAAATACAAATCAAACTTCAAGTACTAATAAATTGTTGTCCCAACTCAATAATAAGAAAAAATAATTAATTTACCTCCTTTTTTATCACATAAAAAGTTATTTTAATAGTTAAAAAGACAAAGAAAATATCATAGTTATTACATATAAAAATAACTTTCCTGTGACTTTGAAATTTTCTTTGTTATAATATTATTTAATTTAAAATTCAATTTGAGAAAGTCTTGAAAAGAAATTAAGAAAAGTTTGGCTAAGATTATATTGTTTAAAGAAAAATACTATGCCCTTTTACTTTAAAAAGTTCAATTATCCTATGTGTAGAGTGACGTATGGGAAGTGGCTAAAACTAAATAAATTAACCTCAACCTAAACCAAGTTTGACAGGGCATAAGTAGTGTGTAAACTAGAATACCTAAAATATTTTTCCAAGAGTTGTTGCATAATAGTCCTTTTTATTTTTGAGCACTAAGTGGCTAACCCATTTAAACTCAAGTTCTTTTTACACCCTATAAAGTATAAGCTCAACCCTTCACTTAGATGAGCTCGATCGTTTTGATGGTTCTACTTATATGTACACACACTCACACATACCTGTAACAAGGAATTGTTGGCATAACTTGCTTCTCCAGCGCCTCCATTCATGTGCAACACTGAAGCCACATCCATTCTCAGACTTGAGTTTATATGACTATATTTGATACTCACTCGTAGAATCAAATATTTTGTAGTGACAACTCCAAAATCGGTGGAGATATATATTGGAGTAGTGGTTGACAGTCCCAAAAAGGAGTGGCTCTTATTAGCTGGCGGCTTCCCATTGTGAATGGATCTCCTTCTGCGGTAGGACCATCACATATGAGGCAATGTTGGCCCTACGATCCTTTGTTTCTAGGAATCATGTTCACATTTCCTGATATAAACATTTAATATTAAGTTACAAAAACAAAAAAGATTGCACTTTTTTCTCCATTTTAAGGTTTATCTTATTTATAATAATTAAAAATTAACAAACTAAAAAACGAAAAACAAATTATATAGTTTATTGGAGTAAAGGCTATCTAGGTATATTAATTGTTTTTTTTTTCTGAGTTGTCAAATGTATCCCTAAGCTACTTTGGGCTTGAATTCCTTTTGAGGTTTAAAAAGGGCATTAAAAGGTTTTTATCTCTCCTACAAGTACGTTTCCCATAATTTAAACTTGTGTTGTGCTATCCTACTTATGAAAGTGAGACCGCTACCATATCAATCAAGAGCTTGTTGATATTTTTATTTATGAATAAAAAAATTCAATTTTATGCTCTTCAATTTTGTTAAGAGGCATGTTAGAAATGATTTAGAAGTTAAAATAGGAGATCAAATCATTTCACAAATAGAAAAGTCATATATTTTGCATCAATTATACAAAAATCATAATGAAATTGATGCAGATGTTACTTGTAGAATATTAGCTAAGTGGTGTAAATGGAAAAATGCTGCAATTTATTTGTTATAAGAAAAAGTACTATATAAATTTGAAAGGAAGTTTAATTGAATTGACATAATTAAAGATCAAAAATTTTATATGGTAATAAATGTTAGGCTTTAAAAGGACAACAAGAGCCTAAAATTAGGATAACAAAGATGAAAATGTTGAGATTGATGTATGATGATTCTATAAAAGATAAGATTCATAATAAATATAAGTAGAAAAAACTTGACATGATTTCGGTCAAATATAACATGGTAAGGTAATAAAAATTAATGTTTATTACAATCAATCATCAAAAACTTTCAAGGGCAATCTTGGGGCCTCATTTAAAGTAACTCCACGAGTTTTATTTACAAACACTAAAAGTTATGTGCAATGGAGTTATAAATTATGAAAGAAAAATTGAAAAAAAAAATGATACCATAGTCATACCTCCTACATATTTTGTTTGTTGAGGATCACATGTAAATAAATCATTTAATAGGAATTGTGTAAATTCCTACTTATGACTTGTAAATTGAGATGATTGATTCCAAATCGCTAACTCGACATGGGCCAGAGTCACCACAAACATGTAAAGCAAGAAAAATAAGAAGAAGGATCTTGTATAACAACATTTTTGTTGATAAGTGCCAATTAGCTCAAATCTCACACAAGCACGCCCGCCCGCCAGAAGAGAACGGCATTGAAGGACTGTGAATGGTATTTTAGAGAAATTAATACCCATTATTTATTATAAATGAATAACTTAATTAATTTTTAAATATCCGCAAAGTACAAATAAAAGACCTTTCTCAGCTTCTTATTTGGGAAAAAAAACAAATTATGGTTAGGTGAAAAATGACAACCCTCTCACGGGGCCATTTCGTGCGTGGTGGAGAAGACCTTTCTCAGCTTCTTATTTGGGGAAAAAAACAAATTATGGTTGGGTGAAAAATGAAAACCCTCTCACGGGGCCATTTTGTGCGTGGTGGAGATCATAGGAGGGGAAACACCCAAAAAAAAGAACAACTCAAAATGGAAATTTCAATGTCGTCCTCATCATGTCGACGGTATGACAATTAATGAACACTTTTATGCACATCTTTTTCATTTCCCACTCATTTTCTACACGTGGACAAGGACTTATCTATGCATATACCACGCATTAAAAGGATATTGTTAAAGGTGGACCACTATTGCCTCATCTTGGCGGTATGACTTATAGGGACTGTTTGGTATGAGGGATTTGGAGGGGAAGAGAGGGGAGGGAAAATTTTTATGACTAGGATTTAAAAAGATTGAAGAAGTGGGGTTGTAAGTTTTTAGTTATTTTTTTTTTTACTTTTTTGTTTTATATCTTATCTTTATTAAAATTTTAAAGCCCCACTTCACCAATTTTTTAAAATATAACACATAAAAATTTTTCCTCTCTTCCCTTCACCTCCATTTCCCTCCTGCCAAACAGACCCATAGTCCCCTTTTGGTTGTAGGTGCTACTAACATTTTGAACTATTTTTGAATGTGCATCTAGTACCTTGATATATTTGTGAGTGCAATTTAGCCTCTTGATACTTATGTGGCATTTTTAATGCCATCGTGGCAATGGAAAAAAACGTCCATTTATGTTTTTGTTAGTTTTAATACATTGAAGGAAAAATTGCACACCTAAATATTTTGAAGTACTGAATACACCTTCAGCAATAGTTGAGAATGCTGGGTTCACCTGCCCTCTCCTTTTCATACTAAGGTCAGTAGGACTCTTTCATCAACAATCTAGTCATGCGAGCTATAATCCCAGTCACTTCCTTTTTCATGTGGACAAGTTCTCAACTCTTTTTTCATTCTTTTTTATTATTTAGAAGAAAATTATTAAATTTTTTTTTTGTCTCTTCTTCAAAGACCTGCTTATATACACGTTTTTTAACAGTCCCAAAAATGAGTGGCTCTTGCTACTTCTCATTGCGAATGGATCTCCCTCTGCTGTAGAAGCAACACATAAATTCAGGCTAAAATATTTGCGCCTCTATTAATGAAACAGAGTATCATAATGAGATTTATATTACTCCTCCTCCAGTTTTTAATGTAAAATATATTTATCTAATTTGATTAGATTAAGGAAGTTAGTTAAGTTAGTTAATATGACACATATTTTCTAAGAAAACTCTAGTTATCTTCCTTAATTCCCTCTTTTACTTTCCTCCTGGATTATTCTTGAGGGAGCATTAATCACTACTATAGAAAATGTTTTTAACGTCCCTTCTTTAACCATTTTAACTTCTAAAAATAGGGGGACGCCTATGCTAGGGACATAGAAAAGTCATGATACGACATTCGTTAAAAAAGAGACGCCGTAAGTCACCTACGGCGTTCTTTTTTGAAAAAAGGGACTCCGTAGGTGGGTTTAGATATCCTTGTTTTAAAAAAGAGACTTCTAAAGTTCTTTCTTTTTTAAAAAAGAAAGAATTTTAATTAGAATCTACAGAAACAAGATCGAACAATTCTTTATAAACTAAAATGTCCTTACAAATAGTAAGGGAACATCTAACACTAGCTAATTAAATTGTTGACTCATACTAATACAATGTATAATAATTACCACAAAGTATCAAAAAGTTGTCTACACAATTACTAACTAATAAAAATAAATTTATCAGTTATCATCAATTTATCACAAAATGCTTGAAGGGAAACTCAAAATCCAAAAAAGATTAATATTGGTGAAGGATGATAAATCAAAATGCATCTACAATGATGATAAATCTAAATCTTAGCACCAAAAAAATGCATATACAACAATCACAATTCAGAACTTAGCCCATAAAAAATAAAAATAATTAACCATACCTTTTGGCGAGGGTGGGAGAGGGAGGGAGGATAAACCAATGGCATCAAAGATCGATGAGGGACGATAGTGATGAGCTTCAATAGTGGAGAGGGAGAGAGGACACCGGTACAAAAAACACTTTTAAGACCGGTTAAAAACGATATTTAAGACCGGTTCTGGATCAGGTCTTGATACAGCCGGTCTAAAAAGTATTAAACTTTTTAGACCGGTTAAAAAACCGGTCTTAAATATGAACTTTTAAGACCGGTTCTTCAACAACCGGTCTTAAAGTTTAACTAAGGAACAATTAGGGAAATTTCAGCATAAAAAAATAACAATTTAAGACCGGTTCTCTTAATAACCGGTCTTAAATATATATTTAAGACCGGTTATTAAGAGAACCGGTCTTAAAAGTTTACTTATTTAAGACCGCTTCTCTTAATAACCGGTCTTAAATATATATTTAAGACCGGTTATTAAGAGAACCGGTCTTAAAATTTTGTTTTGTTTTTTTTCGTTTTATTTGTTTCAATCTTACCCAGGCCAGTAAGCCATATTCAACAACATTCCCCCTGTCACATTACATACACATGCATATATGTATATATTGACAATCAGAAGCAGTGACAACAACATTTTTATTTTCAGAAACTACCAATACACAATCCTCGACTCTCAACAATCAAAGAATGAACATTATGAAAAAAATCAATGAAAACAAACACATTCAATTCCAATGACTACCAATAACACATGATCAACTTATTCAATTCTTAGAAATAGTACAATATTTCTCATTATATGGAAAAAATTCGTAAGCTTTACAGAGAAATGAAAAAAGCTAAGTGGAGGAAAATTGACAATAGTGATCCCTGCCTGAATCAAAAGCCAACTAGTATCGCCAATATCCAAGAATTTGTCCTAAACAGAGATATAAACCAAGTTAGATATATATGAAAACCATAAGTATTATTAGAACAACATAAATTGGATTCAAAAACTTACTAATCTTGTAAAAGCTCATAAATGAATTCAGCACAACAATTGCGGATGAAATCAATATCTTCTTCAGGAAAGGGATCAGCAAGATCAAACATCTGTATGTGTAACACCGAAGCCAAACAAAACATTAACTTACTAACTTAAAAACAATAAAGTAATACAAAATATTTGAAATATACATTTATTACCTCCTCGGTAAAGTCAGTCGTGTCTAGGCTGATAATATTGTAAATCTGCCTCAAAATATAAAGACCACATAAGTTGGAGCCCGGTGGTTGCCTACGGGTCTGAAAAAGAACATGATATCATCAAAGCAAGCATAAAAGCATAGCTTATGAAACACATCTTAAAGAAAACAAATATGTACTAACCTTTGGCGTGATCCATGTAGGGTCTTTTAAGTCACGAACATGCCTACCACACTTAGCGTGTAGGAAAGTCCGCATAGCCCTATGATCAAAATCACAAAGATTACTTATTCTGCACACAAACTTTGCACACAAAAGGTAATAAAGCAAGAAAACTTACGAGTTCATGGTCTTCTTCAAGTCAGTCCCCGGTTTGAAGTGGAGGGAGCAGAGGAGGATCACTGTGTAACTAGCCTTACACAGAATAACCAATTGCCAATGATCCCTGAAAAAAAGAGATGAATGTTAAGCAAATATAAAGCATTATATGTTATGTTTCGGAATATAAATTTGATGTTTCTTACCCATGCACATAAGGAACCAAGAAACAGTCAGTTTCTGTTTCACTGAGCCTCTGTGATAAATATCTATGTCTGATGGCAGCAGTGGTCCCTTTCTCCGTGGCATGAGCTGGGCACATGAATCCAAATTTAGCGCTCTGCCCAGAGGAAACCAACCTACGATTCATGTACCTACAAAAATAGAAGCACACAAATTAAGGTTACAGAGCGTAATTTTTAAGATATTTACTTCAAATTGAAGAAGATACTTACATCAAAAAAACCTGGACAATCGCAATCGTAAGATTTTGTCTAGGAGCGACCATGGACATTAAATCATCCCTCTCAAGATAGCATGCCGCCCCTGACGGTCCAACAACTGAATCCATAGGCCAATGTTTAGTCGGGAAAGATGTGTCAAATGCCATCAGAATCACTTGCTGCATCACATTCAGTGGTGGAGGCTGTGAAACTTCACGAGGGACGGGAGCTGGACTTGGGGCTCTGATCGAGGAATCCGTAGCTCTAACAGAAACAAGGTTCTTCGGCCATGATATGAAAGTACCCAAGACATCGGCCACAATCTTGAACTCCTCAGAAGGGATAGGGACAGGTGCGTCTGAGATAATAACCTCCTCAACTGACACCCTAACCTGATCATCTGTCATCTCGAGGTGGTGAACAGTTGATCCTAGGTTGTGCACACTCCCCCGTGCAACTAACCATCTCAGAGGATCCTCAACATATAAATCACAAGGCTCAGCATCGTCCTTTCCAGGACCCTCTGATGACTGTCCCACATTGCAACAACTCCCTTTGGTGCTCTGCTTATGGCGATCGAGCGATTGTGCGTGGACAGGAGCGGTGTCTTGTCTTGTGCTCACCATGACATATACCTTGTCCTTCATCTTGCTCAACCGGGCATCCAATAATGCATTAAATGATGCTTCTGCCTCAGCCCTTACTTCCGCCCTCGCAGTGGCCAACATACGCTCCAATTCATCTCTCGTGACCACGTTGGAGGAGGAACTGCGTGAGGAGGATCCAAAGTAATCCTTTATACCCACCCCTCCTCCAACTCCCCTGACGTGGCCTGGATGCTCACGTTTTCCAGTAGCAACCGTGAGAATGTCATTCCTCCCCTCGGACTTGAAGGTTCCCTCGGCTTTCTTTTTTTGAAGTTCCTCCTGTGAGATATACAAAAAACACACATGAGTAATGAAAAATGTTTATTAAACAGTTAATAAGAACAACGATACTTACAATTTTTTCACCGACTATACGAGACTGGTCGCTCGTATAGGATCCACCACTCTTCCGGCGAGCATACAACCACAACTCTTCACGCCGTATCGGAGATGGTGGAGATAGTAGAACAGAAGGATCGGATTGAGAAGCTTCTTCCAATCTCCTCCGTTTGGCCGCCAACAAGTCTTTCTCAGCCTTTGCGTATCCCCCACGAGACATTGTATGGGGGCAATCATTCTTCCTGCCGCTCGCTTGTGCCTTTTGCCTTCTTGCCTGCGAATAGGAAATGGGAAAAAAAGGTTACAAACAGTAAAGACAAAAGATAAGTACATAAAGTACAAAATAAGTTATCTCACCAAAGCCTCTGGAGTAGTCCGGAGCCTAAAAAACTCCTGCCATGTTGCTTTATCGATGTACGAGTACTTGCTGCAAGGAGTAGGATGTGGCTTACCAGCTGGCACCTCGATATGCACGTAATTGTTCGCCAGACTCGTCTTGAACTTCCTCCAGCGCTCACAACAATATGTCATAGTCTAGTGATACAAGATCTCACTCTGAGGAATGTCGTAGGTGAGCTGTTATTCATGAATGAAAGGAGTTAGTGACAGTAATGAAACGAATTTGATAAAAGAAACATACAGAGGGAATTTTATACCTGAATAGTATCCCAAATATGCTGCTTAACTTTTTTGTCGACATTCCTCCACTCATCTATCAATATGCTAGGCTTATTCCGTGCGAGGAGACCGACAAAACTCCTAAAACGACTGGCATTCGGCCCGATCGGTTTCCAGTATTGATCGAACTGGATCGGTATCCTCTCCCCGACAGACCGACTCAAGGAAACATCCCTCAACCGTGTGGTCGTCCTGCCCCTCCTTCTAGGCTGGTGACTCGGCTCACCCGATGACTGCCCCTGATTAACACTCTGAGGCTCGCTGTGCTGAGCAGTACGGTGCACCTGATCCTCTGCTATAGGAGGCACCTGATCCTCGGCTGTAGGATGCACCTGATCCTCGGCTGTAGGATGCACCGGATCCGTCATTGTACTGTTAAGACAAATTGTTGAGTTATTAAGTGACTTGCTGAGATTACGCAAGTGAAGGGGAATCACTCAAGTGAATTGCCTATCACTTGTGAGCTAAGTTTCTAATCAACCTTTAATTGTTTCTGTCCTGAGTCTCAGGTTATTGTTTTCAAAAGAACCTTCTCCTTTATATCATTCTTAATTGCTTTCCCACTTATCTTTCCTATTTTGTCCCTCCCATGGCCAGCTTCAGAAACTTGGTCGCCTTGTCTCCCACCCTCCTCATATCAACTCTTCAAAGTAAACCTTTACCCTCACTATTCTACTACATATAATCATCGGACCCATCCTTCCCAATCATTTTTTTTAACTTTCTTTTTTAAATTTCTCGATCACATCACGCTTGTTTGTTTGTGTTTTTTTCAGGAAAAGATAAGAGATTTTCCCGTTCATAGTGGATGACAAGGCTGATATCTGCAGAAGCAGTACTGCAGCGATTGGCCGGTTGGTGGCGGTCGTAGGTGGAAGCTACCACAGTCACTTCGCTTTGAATTAGGAGGCCTCCCTGGCCTCTTTAATCCTTCTTAGTTGAATCTCCCGGCAAACACCAAATTCAAAGCTTTTAGTTTGATGGTTTAACTTTAAGCCACGCGTAGTGTAGGGTAGTGGTAAGTGGGAGAGTATAACAGATAGTATCGGCCCGGGAGAAAATGAGTGTAAGGGAGCCCACATAATTGTTTTATTGGGTATTTGGAATCAAAGACAAATCATCGTCTTTAAAGACTTTTATCGTACCCACCTAAACTTTTAAATACCAAAAAAAAACAAAAGACTTTTACCGTATGGTAGATTGGTGGTGCATGATATGAAGACCATAATGATGACAAGGATGGAGTATTTATGGATTTAAAATGAGCATGTATACTACCAGCTGGTCAATAAGACAACTGGTCTTGGTTCCCCTCTCTAGCTCTCTTGATATATCGTTTTCCATTGTCATCTCATCATGATGCTTTCTGGACTTTTTGTTTGGTAGAAACCTCTTAAATTTGTGTCCTTGATCTTGTCTCTATCCCAACCCATTTATCAATTCTTGCTCAATCAGAGCATTATTATTATCCACCCCTCACATTCTTCCCAACTGTTATTTGCTTTTGTGTATGTCATTCTATTTTTATTTATAAGTCTAAATTAACTACCTCTTATATACCAAAAAGAGTTAGTTAACTCATTAATTATATATTAAATTTCTAATTTCACCCTTATATTTGATTGATTCCAAACACACACACCCATATGCAGTATATACCTAATTAAACGCTTCCTTCATCTACTACTACTAGTACCTCATATTTCAAAGTCATTGATCAATTGTGAATAGATCAAAGGATTAAAAATAAGGTTGATAAGGGCATGGTTTGAATTGTCCACCAAGAGGATTAACAAAAAACGGGTTAATATGATATTTATTTCTTATTTTTACTCTATTTTAATTTTGACACCTCAAATTTTAAATAATAAGAAATAGCATCAAGAAGGGCTAGCCCTTCAGCCTTCAGCAAAAAGCACAGATTTCGCATGAACAATTCTAGAAGCACGGTCCAGAATCCAGCCATTATTAATATCCCGAACGATGAAAGAAATTGCAGCCATTATATTAACAGAGTTTTACCTATTTGACGCGCAGGAGGATAGGGGCAGCAGTGGCTGGAAAACACGCCAGAGTGAGATAAAGGCTGGAGGGAGTTTCAAACGCCGACAACAGAATATGGGAAAGAAGGTGGAAGCGGCGGCGGCGATTGGAAAGGTGGCAGGAGAATACGGCGGAATATCACCTACTGCGTTGGAAGTGAGCAGTTCGCGGCGGTGGAAATAGAGGGGGAAGTGAAACGTAAATGTGAAATGAACTTTCGCGGCGGTTCTAGGTTTGAAAATCATACTTTTAAGACCGGTTATTTAAATAACCGGTCTTAAAAGTACTTTTAAGACCGTTTATTTAAATAACCGGTCTTAATAAATACTTTTAAGACCGGTTATACAAATAACCGGTCTTAAATTATTGATATTTAAGACCGGTTATTTAGAAAACCGGTCTTAATAATATCGTGATTTTTTTATTCATTTTAAGAATTTGTTTTTAAGACCGGTTTTTTAAATAATCGGTCTTAAATTATTGACTTTTAAGACCGGTTATTTAGAAAACCGGTCTTAATAATATCGTGATTTTTTATTCATTTTAATAATTTGTTTTCAGACCGGTTGTTTAAATAACCGGTCTTAAATTATTGACTTTTAAGACCGTTTATTTAAACAACCGGTCTTAATTGTTTTTTAAGACCGGTTGTTTGTATAACCGGTCTAAATAATATTTTTTTAGACCGGTTTTTAGACAATCGGTCTAAAACATTGCTTTTAATTACAAAATTGCGACCGCGTGTTTCTTTTAGACCTTATCCACAATAACCGGTCTAAATAATGCGGTCTAAAAATGCTATTTTGCACTAGTGGGAGGACAACAAAGGATGGTGGTAGAGAGAGAAGAGGTCGACCTTCAAAAGAGAGTGAAAATAGTGAGAGGGAGTGATGGTGGAAGAAGGAGTTTCAAGAGAGTGATGGTGAAAAGAGGAGCTTCAAGAGAAAATGAGAGTTTTAAATAGAGGAAGCTAGCTTGCAGAGGTAGATATGACCTTGGAGAGAGTGATATCAGTGTCAGTTTGACTGACATGCATTACCTTTACGCGTCTCTTTTTGAATTTGGGATGCCTAAAGTAAAAAAAAAAGACTTTAGATGTCCTTAATTCAAAAAAGGACGCCTAAAGTAACGTCTAAAGTAAAATCTTTGGTTTTTCTTTTAGACGTCCCTAATTCAAAAAAGGGACTGATAAAGTCCGATTTTAGGCGTCCAAAAAAAAGGACGCCAAAAGCATACTTTAGGTGTCCCTATTTTGTGGGGACGCCTAAAAGCTCACTTTAGACGTTTCAATTTCAATTTGGGACGCCTACAACTATTCAGTTCCTACCCAAAATTATAAAAAATGTCACCGTCTTTATTTTTTACTTCCCTTTTTTAAAAAAGAACGTCCCTTAGGGTAGTAGAATCTATATTCTGTAATAGTGAATATGGGTAAATTAAGAAAAGATTGACAAATATGAAAACTACGTCTAATATTTAGAAGTATGATCAACTTCTAAAATATGTCTTATATTAAGAACTAGATAAAGTACATACACACTATCCTGTTCATGTATTATTGAACACTACATGAGCAGAAGATTCATTCATACCACTAATAGAAATAGGCTGCTCTACAAACTATCCAATTCGTTCTTTCCAAATTCCAATCACTGTTCCTTCCAATTTCTCCTTGTAATAACTCTCAGGTTCAAATCTTTCTTGTCTCCCTCAAAAAGAAAAGAGCTATGTTTCTCTGGTGAAGTAGCCATGGATCTACCGACACTTAAAAACCTAGGAGTTCCATTTCAAGAGAGTAGTTATCACCATTTAAATTGTTGTTGCATAGAACTAAAATTGTTAACCGTTAAAGTGAACTAGTTATTTAATATATGTGTATGTAAAAGAATGATTACCTTTTATAATATTTTGTACATGTTAAGTAGGCAGAATTTCAGTAATAAAGACCAAAAAATTCACATCGCAATATTAAATGACTAAATTAAGAATATGTTTTGATGGTGATTGACCAAAATACTCTTCCCTCTTTTTTTTTCTTTTTAGAAAAAAAAACCCAAGTCCACCAATAACCAAGCCCACTACCCATCATAATGTTTCAACAGGGGGGCCTAGGAGGGGCTTGAATTTGAACCCTTGACCCCTTAGCTTACCAAGAGATTCATGACCAGCAAAAGATTTTTGAATTGACTAGAATGACCTTATACAAAATATCTGACTAAACACATTGATTTTGAAATTACTAGATTGCCTTTATTACTGCTGTAACATCCATCTTTTTGACATTCTTAGGGCGCGTCTGGAAGAGCTATGGTTCAGGAAAATCAATAATTAAAGCAAACTTGCATATTTATCTATGTGTCACTATTTATTTCATATTTTCAGTTTAGTGGTTTAATTTTAAAAATTCATAATTAATTCTAAAAAACTCGAATGAGGGTGCTCTAAAATTATGTTGAAAGCTCTTGGAGTCCTTTACTTGAGACAAATACCATTCTGGCTTGGTCATGCTCAGACTAAAATGGTTAATTCACTTTCTAGTGTTGCTATGTTTTACAGACAGATCTTGTACCTCAAATTAAAGAATTCATAACTCAAGATATGTACATCCAATTGACCTGATTGAGGGCTTTTTAAAATGCTCTGTGTGCCTGCTGCATGCCTACAAGTGCTTGTGCTTATTGGATATTAGCTTGTTTGTTTTAGCTTACTATATCACGTATAATGAAACAATGACCATGCTCTGAAAAGAGATCAAACATGGAAGTGATGAAGATGCATGTTAAAATCATAGTTTCAAGGCTAATTTATATCTTCCAATTGGTCAATATCCATCGTAACACATCCATTTCATTTTCCATGGTCACATCACAAATTTACATAGCTCACAGAATTGTTTATACATATTCTAACTTTTAACACAACAGTACCATAGGAAATTCATTTCTCTTTCTACTTACCATTTCACTTTGCTTTTACTCTTGCCTTTGGAAGCTTGTAACCTAACATGGTTAGTTATTAAAGGTGAGATTTAAAGAATCCCAGAACAATTAGCATTCAAGTAATCAAGTTATGCTTTACCATTGAACTTATTAACAAATAGCTTTGCCAAACCTTACATGTGATCAAGAACATGCACACAAAACATATAATTGTCAATCATGGCTATAAAACAATTCAAGAAAACATACAACATGTTCAAGATAAAATAGTCATTCAACTCATGGCAAGCTAAAAAGAATAAAAATTGTAAATATAACTTAAATAGAAGAATGTAAAGCTGCTACATTTAAACTTTAATTACTTTCTCTTGCTCTTAATTCCTCCTTGCTCGAAGCATTATTATCCAAGCTCCCAATTCAACTTCCATAATATCCAATAACCCTATGTTAACATCACATATCAATTGCAAAGCTCATTAGGACCATTAAAACAATAGACATGTCAAAACTACTCTTACTTGTTACTTGGGCTTCAACTTTGCTTCAATTCCATAGGCTTAAAAATTTACCTAACATGCTTCTCCCCCATAATTATTCAAGTAGATTTCATTTTTAAGCTCAAATGAATCAAATGAAATTTCCTTCCCCTTAAATTACTTAAAAAAATGGCATAGGGGCTATTACACCAAAAATTCCATTTGTGTCAAATGCTCCAAAAAATTCCATTTTACTGTCAAACTTAAAACAATGTCCTCTCTCAAAGGCAGGCGAATGACGGGCCTGAGTAGAGTCAACAACACCATCATCAGTAGGAGGAGGAAGCTACTACACAATGAACCTAGGTATAGGGGGAAACTCCTCATTAGGGAACAGGCGAATCCATACCCTATTGAGCACAGAGTTTATGATCTCCCGCCACTACATCTGCTGTGCGTAGTAGAAATCGGCCTACTCCTGTATCTGTTGTGATATCATGGCATGTTCCCTCCTACTAGATCTCCTCAATAGTATCCTCCCTCAGACATCTGGTCCTGGATTTCTGTGCTCTAGAGGTGCCAATATGTCAAGGTAAGAGCATGTAAATTAAGTGATTTTGTCTTCCAATTTCCTTAGGACTTGTTCTAACCTCTTCTTCATCGTGAAATCTATTGTTAGCAAGTTAAATCTCAAGAGTAGAGAGAGAGGGATGATATTTTTTTTAGAGATAGAAAGTGGTGAAACCAAGAGGTAATATCATAAACTTGATCATGTTGTGCTATCTGATGGTGTTGTTGTTGGTTTTGGCTTGGTTTTTTGTTATTTTGTAAATTTGGGAAGATGAAACCCTAAGGGGAAATACTACCAAAATTTCCTAAAATCATGTTCATTTAGTGTTTAAGTAGTTAATTATGTGATTAGAAATGGAAAGGAAATGATTAAGCAAGAGAAATCAAGAAAACACATTCTCCCTCCTAAGACCTTAACTTTCGGCCAGAAGCAGAACCTAAGGGTAGAGATGGAATTTCAAAATGCTGATGATTCTATTGGATTTATAAGGTAAAATTGTGTAGTTATACATGATTTCATGATTTTTGAATGCTTATGTTTAAATTTGGAATTTATTGAAGTTGGAAGCAAATGTTGTTTGATTGTTCAACTAGAGGCAGTATGATTGTGAAATGAAATTCACTAGTCAAACTTGGTCCAAAAATTATGAAACTTTTCAAGAGTAAATTAGAGATATAGATATTTAATTTAATAGGTATTTTGTAATTTTTGGACAAGCATACTAAAATATATGAATTTTTGAAGTTGTGCCATATTTTTAGAAGTAAATCTGGGAACAGGGGAGTTTGAAAATTTTTTGGGAATGACATGGAAGCAGTGGTAGACATAATTATTTTTCTCAAAATTTAATTGAAATATTTTCATTTAGGATTTGGAATAAGTCAAATTGGATTTTTCTAGAATTAATTATGAATTTCCAAAATTGACTGAAAATCTGCCAGTTTTCTGGAAACAATGAAATTGTACTATGCAGAGTTGTACTGTGCAGAAACTAGTATAACTGTATTAGATAACTGGTAAAATTTAACTAAGGGTAGTAATAATACAAGTAATAACTAGTTACTTGTAATTTAAATTTTATAGGAATATACAATTTTCCAAGCCAGAACCAAAGTTTAAGACAAACAGAGGAACCAAAAAAAGAGTCAGGAAGTAACTTTTTCTTACATATACTATGTGATTATTATATGTTTAAGTATGTCATTATCTATAATATGAGCATTGTGTCTTAGACACACATATTAGCCTAGTTGTGGTTTACGACCCAACAGGGGCGCAAAGTTAAGCCAAGGTGTAAGCATGTCGTTTGGCCTTAGATAATGTGCACACATCATTCTATCATCTTACATGACATGGCTATTAACATCATGAAATTCCTGTCAAACTGGCACATTTACCTTTAGTTTTTCATACATTTTAGGTGAATTTATAGATAATTGATGATAAATGTGCAAAAGTAATGTGCCCAAGGGTATTGATGATAAAAATGTGTAAATATTATGTTTAAGCCTTAAAATTGTATTGAAATTACATCAACATTGTTTTTATAGATTTCTTTATGTTGATAGGTTAACATTTGAGCCACAAAGGAATTATTGGAGACATAAAGAGATGATCAAGAAGTAGGAAAAGAGCTAAAGAAGTCAAAGCACCATGGAAAAGAAAAAAGGATGAAGAAAGGCCAAAAAGCTTCACCAGAAACTTGGCCACGGCCAAGGAATTTTTCTAGCCGCGGCCAAGCCTACATAAGAATGTTAGCTGCGGCTTTGCCGGGCCTAAGCCAAGGTCAAACACCTCCAGAAAATTTTTAGCCATGACCAAAGATGTTCCAGAGACTTTTTGGTTGCGGCTAACACGTTTTGATGACAACACAGATTCTAGGGCCTATAAATATGAAATTAACACATTAAAGCCTCATTCTGGACCTGGGAAGCGTCGTGGAGACAATGCTCTGCTAGGGTTTGGAGCCTGGAGGTGGAGATTGAGCTAGATGTTGAAGATTTGAAGAGATTTAAGCTTCTCCTCTTGGTTTTTCCTCTCCTTATGCTATCTTTCCCTTTTGTTCTCTTTGTAACTGATGTATACCCTGTTTCTTCTTGGTTTTATGAACATGTATAGCTAGAGTTTTATTGTTTGGATTGTTTTGAATCCTTGTATGAATTGAGTACTCGTGTGGGAACTTGAAATCCATAGGTTGGATGGATGGTTTTGTTGATGAGGTGGGGATACACTCATTGACCTCACATAACCATATAGGTTCTGCAATGTATGTTGGGCTTAATTCTTCAATTAAGAGATTAATGAATTAATTAAGCTAAACACCTATTTGGAGACTTAAGAGAGCACTTATGGGTAAACTAGTGACCTTAGTTAGCATAATCTATCCTTAAGAGCTCATATTGTGGGATTTGAATGAGTACCTATGAAATGCAAGGGGGATAAATAATCCTAACTCCCACTGCATCCTTTCTAGTCCATGAATCATTTATTTATATTTTCTTTTTAGTTTATAATTTTGTTTTCCTCCAACTATGATAATTGTCCAACTCGAATTAGGCGAAAGTGCTATAATCGCTACTTAACCAGGTTTTGGAACCAAATCCTAGTGGGAACGATATCTTACTTATCACTTTATTACTTGGCGCTACCCGTGCATTTGCGGACCATTGTGGACAAGTTTTTGGCACCGTTGCCGGGGATTTGTGTGGCAAAACCATCTTTGATTGATCTTGATTAGAGCACTACTAGCTTGAGCTTGAGTTTTTTATATACTTGCTGCTGCATTTTTCTGTTTTTGCTGCATCATTGTTCTGTTTTTATTTTAGTTTTGTTAGTTATTTTGATTTCATTCTTTGTACATGGATAATCCTTGGTGGTTCAATAAATCAAGTGATGGATTTGCACATGATAATGATTATCCTAATTCTTATTATGATCTTTATATTTCTAATGCTCAATATAAGTACATTAGTTGCAATCATTGTGAAAATAATCATTATAGTGGACAATGCCCACATTTTTCAACCTGGGATTACATGGAGGCTCAAATTAATTTGTATGATAATAATTTTAGCCTTCATGGGAAATAAAAATCATTCATTGTTTTGGGATCCTAATTGTTCTTCTTCACACACATTACATCCTCATATGTCACTCCATTCTTATGAAAATGAATCCATCCCCATTCATGAGAAGAACCCTTCAATAAAGGATAAGCTTCAGCTTATTCTTGACAATGTAACTGAAATGAGGGATTGGACAAAAACAAAATTTCATGAACATGCATCTGCTCTTGAAAATTTAACAAATGCATGTGAGTGAAATAGCTTTTACACTTGAGTCTTTGCAACAAAATGAAAATTTTCATGAAAACTTAAGTATACAAGTAACTATAGGGAGTGAGGAAGTGTTGTCAACAGTTTGCAATACTTCTGAGGAGCATTCTGTATTGGAAACTAATGTGAAGGAGGAGAATACCAATTGTTTAGCTGAGGTTTCAATTCTGGAACCTACATCTTATTTTTCGGAACAGGAAATCAAAGAGGAAATCCTAACAGTTTGTGATTTTGATTCTCCTACTGAAATTGTGACTCTTACTAATGAGAGTCAAGTTGATTTTGTTTCGGCTCTTACTGATGAGGGCCAAATTGATTTTTTTGGGTGTTCTAGATTTTTATAAGTTTCTAGTTTTGTTTTTGTGAATAAGTTTATTTTTCATTCTTTTAATTTTTCAAACACTTGTACTTTGAAATTACTGATGATTTATGAAGTACAGATGATTCATGAGCACCCATTCATCTTCAAACACTGTTGCCTGAAAAGGAATAAAGATGAGGTGATCATGATTTTTGATACTTATGATTAGTATTTTTTGTAGCATAGTCTGGTTGAAGACTCTAAATTTAGCGCTTCTTGGGAGGCAACCCAAGGTAAGAATAAAACCCATGAGAAGAAGGGTGTAACAAGTATGGAACTAAGGAAGGATGGAACAATTGGGTGCTTGATGAGTATTTTCAGGGAAGTCTATCATTTACCATGTTTTACTGATTTTAATATGATATAGACATGCCCTGTATATGTGATAATGCTTGTCATTGAATCACCACTTCTTTAACCTCTAATTAAAGTATGCTTATTGTTATGTATTGCTTCGAAAATTAACTTTTGCATTTTTTTAACATTTGATCATGTTAAAAATATGCTTCAATGTGTGAAATAGAGTGTGGATATCTGAAAATGCAGTGAAAAAAAAAATGGGGTTTGGAGGTTCTTGGCCGCGGCCAAGAATCATTAGCCGCAGCCAAATTGAGCTCAGAAAGATTTTGGCCGCGGCCAAAGTCTTAAAAAAATTTATTTTACCCCAACCACTCTCTCTTACTCTGTTTCATAACTCCTTTCACTCACCTCTCTCATGCATTGTTATTAATATTGTTAAATGTATTCTTACATGAGAAAAGACCCTCAATTTTTTCCTTGTGACAGTGAAGACACTATCAACTTTAAGTTTGGGGGTATGGGTATGTTTGGCTCATTTGACAAGGATTTCAAGTTTTAAAATGTTGACTATTTCTTGTCCTCTATTTTGAAAAGCTGAGTTAGATCGATTAATTATCTATGATAATGAATGTATGATCCAATGATAGAAAGGATGCTTAGATTTTATGTTTTATGGGAAATGATAGCAAATATTTTTGTTTGCATGATTTAGATTTTAAAGCTTGTTTCCTAAATGCTTTCAGAATAAACACTAAGCACAAGAATTGGAAATGATTTGAATACTTTTGTTAGGAGATTTTGTAGTAAATTGGTGTGTATATTCTTTCTTCATTAAAGAATTTTAGAACTTACATTAGAATATCTTGAAATGAAATGAAAATTTCACACATTTTTGGAAAATGATTTAGGTATGTTCTTTCAAATACGATTGTGCCTTTCAAGCTTACCTATGACAATTATTCCATTTGCACCCCATTTTAGCCTTATGAAAAAAACATATATGTTATCTTTTTCTTGAAAACCCATACTGAACCTTAACTTTTGTAGGCTGAAAAACCATGAATCACCCTAATCTTGAGATGAATAATGATTTGGTAAGGATTATAAGAGGTAAGGATTGGTATAGGAGTTAGAAGAGATTTGTATTGAAATGCTGGGTATAAGGAATGCAGTGCATGTTAGTAGTTTTTTTCATTCCTATATATAAAAAAAAGAAGAAGAAGAAGAAGAAGAAAAGAAAAAGAAAAGAAAGTGTGTTAAATTCAATAAAGACTTGGAGTGCAAAGAAATCAATTTGAGATAAGTTTGGGGGAGTGTTTAGGCTTCTGGAAAGAAAAGTTTGTGTAGTACAAAGAGAGGAATTATGTAATGTCATATTATCTCAAGAGATTTGAATCCTCTATTTTCCCATTCTTTTAAGTAGGTTAACCACTGACCATGTTACAAGCTTATAAAGTCCCATTGATTTTGAAATTGTGTGGAATGATCTATTAGGGGAGAGATAGGATGATATGAGTATTTAAAGATATGATATTGAGTCTGATTTATACATATTGAAGTGTTACATTTGATCTTGATATCTGCAAGAGAATTGTTGTCCAACTCTCCTCACACACACTCATTTTGAAAGTTTTTGGGAAACCTGTTTTAAATTATGAAACTTGCATTCCATTATATTTCATTGATTTTCCCTAGAGAATATAGCTTCTTGATCATCCAATGAGGATAATATCATGCATGCGCAATAAGTCAATGGTTAATTAATCCAGCTCTTTTACTACCCGATAGGTTTCACTCAAGGACGAGTAAAAAATCAAGTTTGGGAGTACGTTAACATCATGAAATTCCTGTCAAACTGGCACATTTACCTTTATTTTTTCATACATTTTAGTGAATTCATAGATAATTGATGATAAATGTGTAAAAGTAATGTGCCCAGGGGTATTGATGATAAAAATGTGTAAATATTTTGTTTAAGCCCCAAAATTGTATGGAAATTACATCAACACTGTTTTTATAGATTTCTTTGTGTTGATAGGTTAACATTTGAACCACAAAGGAATCATTGGAGGCATAAAGAGATGATAAAGAAGTGGGAAAAGAGCTAAAGAAGTCAAAGCGCCATGGAAAACCAAGAAAATGATGAAAGAAGGCCAAAAAGCTTTACCAGAAGCTTGGCCGCGGCCAAGCTTACATGAGAATGCAAGCCGGGGCCAAGCCAAGGCCAAACACCTCCAGAAACATTTTTGGCTGTGGCCAACCACTTTTGGCCATGGCCAAAGATTTTCCAGAGACGTTTTGGCTGCGGCTAACAACCTTTGGCCCCGGCCAACGCACAAAAACAGCAGAAACGTGTTTTGATGACAACACAGATTCTAGAGCCTATAAATATGAAATTAACGCATCAGAGCCTCAGTCTGGACCTGGGAAGCGCCGTGGAGACAATGCTATGCTAGGGCTTAGAGCCTGGAGGTGGAGATTGAGCTAGATGTTGAAGATTTGAAGAGATTTGAGCCTCTCCTCTTGGTTTTTCCTCTCCTTCTGCTATCTTTCCCTTTTGTTCTGCTTTGTAACTGATGTATACCCTATTTCTGCTTGGTTTTATGAACATGTATAGCTAGAGTTTTATTATTTGGATTGTTTTGAACTCTTGTATGGATTGAGTACTCATTTCCCCTTTATATTTATATTGAATGGCTGGTTTGTGTTAATCTCACTCTGTTCTTAATGCTTCTTATTGGTTGGCCACCAATGAGGCTATTGGGTTCACTTGGTTGATGCCTGAGAGGGTTAGATTGAGTATAGAACTTAAGTTTAATCGTGTAGGAACTTGAAATCCATTAGTTGGATGGATGGTTTTGTTGATGAGGTGGAGATACACTCATTGACCTCACATAACCATATAGGTTCTGCAATGTATGCTGGGCGTAATTCTTCAATTAAGAGATTAATGAACTAATTAAGCTAAACACCTATTTGGAGACTTAAGAGAGCACTTATAGGTAAACTAGTGACCTTGGTTAGCATAATCCATCCTTGGGAGCTCATATTGTGGGGATTAGAATGAGTACCTATGAAATGTAAGGAGGATAAACAATCCTAACTCCCACTGCATCCTTTCTAGTCCATGAATCATTTATTTATATTTTCTTTTTAGTTTATAATTTTGTTTTCCTCCAACTGTGATAATTGTCCAACTCAAATTAGGCGAAAGTGCTATAATCGATACTTAACCGGGTTTTGGAACCAAATCTTCGTGGGAACGATATCTTACTTATCACTTTATTACTTGGCGTGACCCGTGCACTTGCGGACCGTTACGGATAATGGCGCATTGCATATTTATTTTCGAATTTTATATGTTTGAAAAGCATGTTGCTACTGAGATTCACCTTAATCTTATCCTTTTTAAAAATTTAAAATATTACAGCTGAGGCTATTGGCACGAAAGGCAAGGCGGTGGTGACCGGTGAATCGAGTCCCAAGCATACTGAAGCTACTGTAGTTGTCTCTAATTGTACTTTTGTTTTCATTTAAACACTTTGTACAATTGTGTGTTTGTGTATTTCAAATCGTGCAGGGAATTCCTGTATTATAAACAAGTATTTAATGTCAGTATGTTTATGCTATTTTTGTATATCTTACGAAACTTTACGCTTATTACTCTGTAATTATCAAAATATTGTGGGGTTTGACAACTTCTCATCCTCTCATGGAATTTTGGTGGTTTGAATTTGTTAAGGTTGTGCTTAAGATAATGAATTGCAATAGCTAAATCTCTTCTTCTAGAACAATGGATTGATTCTTGAATTAGTTAAAATCTAGGTTTATAGTTTAATTAGCTGTTTGGATTGGAGTTTTGCATTGGGATTCCATGCATTCTTATTGAAATTATATATTTATTTGGATTTTAATGTTATGTATTTGACACTTTGAACTTCAATAGTAGTAATTTCTTGTATATTGACTTGGTTAAGCTTATACTTAGAGTTGCTATGAATATTTAATTGTAATTGTAATGCAAAGATTATTGGTTACTTGTGTCATTGCATATCATTGATTCAAATTTCTATAGCTTAAATTGGGTTTCAATTAGAGGGATTAAGTCTTGTCCGGTGTGAGAGAATTAATTCACTTAACTCAAACTAGCTCAAAGGGTCTTTTGGGCATTTTTGTCTAACTTGCACACTCATGAAAATATTTTGAAGCAATGATATATAAAATTCATTGTTTTAGGAGGTTTTCATCATATTTCCAAAACCAATTTCCATTTCAATCTATTTTCATTCCAAAAATATTTATTTTAAAGCATTTTAGTTCAATTGCAACTTAGTTGATAGATAAAAAGTAAAAAATCCTTTTTAACTTGGTTCATGCCAATCATTGCACTTAGTTCTTAAGTAGTTAATAAAAAGCTCCTCAAGAGATGATCCGGGATTGTACCCTATATTGCAATCTTTGATTTAATTGTTGTTGGGATGTGTATTGGTAGTTTATAGAAGAAAAACAATGAAAGAAATAAAGCAGATGAATAAAGGCTGAGAAATGTAATTGTATTCTATGATCTGTGCAGTAAATCTTTGTCCTATTTATAGGATACACAAAATCATTTCAACCCTACACATATTACATATAAAAGAACATTCTAGATTTTATCCTTCTAACATTTGATGAGTTTCCCTCTTTTTGTTATTTTAAGAAGATGGATTTTTACTGTGGTTAATAATCCCCTGCGAGTCAAACTAAACAGGATAGACAATGAGACTCCAACGGAAAAAGCCAAATTTAGAGGAGGATAGAGGCTTGGTAAAAATGTCTGGAATTTGATCTTTAGCTAAGATATGAGTGATCCAGAGTGTCTTGCCAGCCAGGCTTTCTCGAACAAAATGATAGTCTGATGCAATATGTTTTGCTCGTGAGTGGAAAACAGGATTAGCAGCCAAATATGCAGCACCCAAATTATCATAGCATAATAAAGGTGGTACCGAGAGAAACATACCAAGTTCTTGTAGCAAATGTTGAACCCAAATCACATCAGAAGTGGTAGTAGAAATAGCTTTATACTCGGCCTCAATACTTGAACAAGAGACTGAAGGCTGTTTCTTAGAGCTCTAGGCTACAAGATTGGGACCAAGATAAATAGCAATACTAGCGGTAGAGCGACTATCAACAGGATCTCCTCAAAGATCAATATCATAAAATGCAGTAATATCAGTTGAAGATTAAGGTTGTAAAAGAAGAGCATAGTGAGTAGTTCCTTAGAGATAGCGTAGAATACGCTTAACTGCAGTCCAGTGATAAACTTTTGGACATTGAATAAAATGATAAACTCTATTTACTACAAAGGAAATGTATGACCATGTAAAACTAAGATATTGTAAACTTCCAACAATACTTCTATATAGCCCAGGATCAGAAAAATTAGAGGCAGTGGAATCAGTAGTAAGGAACTTATAGGGAGCCATAGGAGTAGTAGCAGATCTAGCATGAGACATATTAGCTTTGATAAGTAAATAAGAAATATACTTCTGTTGGGATAAAATAAGACCAGATGAAACATAATGAGCTTCAACACCAAAAAAATAGTGTAAATTCCTAAGATCCTTAACAGGAAATGAAGAACTAAGAGCAGTAGTAACATCAGAGACCACAGAAGAGGAAGATCCAGTAATTAATATATCATCAAATTATACCAAAACATACATAGTGTAAATAGCATATTTGTAAATAAATAAAGAAGAGTCATAACGGGAAGAGTAAAATCCCAATCCATGTAGACAAGAGCTCAGACGAGAAATCCAAGCTCGAGGAGCTTGTTTCAAGCCATATAAGCCTTGATTAAGCTTACACACATAAGTAGGAAATTCAAGATGCACAAACCCAAGAGGTTGAGTCATAAAAACATCATCATCCAAAAAAACCATGAAGAAAAGCATTTTAAAAATTAATTTGTTTAACCGACCATCCTTTGGAAATAGCTAAAGAAAGAATCATTCATGTCGTTATGGGCTTGACAACTGGAGAAAATGTCTCAGTAAAATCAACACCAAGCTGTTGGTAGAAAACCTTTAGCTACAAGATGCGCTTTGAGCTTATTCAGAGAATGGTCAGGATTATATTTACGAAGAAATACCCATTTGCAATCGATAATGTTATGAGCTGAGGAAGGAGGAATGAGAGACCAGGAGTTAGTATCCATAAGCGCATGAAACTCATCATGCATCGTTGATCGCCATCCTGGATCTCTGAGTGCATTGGAAACTGAGCAAGGTAAGAGAGGCTTAGGACCCGAGACTTAGTTTGCACACAGTAAAGGCCAGAAAACCATACCATCACCGAGAGCTTTTGGTTTAGATATAAGATTCTTAGACCGTGTGATCATTCGATGGAGAGACCGAGGCAGTGATGAAGTCGGGACTGGTGAAGAAGACTCAGAAGGTACAATTGGAAAGGACGCCGAAGGAGACTGTAGAGATGAATTAGTGATAGGCACCGAATTTGAGTCTAGTGCAGGAGAATTAGGCTCAATAATAATGGGCCTTGAAGTAACTCCTAAAGAAGGCCCATAATAAAGGATGGGCAAAATAGCAAGTAGAGAACTCAATGATCCAGCAGGTGAATGAAGATCAAAAAATGGAAACCTGGATTCATAAAAAACAACATTGTGACTAACATATATACAACCAGTGGTTAGATCCAAACACAAATAGCCCATACAATGTAAAGCATTACCCAGAAAAACACATAGAGCAAAGTGAGAATCCAGCTTATTGGAGGCATAAGGAGGGAGATATGGCTAATAAGCACTACCAAATACTTTTAAGAAATTATAATATGGCTGCTGGTTGTAGAGAATGGTGTACATACTTTGAGAATTCAACACCTGACTAGGCAAGTAATTTATGAGGTAAGATTCAATGGCAAAAGCATAAGACCAGTAAGATTTTGGAATGTGAGCATGAGACATAAGAGTAAGACCCGTCTCAATAATGGTGCAATGACGACGCTCAACGGTTCCATTTTGGGTATAAGTATGTGGACAAGTGATTAATGAAAAATACTAAGAGAAATAAGAATACGATGTAAAGATTGAAACTCTCCACCCCAATCAAATTGAAAAGAACGAATACAAGAATTATAATGAGTAGACACAAGTTTATTGAAGGAATGAAACACAGAGACAACTTCATTTTTACTTTTAATTGGATAGAACCAAATAAAATGATAAAAATAATCTACAAATGAAACATAATAATGAAAAGATTTAGAGGAAACTACTAAAGTAGGACCCCATATATAACAGAAAATTAAATTAAAAGGAGTTGTGGAATGATAATGAGATGTTGGAGACGGAAGAACATGACTCTTAGAGAGATAACAAACAGAGCATTGATGATGATCAGACTTAGAGGAAACTAGAAGTTTATTGGCGGAGAGAACTTTCTGAACAACTTGAAAGGCAAGATGTACTAAGTGGTTATGCCATTAAAGAAAAGAAGTGAGAGCACCATAGAAAGCTGCTGGCTGGATAGATGATGGAAATGGATACAAGTGTCCTTTAGTAAGACCTTGAACTAGTGGAGTCTTTATTTTGGAGTCCTTGACACAAAAATGATCACCATAAAATTCAAAAAAGACATTATTATCATTACAAAATTGATAAACAGAAAGCAAATTGTTGGTATTTTATGGAACATGAAGAATATTAGAAAGAATAAAAGAGACACCATTAGTAGAGAGAGAGCATGTGTCATGTTATTAAATTTGAAGAGGTGCGCCATTACCAACACGAATTGGGGAACCAGAGTACACCTCAGATTGAAGAATGAGATTAGATAAACCTGAAGTAATATGATGCATAGCACATGGATACCATAAGGCTTTACTATCAGAACCCAAATTAGAATAATGAGAAAAAATTGAAGGTAGAGCAAAAGCCTGATAAGCATGATTATATTGATTAAAACACACTAGAGCTTCATGCCCAAGCTTGCGACAAATTTGACAAGGAGAATCATCAGAATCATTAGTAAAGGACTGACAACCCTGTGAGCGACCACCACCGCGATTGTTTCTCCTTGTGAACTTCGAACACGATATCTACCATTAAATCCTCTAAAATTTCCTCGTTGATTAAAGAAACAACCACCTCTATTATTTTGAGAACCAAAAGAAATTTTTAGGAGATATTGTTACAACATTAGCAACTAATTCAAAAGTTGTAGAAACAAAGTGTTTTTTATTTAAACGTATTCAAAAACCAATAAGTGGCTGAGCACTTCCTCAATTGATAGTAAATTATGCTAAGTAGTGAGAGAAGTCATGATTGGATCAAAATCCAATCCTAGTCCAGCAAGTAAATAAGTATTAAAATCAAGATTACTTATGGAATTTCCTGCTGCAGCTAGAGAATCAGCAATTAAAATAGCACGATGATGATAAGCACTAATTGATACACCTCCCTTTTTTTAAATTAGTCAGTTGTTGATGTAACTGAACATAACGCGCCTGAGATTGCTGTGAAAATAGAGTCTCTAATATGAGCCATATGGCTCTATAATTTTTATGACGCATTACTCTCGAATCAAATTTTCAGATAGAGAAGCAATTAAAATTGATAGCACAAGCTGATCTTTGTCAAACTATTCAAGAAACTCTGGATTTAGAAGGCCCGTAAGCAATTATAATGGTGGTGCAACTTTTGTACCATCAATATATCCAAACAGATGCTGACCATAGAGATAAGATAGCATCTGAGTATGCCAAATTAGATAGTTTCTTTATTAAGTTTAACAGTAATAAAATGAGTAAAATTTGAAGGTGAAGCAATAGTGGTTGCTCCATAAGTTAATGAATTAATAGCACCAGAAGTCTTAGACGTTACTTCTGTCATTCTAACACTATACCGTCAGTCAATGCTCTGATACCATTATAGAACAAAAACAATAAAAGAAATAAAGCAGATGAATAAAGGCTGAGGAATGTAATTGTATTCCATGATTTGTGCAATACATCTTTGTCTTATTTATAGGATATACAAAATCATCTCAACCCTACATGTATTACATATAAAAGAACATTTCTAGATTTTATCCTTGCACTATTTGTTGAACTATCCTCTTTCTGTTATTTTGAGAAGATGGATTTTTACTGTGGTTAATTAATAGTAGTTGGCTGAATGCCATCAGTTTATGCATGTAATTAACTTTTATATTCATGTTGACTATTTCTTGATACTTTGACCACTCATATATTTTGATGAAGAATTTACAAATGGAAGTTATTTAGGAAATGTTATATTATGGGCTTTAGAATATGCCCAAAGCCCTATTGTTGTGGAAGTTGTTGATGTTAATTAGGGGTTTGTTACTTATCACTATATATGTTTGGTGGTTATGCCTTTTCCAAATATGGTTTGGCTATGACTAATTGACCTAATTCCTTTTTATCCATGATAGACCTTACAAGCTATATTTGTCTTTTTTCTATCATCGATTAGTCCTTTCTATTTGATTTAATTCTTTTTATCCTTGATAGGTATGCTCAAAAGTTAAATTTTACTCTTTCCAATCATAATTAACTATTGATAATGAATAATTTTTTTTATAGCCTTATAGTGTTTTAACTAGTTAACTAAACTTTTATTTTTTTTACATTGGTTAGGTGTTCAAATGTTGAGTTAAATTCCTTTCTGCCATGATAGACCTTTAATTTCTCCCTTTGCTACCATAGTAGTCTAGTGATTGTTTTTAGAAATGGTAAGGTATATGGTATTACAAGAAACATATTATATCATTCATTTTCATGAAAAAACACAAGGAAAAGCGTATTTATTTCTAAATGAACTTATTGTGCTTGGAGATTGATATTGCTGAAAAACAATTTGGATTCATGCCAAGAAGGTATACAACAGAAGTAATTTATTTATTAAGGGGGCTTATGGAAAAGTATAGGAGTAAAGGAAGAGATTTGCATATGGTCTTCATTGATTTGGAAAAAGCGTATGACCGGGTACCAAGAGATGTACTTTGGAAAGCCTTAAAAAAGAATGGGGTGAGGGTTGCATATATCAAAGCCATTCAGGACATGTATAAGGGGGTTACAACCAATGTTAGAATGCCTGGAGATGTTATAAAAGACTTTACTATAAGGATTTGACTACATCAGGGATCAGCCTTGAGTCTTTATTTGTTCAATCTAGTGATAGATATGCTAATTGAGCCTATAAAAGAGAAGATCCCAAAATGCATGCTTTTTGCGGATGATATAGTTCTGTTGGCTGAATCCAGGGAAGAAATTAACTCAAAACTTGAGATATGGAGACAGACTTTGGAATTGAGGGGCTTTCATCTTAGTAGGAGAAAAACTGAATATATGCATTGCAAGTTTGATAAGAGATAAGGCCAAAGAGAAGTGGAAGTTAAATTAAGAGGGCAAGTCATCCCATAAGTGACAAAATTTAGATATTTTGGATCAATTATACAAGATGGTGAAATTGATGGAGATGTCATTCATAGAATTCAAGCCGGATTGTATAAATAGAGAAAAGCTACTAAAGTTATTTGTGATTGTAAAGTACCTATAAGATAAAAGAAAAGTTCTATCATACTGCTATAAGACCAGCAATGTTATATGGTAGTAAATGTTGGGCTTTAAAGGGACAACATGAACATAAAATAGGGGTAGCTGAGATGAGGATGTTGAGATGGATATGTGGCCATACAAGAAAAGACAATATTCGTAATACTCATATACGCAAACAAGTTAGAGTAGCTCCTATTGAAGCAAAAATGGTAGAAAATCATTTGAGGTGGTTTGGACATATTCAGCGAAGGCCATTGAGTACTCCGGTGAGAATGGCTGATCAAGTAGTATGGAGTCCTATTAGACAAGGTCGAGGAAGGCCGAAACGAACTCTCAATAAGGTCATAGAGAGAGACCTTCTAATTAATAATATATCAAAATCTATTATTTTTGACAGAGCACAATGGCACTGTGTGATCTATGTAGCCGACCCCACCTAGTGGGATAAAGTCTTTGTTATTGTTGTTGATAATAATGTACTCCGTAACACAATAAAGTTCTCTAACATTCTAGACATCGCTAACTATTACAACATTACTTAACCACGAGATTAACTAAAATCAAGCAAACATAAACCCAAAGAAAGAAAGACGAACACACTAAGATAATATATTTGATACATATAACCAATATTGTATTATAAAAACATGTGTTAGATTCTTCAAGTTGTTTTGACCTAAGATATGACAAGATTGAGGAACACAGTTTTTCCCTTCAGTATACGATCAACTAATGTATATTGGTAGCGATTAAAAATATCTCCAATGATAGCTTCTCCAAAGTAGCTCGCAATCAAGGTTCAATTGCAACTCTTACAAGTTGTGTAACTTTGTGTCCATCACTGTTATCATTGAGTTCATCACCACATGCTGCCTTCCAATTTATTTTAGATACCTCCAAGTGATTCAAAATGAATGAGCCTTCTTTTTCAATCTCTAATTTTAATTCAGATCAGATAGAGTGTAAATAGGAATGTTGAACGAATCTATCTGATCTTTCTTTATTATTCCCTGCGCCACTCACCAAAACAAAATCTTTTATTATAAATATTTTTTTTGGGTATGTATTTCAAAGAAAAGAAATGATCATATTATAGGAATAGTAGGCATGGAAGAGAAAATGATTGAAAAGCGTTTGAGGTGGTTTGGATATGTACAAAGAAGACAGTTAGAGGTACCAGTAGGAAGGGTACATCAGACAATATACAGTACTGTGAAAAGTGATAGAGGAAGACCAAACAGAACGTTTAATGAAGTCATTAAACAGGACCTTCTTGTTAACAACCTATCTAAGAATTTGGTTGTTGATAAAGCATAATAGTATTGTCAAATCGATGTAGCCGACCTCACCTAATAAAGTAAGGTTTGTTGGTGGTGGTGTTGTTATACACATTTTGAAGAAAATGATCAACACTACAATAAAAAAAAGGAAAAAGGCTTCTTACAATCAAATTGTACAGGAACCAGTTAAACCTAGTCAAATTTGGACCATCTATACCTAATACAAATAGCCCAATTTTTATGTAGAATCTAAAATAAAAATAATATTTTAACTATCAATTTAAAAAAATTATTTAAAAATTGTCAGGTGAACAAAAACTAAAAACTAAATATGTCTTGTCCAGATATGATAAATTTGAGTGCCTATTGTGACACCTTACTTTCCTACTAGTTGGATGATAAATATAATGATTTCAAACCATAAAGCTAGGTTTGGTCCTGGGAAGAAAACATTTTCAAAAAAAGTTAGAAACTTAGCCCAAACATAAGGTTTGAACCAGTAAAATGAATAGGTTTTTTTTTGAAAAATTTAAAAAATTTTTAAAACAATTAATCAATGGTTCAAACTCTTCATTAAAACTTATCATTCCTTAGACTAGATTTAATCATATTAGAGTTCTACTCTTCTATCACATTTAATCTACCATTTTTAAGTTATGGGCTTGCATCATTCAAGTGTCCATCCCCGTTTCGTTATTTAAGCATAGTATTACTAACGATACCCCTACTATGCATGTTGTTACTACTACTATGTGTACTGATATCACTATATACATCTGTTAATATGTGTGTACAAAATTTGTAGTCACATGAGGCTACCAAAATTCATATGTGTAACATCCCAAATTTTGGGCATAGAATATAAAGAATTATTCTAAATTAAGTAAACTACTAAGCCTAGTTGAGCCAAATATCTTAAACATATCAGGAGGAAAATGCTTAAGATAATTATAAAAATTATTTAAGGGCCCAGATATATAAAGGAAATAGTATGAAATGTTATTAAGGGGAGTTAGAGAAATTATAAAGAGGCTTAGTTCCCCAAAATGACCCAAATAATTTAAATTTATTTTGGAATTTAAAGGCCTATTTTCTCGAAAATTTAAGGAAAAATAGTTAGAGATCATAATTTGGCTTGAAAAGTTCTGAGAAATTATTTAAAGGCTTTATGAAGCTAATTAAGAAAGAAAATAATTAAAAATTATTAAGGATTAATTTATAGAGATTTTATCATAAGCTAATATAGATTTAGAAAATTAAGGAAGATTAGTAATTTTACTATACGGACATGAAAGTCAGAATTGGGCTAAAATTAAGCCAAATTATAGAATCTAAGAGATTTTAATTGGAAAAATTAGGAAAAAATCCTTGTGAGTAGGCCTAAGAGGATAAAAACACACTCCCACTAATTAAAACACTCACCTCCCTTTCTCTCACACCATACACACATGCATATACCAATTCATGGACACACGCACTTTCACTTAACCAAGACACTCCAGCTGACTCCCTCAAACATATGTACTTAGATAAAACTCCCATAAAATTAGATCTCTTATTAATTTGGGCCTGGATAGAAAAAAACGAAAGAGAGAAAGAAAGTGAAGCTGAGAGAGAGAGAAAGGCCGAAAAACTCGCCAGAAGTGGAAGAGAAGGTGGTCGATCGCCACATGCAAGCCTTGATTTTAGTTTAGGTGAGTCTCTTCTACCCTATACCATCTTTCTTTTGGTTGATTTATGGATTTTCTTGGGTTATTTGGTTGCTAAATTTTAGGGTTTTTGAGGAAAATGCTTCAGTCAATAAGAAAGCTTGAAAGAGGTGTTGCATGTCGGTTTTGGGATGGATTTTTGGGGTTCTTTGATTCAGTTTTTCTGTCAATAAAAAAATCATTAGAGTAGGAGTTCATAGAGTTAAAATCTCTGAGGTTTAGAGTCCTAATCAATGTTGCATGTCATCTTCTTCACTTATTCTTGTTTCTGGAAAATAGAGTCAAACATGCAGAGGTTAGAAACTGAGTTTTGAGTGAAATTGTTTCATTTTATTTTGAGGTTTTGAGAGTTTAAGATGTTTAGTATATGACAAAATTAAGGAGAGCTCGATTATGCATGAAAATGATGGAGTTCTTAGGAGATTAAGTTAGACTGTCAAAACTGTAGTTTCAAGGAGTCAGTCACTTTCAAGCATTATTTTGATTAGGCAAATCATTTACATTGTTTTTGAATTTGGTAGAGAAATAGTACACATCCAAAGCTTGATTCATAGAATGTGTCAATTGGATATCTAGAAGAAACGTTATGATTTTTAGAAGTTTGATTAGAAAATAGGGAACATTATGGGTTCCAGGATTCTAATAGTAAGAAAATAAATAAATTTCATGAGGTTAATTTGGTAATTTTGTCATGTGATTTTTTTTAAAATCAAGTATTAGAATTTAGGAATTGGATGTGTAAATTATAAGTTATAAATTTTTAAAATATGGGTAGAAAATATGAGAAAATTTTGATTCTCTTTATGGTTAGTCATATTGGTTCTGGAATTTGAGAGCTTAGAACCATATAAATTGATACTAGATAATATATTCTTTATATAAAGGACTCCAAGAGCTTCACATAGAAACTTTAACCACCTCAATTGGAGTTTCTTAGCTTAAGATATGATTTTTCTAAGTTTCCTAAAATTTGAGGCAAATTTGGATTTAAGTTGGAATAAGTAATCACATTTTAAGAAATTGAGTTTTTATAATGGTTTGAGAATTTGGGACAAGTTTAAGAGGCCAATACCTAAATCACAAGGGTATAAGACATATATGTCTTAAATAAGTTGGTTACACAATAGACAAAGCACAAGAGATTAATTATGTAAAGTAAGCATATCAAAGTTTGTGTGTTAATCTGCCCTTACATGAAATGTAAAACTTTATGGTATAAAGTGAAGAAAGATGGTGGATGTGGTGATGAGACAAGTAAAAGGCAACCTTTATAGTATCTTCCAATTATACCGCGGTTTAAGCGAATGTATGCAAATGGTTAAGAAGCAAAGAAGTTGAGATGACACTCTGATGAGAGAATATGTGATATAAAATACCTTCGGCACTCGGCTGACTCTCCTCAATGGAAGAAAATAGATAAAATGTTTCCTGGATTTGGTAGTGAGCCAAGAAACCTTTGGCTTGGGCTTTACACAGATGGAATCAATCTTTACGGTACTATAGTAGTACACATAGTGTATGGCCAGTTCTCCTAGTGATTTACAACTTACTTCCCTAGTTGTGTATGAAAGCAAGTATATGATGCTTCCTATGATGATTTCGGAACCAAAATAGCCAAGGAACGATATCGATGTCTACTTGGCACCTTTGATAGAGGACTTAAAGAAGTTGTGGGAGGATGGTGTAGATGTCTCTGATGCATATAAGCAGGAGTCCTTTAAGGTACGTGCAATGATTTTCACCACGATAAATAACTTTCCTGGATATGGAAACTTGTCAAGTTATAATGTGAAGGGGTATACAGCATGTCCGATATGTAAAACAGGAACACACTTCTATCAACTTAAGCACGGAAGAAAAAATGTCTAACTTGGTCATAGGCGATTTCTTCCTCGATTCCACCCATACCGTAGTATAAAAAAGAGTTTTAACGATTTGCTGGAGAATAGAATGGCTCCAAAGCCATTAATTGGATAAGAGGTTTATAGTCGAGTGGAAAGAATCAATGTCATATACGGTAAGAATTAGAGGACTATGGGTGAGAAGAATATATGGAAGAAGAGGTCAATTTTCTTTGATCTTCCATATTTGCATAGTTTTGATGTTAGACACAGTATTGATGTGATGCATGTGAAGAAAAATATATGTAATAGCCATCTTGATACGCTATTGCACATATCAGGAAAAACTAAAGATGGAATTAGCATGAGACTGGACTTGGTTGAAATAGGAATTAGAGAACGGCTACATCCATAACTAAGAGATTATGGTAAGAGAGTGTATCTAGAGCCAGCAGTGCATATATTGTCAAAAGCTGATAAAAAGAATTTGTGTGGGTGTTTTCATGGCATAAAGGTGTCACAAGGGTATTCATCTAATGTGAGAAGACTGGTCTCAATGGAAGATTTAAAGTTAGTAGGAATAAAGTCCCATGATTGCCACGTATTGATGCAACAACTATTACTAGTAGCTATTAGAGGCATTCAAAGTTGTAGTAAAGTTGTTGAGATTGAAAAGTTGAATGAATTGGAAAAGAAGGGTTATATTATTCTATCCTAACTAGAGATGCATTTTCTTGCTGCATTTTTTGATATAATGGTGCATTTGATAGGTCATTTGGTAAGGGAGATAAGACTATGTGACCCAGTTTATCTAAGGTAGATGTACCCTTTTGAGCGATACATGAAGATCTTATAAGGGTATTCTAAAAATCCTTATTGACCTGAAGCCTCAATTATTGAGAGATTTGTTTTAAAGAGGCTATGGACTTTTGCAAAGAATATATGTTAACGTCGAAGGTTCAATCTTTTAATGAAAAAGGTAGAAGTCAGGGAACACGAGGGCTCAGAGTGAAGAGTATGCATCGTGAAGAGGTGTGCAGACATACTTGTATATCTTGAATAATATGGAAGAAGTTCAGCCGTACTTAGATGAACATAGAATGAGTTTAAAGCAGATATATCCAAGAAAAAATAACATGCATATAGCTAATGAGCAAAAGAAGACATTCATAGAGTGGTTCAAGGAAAAGGTTTCACATGATACTAGTGTGTCTGAAACAATCAAATGGTTAGCTTGGGGGCCTTCTTTTAAATTCGTCACTTGGAGCAGTTATGATATAATCAGGTATTCTTTCTACACAAAAGCCTAAGATGATAGAAGTACTATACAAAATAGTGGGCTGATAGTGGTAGCTGAATTAATGCACTTTTCTAGTTCGAAAGATAAAAATCCCATATTGGCATCCATGGCTTATTATGGAGTTATCAAAGACATTAGAGATTAGCTGCACCAAGTTGAGAGTCCCTTTATTCCAATGCCAGTGGGCGAACAATAATGTTGTGCAAATAGATCAATTTGGATTTACCTCAGTTGATCTTCATAGAGTTGGTTATAAAGATGAGCTCTTTATTCTAGCAAGTTAAGAGAAACAAGTGTTTTATGTCACCGATCTTGAGAATAAAAAATTTTCCATTGTATTGCAAAGTAAAAAACAAAAGGATGGTGATCCAATTCTGAATATTGACGACACACCACCTTTTACTATACATCTACTTATAGCAAGTAAAGTATAATTTGTAGATGGTGAAGACTATGCAGCTAGAAATAATCATTGTGAAGGAATATGGGAAAACACATAAACAAAGATTTTAAGGAATAAAATAGGGCTGTGTGATTTTCTAACATTTTAAGAAATAAAATAGGGTTGTGTGATTTGCTTACATTTTTGTTTGTTTATTTCTTTCATTTAATTGCAATTTAATTATTTATCCTATCTAACCTTGAATTTTTAGCAGGAATATGGTTGCCTCATATGAGGGGAACAGTGGTATGGGCAACTCAGGTTCCACTTGTTATGAAGAAGGCTAGAGGAGCACAAAGCTTCGATTATTGGTTGCACATTGTGAGGATCAACATGAGAAGGTGCACGTCTACTTTGATGTTGATTTAAATCCAATTGGGCCAGAGGAAGATAGGTTCATTAGCTATATTGGCTATTTGAGCCAAAGTAAAGTCGGCATTATATGGCCCAATTGGAAGGAAGTTCCAATAGACAGGAAGAGGATGATTTAAGAACAACTTTTAGTATATAACTTTATATCTTAATTTCTATCTTAATTTCTTTTGGTTAATTGTTAGATAAGATTAGTTTTGATGATGCCAAATATAGATGTCAAATATTAAGAGAGCAAAAATTTGCATAATATACTTGTCTCTTACCTTGACTAACTACTATTTAATATTACATATCTTGTAGATTAGTCAAGCAATGAAAGAAAGAGGTTGAGGAGTGAAGAACTTGCAAGAATTAATGAAAAATATGAAGATTCAAGTTTTATGGGTACTGTAGCGTATTTTACTGTAGCTTACTGTAGCATCACTGTAGCATCGAGTGATTTTAACAATCACTCGAGTGATTTCAGAATCACTCGAGTGATTCTGAAAATCACTTGCAGTGATTCACTGTTCACTCGAGTGATTTTTAGTCTTTCAGACTCTGTTTTTCGTCCAGCTGAGCGAGGCCTTGTTATTTGATCATATCTCTCAAAATACAACTCTGATTGAGACCAAACTAGTTGTATATGAAAATAGACTCCCAATGCGTCATTTTGACACTAGAAGAAACTTCAAAGGAGCTCAAATGAATGAGATATAAGTGTTCGAATCTGGCCTTTACATCAGCGTCACTCTCTAGAACAGGTTTGGTATTTTGGCTATAACTCCCAAACCACTAATCCTATTGAGCTGAAACTAGTGCCATATGAAACTAGACTTCACGAGCTTTCTATTGATATATAATAAATTAATTTTGGAGCTATATTCGAAGAGTTATGCCATCTATAATTTGACCCCTATTTGCTGTCGAATTGGAAGTGGAATTTTCGAGTCCAAGTGATCTGAACAGAGAGCACCCGAGTAGTTTTAATAATCACTCGAGTGATCATTAATAATCACTCGAGTGAAATGCATCAGAATGCATATCACTTCCAGTGGCGCAGAAATCATCGGAGGAATTTTTCACTGTTTGTAATTTCAATTCCAGTGATATGGAATTCACTCGAGTGATATGGGATTTTTCATAATCACTTCCAGTGAATCAAAAATCACTACAAGAAAAATTCACTGTTTGCAAAATCACTTCCAGTGATGCCAAAATCACTCGAGTGATTATGTTGTTTTCATAGATCACTTCCAGTGGATGCTGAATCACTTCCAGTGAATTACACACTCTCTCAAATCACTTCCAGTGGTTGCTGAATCACTTCTGCTGAATATTAAAATTCCTCAGATCACCTCCAGTGCCGTAACTGATCTTTTCCAGAGATTACCAATATGCACCAGATCACTTCCAATGAACTAGTATCTATTCAAGTGATCTTTCATTTGTGAGATATCAGTGAATGAACTGATAATTCAAGTGATGTGCTGATTTTGATAAATCACTTTCAGGTTTGACAGAAACATGAAATCACCAGAGTAATATTATGAGCCATCCGAGTGAAATGTTGTTTCATGAAAATCACCTTCAGTGAAGTAATGCTGCACTCAAGTGAATTGACATCACATCCAGAGAATTTACTGATAGATCGAGTGATTCACTATTTTTATCAGAAACACCTCCAGAAGCTGTCTGAACATTCAAGTAAAATACTATCCTGAGAAAATCACTTCCAGTGCTAGTAATCTAGTGCACCTCCAGTGAAAGCCATCTCAGAATAAGAATCACTTCCAAATCAATGGAGATCACTGCCAGTCAAATATTATCTTCTGAAAATCACCTCCAGTGAAATCAAGTTTACTTCCAATGATTCTTCAGTTTTCAGAAATCACTGCCAGTGAAGTTAAAATTCACCCGAGTGAAATATTGCTTCTGAGAAAACACTCCCAGTGAAATGTATAATCACTCGAGTGATATTTAAAAGATTCTCTAACGGCTATTTTCTATCAGTGTATTACAGGTGTTATCCACTACCACTCATCAGAACAACATTCAACGGCAACTACTCATGGGCACTAGCAATATTCAACAAATAACCAATAACGTGCTAATTGTAAGCAACGACTGAAGCATTTGTCAAATCAATAGAAAACGCTGAAGTATCTGTCAGACACACAATGGGCTTTCAACAGAAAAATATTTAAATGCTCCAACGGCTCTCAACCTATCTTATATAAACCGAAGCATTCAAGAAGAAGAGATAGAGATTTACAGAGATATACTACATCAAATAGACACACGAGTGACCAGAACCCAACTATGTCAATATGCTGATATTATAAGTCGTCCGCCTCATATGCTCTCTGTTCTTATCTGTTTATATATCATGTATACTTGAGAGTGAGAATATTTTGTATTGTACTTCAGTGAGTATCATATCTACTCTATGAGAGAGTCTGTAAACACTTCATCTATATTTCAGAAGTTTTCTCAAGGTAAAGGGACCTTGAGTGGATTGATTGCCTTACGAGGAAGCTGCCAGTAAGACTTTCTACTCGTAAGACTTACAAGGTGCAAGCAGGAGAGAACGTTGCTGCTCGTAAGACTTGCACGGGTAAGCAGGAGAGAAAGGTCTTTGGATTGCTTTGCTCGACTTGCTGTAAGAAAGAGTAAACCTTACAGTGTGTAAGGGGGAGTTACTCTTGTGAATTTGTAGAGGCTTTTCTTGTGCCCGGTTAAACAAGAAGATAGTGGATTGGAAATCTCAGGAGGAGCCTGGGGACTGGACGTAGGTCATCGTGGATTGGACCGAACCAGGATAAATCATAGTTTGCACATTCTCTTCCCTAAGCTTTTACATTTCTAGTATATATGATTTATATATCTGCTTATGAATTTATAGTTCCATATGTATTGATTTGATAAGCTGCGAAAAGATTTTAAATAATCAGACTTTCTTATCGTACACCCAATTCACCCCCTCTTGGGTGTCAGCCAGTTCTAACATTAATATCTAACTATGCTATGTTTTTCTTTATAGCAAACATACGATGTCCCCAATACTATGCAGATGTACAAGCATTGGATGGGGAAGTTCGTGAGCAGTAGAAATACTTCAAGTATAATCTCACAAGCTAGTACATCCGAGGGCCTGAGAGAGATCAGGATCCTTGTTAAGATTATCCTTTTATTTCTATAGAAGACTGAAGATTGATCGTGGCACACAACAGGATCCCAAATTTCAGGTATAATCTGTTAATCATAGTATGATACATTTTATTTAAATTTATTTGACCTCACTAAATCAATTTTATTTATTCTCTGTTCATAGGAATTAAGTCAAGCAAATAAAGAGAGGCGGGCTAAAAATTTCTATGATCATTGCATGTCTCGTGGGGGTTATCGGAAGCTTGAAAAGAAGATATAAAGTGAGGATGATTTGCAAAAAATGGAGGAAGCAACAAAATTAGATCCTAGTATTATTGTACGATACTTCCTCCGCCCTCATGTCACAGAAAAATGGAAAGTGAGGATGAAGGGAGGAAAATTTGTAAATCCGGTCATTAAAGAGGTCGCTTCAAAGATTATGAGTAGTTGATATAAAGTTTATTTAAGTGTGTTTTCGTTTCCTTAAATATTATGCAATTAAATGATAATCCTCATCTCTATGCTACAAGATGAACTTGAACAACAGACTTAGCAAGGTTCCCTCACTTCAATTGGAAGGATGGACATTTTAGCTACGACGCTTGGGAAGCCAGATCACCCTGGTCAAGTTAGGGGGAGCCGAGGGGAGTCGATCTCACGAGATATTTTGGATAGACTTCCTCACATTCTGGACAAAGCGAACCTAGTAGAGAGCTTGTGGCCAAGGTTCGAGAGGAAGTTCATGCTTCACTTCGAGAAGAAGTTTGTGACTCAATTTGAGAGGAAGTCAAAGAAGAGCTCGAATTGAAACTTCACCGATCACTCTGAGAAGAGCTGTTGGAAGAGCTACGGGGTGAGATGAGATTGATGGTATCTAGCATTCAAGCCAGGATTCAATCGAAACAGAGATCTCAGGTTTGAGAATAATTTCAATTAAGACAACATTGAGTTTACCTTAAGTTAGTCTAATTATTTATTTCATTTCTCTTACCTAAGAATCCTTGGCCTTTCCCAGCACCAAAGGCAGTTATGACCCCCTAGAGCTATGACTTAGCAACCCTACTCGTCCACCAGATGTTGGAGAACCTTGCATTCTTTTGTTGGATGTCCTGGTAGTGCGTGTTGTTGCCGATGTTGTTGTATACATACATGTAACCACCCACTATGGTCAGCAAATTCAGGATGACCAATGTAGGGTCAACTTTACAAGTGTTCGAGAGGGGGAGGAAGGTGTAGACGTTCCTTTCCCCGATGACCAGGTTACCCTACTTGGTTAGGCAAAAGGATCTTTCATCCTTTGGCCTCAACATCTAGTTCAGATTGCAACAACACCTCTAATGGTAGGAAACACCTTACTATTAATTACTTCAATTTTCTTTGACATCCTACTTACATTCTTTAATTTATATGTTGCTAAGATCAAGGACAAGCTGAAAAGTTTGGCAGCATGACTCCAAGATACCCACACAAAACAATTAAGAGGGTTGACTTGCATATGCCTTTTAGGATTGTGGGTAGGGCATACTTGTATAACTATGCAATTGATAGCAAAGATATATATAAGAGTTCTTGTCTTTTGAGGAGATAGACATGGGATGGGTTATGTTTGCAATCAAGTGAGTTTATTTTTTATTTTTAACTTTAATTATTGCGGTGATTTTTATGATTCTATATTCACTAAGTCATTTCTCATTTTAATTGTAAGGTAGCGGCTACCACAAAATGTGTCTCGAACACTAGACATAAACATCCTATGGATTCTTATGTCCTGGGCATGTGGCAAGGGCTGGGAACAGGATGGTAGAGAGGATGAGTTATGTGGGGTATACAATTGAAGAGACTCAGTTGCCGTGTTATCTGACACCAATTGTTGACAGACGACAAGTAACTTTTTTTTACCTATTAAAGGCATACCCAGTTTGTTAAGTTACGAAGTATTATGTTAACTAACCTCATTTTAATCTATATATGTTATTATAGTTATCATTGGAGTCTCTGTGTTGCTTGCCCTTCAGTCAACCACATCTATTGGTTTGATTTCTTGGATCACGCACCAAACAAAGAGAGCAAAACCATTTTCAATACGTAAATTAATTTTTTTGTAAATCATTGGCTTTTTACTTGAACAAATTGTTTTAATGTCTTTTGGTTTTCATTCTAATGATAGCATGCTCAAGACGTATTCTATCATGGGTGGGAAGCACAAAACTAAACTTACTACCACGAAGTGGTACCGGCCCAAAGTAAGTTGTTTAAATTCAAGTTTTTTAATTGACAATCACTTTTATAATTGCTTTAATTCATTTTGACCATTTTCTTTTGATGTATAGTGCCCTCACCAACCAGGGAAAGCTGAGTGCAGGTACTACATTATACTAAATATGTATAACATCATCATTAGTGGAGTTACTTCAGATTTTGAACAGGTGGCCATTTCTTCATTCTCAAATGATTTTCATTTTTGTTCTTGTAAGTGAATTGTTAGTTATTTCATTAAATTAATTGATTTATGTTAACTTGGTCTTCAATTTGCCCGCAAATTTTTGGTCAAGACGAACTCTACACTATGGAAGACATTAATGTGCTAAGAGACCTTTTGGCAGGACATCTTCCACAACAGATAGAAGATGTGTAGATATCAATAAAAGGATTTTTTTTTTGCATAGTGTAGTGGTTTACATAGTGTAGAAGATGTGATACTTGATTATATTAACTTGTGAACTTGTGCACATTCTTGTATTAAACATGTTTAGAGAACTTTTGTATATATGCAACGATTTATAATGTGATGTCACTAAGTTTTCTTTATTCTCTGTTCTAGGAATTGGTTGTTTAAATTATTTCTCAGTTTTTATATCTCTGTTCCGGTTGTTTATTACAAAAAAGGCTATGGACACAAAATAATAATATAGTTTTTTTAAAAAAAATAAAGACGATTGTTTTTTAGAGAACAGTCATTGAAGTCCCATTTACAACGACTGTTTTACTAAAACAGTCATTGTAAGTGAGACATAAGAATGTGGTTTTTTAAAAAAAAATATATATACGACTGTTTTTAAGAAAATAGTCGTTGTAAGTCTCACTTACAGTGACTGTTTTATTGAAACAGTCATTGTAAGTGAGACATACGAATATAGTTTTTTTTTAAAAAAATATACACGACTGTTTTTAAGAAATAAGTCATTGTGAGTCTCACTTACAACGACTGTTTTTAAGAAAATGGTCATTGTATGTGAGACTTACAACGATGGTTTATGAACGGTCGTCTATTTTAAAATTTTTAGTGACACTTATATATACTACCTTCTGAAAACAGTCGTCTTATAGTATTAAAAATAAATGTTAAAAGTATCTTCTGTAATAGTGCCAGTAATAGTGCATAGTCACCAGATTCAATTAAAAGTGTAATATATATGACCAAATGGAGTATAGCTAACAATTCAAATGCTCCCTTTGATTCTAATTAAACAGAGGAGCTAATTAAAAAATTCGATTTATGCCTAAATTCAAGATATTGACATTTTTTTGGCCAAAGACATCAGTATCTTTTATCCCTTACGACAAGTAATGAAACATTAATCAACTTCATTTACTAAATTTAAATGTTCTGTCCTTTTAAATTTAAATATAATTTGAACCAAGGTAAGAAAAACGCAAAAAGAAAAATTTTTGTTTTCTGTTAGAAGCAAACACTGTTATTTTTATTTAATAAGTAAAATTCATTGTTTTTATTTTTAAATTTTAAAACAATTATTTCTTAGTTTTAATTTTCTACCGATCACCTATTTGATTATGTACCAAACTACCCCTCTTCTATGTTCCAGATACAATGGATTAGAACTTTAAAACCTTGCTTTTAAAGTTTTCTCTATATATTTTGCACAATTCATCACAAATTTCACTTTTTATTCCCATCCCTAATCAGTTCAAAATTGAAATGCCCTCTTTGACCCAATGATGGGATCATCAAAACCCATTGTTACAAGCCCTGGATTTCTGATCATCTTCTGCGTCGTTATTCTGATCAGTTTCATAAGAGCAAGTACTGCTCAAGCACCAATCTACGTTGGAGATGACTGCCATAACAAAACCCCACAAGCACTTACAGACTCCTACAAAGCTAACCTTAACCAGCTCCTCTCATGGCTCTCGACCGACGCAGCCACAAGCAAAGGCTACAACCATACATCCGTTGGCACCGCCACCGATGCTGTCTATGGCCTCTATGACTGCCGTGGTGACGATGCCGGATCCTTCTGCCAGTTCTGTGCCTCCACTGCCTCTAGAGAGGTTCTCCAACGTTGTCCCAATCAACTTTCTGCTGTGATATGGTACCAATCTGTCTATCTTTAATGCACGCCTTTAATTTGTTGATTTAAAAGTATTTACTTTTATATATCCTTTGAACTTTAGAGATTTGAAATTTTTTTATAAGTAATTCAACAATAATAAAAGAAATAATATGCAAAAGTTCGTATGCATTTTGGATGGTTTTAGTGTTCTCAGACACAAATTGAAATATTATGTAAAGATGAAACTTTTTTCTTTTCATGTTAGTTAGGAAGTTTTCTGTAAGAAGTCTCACATTAGGTTACCTTAAAGATGGGTTTTATAAGGCCTTTGTTCTCAAATTCTAGCAGCTAACTTTTAGGTTTTAGTTACATTATCGATGTCAATATATGTCAGTATCGACTTATTTAGAGAAAATTTTGATTACTTGCACATATAGGAAATTGTTTTCCTGTTCTTCTCTTCTCTATTATATTTTTACGCTTTCAGTTTAAATAAGATGAATTCAAATTTCATTTTTAATTGAAGTTTTAACCTTGAATCATTATATTTTTATGTATGCACTCAAAAATTTATTTTTATTATATGATGAAATTAAATATATTAAAATTAAGAAAAGGAAGTATTAAAAGAAAAACAATGAAAGTTAATAATGGGAAGAGAGTACACTATAATGAAACCTGTTTGTTTGTCAAAAATAGATCTTTCGTTGTTAGTGGCAGAATATTCGGTTTCACCAGTGAAAGCTAAACTTCCTATGAACTAATGAACTTTTTTTTGGCAATTAGTTCATTAAAAGCCTCAACTTTTTGAAAACTCAAACTTTACATTCCCCTCACAATATATAGGAAGGTAACCTATCGAAAATTAAATATAAACTTCATTTTTGTTGCGAACAAACATAAACTGCATTAAATGCATACATCAATTTTTATAATTAATGCAAATGTCTACATATGATGGTAACACAGGTATGACTTCTGCATCTTCCGATACTCTAATAAGAACTTCTTTGGGAAGGTGACGACAAGCCCATGGTGGTCTGCTGGCAGAGCCCAGGCATCTGATCCGGCGGAGGGGAAGAAGGCGGAGAGTTTCATGAGGAGCCTAATTGGAAAAGCGATGGAGAACACAACGGAGCTGGGCGCTAGGGGAGAGTTTGATTTGGGTGGTGGAAGAAAAAGGTATGCATTGGTACAATGCAGTAGAGACCTTAATAGTGAAGGATGCAAACAATGTTTGGAAGCTATGGTGGATAGGATTTCTCAGTGCTGTGAGCAGAAGCAAGGATGGCAGGTTTTGGCGCCAAGCTGTGTCATCAAATATGATAATTACATGTTTTATCAATCAACCTCTTCACTTAATAATGCTCCTAATCATACAACTACAGGTATATAATATTAACAAACTTATCCCTTTCTTTTTCTAATTGTAGTTTTAAATTATTAGGGTTTCTTTGCACTTTGAACTTTGCACAAGGTATGTCTGCTCATTATTCATTATTAGGTGCGAAATTAATTATAATTTGTTTTGAAAAGAGAAAAATACATCATATTTCATTATCAAAAAGACAATGTGAGAAATAATATATTTTTCCCCTTTGTACTCCTCTATATGTGAGCTCGATCTACAAGATCATGTTATATCATGTAAACCTATAAAAGCATAATTATTTATGAAAAATAAATAATACATCTCATTTTTCGTATAACTCTATGTATAGGGCATCCTTTTACATTAAGAAATAAGATTACTCAAAAACTAGACATTTACCCACATATATTTAATTTCTTCTACTTTTAACTCTTTTTTAATAATATCTTCTATTTTTAACCCTTTTTGTACTCTCTAACAAGCTTATACTAAAAATAAATTCTACACCCTTGCTCATATGTACTTCTTTGCCAATTAAAGAAACTATATATTAAAGAAAGTATAAGAAACAGAAGACAAGAACATTCAACCACTCTCTTAATTGTGTTGATATTGTGCGATACAGTGTGAGATCAAATATAAAACTTTTAAAGTAAATTCGGAACTAAAAGATTATTGACTAACAAAGTATTATATATAAATTATATTTTAAGAACTGATCTCGCCTAAGATACTGCATCCTTGCCCACATATATATACTTCTTAGTGAAGAAACTATTAAAAAAACAGATGACAAGTACATTCAACTACTCCCTTAATTGCATGTGAGAGAGGGAAAGAGTCAATAGAAACTTGATTGTTCTTGATGTGTTTGACTTAGTCATCAAGCCTCAACTGAGAGAATCAGGTGGAGATAAGTCAAAGGAGTTGTTGAGAAAGTAAAAGTAGTTGTTGAGATTGTGTGATGTGAGTTCAATAATCTAGAACTTTTTAAAAAAATTCGGTGTTAAAAGATTATCGACTAACAAAGTAATAGAATTATTATTTATTAAATGAGACCTGAAAGCATTTAAGAAAAGATCTTTTTTATATAAGGGAAGATTGTTTAAACAAAATGGAAGGTTATATAGGGAAGATTGTTTGAACACAAGAGAAGATCTTTTACACACATAGAAGATTGTTTACACACGAATGTCCCATTTAACAAATTTAACAAATAAGTTTCCAATTAAGTATTTATGGACAATATTTCCTTATTATTTCTTAAAATTGATCTCACCTGAAATTCTCTTAAATTAAAATGAGTATATATTACGTTAACATTCTTGAATCACACACACATATATATTATATTTAAATATCATATTGGGTTCTTTCAATTTTTCATGATATATCGTAAAGAAGCTTTATAATAATTTATCATTTGTTAACTTTTTACATACATTAAGGTTAAAATCTCATTCTTTATATATTTTTTCTTTTAAAAGTAACTTTTGCTTAATTATTTAAGAATTTTACGCTTTATTATGGTGTGTAAGTGCGTAGGTGGGGCCAATTAACATGCATCCTCAATGTGTTAACAAGTACCGTTGTGATTCATGTTATAAATCCAATTTTTCAAAATTTTCTTGTACTAAATTTAAGTTTACTCCGATGATCATTAGTGATTGTTTTTTAATTTAGTATAGTCAATCAATTTAAGATATTAAATGCCTTAACTTTCAATTCTGGGTATGTGAGATTGGGTTAAATTGGACTTAAAATACCTGTTTATTTTGATTCCAAATGCACCCTGGCAATATGTGCGTGCGTGCGTGTTTATATAATTGCTCTATTTCAATTTTTTTCCCAGTCACTCACTTTATTTAACTGATCTACTGCTAATTCCCCATGCCCTAGTCCTTGTTATACCAACTTTACCAGTATAATATCTCATTTTATATAATTGATTATTTTATCAAAAAAGCAAATGCTTATGCTAATTAATTTGTCAATAATGCAGCCAAAAAAGGAGTTAGTAAGTCAAAAGCATTGATCATATGCATAAGTGTATTAGTGGCTGTGGGTATGACAAGTTTATCTGTCTACTTTTGGCGAAAGAAGAATAGAAAAGGTATTTATCATAATCTATGTGGTGAATTTTCAATCCAATATTGCAGGCAAAAGAAAAAAAAAAGGGAATTTCCAATCCAATGTTAGTTAGATATATATATCCATTGCTTAATCTGATTTTTCACTTTTTATTTGACCAAGTGTAAAAATAGTGCCATTTCACAATTTGTACAGTGAACATGTTGTCATCATAATGACAGACGATAAATCAAAGATATAACATAGTTGAGATCTTTTAGATAAGATTTGAATAAAAAATCTACTGCTCTCCCCTATTCTCTCCTATTTTAAATATAAGAAAATTTTTCCAGGATCACTTGTTTATATTTATCGAAGACCCTAATAGTTTGTCTTAAATTAGTACATTTTTCATTTTTGCCCAATTAATTTTTGGTTAGTCTCATTATATTAATTAACTATTTTCTCATTTCTCTCTCACTCTCTATCCATAAGTAAGGGATTTTTTGAAAAATACGTTGCATTGTTTACATATTTATCATCTTTAACTAATGTTAACCAAGTTTTTAATCTACATAATTTTGTTATTTGTATCTTATAAAAAGTATAAAAAAAGTGATACTGTATCCAAATTGCCCTACTCTAATTTATCAAATTTCTTTTAGTTCACTATTTAACATACGCGTATCCTGTAGATGAAATGCCATTGGAGAGGACTCATGTGTTTGACGACATCTCTCAAAAAGGGAGTTCATTGAACACAGACCTTCCCACAATTCCTCTATTAGTGATTCAACAAAGTACACATAATTTCTCAGACAAAGCTAAATTGGGAGAGGGAGGATTTGGTCCCGTTTACAAGGTACCAATATACCGGATTTGAGGTTATGATTATCAAATGGTTTGATTTTGTTTCTTTGCTTAATGTTTAATTTAATTCTTATTCTGATTTTTTTTTTGCTGATTGATAATTGACTAATAATAATTATTTTTAAATAAATAGTTTGGCCCTTCTTATTAAACTTATATTATTATGCTGTACTACTAAAATGGTCGGTTTAGTGTTGTTTTAATATCTTATGGCAACATGATATATGCGTGTGAATTTAATACGAATTAATCAAGGATATACGCCATAAATCGATATCATTCTATTATAGATGCTTTTTTTCTTACATTATTCATGTATATTTACCATGGCATATATAATTGGTCAAGTAATTACTGACCAAATAAAAAATTAAAACTAAAAGAATTAATTGATCAACTTAACATTCATCTCAATTTGGTGAAAGCTTTTTGTTTGTTTGAATGTAATGGTGAAAATAGGATGGGCTTTAGTCCAATATGCTTGAGCATGAAATAAAAACTTAATGGTTGGACGTGGATCTACATATAGGTTTCTTTAAATTCAAAGCTTGAGCTTTCAAGAGTCCTAACATGCTTAAAACGTAATCCTTTAAATAGGTTTAAAATCATATGCCTCAAAAGTCATGCATAACCCTTCAAGCCATATATATAAAAGCCTACGTTATATCTTCAATATGGCTTTGAGGCTATAAAAATATTAGATAAGATTTAAGTATTTAAATAAATCTAATTTAATGTTTCAGTAGAATAATAAAATTCCTCTCATTATAATATCTCATAAAAACTCAATACAATAACAAGTTTACCATAATATTTTATAATAATTTATAAAGTTGATTTAGATTATAATATATATAATCATAAATAATAATGTAAATTTAAAATAATAAATATGTCAAGCTTGTCTAGGTAGGACTCAAATTAGATTACGCTATAGGCCCCTAATAAGGGCATATTTGAATTCATGTCTCATAAATTTAAGAAAAACAATTTCAGCATTTGCATTCTAATATTTTAAATTAATCATTGATATATTGAACTTGATTAAAAATAATAATATATAATTAAAATTTTTAATTACATTCATTTCAACAACCCCAACTCGGCTTGTAGTTGATAGTTCTGACCCAATGAAAAGCCTATCTATACAAAGCTAAGCTAGGCACAAGTTAGCATAAGTACATTTTTGGTTTGGCTTTGTAAATTAAGGTACCTTTTTAAAAATTTCTCTTCAACCTTTTCCGTTAGGGGACAATGCCCGATGTGAAGGAGATTGCTGTGAAAAGACTCTCGCAAACTTCTGGTCAGGGTTTAGAGGAGTTCAAGAATGAAGTTATATTCATAGCGAAATTGCAACACAGAAACCTTGTTAGACTTTTGGGTTGCTGCATCGAGGAAAATGAAAAGATTCTCGTATACGAGTATATGCAAAATTCAAGTCTTGACTTCCACCTTTTCAGTAAGTTTTCTGACCTATGACTTGTTTTTTTTTTTTTTCTCCTTCATATGCTCTTGTCAGTAAATCTTTTACCTTGTGCAATTCTTGTTAGATGAGGAAAATAGAAGGAAACTAGATTGGAAACAAAGGCTGCATATTATTAATGGGATTGCAAAAGGACTTTTATATCTTCATGAAGACTCTCGACTCAAAGTAATTCATAGAGATTTGAAAGCTAGTAATGTCCTTTTAGACTATGAAATGAATCCTAAAATATCAGATTTTGGATTGGCAAGAACCTTTGATGGAGCCCAAAATCAAGAAAAAACAAGACGAGTAATGGGAACATAGTAAGTGCTCTGTACAACTCATTATATAGGATTTAAATTTCTGGAAAATTGTAATCTTGTGTGGATAATGTAAGTGTTAAATTGACTTGATTCATAACAGTGGTTATATGGCTCCGGAATATGCAATGGAAGGGTTGTTTTCAGTAAAATCAGATGTTTTTAGTTTTGGAGTGCTTCTTCTAGAAATCATTTGTGGGAAGAGAATTAGTGGTTTCTATCTCTCTGATCATGGCCAAAGTCTTCTTATTTATGTGAGTATTCTTTCTTCGCAAATTCTCATACCATTAGTAATTTCAATTTTACAAATTATGACCAAATTTTACCTCAATCATCATTTCAATTAAAAAATTATGCTCTTATGTAGAAGTCCAAAAGTAGTTTTAAGTTTTACTAGTTCTAGCATGGCCCCTCACAAGAATCTTGTATGTTTAAAGTTAGACTTAAAAAAAAAGTTGTAACAATTAGTTATTTTAATCTCAAAGAATTTAAATTTGAATGAATACTTTTATAATCTCAAAGAATCTACAATTTCTTGGTAGACATGGAATCTGTGGCGTGAAGGAAAATGTTTGGAATTGGTGGACCCAATGCTGGAAGATTCTAACGTTGATGAAAGTGAGGTTTTGAAATGCATACACATTGGATTGCTTTGTGTTCAAGAAGATGCATCAGGTAGACCGACCATGTCCACTGTTGTCGTCATGCTTGCAAGTGACACAATGACCTTTCCCAAGCCAAATCGTCCTGCATTTTCAGTTGGAAAAATGTTCCTAGGAGATTCATCGTCTACAGCAAAAAATTCCAAAGGTGCTTCTGTTAATGAAGTAACAATGTCACACATCACACCCAGGTGAAGAATCTAATCTTATCAACATAGATGGATGCTTTGCAATGGCTACATAACTCAATAAAAGAGAAATAGAAAAAATGGTGAGATGTTCATGTATTATGTTACACCCAGGTGAAGAATCTAATCTTATCAACATAGATGGATGCTTTGCAATGGCTACACAACTCAATAAAAGAGAAATAGAAAAAATGGTGAGATGTTTATGTATTATATTGTTTCCGGAGAGTCTGATAGAAAACTACAAATATTGTTCTGAAGTCTTGACAACTTATATTTTGACATCCTACTGTAAAGAGAAGGCTCTGTATATCGTTTCAGATAATTAATTGTGTAGAATTGATCTTAATTAGTGTGTATAATTGATGTACGTGTTTTATTGAGTAACTAAATAATAAAATATTCTGTAATACCTTATTTCTAATAATCTCAGATGAGTATACATGAGTAGTGAAATTAGTTGTGAGATCAGGATTTGAACTTGGACCACCCAACTCTCGAAATTGTTCACAAATCTCCAATCTCAACTCAGGAGTTGAACCTAGGGCTGAGAGGGTTTTTTCCAGAGGGTAGAAAAACTTTTCAATTATTTTCACAAGTTTCACTACGTCACTAAGTCTCATCGGCTCTTAGTTTCATCATATCAGAGTATGCGAGTGATTCTTTGCTTAAGTCTCACATTTCATATTTTAGTCATGTTTCCTTTATCTTTCAGAAGTGTTAACCCAATATTAGGTTATCGTTCATTCACTAGTTATTCCACTGTGTTACCGTCAGAGTTACAAGGTTATACAGCTTATACAGATCAAAATATTCAAAATACAAGAAATATACAACCAACATAGAAAATACAATCTGCAGCATCATCCTCTAGAGGTCCGTGCTTACCCTCTTGCCCTTTGAACTATCAGCCTATACTGTAAATTGGTTTATAGAAAAAGGGTGAGATTCAAAAGAATATCAGTAGTAACAGATAGTCAATCATACAGATACAACATCACAAAGCATGCCACACAGTCATTATACAACAGAATTATCACAACAGCATTCAGTGCATAGCATACAGTTCAAATATCACCATAGCGCCAGGTATATCACAAGGCCCTAAGTGATACCCATGTAATCGGCCCCAGGAATCTCCTCGTTCATCACAGAATGTGTCAGACAATTCATGATGAATCCACAAAACATGCAGTGTATCTTATAACATATGAAAGACAGAATTACTACTTGGTTGCTTCCTTTGAGCAATATTCAACTGTTTCTTTGAGCTCGGGTAAGTTCTAGTTCCTATCAAAATTAGAGTTACAAGTAACTGATTATTACTTGCATTATTACTTCCTTTAAATCAAATTCTATTAGTTATATAAAGCAGTTATAACAGTTTTTGCATAATACAATTCTCTACAGTGTAGTTCACTATTTTTTAGAAACTGGCAGATTTTTCACTCAACTTTAGAAATTCATAATTAATTCTACAAAAATCCAATTTGACTAATTCCAAAGCCTAAATGAAGCTCTTTATTTCAATGTAAATTTTAAGAAAAATAGTTAAGTTTTCCCAATGTAGACAAATAATTCCCAGAAATTCATTATATATCACTGTTCCAGATTGCTTTTCAGAAAATAGGTCATAACTTCAAAAATTTACCATTAATTCTAGGAAACTCAAAATTGAGTGGTTCTAAATTCTATACAAATATATTTTTACAAACACAACCTGTTCTAGATTACATTCCAAAAATAGGGCACAACTTCAAAAATTCATATCTCTCAATGTACTTGTCAAAAAATTACAAAATATATATAAAATTAAATATCTATGTTTCTAATTTAATTCTAAAATTTTTTAGAATTTTTGGACAATTTTTGGCCCCTGAAACATCACATACAATAATAGTGTTCAAGACAAAAAGATTTAACATGTTCATGCATGCTTCTTAAATTTCTAAATTGATATAGAAGCATCCAAAAATCATGAACACTTGTATACCTACACAATTTTGCCTTTTAAAGCTAATGGAATAATCAAAATTATCAAATTCTTACTCCTTCTTAACATCACAACCAGAACAGAAAATCAGGGTTCTTAGGAAAAGTTTGTTGTTTTCTTGTTTTCTCTTGCCTAATCACTTCCTTTCTACTTCTAATCACATGATTAGCTATTTAAACACTAAATGAACATGATTTAGGAGAAATTTTGGCAGCATTTCCCTTAGGTTTTCATCAGCCCAAATTTGAAAAAAAAAAGAGAAAACAAATCAATATCCACCAACAACAACATCCAACAAGGCAAGAGAGATAAGTTTTGGAGTTTACCTTTTGATTTCACCACTCTCGTTCTCTAAAACATCACTGTTCAATCCCTCCTCACTCTTAATTTTGTCTTGAAAACCATGGATTTCAAGGAGGAGAAGAGGTTAGATGTCGTTATAGTGTGATTAGGAGGCAAAAATCACAAGATTACAAGCCTCTTACCTTATATTTTAGTAAACCCTAGCTCTTCCTTGTGCTTGAGCTCCTTGGAAATGGCTGAAGTCTTTCTCTCTCTCTTGGTTCAGATTTTGCATGAAAATGGCAAGAGAAAGATGAAAAGATGAAGACTTAATGCAATTGTTCAAATTGCTTTACAAGTGGCATATTTCAATTGGTCCAACTTTATAATTTTTGTGTAATATTCCAAATAATTCCATTTCCTTTCTCTTTTCCCTTGATCAGCCAAATTGCATGATAGATGGAAGAGGAAATATTGTTATCAAATTATCCTAATGCCATCTTGCAAATTGTTGACCTTTGACTTTTGACTCTTTGATCTTCCTTGATAATAATTCACCAAAATAGGCTTATTAATTATCAAGTAGCCATTTTTCTCTTTTTAATTCCTATTTAACTGAAATTATTGGGAATATTAGGGAAAAATAATCATTTCTTGTCTTGTAAGAAAATTACCATTTTTCCCTTACATTTTATTCCATTTTTGCACTTAATGCAAAACTTGGCAGAATTTTCATCAAACTTTGAAAATTCATATCTAGTTGTGTAGATTTTTAATTGGGATGATTCCAAAGGCTATGTAACCCTTATTCAATATAGTTTTAGAGAAAAATATAAAATTTGGCCAATTAGAAGTCCATAATTCTCAGAATTCTCATTATTAGAAGCTATTACTAAAAATTCCCAGTTTCATTGAGCTAACTTCAAAAATACATAATTCCTTATGTACAGCACCAAATAACTCATATGACTTATCAAATTAAAGCTTGATAAGTATACTTTCATTTTGAAAATTTTCATAATTTTTGGATATCATTTTGCCCTTGAAATAAGTCACACGAGCACAACTACCATACCGGGAAATTCACCAGTAGCAACACTACTTGTGTGTGCCTTCTAATTGCACAATTTTGTCAATCCCTAATCTCTTTAACTTATCATAATATTCCCTTTAGTACCCCAAGGGTATAAAGAAATTTTGGGGAATACAATTATGCCTTACTAGGACATTTGCTAAACCGGGGCTTAGTAATCTACTAATCCAGGCCTAATCTCAAGTCTCTTGTCCCAAAATTTGGGATATTACAAATTCGATCTATTGAAATCTCGTTCATCATTTATATTTTAATTTGGATACTCTCCCAAAGTCCCCTTGGATTCAATTTAAAGCATGATTTTAAAATTGCATCCGCCATTAAAACCAGCGAGTCATTGATTTAAGGGTTAATGTGGATTAGTCAAGATTAATTTATTATATTTCTAAATTTATATGTTAAATATAGCATTAGATTTGAAAATTTATAAATTTAAATTTAAAGTACGATTTTAAATAATTTTTTATTATTAAATATCATTTAAAAAGTATTTTTTTAAAAAAGACAATTTATTTAACAAAACAATAGAAAGTTACATAGAAAACCATCAACTGATCCTGAGATAGAATCAAATTGAGGCTTTATAGTCTAAAAACATAAAAGCATTGCAACATACTAGCATAACCACAAACATAATAACATTTGAAACAAACAAAACAAGGAGTAGCAACAAAAGCTCGATAGACTGCTAGCATTCTAAAGACGCCGAAGCTTGGGTCTGATCTTGAATTACTACAACACCACTAAACTAGACGTTGCTTGAAGTTCCATATGCAAGAGTAGAAACTACTCAGCGACATCGATAAAACAAGGGACATGGGAATACGCCTCCTCAGACCACTAACCTACATCGGTGACCCATGATGTTGATAGCTTTGAAGTTATTGAAAGGGGTCTCTTATAATATTCTAAATTTCAGTCACCAAAATTCCTCTATACCTTAGTGGTATTAAAGGAATAAAATGGTGAATTAAAGAGCATATTAAGAGACACAACAAGGTAATTAGAGATCATCCACAACATAGCTATTTGGTATACATGTTAGGGAGGCTATTGGTAAGTTTTCCTGTGAGGAAGTTGTATTGTGTGACATTTTTAAAAAGGGAAATGATGTCCAAAAATTATAAAAATTTTCAGAATAAAATTAGACTTATCAAGACCTAATTTGATAGGTCACACAGAATTTTTAGGGCTGTACACAAGGAGATATGAATTTTTGAAGTTAGCCCAGTAAAACTGGGAATTTTCTATGGTAGTGTTCAAAAACAAAAATTCTGGAAATTCAGATATTCCATTTAGCTAAAAGCTTATATTTTCTCTTGAAACTATACTTAATAAGGGTCACATAACCTTTAAAATCACTCCAATTGGATATCTATAAAATTAGATATGAATTTTCAAAATTTGATGAAAATTCTGCCAACTTTTACAGCAAGTGCGAAAATGGTAAGTTGTAAGGACAAAATGATCATTTTGACCAAATTAAATAAATTTTCCTTAATAATTAATGAAGAAGGCATACTTGGAGGAAGGATAAGGAGGAGAAGATTTTTTTTCAAAAGGATGACAAGTGGAACAAGATGAAAGTGGCAAGAGAAAATATCAAAGAATAAAGAAACATTAAAATTTTATCATATGATAAATATGATATTTAAATAATAATATTTAAAGAGTAGTAAAGAGAAGTCTAGAGAGAACTAATGAATATCTACATATATGGCCATATGCATGGCAAAGAAGGGAAAAGAAGAGGGAAGAGGAGACTTAGAAGAAAGAAGGAGCAAGAGGAGAACCCAAGATCCAAGGAGTAAGAACTAGGTACGTAGGTAGAAATTTCTACGTGTTCTTGTTCTTTAGCTATGGGAATCCTTTCTTAATCTTCCTATCCCCTTGAAATAGCTATCAAAACAAGCAGAAGTTCAAGGAAAAGAGAAGAGAGGGACGGTCAAGGAAGGAAGTAGGAGAAGATATAAGGTTAGTTGCAAAAGCTTTGAAATTCTTGTTAGAAACATAGTTGTGACTGTTGTCTGGCTGGAAACTGGTTGATTTGTGTTGAAATTTGTAACTTGAGATGTTCTATTTCTAAAGGGAGATGCTACCCAAATTTCTATTGATTAGGTTAAATTGATGATTGAATGGTTAAATATGTGAATACAAGTACAAATGAAGGTGTTTTAAAGGTTAAAACATGAAAATTGTATCCTTCCAATTTGTGCAGATTGTTGTGTCATGTTTTTTAATGGCCACAACTAGTCCAAATTTTATGAAAATTTACAGGTTTAAATTAGACATTTTGATCATTAATTTGATAGGTATTTTAATCCATTTGGATAAGTGGATTGAAAGATATGATTTTTCAAAGTTTGGCCATGAATCTGGAAAGAAATATGGGGTAGTAGCTTAGGCGAATTCTCTAGAATTTTGTGGATAATCCTAATACTTTGTAATATTTTCCCCAAAAGGAGACTAAACAGGGTTCACATAGGAACTGGAACCACTCAATTTGAAAATTTCTAGATTTATTTATGAATTTTCAAAGTTAACTGAAAATGTTGGAAATTTCTCGAAGACCTATAAAATGACATTTTTGCCCCTAAAACCCTAAGTTAGTGCTGTCAAGGGAAAATCTGGAATTTGTTTAATATGAGGTTAAAAATAGGTTCTACATGCAAAATTATGCAGAAATAGCCCTATTCATAATTTTTAGAAAAGTACAAATACATTGGATAAAAAGGAATTAGATTGAGGTCCCGTGGAGCATTTTGGTAAATATGTAATTTTGGGCTAAGATAACCAACTTATAAATTCTAGAATAAAGTATGAATAAGTAATAACTCATTTTCAATTACTTTGGGAATTTTAGGATTCGATAATTGCCCGAGCCAGACAAAAAGTTAAAGGACTAGTAATAGATAGGTAGTAACTCTATCTTTCATATTCTATGTGAATGTTAATATGTATTGTTGGCCATGTTCTATATAATGTGTTGCATGTGGTTTGAATACTCACTGGGTGTGGGTGATCAGTTGAACCACCTCATAGAACCTGTGGGGTACTATATGGCCAGGTGGACCCAGTTGAGTGGCTTGTTATGTACGGAAAGGTATAGGCTTGCTCCAAGTTATGATGAGTACGGACAGGTATAGGCCTGCTCTAAGTTGTTGTTGTGATAACATTATGAGATGAGGATTGTGCATATCAGGAACGGATGATCATTTTGATTTGGACAAAATCATCATTTGGTTCTTGAGCATTGTAAGACATGTGCTTGGCATTTTGATTGCTGCATCATGATAAATACTGCATGACATGTTTACTTTTCACATTGTATATGATTGATTGTTTGTTACTAATAAGATTTGTATGAATCTTACCCCTTTCTATTAATTCAAAATTTTACTCAGCTAGAGGAAATGGCTTAGAGGGAAAAGTAGAAGATATCAGCAGATGATGGTCCAGTGCTGATTCAAGGAATTATTTGTTTGTTATTTGTTAGTCATTCTTTATATTGGATATGTAATGTAATATATACAAACCCTATGGAGATTTTTTATAATGTAATCAAGAATTTTATATCAGTATAATGTATTATTTCTGTATGCTCATTGAACTAAGCATTAACACTCTAATAATGTCAAAATATTAAGGGGGTTGACATCTCTACACGACCCTATTGAGAAGATGAAGTAGGCTTACAAGCCTCATAGAGAGAGTGCCAACAACCTTGATGGAGTGAAGCTGGGGAGAAAAACAGACTAGAAAATGCAATCTCCTTGAGACAAAATAAAACACACACCGAAACAAGCAAGCAACTAAACCCATAACATAACATTTAGACTATTTCAATTTATCAAGAGAATACTTGATAAAAAATACTTGATATCATTGGCATATTCCATAACTTTGCAAGCATATAACATAGAAGTTAGTAGACAACATAAATACATCAAAATATCATACATGTATAATCTAAATTCTCCCAAGACCCCATATACCTATGCTATACCAATCTAAAATAGTGTATGTTCACCAAAATCAGTCTTTGGATCATTCTCCCCCTTTTGGCATTATCAGAAAGGGTGAACTACGTAGGGGAGGCAGAGCTAGAGTTGAGTGATAAAGATGGGTCAATGGCAATAATAGGAGTGGCAGTGATAGGAGAGGATGCATAATCATGAGTGTCACTTTAATGTGCAGTAAAAGTGGGTGAATCAAATGAAGATGGAATGGGCTCAGGAAGGACAAGAGGAAGGACCTGTACCAGATCCTTTGGGTAAGGGACATATAGGGGAGTATGCTGAGGTGGTGGTGAAGGCTGAGAAGATGATGAGACCATTAACTCCTCAGTATCATCAGAATGATGGGAGTGATGAGAAGGTGACTGGGAGAGTGGCTCTGTGGCTGAAGGTGAGGCAGCTGGTATAACACTAAGCTAGGCTGTACAGTGGCAAGTTCATCTAAGGTGATCTGAACCTGTGTAGATGATATAGGATCAACCATGGTGAATAAGATGTTGTTCGGTGAAGAGTGAGGAATTTCATATGGAGGATTAGAGACTGGGATAGGTGTAGAGACTGGAGCTGAAGCTGGGATAGATGAACCAGAAATGGAGGAGCTTAAAGCCAAAGCATCAACCTTCTTATAAATAGTCCTAAGAAGGCTGGTAATCTCGATTAATGCAGTCGTCTAAGCTTCCTGTTGAGTCAACACTGCCTGATTGTGCTCATTCAAGACCTCACACATTTGTCCCATCTTGTAATTCATGTGAGTCATAAGTTCTATATTGGTGTTGTCTATATCTATATGAAATCCCTGAAGATCCTTCTTCTTCTTTAGAGTAGTAACTAAGGCATGCTTCAAAGGCAATTTAATCCCCAATGTTCCAATTTGATTTCTTCCTACAGGTAACAACCTCTTAACCAGTTCATGCTGCTCTAAGTACCATATCTTGTTGGCCTTGAGGAAGAGAGAGATTAACTGAGGATATGGCATCGGTGTAGTACGTGTACCAGAGAACCTGTATCTCTTGATCTATGAGAAGATCAAATCTCCTAGGTTCCCCTTCTCCTTCAATAGTATTGAAGCCATAAACCCATATTCTCTATCAATGAAGTGCATGAAGTTGTTAGGCTTGTTGACTATAGCTTGGGAGTATATGTACCAAAGGACATTGTATAGGTTACACATGTCCTTAGGATTGAAGATCAGTGGCCCTACTCTCTCACCAGGCTTTAGGATATTAAAAATCTGATTCGATGAAAGCTTGGCAGGGTTATCCTTTGGTGGCTTTGTAATTCCTAGCCACTTGTTAATCCTAGAGGCAAGGATAAGGAATTTCTTTCCCCTCACTTTAGTCTTAAGCTCTTCCTTTGTAACCAAACCATCCTCAAAGCAATCTTCAACCGATTCTAGATTGCAGTAAAAGTGCTTAACTACCTTGGCACAGTACGGTAGGTGCATAGATAACTAGGGCATATAGTGACCTAAATATTCACTTAAATCATACTTGATGGCCTCAAATAAATCACTTAAATCCATATAGTACGTCTTACATATTTTTCACAGACCAAAGTGGTTTGTGAATTTCTTAGTATCCTCAAGCATGTTTGAATTGAAGCCCTTTGGAGGTACCTTCTTCGTCCTCACTCTCCTCTTTTTCCTCTTCTTCATTTTCCTCTTCCTCTGATTCCTCTGGTTGTGTCTTAGTGGGCTTGAAGGAAGATTATTGCTTTGCTCCTTTGCACAATAAGGCCTCTTCTAGCATATTAGTCATTGCCTTAGTGATTTTGGCATCATACTTTGCTTCATTTAGATCCCTCTTAGTCCAATAAGGAGTGTGTTAGTATTAGAATCCAAAGACGATAGACTTAGAGGAGCTTTTGATTTGCCTCTTCCCTTTGGTGTTACAATTTTTGTTCTTGCTTTAGTTGTCATTGGCTATTAGATAACAACTCCTTTGGCCTTGGGTTGTGGCTTTAGTGGTGCTTGCTTAAGAAGTTTTGGCTGAGAATGAGACTTGGGTTTCGACGTTGGTGATTTCTTTTGTTTCTTTGATGGAGGAGGCGGTAGAGACTCTGAAGATCAACCTCGATCAATTTTTGTTCTAGCCATTTGAAGGATTAAGATAAAAAAACCTTGATTTTCCTCTATGGGTGTGACGAATGGTGGTAACTAGGGCACTGGATTTTGAGATATTTAGGGAGTTTTTGAGTGAGGAATTAAGTGGGTTTTGAGGTCAATTGAGTAGGTAAGTGTTTATAAGAAGTTTCTTTTTGCAGAGCATTGGGAGAGACACTAGGAGTGATTTGGTGAAAATGATATTGTGTCTACTGATATAGCTTACTGTGCCTGACATCACTCATGTGATCTTGGGGCATCACTTAAGTGGTTACTTGAGTGATCATACTAACTAACCATAAAATCTTAAGTAAACAGGCCATACCTGACATGAGTAATCTCATAATTACTCATGAATGATTCCTTGTGCTGTATTAGCCTCTAGATTGCAGGATTAAATATAAAATTGGTTGAATTCTCTACTGCACTGATGATTACTCGAGTGGTCACTCGAGTGACCTGTCCCTTTAACTTCCACCTTTTGATTTCCAACTGTTATGTCATTTCAGTTTGAATCATTTGAACTTTCCTGACTCTTCAGGTCATCACTCAAGTGGTCACTTGAGTGATGAGACTTATCATTGGCAAACATCACTCGAGTGATGTCATAGTGATGATTATTGGCAGACATCACTTGAGTGATGTTGTGGTGATCATCTCCTCTGTTAAGCTCTTTTTTACTTACCTTATAATAGAGTATTTTTCAATCTCCTGCAAAATAAATTACTAGATACTCCAATGCTTAAGTCAATTATCATTAAAACATAATCAAATTACCTTTGCTAACATGTAACAACTTACAATTCATTGGGATTTACTATTCCCAATTCTCTTCTTATAAATAGGAATTGATCTTTCGTGAGGGGTTTTGTAAAAATGTTAGCTATTTGAAGATGAGTCTAGATGAATATTACTTCAACATCTTTCTTTTAAATATGGTCTCTGATGAAGCGATGTCTGACATCTATATGCTTGGTCTTAGAGTGTTAAATATGATTCTTTGCTAAGCTTATCGTCCTTGTGTTGTTACAGTAGATAGGTATCTCTCGTAATTGAATACCAAGATCTTGAAGTTGTTGCTTTAGCTAAAACACTTGTACACAACAAGTTGATGTAGCAACATACTTAACTTTAGTTGACAAAAGAGACATCGTGTTCTGTTTCTTGCTAAACCATGATACTAGTGAGCCTTTAAGGAACCGGCGTTGCCTACTGGTGCTCTTTCTGTCTGTTTTGTATCCTCTGTAATCAGAGTTTGAGTATACAACTAGGTATTCATTTCTTCCCTTAAGATACCATACACCTAACTTTATTGTGTCTGCAAGATATCTGAAGATTCTTTTGACTATTTAAGTATGTGATTCCTTTAGAGTTGACTAATATCTTGCACATATTCCAACACTGAATTGGATGTCTGGTTTACTTACAGTGAGATAGAGAAATGATCCAATCATTCCTCTATATTTTGTGATGTCATAGCCTGCCCCCTTAATATCAGCATCAAGTAATTTATTTAAGCTCATAGGCGTGTCTTCTCCATTTACCTAATCCATCTCATACTTCTTTAATAGCTATTTTAGATATCTTGTTTGGGAAATAAAGATCCCTTTTTTTTTCTTAATTTGTAAGCCGAGGAAGAAGTTCAACTCTCCCATAATTGAAATTTCAAACTCCCCCTGCATTATCTCAGAAAATTCTTTACACAAAATATCATTAGTAGCACCAAAAATGATATCATCAACATATACTTGAACTATCAAAATATCATTTCATTTTCATTTTATAAATGAAGTTGTATCTACTTTTCCTTATACAAAACCTTGATTGATGAGGAATTTACTAAGTCTTTCATAACAAGCTCTTAGAGTTTGCTTTAAGCCATATAAAGCTTTCCTTAGTTCGAAAACATGGTCAGCTCTAGTTACATCCTCAAATCCTGGGGTTTGTTCTACATATACTTTTTCCATAATATAACCATTTAAGAATGAACTCTTTACATCTATTTGATAAGGTTTGAAACACTTAATACATGCAAAGGCTAAGAGTACTCTTATAGCTTCCAATCTTGCTACTGGAGCATAGGTTTCCTCATAATCAATACCTTCTTCTTGATTATAGCATTTGGCCACCAATCTTGCCTTGTTTTTTTACAATGATTGTAGATTTATCAAGTTTGTTTTTGAATACCCATTTAGTGCTAATGAAGGAATGATCTGTAGGCTTAGGTACCAAATCCCAAACTTGATTTCGTTTAAATTAATTGAGTTCTTCTTGCAATGCTATCACCTAATCATTGTCTGATAGAGCTTTGTCAATGTCTGAAGGTTCAATTTCAAAAATGAATGCACAGAAACTAACTTTATTTAAAACTTTATTTCTAATTTTTATTCCTTCATTTACATCTTGTATAACTTGATCTAAGGGTTTACTCTTGTTATATTTCCATGCTCTAGGTTGACCTAGTCTACGTGGTTGATCTTCATTATCGGTTTTGTCAACCTTAGGAATGGAGAGGTTAGGAATAGAATGCCTATTTTCTTGAATCGTGATTATTTCCCACTCATCGTCAATAGACTTGTTAGAGGATTCAATTTCATCAAATATAGTATGAATTGATTCTTTAACAACATATGTTTTTTTATTAAAAACTCTATAAGCTTTGCTTTAGTTAGAATAGCCTAGGAATATTCCTTCATCAGCTTTAGAAACACTTACAACTAAAGATGAACATATGAGCTAGGTTTGGCTTTCTTCCTTTGTAAAGTTCGTATTGTCTTTCCAAGTTTTGTTCTGATATATGCTCTGTTTAAAATATAGCATGTAGTGCTCATAGCATCCGCCCAAAAAAATTGAGACACATTCTTTTCATTTAGCATGGCTTTAGCCATTTTAGTGAGAACTTTGATCTTTCTTTTTAAAACTCCATTTTGTTATGGTGTCCTTGGTGCAAAGAAGTTGTGATAAATGCCATTAGTGTCACAGTAGTCTCCAAAGGCTTGATTCTCATTCTCTACCGTGATCTGTCCTTATACCTGCAATACACATACCTTTCTCATTTTGCACTTTCTTGGCAAATACAATAAATTCACTAAAAATTTCATCTTTCGATGACAAGAAAATAGTCCATATAAATCTTAAAAAATCATCAACAATGACTAATGAATATAGGTTACCACCTAGACTTTTAACTTTTGATGGCCCAACTAAATCCATATGAAGTAGTTGAAGTGGTGTGCTTGTAGTGATTTTCTTTTTAATTTAAAAGATGATTTTTTTTGTTTACCTTTTTGACATGCATCACATAATAAATCATTTTTGAAATTTAACTTAGGTAATCCAGTTACTAAATCATTTTTAAGTAACTTTCCTAGTTGGTGCATATTAATATGAGCTTGTCATTTATACCATAACCAACTTTCATCGGTGTTACTTAGAAAACAATTATCAGAAACATTATTATTCATATCAAGAGTGTAACAATTACCTTCCCTTGTTGCTCTAATATTTGCTTTGAAATTCTTCTTTTCTATTTGTAAGTCCTTTTTGCTTACAATCAGACATTCTTCTAAGTCTAATATTACCCAATTGTCTTTGTCTGTGCTTTGATTCACACTTAACAAATTATGGCATAGTCCTTCAACATAGTACACATCTTAAATTCCGGTACTACCTCCAATTTCTCATATTCCAGCTATCTTGCCCGATTGATTTCCTAACTTAACTTTTCCACCTTCTTTAGGTTTTAGTTTAGTAAACTCTCTTGATCATCGGTCATATGTTGAGAGTATCTACTATCTATGTACCATTAGTTGATTTTGGATGCTTTGAAATATATCTACAATTAGAAACAATTATTTCCTAGGTACCTATATATTTTTGGGTCCTTTCGGGTTAGTACAAATTATTTTCAGAACATATAAACCTTTAGGTACCCATTTGCAAGTTCCTATTTTCCCTTTCTTCTTATGAATGCATGAGGAATATAATGTCCTTTCCTATTGCAGAAATTGCAATGTGCAAAAGGATCTGATACATGTACAGAATGATGAAAATAATTCAAATATGTCTTTCTTCCCTTCTTTTTGTCTAATTTGGGGTTGTATCAAATACTAGACCAATCATTTACAAAATGTTGAGCTTTTAAAATGACAATTAACATTTTACTTTAGTGTATTTTTCAAGGGTTTTAGTAAGTTCAACATTTTTCTTTTCCAAAATAGGACAATTTTTGCAAACATTTCCAGAGAATTCCTTGAGTTTTTCTTCAAGCAATTTATTTTTCTTTTTGTAAACAACTAGTTCTTTAGCTATTTTAGTAAATTTAGAATGTAAAGCATTATATTTAGAATGTAATTCTTTTGGAAATTGTACCCTTGGGGCCAATCATTGTACCTTAAACATTATTGTTATTTAAGAATTTCTCCATATTGTTATCATATCGTTTGCATGTTTATTATGATAATTGTATCCTTGGATGAACTATAAAAATTATCCTAAATGTCCCTGGTCGGTTATCTATGCGGGAGCAAAGATGAAATAATACCAGTATGACTTTGATGAGGTATAGAGATACAAATCAAAGTCTTAGGCACTTGTAGGAGTACAAGGTGCTGGACCGACCCGCTATGAGAAAGCTGTATGGATTAAGTCATAAGGTTATCTCATACATATAATCATGTCACAGTGCCCTCTGACCTGAGATCATCATAGATTCCTACATGAGAGTTGCTAAGTTTTGACCTAGTCAAAAGTCACCTTTGACCGGGTGATGATAAAGGCTACAATCGGATTTAGGAGTTTTCATGAAGAGGAATGTGAGTGGTCATGATGGAATTTATCCCTCACATTAGTGAGAGATATTACTGGGCCCCTCGATGAGTGAGTCTAAGAAATATATGGCCATACTGTAATGGGAAGGAGTTTCCATTTCTAATTTCAGGCTACTCAAGAATCGAGAAAGTGATGGTCAGGAACAGGAGGATAACAATGTCCATGCCTCATACTTGACTAAAATATCGTGTGACAAAAGGGGACGTGACATGGCTGTATAATAGGTTGCATCGTATCATCGATCCTCACATGAATTGGGTGGTGGTAATGTCTTGCTAGAGGCCGCTTACGACTTGTGGGCTAGTACAGTATTGACCCACTGCTAACTTCATGTGAGCCTACAGGGTCGCACACAAGAATAGCCCAACAAGAGCTGTAATGTCCAGATTCATTTTATCTAAGATGTGTCTAAGATTCAATGAATATAATATTTAATCTAGGGAGGATGAATTATATATATATAAATTCAAAATAATAATAATATTTTGTATTATTATTATTATATAATATTAGTTTTATATTTAATTTATTTGATAAATTAAATAACTAAAACTTATAGAGATATCGTATCTCAGATTTAATTTATAAAGATAAATTAAATCTATTGGCTCTTTATTTAGATTAAATAAATATGATAAAATTAAATCTATTTGACAGATTTAATCAAATCAGATTTATTTGATTTAATTTAAATTTCAAAAAATTAATTCAGATTAATTTTGAAAAACCTAATACGGCCCACAAAAGATATAAAATTCGAAGGGCTGGAGAGCTCTGGGTGGTACGGATTTTGGAGAGCCGCAAGAAACCCTAAAAAGAATTAGAGGCATTAGCACGCTGCCATGTTGGGTATTGTTCGTATGGATACCAGTAGAGGGAGACGATCATTGACTCCTAGAGATCAAACAAGAAGCAAAACGAAAAAGGTACTATTCTAACTACTCAATCTAAACACCATTGATAGATCCTCTGTCGAGATTCAGGAATTTTAAACGGTTAATTTCTTCCACTGTGTGTACGAATCCCAACAAATTCATTATAGGTAAGGTCAGAATCATAGGTAGGATTATACTCGTTCGATCACAACCACTTTGACCTACGTCCAGTCCTCAGATCTCCTATGAGATTTTCACTATATCTTTCAAGATTCAATGGGTTCTTGGCACCTCAGTGCAACACAAGTTGCTTCACTGGACACTCACTCCCCCTTACACAATGTTATCTAATCCCCAACTTAAGGTTCCATAACCTTAAGTTGTCTGAATAATGAATATTGAGTTTATGATAAGAATTCTCTCTAAAAGAGTAAATATATGATCACTAAAGTACAGAGAACGAAAGAATGAAAGACAGAGCAAATATGTAGATTGATTATTGTCTATTATGTTGTTTGTTGTTCCGTTCTTATTGCTTTTCTTTGATAGCTTGTGTATTTATAGTTGCTTTTCTTTGATAAGAATTTTGAGGCCTGTAGAGCAGTATTAGTTTTGGAAGCTCAAACCATACCTAAAAAGAGCTCCTTGGATTTTGGCAGGCAAAACAGATGAAATATGCTATCCATTAGGCCATTCTATGAGTCTTAATCAAAAATCAAGGAAGGAAAACCATTTCCATTTAATTCCAAGGCCTCGTGAGAGCTTTACGTCATGAAAGCGCAAACCGGCTCAAATACGAGGTTCTAGCCTTTTAGGTGTCGAAAGGGAGAAAGTTTAAAAATCCAAGGGCTATTTTTGTATCCTTCTGTAAATAGGAATGAGAAGGAGGATTTGTACATAATTCCAAGGCCCGTAGCGTAGTATCAGTTTTGAAAGCTCAAACCGTAGCTAGAACGAGCTCCTTGAATCTTGGCAGGAAAAACAGATGAAATATGCTATCCTTTAGGCCATTCTATGAGTCTTAATAAAAAATTAAGGGAGGAAAACGATTTGCACTTAATTCCGAGACCTAGAGAGCGCTTTACCTCGTGAAAGCGCAAACCGGCTCAAATACAAACCTTTAGCCTTTTGGGTGTCGAAAGGGACAAGTTTTAAAAATCCAAGGCCTATTTCAGTATCCTTTTGTAAATAGGAGGGAGAAGGAGTATTTGCACGTAATTCCGAGGCCCATAGAGCAGTATCAGTTTTTAAAGCTCAAACCGGACCTAAAACGAGCTTCGTACAATTTGGCAGGGAAAAAAGATGAAATTTTCTTTTCTTTAGGGCTATCTACGAGTCTTAATAAAAAATCAAGGGAGGAAAATGATTCGTACTTATTTCCGAGGCCTGGAAGGCGCTTTACCTTAAGAAAGCACAAACCGGCTCAAATACAAGATTCTAGCCTTTTGGGTGTTGAAAGGGATAATTTTAAAAATCCAAAGCTTATTTTGGTATCCTTCTGTAAATAGGAACGAGAAGGAGGATTTGCACATCATTCTGAGGCCCGTAGAGCAGTATCAGTTTTGAAAGCTCAAACCGTACCTAGAACGAGATCCTTGAATTTTGGCAGGAAAAACAGATGAAATATGCTATCCTTTGGGACATTCTATGAGTCTTAATCAAAAATCAAGGTAGGAAAACCATTTGCATTTAATTCTGAGGCCTCGTGAGCGCTTTACGTCATTAAAGCACAAACCGGCACAAATACGAGGTTCTAGCCTTTTAGGTGTCGAAAGGGATGAAGTTTAAAAATCCAAGGGCTATTTCAATATCCTTCTGTAAATAGGAACGAGAAGGAGGATTTGTACGTAATTCCAAGGCTCGTAAATGCAGTATAAGTTTTGAAAGCTCAAACTGCACCTAGAACGAGATCCTTGAATCTTGGCAGGAAAAATGGATAAAATAAGCTATCCTTTGGGCCATGCTATGAGTCTTAATAAAACATCAAGGGAGTAAAACAATTTGCACTTAATTCCGAGGCCTAGAGAGCGCTTTACCTCATGAAAGCGCAAACCGGCTTAAATACAAGCCTTTAGCCTTTTGGGTGTCGAAAGGGACAAGTTTTAAAAATCCAAGACCTATTTCGGTATCCTTTTATAAATAGGAGGGAGAAGGAGTGTTTTCACGTAATTCTGAGACCCGTAGAGCAGTATGAGTTTTGAAAGCTCAAACCGCACCTAAAATAAGCCCCTTGAATTTTGGCAGGCAAAACGGACGAAACATGCTATCCTTTGGGCTATTCTTTGAGTGTTAATCAAAAATCAAGGGAGGAAAATGATTTCCATTTAATTGTGTGGCCTGCTGAGCACTTTACCTCTTGAAAGCGCAAACCGGCTCAAATACGAGCTTCTAGTCTTTTGGTTGTCAAAAGGGACAAGTTTTAAAAATCCAAGACCTATTTCGATATCCTTCTGTAAATAGGAGTAAGAAGGAGGATTTGCGTGTAATTCCGAGGCCCGTAGAGCAATATCAGTTTTGAAAGCTCAAACCGTACCTAAAAGTAGCTCCTTGAATTTTGGCAGGAAAAATGGATGAAATATGCTATCTTTTGGGCCATTCTATGAGTCTTAATCAAAAATTAAGGGAGGAAAACTATTTCATTTATTTCGAGGCCTGGTGAGCGCTTTACATCATGAAAGCGCAAACTAGCTTAAATACGAGGTTCTAGCCTTTTAGGTGTCGAAAAAGACAAGTTTTAAAAATCCAAGGCCTATTTCAGTATCCTTCTGTAAATAGGAGGGAGAAGGAGTATTTGCACGTAATTCTGAGGCCCGTAGAGCAGTATCAGTTTTGAAAGCTCAAACCGTATCTAGAACAAGCTCCTTGAATCTTGGCAGGCAAAACGGATGAAATATGTTATCCTTTGCGCCATTCCATTAGTCTTAATAAAAAATCAAGGGAGGAAAACGATTTGCACTTAATTACGAGTCCTAGAGAGCGTTTTACCTTGTGAAAGTGCAAATCGGCTCAAATACGAGCCTTTGGCCTTTTGGGTGTCGAAAGGGACAAGTTTTAAAAATCCAAGGCCTATTTTAGTATCCTTCTGTAAATAGGAGGGAGAAGGAGTATTTGCATGTAATTCTGAAGCCCATAGAGCAGTATCAGTTTTGAAAGCTCAAACCACACTATAAACGAGCTTTGTGCATTTTGGCAGGGAAAACAGATGAAATTTGCTATTCTTTGGGCCAATCTATGAGTCTTAATAAAAAATCAAGCAAGGAAAATGATTCACACTTAATTCCAAGGCCTCGAGAGCGTTTTACCTCATGAAAGCGCAAACCAGCTTAAATACGAGCATCTAGCCTTTTGGGTGTTGAAAGGGATAGGTTTTAAAAATTGAAGGCCTATTTCGATATCATTATGTAAATAGGAGTAGGAAGGAGAATTTTCACGTAATTCTGAGGCCCGTAGGGCAGTATCAGTTTTGAAAGCTCAAATTGAACCTAAAACGAGCTCCTTGAACTTTGGCAGGAAAAATGGACAAGTTATGCTATCGTTTGGGCCATTCTATGACTCTTAATCAAAAAGAAAGGGAGGAAAACCATTTTCATTTAATTTCGAGGCCTGGTGAGCTCTTTACCTCATGAAAGCGCAAACCGGCTCAAATATGAGCTTATAGCCTTTTGGGTTTTGAAAGGGACAAAGTTTAAAAATGCAAGATCTATTTCTGTATCCTTTTGTAAATAGGACCAAGAAGGAGGATTTGCACGTAATTCTGAGGCCTGTAGAGCAGTATCAGTTTTGAAAGCTCAAACCACACCTAGAAGGAGCTTCGTGTATTTGGGTAGGCAAAACGGATGAAATTTGCTATTCTTTGGGCCAATCTATGTGTCTTAATAAAAAATCATGGGAGGAAAACGATTGGCGCTTAATTCAAAGGTCTAGAGAGCGCTTTATCTCATGAAAGCGTAAATCGGCGCAAATACGAGCCGTTAGCTTTTTGGGTGTCGAAAGAGACAAGTTTTAAAAATCCAAGCCTATTTCGGTATCCTTCTTTAAGTGGGTGCGAGAAGGAGGATTTGCATGTATTTCTGAGGCTTGTAAAGCTGTATCAGTTTTGAAAGCTTAAACCTTACCTAAAACGAGCTCCTTGAATTTTGGCAGGAAAAACGGAAGAAATATGCTACCCTTTAGGCCATTCTTTGTGTGTTAATCAAAAATCAAGGGAGGAAAACGATTTTGATTTAATTGCGAGACCTGGTAAGCGTTTTACCTCATGAAAGCGCAAACCGCATCAAATTCAAGCTTCTAGCCTTTTGGGTGTTAAAAGGGACAAGTTTTAAAAATTCAAGGCCTATTTCGGTATCCTTCTGTAAATAGGAGCGAGAAGGACGATTTGCACGTAATTCTTAGGCCCCTACAGCAGTATCAGTTTTGAAAGCTTAAACCTTACCTAAAACGAGCTCCTTGAATTTTGGCAGGCAAAATAGATGAAATATGCTATCTATTGGGCCATTCTATAAGTCTTAATCAAAAATCAAGGGAGGAAAACCATTTCCATTTAATTCCGAGGCCTAGTAAGCGCTTTACCTCATGAAAGCACAAACCGGCTCAAATACGAGCTTCTAGCCTTTTGGGTGTCGAAATGGACAAGTTTTAAAAATCCAAGGCCTATTTTGGTATCCTTCTATAAATAGGAGTGAGAAGGAATATTTGCACTTAATTCCGAGGCCCGTAAAGTAGTATCAGTTTTGAAAGCTCAAACCACGCCTAAAACGAGCTTCGTGCATTTTGGTAGGGAAAATGGATGAAATTTGCTTTTCTTTGGGCCTATCTATGAGTCTTAATAAAATATCAAGGGAGGAAAACAATTCGCACTTAATTTCGAGGCCTGGAGAGCGCTTTACCTCATGAAAGCGTAAACCGGCTCAAATACGAGCTTCTAGCCCCTTTGGGTGTCGAAAGGGACAAGTTTGAAAAATCCAAGGCCTATTTCGGTATCCTTCTGTAAATAGGAGCTAGAAGGAGGATTTGCACGTAATTCTAAGGCCCTTAGAGCAGTATCAGTTTTGAAAGCTCAAACCGTACCTAAAAGTAGCTCCTTGAATTTTGGCAGGAAAAACAGATGAAATATGCTATCCTTTGGGCCATTCTATGAGTCTTAATAAAAAATCAAGGGAGGAAAACCATTTCCATTTAATTTCAAGGCCTGGAGAGCGTTTTACCTCTTAAAAGCATAAACTGGCTCAAATACGAGGTTCTAGCCTTTTGGGTGTCGAAAGGGACAAGTTTTAAAAATCCAAGGGCTGTTTGGGTATCCTTTTGTAAAGAGGAGCGAGAAGGAGGATTTGCACGTAATTCCGAGGCCCGTAGAGCAGTATCAGTCTTGAAAGCTCAAACCGCACCTAAAACGAGCTCCATGAATTTTGGAAGGAAAAACGGACAAAACATGCTATCCTTTGGGCCATTCGTTAAGTGTTAATCAAAAATCAAGGGAGGAAAATGATTTCCATTTCATTGCGAGGCCTGGTGAGCGCTTTACCTCATGAAAGCGCAAACCGGCTCAAATAGGAGCTTCTAGACTTTTGGTTGTCGAAAGGGACAAGTTTTAAAAATCCAGGGCCTATTTCGGTATCCTTCATAAAATAAGAGTGAGAAGGAGGATTTGCACATAATTCTAAGGCCCGTAGAGTAGTATCAGTTTTGAAAGCTTAAATCAGACCTAAAACAAGCTTTTTGCAATTTGGAAGGGAAAATAGATGAAATTTGCTATTCTTTGGGCCAATCTATGAGTCTTAATAAAAAATCAAGGGAGGAAAACGATTTGCGCTTTATTCCGAGGCCTCGAGAGCGCTTTACCTCATGAAAGCGCAAACCGACTCAAATATGAGCCGCTAGCTTTTTGGGTGTCGAAAGGGACAAGTTTGAAAAATTCGAGGCCTATTTCAGTATCCTTCTGTAAATAGGAGTGAGAAGGAGGATTTGCACGTAATTCTGAGGTCCGTAGAGCAGTATCAGTTTTGAAAGCTTAAACCGCACCTAAAATAAGCCCCTTGAATTTTGGCAGGCAAAACAGACGAAGCATGCTATCCTTTGGGCCATTCTTTGAGTGTTAATCAAAAATCAAGGGAGGAAAATGATTTCCATTTAATTGCGTGGCCTGCTGAGCACTTTACCTCTTGAAAGTGCAAACCGGCTCAAATACGAGCTTCTAGTCTTTTGGTTGTTGAAAGAGACAAGTTTTAAAAATCCAAGGCCTAAATACAAGCAAGAAGGGGGATTTGCACGTAATTCCGAGGCCCGTACAGCAGTATCAGTTTTAAAAGCTCAAACTGCACCTGAAGAATTTTGGCAAGCAAAACGGATGAAATATGCTATTCTTTGGGCCATTCTATAAGTGTTAATCAAAAATCAAGGGAGGAAAATGATTTCCATTTCATTGTGAGGCCTGGTGATACGGATCAGCAAGTTGTATCTTCAAATTCAAGAGATCTTTTGCAAATTCCATGTGGACCAATCATAAGGGCAAGAGCCAAACAAATTATGGAAGCATTAAATGGGCTAGTAGAAGAGGCTTGGATAAAGCAAGAGGTGATTGGATCAAATTTGGACAAAAATGCTGAAAACATCACTAATATCATATGGGTTGCAAATGGAGATACTAATTAAGTTTTGGGCTTAGAGACTTCAAATAAAGAGCTTGGACCTAGTACTATATATGGGATGACTCATTTGGGCCTAAATAAGCACAGTTTAGGCCTTCAATGCTAATTATATTTTGTAACTTTTATTTGTGCGAAAATTATTAGATAATGGGCCTATTTGAATTTTAGGTTTCCTAATTAATTAATTATATTAGGTTAGTTTCTATTTCTAGGATGCATTTAATGCAATTAGGGTTTCTGAATATTTCTCTTTAAATACCTTGTAACCCTTCATTTGGAGGAGATTAGAGACTTTGAGACTTGATTATTGAATGAAAGGTTGCACTTTTCTAAACCTCGTTTCTTGGGAGTGGATTCTCACTAGGGTTCTTCTTAGAACTAACAGACTTATCAAGGCTTGATCAACCTTGTGGCGTCTTCCAACACTTTGGGTCCTTGTTCTTTCTTGCTCAAGGGTTCAAGTGGATCGTCGATCTGCGTTTAGTGTTCTTGGGGTGTGTGTATTCAGATTAGTTGTGGGTTAGTGGGGTCTTCCCTTATAGGTTCGCACCATCTTGGTATCAAAGCTTTGGATCTAAACTCAGGTCACATCTTTCTATTTGTTGTTTCAATTTTCGTTTAGGGTTTCGTGCTTTGTTCTTGAGTCTTTTCGTCTAGGTCATCTGTGTCATACCCAAAATTTCTGCTTTTATTCGTCAGTTGTTTCTTTGTGTTTGTCAACGTTTAGTGAGTATTTTTCATAGTTAAAAATCTCTTATTTCATATCGTTTTGGAATTGTTTCAATTCAATTTGTCATTAGTGAGTTCTAGCCGTTTTAATTTAGTCGTATTTTTGCAAATTTTCTGTGTCAATTCATCATTTTTCCATATCGTCATCAAATCTCTGCCCTTGTTTGACCTGTTTTACTTTGTGATTTAGGTCATTTAATAGGTCATTTTTATTATTCAGAATCTCATCTTTCCATTCATTTTGGTCTCATCTAAATCCAAAATTTCTTGAATGAGTTATACTCTTTTAGAAAATATAACGCTTTTCTAGAATTTATGGGTTCAGGTTGGATGAAACTTTTTATGATAGATTGAGAGTATTCTCTTTAATTTCAGTAGAAAAAAAGAAAAAAAACAGCATCAGAAAGAAAAGAAAAAAAATTGGCCAAAAAAAGAGAGAGAAGAAAGCTTCAATTGATATGCTAGAAATGTTATATGCAAGCATCTATCTTGATACCTAGAATTTGACTAAAACTTTTTCACTCTGTGTCAATTGCACTTTTGATTTCCTTGAACTCCTTTTCTAATACTCACTTTGATATTCCTTATTTCTGAGTGTTGTGTTGATTTCTACAAGTTGTGGTTCCATTGATTAAATTGCTTAGTTCTTTAAAGAGCCCCAAGAGGAATCTAAGAGCGGAAAAAGGAAAGAGTGATATACATCAATTCAAAAGCCAAATTTGAGTGAAACAAAAGTGTAGAGTGGTATTTTTTAGGAAAACACGTGAGGAATTTGTGAGGAAATTTATTTCTCTAACATCTTTCTTGCAGATACAATGTCTAATGTAGAAGAAACATCAGGTGGTAATCCACTGAATCTAGATGACCACCTCAGGGCAATGCATCAACAATTTGCACGTATGAACGTGGTTTTTGGAGAAATAACGGATAGGATGTGATGCAATCCAGAATCAACAAGTTGTCTCTTCATATTCAAGTGGAGATTCGAGGACGAATCCTTTTGAGGAGAGAGGGAATGATACGATCCAGAATCAACAAGTTGTCTCTTCATATTCAAGTAAAGATTCGAGGACGAATCTTTTTTAGGAGAGAGGGAATGATGCGATCCATAATCAGCAAGTTATCTCTTCATATTCAAGTGATGACTCTTCAACTTCAAATGATCATTTTCAAATTCCAGGTGATCCATTCACAAGAGGAAGAGCCAAACAAATTAAGGAAGCATTAAATGGGCTAGTGCAAGAGACATGGATGAAGTAATTAGCAATCGGATCAAGGCTAAACGAAAATGCTGAAAACGTCACTAACTTCATTTGGGCTACAAATGAAGATATTGATCAAGTTTTGGGCTTGAAGTCTTGAAATTGAAGAGCTTGGACATAGTACTACATATGGGAGGACTCATTTGGGCCTAAATAAGCACATTTTGAGCTCTAAATGCTGATAATATTTTATAGATATTATTTATGCAAAATTATTAAATAAGTTGCCATATTTGACTTTTGACTTCTCTAGCACACTATATTAGAATTTTGTGTTTTCTAGAACATTGTATTAAACTTTTGGGTTTCCTAACACATGGTATTAGACTTTGTAGTTGCAATTTCCTAAGTTGTAATTATTACAATTAGGTAGTATTTCTCTATAAATACCTTGTGCTTCTTCATTTGTAAGACACATTTGAGATTTGATATATGAATGAAAGTTGCATTTCTACACTTTGTTTCTTGAGAGTGGATTCTCTCTAGGGTTCTTCTTAGGACTAACAGACTTATCAAGGCTTGATCAACCTTGTGGCGTCTTTTAACACTTAAGGTCCTTGTTCTTTCGTATTCAAGGGTTCAAGTGGATCGTAGATCTTTGTTTAGCTTTGTTGGGGTGAGCATATCTCAGAATTGGTTATGGGTTCGTGGGATTTTTTGTTCTGCGTTCGTACCATCTTGGTATCAGAGCTTTGGATCTAAATTCAGGTCATATCTTTCTGTTCTTTGTTTCCATTTTCATTTTGAGTTTTGTGTTGTTCTTGTGTCTTTTCGTCTGGTTCATTTATGTTCGTGTCTGAAATTATAGCTTTTGTTTTTCAAGTGTTTCTCTATGTTTTCCAACATTTAGTGAGTCATTTTTATAGTTCAAAATCTCTATTTTCATGTCATTTTGGAATTATCTCAATCCGATTTGTCATTTGTGAGTTCTATCAATTTCAATCTAGTTGTGTTTCTGGAAATTTTCCGTATCTGTTCATCTTCATTTTTTTCAGAACGTCCCTAATATTCTGTCCTTGTTTGACCATATTTTCTTCGTGATTTCCATCATTCAATAGGTCAATTCCATTATTCAGAATCTCTTCTTTCTGCTCGTTTTAATTGCATCTCAATCTAAAATTTCCACAGAGAGTTTTAGTCTTTTAGAAAACAGACGCTTTTCTGGAATTTTTGGGTTCAGATTGCTTGTGTTTCTGTTGTGATAGATTTTGTATTTTCTTTAAGTTTCAGTACAAAAAAAAGCATAAAAAAGTGACCAAAAAAAGAGAAAAAAATATAGATACAAAAAAAGAAGAGAAAGTTCTAATTGATGTGTTGAATGTGTTCTATGCAAGCATCTCTATCTTGATATCCAGAAATTGACAAAACCTTTTCAATCTGTGTCAATTGAACATTTCTAAGTGTTGTGTTGATTCTACAAATTGAGATTTCTTTTGATTATGAATTACTTAGTTCTTTAAAGAGCCTCAAGAGGAATCTAAGAGTGGAAAAAGGCAAGAGTGACATACATCAATTTAAAAGCCAAATTTGAGTGAAACACGAGTGATAATAAAACTTATTTGAGTGAAACAAGTGTGTAGAGTGGTGAGTCCCTTTTTCTCTAAATCTAACATTTCAGGTGTCATCAATATGCATGATGAAAAAGAAATTTAAAGACATCTTCAATCTTTGTTAAAAGGACTCCAGAAGTTTAGTGTTGAAAACGACCAATGGATGTCTAGTCACAACTCCATATCAAAAAGAGAATTCCAAAGAAAGCTGCAGAAATTGAAACAAGACTCCATAAGTGTTGATGAATATTTTCAAGAGATGGAATTAGCTTTAATTAGAGCTGGAGTGAAAGAAACTTCAAAAGCCACTAACGATCGTTTTGTAAATGGGCTTAATCCTGAATTAGCTTGGTTTGCAAAGACCCTAACCTTCTTGGACATTGATATGTTAGTTCAATTTGTTGTGAGTATGAGCAAAAGATCAAGCAAAAAAGATGTTCAGAAAGTAGCTCCAATACAAGGAAGATTGAAAGCTTGATTATTACAGTCCTTAAAGAATAGTTAGAGGCAGCCAAGGAGGAAGATGTTGAAAATCAAGTTGAGAAGTGTAAAGAAGACCTTCATATTCCAAGTCCCAATCTTGTGGTTGAAGAAGTTCCTCTGAATCATAAAAAGAAGAGTGAAAATATGAGTGAGAGTGATTTTTGTGAAACTGTTCTTGAGAGAAAAATTCAGTTTGAGAGAGAAAAAGACATTAAGAGCATAGAGTGTTGTCAAAATAAAGAGAGTAAAAATGAGTATGAAGAATTGAGTGAAAAGAAAGATGAAAAGAGTTGTGAGAAAAGTGAGGTTAAGAGTGACTGCAAGGATATTTCTTTGGTTACTAATGATCTTAATCATTATTTGCCTTGTGATTTTGTTGTGTTGCAGGAATTCTTGGATTTGATTCTTAAGAAACCACCCGATGGATTCTTATCTTCAAGAAGAATTGAACATTCATCTCCTTCGAGTGACATTGAAAAACATTATGGTTCTCTAAAGTTTGATCTTAATCGTAATTTGCCTTGTGATTTTGATGTATTGCAGGTGTTCTTGGATTTAATTCCAAAAAAGCCACACGATGGGTTCTTATCCTCAAGAAGTATTGAACCTTTATCATTTTTGAATGGCAGTGAAAAACATTCTGGTTTTCTAAAGTTTGATATTCTTGATAACTTATTGCCCTCTAGATGCCTTGAACTTCAGACCTTGAATTTTCATAGTCACATGGGTTTTGCTATTTGTAGGTGTTCTTATATGCATGTTGCATCTTGTTTTGAAGATACTCTGATTTGTAGCAACAATCTCGAAAAGAATGTGAATCCTCTGCAATATGTGCTTGAAGTTTTGAGAAAAGAACAATTGTTTTCAAGTCTGGAAAATTCTGACTGTTGCATGAAAAACATTGATTTTCTTTGTCATATGTATTTGTTTGGTCAAGATAAGCTTAACAAGAGACATGCAAGTTGGCTAAAATTTATTGAGACATTTTCATATGTCACCATTTATAAGAGAGGTAAAGAGAATGTTGTTATTGAAGTATTGTCAAAGAGGTATAGTGTTCTTCCTTTTCTAAATACTAAGTTGCTTGGATTAGAATATTTCAAGAATTGTATGCAAGTGACATTGGCTTTACTGAATTATTTTTTCCTTATGAAATTGAGCATTTTGAATCCAAAGCTAGCATACAAAGAAGTGGTGTTTGTTTTGAATCTAGAGATAGGGTGCATATGATAAAAGAAATTTTCTTAGCTTATAAGAAGTCTAAATTAGCTCCAAGAGAAGATAATTCATTTCCAGTGCTTGAAAGACTCAATGATAATGCTTACATGATTAGTGAGTATAATGCTAGTGCTACTTTAAATATGGCTGATTTATGTCCATTTGATCCAGGTGGAGATTTGAGGACGAATCCTTTTGCGGAGAGAGGGAATGATGCGATCCAGAATCAACAAGTTGTCTCTTTATATTCAAGTGGAGATTCGAGGATGAATCCTTTTGAGGAGAGAGGGAATGATGCGATCCAAAATCAGCAAGTTATCTCTTCATATTCAAGTGACAACTCTTTAACTTCAAATGATCATTTTCAAATTCCAGCTAGTCTATTCACAAGAGGAAGAGCCAAACAAATTAAGGAAGCATTAAATGGGCTAGTGCAAGAGACATGGATGAAGCAATTAGCAATCGGATTAAGGCTAGACGAAAATGCTGAAAACGTCACTAACTTCATTTGGGTTGCAAATGAAGATATTGATCAAGTTTTGGGCTTGAAGTCTTGAAATTGAAGAGTTTTGACCTAGTACTACACATGAGAGGACTCATTTGGGCCTAAATAAGCACATTTTGGGCTCTAAATGCTGATTATATTTTATGGATATTATTTGTACAAAATTATTAAATAAGTTGCCATATTTGACTTTTGAGTTCTCTAGCACACTATATTATAATTTTGTGTTTTCTAGAACATTGTATTAGACTTTTGAGTTTCCTACCACATGATTTTGGATTTCCTAACACATGGTATTAGACTTTGTAGTTGCAATTATTACAATTGGGTAGTATTTATCTATAAATACATTGTGCTTCTTCATTTGTAAGACACACTTGAGATTTGATATATGAATGAAAGTTGCATTTTTGCACTTTATTTCTTGAGAGTGGATTCTCTCTAGGGTTCTTGTTAGGACTAACAGACTTATCAAGGCTTGATCAACTTTACTTATAATGAAGTTACAATTATTTATTTGTATAATCAGAAAGAGCTCAATATGAGACAACGCAAATGGATGGAGCTGCTTAAAGGTTATATAACCTTGGAATCAAATATCATACATGCAATGCTAACGTAGTAAAAGATATATTGAGCTATAAAACCATGTAAGTTATAAACAAAGACTGATTGAATATTTCAGATATCTCAATCTGTCTAATCAGATTATGATTAATGGCAATAATGTCAGTTAAGCGGAGAATGATTTGAGAGCAGCAGTTGAAGAAGCTCAGATGCATGATAGACGAGCATAGTCTATCAGAGACATGATTAAAAGGGGAGAGACTCAAGAACATGACTTGTCACTAAGTGGGCTAGTCAGATATAAGAAGAGGATATCACAAACAGAGTTGAAATGGAAAATCTTGGAAGAAGCGTGCAAGACTAAATATACTTTACACCCAAGAGCAACCAAAATGTATCACAATCTGAAACCAAAAAGAGATGTGACAAAGTTTGTTGTTCGTTGTCTTACTTGTCAGAAAGTAAAAGTCGAGCATCAATGACCATCGGGGTTTTTGCAAAACCCCGGAGTTCCTGAGTGGAAATGGAAGAGTATCCATATGGATTTAGTTATAGAGATCCCCGATTCACTTCCAAGTTTTAGAAAGCGGTGCACGAGGTTTTGGGCCCTAAGCTCAAGTTTAGTATGACTTATCATTCTCAGACAATCAAACAAGCAAAAAGAATGATACAAATGCTAGAGTATATGCTAAGGGCATGCGTACTCAATTTCAAAGGTAGTTAGGATCAATTCCTTCTACTTACAGAATTCACATTCAACAACGGTTATCACTCAAGCATCCAAATGGCCCCATATGAAGTATTGTATGGAAGGAAGTATTAGTCGCCCTTGTGCTAGATAAAGCTGTCTAAGAGGCAGATGTATGGGTTAGACATAGTGATCAAACAACAAAACAGATCAATATGATAAGGCAAAGACTATTAGCTACTCAGAGCAGAAAAAAGAGTTATGCTGATAAGGGGCAAAAACCTTTAGAGTTTGAGGTTTGAGATTATGTGTTTGTGAAGGTTTTGCCTATTACTGGTATTGGAAAAACGCTAAAGGTGAAGAAGCTAAGCCCAAGGTACATTGGTCTATTTGAAATCTTGTCAAAGATTGGGCCAATAGCATACCAAATAGCTTTACCCACAAGTTTGAGCAGACTGCATGATGTCTTCCATGTTTCACAGTTGAAGAAATATCAACCGGACCCAGAACATGTGATTGAATGCGAGGTCACACCTGACCAAGTCATTGATCGACAAGAGAAACAACTCAGGCACAGGAGTATCCTGTTTATAAAAGTTGTATGGAAGGGGTTATCTCCTAGAGAAGCTACTTGGAAAGCTGAGGGAGATATGTAGAAGCATTACCCATAATTCATAAGCCAGTATATGTAGCAAATTTCGGGGATGAAATTTATTTAAGGGGGGAGAGCTGTATAATCCCACTTTTTATTCACCAATATTCTTTATATGTCCTTGAGACAATTAAGGAAATAAAAAGGTGAATTAAGGAGCACCTTAAATGACAAAGCAAGGCAATTAGTGGTCATACTCAACATAATTATGCTTGGAACACAAGTTGTAAAAGCTAGAATTTGATGTCGGTGTGTTTTCCTGCGAGGCAATCTAGTTGTGTGAATTTTTAAATAGGAAAATAATGTCCAATGCCTATGAAATTTTCCAAAATAAAAGTAGACTTCATATAAGTCATTTGGAGCTGTACACAAAGAGTTATGTATTTTTGAAATTAGCTAAGTGAAACTGGAAAGTTTCTGTGACAACATTCAACAAATGGTGATTTTGGAATTCTTAGTGTTCAGTTATCTAAAGGCTATATTTTTCCTTAAAAAAATAGACTTCATAAGGGTCACATAACCTTTGGAACTACATCAATTATACATCTATAAATAAATATATAAATTTTCAAAGTTTGATGAAAATTCTATAAGATTTTAGGCAAGGTGTGAAATTAACAAGACAATGGAAAAAATGTATGGGCAAAATGGTCAATTGGCCATAAAGGTAAAAGCCATTATTTTTCCCTTTTCTTGGTGAACAATTCGGTCAAAAAGGAGGGAGAAAGAAGGGAAATTAATACTTGGTTCATATTAAGCTTAAATATGGAGGAATTGTGGCCAAATGAAAATGGGTTGAAAAGTCAAAAGTAACATTTGTAATAAAAGGCTTTTACGGAATTAATTTCAAATGAATGGATGAAGGTAATTGAAGAAGCCTATTTGGTTATTTTGGGGTCCTCATTTTGTTACTTTTAGTCAAGAAGCAAAAGGGAATTAATAAATAAATTCCAAATGCCAAGTTGAAGTATTTAAACCAAGAAAAAAGGTGAAGGTTTGAAAAGTTAAAAGATGGTAATAAAAGGGCTTTGACATAGTAATTTTAAGAGGTAAATGAAGTCAAATTAAGAGACTTCTTTGACTCCCTTCAACAGCCCTTTTGACGTCAAAATGGAAAGAGAAAGGGAAATAAATTTGCTTGGTCCATATTTAATTCAAGAGAGAAAATTTATGCCCAAGTATAATGGCACATGTTAGATTTGCATTAAACAATATTGTAACATAAAGTAAAAAGAGATATTTTAAGAGCTCTTTATTCCCTTTTCTCTTCCATACTTCAATTGAATCAAGAGAAATAGAGAGAGAGAAGTGAGCTCAAGAACTTGAAGAACACCAAGAGGTCTTAGGGTTTAAGAGGCCAAAATTTAAGGTAAGAGCTTGAAATCAAAGTGTTCTTGCCTTCTAATCTACCTAGAACTTCTTCTAATCCCTTATCCTTCATGAATACCATGATTTGCAAAAAAAATTTCAAGATGGAAGAGAGAGAAAATGGAGCCTTATATGATGTTGTGGTTGTTGTTGTTGATTTTTGCTTGGTCTTGCTTAGTTTTATGAAGATGGATGATGAAACTCTAAGGGGTTATGCCACTAAAATTTCCTTAAATCATGTATATTAAGTGTTTAAGTAGTTAATCATGTGATTCGAAGTGGAAAGGAAGGAGTTTATGGATTGAAGTCACAAAAACATAATTTTCCCTTTTTCTTCCATTCTTTCGGCCAAAAGCAGAACCATAGTGAGCAGTGAGGAATTTGTAATTTTGATGATTCCATTGAATTTATAAAGGAAAATTGTGTAGGAATATATGAGTTCATGATTTTTGGGAATTTGTATGTAAATCTGGAATTTTTAGAGATTGAAAGGATATGTTGTTTGATTTACTTCACTAGAGGTAGTCTTACTGTGCAATGAAATTCATTGGCCAAACCAGCTCTAAAAATTATGAAATTTTACAAAATTAATATAGACATTTAGAGCTTTAATTTTATACATAGATCATAATTTTTAGACTAGTAGATTAAAAGATATGGATTTTTGAAGCTCTGCCCTATTTCTATAATGTAATATGGGAACAGGGGAGTTTGACAAATTTTTGGGAAAAGTGTGATGACAATGGGCAGAATTCAGTATTATTTCTTAAAATAAAACTTAAAGATATTCATTTATTCTTTGGAACCAATTAAATTGGATTTTCCTAGAATTAAATATGAATTTCCAAATTTAACTGAAAGTCTACCAGTTTTTTGGAAAATTGTGAAACTGCACTGTACAGAATTGTAATGTGCAGAAATTGTTGAAACTGCTAAAATTGCATCATAGAACCAACATAATTTAATTCAACGTAGTAATAATAGAAGTAATAACTAGTTACTTGTAACTTGAATTTTATAGGAATATACAATAGCCCGAGCTGGAATAAGGATTTAAGACAGACCAAGGAACTAAAAAAGGAGTCAAGTAGTAACTCTTTCTTTCATACATTATGTGATTATTTATATGTTTGTGTATGTCATCTTTTGTAATTTGAGCATAGTATATGGGACATGCATATTAGCTTAGTTGTGGTCTATGACCCAGCGGAGGCGTAGAGTTAAGCCAAGGTTGTAAATATTCGTTTGGCCTTAGATAGAGTGCATACAGCAGTCTATCATCTTTACATAACATGGTGCATTACATATTTATTTTCACATTTTGTATGTCTGAAATACATGTTGCTACTGAGATTTGCTCAAATCTTACCCTTTTTTAACATCATAAACATTACAGTTGAGGCTAGCGACTCGAAAGGCAAAGCAGCAGTTACTGGTGAATAGAGTCCTAGTGTAGGCTGAAACTACTGTTAGTTATTTAGAATTGTACTTTTTATTTCTGTTGAACACTCTATACATATTTTTCAAAACCTATAAGGATTTGCTATAATGTAAACAAGTACTTAATGTCAGTATGTTTTTACTATTTCTGTATGCCTTGTGAACAATGCGCTTAATACTTTGCGAATATCAAAATGTTAAGGGGTTTGACAATGTATGTGGTAAATCGTGTAGATGAGCAGGGGAACATTTCCACTAGGAGGCTGGATATGACCGATTTAAACAGCTTGGACCGGACATTATGAGTTGTTGTTTCATAGAATGAGGCTATAGGGGGTCACCTATTCAACCGCTACCTGAATGAGCTGGGCTTAAATTGGATGAGGTTCCCCATTTACTTCAGGATGTGGAAGAACGTTCCTAAGGGGCCGAAGGATCTAGCGTGGGATGAGGTGATTAAGGTAATTAATAATTATATTTAATTATATTATATGATTTTGAATTAATTTTTTGAATTATTATTTATTAATTTTATGTTTTGGAAATAATTGTATTTAAATATTTTTTATTTAATTGTATTACAAGTTAAGTTTGTTGTCCAAGACAACAGGAAAATGTACACATTGATTAAGATAGGCGACGGCTAGAAGAATAGGAGGAATTGTCTCTTCCACATCAAGAATAAGGATGGGAAGATTCCTTTGCATCAGCTGATTAAGGACATCCCAGATGGCGTCCCACCCAATGATTGAGTGATTTTTGTCCAGTTCATGAGGAATTAAGAGGCACAGGTATTTTTGTTAATAACTATTTTTCTTATTTTAATGTTTTTTAATAATTATTAATTTTTTCAATTTTTGGTAACTTAAAAGTTGTTTTTTTGTTGTAGGCTCTTTCTCAAAGGATCTACCATACTACTGGATTGAAGACATTTGCTGTGACTTACAACGAATTAATACTTTTTTATAATTTTAGTTAATTTTACCTTAATATTAATAATTTAACTGCAATTAAATGTTTATAATATTAATTTAATGTTTTCATTGTTTCAGGAGAGGAAGGCTTAGTAGGATAACTGTCAAACGGATTACAGAGAGTTATTCACGCTGACATATAGGCATCGGGATGGGACTTTGACGTCTCAGCAGGCAGAGGAGGCTATTGTAAGGATAATTATTTCAATTATTATTAAAAAATATTTATAATAATTAATTTATTGTTAATAATAATAATAATAACAACAACAATAACAACTTGTTTCATAAAATTGCAAGAGCAGATTCAACAGTCTCAGACTAAGCTGAGAGAGACCCAGACCCAGAAGTCACAGGGATCTATGGACCCCATTGCACCACTGAAAGCTGGTCTGGGACCAGTCGAGCACCCTAGCCGCATGAAGGGGATGGGGTTAGGTGCCAGACTCAACATGATCTATAAGAGAAGTGGCAGCTCTGAGGCGAGAACCTCTTGAGCACGGACGTCCAGGAGCAGACGTCCGAGGAAGGAGACTGTTGAGGAGATTTGGTCGAAGGTTGTGAGGAAAATACAGGAGCACGTTGATTACTATTATGCGCAGCAGACGCAGTGGTGGAAGATCACAAACTTTATGCTCGATAGGGCATGGAGTCGCCTATTCCCTAATGAGGTGTTCCCAGAGGCCCCCCATCATGAGGTTCGTTGTATAGCTGCCTCCTCTTCGATCCGATGATGGTGCTATTGACTCTAACTAGTCCCGTCATCTGCTCGCCCCTAAGACAAGACCTGATGGCCAGCCCGGTGATTGTGCCTCCTCAGATAGAACCTGCTGATCATGCTTCTGATAATTAGTTTAGTTTATTTAGGATATTTTTTTTATTTTTTTAGCAATTCTCAAACATATAACCGCTACCAATTTTAAATTTGTAATGGTTCTAATAAATATAACCGCTACAACATGTTACACATTTGAATTTTGAATTTGTTATTCCTACCAACAGTTATGAATAGTAGTTGTTACATCTCTCCACTGCTACAAAACTTCATGTAACAATTAGTAGCAGTTTTAGAACTGTAACCGCTACTAATTGTTACACATTTGAATTTTCAAGCTATCAATCCCACCAACGGTAATGAAAATTTGTGGCGTTTATAATTTTGTAACCTCTACAATATGTTAATCATTTGAATTTTGCATTTGTCATTACCACCAACGGTCATGAAAATTAGTAGTGGTTACATCTCTCTAACGCTACAAAGCTTCATATATGAAAATTGGTAGCAGTTATAGTTGTGTAGCTGCTACAATATGTTAATCATTTGAATTTTGAATCTATCATTCCTGCTAACAGTTATTAAATTTTATTGTGGTTTGTTATGTAACCGCTACAAAATACCAATGTTTATGACCTTTTGTAGTGGTGTTTAGGAATAAACCGCTACAAAGTACCCACGTTCATGTTGAGCACAGATAAGGCAGAAATCATCGTTTATATCAAGGTTGTCAAAAATACTCAAAATTATCTTTCTTGATCAAATTGTATCATATCAAGTGCTTGTGTGGAATCACAAATAAGGCAATGTTGATGTTGCTGGAATTAATACAAGATGTGTTCCCTGACGCGGAGATTCCCACATTATTCTACAAGGGCAAGAAGATTATTAATAGATTAGGCTTGAACTACCAGAAAATTGGTGCATGCCTTAACGATTGCATGCTATATTAGGGAGATGATGCCAGCAGGGAGGATTGCAAGCGATGTCACATATCGAGGTATAAGACAACTCAGAAGGGAAAAAAGTAGAAGAAGAAACCTGCAAAGATTCTCAGGTACTTTCCTTTGAAGCCACGATTATAAATATTGTTTATGTCATCTAAAACAGCTGAGCATATGAGGTGGCATAATGTTGATAAGAATTAAGATCGTAAATTAAGACATCCATAGGATGCAGAAGCCTAGAAAGCGTTTGACTCTGAATTTCCATCTTTCATGGCTAACCCTAGAAATGTTTAGCTTGCTTTAGCAACCGACGATTTTAATCCCTTTTGGCAATCTTAGTATAAGTTACAGTATTTAGCCGGTAGTCTTAGTTCCCTACAACTTACCCCCTGGATATGTATGAAATAAAGCTCCTTTATTTTGTCTATGATCATCCCAGGTAAAAGGCACCGAGTAATGACATCGATGTATATCTTTAACCGCTTATTACAGAATTACTAGATTTGTGGCAGGTCGGCATCGAGACATATGACGCGTATGAGAAGTCACTGTTTAACTTGCGTGCAACATTGATGTGGACCATAAGTGACTTACCTAGGCTTGGAATGTTATCCGAGTGGAATGTGCACACTGGGATGACATGTCCAGTTTATAATTTTGACTCTAATACAATGCGCATTCCCCATAGTCGAAAGTGGTGCTTCGTAGGTCATCGGAGGTTTCTTGATGGTAAGCATAAGTTTAGGTTGCAACAGAATCATTTAAATGAGAAACCAGAAAAAAGAGGACTCCTCAGACTTTATCTAGTAAAGACATCTTACAGCAGTTTCAGGACATTGAATTCGAGTTTGGAAAAAGCGACGATTCAACAACAGCAAGGCGAAAGAGTAGGAGGACTACTTCAGCTTTTGCACCTTAGCAATGTCGGAAGATAAGCATTTTCTTCACTCTTCTATATTGGAAATCTAATTTACTTCGACACAGTCTTGATGTCATGCACATTGAAAAAATGTATGCGACAATGTGTTATACACGATGCTTAACAAACCCAGCAAGTCAAAAGATCATCTTCAAGCGAGGAAATATTTATGGCCATAGGAGTTCGTGAAGATGTGTGGCCATATGAGCATGAAAAATTTCAACTGGAAACGTTCACCCTCACAAAACTGAACAAGGAAGTCTTCCTAGGGACGTTGAAGAAAATAAAAATTCCTGATGGCTATTCAAGCAACATTTCACGTTGTATTGACATGTAGGCTTGAAAGGTTGCTAACCTGAAGAGTCATGACTCATATGTTCTTATGTAACAGTTACTTCTGCTGGCTATAAAGAATGCACTTACTCCTGATGTGTCCATCATTTTAGTAGAGCTGTACTCATTTTTTCGGAAATTGTGTTCTAAGGTTTTGATCGTTGAGGAGTGTAATACCCCGAATTTTAAGACAAGGAAACTGAGTGTTACGAGTGTAGGATGGTGTATTTATAAAATGCAAGTATACACTGTCGTAATCAAGTAATATAGAAATGAGTAGAGTATCATTCCCACAAGGATTGATCACTAAGTACCAAAATTGGTAATTTTAATTCTATCTAGTCGGTTGATTAGTTGTGATTGAGATTGCAAGATAAAAATGATGAAATATGAATACAAGTGATATAAAGACAAATATGAGAAAAAGCCCTAGTGATTAGATTTCACTTAACAAATTCCGGATTGAATCACTTATCTATTCTAGTCCAATTTTTTCCACATTATTGATAGTCGAGTTTCCTTATTTTAATTACTAGCCTCTTCCAAGGTCAAGTAATTCTATAATTAATTGCTAACCCAATATATTCCTATATGAATTTAAGCAATCAATCATGCATTAAGATTTATGGAACTCAATTAAGACTACACAACCCATATGAATATATTCCTATTTCATATGCAAATTATGGTTTTAATTATAGGATCTACACACATGTATCTCCTTCCGGTCTCAACATGCATATTGAAATCATCCAAAAGGTGGTCAATCAATTGTAAGCATTAAGAGCAATAATTAAAACTCAATCATGAAGGAAAAATTAAAATTAGATTTAATAAGTTAAGATTCAATCCGTCATTAGTAAGCTACGTCATCACCCTAGGAAAAGGAAAATTTAGCTCATGATAAAATTAAAAAAAACCAAAATAAATTACAAACATCATAAATATTACATAAAAATTAATTACAAAAACATAAAAATACAACTCAAGATGCATGAAAATGGAAAATCTAGCCTACCATATAGGAGGTAAAACCATCCATAAAGGAGGACTACCTAGGCCTTCCATATAGGAGGTAAAATCATCCATGTAGGAGGCATGCAAGAAGTAAAAAAAATGCAAGAAATAAATTCTAAAAATAACAACTCTCTCTCTAAAATAGAAACTCTCTCTCTCTCTCTTCCTTCCTCTTTCCTTCCCTTTCATTTTAGGGTGCCAAGAAGCTCTATTTATAGGCTTCATTTTCAGACTGCTACAGTATTTTGCTACAGTGAACCACACTTGCTACAGTGAACCGACCACCCACTCGCTACAGTGAACCGACTGCTACAGGAATCGCATCGAACCGCCCCACGTCTACACACACCAACCGCTACAGTACAACGCAATGGTCCGCTACAGTCCCTATGCTACAGTATGCTACAGTGATTCCAAACAGTACCAGACATGAACAGTGCACAGTGAATAGTTCACATGAATAGTAACTTCCCCTTAAATGCCTTCTTTAATTCTTCTTACTGCGGTACTGTCCATGGCAGCAAGAAAATCATTATTTATTTATTAATTACACCCAAATTGATTACATTCAGCTCAAATATAGTCTATAAAATCATCATATAAGGGAAAATAAATATAAAAATATCTTACTTATCACTGAGAATAAGCCTAATTTAAGAGAACCACTAGGCCCTGGTTTGGCCAATGTCCTAAATAGGCACGAGTAATTCTCACCAATAACGCAAGGGCAAAATGGTAATTTTACCAATAAAGCAAGAAATGGGTATTTTTCCCAATGATTGTAATGAGATGGGAACTAAAAAGGAGGAAAACAAACACTAAGTAAATTAATACCCAAGAAAAGACAGAGCCGCGAAGTAAAAGGCTACGAGTAACCACATGTAAGGTGGTACAATGGGTACAATGAGATAGTTTGAAAATAATAATTCTCTCTATGAGTCTCACTATTTTATTGGATGAAGAAGCATAACAAAGGAGATGAATTATCATGCAAGAAAGATAAAGATGTGGACTAATGATTATAGCCACATAAGAGTCACTTTTAAAGGTTGCTAACGGTCCAAACGATATCACTATTTTATTGGTAAGTCACTTTTAACGGTCCAAACGATATCCAATGCTTTCCTAACTAGTTAATCATGTGATTAGAAGTAAAAAGGATATGTTTAGGCAAGAGAAAACGAAGAACCGACATAACTCTTCTGGGAACTCAATAATTACTACTAGTGGTGTGACACGAAGATGAAGTTGGAATTTCATCAACTGGATGATTCCATTGAGTTCAGAAGAGTAAAATGAGTAAGTCTCATGTTGATGTCGAAGTGAGAAAAGGCATTGGGTGTGAAATGATCGAATTGCCCTTTAAGCACTAATTAATGGCTGTCAAGGGGTATTTTCATCATTTAGGGCCTGAATTTGAGTAAACCGAGGTCACCAATAGATTCTACACACGAAATTACATAGGGTTGACCTAAGGCATAAATTGGACTAAAGTGCAATGAACTGAGTATAATTGGGCATAAGCCAAGTCTTAGGGGTATTTTGGTAATTATATAACCATGAGTCAAGATAACCAACAAAACGAACTCAGAATGAGTTATGAGCAACTGATAACTCATTTATCCTAAATGTGTAATTTTAGGATATATCGATAAACGAGCCGGAATCGGAGCTCGACCAAGGACGAGCTAGTAAATGTCATATTTCAGGTAGTAACTTCCTTCTTACATATACTATGTGATAACTATTATGAATGTCATCCATTGTAGCATAAACTAATGTTCTAAACAACCATTCATCATGTTACGGTCGAGGACCCAACAGGGGCACTAAGTCGACTAAGGTGTGGACGTATATTTTCGCCTTGGGCAAGTGTACACACGAACATACGATCATCTTACATGTCATGACATTGCATATCTATTTCATATCCTATTTGTATGTAAGTATGTTACTATTGAGATTCTATCGAATCTCACCCTTTCCATACAAAATGTAAGTTTCCAGCAGTTGTCGATGGCTCGATAAGCAAGGAGGATGATTCTGTCAACTGGAGGTTGTGGACTAGAGCAAGAAGAGGACGTTGGTTATCTGAAGGTTGTGTATGATTTTAAGGTTGTAACTATTTATATACCCCTATAAAAACTATGTAGCATTATCAAGCATTATTATTATCATTATTATGGTTGTAAGAACATCAATATAGTTATTATATTGCTATGTGCCCTATGTTATGTAATTGCGACTCTGAGTAATATAATTGATGGGATGAGAGTCCCTACAATTCTTCTGCATTATGCTACTCTGAGCATGATTGATTGGATAAGGGTCGTTACATGTTTGGTATTAGAGAATGAGATAGATTTATGCTCATATGTGACGGTCCTGACAAGGAGCTTGATCAACTGCAGTCTAAAATAATTCTTATACTTTGTCATTTGGAGATGATCTTTCCTCCCTCCTATTTCACTATGATGGTTCACCTAACAGTCCACCTTGTTCATGAAATAAAGCTCGCAGGCCTAGTTAAATATCAATGGCGATGACAATTTACCTATATAATTCGGTGAGTTTTTATAAATTCACATCATTTAAATTTAATTTTTCTACACAATAATACCACACTAACATTTCCTCCGCAAAATTTTTGTAGGGATGGCGACTAAGAATGATTAAGTGGAACCATGCTTTGTTCTTGTAAATTTTAATTTATATATATATATTCTAAAAAAATATGACTAACATTTGTAGTAGTTATAGAACAGCTGCAAATGCAACAAAAACCACTACAAATTCCTAACCGCTACACACAATGACACCTAAACTGCTACAAACGGAAACTGCTACAAAAACCGTGACATTAACCGCTACAAGAGTCATACATATCCCTATAAATACTCACACCAACTCTTTTCATACACTTCTCCATTTCTTTACTCCCTTCTTCTCACTCGTTTTTTCTTATCTATGAATTTCTTCTCAAGAGCCCAAGATCTAAGTAAGGTGGTCAAATATAGTAAATTTTTTTATCAATTCTTTCATCTCAACTTTTTTTCCTACTTATTATATTCATACTAATTATTTTTTTTAGAAATTAATAGACCATTCTTCAACATTTTTAATGTTCCTTTCATAATGATCAATATCTTGGAGACAACAAAATAAGTACTTATCATCTATAAATGCACAATATTATCTACAATTTCTCAATATTATGTATATAAATTTTATATTTATGTAACTCAATTTAATCATTCTTCTCAAACAATAACTACTATCGGTTCAATTATATAAATAATAAACTTGTTAAAACAATATTATAACAATTGAATTAAATTATTGGATAATCTTTTTTATTTTCCCAAACATTTGTAGCAGTTATTGAACCGCTACAAAGTTAAAAGTGAAATTGAATAACGAATTAAATTTTTGGCACCACTTTTGAAATTTAATCCTAATTTAGTAGCGGTTCTCTAACTGCTACAAACTTCTTGGTGCCTTTTTTTAAAAATTCACATTTCAACTTAGTAGCGATTGTAAAACCGCTATAAACCAGAGCCAAAATTTTTATTTTCCATTTTTCATTTTCCCGCCATAGAAAATTGGCGGCTTAACATTTATAGTGGTTCTGTAACCGCTACAAAGGTCTTGGCACCATTTTTTAAAGTTTCACATTTCAACTTAGTAGCGGTTGTAAAAGCACTACAAATATCAATTATTCCCACACACCATATGCTAGCTTGTGCTGTCACAACTAATAAAGTTATGAAAAAGGTATTATTCCCACGAAGATTAGTTTCAAAACCTACTCAAATATCAATTATCACACATTTGTCTAATTTGAGTGACACAAATATTGATAATGAACAAAAACTACTTTTGAAATTAGAAATTAATGAAAAACAAATGAATCTTAGTGAGAGATTATGATAGTCAATAATACTAATTTACTTAGTTATAAGTGCTCTGTCAAATCTCCAAAAAGGTATTTAGTTTAACTAATATCCATTAATTAATTAATTGATTAATTACTCTAACCCGTTAACAAAATCCTCCATTTAACTTGCAAATTTCAAGTTCTCACATGACTAAACTCAAGTTTTACACTCAACTTAGCACCCTCAAGTATCAATCAAGTGAACCCAAGGATCTCATTAGAGGCCTATCAACAAGAAGCATTAATAAAAGAGTAAAATTAACATAATCATATTACTAATCACAAATGTAAAAGAGTAATGTGTACTTAGTTATCCATACAAGGTGGTCAAAATAATCATAGAATATATCAAAGCTTTAGTTTCCGGCCAAAAAAAAATCAAAGCTTTAGCTATATCTAATTTCACTTACTCATTCACAAATTTGATAAAAATACCTAAACCAGTGGCTTAGGTTCTATATATTTGCATTAATCAAGTAGTTGGTAGGTAATCAATTTGAATCCTCATCTTTTACCTATTCAATTAAAGTTGTGATTGCTCAGTTAGTTTAACTTAGGATTCAAAATAAATGGGTTTCGAAAGAGAGTAGGCCTAAACTGCATTTTCTATACTATCTCACTAGTACATATTCACATATAGTTGACGCTCCATACTTAACGGTTTTCCTGAAATCATTAAATAAACAAAGGCAGAGTTAAGGGAGTGCAATAGATAGTGGTTATTTAAAACAACAGTTAGGTATATGAGACAATATTTGACGATTTCATATGACCAATATGATATATAAGTTTGGTTTTTTTGGAAAAAAATGGTAATGTTTACTTGAAGGTTGTATGTAAAACACTGTCAAATATATGATATTAATATATGATATTTGTTTCTTAAACCACCATGAAACTTATATATTTGTCAGCTTTTCAAAATAAACCATTATATATAGTGCTTTAAAATCCCTTCATAATCCTATTCTGTCACAATTTCAAAATTCCCACCATTTCTCTTTGCGCTCTACGAACTGCTCTGACCATTCTTTTTCAACATCCCCACCATTATTTCCCTCTTCATCGTTGTTGAAAATCATGATTCTCCTCCTTCCCATGTTCATGGCTATTTGTGAAGGTGTTCATGGCTTGTTCTGGTATGGGTTCGGTGTTCTTTTAAGCTCTGCAAGTTTCACGTCGATTTGCATAAAGGTGAAAAATTTCTTCCCTTAACTAGAATGAATAATACGAAATTGATGCTCTATGCTTGTTGGGTGGGATTTGGGTTTATAGTTCTTTGAAACTAAGAAGGAAATAGTTGTTCATCTCATTTTTCAGTTATGTGATAGAGTTTGTATGATTTCAGTTCGTATTTTAAGTTTGAATGATTAGAGTAATGAATTTGATTAATAATTTTTATTTCCCTCCCTTATTTTGGATGGTCAAGGTTTATGATGCTAAGAGCTTACTTCGAATTTTTGGGAGTAAAGAGTGATTAAAACACACTATTTGATGCTATCAAATTCAAACTAAGTACCGTAGATGATTTTAACTTGCCTAAACACCTCAATACCAAGGCTAAGAGAATATTTTTGTAAAGCTGGCTGAAAGGAGAATTATGTAAAATTGCCAAGTTAAGCTATTGATGGTGAAGTTTGATTATCCTTTTTTGTGATAGATTGATGCATATGCAAGGGATTATATTTAAGTATGAAAAGTATAAGCAAATACAGATTTAAGGTTGCTAAGATGTGCTAAGGTAACACCAGAATTGAAGTTAGTAACTCCCTTTCTATTACACCGTATGTTCCGGCAAGTATACTGATTTCCAATTGAAGTTAGTGTTCACGATAGAATTCTAGACCTACGCTTATGATTTGATTCTAAATGTTACTTTTTCATTGAAAAGGATTAAAACACATTTAAATAGAGAGTTGAATCACTTCATTTAAAGTTCCCTAGATTAAGTAGTGATTTTTCAAAGTTCATTAAAAAACTAAGGGTAGAGTTTGTTTTAAAGCTAGGATTATAGGAGTTTGTTTGAATCAATTATGATTTATGATTTTTCAAGGAAACTTTATGGAAATTACAATACAAGGGTTTAATATTTCTTCTATTGGTTATAGGTTAATATGTCAACATCCGATATAGATAGTGGCTCAAGTATTGAGGATCCTAACCCATCCACCAACGCATCTAGTGTAACACCCCATTTTTAATCACCAATATTCATTTTATATAATTAATACATTTAGTAGAGTAAAATGGTGAATTGTGGTGTGCATAAATTTACAAAAAAAAATTCTAATCGCCGGTTACACACAATTCGGCCAAGCATAGACACAAAGGAGCAACTAATGTCCACATAAAGGCCTACTGTTGTAACCAAAATTTAGACATAAAATGACATGATTAATGGCCCATATACATGTCAAAAATTGGCCAAACCAAAGGAAAGAATAAATGATTTATTTCGGTAAATCATAAAAGGTAGGGGCAAAACGGTAATTTCCTCATAAAATGGGGAATGATTATTTTCCCCTAATATTCCTAATAATTTCGGATATATGGGAACTAGGGAAATGACTACTTGATAATTAATAAGCCTATTTTGGTGAATTATTATCAATGAAGGTCTAATAGTCAAAAGTCAAAGGACAAAAGTCAACAACTTGCAAGATGACAATGGGATAGTTGAGATCTATAATTTCCCACTCTTTTCTTATGTTTTATGGTGGAATGAAGAGAAATGAAGGGAAATGGAAATTTTGAGCAAGAGAATTTACACATAGACCAATCAAAAGCAAGCATGTGTTAAGCATTTGACTAATTGCTATATCATCCAATTCTTCATATTTCCTCTTCATTTCTCGTGCAAAAATATGATTAAGGAGAGAGAGTGAGTTCAACCATAGTCAAGAACAAGAAGCTACAAGAAGGAGCTAGGGTTTTCACAATCAAAGGTAAGGAAGTGGTAACCTTGATGTTTAAGCTTCTTAATCACTCCCTAACCTCTCCTAACCTCTTTTACTCCTTTAAATCCATGTTTTTCAAGACAAATCAAGTGTAAAGAGAAGGTGAACAGTGGAATTTTAGAGAGAGAAAGCTAAGAAATCAAGAGGCAATCACCAAAACTTAATCATCTTGTCTTGTATCAAGTTGTTGGTGTTGTTGTTTTTGGTATTTGCCATGTTTTCTCTTGTTTTTCAATTATGGGCTGAAGCATAATCATGGGGAAATGCTACCCAAATTCCCTCTAAACATTTCCATTTAGTGATTAAGTAGCTAATCATGTGATTAGAAGTGGAAAGGAAGTGACTGAGCAAGAGAAAACAAGAAAATAACACAAACCCCCTAGAAACCCTAACCTATTATTCTGTGTGTGACATGAGGAAGGAGTAAGAATTTGGTAATTTTGATGATTCCATTGGCTTTAGAAGGCAAAATTGTGATGGTATGCAAGTGTTCATTATTTTTGGATGTTTGTATGCCAATTTGGAAATTTATGAAGTTTGTGTGTATATATGTTGGTTATGCCCTGTCTGGAATAGTAACATTGTGTGTGGTGTTTCATAGACCAAACCTTATCTAAAAATTCTGAAACTTTCCAGAATTAAAGTAGAGATATCGAGATTTAATTTGATAGGTAGTTGTAATTTTTTGACAAGTACATTGGGAGATATTAATTTTTGAAGTTATGCCTTGTTTTTCTAGAATGCAATATGGAACAGTGGTGTTTAACGAATTACTGATTATATGATTATACTGAGCAAGCCTAATTATTTTTCCTCAAAATCACATTGAAAGAAATTCATTTTGGATTTAGAAGAAGTCCAATTGTATTTTTTTAGAATTAATTATGAATTTTCAAATTTGATTCAAAAATCATCTAGTTTCTGGAAAATAGTGAAACTGCATTGTACAAAATTGTATTGTGCAGAAATTATTGTAACTGCATTAAATAACTAGCAACATACAATTTAAAGGCGGTAATGCTACAAGTAATAACTAGTTACTTGTACTTTAATTTTGATAGGAATTAGACATAGGCCGAGCCGAAATCCGAGAGTAGGACAAACGCGGAATTTTGAAAAAGATTCAGGTAGTAACTTCTTCCTACAGTAGTACACAATATAGATTTTACATGTATTTTTTACACCTGTCAAAATAGAACACGTGTAGAAAGTGTGACCGGTGGCATTTTCATAAATATATGAAGATGTAGAAACTTTCTACACGTGTTGAAAAGACAACACGTGTAGAAAGTAATCTTTCTATACCGGTTGGGCTCCCAACCGGTGTAGAAAGTATCTTAATTTTAATTTAAAAATTTTTAAATTTTTTTAAAAATAAATGATTACTTTCTACATTGGTTGAAAACCCAACCCGTGTAGAAAGTAATATTTCTACACCGGTTGGCCTCCCAACCGGTGTAAAAAGTATCTTAATTTTAATTTTTTTAAAATAAATGATTACTTTCTACATGGGTTGAAAACCCAACCCCTGTAGAAAAAGTAATCTTTATACACCGGTTGAACTCCCAACCGGTGTAGAAAGTATCTTTTTTAACTTTTTTTAAAAATAAATAATTATTTTCTACACGGGTTGGGAGCCCAACTAGTGTATAAAGTAATATTTCTACATCGGTTGGGCTCCCAACCGGTGTAGAAAATGCCCTCCCCAGATAACTCTGTCGTCCTCTTCTATAGGCAACAAGTCGCTTAAGCATTTTATCCCTAGGACCTCCAAATCCTCCTCCTCCTCCTCTTCTTTAGATGCGTCCTTGAGTCTCCCACTGCTGAAGGAGTTTGACTCCAAATCAATCTCCTCTCGTCACTCTCTCTCGTTTTCGTCTTCTAGCCATGACTACGAAGATCTCCCACAATTATTTTTAAGCGCATTCAAAAATCAAAAGTTGATGCTCTAATCAGTAAACCACGAGCAAAATCAGTAAGCCCCTATTGAAAACCTTTTCCCCTTTTGGCATTATTCCCTGCTTTACAGCTTGTTTAGGCGAAATTTTTTTAATTTCAATGTTGAGGCTTTACGTTTATGTTTTAGAAGCTAAAGACTTGCTTGTGAAGAATTCCTAGGTGAAACTTAAACTTGGCAAGTTCAGTCCAAGACTCAGATATGGATGCACACCTCCAACCCTGTTTGGTATGAAGAGTTCGTTTTCAGGGTTCTTGATGCAGCACATGATAAGCTTGTTGTTTCTATTCTCAATCATAACGATGAATCAGTAGTCATCAATGGTGGTCTCGATTTATTAGGTGAGGTACGGATTCTGTTAGGCTCGATTGCCTAGGAGGATAATCAAATCTTGTCGTCTACATGGTTCTCTCTTGAATGTCCCAAGACTGGGAAATTTGTCAATATATACTATGGTTTGTTAAATTTGTTTCCCTGTTCTATTCTTGAAGTTAATCTGTGTGAGATTGCATTTCTAGGTCATTTTTAACAATGGGTACATCCAACGAGTTTTGGATTAGAAATTCAGAATGATGTTGTTTTAGATATGTTTTAGAATGTGTAATGGAAGGATGTGTAAATGCTTGATTTCTAATATTTTATTCTGAAATTTACAAATAAACATGCACCTGGCTGATTTATGAATTTGTCACATTTTTCTTGGTATTATTATGATAAATTCCTTTTCTTTTCCTTCTAAGGATATTTAAATGCTTTATTTCATTGCTGCAGGTGCCTTACGGCATTCATTACAGGACAGATTGAGTAAGGGTTACTCAGGCAAGGGTCAGGATAGATTAATGAACGGGCCCATGAAACTTTGACAATCACTTGCACGAGGTAATCCCATCTTCATGTTGATGTTTGTCCTATAATTACTATGCAGCAGTATATATACATATATTGAATAGGTTTAGGGTGTAAGTTATAGGAGGGAGGGAGTGACACTTATAATTAATATTTACAAATAACTTATCCAAGTCACTATTTTGTTCCTAAAATACCAACTTATGAGCTCTTATTTTTCCCCTGTTGAGCTGTGAAATTCATAAAAAATTTACATATATGGCAGTAAATAATAAAGGAATGGGACATACAGAGTGGATAAGCACAATTAATTGATGAACCAAGAAAGTAAAGAATTGTTGGATTATAATTTCAAGGAAGATGATCAGTTGTAGTTATCAAGGGAAGCGTTAAAGTTAGGAGTTAAGTTTGTTTTTTTCCTTTATGAGCATTAGATGCAAAGGGAACCCAGTTGGTATATGATTATATATATTAGATGAGTTCTATTTCTGAAGCATTCAAATACACCCAAAAGTATAACTTTTGCATACTGCCAAATTCCATAATTAAAACCGGTAGCACAATTTAGATTTGATCATCTTCTTAGCCCATTGCCTTTCCTTTTTATTTCTTTTTAAATCATTATTAAAGTAAGCTGATTATTTAATTAACAAATTCATTCTCCCTTGTTTCGTATAATCATTATTTTTTAAAATGTATTTCTAACTCTAACCTCTTAGTCTTAAATTTAAATCCATATACATGTAAAACATGAAGTCTTAAATTTAAATCCATATAAATGTAAAACATGCCTTGAGGTGAATTATTTCTAATTGAAGCTGACAATACTTTAACGAGACCAATCATATAAAAAAATGTCATTCTTGTGATGGAACCAATCAGGAGCATATGTTGGTGACAAAATAATAAGGGGGTTAATGTTTAGTTTTGGGTCATATCTAGGGGATTCAGTCTGAGCGATGTCAAGGGAGGGAGCTTAAAAGGCAGCATAACCCTGAAGAGTCAGTCATCTGTGTGGTTTGTCTGTCCGTCAAAAGAGTCAAGTTACGTTATTTTATGAGTGGCACAACCAACACTAGCTAGCTGGTATGGTATGGTATGGTACGAGGGTGTCTAAAACTCACACAATATGGTCTAAATCAGTAGTAGTAGTAGTAGTATTTGCTTCATTGCTACAAGTCAAGTATAACTTTTGCAGCCAAAAGTAGCAACAAATACACACAGCCCTTGTGCTATTATTTCTCTACTTTTCTAAAACTTATGGCACAAAAACTCCATTCAACAAAAGCGAGGAGATAATCCATTTTGTGAAGGCCTAAACAATATATAAATCTTATAACAATAGAACAACATGTCTATATATAAATCTTATATGATATCTCCATTATATTATGGCAATAACACAACATGTCTATATCTATATATATATATATATATATATATATATATATATATATATATATATATATATTCATCGAAACTGCCGGTAAGGGTTACTTTTCCTAGTCATATATCCTAACATTCTCTCACCATATTATGTTACTAGCACCACCTCTTAAGTTGGCTAATCTACCTGGGCTAGATTAGCGCATCATGAATGAATCAATAGTAAGCGGTGGCTTGTCTTTACCAAACTATCATTTATTGTAAGATATATTTTTTCTATTAATATAGTCTATCATGCTCAATAACAATTTTTTCTCCTTATATTTGGTTTCTAATTTCTGTATTGATTTCTATTGGTTATAATTGAATATTAATTGCATTCAAATGTTCTTTTATATTGTCCTTTAATAGGTTGGTGAATATATATTTAGAGCACAATGATGCCATTTTGCTAGTTGTGGTAGCTGCAGTTCAAGCATCTGAAGTTGCTTTATTTGGAGCCTTATCTGGACTTGACTTTGATTGTACAAATTTTATTATAAAAGTGAAGCTAAGTTTGTTTACTTGTATTGATATAGCTTTGTTAATATTTTGGATTGGAATTTATAATAAATTTGATATTTCATATTAGTTTTGTTATAATTGTTTTTATTTGTCAGATATTTGGTTGTTTATTATCATATAAACGGGTTTGTAGTATAATGAACAAATTTATTTATTTATTTCAAAAAAATCAGTTTCTACACTTGACAAATAAGGAGAAGTGTAGAAAGTCACTTTCTACACATGTTGTGAGACAATAGGTGTAGAAAGTGTCACTTTCTATACGTGTTTTAGAACATGTGTAGAAAGTATGGACTTTCTATACTTGTTCTTTCTACACTTGCCATACTTCAAGTGTAAAAAGTCATTTCCGTCACATGTAAAAAGTATTTTATGCACTAGTGTTACATATACTATGTGATAATTGTATGTTTGAATATGTCATTCACTGTAACATGAGCTAGTGTCCTCGACACACCAATTCGCCATGTTGTGGTCAGGGACCCAACAGGGGCACCGAGTAGACTAAGGGGCAAACATGTAGTTTGACCTTGGGCAAGTATACACATATAGTTTGATCATCTTACATGACATGACATTGCATATCTATTTTTGCATTCTATATGTTTGTAAGCATGTTGCTACTAAGATTCCCTCGAATCTTATTATTCTTCAAAACAAAACATTACAATTGAAGCGGGAGGCTCGAAAGGCAAGAAGGTGGCTTCCGATGATTAGGATCCTAAAGCTCTTTGTTGCTGCTATAGTTATTTTTGCTAGTTTTTGAATGCTCTATATATTTGTATGTATTTATCAAACCATGTGGGGGAACTCACTTGTAATGTAAACTTGTACTTAATATCAGTAATATTTCCACTGTTTCTGTATGCCTTATGGAACTTTGCGCTTATCACTCTACGAATATCAAAATGTTAAGGGGTTTGACATCTAGTGTGTAGCAAGATGATGACGCACAACTTATAGCACAAGAGAAAAGAAAGTTGAGAAAGGGTCTTGTTATGATGAAGGAGGTCCAGAAAGCAAACATAGAGGGGAGGAAACTTAATGTGAGATGAAACAAGAAATGTCAAGTTGTAAAATCTGACATATTCATTAGCTATCTCGGGTATGCAACAAAAAGCAAGGGAATTGGCGGACATAGTCATTAGAAGGGCTCTAAAGAAGAATGACAACTTTTTTTCTGGGTGCCGTACTGCCAAGGATAAGTATCTACTTCATTAATTTTTTTTAATTAAGTGGTTTTGTTCTCATTATGTTTATTGTACTTAGGGGTCATTAACTCCTCATCGTGTTAAATCCCTTCAAGCAAAGGATGTTATACTTTGATTCGGTTCATGGGGATATAGAAAATCGACCACAGATAGTCGAGGTTTTTAATAAGTAAGTTAATGAATTTAAATTTGGTACTTTAACTTCTTATTGTCCTGTAAGAGTTTATTATAAATTTGGTGCTTTAATTTGTTATTGTGATCTTGTCAGAGTTGTTTACTATTACACCATGGATGAAGGTCTTGACTACCCTGTGTTACATGACAAAGGGATTGCATCTGCCTCCAAATGGAAGAGAGTAGCGGTAATGCATCAATACTTACCATTTTGTGTTAGAATTGTCATAGTTGGATTTTCGTGTTAGATTGATACATTTCATTTATTTTTTTTATAGTGTCTGCGGCAACTAGATAAGAGCTCTTATTGTGGGTAATGTGACATAAAGTTCATGAAGGACATAGTCACCCACAATTCTGCTCAATTAATACTAAGGTATGTATATATATATATGTATGTATGCTTAAGCTAAATTAAAAGTCAAGTCACATATATTAACATACTTGTCTTTGCATGCAATACTTTGAGGACAATTATTGTGAGCAATACATGCCCAGACAAATTGAAGAAGTCATAGAAGAGTTGGCAATAACTATTTATAGGTTGCAGGTCGCTGCAGATCATTGAGTAGCTAGCTAGTTGGTTTTGGTTTTGGTTTTAGTTGTTTTGCTTTTAGATCTTTCTTTTGGTTTCTATATAGTTTTGGTTTCTGTTTTGATTATTGGAATGGATCTCTGTTGTGCTTTCTATATGTGTACATGTAATGCATAGGGGTTAACAAAAATGAACTCCAATTTTGTAAAAACAATTTGTACCTAATACTTCACGGTTATTCTCTAATAACTATCATATATTGTAATATATATAACATTGTTTTAAACCACCATTAAGTGTATACACATAGTTAATGATTATTTATTAACACCGATCAAATAAAAACCTTATTAATGACCAAAACTGAACTTATATTTGACATTATGTTTAACAGTTTTTAATCAATAACCGTTGAGTATTGTTAGGTATATTTAACATCCATTGACAAAAAAGGGTTAAATATATGACCCTATAAATGAAAATGGTTTCTAAAAAAACTGTGAAATATATGTCCCTATATTTAACGGTTAAAACCCGTTAAATATAAATATTTAGCACTCAGATATTTAACTGTCAAAAATCATTAAATATAGATAAATATGTAGTAGTGGCTCTCTGCCTAATCCGGTTTCAACTTTATATTTGACCCCAAGATATAAGGACACCCTAAAATCTTTAAGAAGGAAATGTATAAAACATAAATTAAATAGGCATAGGCGCATCGCTATTCATAGGTATATGCAAATATATTCCAAAATCTCCACCTAATTTATTAAAAAAATAAATACTTATCAAAGATCCTCCAAATCCAATGAGGGAAACTACCTAACATTTTCTCATTACCTGCCTAAATTTTTTTAGGTAAAGATAGCATATATATGTCAGCTTCATCTATTTTGGGGGAAAAAAGTATAGAGGACACTTCATAAGACAATTTTTTCCGCATGCTTTAGATCTTGCAATAACTCTATCTCACATATTTTAAAATATAAAATTAAAAATATATTAATTTAATATTACAAGTATTCTAATCATAGTTCAAGCAATAAATTGTGAGAATCAGTATCTTGACAAAACCAATTAAAATCAAACATACACAATCTCAATGAAATGAAATGAACACCGATAGATACTTTATTAATACACATTGCCAATGTATTGTAGAAATATATGTGCTGGGTTCTTTAAGTTTTTTTGGTCAAAGATAAGGTGAGAAAGATAAACATAGTACTTTCCTTAGCCATACGACCAACTAATATTTGATGGTAACGATGAAAAACTTTGTCGATGATAGCTTCTCCGAAGTGGCTCACTAATAGAGGTTCAATTGCAGCTCGTATAAACTGTGAAACTTTGTATCCACAGTTATCATTGAGTTCTTCACCACATGCAGCCTCCCAACTTACTTCAAATAAGTGCAAGTGATTCAAAATGAATGAGACTTCTTTTTCAATCTCTAATTCCAATTCAGATGGCGATGGATAGTAGACAGGAATGTTGAATGAATCAATCTGATCTTCCTTTATGATTCCCTACATATTACTCACCAATTATCATGAATTGCTTTGCAAGTATTCCGAAGAAAATTGTATGTTTCAAAATATACCCTCTCCAGTCCTAAACATAGGTGTTAATTGAGATATTTTGTCTTGGTCTTAAATGCAAGACACTAAACCACTTTGTCTGCTAGTTAAAGTTATAATTTTCTACCCTATTTATCCTTTTTGATTGTATATATCCGAGAAGGGTTTTCTTAAGGGTAGTTTTCACTGCAAAAGGTTAAAGGGATATCTCAAGAAAACCAACACATGTTTTTCACACATAACCAAGTCAACTAATTTTTATAGTCTCCATAAATTAATTAGTTAGTTAACTCCTATATTTATGACTGGAAGGAGCATATAGTCAAATTAGAAAATATGTATACGTACCTCCAAAACCATGTCATTGAATGCCTTAGCTAAAAGCTCCCAAATATAGCAACATTCATGGCTTGATGGGTCAGTACCTCTGCTTCTTCCGTTGAGTGTAAGAACCATGCGACCCCCTTCAACGAGTTCTTTAGCACGATACTTGAGAAATAATGAGAAATTTCTTTGAAATTGGATGTGGTATGCTTTTCGGACATTTAAAGGGCTGGTTTTTGCAATATAAATGTTGCCCTTACTGTTCTCTACACCCTCAGGAACCTACAGGAATGAAGAGACATCAATTAGTTTTGATGGGGAAATGTTCATGATTTATTTTTCAAGAAATACAATTTTAATAATCATTATATGTGTGTGTGTATCAATATAATCAAAGATAGGAAAAAATAAAGTCCATTTGTGTACAAGGTAAATAATTTAAGACTATATACCAATGCCATATACATATTTTTGATAACATTTGTTAAAAAATGAAAATTAATTCCTAGGTCCTTATAATTTCACTTAATTTTCAATTAGGTATTGGTATATTTTTTAATTGAGTCCTTGCAGTTTCTTCGATTATAGGCATCAGTTCCTATACTCAAAATCTATTAATTAGGGTTGATGTGGATACTAACTAAGCAACATAAGCTGCCACAAAATACAAAAATAAAGAGTGTTTTTTTTTAAAGGGTTAAGTTATACATCCAACACATTGAAATATTTTCTAAGGAGCACTATTTTCTTAAACTAATTTGTGGTTCATTCAACACTCTAAAGTATTTTTTTAATGGCGTCCAGTATCCTATAGTCTTTTTTATGGAATTTTTCCTCTGAAGCTTTTTTTTTTTCCAACAGCAATGAGTATTCTAAATTCAAGGTACCAAGTGCTAAGGATATATACTTTAGGGTGTGCTGCAAAAAAAGTTATTTAAAAATATTGATATTATAAAAAATATTTTAAGGTGTTCAATGAACCACAAATTAATTTTAAGGTGTTCAATGAACCACAAATTAATTAGTTTAGAATGGTGAATGCTATTTGAAAAATACTTGAGAGTACTAATATAACTTAACCTTTTCTAAATTAAAATAATAGAATAAAGTTCGTTTGTTATCACCATAAAATAAAAAACACGTTATACTCAACCGTCTCCTTGCATCTATATACTATGTAATCTAATTGATTTTGATTTTATTTAGATTCATTTTACAAAATTGATCCAGGTGTATCCTTAGTGAAAGTATCATGTCATCAGCCATCAATATTGTTTCTCTTACAAATTAACAAGTTATGAGTATATATAAGAACCAATATCTATAATTGAGGAAACTATAAAGGACCAAATGGAGAGAAAACAACTATAAATACTTAATTAAAAATGATGTAAAATTATAGGGACTTACATTTTAGTTTTCCCTTAATGTAAGGGCTGGAGGGAATGAAATTTTAAGGGGCCATTATGTCAAGTTTTTTTTTAAGCAGTAATATTACATACAATATTTTTTTTTATAAACTATTACATAAATTAATCTGATTGACATACGATAATATAGGGGGTGATGGCCTCAACATGATAATGCTTCGTTGAATATTTTGGAAAAGGTTATGCAGGAATTGGAAGTGGAAATAGAACGGTGTTAAGGTTTCAAAATACTTTAGGCATGTCTATGTAAAATTGTTATAATCTTTAACCCTATCTCTAGTCCTAAATGTCAGACTCAGTTGACTTTTTTGATAGATTAAAAAAGGCTAATTAAATTATTTTAAAATATTTATATTTATCATTTTTTTCTCTAAATTAATTTGTCTGACTTATAAACTAATATATAATTTAATCATATCCAACATATGATATAATTAAGTAATTTATTTAGCTTCCTAATTCTCTCCATAAAAAGTCAACTATGTCTTATATTTACAACGGAGGTAGTAATTGATATATGTGTTTCTAATATGAAATTACCAAAATGTCCTTCCAAAATAACTCATTCTCTCCCACCAAAAAGCATCACCAGCCGCCATGATCAAAACAACCACCACCAGAAGCAATTGGAACCATAAACGATGAAGCGATCAAAACCATGAAACGAAGTAGTAGTAGAAATTACAGAAACCATGAGAACCCACTGATATGTTTCAGAATTTTCATGGTTTTACCCACTTAGTTCAAAGATTTTAGCAATCTATTTTGATTTCATTGTTCCATAGTATGAAGAGGGTTAATTTGAGAATTTTTGCTCTTTATTGCATATTTTTAATGAATTTAATGAATCATTTTATCCCCTTGATTATTTGTTGTCACTTGGTTTATTTCATTTTGTAGGTGATCGACCCACATATCAAAATTCAAGTATTGATAATTAAGAAGCGACAATAAATTAATGGCGATGAAATCAAAAGGCAAGAATTATATTGGCTACCGTGATGAGTTTCCTGGTTAAGCTAATTAGAAAGTAGAAACAGCAAGTTAAAATCAAAACTAGATATCAGAAATAATCACAATCAACAAAACCCTTGAAATCAAAATTCAAAACTGAAACAAGTGGTCCTAAACTAGAAAAGCTTAACTTCTAGTATAAAGAGTGGTATCACTGTATAAGCCTAGAACAACTACCACGTCACTATCACTGACCTTAGTTTTAATTCACCAAGTTGAGGTCACAATTAAGGCCTTCAGTGGATTTCATATCATTTTGATTTTCTCGATTGGAGGGAAAGATGAAGAAAGGGAGAAGGTTAGGTGGTCCATGCTATTGATAATCTCACTCACTAACTATTGAACCACACTTTAATTAACTTACAGATATTGACAATATACTTACTCAGATCTTTAATATTAGATATATTAATTTAATTTAATTAAATTAAGAAAGTTTGTTAAGTTGGTTATAATGACATGTATTTTATAAAATATTCTAGCTATCTTTCTTAGTTCCCTTCTTTTTTTTTCCTCCTTGATTATTGTTGAAGTAACATCAATAAGGGTAAATTAAAAAAAGATTAACAAATATAAAAAAAAATAACTCTTATATTCAGGATTACGATTAACTCACCAAATATATCCTATATTAAGGATAGGAGGGAGTAGTATAAAATAAAATCTCAAAAATCTTAGTTGGAAGAAAAACATACTGAATAATCTTGCAAAGAGAGAGAGAGAGAGAGAGAGATTAAGAATCCATACTTGAGATAACCAATGAAGACTGCAGGAGGAATGAACAAAATACAATGAACTAGTAGGAAGAATTCTACCATAGAAAGAACTTGGAACACCAGTGACGTAGCATTGATCACTTAGCTTTTCCTTGAAGCATTCAAGAGACTTGAAGATGTTGTTAAAATCGTTGCCAGGGAGGTCATTCAAGAAGATGATATATTCTGGAGATTCATGGTTTAGGTCTCTACATAGCTTCTCCACAGTTTCGATCAGTTCACAAGTCACAAACAATGAGTTTGGTCCAGAGGAACAACCCAAGTCTGCGATTGCTAAGCTTCGAGGGGGGTTATTTTCTCTATAGAAGCTGGTTATGGCTTCCTCTCTTACCGGCTTTGTTAAAGAAAGCACCTTTTTCTGTCCATGATAATTTTGTGTGTTTTAAGTAAGTACATGTAGTAGTATTGTGAATTTTCTTACACCTTCATGTAAAAGAGAACGCGATTGGAATGTTGGAAATGATTTGACGAAGCAAGATATATAAGTACCTGTAATAAGGAATTGTTTGCGTAAGCTGTTTCTCCAGTGCCTCCATTCACGTGAAAAACGTGAGCCATATCCATTGTCGGATTTATGCTTTGACAGATATACCTCACTCGATCGTAAATCAAATTCTCTGTAAAGCCGCTAGCTAGAAAACTTTAGAGGTATAGATTTAATGGTGAAAAAAGTGACTCTTGGCTCTTCCTAGCAACTTCCTACTAAGAATTATTTTCTCCCTTGTGGCAGAAGCATTAAGGTGGCGTGTTTATGCTTAGTTTGGCACCACTTCCTCTTCCTTCTGTGTCTCACATGCTAGGTTCTCTCTCTGTACGAAGCGGTTTGGGTTGGGTGCTCACTCATTCGATGTGGATGGTTTAAATTTAATTTTTTATTTTTCAAAAGAAATATTTTAATGGATATATATAATCTAAAATAAATATAATCTCTAAACTATCATCTTTTCAAAAACTGATTTTTTTTAATTTAAAAATTATCAATTGAAAATTTCAAATTTGGATGGTCCAAATTAGATCTCAGTAGTTCATATATTTAAGGTGCTCCCTCATGGGATATCTTCTATAAATTGGTCAACAATTTGCAAAAAAAGAAAAAAACAGAGAGAGAGAAAAGAAATTGGTCCATATATAGAAGTTAATAGTCATTTATTTTAATTTCCTTTAATTTTAATTTCTATTTAGGGGCATTTACACATCCTTTTCCTTACTTTCCTTTGTTTGGCTCCTTGGAATTCTATTTTCTTTGTAATTCAAATTCCCTTTGCACCCCCTCTTAAATCTTATCCATTGGATAAGAGGATTGGGATTAACTGTACTCAAATAAACCCTCCATATCTATATTCTAAGAAATCACGCCACCCCCAAATTAATCTCTTGATCGGATATCATTTAGGATCTATCACTCTTGCTGTATTGTTTATTCAATTAATCAATTTAATTCATTCCATTATTGTCAATCTCCACACATTTTCCACAGAAATCCATTATTTTAACCGAGTTTTGCTTGTCTTCTTTCCAATTTAATAAACCACTGATTCCATCTTTTAGATCTTTCCCACCACCTCCTGGTTTCCTTATTAATTTTCAATGCCACTTCCATTTATTCTATTCTGATGGCCACATCACGCCAATCTTGAATTTTCAATAGGGATACTCTCTAATGCTATTCCAGCCTCTGATTGCATAGAGAAAAACACTATATATCCCTGACAGCCTTTACGTAAACATTTCTCAGCCTCAACTGTGGAGAGAAAGTTCAGGTTGATTTCCGTGTTGGGTTTAACTAGTGGATTAGGGTAAATGACCCTTTTCCTTCCACAGTCTAACAATACATTATTTGCAGTTAGCCAGTTGATTCCGAGAATGACTTCGAGTTGTTTCAATGGCGAACAAATCAAGTCTACTGTAGACTCAAGCCCCTCAACATTAACTATACAATTTAAACAAACTTCTGTGGTGACGAACCCGTTACCCGTAGGCGTGGATACCGTCAAGTCATATGGTAACCTATACATGCTTAAGCCTAGTCGTATTACACAATCATATGCAATAAATGAATGACTAGCTCCTGAATCAAACAATGCTTGTACTAGATTGCCATTAAGAGAAATTATACCTTTAATCAGCTCTGGTGATTTTCGGGCCTCTTCTTGTGTCAATGCAAAAACTCTACCCTGCATTTGCTGCCTCGGATCTCTAGGTTCAGGTCTCTGTCGACAATCCTTGGCATAATGCCCTGGCTTGTGGCAGTTATAGCAAATAACCTGTCCTGTTGGTGTTGACACTTGCTTTGCTTGGCTACAAGTCTGACCATAATGATAGGGCTTACCACAGTGTCTGCACATTCTGTTCCCAGGGGGTCTTTGACTGCCTCGATTGTCAAACTGATTAGGTTTCTTATTACTGCCGCTTGAAGAACCACCCTGATATTGGCGCTTCTGAAAAGAATTTCCGCCACCAAAAGTATTTTTATTACTAGTACTCCTGTGGCTTTGTAACTCTAGCAGGTTGTGTTCAGTAATTCGACACTCCTCAACTGCCTTGTTAAATTGTTTGAAATGTTTGGAAACAAATTTTTCTTTTAGCTCTGGCTTCAATCCACGTATCATCATATCCGAACTCAATCCTTCGTTATTACATACTTTTGAGTAGGAAGAGTATCGGGATAGACGAGTAAATCTGGTCAGGTAGTCATCAAAACTTTCCTTATCACCCTGCTGAATAGCCAGGAACTCAGTTTCTTTGGCCAGTCATACTGATCGAGGAAAATATTTCTCATTAAATTTCTCTTGAAACACTTCCCATGTCAGAGGAATGTTCATTTCTTGCAGGATTGCTTCAATGCTTTCCCACCAGCGATCAGCTTCTCCCTCCAGCTTATAGATGGCTAGACGGGCTATAATGTTGTCAGGGCACTCCAAGATTCTGAATATTTTCTCCAAACGGAATAGCCAGTTCTCTGCATCTTCCGGATCAAACTTTCCTGTGAAAACAGTCAATTGATGTTGTTTCATTCGGGTTACCCAAGTCTGCATACTCTCGGCTTCAACAATCGGAGCTTCAGGCACCACCGGCTCAGGCACAGGAGGCTGTAGATGACCTCCGTCCTGTCCATCAGGATTATCATTATGGGCTTCTTCATCAGCATTTCATTTTTGTTGTCTTTCCCTCACTTCATTTCGAAGTTCGTTCAAAGCATTCTGTTGCTCCAGCATCATCCCCATCAGTTGTTGTATTGGGTCGGGTCTAGTGTTTGGTTCTTCACTAATATTTCCGTGTCTTCCTCTGCCGCGACCTCTACCTCGACCTCTACCGCCGACTCTACCGCCTCTTATTATTGCCATCTTTATGATTCACTATATCGAAAATGAGGAAAAGGTAAATTTCACATACTTATATCAGTATACTATTCTGATATTGCCAGAACCGCATAGCTCTGATACCAAAATTGTCAAACCCCTTAATATTCTGATATTCGCTATTTAATAAATGCGTCGTTCAGATGGCAAACAGAAATAGTGAAACTATACTGATAATAAGTACTTACTGATATTACAGAAAATCCACATATAGGTTGAAAAATACATACAGAGTACAAAAGAAATAAATTCTACAACTAAAGATAATCAGATGTAACTCCTGGCTAGGACGGACCTTCAGTCGCCAGTAATTACGGTTTTGCCCTTAGAGCCGCTGTCCTTTGCTGGAATATTTTTAGATGTTGAAAAAGGGTGAGATTCGAATGAATCTCAGTAGTAATATACAATCAGTCATATAAAATATGATAAATAAATATGCAATGCACCATGATATGTAAAATGCTAACTCATGTTGTATGCATACTGTCCAAGGCCAAACGACTGTTTGCAACCCCGGCTAAACTCGTGTCCATGGTCAAACGATATGTTTAGACCCTGGCTTATTCGCGTGTTGTGCCACAGGCACTGTCATGTTACAGAAAATGGCATACACAACATATAAATAATCACATAGTGTATGAGCGAAGGAATTACTAGCTGGGTCCTTTTTCAGTCCAACTGTTTATCCAAAACTTTTTCTTCGGCTCGGGCTTTTACCAGTTCCTATGAATTAAAATTAACAAGTAATTGGTTATTACTTGTATTACTACTATCTTTAATCATAATCTTCCGATTATCTCAGTTTCAGTGGCTTATACACTATATAATTTTGCATAGTGTAATTTTACTATTCTTCAGCAAATTGGCAGATTTTTCAATTAACTTTGAAAAATCATAAATAATTCTAGAAAAATAGAAATTGACTGGGTCCAAAGCATACATGAAGCTATTGAAATATAGTTTCATGGAAAAATATCAAAATCTACCCAGATTTACCATATTACTCCCAGAATTTTCCGAAATACCCCTATTCCAGATTAGTCTCCAGAAACATAGCATGACTTTAAAAATCTATATCTCCTAATATATTTGTCCAAAAATTATTTTCTACCCGTAAAATTAAAGCTATGGATGTCTACTTTAAATCTGGAAAGTTTCATAATGTTTTGGCAAGTTTTGATGTTCCAAACGTTCGACACAAACAAACTGTTTTCCAGAAATACATTTTGAGAGCAACTGACTTCAAAAATTCATATCTCTTAGTATACTAATCCAATTAACACAAACTATATACCAAATTAAAGCTAAGACTATGTACTTCAATTCTGGAAATTTTCATAGCCATTGGAAAAGATTACATAATTCAAAAACACCACGAAATCAACTACTAGAGTCTGGACGTTCAGGATTGCACCTGTTTCTAAACCCATCTTTCAAAAATCATAACTCTCTCTACAGATATCCAAATGATGCTTTATACCACTAATTTTAAAGCTTGTTATGTCTACTATCTACCTGTAAATTTTCGTAAATAATGGATGTGATTGGGTTGGTCATAAAGCCACACGAAACTGACTGACGCTGATGAACATCAGTTTTGGACAGTCTAACTTCAAAAATTGATAACTTATTCGTTTTGACACCAAATTGAGCTCTTCTTGATTCTATTTCATACTACACATCCTAAAATTTCCATATCAAAAAGAACCAGATGAAAAATCCATCTGTAGCCTCCGTGTGAGCTTCTGAAAGTTTCCGATAAAACCTCTGTTTTCCGGCGACCAAAACAGAGTTGATAAAACTCACATGCAACCCAGAAAACAACCACAAATCCAATGGAAATCCAAGGTTAAAGTAGAAGAAACTTACCTAAACACGTTTATGATGTTGTGTGTGAGATTTGGAGCTTGTTCTTCCTCTCTCTCTCTCAGTTTTTCTGCTGTGTTTTCTGTGTTTTTCTTTGCTGAACTTGTTGGATGAATGAAGAGGTGAGAGGTGTTTATTTATCTTGGGGAGGCTGAACGTGTATGCTTATGTGCTGTCCTTATGTGTGCTGTATGTATGTGTTGGACAAATGAGAGAAAAGAAAGGGAATGAGTCATGCATGTACGTGTATGTTAGGTTGCAAATGTGGAGAGAAAGAAGAGAAGAGAAGGAGTGACATGGGGGCTGTACGTGTCTTCTCATGCATCCAAAGAAGAAAGTTGTTATGTGTGTATGTGTCTCTTGTGTTAGTCAATTTTTTTTTATACATATAGGTATATTTTTATCCTATTAATTACACACACTAGGTCCTAATTTTTCCCTTTGTCAAATTTAAGTTTCCTTAAATTTTGTAGATTCCAAAATTGAGCTTACTATCTAATTTCTATAATTTAATCCTTGCATTAAATTTTTGGGATGTTTGTTTGTTTGCCTTAGGGCCCACAATAAAAAATTAAATAAGAATTAAGTATAAATAAACCTAAGATCGTTATTTCTTCTCAATGAGCTTGCTATTAATTAAGTAATCTAATTGTCATGAAAATATAATGAAAACAAGGGAAAATTGGTGTTGGGTTTTTCAAATTAATAAACTAAAAGAGTAATGCAATTTGATTAAATGTTAAGACATTGTATTTGGTATTTTTTACAAATATGGAACGATATGATGGAATGAGTCTTGATAGCAAAGTTTATTAAAATATTTTGGGAGTTAATTTTGTATCAAGTCAAATTAAAAGTCTCAAGCAATCGCATTAAGTCTAATTTATGTAATTGATAACTACCCCTACAATCACATTTATAATCATCTCTTTAATAAATTGTTAAAAATTACTTAACGTGTGTTTGAAAATCGGCCTGCGGTGGGGAGAAAGGCTGTCGATAGTTGTTCTCTCTGGTTCAAGTTCAACTCTATCTCGCCGGAAATGGAGGTTAGAGGATGGAGTTCACCGGCATTATGGTTTCTCATTGCTGTGGTGGCGAAATCGACCTGCGGTGATTAGTCGATGATGGTGGTGGCTCTTTGACAAATCCCTAATTTTAGGGTTAAGGTGCAAAAATAGCAATGAACTATTTCTCATAGTGCACTCAACACAACTAACTATTTTAAGGTGCAAAAATAGACATTATGAATTTTTTTTGGAGCAAAAATATCAATTTTTGCACCCAAAATAGATAACGAAATTGTTATTTTTGCTCAAAAAAAATTCATAATGTCTACTTTTGCACCATAAAATAGTTAATTGTTTTGGGTGTACTTTAAGAAATAGTTATTTGCTAAATCTACACCTTAACCCCTATTTTTATTATATATTTTTATATTTTAATTTGGATTTTGTCATAGTAATTTAGCTTAAAATATCTTCTTTGTGCTTAATTAAAAAGAGCAAATATATTAAATTAGGACTAAAAATGATAAAATTATATTAGTTTTAAAAGTATTTTAATTTAATTGCAACTTAGTTGGTAGATAAAAAAGCTCAAAAATCATTCTTAACTTGTTTTATGTCAATCTTTATACTTAGTTTGTAGATAATTAATAAAATACTTTTTGAGAAACGATTTAGAATTATACCATATATTGCAATTCTTTATTAAAATTTTGAAAAGGTTATCAAAATAAACCAAACGCCTCCTTCACTCTTTGACTCTTTCCCTCTCCTCTCAAGCTCCCTCTCGTCCGATCTCCAACTCTCGCAGCGTGCTTCACTCTGGCTCAAATTGTCGAGAAAGAAGAAGACCAAGTTGGGGCTCCAACACGCTCTAAAATTTGACCTAGTCTTGGCCAAAATGTACGCGCTACTACAAAATGTAGATTTTACGTCCCTAAAAGACGTCCCTTTTTTAAAAAGTGAAGTAAAAAATAAAGACGGTGGCATTTTGGTAATTGTGGGTAAGAATTAAGTAAGTTTAGACGTCCCTTTTAAAAAAGGGACGCCTAAAGTCTAAAAAAAATTAATTTTTTTACTTTAGGCGTCCTTTTTAAAAAAAAAAGCCTAAAGTAAAAAAAAATTAATTTTTTTTAATTTTTTTTAGACTTTAGGCGTCCCTTTTTAAAAAGGGACGTCTAAAGTCAGACTTTAGGCGTCCTTTTTTGAAAAAGAGACGCTTAAAGTAAACAAATTAATCTTTTTAATTTTTTTTTAGAGTTTAGGCGTCCCTTTTTGAAAAGGGACGCCTAAAATAAAAAAAAATTAATTTTTTTAAGACTTTAGAAGTCCCTTTTTGAAAAAGGGACGTCTAAAGTTGATTTGTTTTTACTTTAGATGTCCCAAATTCAAAAATGGACGTCTAAAGGTAACGTATATCAGTCAAATTGATACTGACATCACTCTCTTGAAGCTCATTTTCCACCATAACTCTCTCTCTTTACTCCCTTTCATTATTGTTGTTCTTTTTTTGAAAGTCGTCCTCCTCTATCTCCACCACCATCATCTACCGTCTTCCTCTCCATTGTTGAAACTCGTCGCCATTGTTCTTCCTCGATCTTTGATGTTGTTGATTCCTCCTCCCCCCCTCTCCTGTCGTTGGCCTCCATCCTCCTTCTTCTACTGTGGCCAAAAGGTATGGATAATTATTTTTTCTTTTTATAGGCTAAGTTTTAAATTGGGATTATTGTATATGTATTTTGTTGTGTTAAGATTTAGATTTATGTTCATTGTAGATTCATTTTGATTTATTATCCTTCACCAATATTAATCTGTAAGGACATTTTGGTTTATGAAAAACTATTCGATCTTGTTTCTGTAGGTTATAATTGTTAGGCAGTGAAAAATATAAGCAAATTTTTTTTAAAAAAAAACAACTTTAGACGTCCCTTTTTTAAAGGACGCCATATCCTGACTTTTTTACGTCCCTCGTATAGGCGTCCCTCTTTTTTTGGACGTTAAAAGGACTAAAAAAAAGACGTTAAAAGTGTTTTATATAGTAATGATGTAACTATGTAAGTTTTGACTAGGGATCAAAATGAAAATTTTAAAAAATTTGGGGAGAAACTAAACTATAAATAATAAAACTATTGTAGGGCTGTACTGTGAGTTTTGAAAAATATCGGAATGGTTTGTAATTTTCTCTGGTCCTTCATCTTCATTGATTTGCAATTTTCAGAAATTCTAGGATCTTTTTCTATAATTTTCTCTCGTCATCAAAAATATTAATTCTGACCCAATTGATATTTTCTAAAATTTCCAATTTTCTTCTTGAACATTTACAATGCAAAATTAATCACAAGGTAGCATCAAAAGTCCAATAAATTATTTGCATGAATAATTAACAAGTTATGACCATTTTACCCCTAATTAGATTTAATTCAATACAAATGTCCCTGACATAAAGTAGTGTTTAATCATCCAATAATGACAAAAAAATACATTAAATTCCTCAATTTAATCATGAAAAAACCTATAAAAATATGCTTCAATTAGGATGTTCACCAATTTAATCATGCATTTGAACTCTACACTAAGTGTGAAAAAAAAAAAAACACGCTTGGATACAAAGATTATGTATGTGCGTGTGTCTGCTGACTTGTGAGGCTGTGGAGTTCGGATTCTTAGATTTAAAAATAGTTATAAACTTATCAAATGATGTTTTAAATGTGCGTGCGCGCACACACACCCGTTGGTTTCAGTTTCTGAATCTAGAAGAAGTACATTCGGTTTTCTATTGGGAATATTATTTAAGTGATTAAACTGATTATAAGAGGATTGAATTTTTAAGCTTTTCTTCTGAGCTCTGTTTTGTTGAAGTTTATACTGGTTTCTTTAATGAAAAGATAAGAGGAAGTATAGATCGATAAAAGAGCTTGATACAAAAGATATACTAGCCGCTGGAAAATTAATGGCATTAAAAAGCTATGAAAGATGATATTTCCAACCTAGAATAATTTTGAAGATGCTGCTGTTCAAAATAGTTCTCTTGGATGTTAGAATTTATTTGAGCACTAAATAAGTGCAGGTCATAAGTGTGTGCATGTCTGTCTGTGTGACAAGCCATGGGTGTTTTAATTATGGGCTTTATTGTTTGAGTAAAAGCCGCTGGAGATAATTTAGATTTACATAAAAAAGGGGCTGTCTGAAAACTCTGCAAGAGGAAGCGTTCCTATGTTAGTTATACAACATGATTTAGGTTGTTTTGATTATGGGAGGATTGCTATCATGAAAATTGAAATTAAGAAGCTTTAAATTGAAGGGAAACCTTGCTGTTTCCAGGTATTAAAGCATCAAATTTCAATATTGTCAGCAGAAGAAGTTAATGAAGCTGAAAAGTTTCAGATGTTGTTAAGGTCACTGTTTGGAGTCTTCTTATGATTATTTAGGAGTGTTCACATGATTCCTAAGTGTGGGATGCAAACACTCTGTTATCTATGAGAATTCTAAGCAGTTGGGTATGGTTTTAAGTTTTAAGAATGAGGTTTGTAATGATGGTTAGAAGCTGGAAATTTTCTGTTTTAAAAAGAATACTTGGGCGTTTACAATGAAGCTATTATAATAAGATAATAAAGAGTGAATTTGGAGCTTAGAAACTGATTTAAATTCCTGCTTTTATGTCTTAAATTTTTAAGTGATTGTTTTAGATGACTATATTATAGTTGGAGAAGTTAAAATGATGATCTTAAGGACAAATGTAAAGCTGGGAAATTTCAGAACCTAGTTATAGGTGATGCGCAATTGATCTAGCTTGAATATAAAGGAAGTATATATTTGTTTGTGCGTGAGTGAAATCAGGACTTGATTGGATAAGTGTTAGATGCTCTAAACTGATTCATGGTTGCTGTTTTATATAGCTAAAATTATGATTAGAGATATCTAAATGATCATTAATTAGATGTTTGTAAAGTTAGAAAATTTCCAGTACATCAAAGCATTTTATTGAAACGGTAGAAGTTTATAAATTGGAACAGTGATGTAAAGTTATAAATTTTTAAAGATTGGGTAGGAAAACTGGAAAGTCCTCTTTTACCAAATGAGCAGTAAAATTTACACTAGAATTTGGACTTATGTGCATGAGTTGATGCTGAATGTTATTTCTCCCTTGTTGAGAATTAAAAGAGCTTTAAACAGAGATTTCAACCACTTTATTTTAAGTTTTTCATATTAAGTTATGATTTTTCAAAATTTATTGAAAAACTAAGGTAGACTTTGGTTTAAAGCTAGGATTTTCAGAGGCAAATAATTTAAGTTAAAATTTATGAGTTATGAATGGTAAAAAAGTATTAACCTATCCTTACATATGTATAAAATTATAGGATTTGGTATTTGCCTAAGCCTATCAAAGAACTATCAAGGGAAGAAGCAAGGAGAAGGTAAATTGGAAGAAAGCACAATAGGTACGTAGTAACTTTTCTCCTTTCATGTGATTGTGTGGTCTGTTACATGTTTTGGGGTTCACCGTGGTAATTATGCTCCATTGAGTATTTTGGAAGAGGTAATGCAGGAATCAGCCGCCATGATCGAAACAACCACCCCACCAGAAGTAATTGGAACCATAAACGATAAAGCGATCAAAACCATGAAATCAAGTAGTAGTAGAAATTACAGAAATCATGAGAAATTACCCATCGATATATTCCAGAATTTTCATGGTTTTACCCACTTAATTCTAAGCTTTTATCACTATTTTTATTTAATTGTGCCAAAATATGAAGAGGGGTTAATTTGGGAATTTTCGTTTTTTATTGCATATTTTAAATAGATTTAATCAGTCATTTTTATTCCCTTGATTATTTGTTCTCACCTGGCTTTTATCATTTTGTAGGTGACTTACATATCAAAATTGAAATCCTGATAATTAATAAGAAGCGACAACAAAATACCATGACGAGTTCCCTAGCTAAGCTAATCAGAAAGTAGAAACGGTGAGTAAAAATCAAAACTAGAAATCAGAAATCACAATCAACAAAACCCTTGAAATCAAAAATTGAAAACTGAAACAAGAGTTCAGGAGGTGTCAAGTGGTCTTAGACTAGAAATCCCTTAACTTGTAGAATAAAGAGTTCGGTCACTTTATAAGCCTAGAACAATCGCCACGTCACCGTGCCTTGGTTTTAATTCAGCACGTTGCGGTCGCAAATAAGGCCTTCAGTGGACTTTATATATATATAATTTTCTGGGAGGGGAAAGAGGAAGAAATGGAAAATGTTAGGTGGTCCGTGCATGTGTTTTGATGGAACTGGCTTCCATATATTTGGAAGCATCATTGCTAACCAAACGGGCAAAATTAAAGGCATAAAAGTATCTCAAATATCTGCTAGGAATTGATAATCTCACTCACTAGCTATTGAACCACACTTTAATTAATTTACAGACACCGACAACATTTAAATAAATTCCCAATAATCTTAAGTAGGAACAATAACATAATCATCTGAAATAATCTTGCAAGGAGAGAGTGATGAAGTATACATACTTGAGATAACCAATGAAGACTGCAGGAGGAATGAACAAAGTGCAAAGAATACTAATAGGAAGAAGTCTGCCATAGCAAGAACATGGATTCCTAGTGATGTAGCATTGATCACATGCATAGCTTTTGCTTGAAGCATTCAAGAGACTTGAAGATGTTGTTAAAAATCATTGCCAGGGAGATCATTTAAGAAGATGAAATATTCTGGAGATTCCTGGTTTAGGTCTCTATATACCATCTCCACAATTTGGATCAGTTCACAAGTGACAAACAATAAGTTTGGTCCAGAAGAACAACTCAAGTCTGCAATTGCTAAGCTTCGAGGGAGCTTTTCACTGTAGAAGAAGCTTATGGCTTCCTCTCATATGGGCTTTGTTAAAGAAAGCACCTTTTTCTGTCCACGCCAATTTTGTGTATTAATAAGTACATGTAGTAGCTAGTGCGTCAAAATCCACACAATTGAAATGTTAGAAATGATTAGATGAAGCAATATATATATATATATATATATATGGGGTTAAAGACCTCAAAGTTTTCGTTAAGGAGTAATATTGTCTTAAAAGTTTTTAAAATTTTATTGTGACCCCAAAAGTATTAAAATAGACTAATATTGCTCCTTACCATTAAATAATTAGGGTCAACATCAATTTTTTCGTGGCTAACATTAGTTATAAGGAAAAATTGTCATATTTTGAAACTTCGAAGGTGACTTTAAACTTAAAAAAATTTATCAGGCAACATTTCCTCAACATAAACTTTCAAGACAAATTTTATTTCCTTAACTATATATGTATGCATGCATGGATATACGTACGTACGTACCTATAACAAGGAGCTGTTAGCATAACTTGTTTCTCTGGTGCCTCCATTCATGTGAACCACTTGATCGTGAATCAAATTATCTGCAGTATAGAAAACTTTAGGGGTAAATACAGGAGAATGGTGATTAATGGCGAAAAAAGTGAATCTTGGCTCCTGTTACTTCCTACTGCGAATTGATTCTCCCTTGTCGCAGGAGCATTAAATAGAAGGATGCGTGTCTGGCCCCACTTCCCCGTCTTTCTGGGTCTAGTGTATCAGTGTATGGTTTTGCTATATTCTCATATTTACTCCCTCCAATGCTACCTTCTACATTCTTATAATAAATGAGCGGTCCTCTGTATTTAGTAATTAAATGAAGCACTCCATCCCGTCAAAAAATATAAAACGTTGTCAGTAATTCACATGAATTGAAGAATATTCGTTAAGTTATTTAATGTGTACTAAGTTGATAAAATTTTTCTATTTTACCCTTGTAAAAATATGATTTTTAAATATACATTTATTATAAGTCATATCTCTATCATATAAAGGGTAAAAGTAAAAAAGATTAAAGGGGAAAAATACTCAAACTTTTTTTAAAATACACCCACCATTTAAACCTTTTTTGGAGCAAAAATGATAATAAAGTTTTAAAATAGGGGTAAAAGTGATCACGATGTTAATATTGCTAAATAAGTGATCACGATGTTAAGTATTTGGTGTTTTTTTAATTTTAGTCCGAACGTAGTGTTTTTAATTTTGGCTTCATGCTTTTATTTGCATCTCCGTTCTCCGCATCTGCTTCTCGTTTTCGTTTGCTTCTGCTGGTTTGGTTTGTTTGTTTGTTTGTTCTTGCGATATCTTTCTGTTTCGTTTTTCATTTTCTTTCTGCTAGTGCTATAGTGTCACGCGGTTTTACTTTTGCATCATTTTTGTTCTCTGCCAGAGAGGTGAATGATTGATTCTCTGCTCACTGGTACTTATATGAAGTCCTCATTTTCATTGCTAAGTTTCCCTGTCCATTTCCGTTGTGTACGCCTTTTACTGGTTCAGTGATTCCGCCTCCGCATCAGTCTTCGTTATAGTTTCAATTGATTGTTGGTCTTTTTTTTTTTTTTTGAACTTTTAATTAACATTGTTTCGAATCAAGCAAAATAACATTTCATCAGTCTTCTCCGTTCTCGGCATCTGCTTCGTGTTTGCCTGTTTGCATTTGGTTTGTTTATTTCTTCTGCTTCAATTTACATTTTCTTAAATATGCAACTTCTTTCTTGGATTGTGACTATCCGCGCTGTGATCCAATTGTTATTGTTAAGTTCTGTTTTACTATTTTGAAATTGTCTTTTGAAGAAAGGTTAGCTGGTGAATTTGAATCGTGGCACTATGTGGTGAATTTCCCTGGACCAAGAGGATTATGGTTTGTGACGTGTCAGAGTATCGTTTCTCCTCAAATTCATAAAATAAGATCTCACATTGTTTGATTCATTTGTATTGATGTTTTATATATATATATATATATATATATATATATATATATATCAATCAATTTAGGTGTTTCTCTCAAATGCATATGCCTTAGTTATCGCATTCAGTTTGGACGAAGGGGTTAAATGCTTCTAAAATGAAATTCTGCCCATATGCTTTGGTTATCATGATTGATTAACAACATTCCATCAATATTCTTTTCAAGGTCTTCCAAGCAAAAGAAATTATGTGGAAGATTTGATGAAGGTCCAGTGGCATTGATTTAGTCTAAATTGGTGTAATTGTAATCAAAATTGTTATGTTGTTGCATTTAGTTTTATCTTGTGGATTGATTAGAATGTTTTATATTTTATGATGTAGTTTTGATAATTAGTATTAATTTATGTAATTTCGGCCTTTTCAAGTCAGCATGTTTAAAGTAGATCTATTTGAAGGTGGCTTTTATGAAGGCCTAGGCTTGCTTTATGAGAAACCTATGGCCTGTTAATCTGTTCACAAATTTTTAACATGTAGTTAGAGACTTGTAAGGGTACGGATGGTTGCGGGTTGGCAGTTGTAACTTTTCTATCATGTAGTTAGAGACTACATTTTCACATCTCCTGTTGTCAATGATAACGTCACAGACTTTACCTTGAGCGGTGCAACGAGTATGGAAAATGTTGTGACGTAGCCAAGGCTCTTCTTTCACTATTACTGTATGCATGCTTCTTCTAATCACAAGTGTTTCACCGTGATCAGCAGGAATAACTTCATCAAAAACTAGTTCCTCATCAAACACCAACTCTTTGTCAGGCATGGGCTCCTTTTCTTCTTTAGATATTGCAGAAGCTTCCCTTTCAATAATGGTAACAACTCTACGGTTAGGACACTCTGAAGCGATATGACCAAACCCTTGGCATTTGAAGCACTTACGTGCTTTGGAGCTAAACTCCTTGGCGGTCTTTGGTGGAGGCTTGCTTGAAAAGCTAGGCTGATGCACTTGTGCCTTACGTCTATCAAAAGGGATTCTAGTAGAGGAAGACAGTTGGTACGAAAACCTTTTGGGCAACTAATTCTCGATACGGATGGATAGACGGATGACGTTGTCCAGAGTCCAGTATTGTTGGAGTTGCACTGGATGGGCAATGTTAGTATTTAACCCTCCAAGATAATGGCTATTGTTTGCTCCTCTTTCTCTTGAATATTGCACTTCATCATAAGCTTTTCAAATTCCCTGGTATATTCTTCCATAGACATAGCCTTTTGGTGAATATTATGTAATTGAAGAAAAAATGATATCATAATTTTTTATTGTTTTCAAAAATAATGATTTTTTAATTTAAAATTTTTCTTTTTAAAAAATTAAATCTGAACTGTTCAAATCATATTTAAATAGTCTTATTCTAATGAGCTCATAGTGCCCTTTAAAGTGATGGGCACTCAAACTGGCTCCCATTAACGAATGGTTGTCAAAATTTTTTGCAGCAGCGGGATAATAGGTGGAAAGATAAGGCGAGTGGCAGTCTCTTTATCCTTCTTTAGCTCCTGGCTCCACCACCTTATCCAAAAGTATCCCTATAACTGCCTAACGGGGAAGGTCGAGTCCTTATAATGTCTTTTTCTATGTGGTTCATTCATGGGAGAAGGATAATTAGGTCCAAAACTTTCATTTAATGATTGTTAGTCCCAAGAAATTCATTAAAAAAATACTCCCTCCATTCCTTTTTATAGGATAAAATTAGTATGTCATGTTGCTTTTTATAAGATAGATTTAGGGCCGTGTCAAAAATTTCTTGTAAATTCTCTATTTTACCCTAGCTTGATTATAAAAATTATACCACTATTATATTGAATTCTTATGTTTGACTAAAGCATTAAATCTTTCGTATAAATGAGGCCATTTTTAGATAACAAAATTCAGTTTTTTAGATGTTTATTACACCTAATTAATTTCAATTAACCTTTTCAACAACATAATTCAGTTAATTCTATCTTACAAGAACGAATGGAGGGAGTAAGTTGCAAATACTTGATTTAGGGAGTAAGTTGTAATGGAAAATCCCGTCTTGGTAATGTGAATCGTTATTTGCAATCGTTATTACCATTAAATTGAAACTTTGTGAGCACGCTTTCTTTCTTTGTTTCTTTTGCCAACAGTTTCTTTCTCTCTTTGTTGAAAGTCTATATGCATTTATAAATAAACAAGTGACAACTGTTGCTATTTTTATCATGATTATCAAATATGGATTGGACCAACTGGGTCAGCTCGAAACCCGACGACCAGCCATGTAACAGATCCAGTTAGGCCCCTAACCTGCGCAAGCCGGTGGGTTGCAAAGTTGCCCTATTTTCCTTTTAATAAAAGTTAACATATTTGTTGTTGGGTATGAATTGTTGACAGCAATATAATCGAAGTTAATGACAATTTTGATGTTAATGTCTATTAAATTAGTGACTAAGGATTGTAGGTAGAAATATTTTGTTATCATTTATGTATTTTGATATTTTGCTTGAAAGAATTTTTAGTGATTAGTGATTATAGTGTTATTGGATGTTGGAATGATACAATGATGTCAATATGTTAAAGAAATTGTAAAAAATATTGAATAAGTATATGATTAGTTTGTTATTAATTGATTCAATGTATTAAATTGATATTTAGTATTTGGATGGTATAATGATAATTTAAATTATATGTTAATTTTATATTCCCTACCAGTTTGGCCCCCAGGTTGACTCTAAGCTGACCCGCTGGCCTCGACCGATTAGAGCTGGTTTAGAGGTTATTCCCTAATCATGTTTCTTAATTTATTCTCTCCTTCTCCTACATAATTATTATTTATCAATAGGGTTAACTTGAAAAAATTGATCATAGAAATTTAGAATACATAATGTATGGTTTATATTTGGTTTTGTTAGCTGCGCCTCGGAATGTACAGTGTTCTTTGTGGTATATGTAATAAAGTTGTGAGAAGACTGACAAATAATTTATTCATAAAATTATAAAGATACAACATCACTTATGCGGGATTACTAAAATCGAACATACCACAATATCGGGAAAAGAACAAGAAAACTGACAAATAATTTATTCATTACACTCATATGGATCCCCAATATATATGTATGTGGTAGAAACATGTAACTGCTGGTTGCTTCAAGTTGTTTTGGTCAAAGATACAGCAATATTGAGGAACACAGTTTTTTCTTTAGACATACGGTCAGCTAATATATGTTGGTAACGATGAAAAACATCGTCAATGATAGCTTCTCCAAAGTGACTCACAAGAAGAGGTTCAGCCACAGCTCTTATTAACTGTGCAACTTTGTATCCATCACTATTATCATTGTGTTCCTCACCACATGCAACCTTCCAACTTACTTCAAATACCTCCAAGCGATTCAAAGTGAATGAGCCTTCTTTTTCAATCTCTAATTGCAATTCAGATGGGGATGGATAGTATAGAGGAATGTTGAATGAATCTATCTGATCCTGCTTTATGATTCCCTACACCACACACCAAAATAAATTCTTTTGTCACAAATTTCAGAGAAAATTGTATGTCTAAAACTGAGTATGTATGGTCAACAATGACTATAAATCTTATTCTAGCAGGTGAGGTCAGCTATATAGATAGCAGGAACCATTGTGCTTTGTCATTGATCAAATCTTTGGATATATTACAAGAAACTATGTACGTTACGTACCTCCAAAACCATGTCATTGAGTGCCTCAACTAAAAGCTCCCAAACGTAGCAAGATTCATTGCTCGATGGGCCACTAGTGCTTCTTCCCTGGAGGGTAAGAACCATACGACCTCCTCCAACTAGTTCTCTAGCACGACATTTCAGAAACAACGAAAAATCTCTTTGAAATTGGTGGTAGTAAGAATTACGAACATCTAAAGGGCTTGTGCTTGCCATGCAAATATTGCCTTTGTCGTTTTCTATACCTTTCGGAACCTATATGGGAATGAAATGATACAAATTAGAAAGAGGAGGAAGAAATTATGCCTAATATAAATATAATTACTGAAAAGTATTTAAAAGGGAGTGACTAATTAATATTACATACTTGAGACATCCAATGAAGACTATAGGAGGAATGAACAAAATGCAGAGAACTAGTAGGAAGAATCCTTTCATAGAAAGAAGCTGGAAGGCCAGTGATGTAGCATTTACCAATCCCACCAACAACTCGAGTGCTTAAGTTTTGTTTGAAGCATTCAAGAGACTTGAAAATGTTGTTAAAGTCGTTGCCAGGAAGATCGTTTAAGAAGATGATATATTCTGGAGATTCATGATTTAGCTCTCTACAAAGCATCTCCACAGTCTCAATAAGTTCACAAGTCATAAACAAGGTGTTTGGTCCAGAAGAGCAACCCAAGTCTGCAATTGCTAGGCTTTTAGGGAGCTTTCCATTGTGGATACTCCTTATTGCTTCATCTCTAATGGGCTTTGTTATGGACATCACCTTTTGCTGTTCAAATATATATTATGAGTAAGCACATGTGATAGTTATATACTTTATCAGTAAAGCTGTCAAAATAAGCTAACCTGGCCTTAAAGGATTGGTCTTTAATGGGCCCAAACTTAAAAGGGCCTAGGTTGAAAATCTCAGGCCCGTATTTTATAAAATAATTATATTATAGAAGCGTGACCTTTACACATGCGGGCTCCAGGCTAGTCCACGGGCTTTCATATATTTTTATTAAATTTTTTATTTTATAATTATTTTGAAAATATCTAAAAATAAACTAATAAATATATTAAAATTTATAATTCAAATCATATATATTAATAAAATAAAGTGACTAACTATTGTCTAAACTTTAAAAACAAATATAAATCAAACTTCAAGTACTAATAAATTGTTGTCCCAACTCAATAATAAGAAAAAATAATTAATTTACCTCCTTTTTTATCACATAAAAATTTATTTTAATAGTTAAAAAGACAAAGAAAATATCATAGTTATTACATATAAAAAAAACTTTCCTGTGACTTTGAAATTTTCTTTGTTATAATATTATTTAATTTAAAATTCAATTTGAGAAAGTCTTGAAAAGAAATTAAGAAAAGTTTGGCTAAGATTATATTGTTTAAAGAAAAATACTATGCCCTTTTACTTTAAAAAGTTCAATTATCCTATGTGTAGAGTGACGTATGGGAAGTGGCTAAAACTAAATAAATTAACCTCAACCTAAACCAAGTTTGACAGGGCATAAGTAGTGTGTAAACTAGAATACCTAAAATATTTTTCCAAGAGTTGTTGCATAATAGTCCTTTTTATTTTTGAGCACTAAGTACCCATTTAAACTCAAGTTCTTTTTACACCCTATAAAGTATAAGCTCAGCCCTTCACTTAGATGAGCTCGATCGTTTTGATGGTTCTACTTATATGTACACACACACACACATACCTGTAACAAGGAATTGTTGGCATAACTTGCTTCTCCAGCGCCTCCATTCATGTGCAACACTGAAGCCACATCCATTCTCAGACTTGAGTTTATATGACTATATTTGATACTCACTCGTAGAATCAAATATTTTGTAGTGACAACTCCAAAATCGGTGGAGATATATATTGGAGGAGTAGTGGTTGACAGTCCCAAAAAGGAGTGGCTCTTATTAGCTGGCGGCTTCCCATTGTGAATGGATCTCCTTCTGCGGTAGGACCATCACATATGAGGCAATGTTGGCCCTACGATCCTTTGTTTCTAGGAATCATGTTCACATTTCCTGATATAAACATTTAATGTTAAGTTACAAAAACAAAAAAGATTGCACTTTTTTTCTCCATTTTAAGGTTTATCTTATTTATAATAATTAAAAATTAACAAACTAAAAAACGAAAAACAAATTATATAGTTTATTGGAGTAAAGGCTATCTAGGTATATTAATTGTTTTTTTTTCTGAGTTGTCAAATGTATCCCTAAGCTACTTTGGGCTTGAATTCCTTTTGAGGTTTAAAAAGGGCATTAAAAGGTTTTTATCTCTCCCACAAGTACGTTTCCCATAATTTAAACTTGTGTTGTGCTATCCTACTTATGAAAGTGAGACCGCTACCATATCAATCAAGAGCTTGTTGATATTTTTATTTATGAATAAAAAAATTCAATTTTATGCTCTTCAATTTTGTTAAGAGGCATGTTAGAAATGATTTAGAAGTTAAAATAGGAGATCAAATCATTTCACAAATAGAAAAGTCATATATTTTGCATCAATTATACAAAAATCATAATGAAATTGATGCAGATGTTACTTGTAGAATATTAGCTAAGTGGTGTAAATGGAAAAATGCTGCAAGTTATTTGTTATAAGAAAAAGTACTATATAAATTTGAAAGGAAGTTTAATTGAATTGACATAATTAAAGATCAAAAATTTTATATGGTAGTAAATGTTAGGCTTTAAAAGGACAACAAGAGCCTAAAATTGGGATAACAAAGATGAAAATGTTGAGATTGATGTATGATGATTCTATAAAAGATAAGATTCATAATGAATATAAGTAGAAAAAACTTGACATGATTTCGGTCAAATATAACATGGTAAGGTAATAAAAATTAATGTTTATTACAATCAATCATCAAAAACTTTCAAGGGCAATCTTGGGGCCTCATTTAAAGTAACTCCACGAGTTTTATTTACAAACACTAAAAGTTATGTGCAATGGAGTTATAAATTATGAAAGAAAAATTGAAAAAAAAAATGATACCATAGTCATACCTCCTACATATTTTGTTTGTTGAGGATCACATGTAAATAAATCATTTAATAGGAATTGTGTAAATTCCTACTTATGACTTGTAAATTGAGATGATTGATTCCAAATCGCTAACTCGACATGGGCCAGAGTCACCACAAACATGTAAAGCAAGAAAAATAAGAAGAAGGATATTGTATAACAACATTTTTGTTGATAAGTGCCAATTAGGTCAAATCTCACACAAGCACGCCCGCCCGCCGGAGAACGGCATTGAAGGACTGTGAATGGTATTTTAGAGAAATTAATACCCATTATTTATTATAAATGAATAACTTAACTCATTTTTAAATATCCGCAAAGTACAAATAAAAGACCTTTCTCAGCTTCTTATTGGGGAAAAAAACAAATTATGGTTAGGTGAAAAATGACAACACTCTCACGGGGCCATTTTGTGCGTGGTAGAGAAGACCTTTCTCAGCTTCTTATTTGGGAAAAAAAACAAATTATGGTTAGGAGAAAAATGACAACCCTCTCACGGGGCCATTTTGTGCGTGGTGGAGATCATAGGAGGGGAAACACCCAAAAAAAAAAAAAACAACAACTCAAAATGGAAATTTCAATGTCGTCCTCATCATGTCGACGGTATGACAATTAATGAACACTTTTATGCACATCTTTTTCATTTCCCACTCATTTTCTACAGGTGGACAAGGACTTGTCTATGCATATACCACGCATTAAAAGGATATTGTTAAAGGTGGACCACTAGTGCCTCATCTTGGCGGTATGACTCATAGGGACTATTTGGTATGAGGGATTTGGAGGGGAAGAGAGGAGAGGGAAAATTTTTATGACTAGGATTTAAAAAGATTGAAGAAGTGGGGTTGTAAGTTTTTAGTTAATTGTTTTTTACTTTTTTTTTATATCTTATATTTATTAAAATTTTATAGCCCCACTTCATCAATTTTTTAAAATATAACTCATAAAAACTTTTCCTCCCTTCCCTTCACCTCCATTTCCCTCCTGCCAAACAGACCCATAGTCCCCTTTTGGTTATAGGTGCTACTAACATTTTGAACTATTTTTGAATGTGCGTCTAGTACCTTGATATATTTGTGAGTGCAATTTAGCCCCTTGATACTTATGTGGCATTTTTAATGCCATCGTGGCAATGGAAAAAAACGTCCATTTATGTTTTTGTTAGTTTTAATACATTGAAGGAAAAATTGCACACCTAAATATTTTGAAGTACTGAATACACCTTCAGCAATAGTTGAGAATGCTGGGTTCACCTGCCCTCTCCTTTTCATACTAAGGTCAGTAGGACTCTTTCATCAACAATCTAGTCATGCGAGCTATAATCCCAGTCACTTCCTTTTTCATGTGGACAAGTTCCCAACTCGTTTTTCATTCTTTTTTATTATTTAGAAGAAAATTATTAAATTTTTATTTTTGTCTCTTCTTCAAAGACCTGCTTATATACACGTTTTTTTACAGTCCCAAAAATGAGTGGCTCTTGCTAGTTCTCATTGCGAATGGATCTCCCTCTGCTGTAGAAGCAACACATAAATTCAGGCTAAAATATTTGCGCCTCTATTAATGAAACAGAGTATCATAATGAGATTTATATTAATCCTCCTCCAGTTTTTAATATAAAATATATTTATCTAATTTGATTAGATTAAGGAAGATAGTTAAGTTAGTTAATATGACATATATTTTCTAAGAAAACTCTAGTTATCTTCCTTAATTCCCTCTTTTACTTTCCTCCTGGATTATTCTTGAGGGAGCATTAATCACTACTATAGAAAATGCTTTTAACGTCCCTTCTTTAACCATTTTAACTTCTAAAAATAGGGGGACGCCTATGCTAGGGACATAGAAAAGTCATGATACGACGTTCGTTAAAAAAGAGACGCCGTAAGTCACCTACGGCGTTCTTTTTTGAAAAAAGGGACTCCGTAGGTGGGTTTAGATATCCTTGTTTTAAAAAAGAGACTTCTAAAGTTCTTTCTTTTTTAAAAAAGAAATAATTTTAATTAGAATCTACAGAAACAAGATCGAACAATTCTTTATAAACTAAAATGTCCTTACAAATAGTAAGGGAACATCTAACACTAGCTAATTAAATTGTTGACTCATACTAATACAATGTATAATAATTACCACAAAGTATCAAAAAGTTGTCTATACAATTACTAACTAATAGAAATAAATTTATCAGTTATCATCAATTTATCACAAAATGCTTGAAGGGAAACTCAAAATCCAAAAAAGATTAATATTGGTGAAGGACGATAAATCAAAATGCATCTACAATGATGATAAATCTAAATCTTAGCACCAACAAAATGTATATACAATAATCACAATTCAGAACTTAGCCCATAAAAAAAAATAATTAACCATACCTTTTGGCGAGGGTGGGAGAGGGAGGGAGGATAAACCAATGGCATCAAAGATCGATGAGGGACAATGGTGACGAGCTTCAATAGTGGAGAGGGAGAGAGAGGAGGACGACAAAGGATGGTGGTTGAGAGAGAAGAGGACGACCTTCAAAAGAGAGTGAAAATAGTGAGAGGGAGTGATGGTGGAAGAAGGAGTTTCAAGAGAGTGATGGTGAAAAGAGGAGCTTCAAGAGAAAATAAGAGTTTTGAATAGAGGAAGCTAGCTTGCAGAGGTAGATATGACCTTGGAGAGAGTAATATCAGTGTCAGTTTGACTGACATGCATTACCTTTACGCGTCTCTTTTTGAATTTGGGATGCCTAAAGTAAAAAAATAAAGACTTTAGATGTCCTTAATTCAAAAAAGGACGCCTAAAGTAATGTCTAAAGAAAAATATTTGGTTTTTCTTTTAGACATCCCTAATTCAAAAAAGGGACTGATAAAGTCCGATTTTAGGCGTAAAAAAAAAAGGACGCCAAAAGCATACTTTAGGTGTCCCTATTTTGTGGGGACGCCTAAAAGCTCACTTCAGACATTTCAATTTCAATTTAGGACGCCTACAACTATTCAGTTCCTACCCAAAATTATAAAAAATGCCACCGCCTTTATTTTTTACTTCCCTTTTTTAAAAAAGAACGTCCCTTAGGGTAGTAGAATCTATATTCTGTAATAGTGAATATGGGTACATTAAGAAAATATTGACAAATATGAAAACTACGTCTAATATTTAGAAGTACGATCAACTTCTAAAATATGTCTTATATTAAGAACTAGATAAAGTACATTCACACTATCCTGTTCATGTATTATTGAACACTACATGAGCAGAAGATTCATTCATACCACTAATAGAAATAGGCTGCTCTACAAACTATCCAATTCGTTATTTCCAAATTTCAATCACTGTTCCTTCCAATTTCTCCTTGTAACCCTCAGTTTCAAATCTTTCTTGTCTCCCTCAAAAAGAAAAGATCTATGTTTCTCTGGTGAAGTAGCCATTGTTCTTTCAACTTTGCTTCAATTCCATAGGCTTAAAAATTTACCTAACATGCTTCTCCCCCATAATTATTCAAGTAGATTTCATTTTTAAGCTCAAATGAATCAAATGAAATTTCCTTCCCCTTCAATTACTTAAAACAATGGCATAGGGGCTATTACACCAAAAATTCCATTTGTGTCAAATGCTCCAAAAAATTCCATTTTACTGTCAAACTTAAAACAATGTCCTCTCTCAGAGGCAGGCGAATGACGGGCCTGAGTAGAGTCTACAGCACCATCATCGGTAGGAGGAGGAAGCTACTACACAATGAACCTAGGTATAGGGGGAAACTCCTTATCAGGGAACAGGCGAATTCATACCCTATTGAGCACAGAGTTTATGATCTCCCGCCACTACATCTGCTGTGCGTAGTAGAAATCGGCCTGCTCCTGCATCTGTTGTGATATCATGGCATGTGCCCTCCGACCAGATCTCCTCAATAGTATCCTCCCTCAGACATCTGGTCCTGGATGTCCGTGCTCTAGAGGTGCCAATATGTCAAGGTAAGAGCATGTAAATTAAGTGATTTTGTCTTCCAATTTCCTTAGGACTTGTTCTAACCTCTTCTTCATCGTGAAATCCATTGTTAGCAAGTTAAATCTCAAGAGTAGAGAGAGAGGGATGAGATTTTTTTAGAGACAGAAAGTGGTGAAACCAAGAGGTAATATCATAAACTTGATCCTGTTGTGCTATCTGATGGTGTTGTTGTTGGTTTTGGCTTGGTTTTTTGTTGTTTTGTAAATTTGGGAAGATGAAAACCTAAGGGGAAATACTACCAAAATTTCCTAAAATCATGTTCATTTAGTGTTTAAGTAGTTAATTATGTGATTAGAAATGGAAAGGAAATGATTAAGCAAGAGAAATCAAGAAAACACATTCTCCCTCCTAAGACCTTAACTTTCGGCCAGAAGCAGAACCTAAGGGTAGAGATGGAATTTCAAAATTCTGATGATTCCATTGGCTTTATAAGGTAAAATTGTGTAGGTATACATGATTTCATGATTTTTGAATGCTTATGTTTAAATTTGGAATTTATTGAAGTTGGAAGCAAATGTTGTTTGATTGTTCAACTAGAGGCAGTATGATTGTGAAATGAAATTCACTAGTCAAACTTGGTCCAAAAATTATGAAAATTGTCAAGAGTAAATTAGAGATATAGATATTTAATTTAATAGGTATTTTATAATTTTTGGACAAGCATACTAAAAGATATGAATTTTTGAAGTTGTGCCGTGTTTTTAGAAGTAAATCTGGGAACAGGGGAGTTTGAAAATTTTTTGGGAATGACATGGAAGCAGTGGTTGACATAATTATTTTTCTCAAAATTTAATTGAAATATTTTCATTTAGGATTTGGAATAATTCAAATTGGATTTTTCTAGAATTAATTATGAATTTCCAAAATTGACTGAAAATCTGCCAGTTTTCTGGAAACAATGAAATTGCACTATGCAGAGTTGTACTATGCAGAAACTAGTATAACTGCATTAGATAACTGGTAAAATTTAACTAAGGGTAGTAATAATACAAGTAATAACCAGTTACTTGTAATTTAAATTTTATAGGAATATACAATTTTCCAAGCCAGAACCAAAGTTTAAGACAAACAGAGGAACCAAAAAAAGAGTTAGGAAGTAACTTTTTCTTACATATACTATGTGATTATTATATGTTTAAGTATGTCATTATCTATAATATGAGCATTGTGTCTTAGACACACATATTAGCCTAGTTGTGGTTTAGGACCCAACAGGGGCGCAAAGCTAAGCCAAGGTGTAAGCATGTTGTTTGGCCTTAGATAATGTGCACACATCATTCTATAATCTTACATGACATGGCTGTTAACATCATGAAATTCCTATCAAACTGGCACATTTACCTTTAGTTTTTCATACATTTTAGGTGAATTTATAGATAATTGATGATAAATGTGCAAAAGTAATGTGCCCAAGGGTATTGATGATAAAAAGGTGTAAATATTTTGTTTAAGCCTTAAAATTGTATTGAAATTACATCAACATTGTTTTTATAGATTTCTTTATGTTGATAGGTTAACATTTGAGCCACAAAGGAATCATTGGAGACATAAAGAGATGATCAAGAAGTAGGAAAAGAGCTAAAGAAGTCAAAGCACCATGGAAAAGAAGAAAGGATGAAGAAAGGCCAAAAAGCTTCACCAAAAACTTGGCCACGGCCAAGGAATTTTTCTACCCGTGGCCAAGCCTAAATAAGAATGTTAGCTGCGGCTTTGCCGGGGCTAAGCCAAGGCCAAACACCTCCAGAAACTTTTTAGCCATGACCAAAGATGTTCCAGAGACTTTTTAGTTGCGGCTAACACGTTTTGATGACAACACATATTCTAGGGCTTATAAATATGAAATTAACACATTAGAGCCTCATTCTGGACCTGGGAAGTGTCGTGGAGACAATGCTCTGCTAGGGTTTAGAGCCTGGAGGTGGAGATTGAGCTAGATGTTGAAGATTTGAAGAGATTTAAGCTTCCCCTCTTGGTTTTTCCTCTCCTTCTGCTATCTTTCCCTTTTGTTCTTCTTTGTAACTGATGTATACCCTGTTTCTGCTTGGTTTTATGAACATGTATAGCTAGAGTTTTATTATTTAGATTATTTTGAACCCTTGTATGGATTGAGTACTTATTTCCCCTTTATATTTATATTGAATGGCTGGTTTGTGTTAATCTCACTCTGTTCTTAATGCTTCTTATTGGTTGGCCACCAATGAGGCTATTGGGTTCACTTGGTTGATGCCTGAGAGGGTTAGATTGAGTATAGAACTTAAGTTTAATCGAACTTTAAATCCATGGGTTGGATGGATGGTTTTGTTGATAAGGTGGAGATACACTCATTGACCTCACATAACCATATAGGTTCTGCAATGTATGCTGGGCTTAATTCTTCAATTAAGAGATTAATGAATTAATTAAGCTAAACACCTATTTGGAGACTTAAGAGAGCACTTATGGGTAAACTAGTGACCTTAGTTAGCATAATCTATCCTTGAGAGCTCATATTGTGGGGATTTGAATGAGTACCTATGAAATGCAAGGGGGATAAACAATCCTAACTCCCACTGCATCCTTTCTAGTCTATGAATCATTTATTTATATTTTCTTTTTAGTTTATAATTTTGTTTTCCTTCAACTATGATAATTGTCCAACTCGAATTAGGCGAAAGTGCTATAATCGCTACTTAACCGGGTTTTGGAACCAAATCCTGGTGGGAACGATATCTTACTTATCACTTTATTACTTGGCTCCACCCGTGCATTTACGGACCGTTGTGGACAAGTTTTTGGCACCGTTGCCGGGGATTTGTGTGGCAAAACCATCTTTGATTGATCTTGATTAGAGCACTACTAACTTGAGCTTGAGTTTTGTATATACTTGCTGCTGCATTTTTTTGTTTTTGCTGCATCATTGTTCTGTTTTTATTTTTGTTTTGTTAGATATTTTGATTTCATTCTTTGTACATGGATAATCCTTGGTGGTTCAATAAATCAAGTGATGGATTTGCACATGATAATGATTATCCTAATTCTTATTATGATCTTTATATTTCTAATGCTCAACATAAGTACATTTGCTGTAATCATTGTGAAAATAATCATTATAGTGAGCAATGCCCACATTTTTCAACCTGGGATTACATGGAGGCTCAAATTAATTTGTATGATAATAATTTTAGCCTTCATGGGAATAAAAATCATTCATTGTTTTGGGATCCTAATTCTTCTTCTTCACACACATTACATCCTCATATGTCACTCCATTCTTATGAAAATGAATCCATCCCCATTCATGAGATGAACCCTTCAAAAAAGGATAAGCTTAAGCTTATTCTTGACAATGTAACTGAAATGAGGGATTGGACAAAAACAAAATTTCATGAATATGCATCTGCTCTTGAAAATTTAACAAATGCATGTGAGTGAAATAACTTTTACACTTGAGTCTTTGCAACAAAATGAAAATTTTCATGAAAACTTAAGTATACAAGTAACTATAGGGAGTGAGGAAGTGTTGTCAACAGTTTGCAACACTTCTGAGGAGCATTCTGTATTGGAAACTAATGTGAAGGAGGAGAATACCAATTGTTTAGCTGAGGTTTCAATTCTGGAACCTACATCTTATTTTTCGGAACAGGAAATCAAAGAGGAAATCCTAACAGTTTGTGATTTTGATTCTCCTACTGAAATTGTGACTCTTGCTAATGAGAGTCAAGTTGATTTTGTTTCGGCTCTTACTGATGAGGGCCAAATTGATTTTTTTGGGTGTTCTAGATTTTTATAAGTTTCTAGTTTTGTTTTTGTGAATAAGTTTATTTTTCATTCTTTTAATTTTTCAAACACTTGTACTTTGAAATTACTGATGATTTATGAAGTACAGGTGATTCATGAGCACCCATTCATCTTCAAACAATGTTGCCTGAAAAGGAATAAAGATGAGGTGATCATGATTTTTGATACTTATGATTAGTATTTTTTGTAGCATAGTCTGGTTGAAGACTCTAAATTTAGCGCTTCTTGGGAGGCAACCCAAGGTAAGAATAAAACCCATGAGAAGAAGGGTGTAACAAGTATGGAACTAAGGAAGGATGGAACAATTGGGTGCTTGATGAGTATTTTCAGGGAAGTCTATCACTTACCATGTTTTACTGATTTTAATATGATATAGACATGCCCTGTATATGTGATAATGCTTGTCATTGAATCACCACTTCTTTAACCTCTGATTAAAGTATGCTTATTGTTATGTATTGCTTCGGAAATTAACTTTTGCATTTTTTTAACATTTGATCATGTTAAAAATATGCTTCAATGTGTGAAATAGAGTGTGGATATCTGAAAATGCAGTGAAAAATGGGGTCTGGAGGTTCTTGGCCGCGGCCAAAGTCTTAAAAAAAATTATTTTACCCCAACCACTCTCTCTTACTCTGTTTCATAACTCCTTTCACTCACCTCTCTCATGCATTGTTATTAATATTGTTAAATGTATTCTTACATGAGAGAAGACCCTCAATTTTTCCTTGTGACAGTGAGGACACTATCAACTTTAAGTTTGGGGGTATGGGTATGTTTGGCTCATTTGACAAGGATTTCAAGTTTTAAAATGTTGACTATTTCTTGTCCTCTATTTTGAAAGGCTGAGTTAGATCGATTAATTATCTATGATAATGAATGTATGATCCAATGATAGAAAGGATGCTTAGATTTTATGTTTTATGGGAAATGATAGCAAATATTTTTGTTTGCATGATTTAGATTTTAAAGCTTGTTTCCTAAATGGTTTCGGAATAAACACTAAGCGCAAGAATTGGAAATGATTTGAATACTCTTGTTAGGAGATTTTGTAGTAAATTGGTGTGTATATTCTTTCTTCATTAAATAATTTTAGAACTTACATTAGAATATCTTGAAATGAAATGAAAATTTCACACATTTTTGGAAAATGATTTAGGCATGTTCTTTCAAATACGATTGTGCCTTTCAAGCTTACCTATGACAATTATTCCATTTGCACCCTATTTTAGCCTTATGAAAAAAACATATATATTTTATTTTTCTTGAAAACCCACACTGAACCTTAACCTTTGTAGGCTGAAAAACCATGAATCACCCTAATCTTGAGATGAATAATGATTTGGCAAGGATTATAAGAGGTAAGGATTGGTATAGGAGTTAGAAGAGATTTGTATTGAAATGCTGGGTATAAGGAATGCAGTGCATGTTAGTAGTTTGTTTTCATTCCTATATATAAAAAAAAAGAAGAAGAAGAAGAAGAAAAGAAAAAGAAAAGAAAGTGTGTTAAATTCAATAAAGACTTGGAGTGCAAAGAAATCAATTTGAGATAAGTTTGGGGGAGTGTTTAGGCTTCTGGAAAGAAAATTTTGTGTAGTACAAAGAGAGGAATTATGTAATGTCATATTATCTCAAGAGATTTGAATCCTCTATTTTCCCATTCTTTTAAGTAGGTTAACCACTTACCATATTACAAGCTTATAAAGTCCCATTGATTTTGAAATTGTGTGGAATGATCTATTAGGGGAGAGATAGGATGATATGAGTATTTAAAGATCTGATATTGAGTCTGATTTATACATATTGAAGTGTTACATTTGATCTTGATATCTGCAAGAGAATTGTTGTCCAACTCTCCTCACACACACTCATTTTGAAAGTTTTTGGGAAACCTGTTTTAAATTATGAAACTTGCATTCCATTATATTTCATTGATTTTCCCTAGAGAATATAGCTTCTTGATCATCCAATGAGGATAATATCATGCATGTGCAATAAGTCAATGGTTAATTAATCCAGCTCTTTTACTACCCGATAGGTTTCACTCAAGGACGAGTAAAAAATCAAGTTTGGGAGTACGTTAACATCATGAAATTCCTGTCAAACTGGCACATTTACCTTTATTTTTTCATACATTTTAGTGAATTCATAGATAATTGATGATAAATGTGTAAAAGTAATGTGCCCAGGGGTATTGATGATAAAAATGTGTAAATATTTTGTTTAAGCCCCAAAATTGTATGGAAATTACATCAACACTGTTTTTATAGATTTCTTTGTGTTGATAGGTTAATATTTGAACCACAAAGAAATCATTGGAGGCATAAAGAGATGATAAAGAAGTGGGAAAAGAGCTAAAGAAGTCAAAGCGCCATGGAAAACCAAGAAAATGATGAAAGAAGGCCAAAAAGCTTTACCAGAAGCTTGGTTGCGGCCAAGCTTACATGAGAATGCAAGCCGGGGCCAAGCCAAGGCCAAACACCTCCAGAAATGTTTTTGGCCGTGGCCAACCGCTTTTGGCCATGGCCAAAGATTTTCTAGAGACTTTTTGGCTGCGGCTAATAACCTTTGGCCTCGGCCAACGCACAAAAACAGCAGAAACGTGTTTTGATGACAACACATATTCTAGGGCTTATAAATATGAAATTAACACATTAGAGCCTCATTCTGGACCTGGGAAGTGTCGTGGAGACAATGCTCTGCTAGGGTTTAGAGCCTGGAGGTGGAGATTGAGCTAGATGTTGAAGATTTGAAGAGATTTAAGCTTCCCCTCTTGGTTTTTCCTCTCCTTCTGCTATCTTTCCCTTTTGTTCTTCTTTGTAACTGATGTATACCCTGTTTCTGCTTGGTTTTATGAACATGTATAGCTAGAGTTTTATTATTTAGATTGTTTTGAACCCTTGTATGGATTGAGTACTTATTTCCCCTTTATATTTATATTGAATGGCTGGTTTGTGTTAATCTCACTCTGTTCTTAATGCTTCTTATTGGTTGGCCACCAATGAGGCTATTGGATTCACTTGGTTGATGCCTGAGAGGGTTAGATTGAGTATAGAACTTAAGTTTAATCGTGTAGGAACTTTAAATCCATGGGTTGGATGGATGGTTTTGTTGATGAGGTGGAGATACACTCATTGACCTCACATAACCATATAGGTTCTGCAATGTATGCTGGGTGTAATTCTTCAATTAAGAGATTAATGAACTAATTAAGCTAAACACCTATTTGGAGACTTAAGAGAGCACTTATAGGTAAACTAGTGACCTTGGTTAGCATAATCCATCCTTGAGAGCTTATATTGTGGGGATTTGAATGAGTACCTATGAAATGTAAGGAGGATAAACAATCCTAACTCCCACTGCATCCTTTCTAGTCCATGAATCATTTATTTATATTTTCTTTTTAGTTTATAATTTTGGTTTCCTCCAACTGTGATAATTGTCCAACTCAAATTAGGCGAAAGTACTATAATTGCTACTTAACCGGGTTTTGGAACCAAATCCTCGTGGGAACGATATCTTACTTATCACTTTATTACTTGGCGTGACCCGTGCACTTACGGACCGTTACGGATAATGGCGCATTGCATATTTATTTTTGAATTTTATATGTTTGAAAAGCATGTTGCTACTGAGATTCACCTTAATCTTATCCTTTTTAAAAATTTAAAATATTACAGCTGAGGCTAGTGGCACGAAAGGCAAGGCGGTGGCGACCGGTGAATCGAGTCCCAAGCATACTGAAGCTACTGTAGTTGTCTCTAATTGTACTTTTGTTTTCATTTGAACAATTTGTACAATTGTGTGTGTGTATTTCAAACCGTGCAGGGAATTCCTGTATTATAAACAAGTATTTAATGTCAGTATGTTTCTGCTATTTTTGTATATCTTACGAAACTTTATGCTTATTACTCTGCAATTATCAAAATGTTGTGGGGTTTGACAACTTCTCATCCTCTCATGGAATTTTGGTGGTTTGAATTTGTTAAGGTTGTGCTTAACATAATGAACTGCAATAGCTAAATCTCTTCTTATAGAACAATGGATTGATTCTTGTATTAGTTAAAATCTAGGTTTAGAGTTTAATTAGCTGTTTGGATTGGAGTTTTGCATTGGGATTCCATGCATTCTTATTGAAATTATATATTTATTTGGATTTTAATGTTATGTATTTGACACTTTGAACTTCAATAGTAGTAATTTCTTGTATATTGACTTGGTTAAGCTTATACTTAGAGTTGTTATGAATATTTAATTATAATTGTAATGCAAAGATTATTGGTTACTTGTGTCATTGCATATCATTGATTCAAATTTCTATAGCTTAAATTGGGTTTCAATTAGAGAGATTAAGTCTTGTCCGGTGTGAGAGAATTAATTCACTTAACTCAAACTAGCTCAAAGGGTCTTTTGGGCATTTTTGTCTAACTTGCACACTCATGAAAATATTTTGAAGCAATGATATATAAAATTCATTGTTTTAGGAGGTTTTCATCATATTTCCAAAACCAATTTCCATTTCAATCTATTTTCATTCAAAAAATATTTATTTTAAAGCATTTTAGTTCAATTGCAACTTAGTTGATAGATAAAAAGTAAAAAATCCTTTTTAACTTGTTCATGCCAATCATTGCACTTAGTTCTTAAGTAATTAATAAAAAGCTCCTCAAGAGATGATCCGGGATTGCACCCTATATTGCAATCTTTGATTTAATTTTGAAGAAGTTACCAAGGTATAAACTGACAAGCTCCTTCACACATTTAGGGTCATCTATACATATATTTATTCTTTTATGTAGTTTTGATAAATTGTTGTTGGGATGTGTGTTGGTAGTTTATAGAAGAAAAACAATGAAAGAAATAAAGCAGATGAATAAAGGCTGAGAAATGTAATTGTATTCTATGATCTGTGCAGTAAATCTTTGTCCTATTTATAGGATACACAAAATCATTTCAACCTTACACATATTACATATAAAAGAACATTCTAGATTTTATCCTTCTAACATTTGATGAGTTTCCCTCTTTTTGTTATTTTAAGAAGATGGATTTTTACTGTGGTTAATAATCCCCTGTGAGTCAAACTGAACAGGATAGACAATGAGACTCGAACGGAAAAAGCCAAATTTAGAGGAGGATAGAGGCTTGGTAAAAATGTTTGGAATTTGATCTTTAGCTAAGATATAAGTGATCCAGAGTGTCTTGCCAGCCAGGCTTTCTCGAACAAAATGATAGTCTGATGCAATATGTTTTGCTCGTGAGTGGAAAACAGGATTAGCAGCCAAATATGCAGCACCCAAATTATCATAGCATAATAAAGGTGGTACTGAGAGAAACATACAAGTTCTTGTAGCAACTGTTGAACCCAAATCACATCAGAAGTGGTAGTAGAAATAGCTTTATACTCAGCCTCAATACTTGAACAAGAGACTGAAGGCTGTTTCTTAGAGCTCTAGGCTACAAGATTGGGACCAAGATAAATAGCAATACTAGCGGTAGAGCGACTATCAACAGGATCTCCTCAAAGATCAATATCATAAAATGCAGTAATATCAGTTGAAGATTAAGTGATAACTCTCCATTTTTAATACAATTAAAGAATATTTTAGAGATATTTGGAGAGTTATCTAAGCAAGTTTTGAAGGATTTCTATGAGATTTTATGAGATTATGGGAGCAAATGAAATTAGTGAATCATTTGGGGATTTTATTTTAAATATTATAGTTTTTAATCTAAAATAGAAATAATTTAATTTAGGCTAATAATAGTAAGGATTCACTTTTCTAAAAAAAAGGAACAATTATAGAAAAGATATTGTATTTTCAGAAAATTCTGATTGAGCCCCAAGATATTTCAAAATATTTCATTTTAGTCCCTCCTCTAAAGTTTCAAATAATTTCATTTTAGTCCCTTGGTCAAAACGCACGTTTTGACCAAGGGATCTCTTTAGGTCTGTACAGAAAAACGAAAGAATGGAGAGGCAGCTGGAACGGGGGGAAGTCGGAGCGAGCTTGAGAGCAGAGGCGGCTGGTTAGAGAGTAGAGCTTGTGAGACGGAGCAACATATTTGAGAGCGAGCTCCGGTGCTTAGCGGTGGAAGGAGGAGCTAGCCGAAATTGGACTGAAGATGAGAGAAGCTGGGACCGGAGCAAGGAGGCGGCGGCTGGATTGGGAAGTGGAAGTCGGAGAGAGCTGAAAGAGAGATCTGAGAGCTGATATTATCACCGTCGTCGTCATCGTCCGGTACCACTCCTTCCTCCATTGCCGCTGGAGAACTTTAACCATTCACTTCACTGGAGAGGAGCAGCTGAAGATATTCAGAACCAGGAGAGAAACAGAGACGAGGGAGTAGCTGAGAGAAGGAAGCAGGATCATTGGAAACACAATCCTTCACCACTTCACCACTTCACCGTCACTGCACCACTGCATTTTCTTCCATATCCACCATCGCCTGCACCACATCTTTATCACCGTAACACTTCAGCGTCATCGTCATCGTTATTCACTGTCACTGTGGAGCAAGATCAGAACATCAATATAATTTTAATCAACATCTCCTGTTGTCGTGGTTCTGTTCTGTTTCTTCTTTCAGTTTAATTTCCAATATGATTTTGATTCTGGATTTATTTGCTGCTGCTGTGATAACTCTGTTTAAAGCCATGTGTGGCTAATTATTTTTGAACCTAGAGTAGCTATGAACTAATTTGGGGATTTGAGCATGTATGAACCAATTAATTGTGCTTTTTATTAATTTTGTTTACTTAATCTTGGATTGTTTGTCTATTTAGTGCTTGATCACCACTAAGTATGATTTGGGGAATTTAGATTAGCCTTGGAAGAGGGATCTTAATTGGACCATAAGATTAAGTAATGTGGGATTGGAATTTATTCTAATTTGCCAATAGGATAGGAATATACCTATTGGACCCATATAATCATTTTAGAGTGAAATTGGACATTTATTGCCTCTTGAGTAAATTAGTTAGGAATAACAATTTTAACTTGAGAGATGGGTATTAGTAATTGGAAGATACTTATATCCATTTAAACTCTAGATTAACAAATTAATATTAAGTGTATTTAATTGGGTAAATACATGCTCTAACCTTGAAAAAGGGATTAGCCACTCTAGGTTGTTTTCCTCCACTGAAATTTCAAGAATATTAAATTTAGGACTTTTGCTTTTGTTTTAAATTGATTTTCAAATTATTTTCTTTCTTGATTTGCTCAACTTAAATGAACATGGGAAATTTAATGCCTAATCATTAGTTTAATTGAATCTCTGTGGGATGACCTTGATTTGCTACTATACTATTTCCACGGCCCATACACTTGCGGTGCTCATTTAAAATTCAGTAGCATCAAGTTTTTGGCGCCGTTGCCGGGGATTCAAGGAAATTGGTGATTAGAATTAGAATTCCTTTAGTAATTTTAGCTTGAGCAATTTTTATTTTTATTTTTGTTAGTTCTTTGTGTTAGTGTGATACTTTTGAGATTTGTTTAGTTTTCCAGGTACTTTAGTATATGCCCCGCAGATCCAAAGTTGCAAAGACACCACAGAAAACAAGGAGCATCCAAGAACTTTTGGAAGCTACAAGACCTCATACTCGAGCAAGGAAGGGTGTAAAAACTGATACTACAGTGATGGCTGAGGATGAGAATGACCGTTTAGGTGTTAATGATTTCTTGGGAAGACAATCTCATGGGTATCAATCAGGAATTAGAGTTCCTGAATTCCAAGCTAATAATTTTGAGATCAAGCAGACTATGCTGAAGATGCTTGAGTTACATGGTCAATATGCCGGGAATGATTCAGAAGACCCAAATCGGCACTTGATTCAATTTCTGGATGTTTGTGACTCATTCAAGCAAAATGGAGTTCCTAATGATGTGATCCGCCTTAGGCTTTTTCCTTATTCTCTACAAGGAAAAGCTAAAGAGTGGCTCAACAATTTAGAAGAAGGTAGTGTCACTTCTTGGGCCGTGTTGGAAGATAAGTTCAGATCTCGTTTCTTTCCACATAACAAGATGGTCGATGCAAGAGCTGCTCTTACTAATTTTTGCCAACAGTTTGGGGAACACTTATATGAAGCTTGGGAGAGATTCAAGTTGCTTGTTAGGCAGAGTCCTAGCCATAATTTTGAGAAGTGGGTCTTACTTCAAATCTTCTGTACCCGGTTGACTCCTGAATCTAGATCAGAATTGAATGCTGTCACTAATGGAGGAATTACAAAGCAACCGGTGAATTATGTTTGGAGTTGCTTAGATGACTTATCAGCTGACTTTATTCAAAACAACAATGATAGAAGATCAGTGAAGTCAACTGAGAGAGTTAGTGATGACACTTTATCACAATTGGTGGGAATGTTAAATGCTCTTAATAAGAGATTTGATCATCTAGAAGCTCAAGTACGCCTATCCAAAAGTGGACACATGGGGGTTAATGCTATTCATGCTCCTTGTGATTATTGTGGAGATGGACATGCTATGGGACAATGCCTTATGTCTCAACAGATTGAGTCAGTCAATTATGCAGGAAATTACCATAACAACAATCAGATTAATCCATATTCCAATACTTACAACTCTGGATGGCGTAAAAATCCTAATCTCTCTTGGAAACATGGTGCAACTCTTAATGAAGCATCTACTTCTAATTCAAAGCCAATGGCACCTCCTGGTTTCTATCACATGGAAAAGGAAGTTAAGCCTATTCAAGAGCCCAAAACTGATCTTGAAGCAATGATGTCTCAGCTTATGAGTTTTCAATTGAAGAGTACTCAAGATCAAGCTGCTACTAATACAACATTGAGTTCATCCATCAAGAATCTTGAGGTTCAAGTGGGGCAACTTGCAACTGCTGTGAATGCATTACAGCAAAGGGAATTGCCAAGTAATACTGTGACTAATCCTCGTAGCAATGGAAAAGAGGAATGTAAAGCTCTTGTTTTGAGAAGTGGTAAAGAGTTACCTGAGATTTCACAAACAGTGAAGAAACCTTCAGCTTCTAATGGCCACGAGACTCCTACGATCATTATAAAGAATGATGAAGAGTTTATTCAAAAGACAAAAGTTGATAGTGAGTCTACGAAGGGTGAAGTGAAGAAGAAGCCTACCAATGAAAATCTTAAATAGGTACCACCTTTGCCATTTCCTCAAAGATTCCAAAAGAAAGCTTTAGATGAGCAGTACAAGAAGTTTTTGGGGATCTTTAAGCAATTACACATCAATCTCCCTTTACTTGAAGCTTTAGAGCAAATGCCTCAATATGTGAAGTTTCTTAAAGAGATGTTGAGTAAGAAAAGAAGATTTGGTGATTATGAAACAGTACCCCTCACTGAAGAATGTAGTGCTATTATTCTCAACAAGTTACCTCTTAAACAGAAAGATCCTGGTAGTTTTTCTATACCTTGCATAATTGGAGAAAAATTTCAAGGTGGAGCTTTATGTGATCTAGGCTCAAGTGTCAATTTGATGCCCTTATCTGTGTTTCGGAAATTGCAACTTGGTGAAGCTCATCCAACCTCTGTGACACTTCAGTTAGCTGATCGAAGTTTAGCTTATCCAAAGGGTATTATTGAAGATGTGTTGGTTAAAGTTGATAAGTTTATTTTTCCAGCTGACTTCATTGTGTTAGATTGTGATGAAGATAGCACTCTTCCACTCATTGTAGGAAGGCCTTTTCTTGCTACAGCTCGAACTTTGATTGATGTTGAAAAAGGGGAGATCAAGTTGAGAGTGAATGATGAAGACGTTATTTTCAATATGAACAAGGCATTGAAGTATCCTAGGGACACAACTGATTGCTTCAGGGTTGATATACTAGATGATGTGATTCAAGATACTTTAGAATCTTATGTTATAAAAGACCCTTTGGAAGCTGTGTTATTTAGAATTTATGATGTTGAAGAAGGGAATTTAGTTGAATGCAAGAGGTTACTTGAGACTTCTTCTCCTTACAGTAATCGATCAAAGCAATTTGAGTTGTTAGAGATGGAATCAAGGCAAACTTCTTTGAAGCCTTCTATTGAAGAAGCACCAATTCTTGAGCTTAAGCCCTTACCATCACATCTTCGATATGCTTATTTGGGTGAATCTGAGACACTTCCTATTATCATATCTTCTTCTTTATCTGAAGACCAAAGAGAAAGGTTGTTGAAAGTTCTTCGGGATCACAAAAGGGCTTTGGGTTGGACAATTGCCGACATCAAAGGTATAAGTCCTTCAATTGTGATGCATAAGATACTTTTGGAAGATGATCACAAGAAGTCTATTCAGAATCAGAGAAGATTGAATCCTATGGTGAAGGATGTAGTCAAGAAAGAAGTGATTAAATGGTTGGATGATGGAATCATTTACCCTATTTCAGATAGCTCTTGGGTTAGTCCAGTACAATGTGTTCCTAAGAAAGGAGGAATGACAGTTATTGCTAATGAGTATGATGAGCTCATCCCCACTCGTACAGTTACAGGTTGGAGAGTGTGTATGGATTATAGAAAGTTGAATGAAGCAACAAGGAAGGATCATTTCCCACTTCCTTTCATCGATCAGATGTTAGATCGATTAGCTGGTAAGGAATTCTTTTGCTTCTTAGATGGGTACTCAGGTTATAACCAAATTGTTGTTGCTCCTGAAGATCAAGAAAAGACAACGTTCACATGTCCTTATGGTACCTTTGCCTTCAGAAGAATGCCATTTGGTTTGTGTAACGCCCCTGCTACTTTCCAAAGATGTATGATGAGCATATTCTATGATATGATAGAAGAGATAATGGAAGTCTTCATGGATGACTTTTCGGTCTTTGGTGAATCATTTGAAGAATGTTTGATACATCTGGATAAGGTGTTAAGGAGATGTGAAGAGACGAATTTGGTTCTCAATTGGGAAAAGTGTCATTTCTTGGTGACTGAAGGGATAGTCCTTGGGCATAAGGTTTCTAAAAAGGGCTTAGAGGTTGATCGAGCAAAGACTTCTGTGATTGAGCAACTTCCTCCTCCTTCTAATGTCAAAGCTGTGAGAAGTTTCTTGGGGCATGCTGGATTCTATCGTCGATTTATTAAAGATTTTTCAAAGATTTCAAAGCCTCTTTCACAATTACTTGAGAAAGATACTCCTTTCCATTTCAATGAGGAGTGCATGAAGGCTTTTGAAGGATTGAAGAGTCGATTGATTTCAGCTCCTATTATTATTGCTCCTAATTGGTCACTACCTTTTGAAGTGATGTGTGATGCGAGTGACTATGCTGTTGGAGCTGTGTTGGGGCAAAGGCATGCTAAGATCTTCCATCCCATCTACTATGCAAGTAGGACACTAGTTGCAGCTCAGGTAAATTACTCTACTACTGAAAAAGAAATGCTTGCTATAGTATTTGCTTTTGAAAAGTTTAGAGTTTACTTGATGGGTGCTAAGATTTTAGTTCACACTGACCATGCTGCTATCAAATATCTGTTAGGGAAGAAAGAGTCCAAACCTAGATTGATTAGATGGGTTTTATTGTTACAGGAATTTGATGTGCATATAGTTGATAGGAAAGGAACTGAAAATCAAGTTGCTGATCATTTATCTAGGATGGTGAACTCTTCTGATTGTGTGAATGATTTAATGGTTAATGAATATTTCCCTGATGAACAGTTATTTGCTATTAGCAGTTATGATTTGCCTTGGTATGCTGATATTGTGAATTATCTGGCATGTGATGTGTTACCTCCTGATTTGACTTTCTATCAAAGAAAGAAATTTTTGCATGATGTTGCCTACTATATATAGGAAGAACCATTTCTTTTTAAGAGATGTGCTGATTTGATTATTAGGAAATGTGTGCCTGAGGTTGAACAAGAGGCAATTTTAACTGAATGTCATGCATCTGTATATGGGGGACATTATGGGGGGCAAAGAACTGCATCTAAAGTGCTTGATTCTGGTTTTTATTGGCCTTCTTTATTTAAGGATGCTCACCATTTTGTTTCCAAGTGTGATAGATGTCAAAGAACAGGTAGCATTTCCAAGAGACATGAGATGCCTCAATCTGGGATCTTAGAGGTAGAGCTATTTGATGTTTGGGGGATGGATTTCATGGGTCCTTTTCCATCTTCAAGAGGAAACCAATATATTCTTGTTGCGGTGGAGTATGTGAGCAAATGGGCTGAAGCTATTGCTTGCCAAGCTAATGACGCCAATACAGTAATTCGCTTCTTGAAGAAGTATATCTTCACAAGATTTGGCACTCCTAGAGCGATCATTACTGATGAGGGCACTCATTTCAACAATAAGAATTTCAAGGCTCTATTGGTAAAATATGGAGTGCACCACCGAATGTCACTTGCATATCATCCTCAAACTAATGGCTTATGTGAGTTGGCTAACAGGGAGATTAAGAGGATCCTGGAGAAAACTGTAGGTCCTACAAGAAAAGATTGGTCTGATAAACTTGATGATGCTTTGTGGGCTTATAGAACAACTTTTCGTACTCCAATTGGCATGTCACCTTATCGGTTGGTTTTTGGGAAAGCTTGTCATTTGCCACTTGAATTGGAGTATAAAGCATGGTGGGCAATCAAGAAGTTGAATATGGATCACAACGAAGCTGGAGCTAAAAGGCTATTGCAGCTAAATGAGTTGGAAGAATTGCGATTTCAAGCATATGAGAGCTCAAGATTATATAAAGAAAGGACAAAGAAATGGCATGACAAGCATATCTTGAAGCGAAATTTTGAGCTTGGGCAATTGGTTCTTGTCTTCAATTCAAAACTCAAGTTGTTTCCTGGAAAGCTTTGATCTAGATGGTCTGGTCCATTTCGAGTGGTTTCCGTGTCATCAAAGGGTACAATTGAAGTTAGAAATGAGAGCACAGGAAATTGCTTTAAGGTGAATGGGCAAAGACTAAAGCACTATCATGGTGGTGAGGTGGATCGACAAGCAATGGTTTATCACTTGGCACAACCTTCATGAGTTTCTCACATAATCTGGCTGAAGACTTTAAACTTAGCGCTTCTTAGGAGGCAACCCAAGGTGTAGTTTGATGTGTTGTTTTGATTTTGTAGGACTTTTGGTAGCCCCTGATGATGCATTCCACTTTGATAGGCACAAGATAAAGCATTCAAAAGCACAAGACAAGGATTGAGAGGGGAGTATTCTTCTACTTTTCTTTGTTTTGTTTGAGTTGATTGTTAATAACATGTTCTGGGATATGAGTGCTGGTGATAGTCTAGTTTTGCATGTGATTGATATTTGTTGTGACTATTGAGTTGAGTGGTGACATTTGTGAATTGTGCTTATTGGTAAACATTTGAAATCTTTGGAACTTTGGCTCTCCTTACACTTGGATATGGTGATTTCTTCAATTCCATTACTTGGTGTTACGTGTTCACATTGAGGACAATGTGACATTTAAGTGTGGGGATGAGAGGTACCATTGATTTTGCATGGTTTGTCCTCAAGTTTGAAAAATTTCTTTGATTTTGCACATAAATAGAAAAATTTTGAACAAAAATTTTGTTTTTCATGGAAGCTTGGATTTTACTTGTGCACATTGGCAAAGTTGGGTTGATTTGAATTTAAAAGGACTGAGTTTTATTAGAATTCGGTTTTATCTTCTTGAAATGTTAGTAAATAGGCAAGTGATTTGGCTTAGGTAAGTGACTTTAGGATGTCAAATGCCGGTGAGAAATTTGAGCCTAAATATTCATTTCTTTCAAGAGGGAGTACACTTATTGTGATTTCATCTCTAGAACTTGTTTTGAATCTCTTTTGAAGCTTTAAATCCTTATGCATACACAAAGATGATTTAGGCATTCATTTCATAGCTAGTTAGGCCAAATGACCATCCTTATCATATGAAAATCCTTTGATTTACCCCATTTGAGCCTCAACTTGTTTTTTAAAGAAAATTGTATTGAGTAAATAGCCCTTTGTTTGATAAATGAAATTTTTAAATTTTTCCTTTTCCATCCATTTGCTACTTTAGTAAGTGCTAAGTAAGCAATTTTAGAACAAGAATGAAAGGATTAGGAAGCCTATGTTATATGATGAGTTGGTGTGGATACTTTGAAAAAAAAAACAAGAAGAAGAAAAGAGAAAAAAAAATTGAAAAGAAAGGTGTATAAAAAAAATAGAATGAAAAAAAAATGAATAGAAAAAAAAAATTGTGAAGATTAATGAATAAATGTTGTGTATAGTAGAAGTGAGTTAGCTTTCTTTAAGTGAATAGTTTTTCATTTTTCATGGATATCATTGAATTGCTTAGCACTAATTAAAGTATTCCTTCATATCATTTGACCATTTTCATTTCATTATCTTACCTTACTCATTACAACCATTGGAAAAGTCCTTTTAATTTGAGTATGTAATGGGATAATATAGTGGAGATTGAGATGATAAACAAGCCTATGGTAGATGGGTTGCAATAGGTGGAATTGAGTGAAATACAAGCCATTTATTATCTTGAGAGATGAGTGCAAACACATACCTTGTGAGGGGCATTTTATTGTGATTTATCTTTGTCAAATTAATTGCCTTGCTACTTGCATTTTTAGAAGATGGAAAAGAGTTCTAATAAAGCATTATTCTTGAAATTTTGAATTAATTCCAATTTTATATTACTTGCTTTAAAGCCTTGCTTCCATGAGTTTCTTTGGTTGTTTTATATTTGTAAAATCTTGAGGACAAGATTTGATGCAAGTGTGGGGGTGTGATAACTCTCCATTTTTAATACAATTAAAGAATATTTTAGAGATATTTGGAGAGTTATCTAAGCAAGTTTTGAAGGATTTCTATGAGATTTTATGAGATTATGGGAGCAAATGAAATTAGTGAATCATTTGGGGATTTTATTTTAAATATTATAGTTTTTAATCTAAAATAGAAATAATTTAATTTAGGCTAATAATAGTAAGGATTCACTTTTCTCAAAAAAAGGAACAATTATAGAAAAGATATTGTATTTTCAGAAAATTCTGATTGAGCCCCAAGATATTTCAAAATATTTCATTTTAGTCCCTCCTCTAAAGTTTCAAATAATTTCATTTTAGTCCCTTGGTCAAAACGCACGTTTTGACCAAGGGATCTCTTTAGGTCTGTACAGAAAAACGAAAGAATGGAGAGGCAGCTGGAACGGGGGGAAGTCGGAGCGAGCTTGAGAGCAGAGGCGGCTGGTTAGAGAGTAGAGCTTGTGAGACGGAGCAACATATTTGAGAGCGAGCTCCGGTGCTTAGCGGTGGAAGGAGGAGCTAGCCGAAATTGGACTGAAGATGAGAGAAGCTGGGACCGGAGCAAGGAGGCGGCGGCTGGATTGGGAAGTGGAAGTCGGAGAGAGCTGAAAGAGAGATCTGAGAGCTGATATTATCACCGTCGTCGTCATCGTCCGGTACCACTCCTTCCTCCATTGCCGCTGGAGAGCTTTAACAATTCACTTCACTGGAGAGGAGCAGCTGAAGATATTCATAACCAGGAGAGAAACAGAGACGAGGGAGTAGCTGAGAGAAGGAAGCAGGATCATTGGAAACACAATCCTTCACCACTTCACCGTCACTGCACCACTGCATTTTCTTCCATATCCACCATCGCCTGCACCACATCTTTATCACCGTAACACTTCAGCGTCATCGTCATCGTTATTCACTGTCACTGTGGAGCAAGATCAGAACATCAATATAATTTTAATCAACATCTCCTGTTGTCGTGGTTCTGTTCTGTTTCTTCTTTCAGTTTAATTTCCAATATGATTTTGATTCTGGATTTATTTGCTGCTGCTGTGATAACTCTGTTTAAAGCCATGTGTGGCTAATTATTTTTGAACCTAGAGTAGCTATGAACTAATTTGGGGATTTGAGCATGTATGAACCAATTAATTGTGCTTTTTATTAATTTTGTTTACTTAATCTTGGATTGTTTGTCTATTTAGTGCTTGATCACCACTAAGTATGATTTGGGGAATTTAGATTAGCCTTGGAAGAGGGATCTTCATTGGACCATAAGATTAAGTAATGTGGGATTGGAATTTATTCTAATTTGCCAATAGGATAGGAATATACCTATTGGACCCATATAATCATTTTAGAGTGAAATTGGACATTTATTGCCTCTTGAGTAAATTAGTTAGGAATAACAATTTTAACTTGAGAGATGGGTATTAGTAATTGGAAGATACTTATATCCATTTAAACTCTAGATTAACAAATTAATATTAAGTGTATTTAATTGGGTAAATACATGCTCTAACCTTGAAAAAGGGATTAGCCACTCTAGGTTGTTTTCCTCCACTGAAATTTCAAAAATATTAAATTTAGGACTTTTGCTTTTGTTTTAAATTGATTTTCAAATTATTTTCTTTCTTGATTTGCTCAACTTAAATGAACATGGGAAATTTAATGCCTAATCATTAGTTTAATTGAATCTCTGTGGGATGACCTTGATTTGCTACTATACTATTTCCACAGCCCGTACACTTGCGGTGCTCATTTAAAATTCAGTAGCATCATTAAGGTTGTAAAAGAAGAGCATAGTGAGTAGTTCCTTAGAGATAGCGTAGAATACGCTTAACTGCAGTCCAGTGATAAACTTTTGGACATTGAATAAAATGATAAACTCTATTTACTACAAAGGAAATGTATGACCATGTAAAACTAAGATATTGTAAACTTCCAACAATACTTCTATATAGCCCAGGATCAGAAAAATTAGAGGCAGTGGAATCACTAGTAAGGAACTTATAGGGAGCCATAGGAGTAGTAGCAGCTCTAGCATGAGACATATTAGCTTTGATAAGTAAATCAGAAATATACTTCTGTTGGGATAAAATAAGACCAGATGAAACATAATGAGCTTCAACACAAAAAAAATAGTGTAAATTCCTAAGATCCTTAACAGGAAATGAAGAACTAAGAGCAGAAGTAACATCAGTGACCACAGAAGAGGAAGATCCAGTAATTAATATATCATCAAATTATACCAAAACATACATAGTGCAAATAGCATATTTGTAAATAAATAAAGAAGAGTCAGAACGGGAAGAGTAAAATCCCAATCCATGTAGACAAGAGCTCAGACGAGAAATCCAAGCTCGAGGAGCTTGTTTCAAGCCATATAAGCCTTGATTAAGCTTACACACATAAGTAGGAAATTCAAAATGCACAAACCCAAGAGGTTGAGTCATAAAAACATCATCATCTAAAAAACCATGAAGAAAAGCATTTTAAAAATTAATTTGTTTAACCGACCATCCTTTGGAAATAGCTAAAGAAAGAATCATTCATGTCGTTATGGGCTTGACAACTGCAGAAAATGTCTCAGTAAAATCAACACCAAGCTGTTGGTGGAAAACCTTTAGCTACAAGATGCGCTTTGAGCTTATTCAGAGAATGGTCAGGATTATATTTACGACGAAATAGCCATTTGCAATCGATAATGTTACGAGCTGAGGAAGGAGGAACGAGAGACCAGGAGTTAGTCTCCATAAGCGCATGAAACTCATCATGCATCGCTGATCGCCATCCTGGATCTCTGAGTGTATTGGAAACTGAGCAAGGTAAGAGAGGCTCAAGACCCGAGACTTAGTTTGCACACAGTAAAGGCCAGGAAACCATACCATCACCGAGAGCTTTTGGTTTAGATATAAGATTCTTGGACCGTGTGATTATTTGATGGAGAGACCGAGGCAGTGATGAAGTCGGGACTGGTGAAGAAGACTCAGAAGGTACAATTGGAAAGGACGCCGAAGGAGACTGTAGAGATGAATTAGTGATAGGTACCGAATTTGAGTCTAGTGCAGGAGAATTAGGCTCAGTAATAATGGGCCTTGAAGTAACTCCTAAAGAAGGCCCATAATAAAGGATGGGCAAAATAGCAAGTAGAGAACTTAATGATCCAGCAGGTGAATGAAGATCAAAAAATGGAAACCTGGATTCATAAAAAACAACATTGCGACTAACATATATACAACCAGTGGTTAGATCCAAACACAAATAGCCCATATAATGTAAAGCATTACCCAGAAAAACACATAGAGTAAAGCGAGAATCCAGCTTATTGGAGGCATAAGGACGGAGATATGGCCAATAAGCACTACCAAATACTTTTAAGAAATTATAATCTGGCTGCTAGTTGTAGAGAATGGCGTACATACTTTGAGAATTCAACACCTGACTAGGAAAGTAATTTATGAGATAAGATTCAATGGCAAAAGCATAAGACCAGTAAGATTTTGGAATATGAGCATGAGACATAAGAGTAAGACCCGTCTCAATAATGGTGCGATGACGACGCTCAACGGTTCCATTTTGGGTATAAGTATGTGGACAAGTGATTGATGAAAAATACTAAAAGAAACAAGAATACGATGTAAAGATTGAAACTCTCCACCCCAATTAAATTGAAAAGAATGAATACAAGAATTATAATGAGTAGACACAAGTTTATTGAAGGAATGAAAAATAGAGACAACTTCATTTTTACTTTTAATTGGATAGAACCAAATAAAATGATAAAAATCATCTACAAATGAAACATAATAATGAAAAGGTTTAGAGGAAACTACTGAACTAGGACCCCATATATAACAAAAAATTAAATTAAAAGGAGCTGTGGAATGATAATGAGATGTTGGAGACGGAAGAACATGACTCTTAGAGAGATAACAAACAGAGCATTAATGATGATCAGACTTAGAGGAAACTAGAAGTTTATTGGCGGAGATAACTTTCTGAACAACTTGAAAGGCAAGATGTACTAAGTGGTTATGCCATTAAAGAAAAGAAGTGAGAGCACCATAGAAAGCTGCTGGCTGGATAGATGATGGAAATGGATACAAGTGTCCTTTAGTAAGACCTTGAAGTAGTGGAGTCTTTGTTTTGGAGTCCTTGACACAAAAATGATCACCATGAAATTCAAAAAAGACATTATTATCATTACAAAATTGATAAACAGAAAGCAAATTGTTGGTATTTTATGGAACATGAAGAATATTAGAAAGAATAAAAGAGCCACCATTAGTAGAGAGAGAACATGTGTCATGTTATTAAATTTGAAGAGGTGCGCCATTACCAACACAAATTGGGGAACCAGAGTACCCCTCAGATTGAAGAATGAGATTAGATAAACCTGAAGTAATATGATGCATAGCACCTGGATACCATAAGGCTTTACTATCAGAACCCAAATTAGAATAATGAGAAAAAATTGAAGGTAGAGCAAAAGCCTGATAAGCATGATTATATTGATTAAAACACACTAGAGCTTCATGCCCAAGCTTGCGACAAATTTGACAAGGAGAATCATCAGAATCATTAGTAAATGACTGACAACCCTGTGAGCGACCACCACTGCGATTGTTTCTCCTTGTGAACTTCGACCACGATATCTACCATTAAATCCTCTAAAATTTCCTCGTTGATTAAAGAAACAACCACCTCTATTATTTTGAGAACCAAAAGAAATTTTTAGGAGATATTGTTACAGCATTAGCAACTAATTCAAAAGTTGTAGAAACAAAGTGTTTTTTATTTAAACGTATTCAAAAACCAATAAGTGGCTGAGCACTTCCTCAATTGATAGTAAATTATACTAAGTAGTGAGAGAAGTCATGATTGGATCAAAATCCAATCCTAGTCCAGCAAGTAAATAAGTATTAAAATCAAGATTACTTATGGAATTTCCTGCTGCAGCTAGAGAATCAGCAATTAAAATAGCACGATGATGATAAGCACTAATTGATACACCTCCCTTTTTTTAAATTGGTCAGTTGTTGATGTAACTGAACATAACGCGACTGAGATTGCTGTGAAAATAGAGTCTCTAATATGAGCCATATAGCTCTAGAATTTTTATGACGCATTACTCTGGAATCAAATTTTCAGATAGAGAAGCAATTAAAATTGATAGCACAAGCTGATCTTTGTCAAACTATTCAAGAAACTCTAGATTTAGAAGGCCCATAAGCAATTATAATGGTGGTGCAACTTTTGTACCATCAATATATCCAAACAGATGCTGACCATAGAGATAAGGTAGCATCTGAGTACGCCAAATCAGATAGTTTCTTCATTAAGTTTAACAGTAATAAAATGAGTAAAATTTGAAGGTGAAGCAATAGTGGTTGCTCCATAAGCTAATGAATTAATAGCACCAGAAGTCTCTGATACCATTATAGAACAAAAACAATGAAAGAAATAAAGCAGATGAATAAAGGCTAAGGAATGTAATTGTATTCCATGATTTGTGCAATACATCTTTGTCTTATTTATAGTATATACAAAATCATCTCAACCCTACATGTATTACATATAAAAGAACATTTCTAGATTTTATCCTTGCACTATTTGTTGAGCTATCCTCTTTCTGTTATTTTGAGAAGATGGATTTTTACTGTGGTTAATTAATAGTAGTTGGCTGAATGCCATCAGTTTATGCATGTAATTAACTTTTATATTCATGTTGACTATTTCTTGATACTTTGACCACTCATATATTCTGATAAAGTATTTACAAATGGAAGTTATTTAGGAAATGTTATATTATGGGCTTTAGAATATGCCCAAAGCCCTATTGTTGTGGAAGTTGTTGATGTTAATTAGGGGTTTGTTACTTATCACTATATATGTTTGGTGGTTATGCCTTTTCCAAATATGGTTTGGCTATGACTAATTGACCTAATTCCTTTTTATCCATGATAGACCTTACAAGCTATATTTGTCTTTTTTCTATCATCGATTAGTCCTTTCTATTTGATTTAATTCTTTTTATCCTTGATAGGTGTGCTCAAAAGTTAAATTTTGCTCTTTTCAATCATAATTAACTATTGATAATGAATAATTTTTTTTATAGCCTTGTAGTGTTTTAACTAGTTAACTAAACTTTTATTTTTTTTACATTGGTTAGGTTTTTAAATGTTGAGTTAAATTCCTTTATGCCATGATAGACCTTTAATTTCTCCCTTTGCTACCATAGTAGTCTAGTGATTATTTTTAGAAATGGTAAGGTATATGGTATTACAAGAAACATATTATATCATTCATTTCCATGAAAAAACACAAGGAAAAGCGTATTTATTTCTAAATGAACTTATTGTGCTTGGAGATTGATATTGCTGAAAAACAATTTGGATTCATGCCAAAAAGGTCTACAACAGAAGCGATTTATTTATTAAGGGGGCTTATGGAAAAGTATAGGAGTAAAGGAAGAGATTTGCATATGGTCTTCATTGATTTGGAAAAAGCATATGACTGGGTACCAAGAGATGTACTTTTGAAAGCCTTAAAAAAGAATGGGGTGAGGGTTGCATATATCAAAGCCATTCAGGACATGTATGAGGGGGTTACAGCCAATGTTAGAATGCCTGGAGATGTTATAAAAGACTTTACTATAAGGATTTGACTACATCAGGGATCAGCCTTGAGTCTTTATTTGTTCAATCTAGTGATAGATGTGCTAATTGAGCCTATAAAAGAGAAGATCCCAAAATGCATGCTTTTTGCAGATGATATAGTTCTGTTGGGTGAATCCAGGGAAGAAATTAACTCAAAACTTGAGATATGGAGACAGACTTTGGAATTGAGGGGCTTTCGTCTTAGTAGGAGAAAAACTGAATATATGCATTGCAAGTTTGATAAGAGACAAGGCCAAAGAGAATTGGAAGTTAAATTAAGAGGGCAAGTCATCCCACAAGTGACAAAATTTAGATATTTTGGATCAATTATACAATATGGTGAAATTGATGGAGATGTCATTCATAGAATTCAAGCCGGATTGTATAAATGGAGAAAAGCTACTAAAGTTATTTATGATTGTAAAGTACCTAACAAGATAAAAGAAAATTTCTATCACACTGCTATAAGACCAGCAATGTTATATGGTAGTAAATGTTGGGCTTTAAAGGGACAACATGAACATAAAATAGGGGTAGCTGAGATGAGGATGTTGAGATGAATATGTGGCCATACAAGAAAAGACAAGATTCGTAATACTCATATACGCAAACGAGTTAGAGTAGCTCCTATTGAAGCAAAAATAATAGAAAATCATTTGAGGTGGTTTGGACATATTCAGCGAAGGCCATTGAGTACTCCGGTGAGAATGGCTGATCAAGTAGTATGGAGTCCTCTTAGACAAGGTCGAGGAAGGCCGAAACGAACTCTCAATAAGGTCATAGAGAGAGACCTTCTAATTAATAATATATCAAAATCTATGATTTTTGACAGAGCACAATGGCACTGTGTGATCTATGTAGCCGACCCCACCTAGTGGGATAAAGTCTTTGTTATTGTTGTTGATAATAATGTACTCTGTAACACAATAAAGTTCTCTAACATTCTAGACATCGCTAACTATTACAACATTACTTAACCACGAGATTAACTAAAATCAAGCAAACATAAACCCAAAGAAAGAAAGACGAACACACTAAGATAATATATTTGATACATATCACCAATATTGTATTATAAAAACATGTGTTAGCTTCTTCAAGTTGTTTTAGTCTAAGATATGACAAGATTGAGGAACACAGTTTTTCCCTTCAGTATACGATCAACTAATGTATATTGGTAGCGATTAAAAATATCTCCAATTATAGCTTCTCCAAAGTAGCTCGCAATCAAGGTTCAATTGCAACTCTTAAAAGTTGTGTAACTTTGTGTCCATCACTGTTATCATTGAGTTCATCACCACATGCTGCCTTCCAATTTATTTTAGATACCTCCAAGTGATTCAAAATGAATGAGCCTTCTTTTTCAATCTCTAATTTTAATTCAGATCAGATGGAGTGTAAATAGGAATGTTGAACGAATCTATCTGATCTTTCTTTATTATTCCCTGCGCCACTCACCAAAACAAAATCTTTTATTATAAATATTTTTTTGGGTATGTATTTCAAAGAAAAGAAATGATCATATTATAGGAATAGTAGGCGTGGAAGAGAAAATGATTGAAAAGGGTTTGAGATGGTTTGGATATGTACAAAGAAGACAGTTAGAGGCACCAGTAGGAAGGGTATATCAGACAATATACAGTACTGTGAAAAGTGATAGAGGAAGACCAAACAGAATGTTTAATGAAGTCATTAGACAGGACCTTCTTGTTAACAACCTATCTAAGGATTTGGTTGTTGATAAAGCATAATAGTATTTTCAAATCGATGTAGCCGACCTCACCTAATAAAGTAAGGTTTGTTGGTGGTGGTGTTGTTATACACATTTTGAAGAAAATGATCAACACTACAATAAAAAAAGGAAAAAGGCTTCTTACAATCAAATTGTACAGGAACCAGTTAAACCTAGTCAAATTTGGACCATCTATACCTAATACAAATAGCCCAATTTTTATGTAGAATCTAAAATAAAAAATAATATTTTAACTATCAATTTAAAAAAATTATTTAAAAATTGTCAGGTGAACAAAAACTAAAAACTAAATATGTCTTGTCCAGATATGATAAATTTGAGTGCCTATTGTGACACCTTACTTTCCTACTAGTTGGATGATAAATATAATGATTTCAAACCATAAAGCTAGGTTTGGTCCTGGGAAGAAAACATTTTCAAAAAAAGTTAGAAACTTAGCCCAAACATAAGGTTTGAACCTGTAAAATGAATAGGTTTTTTTTTGAAAAATTTAAAAGTTTTTAAAACAATTAATAAATGGTTCAAACTCTTCATTATCATTCCTTAGACTAGATTTAATCATATTAGAGTCCTACTCTTCTATCACATTTAATCTACCATTTTTAAGTTATGGGCTTGCATCACTCAAGTGTCCATCCCCGTTTCGATATTTAAGCATAGTATTACTAACGCTACCCCTACTATGCATGTTGTTACTACTACTATGTGTACTGATATCACTATATACATCTGTTAATGTGTGTGTACAAAATTTGTAGTCACATGAGGCTACCAAAAGTCATATGTGTAACATCCCAAATTTTGGGCATAGAATATAAAGAATTAGTCTAAATTAAGTAAACTACTAAGCCTAGTTGAGCCAAATATCTTAAACATATCAGGAGGAAAATGCTTAAGATAATTATAAAAATTATTTAAGGGCCCAGATATATAAAGGAAATAGTATGAAATGTTATTAAGGGGAGTTAGAGAAATTATAAAGAGTCTTAGTTCCCCAAAATGACCCAAATAATTTAAATTTATTTTGGAATTTAAAGACCTATTTTCTCAAAAATTTAAGGAAAAATAGTTAGAGATCATAATTTGGCTTGAAAAGTTCAGAGAAATTATTTAAAGGCTTTATGAAGCTAATTAAGAAAGAAAATAATTAAAAATTATTAAGGATTAATTTATAGAGATTTTATCATAAGCTAATATAGATTTAGAAAATTAAGGAAGATTAGTAATTTTACTATACGGACATGAAAGTCAGAATTGGGCTAAAATTAAGCCAAATTATAGAATCTAAGAAATTTTAATTGGAAAAATTAGGAAAAAATCCTTGTGAGTAGGCCTAAGAGGATAAAAACACACTCCCACTAATTAAAAGACTCACCTCCCTTTCTCTCACACCATACACACATGCATATACCAATTCATGGACACACGCACTTTCACTTAACCAAGACACTCCAGCTGACTCCCTCAAACATATGTACTTAGATAAAACTCCCATAAAATTAGATCTCTTATTAATTTGGGCATGGATAGAAAAAAAAGAAAGAGAGAAAGAAGGTGAAGCTGAGAGAGAGAGAAAGGCCGGAAAAACTCGCCAGAAGTGGAAGAGAAGGTGGTCGATCGCCACATGCAAGCCTTGATTTTAGTTTAGGTGAGTCTCTTCTACCCTTTACCATCTTTCTTTTGGTTGATTTGTGGATTTTCTTGGGTTATTTGGTTGCTAAATTTTAGGGTTTTGAGGAAAATGCTTCAGTCAACAAGAAAGCTTGAAAGAGGTGTTGCATGTCGGTTTTGGGATGGATTTTTGGGGTTCTTTGATTCAGTTTTTCTGTCAATAAAAAAATCATTAGAGTAGGAGTTCATAGAGTTAAAATCTCTGAGGTTTAGAGTCCTAATTCAATGTTGCATGTCATCTTCTTCACTTATTCTTGTTTCTGGAAAATAGAGTCAAACATACAGAGGTTAGAAACTGAGTTTTGAGTGAAATTGTTTCATTTTATTTTGAGGTTTTGAGAGTTTAAGATGTTTAGTATATGACAAAATTAAGGAGAGCTCGATTAGGCATGAAAATGGTGGAGTTCTTAGGAGATTAAGTTAGACTGTCAAAACTGTAGTTTCAAGGAGTCAGTCACTTTCAAGCATTATTTTGATTAGGCAAATCATTTACATTGTTTGTGAATTTGGTAGAGAAATAGTACACATCCAAAGCTTGATTCATAGAATGTGTCAATTGGATATCTAGAAGAAACGTTATGATTTTTAGAAGTTTGATTAGAAAATAGGGAACATTATGGATTCCAGGATTCTAATAGTAAGAAAATAAATATATTTCATGAGGTTAATTTGGTAATTTTTTCATGTGATTTGTTTTAAAATCAAGTATTAGAATTTAGGAATTGGATGTGTAAATTATAAGTTATAAATTTTTAAAATATGGGTAAAAAATCTGAGAAAATTTTGATTCTCTTTATGGTTAGTCAGATTGGTTGTGGAATTTGGGAGCTTAGAACCATATAAATTGATACTAGATAATATCTTCTTTATATAGAGGACTCCAAGAGCTTCACATAGAAACTTGAACCACCTCAATTGGAGTTTCTTAGCTTAAGATATGATTTTTCTAAGTTTCCTAAAATTTGAGGCAAATTTGGATTTAAGTTGGAATAAGTAATCACATTTTAAGAAATTGAGTTTTTATAATGGTTTGAGAATTTGAGACAAGTTTAAGAGGCCAATACCTAAATCACAAGGGTATAAGACATATATGTCTTAAATAAGTTGGTTACACAATAGACAAAGCACAAGAGATTAATTATGTAAAGTAAGCATATCAAAGTTTGTGTGTTAATCTGCCCTTACATGAAATGTAAAACTTTATGGTATAAAGTGAAAAAAGATGGTGGACATGAAATGTAAAACTTTATGGTATAAAGTGAAAAAAGATGGTGGATGTGGTGATGAGACAAGTAAAAGGCAACCTTTATAGTATCTTCCAATTATACCGCGGTTTAAGCGAATGTATGCAAATGCGTAAGAAGCAAAGAAGTTGAGATGACACTCTGATGAGAGAATATGTGATATAAAATACCTTCGGCACTCGGCTGACTCTCCTCAATGGAAGAAAATAGATAAAATGTTTCCTCGATTTGGAAGTAAGCCAAGAAACCTTTGGCTTGGGCTTTACACAGATGGAATCAATCTTTACGGTACTATAGTAGTACACATAGTGCATGGCCAGTTCTCCTAGTGATTTACAACTTACTTCCCTAGTTGTGTATGAAAGCAAGTATATGATGCTTCCTATGATGATTTTGGAACCAAAATAGCCAAGGAACGATATCGATGTCTACTTGGCACCTTTGATAGAGGACTTAAAGAAGTTGTGGGAGGATGGCGTAGATGTCTCTGATGCATATAAGCAGGAGTCCTTTAAGGTACGTACAATGATTTTCACCACAATAAATAACTTTCTTGCATATGGAAACTTGTCAAGTTATAATGTAAAGGGGTATACAGCATGTCCGATATGTAAAACAGGAACACACTTCTATCAACTTAAGCACGGAAGAAAAAATGTCTACCTTGGTCATAGGCGATTTCTTCCTCGATTCCACCCATACCGTAGTCTAAAAAAGAGTTTTAACGATTTACTGGAGAATGGAATGGCTCCAAAGCCATTAATTGGATAAGAGGTTTATAGTCTAGTGGAAAGAATCAATGTCATATACGGTAAGAATTAGAGGACTATGGGTGAGAAGAATATATGGAAGAAGAGATCAATTTTCTTTGATCTTCCATATTTGCATAGTTTTGATGTTAGACACAGTATTGATGTGATGCATGTGAAGAAAAATATATGTAATAGCCATCTTGATACGCTATTGTACATATCAGGAAAAACTAAAGATGGAATTAGCATGAGACTGGACTTGGTTGAAATGGGAATTAGAGAACGGCTACATCCATAACTAAGAGATGATGGTAAGAGAGCGTATCTAGAGCCAGCAGTGCATACATTGTCAAAAGCTGATAAAAAGAATTTGTGTGGGTGTTTTCATGGCATAAAGGTGTCACAAGGGTATTCATCTAATGTGAGAAGACTGGTCTCAATGGAAGATTTGAAGTTAGTAGGAATAAAGTCCCATGATTGCCACGTATTGATGCAACAACTATTACTAGTAGCTATTAGAGGCATTCAAAGTTGTAGTAAAGTTGTTGAGATTGAAAAGTTGGATGAATTGGAAAAGAAGGGTTATATTATTCTATCCTAACTAGAGATGCATTTTCTTGCTGCATTTTTTGATATAATGGTGCATTTGATAGGTCATTTGGTAAGGGAGATAAGACTATGTGACCCAGTTTATCTAAGGTAGATGTACCCTTTTGAGCGATACATGAAGATCTTATAAGGGTATTCTAAAAATCCTTATTGACCTGAAGCCTCAATTATTGAGAGATTTGTTTTAAAGAGGCTATGGACTTTTGCAAAGAATATCTGTTAACGTCGAAGGTTCAATCTTTTAATGAAAAAGGTAGAAGTCAGGGAACACGAGGGCTCAGAGTGAAGAGTATGCATCGTGAAGAGGTGTGCAGGCATACTTGTATATCTTGAATAATATGGAAGAAGTTCAGCCGTACTTAGATGAACATAGAATGAGTTTAAAGCAGATATATCCAAGAAAAAATAACATGCATATAGCTAATGAGCAAAACAAGACATTCATAGAGTGGTTCAAGGAAAAGGTTTCACATGAGACTAGTGTGTCTGAAACAATCAAATGATTAGCTTGGGGGCCTTCTTTTAAAGTCGTCACTTGGAGCGGTTATGATATAATCAGGTATTCTTTCTACACAAAAGCCTAGGATGATAGAAGTACTATACAAAATAGTGGGCTGATAGTGGTAGCTGAATTAATGCACTTTTCTAGTTCGAAAGATAAAAATCCCATATTGGCATCCATGGCTTATTATGGAGTTATCGAAGACATTAGAGATTAGCTGCACCAGGTTGAGAGTCCCTTTATTCCAATGCCAGTGGGCGAACAATAATACTGTGCAAATAGATCAATTTGGATTTACCTCAGTTGATCTTCATAGAGTTGGTTATAAAGATGAGCTCTTTATTCTAGCAAGTTAGGAGAAACAAGTGTTTTATGTCACCGATCTTGAGAATAAAAAATTGTCTATTGTATTGCAAAGTAAAAAACAAAAGGATAGTGATCCAATTCTGAATATTGACGACACACCACCTTTTACTATACATCTACTTATAGCAAGTGAAGTATAATTTGTAGATGGTGAAGACTATGCAGCTAGAAATAATCATTGTGAAGGAATATAGGAAAACACATAAACAAAGATTTTAAGGAATAAAATAGGGCTGTGTGATTTGCTAACATTTTAAGAAATAAAATAGGGTTGTGTGATTTGCTTACATTTTAGTTTGTTTATTTCTTTCATTTAATTGCAATTTAATTATTTATCCTATCTAACCTTGAATTTTTAGTAGGAACATGGTTGACTCATATGAGGGGAACAGTGGTGTGGGCAACTCAGGTTCCTCACTTGTTATGAAGAAGGCTAGAGGAAGCACAAAGCTTCGATTATTGGTTGCACATTGTGAGGATCAACATGAGAAGGTGCATGTCTACTTTGATGTTGATTTGAATCCAATTGGGCCAGAGGAAGATAGGTTCATTAGCTATATTGGCTATTTGAGCCAAAGTAAAGTCGGCATTCTATAGCCCAATTGGAAGAAAGTTCCAATGGACAGGAAGAGGATGATTTAAGAACAACTTTTAGTATATAACTTTATATCTTAATTTCTATCTTCATTTCTTTTGGTTAATTGTTAGATAAGATTAGTTTTGATGATGCCAAATATAGATGCCAAATATTAAGAGAGCAAAAATTTGCATAATATACTTATCTCTTACCTTGACTAACTACTATTTAATATTACATATCTTGTAGATTAGTCAAGCAATGAAAGAAAGAGGTTGAGGAGTAAAAAACTTGCAAGAATTAATGAAAAATATGAAGATTCAAGTTTTATGGTACTGTAGCGTATTTTACTGTAGCTACTGTAGCATCACTGTAGTATTGAGTGATTTTAACAATTACTTAAGTGATTTCAGAATCACTCGAGTGATTCTGAAAATCACTTGCAGTGATTCACTATTCACTCGAGTGATTTTTAGTCTTTCAGACTCTGTTTTTCGTCCAGCTGAGTGAGGCCTGGTTATTTAATCATATCTCTCAAAATACAATTCTGATTGAGACCAAACTAGTTGTATATGAAAATAGACTCCCAATGCGTCATTTTGACACTAGAAGAAACTTTAAAGGAGCTCAGATGAATAAGATATAAGTGTTCGAATCTGGCCTTAACATCAGCATTACTCTCTGGAACAGGTTTGATATTTTGGCTATAACTCTCAAACCACTAATCCTATTGAGCTGAAACCAGTGCCATATGAAACTAGACTTCACGAGCTTTCTATTGATATATAATAAATTAATTTTGGAGCTATATTCAAAGAGTTATGCCATCTATAATTTGACCCCTGTTTTCTGTTGAATTGGAAGTGGAAGTTTCGAGTCCAAGTGATCTGAACAGAGAGCACCCGAGTGATTTTAATAATCACTCGAGTGAAATACGTCAGAATGCATATCACTTCCAGTGGCACAGAAATCATCAGAGGAATTTTTCACTGTTTACAATTTCACTTCCAGTGATATGGAATTCACTCGAGTGATATGTGATTTTTCAGAATCACTTCCAGTGAATCAAAAATCACTGCAAGAAAAATTCACTATTTGCAAAATCACTTCCAGTGATGCCAAAATCACTCGAGTGATTATGTTGTTTTCATATATCACTTCCAGTGGATACTGAATCACTTCCAGTGAATTACAGACTCTCTCAAATCACTTCCAGTGGTTGTTGAATCACTTCTGGTGAATATTAAAATTCCTCAGATCACCTCCAGTGCCGTAACTGATCTTTTCCAGAGATTACCAATATGCACCAGATCACTTCCAATGAACTAGTATCCATTCAAGTGATCTTCCATTTGTGAGATATCAGTGAATGAATTGATAATTCAAGTGATGTGCTGATTTTGATAAATCACTTTCATGTTTGACAGAAACATGAAATCACTAGAGTAATATTGTGAGCCATCCGAGTGAAATGTTGTTTCATGAAAATCACCTTCAGTGAAGTAATGCTGCACTCAAGTGAATTGACATCACAGCCAGAGAATTTACTGATAGATCGAGTGATTCACTATTTTTATCAGAAACACCTCCAGAAGCTGTCTGAACATTCAAGTAAAATACTATCCTGAGAAAATCACTTCCAGTGCTAGTAATCTAGTGCATCTCCAGTGAAAGCCATCTCAAAATAAGAATCACTTCCAAATCAATGGAGATCACTGCCAGTCAAATATCATCTTCTGAAAATTACCTCCAGTGAAATCAAGTTTACTTCCAGTGATTCTTCAGTTTTCAGAAATCACTGCCAGTGAAGTTAAAATTCACCCGAGTGAAATATTGCTTCTGAGAAAACACTCCCAGTGAAATGTATAATCACTCGAGTGATATTTAAAAGATTCTCTAACGGTTATTTTCTATCAGTGTATTACAGATGTATCCACTACTACTCATCAGAACAACATTCAACTGCAACTACTCATGGGCACTAGCAATATTCAACAAATAACCAATAACGTGCTAATTGTAAGCAACGACTGAAGCATCTGTCAGATCAATAGAAAACGCTGAAGTATCTGTCAGACACACAATGGGCTTTCAACGGAAAAATATTTAAATGCTCCAACGGCTCTCAACCTATCTTATATAAACCGAAGCATTCAAGAAGAAGAGATAGAGATTTACAGAGATATACTACAGCGAATAGACACACGAGTGACCAGAACCCAACTATGTCAATATGCTGATATTATAAGTTGTCCACCTCATATACTCTCTGTTCTTATCTGTTTATATATCATGTATATTTGAGAGTGAGAATATTTGTATTGTGCTTCAGTGAGTATCATATCTACTCTGTAAGAGAGTCTGTAAACACTTCATCTGTATTTCAGAAGTTTTCTCAAGGTAAAGGGACCTTGAGTGGATTGATTGCCTTACGAGGAAGATGCCAGTAAGACTTTCTGCTCGTAAGACTTACAAGGTGCAAGCAGTAGAGAACGTTGCTGCTCGTAAGACTTACAGTGGTGTAAGCAGGAGAGAACGTTGCTGCTCGTAAGACTTACACGGGTAAGCAGGAGAGAAAGGTCTTTGGATTGCTTTGCTCGACTTGCTGTAAGAAAGAGTAAACCTTACAGTGTGTAAGGGGGAGTTACTCTTGTGAATTTGTAGAGGCTTTTCTTGTGCCCGGTTAAACAAGAAGATAGTGGATTGGAAATCTCAGGAGGAGCCTGGGGACTGGACGTAGGTCATCGTGGATTGGACCGAACCAGGATAAATCATAGTTTGCACATTCTCTTCCCTAAGCTTTTACATTTCAAGTATATATGATTTATATATCTGCTTATGAATTTATAGTTCCATATGTATTGATTTGATAAGCTGCGAAAAGATTTTAAATAATCAGACTATCTTATCATACACCCAATTCACCCCCCTCTTGGGTGTCAGCCAGTTCTAACATTAATATCTAACTATGCTATATTTTTCTTTATAGAAAACATACGATGTCCCCAACACTAAGCAGATGTACAAGCATTGGATGGGGAAGTTCATGAGCAGTAGAAATACTTCAAGTATAATCTCACAAGCTAGTACATCCGAGGGCCTGAGAGAGATCAGGATCCTTGTTAAGATTATCCTTTTATTTCTATAGAAGATTGGAGATTGTTTGTGGCACACAACAGGATCCCAAATTTCAGGTATAATATGTTAATCATAGTATGATACATTTTATTTAAATTTATTTGACCTCACTAAATCAATTTTATTTATTCTCTGTTCATAGGAATTAAGTCAAGCAAATAAAGAGAGGCGGGCTAAAAATTTCTATGATCATTGCATGTCTCGTGGGGGTTATCGGAAGCTTGAAAAGAAGATATAAAGTGAGGATGATTTACAAAAAATGGAGGAAGCAACAAAATTAGATCCTAGTATTATTGTAAGATACTTCCTCCGCCCCCATGTCACAGAAAAATGGAAAGTGAGGATGAAGGGAGGAAAATTTGTAAATCCGGTCATTAAAGAGGTCGCTGCAAAGATTATGAGTAGTTGATATAAAGTTTATTTAAGTGTGTTTTCATTTCCTTAAATATTATGCAATTAAATGATAATCCTCATCTCTATGCTACAGGATGAACTTGAACAACAGAGTTAGCAAGGTTCCCTCACTTCAATTGGAAGGATGGACATTTTAGCTACGACGCTTGGGAAGCCAGATCACCCTGGTCAAGTTAGGGGAAGCCGAGGGGAGTCGATCTCACGAGATATTTTGGATGGACTTCCTCACATTCTGGACAAAGCGAACCTAGTAGAGAGCTTATGGCCAAGGTTCGAGAGGAAGTTCATGCTTCACTTCGAGAAGAAGTTTGTAACTCAATTTGAGAGGAAGTCAAAGAAGAGCTCGAATTGAAACTTCACCGATCACTCTGAGAAGAGCTGTTGGAAGAGCTACGGGGTGAGATGAGATTGATGGTGTCTAGCATTCAAGCCAGGATTCAATCAAAATAGAGATCTCAGGTTTGAGAATAATTTCAATTAAGACAACATTGAGTTTACCTTAAGTTAGTCTAATTATTTATTTCATTTCTCTTACCCAAGAATCCTTGGCCTTTCCCAGCACCAAAGGTAGTTATGACCCCCTAGAGCTATGACTTAGCAACCCTACTCGTCCACCAGATGTTGGAGAACCTTGCATTCTTTTGTTGGATGTCATGGTAGTGCGTGTTGTTGCCGATGCTGTTGTATCATACATGTAACCACCCACTATGGTCAGTAAATTCAGGACGACCAATATAGGGTCAACTTTACAAGTGTTCGAGAGGGGGAGGAAGGTGTAGACGTTCCTTTCCCTGATGACCAGGTTACCCTACTTGGTTAGGAAAAAGGATCTTTCATCCTTTGGCCTCAACATCTAGTTCAGATTGCAACAACACCTCTAACGGTAGGAAACACCTTACTATTAATTACTTCAATTTTCTTTGACATCCTACTTACTATTAGTTATTTCATTAAATTGATTGATTTATGTTAACTTGGTCTTCAATTTGCCCGCAAATTTTTGGTCAAGACGAACTCTACACTATGGAAGACATTAATGTGCTAAGAGACCTTTTGGCGGGACATCTTCCACAACAGATAGAAGATGTGTAGATATCGATAAAAGGATTTTTTTTTACATAGTGTAGTGGTTTACATAGTGTAGAAGATGTGATACTTGATTATATTAACTTGTGAACTTGTGCACATTCTTGTATTAAACATGTTCAGAGAACTTTTGTATATATGCAACGATTTATAATGTGATGTCACTAAGTTTTCTTTATTCTCTGTTCTAGGAATTGGCTGTTTAAATTATTTCTCAGTTTTTATATCTCTGTTCCGGTTGTTTATTACAAAAAAGGCTATGGACACAAAATAATAATATAGTTTTTTAAAAAAAAATAAAGACGATTGTGTTTTTAGAGAACAGTCATTGAAGTCCCATTTACAACGACTGTTTTACTAAAACAGTCATTGTAAGTGAGACATAAGAATGTGGTTTTTTTAAAAAAAAATATATATACGACTGTTTTTAAGAAAATAGTCGTCGTAAGTCTCACTTACAATGACTGTTTTATTGAAACAGTCGTTGTAAGTGAGACATACGAATATAGTTTTTTTTTAATTAAAAAATATACACGACTGTTTTTAAGAAATAAGTCATTGTGAGTCTCACTTACAACGACTGTTTTTAAGAAAATGGTCATTGTATGTGAGACTTACAACGATGCTTTATGAACAGTCGTCTATTTTAAAATTTTTAGTGACACTTATATATACTACCTTCTGAAAACAGTCGTCTTATAGTATTAAAAATAAATGTTAAAAGTATCTTCTGTAATAGTGCCAGTAATAGTGCATAGTCACCAGATTCAATTAAAAGTGTAATATATATTACCAAATGGAGTATAGCTAACAATTCAAATGCTCCCTTTGATTCTAAACAGAGGAGCTAATTAAAAAATTCGATTTATGCCTAAATACAAGATATTGACATTTTTTTGGCCAAAGACATCAGTATCTTTTATCCCTTACGACAAGTAATGAAACATTAATCAACTTCATTTACTAAATTTAAATGTTCTGTCCTTTTAAATTTAAATATAATTTGAACCAAGGTAAGAAAAACGCAAAAAGAAAAATTTTTGTTTTCTGTTAGAAGCAAACACTGTTATTTTTATTTAATAAGTAAAATTCATTGTTTTTATTTTTAAATTTTAAAACAATTATTTCTTAGTTTTAATTTTCTACCGATCACCTATTTGATTATGTACCAAACTACCCCTCTTCTATGTTCCAGATACAATGGATTAGAACTTTAAAACCTTGCTTTTAAAGTTTTCTCTATATATTTTGCACAATTCATCACAAACTTCACTTTTTATTCCCATCCCTAATCAGTTCAAAATTGAAATGCCCTCTTTGACCCAATGATGGGATCATCAAAACCCATTGTTACAAGCCCTGGATTTCTGATCATCTTCTGCGTCGTTATTCTGATCAGTTTCATAAGAGCAAGTACTGCTCAAGCACCAAACTACGTTGGAGATGACTGCCATAACAAAACCCCACAAGCACTTACAGACTCCTACAAAGCTAACCTTAACCAGCTCCTCTCATGGCTCTCGACCGACGCAGCCACAAGCAAAGGCTACAACCATACATCCGTTGGCACCGCCACCGACGCTGTCTATGGCTTCTATGACTGCCGTGGTGACGATGCCGGATCCTTCTGCCAGTTCTGTGCCTCCACTGCCTTTAGAGAGGTTCTCCAACGTTGTCCCAATCAACTTTCTGCTGTGATATGGTACCAATCTGTCTATCTTTAATGCACGCCTTTAATTTGTTGATTTAAAACTATTTACTTTTATATATCCTTTGAACTTTAGAGATTTGAAATTTTTTTATAAGTAATTCAACAATAATAAAAGAAATAATATGCAAAAGTTCGTATGCATTTTGGATGGTTTTAGTGTTCTCAGACACAAATTGAAATATTATGTAAAGATGAAACTTTTTTCTTTTCATGTTAGTTAGGAAGTTTTCTGTAAGAAGTCTCATATTAGGTTACCTTAAAGATGGGTTTTATAAGGCCTTTGTTCTCAAATTCTAGCAGCTAACTTTTAGGTTGTAGTTACATTATCGATGTCAATATATGTCAGTATCGACTTATTTAGAGAAAATTTTGATTACTTGCACATATAGGAAATTGTTTTCCTGTTCTTCTCTTCTCTATTATATTTTTACGCTTTCAGTTTAAACAAGATGAATTCAAATTTCATTTTTAATTGAAGTTTTAACCTTGAATCATTATATTTTTATGTATGCACTCAAATTTATTTTTATTATATGATGAAATTAAATATATTAAAATTAAGAAAAGGAAGTATTAAAAGAAAAACAATGAAAGTTAATAATGGGAAGAGAGTACACTATAATGAAACCTGTTTGTTTGTCAAAAATAGATCTTTCGTTGTTAGTGGCAGAATATTCGGTTTCACCAGTGAAAGCTAAACTTCCTATGAACTAATGAACTTTTTTTTTGGTAATTAGTTCATTAAAAGCCTCAACTTTTTGAAAACTCAAACTTTACATTCCCCTCACAATATATAGGAAGGTAACCTATCGAAAATTAAATATAAACTGCATTTTTGTTGCGAACAAACATAAACTGCATTAAATGCATACATCAATTTTTATAATTAATGCAAATGTCTACATATGATGGTAACACAGGTAAGACTTCTGCATCTTCCGATACTCTAATAAGAACTTCTTTGGGAAGGTGACGACAAGCCCATGGTGGTCTGCTGGCAGAGCCCAGGCATCTGATCCGGCGGAGGGGAAGAAGGCGGAGAGTTTCATGAGGAGCCTAATTGGAAAAGCGATGGAGAACACAACGGAGCTGGGCGCTAGGGGAGAGTTTGATTTGGGTGGTGGAAGAAAAAGGTATGCATTGGTACAATGCAGTAGAGACCTTAATAGTGAAGGATGCAAACAATGTTTGGAAGCTATGGTGGATAGGATTTCTCAGTGCTGTGAGCAGAAGCAAGGATGGCAGGTTTGGGCGCCAAGCTGTGTCATCAAATATGATAATTACATGTTTTATCAATCAACCTCTTCACTTAATAATGCTCCTAATCATACAACTACAGGTATATAATATTAACAAACTTATCCCTTTCTTTTTCTAATTGTAGTTTTAAATTATTAGGGTTTCTTTGCACTTTGAACTTTGCACAAGGTATGTCTGCTCATTATTCATTATTAGGTGCGAAATTAATTATAATTTTTTTTGAAAAGAGAAAAATACATCATATTTCATTATCAAAAAGACAATGTGAGAAATAATATATTTTTCCCCTTTGTACTCCTCTATATGTGAGCTCGATCTACAAGATCATGTTATATCATGTAAACCTATAAAAGCATAATTATTTATGAAAAATAAATAATACATCTCATTTTTCGTATAACTCTATGTATAGGGCATCCTTTTACATTAAGAAATAAGATTACTCAAAAACTAGACATTTACCCACATATATTTAATTTCTTCTACTTTTAACTCTTTTTTAATAATATCTTCTATTTTTAACCCTTTTTGTACTCTCTAATAAGCTTATACTAAAAATAAATTCTACACCCTTGCTCATATGTACTTCTTTGCGAATTAAAGAAACTATATATTAAAGAAAGTATAAGAAACAGAAGACAAGAACATTCAACCACTCTCTTAATTGTGTTGATATTGGGCGATACGGTGTGAGATCAAATATAAAACTTTTAAAGTAAATTCGGAACTAAAAGATTATTGACTAACAAAGTATTATATATAAATTATATTTTAAGAACTGATCTCGCCTAAGATACTGCATCCTTGCCCACATATATATACTTCTTAGTGAAGAAACTATTAAAAAAACAGACGACAAGTACATTCAACTAGTCCCTTAATTGCATGTGAGAGAGGGAAAGAGTCAACAGAAACTTGATTGTTCTTGATGTGTTTGACTTAGTCATCAAGCTTCAACTGAGAGCATCAGGTGGAGATAAGTCAAAGGAGTTGTTGAGAAAGTAAAAGTAGTTGTTGAGATTGTGTGATGTGAGTTCAATAATCTAGAACTTTTTAAAAAAATTCGGTGTTAAAAGATTATCGACTAACAAAGTAATAGAATTATTATTTGAGAAAATTACTTATAAATATCTCATTAGAAACTTATTTATTAAATGAGACCTGAAAGCATTTAAGAAAAGATCTTTTTCACATAAGGGAAGATTGTTTAAACAAAAGGGAAGGTTATATAAGGAAGATTGTTTGAACACAAGGGAAGATCTTTTACACACATAGAAGATTGTTTACACACGAATGTCTCATTTAACAAATTTAACAAATAAGTTTCTGATTAGGTATTTATGGACAATATTTCTTTATTATTTCTTAAAATTGATCTCACCTGAAATTCTCTTAAATTAAAATGAGTATATATTACGTTAACATTCTTGAATTACACACACATATATATTATATTTAAATATCATATTGGGTTCTTTCAATTTTTCATGATATATCGTAAAGAAGCTTTATAATAATTTATCATTTGTTAACTTTTTACATACATTAAGGTTAAAATCTCATTCTTTATATATTTTTTCTTTTTAAAGTAACTTTTGCTTAATTATTTAAGAATTTTACGCTTTATTATGGTGTGCAAGTGCGTAGGTGGGGCCAATTAACATGCATCGTCAATGTGTTAACAAGTACCGTTGTGATCCATGTTATAAATCCAATTTGTCAAAGTTTTCTTGTACTAAATTTAAGTTTACTCCGATGATCATTAGTGATTGTTTTTTAATTTAGTATAGTCAATCAATTTAAGATATTAAATGCCTTAACTTTCAATTTTGGGTATGTGAGATTGGGTTAAATTGGACTTAAAATACCTGTTTATTTTGATTCCAAATGCACCCTGGCAATATGTGCGTGCGTGCGTGTTTATATAATTGCTCTATTTCAATTTTTTTTCCCAGTCACTCACTTTATTTAACTGATCTACTGCTAATTCCCCATGCCCTAGTCCTTGTTATACCAACTTTACCAGTATAATATCTCATTTTATATAATTGATTATTTTATCAAAAAAGCAAATGCTTATGCTAATTAATTTGTCAATAATGCAGCCAAAAAAGGAGTTAGTAAGTCAAAAGCATTGATCATATGCATAAGTGTATTAGTGGCTGTGGGTATGACAAGTTTATCTGTCTACTTTTGGCGAAAGAAGAATAGAAAAGGTATTTATCATAATCTATGTGGTGAATTTTCAATCCGATATTGCAGGCAAAAGAAAAAAAAAAGGGAATTTCCAATCCAATGTTAGTTAGATATATATATCTATTGCTTAATCTGATTTTTCACTTTTTATTTGACCAAGTGTAAAAATAGTGCCATTTCACAATTTGTACAGTGAACATGTTGTCATCATAATGACAGACGATAAATGAAAGATATAACATAGTTGAGATCTTTTAGATAAGATTTGAATAAAAAATCTACTGCTCTACCCTATTCTCTCCTATTTTAAATATAAGAAAATTTTTCCAGGATCACTTGTTTATATTTATCGAAGACCCTAATAGTTTGTCTTAAATTAGTACATTTTTCATTTTTGCCCAATTAATTTTTGGTTAGTCTCATTATATTAATTAACTATTTTCTCATTTCTCTCTCACTCTCTATCCATAAGTAAGGGATTTTTTGAAAAATACGTTGCATTGTTTACATATTTATCATCTTTAACTAATGTTAACCAAGTTTTTAATCTACATAATTTTGTTATTTGTATCTTATAAAAAGTATAAAAAAAGTGACACTGTATCCAAATTGCCCTACTCTAATTTATCAAATTTCTTTTAGTTCACTATTTAACATACGCGTATCCTGTAGATGAAATGCCATTGGAGAGGACTCGTGTGTTTGACGACATCTCTCAAAAAGGGAGTTCATTGAACACAGACCTTCCCACAATTCCTCTATTAGTGATTCAACAAAGTACACATAATTTCTCAGACAAAGCTAAATTGGGAGAGGGAGGATTTGGTCCCGTTTACAAGGTACCAATATACCGGATTTGAGGTTATGATTATCAAATGGTTTGATTTTGTTTCTTTGCTTAATGTTAAATTTAATTCTTATTCTGATTTTTTTTTTTTGCTCTGATTGATAATTGACTAATAATAATTATTTTTAAATAAATAGTTTGGCCCTTCTTATTAAACTTATATTATTATGCTGTACTACTAAAATGGTCGGTTTAGTGTTGTTTTAATATCTTATGGCAACATGATATATGCGTGTGAATTTAATACGAATTAATCAAGGTATATACGCCATAAATCGATATCATTCTATTATAGATGCTTTTTTTCTTACATTATTCATGTATATTTACCATGGCATATATAATTGGTCAAGTAATTACTGACCAAATAAAAATTAAAACTAAAAGAATTAATTGATCAACTTAACATTCATCTCAATTTGGTGAAAGCTTTTTGTTTGTTTGAATGTAAGGGTGAAAATAGGATGGGCTTTAGTCCAATATGCTTGAGCATGAAATAAAAACTTAATGGTTGGACGTGGATCTACATATAGGTTTCTTTAAATTCAAAGCTTGAGCTTTCAAGAGTCCTAACATGCTTAAAACGTAATCCTTTAAATAGGTTTAAAATCCTATGCCTCAAAAGTCATGCATAACCCTTCAAGCCATATATATAAAAGCCTACGTTATATCTTCAATATGGCTTTGAGGCTATAAAAAGATTAGATAAGATTTAAGTATTTAAATAAATCTAATTTAATGTTTCAGTAGAATAATAAAATTCCTCTCATTATAATATCTCATAAAAACTCAATACAATAACAAGTTTACCATAATATTTTATAATAATTTATAAAGTTGATTTAGATTATAATATATATAATCATAAATAATAATGTAAATTTAAAATAATAAATATGTCAAGCTTGTCTAGGCAGGACTCAAATTAGATTACGCTATAGGCCCCTAATAAGGGCATATTTGAATTCATGTCTCATAAATTTAAGAAAAACAATTTCAGCATTTGCATTCTAATATTTTAAATTAATCATTGATATATTGAACTTGATTAAAAAAATAATATATAATTAAAATTTTTAATTACATTCATTTCAACAACCCCAACTCCGCTTGTAGTTGATAGTTCTGACCCAATGAAAAGCCTATCTATACAAAGCTAAGCAAGGCACAAGTTAGCATAAGTACATTTTTGGTTTGGCTTTGTAAATTAAGGTACCTTTTTAAAAATTTCTCTTCAACCTTTTCCGTTAGGGGGCAATGCCCGATGGGAAGGAGATTGCTGTGAAAAGACTCTCGCAAACTTCTGGTCAGGGTTTAGAGGAGTTCAAGAATGAAGTTATATTCATAGCGAAATTGCAACACAGAAACCTTGTTAGACTTTTGGGTTGCTGCATCGAGGAAAATGAAAAGATTCTCGTATACGAGTATATGCAAAATTCAAGTCTTGACTTCCACCTTTTCAGTAAGTTTTCTGACCTATGACTTGTCTTTTTTTTTTTTTTTCTCCTTCATATGCTCTTGTCAGTAAATCTTTTACCTTGTGCAATTCTTGTTAGATGAAGAAAATAGAAGGAAACTAGATTGGAAACAAAGGCTGCATATTATTAATGGGATTGCAAAAGGACTTTTATATCTTCATGAAGACTCTCGACTCAAAGTAATTCATAGAGATTTGAAAGCTAGTAATGTCCTTTTAGACTGTGAAATGAATCCTAAAATATCATATTTTGGATTGGCAAGAACCTTTGATGGAGCCCAAAATCAAGAAAAAACAAGACGAGTAATGGGAACATAGTAAGTGCTCTGCACAACTCATTATATAGGATTTAAATTTCTGGAAAATTGTAATCTTGTGTGGATAATGTAAGTGTTAAATTGACTTGATTCATAACAGTGGTTATATGGCTCCGGAATATGCAATGGAAGGGTTGTTTTCAGTAAAATCAGATGTTTTTAGTTTTGGAGTGCTTCTTCTAGAAATCATTTGTGGGAAGAGAATTAGTGGTTTCTATCTCTCTGATCATGGCCAAAGTCTTCTTATTTATGTGAGTATTCTTTCTTCGCAAATTCTCATACCATTAGTAATTTCAATTTTACAAATTATGACCAAATTTTACCTCAATCATCATTTCAATTAAAAAATTATGCTCTTATGTAGAAGTCCAAAAGTAGTTTTAAGTTTTACAAGTTCTAGCATGGCCCCTCACAAGAATCTTGTATGTTTAAAGTTAGACTTAAAAAAAAAGTTGTACCAATTAGTTATTTTAATCTCAAAGAATTTAAATTTGAATGAATACTTTTATAATCTCAAAGAATCTACAATTTCTTGGAAGACATGGAATCTGTGGCGTGAAGGCAAATGTTTGGAATTGGTGGACCCAATGCTGGAAGATTCTAACGTTGATGAAAGTGAGGTTTTGAAATGCATACACATTGGATTGCTTTGTGTTCAAGAAGATGCATCAGATAGACCAACCATGTCCACTGTTGTCGTCATGCTTGCAAGTGACACAATGACCTTTCCCAAGTCAAATCGTCCTGCATTTTCAGTTGGAAAAATGTTCCTAGGAGATTCATCGTCTACAGCAAAAAATTCCAAAGGTGCTTCTGTTAATGAAGTAACAATGTCACACATCACACCCAGGTGAAGAATCTAATCTTATCAACATAGATGGATGCTTTGCAATGGCTACATAACTCAATAAAAGAGAAATAGAAAAAATGGTGAGATGTTCATGTATTATATTACACCCAGGTGAAGAATCTAATCTTATCAACATAGATGGATGCTTTGCAATGGCTACACAACTCAATAAAAGAGAAATAGAAAAAATGGTGAGATGTTTATGTATTATATTGTTTCCGGAGAGTCTGATAGAAAACTACAAATATTGTTCTGAAGTCTTGACAACTTATATTTTGACATCCTACTGTAACGAGAAGGCTCTGTATATCGTTTCAGATAATTAATTGTGCAGAATTGATCTTAATTAGTGTGTATAATTGATGTACGTGTTTTATTGAGTAACTAAATAATAAAATATTCTGTAATACCTTATTTCTAATAGCCTCAGATGAGTACACATGAGTAGTGAAATCAGTTGTGAGATCAGGATTTGAACCTGGACCACCCAACTCTCGAAATTGTTCACAAATCTCCAATCTCAACTCAGGAGTTGAACCTAGGGCTGAGAGGGTTTTTACCAGAGGGTAGAAAAACTTTTCAATTATTTTCACAAGTTTCACTACGTCACTAAGTCTCATCGGCTCTTAGTTTCATCATATCAGAGTATGCGAGTGATTCTTTGCTTAAGTCTCACGTTTCATATTTTAGTCATGTTTCCTTTATCTTTCAGAAGTGTTAACCCAATACTAGGTTATCGTTCATTCATTAGTTATTCCACTGTGTTACCGTCAGAGTTACAAGGTTATACGGCTTATACAGATCAAAATATTCAAAATACAAGAAATAGACAACCAACATAGAAAATACAATCTGCAGCATCATCCTCTAGAGGTCCATGCTTACCCTCTTGCCCTTTGAACTATCAGCCTATACTATAAATTGGTTTATAGAAAAAGGGTGAGATTCAAAAGAATATCAGTAGTAACAGATAGTCAATCATACAGATACAACATCACAAAGCATGCCACACGTCATTATACGACAGAATTATCACAACAGCATTCAGTGCATAGCATACAGTTCAAATATCACCATAGTGTCAGGTATATCACAAGGCCCTAAGTGATACCCGTGTAATCGGCCCCAGGCATCCCCTCGTTCATCACAGAATGTGTCAGAAAATTCATGATGAATCCACAAAACATGCAGTGTATCTTATAACATATGAAAGACAGAGTTACTACCTGGTTGCTTCCCTTGAGCAATATTCAACTGTTTCTTTGAGCTCGGGTAAGTTCTAGTTCCTATCAAAATTAGAGTTACAAGTAACTGATTATTACTTGCATTATTACTGCCTTTAAATCAAATTCTATTAGTTATCTAAAGCAGATATAACAGTTTTTGCATAATACAATTCTATATAGTGCAGTTCACTATTTTTCAGAAACTGGCAGATTTTTCACTCAACTTTAGAAATTCATAATTAATTCTATAAAAATCCAATTTGACTAATTCCAAAGCCTAAATGAAGCTCTTTATTTCAATGTAAATTTTAAGAAAAATAGTTAAGTTTTCCCAATGTAGACAAATAATTCCCAGAAATTCATTATATATCACTATTCCAGATTGCTTTTCAGAAAATAGGTCATAACTTCAAAACTTTACCATTAATTCTAGGAAACTCAAAATTGAGTGGTTCTAAATTCTATACAAATATATTTCAGTATATTTTTACATAAAAATACTCAATTCTAGCTACCACAGCTATATCATTACAAAACATTTTCCAAACACAACCTGTTCCAGATTACATTCCAAAAATAGGGTACAACTTCAAAAATTTATATCTATCAATTTACTTGTCAAAAAATTAAAATATATATATAAAATTAAAGATCTATGTTTCTAATTTAATTCTAAAATTTTTTAGAATTTTTGGCTCTTGAAACATCACATACAATAATAGTGTTCAAGACAAAAAGATTTAACATGTTCATGCATGCTTCTTAAATTTCCAAATTGATATAGAAGCATCCAAAAATCATGAACACTTGTATACCTACACAATTTTTCCTTTTAAAGCCAATTGAATAATCAAAATTATCAAATTCTTACTCCTTCTTAACGTCACAACCAGAACAGAAAATCAGGGTTCTTAGGAAAAGTTTGTTGTTTTCTTGTTTTCTCTTGCCTAATCACTTCATTTCTACTTCTAATCACATGATTAGCTATTTAAACACTAAATGAACATGATTTAGGAGAAATTTTGGCAGCATTTCCCTTAGAGTTTCATCAGCCCAAATTTGGAAAAAAAAGAGAAAACAAATCAATATCCACCAACAACAACATCCAACAAGGCAAGAGAGATAAGTTTTGGAGTTTACCTTTTGATTTCACCACTTTCGTTCTCTAAAACATCACTGTTCAATCCCTCCTCACTCTTAATTTTTTCTTGAAAACCATGGATTTCAAGGAGGAGAAGAGGTTAGATGTCGTTATAGTGTGATTAGGAGGCAAAAATCATAAGATTACAAGCCTCTTACCTTATATTTTAGTAAACCCTAGCTCTTCCTTGTGCTTGAGCTCCTTGGAAATGGCTGAAGTCTTCCTCTCTCTCTTGGTTCAGATTTTGCATGAAAATGGCAAGAGAAAGATGAAAAGATGAAGACTTAATGCAATTGTTCAAATTGCTTTACAAGTGGCATATTTCAATTGGTCCAACTTTATAATTTTTGTGTAATATTCCAAATAATTCCATTTCCTTTCTCTTTTCCCTTGATCAGCCGAATTGCATGAGAGATGGAAGAGGAAATATTGTTATCAAATTATCCTAATGCCATCTTGCAAATTGTTGACCTTTGACTTTTGACTCTTTGATCTTCCTTGATAATAATTCACCAAAATAGGCTTATTAATTATCAAGTAGCCATTTTTCTCTTTTTAATTTCTATTTAACTGAAATTATTGGGAATATTAGGGAAAAATAATCATTTCTTGTCTAGTAAGAAAATTACCATTTTGCCCTTACATTTTATTCCATTTTTGCACTTAATGCAAAACTTGACAGAATTTTCATCAAACTTTAAAAATTCATATCTAGTTGTGTAGATTTTCAATTGGGATGATTCCAAAGGCTATGCAACCCTTATTCAATATAGTTTTAGGAAAAAATATAAAATTTAGCCAATTGGAAGTCCATCATTCTCAGAATTCTCATTATTAGAAGCTATTACTAAAAATTCCCAGTTTCACTGAGCTAACTTCAAAAATACATAATTCCTTGTGTACAGCACCAAATAACTCATATGACCTATCAAATTAAATTTTGATAAGTCTACTTTCATTTTAAAAATTTTCATAATTTTTGGATATCATTTTTCCCTTGAAAGATGTCACACGAGCACAACTACCATACCGGGAAATTCACCGGTAGCAACACTACTTGTGTGTGCCTTCAATTGCACAGTTTTGTCAATCCTCAATCTCTTTAACTTATCATAATATTTCCTTTAGTACCCCAAGGGTATAAAGGAATTTTGGGGAATACAATTATGCCTTACTAGGACATTTGCTAAACCGGGGCTTAGTAATCCACTTAATCCAGGCCTAATCTCAAGTATCTTATCCCAAAATTTTGGGATATTACAAATTCGATCTATTGAAATCTCATTCATCATTTATATTTTAATTTGGATACTCTCCCAAAGTCCCCTTGGATTCAATTTAAAGCATGATTTTAAAATTAAATCCGCCATTAAAACCAGCGAGTCATTAATTTAAGGGTTAATGTAGATTAGTCAAGATTAATTTATTATATTTCTAAATTTATATGTTAAATATAGCATTAGATTTGAAAATTTATAAATTTAAATTTAAAGTGCGATTTTAAATAATTTTTTATTATTAAATATCATTTAAAAAGTATTTTTTTTAAAAAGACAATTTATTTAACAAAACAATAGAAAGTTACATAGAAAACCATCAATTGATCCTGAGATAGAATCAAATTGAGGCTTTATAGTCTAAAAACATAAAAGCATTGCAACATACTAGCATAACCACAAACATAATAACATTTGAAACAAACAAAACAAGGAGTAGCAACAAAAGCTCGATAGACTGCTAGCATTCTAAAGGCGCCGAAGCTTGGGTCTGATCTTGAATTACTACAACACCACCAAACTAGACGTTGCTTGAAGTTCCATATGCAAGAGTAGAAACTACTCAGCGACATCGATAAAACAAGGGACATGGGAATATGCCTCCTCAGACCACTAACCTACATCGGTGACCCATGATGTTGATAGCTTCGAAGTTATTGAAAGGGGTCTCTTATAATATTCCAAATTTCAGTCACCAAAATTCCTCTATACCTTAGTGGTATTAAAGGAATAAAATGGTGAATTAAAGAGCATATTAAGAGACACAACAAGGTAATTATAGATCATCCACAACATAGCTATTTGGTATACATGTTAGGGAGGCTATCGGTAAGTTTTCCTGTGAGGAAGTTGTATTGTGTGACATTTTTAAAAAGGTAAATGATGTCTAAAAATTATAAAACTTTTTAGAATAAAAGTAGACTTATCAAGATTTAATTTGATAGGTCATACAGAATTTTTGGGGTTGTACACAATGAGATATGAATTTTTGAAGTTAGCCCAGTAAAACTGGGAATTTTCTATGGTAGTGTTCAAAAACAAAAATTCTGGAAATTCAGATATTCCATTTAGCTAAAAGTTTATATTTTCTCTTGAAACTATACTTAATAAGGGTCACATAACCTTTAGAATCACTCCAATTGGATATCTATAAAATTAGATATGAATTTTCAAAATTTGATGAAAATTTTGCCAACTTTTACAGCAAGTGCGAAAATGGTAAGATGTAAGGACAAAATGGTCATTTTGGCTAAATTAAATAAATTTAGAAAATTTTCCTTAATAATTAAGGAAGAAGGCATACTTGGAGGAAGGATAAGGAGGAGAAGATTTTTTTCAAAAGGATGACAAGTGGAACAAGATGGAAGTGGCAAGAGAAAATATCAAAGAATAAAGAAACATTAAAATTTTATCATATGATAAATATGATATTTAAATAATAATATTTAAAGAGTAGTAAAGAGAAGTCTAGAGAGAACTAATGACTCTCTACATATATGGCCATATGCACGGCAAAGAAGGGAAAAGAAGAGGGAAGAGGAGACTTGGAAGAAAGAAGGAGCAAGAGGAGAACTCAAGATCCAAGGAGTAAGAACTAGGTAAGTAGGTAGAAATTTCTACGTGTTCTTGTTCTTTAGCTATGGGAATCCTTTCTTAATCTTCCTATCCTCTTGAAATAGCTATCAAAACAAGCAGAAGTTCAAGGAAAAGAGAAGAGAGGGACGGTCAAGGAAGGAAGTAGGATAAGAGATAAGGTTAGTTGCAAAAGCTTTGAAATTCTTGTTAGAAACATAGTTGTGACTGTTGTCTGGCTGGAAACTGGTTGATTTGTGTTGAAATTTGTAACTTGGGATGTTCTATTTCTAAAGGGAGATGCTATCGAAATTTCTATTGATTATGTTAAATTGATGATTGAATGGTTAAATATGTGAATACAAGTACAAAGGAAGGTGTTTTAAAGGTTAAAACATGAAAATTGTATCCTTCCAATTTGTGCAGATTGTTGTGTCATGTTTTTTAATGGCCACAACTAGTCCAAATTTTATGAAAATTTACAGGTTTGAATTAGACATTTTGATCATTAATTTGATAGGTATTTTAATCCATTTGGATAAGTGGATTGAAAGATATGATTTTTCAAAGTTTGGCCATGAATCTGGAAAGAAATCTGGGGTAGTAGCTTAGGCGAATTCTCTAGAATTTTGTGGATAATCCTAATACTTTGTAATATTTTCCCCAAAAGGAGACTAAACAGGGTTCACATAGGAACTGGAACCACTCAATTTGAAAATTTCTAGATTTAGTTATGAATTTTCAAAGTAAACTGAAAATGTTGGAAATTTCTCGAAGACCTATAAAATGACAATTTTGCCCCTAAAACCCTAAGTTAGTGTTGTCAAGGGAAAATTTGGAATTTTTTTAATATGAGGTTAAAAATAGGTTCTACATGCAAAATTATGTAGAAATAGCCCAAGTCATAATTTTTGGAAAAGTACAAATACATTGGATAAAAGGGAATTAGATCGAGGTCCCGTGGAGCATTTTGGTAAATATGTAATTTTGGGCTAAGATAACCAACTTATAAATTCTAGAATAAAGTATGAATAAGTAATAACTCATTTTCAATTACTTTGGGAATTTTGGGATTCGATAATTGCCCGAGCCAGACAAAAAGTTAAAGGACTAGTAATAGATAGGTAGTAACTCTATCTTTCATATTCTATGTGAATGTTAATATGTATTGTTGGCCATGTTCTATATAATGTGTTGCATGTGGTTTGAATACTCACTGGGTGTGGGTGATCAGTTGAACCACCTCATGGAACCTGTGGGGTACTATATGGCCAGGTGGACCCAGTTGAGTGGCTTGTTATGTACGGACAGGTATAGGCTTGCCCCAAGTTATGATGAGTACGGACAGGTATAGGCCTGCTCTAAGTTGTTGTTGTGATAACATTATGAGATGAGGATTGTGCATATCAGGAACGGATGCTCATTTTGATCTAGACAAAATCATCATTTGGTTCTTAAGCATTGTAAGACATGTACTTGACATTTTGATTGCTGCATCATGATAAATGTTGCATGACATGTTTACTTTTCACATTGTATATGATTGATTGTTTGTTACTACTAAGATTTGTGTGAATCTTACCCCTTTCTATTAATTCAAAATTTTACTCAGCTAGAGGAAATGGCTTAGAGGGCAAAGTAGAAGATATCAGCAGATGATGGTCCAGTGTTGATTCAAGGAATTATTTGTTAGTTATTTGTTAGTCATTCTTTATATTGGATATGTAATGTAATATATACAAACCCTATAGAGATTTTCTATAATGTAATCAAGAATTTTATATAAGTATAATTTATTATTTCTGTATGCCAATTGAACTAAGCATTAACACTCTAATAATGTCAAAATATTAAGGGGGTTGGCATCTCTACACGACTCTATTGAGAAGATGAAGTAGGCTTACAAGCCTCATAGAGAGAGTGCCAACAACCTTGATGGAGTGAAGCTGGGGAGAAAAACAGACTAGAAAATGCAATCTCCTTGAGACAAAATAAAACACACACCGAAACAAGCAAGCAACTAAACCCATAACATAACATTTAGACTATTTCAATTTATTAAGAGAATACTTGTTAAAAAATACTTGATATCATTGGCATATTCCATAACTTTGCAGGCATATAACATAGAAGTTAGTAGACAACATAAATACATCAAAATATCATACATGTATAATCTAAATGCTCCCAAGACCCCATATACCTATGCTATACCAATCTAAAACACTGTATGTTCACCAAAATCACTCTTTGGATCATTCTCCCCCTTTTGGCATTATCAGAAAGGGTGAACTACGTAGGGGAGGCAGAGCTAGAGTTGGGTGATAAAGATAGGTTAATGGCAATAATAGGAGTGACAGTGATAGGAGAGGATACATCATCATGAGTGTCACTTTGATGTGCAGTAAAAGTGGGTGAATCATATGAAGATGGAATGGGCTCAGGAAGGACAAGAGGAAGGACCTGTACTGGATCCTTTGGGTGAGGGACATATAGGGGAGTATGCTGAGGTGGTGGTGAAGGCTGAGAAGATGATGAGACCATTAACTCCTCAGTATCATCAGAATGATGGGAGTGATGAGAAGGTGACTGGGAGAGTGGCTCTGTGGCTGAAGGTGAGGCAGCTGGTATAACACTGAGCTAGGCTGTACAGTGGCAAGTTCATCTAAGGTGATCTAAACTTGTGTAGATGATATAGGATCAACCATGGTGAATAAGATGTTGTTCAGTGAAGAGTGAGGAATTTCATATGGAGGATTAGAGACTGGGATAGGTGTAGAGACTGGAGCTGAAGCTGGGATAGATGAACCAGAAATGGAGGAGCTTGAAGCTAAAGCATCAACCTTCTCATAAATAGTCCTAAGAAGGCTGGTAATCTCGATTAATGCAGTCGTCTGAGCTTCTTGTTGAGTCAACACTGCCTGATTGTGCTCATTCAAGACCTCACACATTTATCCCATCTTGTAATTCATGTGAGTCACAAGTTCTTTCTATATTGGTGTTGTCTATATCTATATGAAATCCCTGAAGAGCCTCCTTCAAGTATGTCTAGATCAAGGAGCTAAGGAAGGAAGGGGCTGAGGATGTGGTAGGGGTAGAGGATTGTGTATCATCCATCCTGCTGGTCTCAGTCCCCAATGCCTTCTTTTTCTTTAGAGTAGTAACTAAGGCATGCTTCAAAGGCAATTTAATCCCCAATTTTCCAATTTGATTTCTTCCAACAGGTACAACCTCTTAACCAGTTCATGCTGCTCTAAGTACCATATCTTGTTGGCCTTGAGGAAGAGAGAGATTAACTGAGGATATGGCATCGGTGTAGTGCGAGTACCAGAGAACCTGTATCTCTTGATCTATGAGAAGATCAACTCTCCTAGGTTCCCCTTCTTCTTCAATAGTATTGAAGCCATAAACCTGTATTCTCTATCAATGAAGTGCATGAAGTTGTTAGGCTTGTTGACTATAGCTTGGGAGTATATGTACTAAAGGACATTGTGTAGGTTACACATGTCCTTAGGATTGAAGATCAGTGGCCCTACTCTCTCACCAGGCTTTAGGATATTGAAAATCTGATTCGATTAAAGCTTGGCAGGGTTATCCTTTGGTGGCTTTATAATTCCTAGCCACTTGTTAATCCTAGAGGCAAGGATAAAGAATTTCTTTCCCCTCACTTTAGTCTTAAGCTCTTCCTCTATAACCAAACCATCCTCAAAGCAATCTTCAACCGATTCTAGATTGCAGTAAAAGTGATTAACTACCTTGGCACAATATGGTAGGTGCATAGATAACTAGGGCATATAGTGACCTAAATATTCACTTAAATCATACTTGATGGCCTCAAATAAATCACTTAAATCCATATAGTACATCTTACATATTTTTCACAGACCAAAGTGGTCTGTGAATTTCTTAGTATCCTCAAGCATGTTTGAATTGAAGCCCTTTAGAGGTACCTTCTTCCTCCTCACTCTCCTCTTTTTCCTCTTCTTCATTTTCTTCTTCCTCTGATTCCTCTGGTTGTGTCTTAGTGGGCTTAAAGGAAGATTATTGCTTTGCTCCTTTGCACAATAAGGCCTCTTCTAGCATATTAGTCATTGCCTTAGTGATTTTGGCATCATACTTCGCTTCATTTGGATCCCTCTTAGTCCAATAAGGAGTGTGTTAGTATTAGAATCCAAAGACGATAGACTTAGAGGAGCTTTTGATTTTCCTCTTCCCTTTGGTGTTACAGTTTTTGTTCTTGCTTTAGTTGTCATTGGCTATTGGATAACAACTCCTTTGGCCTTGGGTTGTGGCTTTAGTGGTGCTTGCTCAAGAAGTTTTGGCTGAGAATGAGACTTGGGTTTCGACGTTGGTGATTTCTTTTGTTTCTTTGATGGAGGAGGCGGTAGAGACTCTGAAGATCAACCTCGATTAATTTTTGTTCTAGCCATTTGAAGGATTAAGATAAAAAACCTTGATTTTCCTCTATGGGTGTCATGACTGGTGGTAACTAGGGCATTGGATTTTGAGATATTTAGGGAGTTTTTGAGTGAGGAATTAAGTGGGTTTTGAGGTCAATTGAGTAGGTAAGTATTTATAAGAAGTTTCTTTTTGTAGAGCACTGGGAGAGACACTAGGAGTGATTTGGTGAAAATGATATTGTGTCTACTGATATAGCTTATTGTGCCTAACATCACTCATGTGATCTTGGGGCATCACTCAAGTGGTTACTTGAGTGATCATACTAACTAACCATAAAATCTTAAGTAAACAGGCCATACCTGACATGAGTAATCTCGTAATTACTCATGAATGATTCCTTGTGCTGTATTAGCCTCTAGATTGCAGGATTAAGTAGAAAATTGGTTGAATTCTCTACTGTGTTGATGATCACTCGAGTGGTCACTCGAGTGACCTGTCCCTTTAACTTCCACCTTTTGATTTCCAACTGTTATGTCATTTCAGTTTGAATCATTTGAACTTTCCTGACTCTTCAGGTCATCACTCAAGTGGTCACTTGAGTGATGAGACTTATCATTGGCAGACATCACTCGAGTGATGTCATAGTGATGATTATTGGCTGACATCACTTGAGTGATGTTGTGGTGATCATCTCCTCTTTTAAGCTCTTTTTTACTTACCTTATAATAGAGTATTTTTCAATCTCCTGCAAAACAAATTACTAGATACTCTAATGCTTAAGTCAATTATCATCAAAACATAATCAAATTACCTTTGCTAACATGTAACAACTTACAATTCATTGGGATTTACTATTCCCAATTCTCTTCTTATAAATAGGAATTGATCTTTCGTGAGGGGTTTTGTAAAAATGTTAGCTATTTGAAGATGAGTCTAGATGAATATTACTTCAACATCTTCTTTTAAATATGGTCTCTGATGAAGTGATGTCTGACATCTATATGCTTGGTCTTAGAGTGTTAAATAGGATTCTTTGCTAAGCTTATCATCCTTGTGTTGTTACAGTAGATAGGTATCTCTCGTAATTGAATACCAAGATTTTGAAGTTGTTGCTTTAGCTAAAACACTTGTACACAACAAGTTGATGTAGCAACATACTCAACTTTAGTTGACAAAAGAGACATCGTGTTCTGTTTCTTGTTAAACTATGATACTAGTGAGCCTTCAAGGAACCGACATTGCCTACTGGTGCTCTTTCTGTCTGTTTTGTATCCTCTGTAATCAGAGTTTGAGTATACAACTAGGTATTCATTTCTTCCCTTAAGATACCATACACCTAACTTTATTGTGTCTGCAAGATATCTGAAGATTCTTTTGACTATTTAAGTATGTGATTCCTTTAGAGCTGACTAATATCTTGCATATATTCCAACACTGAATTGGATGTCTGGTTTACTTACAATAAGATAGAGAAGTGATCCAATCATTCCTCTATATTTTATGATGTCATAGCCTGCCCCCTTAATATCAGCATCAAGTAATTTATTTAAGCTCATAGGCGTGTCTGCTCCATTTGCCTAATCCATCTCATACTTCTTTAATAGCTATTTTAGATATCTTGTTTGGGAAATAAAGATTCCTTTTTTTTCTTAATTTGTAAGCTGAGGAAGAAGTTCAACTCTCCCATAATTGACATTTCAAACTCCCCCTGCATTATCTCAGAAAATTCTTTGCACAAAAGATCATTAGTAGCACCAAAAATGATATCATCAACATATATTTGAACTATCAAAATATCATTTCGTTTTTATTTTATAAATGAATTTGTATCTACTTTTCCTTATACAAAACTTGATTGATGAGGAATTTACTAAGTCTTTCATAACAAGCTCTTAGAGTTTGCTTTAAGCCATATAAAGCTTTCCTTAGTTTGAAAACATGGTCAGCTCTAGTTACATCCTCAAATCCTGGGGTTTGTTCTACATATACTTTTTCCATAATATAACCATTTAAGAATGAACTCTTTACATATATTTGATAAGGTTTGAAACCCTTAATATATGCAAAGGCTAAGAGTACTCTTATAGCTTCCAATCTTGCTACTGGAGCATAGGTTTCCTCATAATCAATACCTTCTTCTTGTTTATAGCATTTGGCCACCAATCTTGCCTTGTTTTTTACAATGATTGTAGATTCATCAAGTTTGTTTTTGAATACCCATTTAGTGCCAATGAACGAATGATCTGTAGGCTTAGGTACCAAATCCCAAACTTGATTTCGTTTAAATTAATTGAGTTCTTCTTGCAATGCTATCACCTAATCATTGTCTGATAGGGTTTTGTCAATGTCTGAAGGTTCAATTTCAAAAATGAATGCACAGAAACTAACTTTATTTAAAACTTTATTTCTAATTTTTATTCCTTCATTTACATCTTGTATAACTTGATCTAAGGGATTACTCTTGTTATATTTCCATGCTCTAGGTTGACCTAGTCTACGTGGTTGATCTTCATTATCGGTTTTGTCAACCTTAGGAATGGAGGGGTTAGGAATAGAATGCCTATTTTCTTGAATCGTGATTATTTCCCACTCATCGTCAATAGACTTGTTAGAGGATTCAATTTCATTAAATAAAGTATGAATTGATTCTTTAACAACATATGTTTTTTTATTAAAAACTCTATAAGCTTTGCTTTAGTTAGAATAGCCTAGGAATATTCCTTTATCAGCTTTAGAAACACTTACAACTAAAGATGAACATATGAGCTAGGTTTGGCTTTCTTCCTTTGTAAAGTTCGTATTGTCTTTCCAAGTTTTGTTCTGATATATGCTCTGTTTAAAATATAGCATGTAGTGCTCATAGCATCCACCCAAAAAAATTGAGACACATTCTTTTCATTTAGCATGACTTTAGCCATTTTAGTGAGAACTTTGATCTTTCTTTTTAAAACTCCATTTTGTTGTGGTGTCCTTGGTGCAAAGAAGTTGTGATAAATGTCATTAGTGTCACAGTAGTCTCCAAAGGCTTGATTCTCATTCTCTACCGTGATCTGTCCTTATACCTGCAATACACATACCTTTCTCATTTTGCACTTTCTTGGCAAATACAATAAATTCACTAAAAATTTGATCTTTCGATGACAAGAAAATAGTCCATATAAATCTTAAAAAATCATCAACAATGACTAATGAATATAGGTTACCACCTAGACTTTTAACTTTTGATGACCCAACTAAATCCATATGAAGTAGTTGAAGTGGTGTGCTTGTAGTGATTTTCTTTTTTTATTTAAAAGATGATTTTGTTTATTTACCTTTTTGACATACATCACTTACTAAATCATTTTTGAAATTTAACTTAGGTAATCCAGTTACTAAATCATTTTTAAGTAACTTTCCTAGTTGGTGCATATTAATATGAGCTTGTCATTTATACCATAACCAACTTTCATTGGTGTTACTTAGAAAACAATTATCAGAAACATTATTATTCATATCAAGAGTGTAGCAATTACCTTCCCTTGTTGCTCTAATATTTGCTTTGAAATTCTTCTTTTCTATTTGTAAGTCCTTTTTGCTTACAATCAGACATTCTTCTAAGTCTAATATTACCCAATTGTCTTTGTCTGTGCTTTGATTCACACTTAACAAATTATGGCATAGTCCTTCAACATAGTACACATCTTAAATTCCAGTACTACCTCCAATTTCTCATATTCCAGCTATCTTTCCTTATTGATATCCTAACTTAACTTTTCCACCTTCTTTAGGTTTTAGTTTAGTAAACTCTCTTGGTCATCGGTCATATGTTGAGAGCATCTACTATATATGTACCATTTGTTGATTTTGGATGCTTTGAAACATATCTACAATTAGAAACAATTATTTCCTAGGTACCTATATCTTTTTGGGTCCTTTCGGGTTAGTACAAATTATTTTCAGAACATATAAACCTTTAGGTACCCATTTGTAGGTTCCTATTTTCCCTTTCTTCTTATGAATGCATGAGGAATATAATGTCCTTTCCTATTGCAGAAATTGCAATGTGCAAAAGGATCTGATACATGTATAGAATGATGAAAATAATTCATATGTCTTTCTTCCCTTCTTTTTGTCTAATTTGGGGTTGTATCAAATACTAGACCAATCATTTACAAAATGTTGAGCTTTTAAAATGACAATTAACATTTTACTTTAGTGTATATTTCAAGGGTTTTAGTAAGTTCAACATTTTTCTTTTCCAAAATAGGACAATTTTTGCAAACATTTCCAGAGAATTCCTTGAGTTTTTCTTCAAGCAATTTATTTTTCTTTTTGTAAACAACTAGTTCTTTAGCTATTTTAGTAAATTCAGAATGTAATTCTGTTGGAAATTGTACCCTTGGGGCCAATCATTGTACCTTAAGCATTATTATTATTTAAGAATTTCTCCATATTGTTATCATATCATTTGCATGTTTATTATGATAATTGTATCCTTGGATGAACTATAAAAATTATCCTAAATGTCCCTGGTCGGTTATCTATACAGGAGCAAAGATGAAATAATACCAGTATGACTTTGATGAGGTATAGAGATACAAATCAAAGTCTTAGGCACTTGTAGGAGTATAAGGTGCTGGACCGATCCACTATGAGAAAGCTGTATGGATTAAGTCATAAGGTTATCTCATACATATAATCATGTCACAGTACCCTCTGACCTGAGATCATCATAGATTCCTACATGAGAGTTGCTAAGTTTTGACCTAGTCAAAAGTCACCTTTGACCGGGTGATGATAAAGGCTACAATCGGGTTTAGGAGTTTTCATGAAGAGGAATGTGATTGGTCATGATGGAATTTATCCCTCACATTAGTGAGAGATATTATTGGGCCCTTCGATGAGTGAGTCTGAGAAATGTATGGCCATACTGTAATGGGAAGGAGTTTCCATTTCTAATTTCAGGCTACTCAAGAATCGAGAAAGTGATGGTCAGGAACAGGAGGATAACAATGTCCATGCCTCATACTTGACCAAAATTTGTGTGACAAAAGGGGACGTGACATGGTTGTATAATAGGTTGCATCGTATCATCGATCCTCACATGAATTGGGTGGTCGTAATGTCTTGCTAGAGGCCGCTTACGACTTGTGGGCTAGTACAGTATTGGCCCACTACTAACTTCATGTGGGCCTACAGGGTCGCACACAAGAATAGTCCAACAAGAGTTGTAATGTCCAGATTCATTTTATCTAAGATGTGTCTAAGATTCAATGAATATAATATTTAATCTAGGGAAGACGAATTATATATATATAAATTCAAAATAATAATAATATTGTGTATTATTATTATTATATAATATTAGTTTTATATTTAATTTATTTGATAAATTAAATAACTAAAACTTATAGAGATATCGTATCTCAGATTTAATTTATAAAGATAAATTAAATCTATTGGCTCTTTATTTAGATTAAATAAATATGATAAAATTAAATCTGTTTGACAGATTTAATCAAATCAGATTTATTTGATTTAATTTAAATTTCAAAAAATTAATTCAGATTAATTTTGAAAAACCTAATACGGCCCACAAAAGATATAAAATTCGAAGGGCTGGAGAGCTCTGGGTGGTATGGATTTTGGAGAGCCGCAAGAAACCCTAAAGAGAATTAGAGGCGCTAGCATGCTGCCATGTTGGGTATTGTTCGTGTGGATACTAGTAGAGGGAGACGATCATTGACTCCTAGAGATCGAACAAGAAGCAAAATGAAAAAGGTACTATTCTAACTACTCAATCTAAACACCGTTGATAGATCCTCTGTCGAGATTCAGGAATTTTAAAATGTTAATTTCTTCCGCTGTGTGTATGAATCCTAACAAATTCATTATAGGTAGGGTCAGAATCATAGGTAGGATTATACTCGTTCGATCACAACCACTTTGACCTATGTCCAGTCCTCAGATCTCCTATGAGATTTTCACTATATCTTTCAAGATTCAGTGGGTTCTTGGCACCTCAGTGCAACACAAGTTGCTTCACTGGACACTCACTCCCCCTTACACAATGTTATCTAATTCCCAACTTAAGGTTCCATAACCTTAAGTTGTCTTAATAATGAATATTGAGTTTGTGATAAGAATTCTCTCTAAAAGAGTAAATATATGATCACTAAAGTACAGAGAATGAAAGAATGAAAGACAGAGCAAATATGTAGATTGATTATTGTCTATTATGTTGTTCGTTGTTCCGTTCTTATTGCTTTTCTTTGATAGCTTGTGTATTTATAGTTGCTTTTCTTTGATAAGAATTTTGAGGCCTGTAGAGCAGTATTAGTTTTGAAAGCTCAAACCATACCTAAAAAGAGCTCCTTAGATTTTGGCAAGCAAAACAGATGAAATATGCTATCCATTAGGCCATTCTATGAGTCTTAATCAAAAATCAAGGAAGGAAAACCATTTCCATTTAATTCCAAGGCCTCGTGAGAGCTTTACGTCATGAAAGCGCAAACCGGCTCAAATACGAGGTTCTAGCCTTTTAAGTGTCGAAAGGGAGAAAGTTCAAAAATCTAAGGGCTATTTTTGTATCCTTCTGTAAATAGAAACGAGAAGGAGGATTTGTACATAATTCCAAGGCCCGTAGCGCAGTATCAGTTTTGAAAGCTCAAACCGTACCTAAAAGTAGCTCCTTGAATTTTGGCAGGCAAAATGGATGAAATATGCTATCCTTTGGGACATTCTATGAGTCTTAATCAAAAATCAAGGTAGGAAAACCATTTTCATTTAATTCTGAGGCCTCGTAAGCGCTTTACGTCATTAAAGCACAAACCGGCACAAATACGAGGTTCTAGCCTTTTAGGTGTCGAAAGGGATGAAGTTTAAAAATCCAAGGGATATTTCAGTATTCTTTTGTAAATAGGAGGGAGAAGGAGTATTTGCACGTAATTATGAGGCCCGTAGAGCAGTATCAGTTTTTAAAGCTCAAACCGGACCTAAAACGAGCTTCGTGCAATTTGGCAGGGAAAAAATATGAAATTTTCTTTTCATTGGGGCTATCTATGAGTCTTAATAAAAAATCAAGGGAGGAAAATGATTTGTACTTATTTTCCGAGGCTTAGAGGGTGCTTTACCTCAAGAAAGCGCAAACCGGCTCAAATACAAGCTTCTAGCCTTTTGGGTGTTGAAAGGGATAAGTTTTAAAAATCCAAGGCTTATTTCGGTATCCTTCTGTAAATAGGAACGAGAAGGAGGATTTGCACATCATTCTGAGGCCCGTAGAGCAGTATCAGTTTTGAAAGCTCAAACCGTACCTAAGAGTAGCTCTTTAAATTTTGGCAGGCAAAATGGATGAAATATGCTATCCTTTGGGACATTCTATGAGTCTTAATCAAAAATCAAGGTAGGAAAACCATTTTCATTTAATTCTGAGGCCTCGTAAGTGCTTTAAGTCATTAAAGCATAAACCGGCACAAATACGAGGTTCTAGCCTTTTAGGTGTTGAAAGGGATGAAGTTTAAAAATCCAAGGGCTATTTCAATATCCTTCTGTAAATAGGAATGAGAAGGAGGATTTGTGCGTAATTCCAAGGCCCGTAATGCAGTATAAGTTTTGAAAGCTCAAACTGCACCTCGAACGAAATTCTTGAATCTTGGCAGGAAAAACGGATAAAATAAGCTATCCTTTGGGCCATGCTATGAGTCTTAATAAAAAATCAAGGGATCAAAACAATTTGCACTTAATTCTGAGGCCTAGAGAGCGCTTTACCTCATGAAAGCGCAAACCGGCTCAAATACAAGCCTTTAGCCTTTTGGGTGTTGAAAGGGAGAAAGTTTAAAAATCCAAGGGCTATTTTGGTATCCTTCTGTAAATAGGAACGAGAAGGAGGATTTGTACATAATTCCAAGGCCCGTAGCGTAGTATCAGTTTTGAAGGCTCAAACCGTAGCTAGAACGAGCTCCTTGAATCTTGGCAGGAAAAACGGATGAAATATGCTATCCTTTGGGCCATTCTTTGAGTGTTAATCAAAAATCAAGGGAGGAAAATGATTTTCATTTAATTGTGTGGCCTGCTGAGCACTTTACCTCTTGAAAGTGCAAACCAGCTCAAATACGAGCTTCTACTCTTTTGGTTGTCGAAAGGGACAAGTTTTAAAAATCCAAGGCCTATTTCGGTATCCTTCTGTAAATAGGAGCGAGAAGGAGGATTTGCGTGTAATTCTGAGGCCCGTAGAGCAATATCAGTTTTGAAAGCTCAAACCGTACCTAAAAGTAGCTCCTTGAATTTTGCCAGGAAAAATGGATGAAATATGCTATCCTTTGGGCCATTCTATGAGTCTTAATCAAAAATTAAGGGAGGAAAACTATTTCATTTATTTTGAGGCCTGGTGAGCGCTTTACATCATGAAAGCGCAAACTGGCTCAAATACGAGGTTCTAGCCTTTTAGGTGTCGAAAGGGACAAGTTTTAAAAATCCAAGGCCTATTTTAGTATCCTTTTGTAAATAGGAGGGAGAAGGAGTATTTGCACGTAATTCTGAGGCCCGTAGAGCAGTATCAGTTTTGAAAGCTCAAACCGTATCTAGAACAAGCTCCTTGAATCTTGGCAGGAAAAACGGATGAAATATGCTATCCTTTGCACCATTCCATTAGTCTTAATAAAAAATCAAGGGAGGAAAACGATTTGCACTTAATTTCGAGTCCTAGAGAGCGTTTTACCTTGTGAAAGCACAAACCGGCTCAAATACGAGCCTTTAGCCTTTTGGGTGTCGAAAGGGACAAGTTTTAAAAATCCAAGGCCTATTTTAGTATCCTTCTGTAAATAGGAGGGAGAAGGAGTATTTGCACGTAATTCCAAGGCTCGTAGAGCAGTATCAGTTTTGAAAGCTCAAACCACACTATAAACGAGCTTCATGCATTTTGGCAGGGAAAACAGATGAAATTTGCTATTCTTTGGGCCAATCTAAGAGTCTTAATAAAAAATCAAGCAATGAAAATGATTCACACTTAATTCCAAGGCCTCGAGAGCGTTTTACCTCATTAAAGCGCAAACCAGCTCAAATACGAGCATCTAGACTTTTGGGTGTTGAAAGGGACAGGTTTTAAAAATCGAAGGCCTATTTTGATATCATTATGTAAATAGGAGTAGGAAGGAGAATTTGCACGTAATTCTGAGGCCCGTAGGGTAGTATTAGTTTTGAAAGCTCAAATTGCACCTAAAACGAGCTCCTTGAATTTTGGCAGGAAAAATGGACAAGATATGCTATCGTTTGGGCCATTCTATGACTCTTAATCAAAAAGAAAGGGAGGAAAACCATTTCCATTTAATTTCGAGGCCTGGTGAGCGCTTTACCTCATGAAAGCGCAAACCGGCTCAAATACGAGCTTATAGCCTTTTGGGTTTCGAAAGGGACAAAGTTTAAAAATGCAAAAGCTATTTCTATATCCTTTTGTAAATAGGACCAAGAAGGAGGATTTGCACGTAATTCTGAGGCCTGTAGAGCAGTATCAGTTTTGAAAGCTCAAACCACACCTAGAAGGAGCTTCGTGTATTTGGGTAGGCAAAACGGATGAAATTTGCTATTCTTTGGGCCAATCTATGTGTCTTAATAACAAATCATAGGAGGAAAATGATTTGCGCTTAATTCCGATGTCTAGAGAGCGCTTTATCTCATGAAAGCCAAACCGGCGTAAATACGAGCCGTTAGCTTTTTGGGTGTCGAAAGAGACAAGTTTTAAAAATCCAAGCCTATTTCGGTATCCTTCTTTAAATGGGTGCGAGAAGGAGGATTTGCATGTATTTCTGAGGCTCGTAGAGCTGTATCAGTTTTGAAATCTTAAACCTTACCTAAAACAAGCTCCTTGAATTTTGGCAGTCAAAACGGACGAAATATGCTACCCTTTAGGCCATTCTTTGTGTGTTAATTAAAAATCAAAGGAGGAAAACGATTTTGATTTAATTACGAGGCATGGTGAGCGTTTTACCTTATGAAAGCGCAAATCGGCTCAAATTCAAGCTTCTTGCCTTTTAGGTGTCAAAAGGGATAAGTTTCAAAAATTCAAGGCCTATTTCGATATCCTTCTGTAAATAGAAGCGAGAAGGACGATTTGCACGTAATTCTTAGGCCCCTACAGCAGTATCAGTTTTGAATGCTCAAACCGCACCTAAAACGAGCTCCTTGAATTTTGGCAGGAAAAACAGATGAAATATGCTATCCATTGGGCCATTCTATAAGTCTTAATCAAAAATCAAGGGAGGAAAACCATTTCCATTTAATTCCGAGGCCTAGTAAGCGCTTTACCTCATGAAAGCACAAACCGGCTCAAATACGAGCTTCTAGCCTTTCGGGTGTTAAAAGGGACAAGTTTACAAAATCAATGGCCTATTTCAGTATCGTTTTGTAAATAGGAGCGAGAAGGAGGATTTGCAAGTAATTCTGAGGCCTTTACGCAGTATCTATTTTGAAAGCTCAAACCGCACCTAAAGAATTTTTTAAGGCAAAATGGTTGAATATTGCTATCCTTTGAGCCATTCTATAAGTCTTAATCAAAAATCAAGGGAGGAAAACCATTTCCATTTAATTGCGAGGCCTGGTAAGCGCTTTACCTCATGAAAGCGAAACCGGCTCAAATATGAGCTTCTAGCCTTTTGGGTGTTGAAATGGACAAGTTTTAAAAATCCAAGGCCTATTTCGGTATCCTTCTGTAAATAGGAGCGAGAAGGAATATTTGCACTTAATTTCGAGGCCCATAAAGTAGTATCAGTTTTGAAAGCTTAAACCACGCCTAAAATGAGCTTCGTGCATTTTGGCAAGGAAAACGGATGAAATTTTCTTTTCTTTAGGCCTATCTATGAGTCTTAATAAAATATCAAGGGAGGAAAACGATTCGCACTTAATTCCGAGGCCTGGAGAGCGCTTTACCTCATGAAAGCACAAACCGGCTCAAATACGAGCTTCTAGCCCCTTTGGGTGTCGAAAGGGACAAGTTTGAAAAATCTAAGGCCTATTTTGGTATCCTTCTGTAAATAGGAGCTAGAAGGAGGATTTGCACGTAATTCTGAGGCCCTTAGAGCAGTATCAGTTTTGAAAGCTCAAACCGCACCTAAAAGTAGCTCCTTGAATTTTGGCAGGAAAAACGGATGAAATATGCTATCCTTTGGGCCATTCTATGAGTCTTAATCAAAAATTAAGGAAGGAAAACTATTTCCATTTAATTTCAAGGCCTGGAGAGCGCTTTACCTCTTGAAAGTGCAAACTGGCTCAAATACGAGGTTCTAGCCTTTTAGGTGTCGAAAGGGACAAGTTTTAAAAATCCAAGGGCTGTTTGGGTATCCTTCTGTAAAGAGGAGCGAGCGAGAAGGAGGATTTGCACGTAATTTCGAGGCCTGTAAAGCAGTATCAGTTTTGAAAGCTCAAACCGCACCTAAAACGAGCTCCTTGAATTTTGAAAGGAAAAACGGACAAAACATGCTATCCTTTGGGCCATTCGTTAAGTGTTAATCAAAAATCAAGGGAGGAAAACGATTTCCATTTCATTGCGAGGCCTGGTGAGCACTTTACCTCATGAAAGCGCAAACCTGCTCAAATAGGAGCTTCTAGACTTTTGGTTGTCGAAAAGGACAAGTTTTAAAAATTCAGGGCCTATTTCGGTATCCTTCTGTAAATAAGAGCGAGAAGGAGGATTTGCACATAATTCTAAGGCCCGTAGAGTAGTATCAGTTTTGAAAGCTTAAATCGCACCTAAAACGAGCTTTTTGCAATTTGGAAGGGAAAATAGATGAAATTTGCTATTCTTTGGGCCAATCTATAAGTCTTAATAAAAAATCAAGGGAGGAAAATGATTTGCGCTTTATTCCGAAGCCTCGAGAGCGCTTTACCTTATGAAAGCGCAAACCGGCTCAAATATGAGCCGCTAGCTTTTTGGATGTCGAAAGGGACAAGTTTGAAAAATTCAAGGCCTGTTTCAGTATCCTTCTGTAAATAGGAGTGAGAAGGAGGATTTGCACGTAATTCTGAGGTTCGTAGAGCAGTATTAGTTTTGAAAGCTTAAACCGCACCTAAAAGGAGCCCCTTGAATTTTGGCAGGCAAAACGGATGAAGCATGCTATCCTTTGGGCCATTATTTGAGTATTAATCAAAAATCAAGGGAGGAAAATGATTTCCATTTAATTGCGTAGCCTGCTGTGCACTTTACCTCTTGAAAGCGCAAACCGGCTCAAATACGAGCTTCTAGTCTTTTGGTTGTCGAAAGGGACAAGTTTTAAAAATCCAAGGCCTATTTCGGTATCCTTCTGTAAGTAGGAGCGAGAAGGGGGATTTGCACGTAATTCCGAGGCCTGTACAGCAGTATCAGTTTTGAAAGCTCAAACTGCACCTGAAGAATTTTGGCAGGCAAAACGGATGAAATATGCTATTCTTTGGGCCATTTATAAGTGTTAATCAAAAATCAAGGGAGGAAAATGATTTCCATTTCATTGTGAGGCCTGGTGATACGGATCAGCAAGTTGTATCTTCAAATTCAAGAGATCCTTTGCAAATTCCATGTGGACCAATCATAAGGGAAAGAGCCAAACAAATTATGGAAGCATTAAATGGGCTAGTGGAAGAGGCTTGGACAAAGCAAGAGGTGATTGGATCAAATTTAGACAAAAATGCTGAAAACGTCACTAATATCATATGGGTTGCAAATGGAGATACTAATCAAGTTTTGGGCTTAGAGACTTCAAAATAAAGAGCTTGGACCTAGTACTATATATGTGATGACTCATTTGGGCCTAAATAAGCACAGTTTGGGCCTTCAATGCTAATTATATTTTGTAACTTTTATTTGTGCGAAAATTATTAGATAATGGACCTATTTAACTTTTGGGTTTCCTAATTAATTAATTATATTAGGTTAGTTTCTATTTCTAGGATGCATTTAATGCAATTAGGGTTTCTGAATATTTCTCTTTAAATACCTTGTAACCCTTCATTTGGAGGAGATTAGAGACTTTGAGACTTGATTATTGAGTGAAAGGTTGCACTTTTCTAAACCTCGTTTCTTGGGAGTGGATTCTCACTAGGGTTCTTCTTAGAACTAACAGACTTATCAAGGCTTGATCAACCTTGTGGCGTCTTCCAACACTTCAGGTCCTTGTTCTTTCTTGCTTAAGGGTTCAAGTGGATCGTCGAACTGCGTTTAGTGTTCTTGGGGTGTGTATATTCAGATTAGTTATGGGTTTGTGGGGTCTTCCCTTATGGATTCGCACCATCTTGGTATCAAAGCTTTGGATCTAAACTCAGGTCACATCTTTCTATTTGTTGTTTCAATTTTCGTTTAGGGTTTCGTGCTTTCTTCTTGAGTCTTTTCGTCTAGGTCATCTGTGTCATACCCAAAATTTCTGCTTTTATTCATCATTCATTTCTTTGTGTTTGCCGACGTTTAGTGAGTCTTTTTCATAGTTAAAAATCTCTTATTTCATATCGTTTTGGAATCGTTTCAATTCAATTTGTCGTTAGTGAGTTCTAGCCGTTTTAATTCAGTCGTATTTCTGCAAATTTTCTGGTCAATTCATCATTTTCCAGATCATCATCAAATCTCTGCCCTTGTTTGACCTGTTTTACTTTGTGATTTAGGTCATTTAATAGGTCATTTTTATTATTCAGAATCTCATCTTTCCATTCGTTTTGGTCTCATCTAAATCCAAAATTTCTTGAGTGAGTTATACTCTTTTAGAAAATATGACGCTTTTCTAGAATTTATGGGTTCAGGTTGGATGAAACTTTTTATGATAGATTGAGAGTATTCTCTTTAATTTCAGTAGAAAAAAAAGAAAAAAAATAGCATCAGAAAGAAAAGAAAAAAATTGGCCAAAAAAAGAGAGAGAAGAAAGCTTCAATTGATATGCTGGAAGTGTTATATGCAAGCATCTATCTTGATACCTAGAATTTGACTAAAACTTTTTCACTATGTGTCAATTGAACTTTTGATTTCCTTGAACTCCTTTTCCAATACTCACTTTGATATTCCTTATTTTCTGAGTGTTGTGTTGATTTCTACAAGTTGTGATTCCATTGATTAAATTGCTTAGTTCTTTAAAGAGTCCCAAGAGGAATCTAAGAGCGGAAAAAGGAAAGAGTGATATACATCAATTCAAAAGCCAAATTTGAGAGAAACACGAGTGTAGAGTGATATTTTTTAGGAAAACACGTGAGGAATTTGTGAGGAAATTTATTTCTCTAACATCTTTCTTGCAGATACAATGTCTAATATAGAAGAAACATCAGGTGGTAATCCACTGAATCTAGATGACCACCTCAGGGCAATGCAGCAATAATTTGCACGTATGAACGTGGTTTTTGGAGAAATAAGGGATAGGATGTGATGCGATCAAGAATCAACAAGTTGTCTCTTCATATTCAAGTGGAGATTCAAGGATGAATCCTTTTGAGGAGAGAGGGAATGATACGATCTAGAATCAACAAGTTGTCTCTTCATATTCAAGTAAAGATTCGAGGACGAATCCTTTTGAGGAGAGAGGGAATGATGTGATCCATAATCAACAAGTTATCTCTTCATATTCAAGTAACGACTCTTCAACTTCAAATGATCATTTTCAAATTCCAGGTGATCCATTCACAAGAGGAAGAGCCAAACAAATTAAGGAAGCATTAAATGGGCTAGTGCAAGAGACATGGATGAAGCAATTAGCAATCGGATCAAGGCTAGACGAAAATGCTGAAAACGTCACTAACTTCATTTGGGCTACAAATGAAGATATTGATCAAGTTTTGGGCTTGAAGTCTTGAAATTGAAGACCTTTGACCTAGTACTACATATGGGAGGACTCATTTGGGCCTAAATAAGCACATTTTGAGCTCTAAATGCTGATAATATTTTATGGATATTATTTATGCAAAATTATTAAATAAGTTTCCATATTTGACTTTTGAGTTCTCTAGCACACTATATTAGAATTTTGTGTTTTCTATAACATTGTATTAAACTTTTGGGTTTCCTAACACATGGTATTAGACTTTGTAGTTGCAATTTCCTAAGTTGCAATTATTACAATTTGGTAGTATTTCTCTATAAATACCTTGTGCTTCTTCATTTGTAAGACACACTTGAGATTTGATATATGAATGAAAGTTGCATTTCTACACTTTGTTTCTTGAGAGTGGATTCTCTCTAGGGTTCTTCTTAGGACTAACAGACTTATCAAGGCTTGATCAACCTTGTGGCGTCTTTTAACACTTAAGGTCCTTGTTCTTTCGTATTTAAGGGTTCAAGTGGATCGTAGATCTTTGTTTAGCTTTGTTGGGGTGAGCATATCTCAGAATTGGTTATGAGTTTGTGGGATTTTCTGTTCCGGGTTCGTACCATCTTGGTATCAGAGCTTCGGATCTAAATTAAGGTCATATCTTTCTGTTCTTTGTTTCCATTTTCATTTTGAGTTTTGTGTTGTTCTTGTGTCTTTTCGTCCGGTTCATTTATGTTTGTGTCTGAAATTATAGCTTTTGTTTTTCAAGTGTTTCTCTATGTTTTCCAACATTTAGTGAGTCATTTTTATAGTTCAAAATCTCTATTTTCATGTCAGTTTGGAATTATCTCAATCTGATTTGTCATTTGTGACTTATATCAATTTCAATCTAGTTGTGTTTCTGGAAATTTTCCGTATCTGTTCATCTTCATTTTTTTTCAGAACGTCCCTAATATTCTGTCCTTGTTTGACCATATTTTCTTCGTGATTTCCATCATTCAATAGGTCAATTCCATTATTCAGAATCTCTTCTTTCTGCTCGTTTTAATTGCATCTCAATCCGAAATTTCCACAGAGAGTTATAGTCTTTTAGAAAACAGACGCTTTTCTGGAATTTTTGGGTTCAGATTGCTTGTGTTACTGTTGTGATAGATTTTGTATTTTCTTTAAGTTTCAGTACCAAAAAAAAGCATAAAAAAGTGACCAAAAAAAGAGAAAAATATATAGATAAAAAAAGAAGAGAAAGTTCTAATTGATGTGTTGAATGTGTTCTATGCAAGCATCTCTATCTTGATATCCAGAAATTGACAAAACCTTTTCAATCTGTGTCAATTGAACATTTCTAAGTGTTGTGTTGATTCTACAAATTGAGATTTCTTTTGATTATGAATTACTTAGTTCTTTAAAGAGCCTCAAGAGGAATCTAAGAGTGGAAAAAGGCAAGAGTGACATACATCAATTTAAAAGCCAAATTTGAGTGAAACATGAGTGATAATAAATATTATTTGAGTGAAACAAGTATGTAGAGTGGTGAGGTCCCTTTTTTCTAAAGCTAACATTTCAGGTATCATCAATATGCATGATGAAAAATAAATTCAAAGACATCTTCAATCTTTGTTAAAAGGACTCCAGAAGTTTAGTGCTGAAAATGACCAATGGATGTCTAGTCACAACTCCATATCAAAAAGAGAATTCCAAAGAAAGCTGTAGAAATTGAAACAAGGCTCCATAAGTGTTGATGAATATTTTCAAGAGATGGAATTAGCTTTGATTAGAGCTGGAGTGAAAGAAACTTCAAAAGCCACTAACAATCGTTTTGTAAATGGGCTTAATCCTGAATTAGCTTGGTTTGCAAAGACCCTAACCTTCTTGGACATTGATATGTTGGTTCAATTTATTATTGAGTATGAGCAAAAGATCAAGCAAAAAAGATGTTCAGAAAGTAGCTCCAATACAAGGAAGATTGAAAGCTTGATTATTACAGTCCTTAAAGACGAGTTAGAGGCAGACAAGGAGGAAGATGTTGAAAATCAAGTTGAGAAGTGTAAAGAAGACCTTCATATTCCAAGTCCCAATCTTGTGGTTGAAGAAGTTCCTCTGAATCATAAAAAGAAGAGTGAAAATATGAGTGAGAGTGATTTTTGTGAAACTGTTCTTGAGAGAAAAATTCAGTTTGAGAGAGAAAAAGACATTGAGAGCATAGAGTGTTGTCGAAATAAAGAGAGTAAAAATGACTATGAAGAATTGAGTGAAAAGAAAGATGAAAAGAGTTGTGAGAAAAGTGAGGTTAAGAGTGACTGCAAGGATATTTCTTTGGTTACTAATGATCTTAATCATTATTTGCCTTGTGATTTTGTTGTGTTGCAGGAATTCTTGGATTTGATTCCTAAGAAACCACCCGATGGATTCTTATCTTCAAGAAGAATTGAACATTCATCTCCTTCGAGTGACATTGAAAAACATTATGGTTCTCTAAAGTTTGATCTTAATCATAATTTACCTTGTGATTTTGATGTGTTACAGGTGTTCTTGGATTTAATTCCAAAGAAGCCATATGATAGGTTCTTATCCTCAAGAAGTATTGAACCTTTATCTTTTTTGAATGGCAGTGAAAAACATTCTGGTTTTCTAAAGTTTGATATTCTTGATAACTTATTGCCCTCTAGATGCCTTGAACTTCAGACCTTGAATTTTCATGGTCATATGGGTTTTTCTATTTATAGGTGTTCTTATATGCATGTTGCATCTTGTTTTGAAGATACTCTGATTTGTAACAATAATCTCGAAAAGCATGTGAATCCTCTGCAATATGTGCTTGAAGTTTTGAGAAAAGAACAATTGTTTTCAAGTCTGGAAAATTCTGACTGTTGCATGAAAAACATTGATTTTCTTTGTCATGTGTATTTGTTTGGTCAAGATAAGCTTAACAAGAGACATGCAAGTTGGCTAAAATTTATTGAGACATTTCCATATGTCACCATTTATAAGAGAGGTAAAGAGAATGTTGTTGTTGAAGTATTGTCAAAGAGGTATAGTGTTCTTCCTTCTCTAAATACTAAGTTGCTTGGATTATAATATTTCAAGAATTGTATGCAAGTGACATTGGCTTTACTGAATTATTTTTTCCTTATGAAATTGAGCATTTTGCATCCAAAGCTAGCATACAAAGAAGTGGTGTTTGTTTTGAATCTAGAGATAGGGTGCATATGATAAAAGAAATTTTCTTAGCTTATAAGAAGTCTAAATTAGCTCCAAGAGAAGATAATTCATTTCCAGTGCTTGAAAGACTCAATGATAATGCTTACATGATTAGTGAGTATAATGCTAGTGCTACTTTAAATATGGTTGATTTATGTCCATTTGATCCAGGTGGAGATTTGAGGATGAATCCTTTTGCGGAGAGAGGGAATGATGCGATCCAGAATCAACAAGTTGTCTCTTTATATTAAAGTGGAGATTCGAGGACGAATCCTTTTGAGGAGAGAGGGAATGATGCGATCCAAAATCAGCAAGTTATCTCTTCATATTCAAGTGACAACATTTTCAAATTCCAGCTAGTCCATTCACAAGAGGAAGAGCCAAACAAATTAAGGAAGCATTAAATGGGCTAGTGCAAGAGACATGGATGAAGCAATTAGCAATCGGATTAAGGCTAGACGAAAATGTTGAAAATGTCACTAACTTCATTTGGGTTGCAAATGAAGATATTGATCAAGTTTTAGGCTTGAAGTCTTGAAATTGAAGACCTTTGACCTAGTACTACATATGGGAGGACTCATTTAGGCCTAAATAAGCACATTTTGGGCTCTAAATGCTGGTTATATTTTATGGATATTATTTGTACAAAATTATTAAATAAGTTGCCATATTTGACTTTTGAGTTTTCTAGCACACTATATTAGAATTTTGTGTTTTCTAGAACATTGTATTAGACTTTTGAGTTTCCTAGCACATGATTTTGGATTTCCTAACACATGGTATTAGACTTTGTAGTTGCAATTATTACAATTAGGCAGTATTTCTCTATAAATACCTTGTGCTTCTTCATTTGTAAGACACACTTGAGATTTGATATATGAATGAAAGTTGCATTTTTGCACTTTGTTTCTTGAGAGTGGATTCTCTCTAGGGTTCTTGTTAGGACTAACAGACTTATCAAGGCTTGATCAACCTTACTTATAATGAAGTTACAATTATTTATTTGTATAATCAGAAAGAGCTCAATATGAGACAACGCAAATGGATGGAGCTGCTTAAAGGTTATATAACCTTGGAATCAAATATCATACAGGCAATGCTAACATAGTAAAAGATACATTGAGCTATAAAACCATGTAAGTTATAAACAAAGACTGATTGAATATTTCAGAGATCTCAATCTGTCTAATCAGATTATGATTAATGGCAATAATGTCAGTTAAGCGGAGAATGATTTGAGAGCAGCAGTTGAAGAAGCTCAGATGCATGATAGACGAGCATAGTCTATCAGAGACAAGATTAAAAGGGGAGAGACTCAAGAACATGACTTGTCACTAAGTGGGCTAGTCAGATATAAGAAGATGATATATGTTCTATCACAAACAAAGTTGAAATGGAAAATCCTGAAAGAAGCGTGCAAGACTAAATATACTTTACACCCAAGAGCAACCAAAATGTATCACAATCTGAAACCAAAAAGAGATGTGACAAAGTTTGTTGCTCGTTGTCTTACTTGTTAGAAAGTAAAAGTCGAGCATCAATGACCATTGGGGTTTTTGCAAAACCCCGGAGTTCCTGAGTAGAAATGGAAGAGTATCCATATGGATTTACTTATAGAGATCCCCGATTCACTTCCAAGTTTTAGAAATCGGTGCACGAGGTTTTGGGCACTAAGCTCAGGTTTAGTATGACTTATCATTCTCAGATAATCAAACAAGTAAAAAGAATGATAAAAATGCTAGAGGATATGCTAAGGGCATGTGTACTCAATTTCAAAGGCAGTTAGGATCAATTCCTTCTACTTACAGAATTCACATTCAACAACGGTTATCACTCAAGCATCCAAATGGCCCCATATGAAGTGTTGTATAGAAGGAAGTATCAGTCGCCCTTGTGCTAGATAAAACTATCTGAGAGGCAGATGTATGGGTTAGACATAGTGATCAGACAACAAAGCAGATCAATATGATAAGGCAAAGACTATTAGCTGCTCAGAGCAGAAAAAAGAGTTATGCCGATAAGGGGCAAAAACCTTTAGAGTTTGAGGTTTGAGATTATGTGTTTGTGAAGGTTTTGCCTATTACTGGTATTGGAAAAACGCTAAAGGTGAAAAAGCTAAGCCCAAGGTATATTGGTCCATTTGAAATCTTGTCAAAGATTGGGCCAGTAGCATACCAAATAGCTTTACCCCTAAGTTTGAGCAGACTGCATGATGTCTTCCATGTTTCACAGTTGAAGAAATATCAATCGGGCCCAGAACATGTGATTGAATGCGAGGTCACACCTGACCAAGTCATTGATCGACAGGAGAAACAACTCAGGCACAGGAGTATCCTATTCATAAAAGTTGTATGGAAGGGGTTATCTCCTAGAGAAGCTACTTGGAAAGCTGAGGGAGATATGTAGAAGCATTACCCATAATTCAGAAGCCAGTATATGTAGCAAATTTCGGGGATGAAATTTATTTAAGGGGGGAGAGCTGTATAATCCCACTTTTTATACACCAATATTCTTTGTATGTCCTTAAGATAGTTAAGGAAATAAAAAGGTGAATTAAAGAGCACCTTAAATGACAAAGCAAGGCAATTAGTGGTCACACACAACATAATTATGCTTGGAACACAAGTTGTAAAAGCTAGAATTTTCTGCCGGTGTGTTTTCCTGCGAGGCAATCTAGTTGTGTGAATTTTTAAATAGGAAAATAATGTCCAATGCCTATGAAATTTTCCAAAATAAAAGTAGACTTCATATAAGTCATTTGGAGCTGTACACAAAGAGTTATGTATTTTTGAAATTAGCTAAGTGAAACTGGAAAGTTTCTGTGACAACATTCAACAAATGGTGATTTTGGAATTCTTAGTGTTCAGTTATCTAAAGGCTATATTTTTCCTTAAAAAAATAGACTTCATAAGGGTCACATAACCTTTGGAACTACATCAATTAGACATCTATAAATAAATATATAAATTTTCAAAGTTTGATGAAAATTCTATCAGTTTTAAGGCAAGGTGTGAAATTAACAAGACAATGGAAAAAATGTATGGGCAAAATGGTCAATTGGCCATAAAGGTAAAAGCCATTATTTTTCCCTTTTCTTGGTGAACAATTCGGTCAAAAAGGAGGGAGAAAGAAGGGAAATTAATACTTGGTTCATATTAAGCTTAAATATGGAGGAATTGTGGCCAAATGAAAATGGGTTGAAAAGTCAAAAGTAACATTTGTAATAAAAGGCTTTTACGCAATTAATTTCAAAGGAATGGATGAAGGTAACGGAAGAAGCCTATTTGGTTATTTTGGGGTCCTCATTTTGTTACTTTTAGTCAAGAAGCAAAAGGGAATTAATAAATAAATTCCAAATGCCAAGTTGAAGTATTTAAACCAAGAAAAAAGGTGAAGGTTTGAAAAGTTAAAAGGTGGTAATAAAAGGGCTCTGACATAGTAATTTTAAGAGGTAAATGAAGTCAAATTAAGAGACTTCTTTGACTCCCTTCAACAGCCCTTTTGACGTCAAAATGGAAAGAGAAAGGGAAATAAATTTGCTTGGTCCATATTTAATTCAAGAGAGAAAATTTATGCCCAAGTACAATGGCACATGTTAGATTTGCATTAAACAATGTTGTAACATAAAGTAAAAAGAGATATTTCAAGAGCTCTTTATTCCCTTTTCTCTTCCATACTTCAGTTGAATCAAGAGAAATAGAGAGAGAGAAGTGAGCTCAAGAACTTGAAGAACACCAAGAGGTCTTAAGGTTCAAGAGGCCAAAATTTAAGGTAAGAGCTTGAAATCAAAGTGTTCTTGCCTTCTAATCTACCTAGAACTTCTTCTAATCCCTTATCCTTCGTGAATACCATGATTTGAAAAAAAAATTTCAAGATGGAAGAGAGAGAAAATGGAGCCCTAGAGAGAGAAAGTGTGCAGTTAAGAGGTAATCTCCAAAACTTTGATCCTCTTGCCTTATATGATGTTGTGGTTGTTGTTGTTGATTTTTGCTTGGTTTTGCTTAGTTTTATGAAGATGGATGATGAAACTCTAAGGGGTTATGCCACTAAAATTTCCTTAAATCATGTATATTAAGTGTTTAAGTAGTTAAGCATGTGAGTCGAAGTAGAAAGGAAGGAGTTTATGGATTGAAGTCACAAAAACATAATTTTCCCTTTTTCTTCCATTCTTTCGGCCAAAAGCAGAACCATAGTGAGGAGTGAGGAATTTGTAATTTTGATGATTCCATTGAATTTATAAAGGAAAATTGTATAGGAATATATGAGTTCATGATTTTTGGGAATTTGTATGTAAATCTGGAATTTTTAGAGATTGAAAGGATATGTTGTTTGATTTACTTCACTAGAGGTAGTCTTACTATGTAATGAAATTCATTGGCCAAACCAGCTCCAAAAATTATGAAATTTTACAAAATTAATATAGACATCTAGAGCTTTAATTTTATACATAGATCATAATTTTTAGACTAGTAGATTAAAAGATATGAATTTTTGAAGCTCTGCCCTATTTCTATAATGTAATATGGGAACAGGGGAGTTTGACGAATTTTTGGGAAAAGTGTGATGACAATGGGTAGAATTCAGTATTATTTCTTAAAATAAAACTTAAAGAGCTTCATTTATTCTTTAGAACCAATTAAATTTGATTTTCCTAGAATTAAATATGAATTTCCAAATTTAACTGAAAGTCTACCAGTTTTTTGGAAAATTGTGAAACTGCACTGTACAGAATTGTAATGTGCAGAAATTGTTGAAACTGCTAAAATTGCATCATAGAACCAACATAATTTAATTCAACATAGTAATAATAGAAGTAATAATCAGTTACTTGTAACTTGAATTTTATAGGAATATACAATAGCCCGAGCTGGAATAAGGATTTAAGACAAACCAAGGAACTAAAAAAGGAGTCAAGTAGTAACTCTTTCTTTCATACATTATGTGATTATTTATATGTTTGTGTATGCCATCTTTTTTAATTTGAGCATAGTATATGGGACACGCATATTAGCTTAGCTGTGGTCTAGGACCCAGCGGAGGCATAGAGTTAAGCCAAGGTTGCAAATATTCGTTTGGCCTTGGATAGAGTGCACACAGCAGTTTATCATCTTTACATATTGCATATTTATTTTCATATTTTGTATGTCTGAAATACATGTTGCTATTGAGATTTACTCGAATCATACCCTTTTTTAACATCATAAACATTATAGTTGAGGCCAGCGACTCGAAAGGCAAAGCAGCAGTTACTAGTGAATAGGGTCCTAGTGCAGGCTGAAGCTACTGTTAGTTATTTAGAACTGTACTTTTTATTTTTGTTGAACACTATGTACATATTTTTCAAAACCTATAAGGATTTGCTATAATGTAAACAAGTACTTAATATCAGTATGTTTTTGCTATTTCTATATGCCTTGTGAACTATGCGCTTAATCTTTGCGAATATCAAAATGTTAAGGGGTTTGACAATGTATGTGGTAAATTGTGTAGATGAGCAGGGGAACATTTCCACTAGGAGGTTGGATATGACCAATTTAAATAGTCTGGACCGGACATTATGAGTTGTTGTTTCATAGAATGAGGCTATAGGGGGTCACCTATTCAACTGCTACATGAATGAGCTGGGCTTAAATTGGATGAGGTTCCCCATTTACTTCAAGATGTGGAAGAACGTTTCTAAGGGGCCGAAGGATCTAGCGTGGGATGAGGTGATTAAGGTAATTAATAATTATATTTAATTATATTATTTGATTTTGATTTTGATTTTTTGAATTATTATTTATTAATTTTATGTTTTGGAAATAATTGTATTTAAATATTTTTTATTTAATTGTATTACAAGTGAAGTTTGCTGTCCAAAACAATAGGAAAAGGTGCACATTGATTAAGATAGGCGACGGCTAGAAGAATAGGAGGAATTGTCTCTTCCACATCAAGAATAAGGATGGGAAGATTCCTTTGCATCAGCTGATCAAGGACATCCCAGATGGCGTCCCACCCAATGATTGAGCGAGTTTTGCCCAGTTCATGAGGAATTAAGAGGCACAGGTATTTTTGTTAATAACTATTTTTCTTATTTTAATTTTTTTAATAATTATTAATTTTTTCAATTTTTGGTAACTTAAAAGTTGTTTTTTTGTTGTAGGCTCTTTCCCAAAGGATCTACCACATTACTGGATTGAAGACATTTGCTGTGACTTACAACGAATTAGTACTTTTTTACAATTTTAGTTAATTTTACCTTAATATTAATAATTTAATTGCAATTAAATGTTTATAATATTAATTTAATGTTTTCATTGTTTTAGGAGAGGAAGGCTTAGTAGGATAACTGCCAAACGGATTACAGAGAGTTATTCACGCTGACACATAGGCATCGGGATGGGACTTTGACGTCTCAGCAGGCAGAGGAGGCTATTGTAAGGATAATTATTTCAATTATTATTAAAAAATTTTTTATAATAATTAATTTATTGTTAATAATAATAATAACAACAACAACAATAACAACTTGTTTCATAAAATTGTAAGAGCAGATTCAACAGTCTCAGGCTAAGCTGCGGGAGACCCAGACCCAGAAGTCACAGGGATCTATGGACCCCACTGCACCATTAAAAGCTGGTCTGGGACCAGTCGAGCACCCTAGCTGCATGAAGGGAATGGGGTTAGGTGCCAGACTCAACATGGTCTATAAGAGATGTGGCAGCTCTGAGGCGAGAACCTCTTGAGCACGGACGTCCAGGAGCAGACGTCCGAGGGAGGAGACTGTTGAGGAGATTTGGTCGAAGGTTGCAAGGAAAATACAGGAGCATGTCGATTACTATTATGCGCAGCAGACGCAGTGGTGGGAGATCACAAACTTTATGCTCGATATGGCATGGAGTCGCCTATTCCCTGATGAGGTATTCCCAGAGGCCCCCTATCCTGAGGTTCATTGTATAGCCGCCTCCTCTTCGATCCGATGATGGTGCTATTGACTTTAAGTAGTCCCATCATCTGCCCGCCCCTAAGACAAGACCTGATGGTCAGCCCGGTGACGGTGCCTCCTCAGATAGAACCTGCTGATCATGCTTCTAATAATTAGTTTAGTTTATTTAGGATATTGTTTTATTTTTTTAACAATTGTAATTACTCTTTTACCTTTTATAACATTTTGTAGTTTAGTTAATTTAATTTTGTTTCATTTTTTTAAGTTGTTTTATTTTATGTTAATTATGTTATTTAATTTTATTTGAAAAAAAAGGTTTGTAAAAAAAAAAGCTAACCTTTGTAGCAATTCTCAAACATATAACCGCTACCAATTTTAAATTTGTAATGGTTCTAATAAATATAACCGCTACAACATGTTACACATTTGAATTTTAAATTTGTTATTCCTACCAATAGTTATGAATAGTAGTTGTTACATCTCTCCACTGCTACAAAACTTCATGTAACAATTAGTAGCAGTTTTAGAACTATAACCGCTACTAATTGTTACACATTTGAATTTTCAAGCTGTCAATCCCACCAACGGTAATAAAAATTTGTGGCGGTTATAATTTTGTAACCTCTACAATATGTTAATCATTTGAATTTTGCATTTGCCATTACCACCAACGGTCATGAAAATTAGTAGTGGTTACATCTCTCTAAGCTACAAAGCTTCATATATGAAAATTGGTAGCAGCTATAGTTGTGTAGCTGCTGCAATATGTTAATCATTTGAATTTTGAATCTGTCATTCCTGCTAACGGTTATTAAATTTTATAGTGATTTGTTATGTAACCGCTACAAAATACCAATGTTTATGAACTTTTGTAGTGGTGTTTTGGAACAAACCGCTACAAAGTACCCACGTTCATGTTGAACACAGATAAGGCACAGATCATCGTTTATATCAAGGTTGTCAAAAATACTCAAAATTATCTTTCTTGATAAAATTGTATCATATCAAGTGCTTGTGTGGAATCACAAATAAGGCAATGTTGATGTTGCTGGAATTAATACAAGATGTGTTCCCTGACGCGGAGATTCCCACATTATTCTACAAGGGCAAGAAGATTATTAATAGATTAGGCTTGAACTACCAGAAAATTGGTGCATGCCTTAATGATTGCATGCTATATTAGGGAGATGATGCTAGCAGGGAGGATTGCAAGCGATGTCACATATCGAGGTACAAGACAACTTGGAAGGGAAAAAAGTAGAAGAAGAAACCTGCAAAGATTCTCAGGTACTTTCCTTTGAAGCCACGATTATAAATATTGTTTATGTCATCTAAAACAACTGAGCATATGAGGTGGCATAATGTTGATAAGAATTAAGATCGTAAATTAAGACATCCATAGGATGCAGAAGCCTAGAAACCATTTGACTCTGAATTTCCATATTTCATGGCTAACCCTAGAAATGTTTAGCTTGCTTTAGCAACCGACGATTTTAATCCCTTTGGCAATCTTAGTATAAGTTACAGTATTTAGCCGGTAGTCTTAGTTCCCTACAACTTGCCCCTGGATATGTATGAAATAAAGCTCCTTTATTTTGTCTATGATCATCCCAGGTAAAAAGGCACCGAGTAATGACATCGATGTATATCTTTAACCGCTTATTGCAGAATTACTAGATTTGTGGCAGGTCGGAATCGAGACATATGACGCGTATGAGAAGTCACTGTTTAACTTGCGTGCAACATTGATATGGACCATAAGTGACTTACCTAGGCTTGGAACGTTATCCGAGTGAAATGTACATACTGGGATGGCATGTCCAGTTTGTAATTTTGACTCTAATGCAATGCGCATTCCCCATAGTCGAAAGTGGTGCTTCGTAGGTCATCGAAGGTTTCTTGATGGTAAGCATAAGTTTAGGTTGCAACAGAATCATTTAAATGAGAAACCAGAAAAAAGAGGACTCCTCAAACTTTATCTGGTAAAGACATCTTACAGCAGTTTCAGGACATTGAATTCGAGTTTGGAAAAAGCGACGATTCAACAATAGCAAGGCGAAAGAGTAAGAGGACTACTTCAGCTTTTGCACCTTAGCAATGTCGGAAGATAAGCATTTTTTTCACTCTTCTATATTGGAAATCTAATTTACTTCGACACAGTCTTGATGTCATGCACATTGAAAAAATGTATGCGACAATGTGTTATACACGATGCTTAACAAACCCAGCAAGTCAAAAGATCATCTTCAAGCGAGGAAATATTTATGGCCATAGGAGTTCGTGAAGATGTGTGGCCAGATGAGCATGACAAATTTCAACAGGAAAAGTTCACCCTCACAAAACTGAACAAGGAAGTCTTCCTAGGGACGTTGAAGAAAATAAAAATTCCTGATGGCTATTCAAGCAACATTTCACGTTGTATTGACATGTAGGCTTGAAAGGTTGCTAACCTGAAGAGTTATGACTTATATGTTTTTATGCAACAGTTACTTCTGCTGGCTATAAAGAATGCACTTACTCCTGATGTGTCTATCGTTTTAGTGGAGCTGTACTCCTTTTTTCGGAAATTGTGTTCTAAGGTTTTGATCGTTGAGGAGTGTAACACCCTGAATTTTAAGACAAGGAAACTGAGTGTTACGAGTGTAGGATGGTGTATTTAGAAAATGTAAGTATACACTGTCGTAATCAAGTAATATAGAAATGAGTAGAGTATCGTTCCCACAAGGATTGATTACTAAGTACCAAAATTGGTAATTTTAATTCTATCTAGTCGGTTGATTAGTTGTGATTGAGATTGCAAGATAAAAATGATGAAATATGAATATAAGTGATATAAAGACAAATATGAGAAAAAGCCCTAGGGATTAGATTTCACTTAACAAATTCCGGATTGAATCACTTATCTATTCTAGTCCAATTTTTTTCACATGATTGATAGTCGAGTTTCCCTATTTTAATTACTAGTCTCTTCCAAGGTCAAGTAATTCTATAATTAATTGCTAACCCAATATATTCCTATATGAATTTAAGCAATCAATCATGCATTAAGATTTATGGAACTCAATTAAGACTACACAACCCATATGAATATATTCCTATTTCATATGCAAATTATGGTTTTAATTATAGGATCCACACACATGTATCTCCTTCCGGTCTCAACATGCATATTGAAATCATCCAAAAGGTGGCCAATCAATTGTAAGCATTAAGAGCAATAATTAAAACTCAATCATGAAGGAAAAATTAAAACTAGATTTAATAAGTTAAGATTCAATCCGTCATTAGTAAGCTACGCCATCACCCTAGGAAAAGGAAAATTTAGCTCATGATAAAATTAAAAACAAAACAAAAATAAATTACAAACATCATAAATATTGCATAAAAATTAATTACAAAAACATAAAAATACAACTACAAGATGCATGAAAATGGAAAATCTAGCCTACCATATAGGAGGTAAAACCATCCATGTAGGTGGCAACCTATACCATCCATAAAGGAGGATTACATAGGCCTTCCATATAGGAGGTAAAACCATCCATGTAGGAGGCATGCAAGAAGTAAAAAAATGCAAGAAATAAATTCTAAAAATAACAACTCTCTCTCTAAAATAGAAACTCTCTCTCTCTCTTCCTTCCTCTTTCCTTCCCCTTCATTTTAGGGCGCCAAGAAGCTCTATTTATAGGCTTCATTTTCAGACTGCTACAGTATTTTGCTACAGTGAACCGTACTTGCTACAGTGAACCGACCACCCACTCGCTACAGTGAACTGACTACTACAGGAATCGCACCGAACCGCCCCACGTCCACACACACCGACCGCTACAGTACAACGCAATGGTCCACTACAGTCCCTATGCTACAGTACGCTACAGTGATTCCAAACAGTACCAGACATGAACAGTGTACGGTGAATAGTCCACATGAATAGTAACTTCCCCTTAAATGCCTTCTTTAATTCTTCTTACTGCGGTACTGTCCATGGCAGCAAGAAAATCATTATTTATTTATTAATTACACCCAAATTGATTATATTCAGCTCAAATATAGTCCACAAAATCATCATATAAGGGAAAATAAATATGCAAATATTTTACTTATCACTGAGAATAAGCCTAATTTAAGAGACACTACTACAGAAAAGGGATTTAACGTCACATAAAGACGTCCCTTCTTTGAAAAGGGAAGTAAAAACTGTACGCAGTGACATTTACGTAAATAAAGAGAGACTTTTTAATCTTTAGGCGTACCTTCTTCAAGAAGGGACGCCTAAAGGAGACATTAGGCGTCCCTTCTTGAGAAGGGACGCCTAATAACCCCACATTAGGCGTCCCTTCTGTATGAAGGAACGCCTATTTATATGTTTAGGCGTCCCTTCTTGGAGAAGGGAGGCCTAAACATATTTCCCTCCACCTTTTCATCATTTCCCTCCATTCCGTTCGTTCACTCTTCCTCCCTCTCTCAAAAACACCTAGCCTCCTTCCACCGTCTCCCTTCCACCGCTGTATCCCTCCTTCTTCATTTTCTCTCATCTCCTCCTTCTATCATCTCACAGTTGCAGCATCAGAGCTCCCTCTCTCACGGTGGTGTGCGCGCCTCCTCCCTCCCAACCTCTTCATCATGCCATTTTCCAACCTGTAAGCTTTTTTGTTTTTTTTTTGAATTGCTTTTGGTTTATTTTATTTCACTTTAGTTAATGTCATGATCGACCGTTTAATTTAGAGTAGTAGTTTTGCTAGAAACTATAAGCCACTCATATATGCCATAAGTACATGTATGTATGCTAGAGATTCCATAAGTACATATAGTTTTGCTAGTTAACTAATTTTATTAGATTAAATAAGTTATATAATTTATTTAATTATAAAATAAAACATGTTTAGGAAGCTCTGAGTGCTATATAAATTAAAAAGACACATTTTAGAGTGCTAAATGCAATTTAAGTCTTAAATCTAAACATGCATATAACTTGTTTTATTTTATAAAACAAGTTATCAACAAGTAATTTTCAACATTAACCAATTGATTTTAATTTCATTGGTTTGAAATAATGAATACATGTATAGAACTTTTAATATTATGTAGGTGCATAGAACGTTTAACTTGTACTAATTTAAACATATTAGTTCCCTAAAGAAAAATTGATATTTTAAATTATTGATATTGTCCTTAATTGCCTAAGTTACTTTATTTTTGTTTTGTTTTGTTTGAATTAAGGTGAAATGGTTTGTTATTAAAATTATAGAATCTTACAATTAATGGGAAATGCTGCCGAAATGTTTTTTGAAAAAAGTGATAAAAGGCAATCTCATAGTTAACAATTGTTATAAACTTGAGTGTTATTGGGAATGGTTTAGGTGGTAAAAAAATGGATCATAGTTGGATGAATGCTTTGAGAACTAGTGAAGAATATGAGAATGGGGTGGAAGAGTTTATTGAATTTGCTAGAAGGAATGCTCTAACTAAAAATGGGAAGTATTTTTCTCCTTGTATGAATTGTTTAAACGAGAGTCGATGAGATGTTGATGATATAAGGGATCACCTACTTTGTGATGGAATAAATCTTTGATACACAAGGTGGATATGGCATGGTGAGGGAGTAACTGATTGTCCGTCGCACAAGAAGGAAGGAGTGGATGTTATAGAGCAAGATAGAATGGAGAAAATGATTCACGATGCCGAGGTTGAATCCTTCGCCTAGGCACATGAATTTGACAGCCTGCGGAGTGATACGGAGACACCATTATACCCTAGGAGTAAGTACACACGACTGACGGGAACATTGCATTTGGTGAACTTAAAGGCAACTTGTGGATGGACCGATAGTAGTTTTACATTACTATTGGAATTATTGTGTGATATGTTTCCAGAAGATAATGTACTTCCAAACCGTATGTATGAGGCAAAGAAAATCTTGTCTACGATGGGTATGGAGTACAAAAAGATACATGCTTGCCCTAATGACTGTGTATTTTATAGAAAGGAGTATGCAGGTCTTAGTGAGTGTCCTAACTGTAAAACATCACGATATAAAGTGAAGAAAGACGGTGGTTGTAGAGAAGGGACAACAAGTAAAAGGCAACATTCGAAGGTGTTATGCTATCTTCCAATAATACCACGGTTTAAGCATTTGTTTGCGACATCAACAAAAGTGAAGAAGTTGAGATGGCATTCTGATGAGAGAATTTGTGACAGAAAATATCTTCGGCACCCGACCGACTCTCCACAGTGGAAGAAGATAGATGAAATGTTCCCTCAATTTGGCAGCGAGCCGAGAAACCTTCGGCTTGGACTTTGTACAGATGGAATAAATCCGTATGGAACTCTTACTAGTACACATAGTTCGTGGCCAGTTCTCCTTGTAATATACAACTTACTTCCCTGGTTATGTATGAAGCGCAAGTACGTTATGCTTTCTATGATGATCTCTAGACCAAAATAGCCAGGGAATGACATCGATGTGTATTTGGCTCCTTTGATTGAGGACTTAAAGAAGTTATGGGAGGAAGGTGTGGATGTGTTCGATGCTTATAAGAAAGAGTCTTTCAAGTTGCGTGCAATGATTTTTACCACGATAAACGACTTCCCTGCATACGGAAATTTGTCAGGGTATAGTGTGAAGGGTCATAAAGCATGCCCAATCTGTGAAGGAGAAACACACTTTTGACAACTTAAGCATTGCAAAAAAATAGTGTACCTTGGCCACAGGAGGTTTCTTCATCGATTCCACCCATATCGTAGGCTGAGAAAGCGTTTTGATGGCGTACCAGAACATGGAGTTGCACCAAGGGCCTTAACCGGGGAGGAAGTTTATAGTCGGGTAGAACGTGTCAATGTGACCTTTGGTAAAAATCAAAGGACTAAGGGTGAGAAGAACATATGGAAGAAGAGGTCAATTTTATTTGATCTTCCCTATTGGCATTGTCTTGATGTAAGACACAGTATTGATGTGATGCATGTGGAGAAAAATGTGTGTGACAGCCTTGTAAGTACGCTTTTGCACATCCCAGGTAAGAGCAAGGATGGAATGAGCACGAGACTTGACCTTGTTGATATGGGAATAAGAGATCGGTTGCATCCACAACTAAGAGATGATGGTAGGAGGGCATATATGGAGCCAGCTGCGCATACGCTATCAAAAGCGGAGAAAAGAAGTTTGTGTGGGTGTCTGCATGAAATTAAGGTCTCACAGGGCTACTCTTCTAATGTTAGTAGGTGTGTGTCAATGGACGATTTGAAGTTAGTGGGAATGAAGTCCCATGACTATCACGTGTTAATGCAACAATTGTTACCAGTAGCCATTAGAGGCATTATGAAAGAAGAAGTGTGAACTACTATAACCAGATTGTGTGTTTTCTTTAATGCTATCTGTAACAAAGTCATCGACACTGAGAAGTTGGATGAACTAGAAAATGAGGGTTATATAATTCTGTCCCAACTAGAGATGCATTTTCCTCCATCATTTTTTGATATAATGGTGCATTTGGTAGTTCATTTAGTAAGGGAGGTAAGGCTTTGCGGTCCAGTTTATTTAAGGTGGATGTACCCTTTTGAGTGATACATGAAGATCTTAAAAGGGTATTCTAAAAATCCTTATCGACCTGAAGCCTCAATAGTTGAGCGATATGTAGTTTAAGAGGCTATGGACTTTTGTAAAGATTATCTATCTGGTAAAAAGGAACAGTCTCGGCATGAAGAGGGGAGAAGCAAGGGAACGCGAGGAGTAAAAGTGAAGACTGCGGATCGTGAAGAGGTGTTGCAAGCACACTTGTATATCTTGAATAATATGGAAGAAGTTCAGCCATACATAGATGAGCACAAAAAGACTTTGAAGAACTTGAATCCAAAGAAGAGTGACATGCAAATAGCTATTGAGCAAAACAAGACATTTGTTAAGTGGTTTGAGGAGAAGGTTTCGCATGAGATCGGTCTGTCTGAGACAATCAACTGGCTAGCCTGGGGCCTTCATTTCAGGTTGTTACTTAGACTGGTTATGACATAAATGGGTATTCATTCTACACAAAAGAGCAAGATGACAGAAGTACCATGTAAAATAGTGGGGTGATGGTTGAAGTTGAAGCTATGCACTTTTCCAGTTCGAAAGACAAAAACCCCATATGTGCATCAATGACTTGTTATGGAGTTATAGAAGAAATATGGGAGATGACCTATAACAAGTTTAAAGTTGCTTTGTTCAAATGTAAGTGGGTTAGCAATGCTGCTGTGGTAATAGATCCACAATTTGGATTTGTCTCAGTCGATCTTCGAAGAGTTAGTTATAGAGATGAGCCCTTCATTCTAGCAAGCTAGGCGAAGCAAGTGTTCTATGTCAAAGATCCTGCAAATAAAAATATGTCCATTGTACTTCAAAGCAAAAAAAAAGTATGGTGATCCAACCTTCAACCTTGACGACACACCACCTTTGACAACAAATCCACCTATAGGAAGTGAGGTTGAGTTGGTAGATGATGAAGATTATTCTGCAAGAAATGATCATTGTGAAGGAATATGGGAAACAATATGAAGTAAGACCTTTAACTATATAAACCTGTATTATGTCCTATGTGCTTTTTCCCCTTAATATAGTTTATACAGATACCTGCAATCTACTTACCTCTCTGACAATCTACTTACCTCTCTAACAATGATTTTTTTATGTCTAGGAATATGTCAAGTTCCAGTGACTCAGGGAGCGACAGCGAGTAGCATAATGGAAGGCAAGAAGAGCCACCCGCTCCGAGAAGAACAAGAGGTGCCACGAAGATGGCTGTATTGGCGAAGCGCCACTACAATGAACAGGGGAGGGTTCACATAGAGTTTGATGCCAACATGAATCCAATGGGTTCTGAGGAAGACCACTTCATTAGTTATCTTGGTTTTTTGGGTCGAAGCAAAGTCCGAATCATCTATGATAGTTGGAGGCAGGTTCCCAAAAAGACGAAAGTCATGATATGGCAACAGATTTTGGTACATAACTTTCGATACATTTTATGTATTTAGACCTTTCTTCCTATTCAAGTTTAATTGTCTCCGTTTTTGTAGCAAACGTTCGATGTTCCTAACACCACAAACATGTACAACCACTGGATGGGAGAGGTTCGTTTGCGCTGGAAGGATTTTAAAAATAAGCTCTCCAGGAAGTACCTTAGAGGTGACAAGAGTCATCTTGATCCTTGTCAGGAATATTAATATCTATCTCCAGAGGACTGGAGGTTGTTTGTAGCTAAACGACAAGCTCCTGAATTTTTGGTAAATTTTCTATCTTCAGTATGAAAATTTATAATTTCAATATAGTTAATGCACTAATGACTTATTTTTCCCTTTTTCCCTTAAACAGGAATTAAGTGCGGCGAACACACAGAGGCAAGAAACAAATCAGTACCAGCATTGCATGTCTCGGGGTGGCTACAGGAAGCTGGAGCGGATGATGATGGCAGAAGAGCTGGAAAAAATGAAGGAAGCTACGAAATCGGATCCTTCCGTTGTTGTGCAAGCGCCAGCTCCTCCTCCACGTCACAAAAAATGGAAAGCAGGGAGGATTAAGGGTGGCAAATATATAAATCCTACTATTGATGAGGTTGCCTCGAGGATTGTAAGTAGTAATAGCATAAGTAATTAATTGTGAAATTCTTTCACATTTCTAGCATTTAATTTTCGTTCATAACGAATTGTATGCTACAGGATGAACTCGAAGAGTAGAGTAGCCAAGGTTCGTTCACTCCAAGTGGACGGATGGACATATTGGCCACGGCGATTGGGAAGGCTGAATACCCCGGCCGTGTTAGAGGGGAGCCAAGGGGAGTTGGTATTTCGAAGTATTTTGGTAAAACCTCGTTATATTCTTCACAAGCTGAACCCAGTCAAGAGTTTGTGGATAAGCTTCGCGATCAAATCTGAGAGGAGCTCCGAGATGAGCTAATGAAACAACTACGTGGTGAAATGAAATCGTGGTTTGATTTTCATCACATGGAGGCTATTAGGGTTAGAAACGAGGACTCCCCGGCCTTTCCCAGTACTAAAGGAAGTCACAACCCGCCGGACGAATCCCTTGTACAGCCTTCCCACACTCCGCAACTCGTTGCCGAGGATTTCCACAATCCACAACCCCTTGTCCAGCCTTCCCACACTCCAGAACTTGTTGCCGCTCCTTTCCATAGTCTTGTCTAGCCTTCCCATAGTACAGAACCCTGTGGCCAGCCTTCTCACATAACAGAACTACTGGGCCAGCCTTCTGCCACTCCGAAGTCGGGTGAATCGTGTATCCTCTATTTGGACACCACAGACATGATTCGTGTTGTAGCCGATGCTCTCATTTACACACAAGCTACCACCCACCATCATAATCAAATTTCACAGTATTTACATAGGGTGACAGTGACACGTGTTCATAAGGGGGAAGAAGGTGCAGCCATCCCTATCCCTGACGTTGAGATTGCCACGCTGGGTCAGGTAATTGGAGGTTTCATCCTTTGGCCTCAATATCTTATTGGCACGTTGGGAACCCCACCAATGGTAGGAATTATATTCATATCACTTGACATTTATTGGCATCATTGTAATATAATTGGTTTTGTTTTCTATGGTTATAGGAGGAGCAAAATGCGCTGAGATGGCCCTTTCTAGCACGGCTCCAATAGATGTACAAAGGTATTCCCCAAGTCAACTTCAATATGCCTCCAGGGATTATGGGTACACAATTGACGTATCCCTACACGATCGACAATAAAGATCTTAAGGAGTTTATGCATTTGGAGGAGATAGATGCAGGATGGGTCAAACTTGCCATTTGGTTAGTTTTTCTTTTCTAAGTTCAAGATTTCATAAGTTCAATAATTCATTGGTCATTTTATTTCTATTTTAGGTCCTTCTACCACATGTGCATTGATATGCAAAGACCAAATATATACGAATTCTTGTGTCTGGCAAATACGACATCGGATAAAAATGATGTCGCACAAATGACGCATTATGTGGGCTTCACAATGGCAGCGACCAAATTGCGATGTTATCTAGCTCCAATTATTCAAGGGTATGTAGTAAAAAATTTTATTTTTGGATGTTTGAGAAATAATTTTGTTCTAATCTAAACTTCATTTTAATCTGTGTATTGTTTTAGTTACCATTGGAGCCTGTGTGTTGTTTGCCCACGCCTCAATGAAATCTATTGGTTTGATTCCTTGACAAAAAAGCCAGACAAAGACACAAAATCAGTCTTCAACACGTTAGTTATTTCTTTTTTATTAATTAAAGAAATGCTTGATTTAAATAAATTGTTCTAACTTAAAATGTTTTACATTTTAATGGTTCTAACTTAAAATATTTTACATTTTAATGGTAGTACAACCCAAACATATAGAATGCTTGGCGGGTCACGTGAGGGTAGAGTTGTTCGCAAGCCAAAGTGGTTCTATCCCAAAGTATGTAGTTCCAATATAATTTAAGTTATTTTATTTACGGTTGTTTTTATAAATGATGTATGTTATTGATTTTAACCAATTGCTTTTGATTTACAGTGCCCTCAACAGCCAGGTGGTACTGAATGTGGCTATTATGTTCTACTTTACATGTATAATATCATTCAAAGTGGCGTTACAAATGATTTTCAACAGGTAATCAAATGATAATATTTTGGTTGTATTTTAATTAAATTGCTAAACAATCCTTTAATTTCATTGATTTCGTATAATCATATTTTCTAATTTGTAGATCTTTGATAATGATGCTGCTTACTTATATGAAGACATTAATTTGATCAGAGACTTGTTGGCTGGGAGGATTCTTCAATACATTAATTTGTAGAAGTTTATCGTTTCCTGTACATTTACTTAGTAGTTGTTTATTATATTAGTGGACAACATTTCTGTCAACAATGTAGTGCATGAATATTTCATTAGAGGTGGATGTTGTGTTTTGTTAATTATAAACTGCGTGCTATATGTTTCCTTTTTGTGTATACGTTTCTGTTTGCTTTCAGAATGATATGGCCAGAAACAATACAAATTGCACCGTATGGAAAAAAACCCCCTTTAGACGTCCCTTTTGGCCAAAGGGACGCCTAAAGTAGGGCCAAAAGGGACTCCTAAAGTCCCTAATTTTTAAATAAAAAAATTCTAAACGGGGACTTTAGGCGTCCCTTTTGGTCAAAGGGACGCCTAAACCCAGCCCTTTAGGCGTCTTTTTACAAAGGACGTCTAAAGTCCAAATTTACTACGTCGCTGGCATACGCGTCCCCTCATAAAAGGACGTTAAAAGTCCCAAATAAGGGACGTTAAAAGTGTTTTTTTCTAGTAGTGAGAAGTACTAGGCCCTGGTTTGGCCAGTGTCCTAAATAGGCACGAGTAATTCTCACCAATAATGCAAGGGAAAAATGGTAATTTTGCCAATAAAGCAAGAAATGGGTATTTTTCCCAATGATTGTAATGAGATGGGAACTAAAAAGGAGGAAAACAAATACTAAGTAAATTAATACCCAAGTAAAGACAAAGAGCCGCGAAGCAAAAGGCTACGAGTAACCACATGTAAGATGGTATAATGGGTACAATGAGATAGTTTGAAAATAATAATTCTCTCTATAAGTCTCACTATTTTATTGGATGAAGAAGCATAACAAAGGAGATGAATTATCATGCAAGAAAGATAAAGATGTGGACTAATGATTATAGCCACATAAGAGTCACTTTTAATGACTCATCAATATTATTCTTCATCCATTTAATCTGATTCATTCAGAAAACTGGATCAGAAAGAGAGAAAACAGAGAACGAGAACGGAGAAATGAGAACGGAGGAGAGAGGAGAGAGAGAAGAGAGAGAAATATTTGGAGCACCGAATCTCTATCAAAACGGCGTCTTCTCTCCAAGTACCCTTCTATAACATTCTTCTACTCATCACGAGCTTTAATTCTATAGATTCGGATTCTTGATTGGAGGCTGTTGGTGCCATCTCGCCAGTCAAAGTGTCGACAGAATTCCAAACCGAATTCATAAACAAGTTAAGGCAAGCGTATGCTTCCTTTCTACCATTTCGGTTTGTTGATTGGATGAGTATAGGAGAAGTTTGGTACTATTCATCTCTCATTCAATTATGCATTTTAACGGTCCAAACGATATCCAATGCTTGCCTAACTAGTTAATCATGTGATTAGAAGTAAAAAGGATATATTTAGGCAAGAGAACACGAAGAACCGACATAACTCTTCAGGGAACTCAATAATTACTGCTAGTGGTGTGGCACGAAGATGGAGTTGGAATTTCATCAATTGGATGATTCCATTGAGTTCAGAAGAGCAAAATGAGTAAGTCTCATGTTGATGTCGAAGTGAGAAAAGGCCTTGGGTGTGAAATGATCGAATCCTTTAAGCACTAATTAATGGCTGTCAAGGGGTATTTTCATCATTTAGGGCCTGAATTTGAGTAAAATGAGGTCACCAATAGATTCTACACACGAAATTGTATAGGGTTGACCTAAGACATAAATTGGACTCAAGTGCAATGAACTGAGTATAATTGGGCATAAGCCAAGTCTTAGGGGTATTTTGGTAATTATACAACCATGAGTCAAGATAACCAAAAAAACGAACTCAGAATGAGTTACGAGCAGCTGATAACTCATTTATCCTAAATGTGTAATTTTAGGATATATCGATAGACGAGTCGGAATCGGAGCTCGACCAAGGACGAGCAAGTAAAGGTCATATTCCAGGTAGTAACTTCCTTCTTACATATACTATGTGATAACTATTATGAATGTCATCCATTGTAGCATGAACTAATGTTCTAAACAACCATTCACCATGTTGCGGTCGGGGACCCAACAGGGGCACTAAGTCGACCAAGGTGTGGACGTATATTTTCGCCTTGGGCAAGTGTACACACGAACATACGATCATCTTACATGTCATGACATTGCATATCTATTTCACATCCTATTTGTATGTAAGCATGTTACTATTGAGATTCTCTCGAATCTCACTCTTTCCATACAAAATGTAAGTTTCCAGCAGTTGTCGATGGCTCGATAAGCAAGGAGGATGATTCTGTCAACTGGAGGTTGTGGACTAGAGCAAGAAGAGGACGTTGGTTATCTGAAGGTTGTGTATGATTTTAAGGTTGTAACTATTTATATACCCCTATAAAAACTATGTAGCATTATCAAGCATTATTATTATTATCATTATTATGGTTGTAAGGACATCAGTATAGTTATTATATTGCTATGTGCCCTATGTTATGTAATTGCGACTCTGAGTAATATAATTGATGGGATGAGAGTCCCTACAATTCTTCCGCATTATGCTACTCTGAGCATGATTGATTGGATAAGGGTCATTACATGTTTGGTATTAGAGAATGAGATAGATTTATGCTCATATGTGACGGTCCTAACAAGGAGCTTGATCAGCTGCAGTCCAAAATAATTCTTACACTGTCATTTGGAGATGATCTTTCCTCCCTCCTTTTTCACTATGATGGTTCACCTAACAGTCCACCTTGTTCATGAAACAAAGCTCGCTGGCCTAGTTAAATATCAATGGCGATGACAATTTACCTATATAATTCGGTGAGTTTTTATAAGTTCGCATCATTTAAATTTAATTTTTCTACACAATAATACCACACTAACATTTCCTCCGCAAAAGTTTTGTAGGGATGGCGACTAAGAATGATTAAGTGGAACCATGCTTTGTTCTTGTAAATTTTAATTTATATATATATTTTCTAAAAAAATATGACTAACATTTGTAGTAGTTATAGAACAGCTGCAAATGCAACAAAAACCGCTACAAATTCCTAACCGCTACACACAATGACACCTAAACTGCTACAAACGGAAACTGCTACAAAAACAGTGACATTAACCGCTACAAGAGTCATACATATCCCTATAAATACTCACACCAACTCTTTTCATACACTTCTCCATTTCTTTACTCCCTTCTTCTCACTCGTTTTTTCTCATCTATGAATTTCTTCTCAAGAGCCCAAGATCTAAGTAAGGTGGTTAAATATAGTAAATTTTTTTATCAATTCTTTCATCTCAAATTTTTTTCCTACTTATTATATTCATACTAATTATTTTTTTTAGAAATTAATAGACCATTCTTCAACATTTTTAATGTTCCTTTCATAATGATCAATATCTTGGAGACAACAAAATAAGTACTTATCATCTATAAATGCACAATATTACCTACAATTTCTCAATATTATGTATATAAATTTTATATTTATGTAACTCAATTTAATCATTCTTCTCAAACAATAACTACTATCGATCCAATTATATAAATAATAAACTTGTTAAAACAATATTATAACAATTGAATTAAATTATTGGATAATCTTTTTTATTTTTCCAAACATTTGTAGCAGTTATTGAACCGCTACAAAGTTAAAAGTGAAATTGAATAACGAATTAAATTTTTGGCACCACTTTTGAAATTTAATCCTAATTTAGTAGCGGTTCTCTAACTGCTACAAACTTCTTAGTGCCTTTTTTTAAAAATTCACATTTCAACTTAGTAGCGATTGTAAAACCACTATAAACCGGAGCCAAAATTTTCATTTTCCATTTTTCATTTTCCCGCCATAGGAAATTAGTGGCTTAACATTTATAGTGGTTCTGTAACCGTTACAAAGGTCTTGGCACCATTTTTTAAAGTTTCACATTTCAACTTAGTAGCGGTTGTAAAACCACTACAAAACGTCTCAACATTTGTAGCGGGTTTTTAACCCCTACAATATTTTCATATAATGTTTTGACTTCATCGACTATTGTAGCAGTGTGTACAAACTGATACTAATTCAGTAGCGGTTGTTATCCTTGAGTAGCGGTTATAAGAAACTACTACAAATACACCTTTTTAACCGCTACTAAATAACAGTGTTTTTGTAGTGATCATGGCCCCCTATCTGCTTAATGATATGATTAATTTTTCTTTACGTTCTATTTTAACTAGTACTTTGTAATGTTTTTATTTTATTATTAATATCATTTTTCCTTATTATTAAGAAAATATTACATTGGATTATGGATTACTTATATTTTAATCATTATATATTTATATAATATTATTTTAATTTAATTATTACGTTACCGGCTCGATCAGACTACTCAACCGATCTGATTGTTTGAACCATAACTCGTTGATCTTTCCAGCTTGACGTCCAGTTCGGCTTTTAAAGCATTCATTTGTTACATTAATTTATGTAAAAAAGTTGTTAAAATTATCCCCTTATTTGTTGAGTCTTCACACACCATATGCTAGCTTGTGCTGTCACAACTAATAAAGTTATGAAAAAGGTATTATTCCCACGAAGATTAGTTTCAAAACCTACTCAAATATCAATTATCACACATTTGTCTAATTTGAGTGACACAAATATTGATAATGAACAAAAACTACTTTTGAAATTAGAAATTAATGAAAAACAAATGAATCTTAGTGAGAGATTATGATAGTCAATAATACTAATTTACTTAGTTATAAGTGCTCTGTCAAATCTCCAAAAAGGTATTTAGTTTAACTAATATCCATTAATTAATTAATTAATTACTCTAACCCGTTAACAAAATCCTCCATTTAACTTGCAAATTTCAAGTTCTCACATGACTAAACTCAAGTTTTACACTCAACTTAGCACCCTCAAGTATCAATCAAGTGAACCCAAGGATCTCATTAGAGGCCTATCAACAAGAAGCATTAATAAAAGAGTAAAATTAACATAATCATATTACTAATCACAAATGTAAAAGAGTAATGAGTACTTAGTTATCCATACAAGGTGGTCAAAATAATCATAGAATATATCAAAGCTTTGGTTTCCGGCCAAAACAAAAAATCAAAGCTTTAGCTATATCTAATTTCACTTACTCATTCACAAATTTGATAAAAATACCCAAACCAGTGGCTTAGGTTCTAAATATTTACATTAATCAAGTAGTTGGTAGGTAATCAATTTGAATCCTCATCTTTTACCTATTCAATTAAAGTTGTGATTGCTCACTTAGTTTAACTTAGGATTCAAAATAAATGAGTTTCGAAAGAGAGTAGGCCTAAACTGCATTTTCTATACTATCTCACTAGTACATATTCACATATAGTTGATGCTGCATACTTAACGGTTTTCCTGAAATCATTAAATAAACAAAGGCAGAGTTAAGGGAGTGCAATAGATAGTGGTTATTTAAAACAACAGTTAGGTATATGAGACAATATTTGACGATTTCATATGACCAATGTGATATATAAGTTTGGTTTTTTTGGAAAAAAATGGTAATGTTTACTTGACGGTTGTATGTAAAACACTGTCAAATATATGATATTAATATATGATAGTTGTTTCTTAAACCACCATGAAACTTATATATTTGTCAGCTTTTCAAAATAAACCATTATATATAGTGCTTTAAAATCCCTTTATAAGCCTATTCTGTCACAATTTCAAAATTCCCACCATTTCTCTTTACGCTCTACGAACTGCTCTGACCATTCTTTTTCAACATCCCCACCATTATTTCCTTCTTCATCGTTGTTGAAAATCATGATTCTCCTCCTTCCCATGTTCATGGCTATTTGTGAAGGTGTTCATGGCTTGTTCTGGTATGGGTTCGGTGTTCTTTTAAGCTCTGCAAGTTTCGCGTCGATTTGCATAAAGGTGAAAAATTTCTTCCCTTAACTAGAATTAATAATACGAAATTGATGCTCTATGCTTGTTGGGTGGGATTTGGGTTTATAGTTCTTTGAAACTAAGAAGGAAATAGTTGTTCATCTCATTTTTCAGTTATGTGATATTGAGTTTGTATGATTTCAGTTCGTATTTTAAGTTTGACTGATTAGAGTAATGAATTTGATTAATAATTTTTCTTTCCCTCCCTTATTTTGGATGGTCAAGGTTTATGATGCTAAGAGCTTACTTCGAATTTTTGGGAGTAAAGAGTGATTAAAACACACTATTTGATGCTATCAAATTCAAACTAAGTACCGTAGATGATTTTAACTTGCCTAAACACCTCAATACCAAGGCTAAGAGAATATTTTTGTAAAGCTGGCTGAAAGGAGAATTATGTAAAATTGCTAAGTTGAGCTATTGATGGTGAAGTTTGATTATCCTTTTTTGTGATAGATTGATGCATATGCAAGGGATTATATTTAAGTATGAAAAGTATAAGCAAATACAGGTTTAAGGTTGCTAAGATGTGCTAAGGTAACACCAGAATTGAAGTTAGTAACTCCTTTTCTATTACACCGTATGTTCCGGCAAGTATACTGATTTCCAATTGCAGTTAGTGTTCAAGATAGAATTCTAGACCTACGCTTATGATTTGATTCTAAATGTTACTTTTTCATTGAAAATGATTAAAACACATTTAAATAGAGAGTTGAATCACTTCATTTAAAGTTCCTTAGATTAAGTTATGATTTTTCAAAGTTCATTAAAAAACTAAGGGTAGAGTTTGTTTTAAAGCTAGGATTATAGGAGTTTGTTTGAATCAATTATGATTTATGATTTTTCAAGGAAACTTTATGGAAATTACAATACAAGGGTTTAATATTTCTTCTATTGGTTATAGGTTAATATGTCAACATCCGATATAGATAGTGGCTTAAGTACTGAGGATCCTAACCCATCCACCAACGCATCTAGTGTAACACCCCATTTTTAATCACCAATATTCCTTTTATATAATTAATACATTTAATGGAGTAAAATGGTGAATTGTGGTGTGCATAAATTTACAAAAAAAAAATTATAATCACCGGTTACACACAATTCGGCCAAGCATAGACACAAAGGAGCAACTAATGTCCACATAAAGGCCTACTGTTGTAACCAAAATTTAAACATAAAATGACATGATTAATGGTCCATATACATGTCAAAAATTGGCCAAATCAAAGGAAAGAAGAAATGATTTATTTCGGTAAATCCTAAAAGGTAGGGGCAAAATGGTAATTTCGTCATAAAATGGGGAATGATTATTTTCCCCTAATATTCCTAATAATTTCGGATATATGGGAACTAGGGAAATGACTACTTGATAATTAATAAGCCTATTTTGGTGAATTATTATCAATGAAGGTCTAATAGTCAAAAGTCAAAGGACAAAAGTCAACAACTTGCAAGATGACAATGGGATAGTTGAGATCTATATTTTCCCACTCTTTTCTTATGTTTTATGGTGGAATGAAGAGCAATGAAGGGAAATGGAAATTTTGAGCAAGAGAATTTACACATGGACCAATCAAAAGCAAGCATGTGTTAAGCATTTGACTAATTGGCTATATCATCCAATTCTTCATATTTCCTCTTCATTTCTCATGCAAAACTATGATTAAGGAGAGAGAGTGAGTTCAACCATAGTCAAGAATAAGAAGCTACAAGAAGGAGCTAGGGTTTTCACAATCAAAGGTAAGGAAGTGGTAACCCTGATGTTTAAGCTTCCTAATCACTCCCTAACCTCTCCTAACCTCTTTTACTCCTTTAAATCCATGTTTTTCAAGACAAACCAAGTGTAAAGAGAATGTGAACAATGAAATTTTAGAGAGAGAAAGCCAAGAAATCAAGAGGCAATCACTAAAACTTAATCATCTTGTCTTGTATCAAGTTGTTGGTGTTGTTGTTTTTGGTATTTTCCATGTTTTGTCTTGTTTTTCAATTATGGGCTGAAGCATAATCATGGGGAAATGCTACCCAAATTCCCTCTAAACATTTCCATTTAGTGATTAAGTAGCTAATCATGTGATTAGAAGTGGAAAGGAAGTGATTAAGCAAGAGAAAACAAGAAAATAACACAAACCCCCTAGAAACCCTAACCTATTATTCTGTGTGTGACATGAGGAAGGAGTAAGAATTTGGTAATTTTGATAATTCCATTGGCTTTAGAAGGTAAAATTGTGCTGGTATGCAAGTGTTCATTATTTTTGGATGTTTGTATGCCAATTTGGAAATTTATGAAGTTTGTGTGTACATATGTTGGTTATGCCCTGTCTGGAATAGTAACATTGTGTGTGGTGTTTCATAGACCAAACCTTATCCAAAAATTTTGAAACTTTCCAGAATTAAAGTAGAGATATAGAGATTTAATTTGATAGTTAGTTTGTAATTTTTCGACAAGTACATTGGGAAATATTAATTTTTGAAGTTATGCCTTGTTTTTCTAGAATGCAATCTGGAACAGTGGTGTTTAGCGAATTACTGATTATATGATTACATTGAGCAAGCCTAATTATTTTTCCTCAAAATAAGATTGAAATAAATTCATTTTGGATTTGGAACAAGTCCAATTGGATTTTTTTAGAATTAATTATGAATTTTCAAATTTGATTCAAAAATCATCCAGTTTCTGGAAAATAGTGAAACTGCATTGTACAAAATTGTATTGTACAGAAATTGTTGTAACTGCATTAAATAACTAGCAGCATACAATTTAAAGCGGTAATGCTACAAGTAATAACTAGCTACTTGTACTTTAATTTTGATAGGAATTAGACATAGGCCGAGCCGAAATCCGAGAGTAGGATAAACGCGAAATTTTGAAAAAGATTCAGGTAGTAACTTCTTCTTACACTAGTATAAAATATAGATTTTACATGTATTTTTTACACCTGTCAAAATAGAACACGTGTAGAAAGTGTGACCGGTGGCATTTTCATAAATATATGAAGATGTAGAAACTTTCTACACGTGTTGAAAAGACAACACGTGTAGAAACTAATATTTCTATACCGGTTGGGCTCCCAACCGGTGTAGAAAGTATCTTAATTTTAATTTAAAAATTTTTTAATTTTTTTTAAATAAATGATTACTTTCTACATTGGTTGAAAATCCAACCCGTGTAGAAAGTAATATTTCTACACCGGTTGGCCTCCCAACCGATGTAGAAAGTATCTTAATTTTAATTTTTTTTTAAAATAAATGATTACTTTCTACATGGGTTGAAAACCCAACCCCTGTAGAAAAAGTAATCTTTATACACCTGTTGAACTCCCAACCGGTGTAGAAAGTATCTTTTTTAACTTTTTTAAAAAATAAATAATTATTTTCTACACGGGTTGGGAGCCCAACCAGTGTATAAAGTAATATTTCTACACCGGTTGGGCTCCCAACCGGTGTAGAAAATGCCCTCCCCAGATAACTCCGTCGTCCTCTTCTATAGCCAACAAGTCGCTCAAGCATTTTATCCCTAGGACCTCCAAATCCTCCTCCTCCCTATCCTCCTCCTCCTCCTCTTCTTTAGATGTGTCCTTGAGTCTCCCACTGCTGAAGGAGTTTGACTCCGAATCAATCTTCTCTCGTCACTCTCTCTCGTCTTTGTCTTCTAGCCATGACTACGAAGATCTCCCACAATTATTTTTAAGCGCATTCAGAAATCAAAAGTCGATGCTCTAATCAGTAAACCACGAGCAAAATCAGTAAGCCCCCATTGAAAACCTTTTCCCCTTTTGGCATTATTCCTTGCTTTGCAGCTTGTTTAGGCGACATTTTTTTAATTTCAATGTTGAGGCTTTACGTTTATGTTTTAGAAGCTAAAGACTTGCTTGTGAAGAATTCCTAGGTGAAACTTAAACTTGGCAAGTTCAGTCCAAGACTCAGATATGGATGCACACCTCCAACCCTGTTTGGTATGAAGAGTTCGTTTTCAGGGTTCTTGATGCAGCACATGATAAGCTTGTTGTTTCTATTCTCAATCATAATGATGAATCAGTAGTCGTCAATGGTGGTCTCGATTTATTAGGCGAGGTACGGATTCTGTTAGGCTCGGTTGCCTAGGAGGATAATCAAATCTTACCGTCTACATGGTTCTCTCTTGAATGTCCCAAGACTGGGAAATTTGTCAATATATACTGTGGTTTGTTAAATTTGTTTCCCTGTTCTATTCTTGAAGTTAATCTGTGTGAGATTGCATTTCTAGGTCATTTTTAACAATGGGTACATCCAACGAGTTTTGGATTAGAAATTCAGAATGATGCTGTTTTAGATATGTTTTAGAATGTGTAATGGAAGGATGTGTAAATGCTTGATTTCTAATATTTTATTCTGAAATTTACAAATAAACATGCACCTGGTTGATTTATGAATTTGTCACATTTTTCTTGGTATTATTATGATAAATTCCTTTTCTTTTCCTTCTAAGGATATTTAAATGCTTTATTTCATTGCTGCAGGTGCCTTACGGCATTCATTACAGGAAAGATTGAGTAAGGGTTACTCAGGCAAGGGTCAGTATAGATTAATGAACGGGCCCATGAAACTTTGACAATCACTTACACGAGGTAATCCCATCTTCATGTTGATGTTTGTCCTATAATTACTATTCAGCAGTATATATACATATATTGAATAGGTTTAGGGTGTAAGTTATAGGAGGGAGGGAGTGACACTGATAATTAATATTTACAAATAACTTATCCAAGTCACTATTTTGTTCCTAAAATACCAATTTATGAGCTCTTATTTTTCCCCTGTTGAGCTGTGAAATTCATAACAAATTTACATATATGGCAGTAAATAATAAAGGAATGGGACATACAGAGTGGATAAGCACAATTAATTGATGAACCAAGAAAGTAAAGAATTGTTGGATTATAATTTCAAGGAAGATGATCAGTTGTAGTTATCAAGGGAAGCGTTAAAGTTAGGAGTTAAGTTTTCTTTTTCCCTTTATGAGCATTAGATGCAAAGGGAACCCAGTTGGTATATGATTATATATATTAGATGAGTTCTCTTTCTGAAGCATTCAAATACACCCAAAAGTATAACTTTTGCATGCTGCCAAATTCCATAATTAAAACCAGCAGCACAATTTAGATTTGATCATCTTCTTAGCCCATTGCCTTTCCTTTTTATTTCTTTTTAAATCATTATTTAAAGTAATTTGATTATTTAATTAACAAATTCATTCTCCCTTGTTTCGTATAATCATTATTTTTTAAAATGTATTTCTAACTTTAACCTCTTAGTCTTAAATTTAAATCCATATACATGTAAAACATGAAGTCTTAAATTTAAATCCATATAAATATAAAACATGCCTTGATGTGAATTATTTCTAATTGAAGCTGACAATACTTTAACGAGAACAATCATATAAAAAAATGTCATTCTTGTGATGGAACCAATCAGGAGCATATGTTGGTGACAAAATAATAAGGGGGTTAATGTTTAGTTTTGGGTCATATCTGGGGGATTCAGTCTGAGTGATGTCAAGGGAGGGAGCTTTAAAAGGCTGCATAACCCTGAAGAGTCAGTCATCTGTGTGGTTTGTCTGTCCGTCAAAAGAGTCAAGTTACATTATTTTGTGAGTGGCACAACCAACACTAGCTAGCTGGTATGGTATGGTATGAGGGTGTCTAAAACTCACACAATATGGTCCAAATCAGTAGTAGTAGTAGTAGTATTTGCTTCATTGCTACAAGTCAAGTATAACTTTTGCAGCCAAAAGTAGCAGCAAATACACACAGCCCTTGTGCTATTATTTCTCTACTTTTCTAAAACTTATGGCACAAAGGCTCCATTCAACAGAAGCGAGGAGATAATCGATTTTATGAAGGCCTAAACAATATATAAATCTTATAACAATAGAACAACATCTATATATAAATCTTATATGATATCTCCATTATATTATGGCAATAACACAACATGTCTATATATATATATATATATATATATATATATATATATATATATATATATATATATTCATCGAAACTGCCGGTAAGGGTTACTTTTCCTAGTCATATATCCTAACATTCTCTAACCATATTATGTTACTAGCACCACCTCTTAAGTTGGCTAATCTACCTGGGCTAGATTAGCGCATCATGAATGAATCAATAGTAAGCGGTGGCTTGTCTTTACCAAACTATCATTTATTGTAAGATATATTTTGTCTATTAATATAGTCCGCATGCTCAATAACAATTTTTTCTCCTTATATTTGGTTTCTAATTTCTGTATTGATTTCTATTGGTTATAATTGAATATTAATTGCATTCAAATGTTCTTTTATATTGTCCTTTAATAGGTTGGTGAATATATATTTAGAGCACAATGATGCCATTTTGCTAGTTGTGGTAGCTGCAGTTCAAGCATCTGAAGTTGCTTTATTTGGAGCCTTATCTGGACTTGATTTTGATTGTACAAATTTTATTATAAAAGTGAAGCTAAGTTTGTTTACCTGTATTGATATAGCTTTGTTAATATTTTGGATTGGAATTTATAATAAATTTGATATTTCATATTAGTTTTGTTATAATTGTTTTTATTTGTCAGATATTTGGTTGTTTATTATCATATAAACGGGTTTGTAGTATAATGAACAAATTTATTTATTTTTTCAAAAAATCAGTTTCTACTCTTGACGAATAAGGAGAAGTGTAGAAAGTCACTTTCTACACATGTTGTGAGATAATAGGTGTAGAAAGTGTCACTTTCTACACGTGTTGTGAGACATCACGTGTAGAAAGTAGGACTTTCTACACGTGATGTCTCACAACACGTGTAGAAAGTGACACTTTCTATACGTGTTTTAGAACACGTGTAGAAAGTCTAAACTTTCTATACTTATTCTTTCTACACCTGCCATATGTCAAGTGTAAAAAGTCCTTTCCGTCACATGTAAAAAGTATTTTCTGCACTAGTGTTACATATACTATGTGATAATTGTATGTTTGAATATGTCATTCACTGTAACATGAGCTAGTGTCCTCGACACACCAATTCGCCATGTTGTGGTCAGGGACCCAACAAGGGCACCGAGTAGACTAAGGGGCAAACATGTAGTTTGACCTTAGGTAAGTGTACACATATAGTTTGATCATCTTACATGACATGACATTGCATATCTATTTTCACATTCTATATGTTTGTAAGCATGTTGCTACTGAGATTCCCTCGAATCTTATTCTTCTTCAAAACAAAATATTACAATTGAAGCGGGAGGCTCGAAAGGCAAGAAGGTGGCTTTCGATGATTAGGATCCCAAAGCTCTTAGTTGCTGCTATAGTTATTTTTGCTAGTTTTTGAATGCTCTATATATTTGTATGTATTTATCAAACCATGTGGGGGAACTCACTTATAATGTAAACTTGTACTTAATATCAATAATATTTCCATTGTTTCTGTATGCCTTATGGAACTTTGCGCTTATCACTCTGCGAATATCAAAATGTTAAGAGGTTTGACATCTAGTGTGTAGCAAGATGATGACACACAACTTATAGCACAAGAGAAAAGAATATTGAGAAAGGGTCTTGTTATGATGAAGGAGGTCCAGAAAGCAAAGATAGAGGGGAGGAAACTTAATGTGAGATGAAACAAGAAATGTCAAGTTGTAAAATCTGACATATTCATTAGCTATCTCGAGTATGCAACAAAAAGCAAGGGAACTGGCGGACATAGTCATTAGAAGGGCTCCAAAGAAGAATGACAACTTTTTTTCTGGGTGCCGTACTGCCAAGGATAAGTATCTACTTCATTAATTTTTTTTAATTAAATGGTTTTGTTCTCATTATGTTTATTGTACTTAGGGGTCATTAACTCCTCATCGTGTTAAATCCCTTCAAGCAAAGGTTATACTTTGATTCGGTTCATGGGGATATAGAAAATTGACCACATATAGCCGAGGTTTTTAATAAGTAAGTTAATGAATTTAAATTTGGTACTTTAACTTCTTATTGTCCTGTAAGAGTTTATTATAAATTTGGTGCTTTAATTTGTTATTGTGATCTTGTCAGAGTTGTTTACTATTACACCATGGATGAAGGTCTTCACTACCCTGTGTTACATGACAAAGGGATTGCATCTGCCTCCAAATGGAAGAGAGTAGCGGTAATGCATCAATACTTACCATTTTGTGTTAGAATTGTCAGAGTTGGATTTTCGTGTTAGATTGATACATTTCATTTATTTTTTTTATAGTGTCTGCGGCAACTAGATAAGAGCTCTTATTGTGGGTAATGTAACATAAAGTTCATGAAGGACATAGTCACCCACAATTCTGCTCAATTAGTACTAAGGTATGTATATATATACATGTATGTATGCTTAAGCTAAATTAAAAGTCAAGTCACATATATTAACATACTTGTCTTTATGCAATACTTTGAGGACAATTATTGTGAGCAATACATGCCCAGACAAATTGAAGAAGTCATAGAAGAGTTGGCAATGACTATTTATAGGTTGCAGGTCGCTGCAGATCATTGAGTAGCTAGCTAGTTGGTTTTGGTTTTTGTTTTAGTTGTTTTGCTTTTAGATCTTTCTTTTGGTTTCTATATAGTTTTGGTTTCTGTTTTGATTATTGGAATGGATCTCTGTTGTGCTTTCTATATGTGTACATGTAATGCATAGGGGTTAACAAAAATGAACTCCCCAATTTTGTAAAAACAATTTGTACCTAATACTTCACGGTTATTCTCTAATAACTATCATATATTGTAATATATATAACATTGTTTTAAACCACCATTAAGTGTATACACATAGTTAATGATTATTTATTAACACCGATCAAATAAAAACCTTATTAATGACCAAAACTGAACTTATATTTGACATTATGTTTAACAGTTTTTAATCAATAACCGTTGAGTATTGTTGGGTATATTTAACATCCATTGACAAAAAAGGGTCAAATATATGACCCTATAAATGACAATGGTTTCTAAAAAACTGTGAAATATATGTCCCTATATTTAACGGTTAAAACCCGTTAAATATAAATATTTAGCACTCAGATATTTAACTGTCAAAAATCATTAAATACAGATAAATATGTAGTAGTGGCTCAATCCCTGATCCGGTTTCAACTTTATATTTGACCCCAAGATATAAGGACACCCTCAAATCAATAAGAAGGAAATGTATAAAACATAAATTAAATAGGCATAGGCGCATCGCTATTCATAGGTATATGCAAATATATTCCAAAATCTCCACCTAATTTATTAAAAAAATAAATACTTATCAAAGATCCTCCAAATCCAATGAGGGAAACTACCTAACATTTTCTCATTACCTGCCTAAATTTTTTTAGGTAAAGATAGCATATATATGTCAGCTTCATCTATTTTGGGGGAAAAAAGTATAGAGGACACTTCATAAGACAATTTTTTCCGCATGCTTTAGATCGGGCAATAACTCTATCTCACATATTTTAAAATATAAAATTAAAAATATATTAATTTAATATTACAAGTATTCTAATCATAGTTCAAGCAATAAATTGTGAGAATCAGTATCTTGACAAAACCAATTAAAATCAAACATACACAATCTCAATGAAATGAACACCGATAGATACTTTATTAATACACATTGCCAATGTATTGTAGAAATATATGTGCTGGGTTCTTTAAGTTTTTTTGGTCAAAGATAAGGTGAGAAAGATAAACATAGTACTTTCCTTAGCCATACGACCAACTAATATTTGATGGTAACGATGAAAAACTTTGTCGATGATAGCTTCTCCGAAGTGGCTCACTAATAGAGGTTCAATTGCAGCTCGTATAAACTGTGAAACTTTGTATTCACAGTTATCATTGAGTTCTTTGATAAGTAAAATATTTGCATATTTATTTTCCCTTATATGATGATTTTGTGGACTAAATTTGAGTTGAATGTAATCAATTTGGGTGTAATTAATAAATAAATAATGATTTTCTTGCAGCCATGGATAGTACCGGATTAAAAAGAATTAAAGAAGGCATTTAAGGGAAAGGTACTATTCACGCGGTACTATTCACTGTGCACTGTTCATGCGGTTCACTGTTCACTGTAGCGGTTTACTGTAGCGGACGGTTGCGGTTTACTGTAGCGGACGGTGTGGTCGGTTACTGTAGCAGTGCGGTAGGTGTGGTCGGTTACTGTAGCAGTGCGGTAGGTGTGGTCGGTGCACTGTAGCAAATTCACTGTAGCAAAATCACTGTAGCAGTCCGAAAATGAAGCCTATAAATAGAGCTTCTTGGCACCCTAAAAAGAAAGAAAAAGAAGGAGGAAGGAGGAGAGAGAGAGTCTCTATGTTAGAGAGAGAGAGTTGTTATTTTTAGAATTTATTTCTTGCATTTTTTTTACTTCTTGCATGCCTCCTACATGGATGGTTTTACCTCCTATATGGAAGGCCTAGGTAGTCCTCCTTTATGGATGGTATAGGTTGCCACCTACATGGATGGTTTTACCTCCTATATGGTAGGCTAGATTTTCCATTTTCATGCATCTTGTAGTTGTATTTTTATGTTTTTGTAATTAATTTTTATGCAATATTTATGATGTTTGCAATATATTTTGGTTTTGTTTTTAATTTTATCATGAGCTAAATTTTCCTTTTCCTAGGGTGATGACGTAGCTTACTAATGACGGATTGAATCTTAACTTATTAAATCTAGTTTTAATTTTTCCTTCATGATTGAGTTTTAATTATTGCTCTTAATGCTTACAATTGATTGGCCACCTTTTGGATGATTTTAATATGCATGTTGAGACCGGAAGGAGATACATGTGTGTGGATCCTATAATTAAAACCATTATTTGCATATGAAATAGGAATATATTCATATGGGTTATGTAGTCTTAATTGAGTTCCATAAATCTTAATGCATGATTGATTGCTTAAATTCATATAGGAATATATTGGGTTAGCAATTAATTATAGAATTGCTTGACCTTGGAAGAGGCTAGTAATTAAAATAGGGAAACTCGACTATCAATCATGTGGAATAAATTGGACTAGAATAGATAAGTGATTCAATCCGGAATTTATTAAGTGAAATCTAATCCCTAGGGCTTTTACTCATATTTGTCTTTATATAACTTGTATTCATATTTCATCATTTCTATCTTGAAATCTCAATCACAACTAATCAACCGACTAAATAGAATTAAAATTACCAATTTTGGTACTTAGTGATCAATCCTCGTGGGAACGATACTCTACTCACTTCTTTATTACTTGATTACGACAGTGTACACTTGCACTTCTAAATACACCATCCTAAACTCGTAACAAGTTTTTGGCGCCGTTGCCGGGGATTGTCATTAATATCAATACCAAGTAATTTTAATACTAATTTGGTCTTCATATTACATTTTTTGTGTGTGTTTCTTTTCTTTCTTTTCAGGTTTTTGCTTAGTATATGACCAGATCGAAGAAGACTGAATTACAACCTTGTGATTCTGAGATCGAGAGAACTTGTCGAAGAAATCGGAGAGTTCGAAAGCAGTCTACTTCTATCAATTCAATGGCAAATCCGGAAGGAGAAGCAGCAGATACCAAAACTCTTCGTGATTATGCAACACCAACAGTCATGGAGACAACTTCTGGAATCAGAAAACCACCAGTAGCAGCCAACAATTTTGAAATCAAGCCTGCAATTATCCAGATGGTGCAAGCCAATCAGTTTGGTGGTTTATCAACAGAAGATCCCAACACACATATAGCCAGCTTCCTAGAAATATGTGACACATTCAAGCATAATGGTGTTACTGATGATGCCATTAGACTTAGACTTTTCCCTTTCTCACTCAGGGATAAGGCTAAGAGCTGGTTACATTCTCTACCAGTGGGAAGCATAACTACATGGGATGCCTTGGCACAGAAATTTTTGGCGAAATACTTTCCATCAGGAAAAACTGCAAAACTGAGGAATGAAATTACCTCATTTTCCCAGCATGAACTAGAAAGCCTTTATGAAGCCTGGGAAAGATACAAGGAGTTGCTAAGGAGATGTCCTCATCATGGGTTACCAGATTGGTGGACACTGCAAACATTCTACAATGGAATGACACATACCACCAGAATTCTTGTAGATGCTGCAGCTGGAGGATCTTTAATGGGAAAAAATCTAGATGATGCCTACAATTTACTTGAGGAGATGGCAGCAAATGCATATCAATGGCCTTCTGAACGTCATAATTCAAAGAAGGTACTTGGAGTGCACGAGCTGGATATCCTTACAACTTTATCTTCTCAAGTTGCATCTATATCCAAGCAAGTGAGCTCATTGACTAGTCAAGCAAATGCAATCAGTACTCCTCATGAAACCTGTGACCGATATGGAGGACCTCATATGAGTACACAAAGTCAAGATGGACAATCATCCATACCTTCTCAGTCGGAGCAAGCTCATTATATCGGAAATCAAAGAAATGACCCATTCTCAAACACCTATAATCCAGGTTGGCGGAATCATCCAAACTTTGGCTGGAGGAATAATCAAAATGTGTTCAAACCGCAAGGGAACTACCAGCAACAAGCTCTTCAACCACCAAATCCACCACAGCAAAAAGTGAATGTGGAAGATGCACTGGCACAACTAACCATGAATACATCTCAATTCATGGCTAGGACTGATGCAACACTTAAAAGCCAGGAAGCCTCGATAAAGAACTTGGAGATCCAAATGGGCCAAATTGCAAATATGCTGAATTCCAGACAACCAGGTACTCTTCCAAGTGATACTGAAAAAAACCCAAGAGAGCATGTGAAGGCTATTGCATTAAGGAGTGGGAAAGAATTGAAAGATCCTGTAATTCTACATAAGAATGACGGAGAAAAAAAAGAAAGTGAACCAGAAAAGAAGGAGGAAGCACAGAAACCTCAAGAAGATGATGTAGTACCAGGAAGAATCAGCTTTCCAGATAACCCTCCTCCATATGTACCACCAGTTCCATACCCTCAGAGACTTGTGAAGGCAAAGCTAGACAAGCAGTTTAAAAAGTTTCTGGAGGTTTTCAAAAAGTTACATATCAACATCCCTTTTGCAGACGCTCTTGCCCAAATGCCCAGTTATGCAAAATTCATGAAGGACATTCTCTCAAATAAGCGTAAGCTGGAGGAATTTGAGACAGTTGCACTTACTGAGGAATGCAGTGCCATTCTGCAAAAGAAACTACCACCAAAGCTGAAAGATCCAGGAAGCTTTTGCATACCTTGTACCATAGGTCAATGTAACTTTGAAAGAGCACTTTGTGACCTGGGAGCAAGTGTAAATCTCATGCCGTTATCTGTCTACAGAAAACTTGGTCTTGGAGAGGTGAAGCCTACCACAGTTTCACTACTTCTTGCTGATCGATCAATTAAACATCCAAGGGGCGTCTTAGAAGATGTTCTGGTAAAGGTGGACAAACTCATATTTCCAGCTGATTTCATTATTCTTGACATGGAAGAAGACCAAGAAGTTCCTATCATTCTTGGGAGGCCATTCCTAGCAACTGGGAGAACTTTAATAGATGTGCAACAGGGAAAGTTGACTTTACGAGCTCAAGATGACCAAGTATCTTTTAACATTTTTAAGGCTTGGTCATGTCCAAATGAAGGTGACACCTGTTACAGAGTAGATACATTGACCAGCTGCACAAAAGACGTGGTGAACAAAAGCTGCATGGATCAACCACTTGCAATAGGAACAGTAGATGTATCAAAATCTACTAATCCTAAAGTGCACAAAGAATATTGGGGAATAAAAGCCTTAAATTCTGACTTAAAGGCAGCTGGTAAGAAGAGACTTCTCCAACTCAATGAGCTTGAAAAATTTAGACAACAAGCTTATAAGAATGCAAAGTTATACAAGGAGAAGACAAAAATGTGGCAGGATAAAAGAATTTTGAGGAGAGAGTTCACGCCGGGACAAAAAGTTCTGATATGCAATTCAAGGTTAAAGCTCTTTCCGAGAAAGTTGAGATCAAGGTGGTCAGGACCTTTTACTGTGGTTCAAACATGGCCATATGGAGCAGTGGAGATTCAAGATGGTGATCGAAAATTCAAAGTAAACGAGCAAAGGCTGAAAGAGTATAATGACGGTGCACTCAACACTTTGAAAACTGTCATCACTTTGGAGGAAACAACAGGTAAGTCCTAAATTTTTTTTTTAAAAAAAAAATATAAAAAAAAAAATAATAAAAAAAAAAAAATAAAAAAAAAATAAAAAAAAAAAAATTTATTGCTTGGGTCTTTGTCTAGCTAAAGACGTTAAAGAAGGGCGGCTATTTGGGAGGCAACCCAAAACTTCTTTTCCTTAATCTTTCATTTTTCTTTCTTACTTACTGAAGCACACAAAACTGCATCTTTAAATTTTAGTCTCATCATGGAGGAAATTATTGTAAAGCTTAAGAACAGGTTCCCTACTCTTCCCAAAGATATGCTTAGGAAGATCTATAGCTGTCGACTTGAAAGAATGAAGACATTCAAACGCTTGGGCCTTCCTGAGGATGTCCGCTGGATCATTGAAGCTAAGGTACGTTTAATAGGTGAGATTCATGATTCATTTATTAAACCTATGCCAGGTATGGGAAAAAGCTCTTATTCCAAAAAGAGAAGAGCTAAAAGAATGAAGGTTTGTCCTAAATGTGCAAGGTGGAATTGTGATCAGCGCTGTAGGAGCAAAGGTATGGTTTCTATAAATCGAGAAGATAAAATCCAATTTATAAAGGATGGACTGAGTAAGGAGTCATTGGATGATATCATTCAGACTCTTGAGACGCATCCTAGTGGCGATGTTCATCATGTTCTTCTTGATTTATTAGACATATTCAACAAAGAAAAAGAGCGCTACCGTCTTGGGAATCTGACGTTAAAAGACCCTGTTTGCCAGTTTATAAGAAAACTGGATGGGAAACAAATCCTCGATTCATAGAAAGCGTTTAAGCCGTTACTGGACGTAAAACCAGAGGAAGATGTGAGCCACAATCACAACTACTGTACATAATCTTACTTTTGTCAATCTGTCTTATCTTTTTCAGTAACTTTTGACTTTCTTTACTCACTTTATTTACTTTCTTGGCACAGTGGCCCACTGGTCATTCGTGTCAGAAATTTTTTTCAAATTTTTTTGAAAACTGTGTGATTTGCATGATTTTGTTGTCGCTGTTTTTGTAATATAAATATGCAATCTTCCATTTGTAAAAAAAAAACACAAAATGTCTGAGAGAGAAAAAGAGAGGAGTGGTATCACTCTAAAATGCAGTTTTAAATCTATATGCATTTTTGGTGAAACTGACTTGGGAAAGGATAGAGAGTTTATACCTGCAGCCAACGAATTGGGACGTGCATTAGCTGCAAGAAAGATCAATTTTGTCTACGGGGGAGGTATTCAAGGCCTGAGGGGAAGTGTGGCTATTGTTGCAACCATGAATGGTAGTAAAGGTTTGAACGTAAGGGTGAAGGAGTTAGAAAATCACATCTTCTCCTTAGGGCAAGAGTTAGGGGTTTCAAGTCTGCCTGAACGAATGGGACATATGTTTTACCGTGCTGATGCTTTTATCGCTCTACCCGGTGGTTTTGAAACGTTGGATGGGATCTCTAGCATTGCTTATTGGGCTAAACTGAACTTTCATAAAAAACCATTAGGATTGTTAAATGTTAATGGTTTTTACGATAACCTGTTGTCTTTTCTTGATCATGCTGTGGAAACAGGATTCATACCCCAAGCGACTCGTCATTCCATCATTTCTGCACCAACTGCTGATCAACTACTAGATAAACTGCAAACCTATGAACCTCAACCAGATCTATTAGTAAAAGAAAAAGGTGGGCAATCTTCAGGTAGCAGTCAGAAGCAGAATCCAGATACCACTCTCCGGTTGTAACTTTCTTTTATCTTATGGTTTTACTCTCAGCATTTTGGTTTAATTTATTGTGTGTTTAGGTTGTTTGAAAAAAAAAAAAAAAAACTTTCTTTAATCTTTAGAAGACATTGAGGACAATGTCTGATTTAGGTTGGGGGAGGATTATAAAAAAAAAAGCATAGTTTCTCCATTAGATAGTTAGTCAGTAAAACCATTAGATGCATGGGGTATGCATAGATGGCAGAGTAAAGAGTTATTCTTAACTCTTGAGACGCATCTTATTAGTTGTAATTTTTTTTTTTTTTTTTGTTATTTCATCTTTAAAAAAAAAAAAAAAAAAAATTCTATTGAAGTGTTTTTCAATGATTTTAAGAAGTATATAAGTTTGAAGCATGGATCAATTGAGTTTAGAGATTTTATAGCATGATTGAATAACTGATTGTTGAATTTGGTGATGAATTTTGGGATTGAATGAGCTGAATTTGAAAGTCCCTAACCGTGAGCTTTTGAGCCTATATGATCAATAGTGATTATCTTTCTTGTGTGTGATATTCACCTATTAAGTTGTCACTCTAGAACTTGCCTTAAATCTAGTTGAAATTACATGTCACATGCACATTCAAAAATGATAAAGGCATTCATTTTGTTTAGCCAGAGCCAAATAGCCAACCTTACAATTATACCATTGATAAGCCCCTTTGAGCCTAATTGATTATGTCTTTATTCTCAACCCATTGATATGTGTTTTAATGATTTATCAAGTGCTTTTACTGAATTCGAAAGATTAACAGAGCATTTGAAATTTTTGTGAAATGGGCTTTTGACAAGTGTGGGGGTCTATATATCATCAACCACAAAAGTGCAGAAGTTGTAATATAAAAAAAAAAAAAAAAAAAAAAAAAAAAAAAAAGAAGAAAAAAGAAAAGAAAAAAAAAAGAGGAAAAAGAAAAAAAAAATGTAAATTATGGGTTGTTGGGATGAGATAGGCCAGGTTTATTCTTAAGAAGGCCCATTTTTCAACTGCTCTATTTACTTAGTAAAAATAGCCCTTCATATCAGTTTTTACATTCCTTTTACCTTAACCTCATTACAACCTTAAATAAGTCCTTTTGATTTGAATTATGCATGTGAATTAGGTAGTAGAGATTGAGATTTTTGGCAAGCTTATGGTAGTGCAATTTTTTCAGGTGAATTTGAGCGAAACACTTACCCTAAAACACTTGAGAGATTGAGAGAATGAGCCACAATTATGAATTCAGTTCATTTATTTTCAAATGAAGTTACCAGTTTATACTTTTGTTGATTCAAGAATACTATGATCTCTTTATTCTTTAATTGTGTCCTTGTTTATTACTTGACACTTCTGATTTTGTTGGAAGCACTTATTAGTTACTCTTTCTTGTCCGAGGACGTCCAAGAGCTAAGTGTGGGGGAATTTGATAAGTAAAATATTTGCATATTTATTTTCCCTTATATGATGATTTTGTGGACTAAATTTGAGTTGAATGTAATCAATTTGGGTGTAATTAATAAATAAATAATGATTTTCTTGCAGCCATGGATAGTACCGGATTAAAAAGAATTAAAGAAGGCATTTAAGGGAAAGGTACTATTCACGCGGTACTATTCACTGTGCACTGTTCATGCGGTTCACTGTTCACTGTAGCGGTTTACTGTAGCGGACGGTTGCGGTTTACTGTAGCGGACGGTGTGGTCGGTTACTGTAGCAGTGCGGTAGGTGTGGTCGGTTACTGTAGCAGTGCGGTAGGTGTGGTCGGTGCACTGTAGCAAATTCACTGTAGCAAAATCACTGTAGCAGTCCGAAAATGAAGCCTATAAATAGAGCTTCTTGGCACCCTAAAAAGAAAGAAAAAGAAGGAGGAAGGAGGAGAGAGAGAGTCTCTATGTTAGAGAGAGAGAGTTGTTATTTTTAGAATTTATTTCTTGCATTTTTTTTACTTCTTGCATGCCTCCTACATGGATGGTTTTACCTCCTATATGGAAGGCCTAGGTAGTCCTCCTTTATGGATGGTATAGGTTGCCACCTACATGGATGGTTTTACCTCCTATATGGTAGGCTAGATTTTCCATTTTCATGCATCTTGTAGTTGTATTTTTATGTTTTTGTAATTAATTTTTATGCAATATTTATGATGTTTGCAATATATTTTGGTTTTGTTTTTAATTTTATCATGAGCTAAATTTTCCTTTTCCTAGGGTGATGACGTAGCTTACTAATGACGGATTGAATCTTAACTTATTAAATCTAGTTTTAATTTTTCCTTCATGATTGAGTTTTAATTATTGCTCTTAATGCTTACAATTGATTGGCCACCTTTTGGATGATTTTAATATGCATGTTGAGACCGGAAGGAGATACATGTGTGTGGATCCTATAATTAAAACCATAATTTGCATATGAAATAGGAATATATTCATATGGGTTATGTAGTCTTAATTGAGTTCCATAAATCTTAATGCATGATTGATTGCTTAAATTCATATAGGAATATATTGGGTTAGCAATTAATTATAGAATTGCTTGACCTTGGAAGAGGCTAGTAATTAAAATAGGGAAACTCGACTATCAATCATGTGGAATAAATTGGACTAGAATAGATAAGTGATTCAATCCGGAATTTATTAAGTGAAATCTAATCCCTAGGGCTTTTACTCATATTTGTCTTTATATAACTTGTATTCATATTTCATCATTTCTATCTTGAAATCTCAATCACAACTAATCAACCGACTAAATAGAATTAAAATTACCAATTTTGGTACTTAGTGATCAATCCTCGTGGGAACGATACTCTACTCACTTCTTTATTACTTGATTACGACAGTGTACACTTGCACTTCTAAATACACCATCCTAAACTCGTAACATTCTTCACCACATGCAGCCTCCCAACTTACTTCAAATAAGTGCAAGTGGTTCAAAATGAATGAGACTTCTTTTTCAATCTCTAATTCCAATTCATATGGCGATGGATAGTAGACAGGAATGTTGAATGAATCTATCTGATCTTCCTTTATGATTCCCTACATATTACTCACCAATTATCATGAATTGTTTTGCAAGTATTCCGAAGAAAATTGTATGTTTCAAAATATACCCTCTCCAGTCCTAAACATAGGTGTTAATTGAGATATTTTGTCTTGGTCTTAAATGCAAGACACTAAACCACTTTGTCTGCTAATTAAAGTTATAATTTTCTACCCTATTTATCCTTTTTGATTGTATATATCCGAGAAGGGTTTTCTTAAGGGTAGTTTTCACTGCAAAAGGTTAAAGGGATATCTCAAGAAAACCAACACATGTTTTTCACACATAACCAAGTCAACTAATTTTTATAGTCTCCATAAATTAATTAGTTAGTTAACTCCTATATTTATGACTGGAAGGAGTATATAGTCAAATTAGAAAATATGTATACGTACCTCCAAAACCATGTCATTGAATGCCTTAGCTAAAAGCTCCCAAATATAGCAACATTCATGGCTTGATGGGTCAGTACCTCTGCTTCTTCCGTTGAGTGTAAGAACCATGCGACCCCCTTCAACGAGTTCTTTAGCACGACACTTGAGAAATAATGAGAAATTTCTTTGAATTATTGGATGTGGTATGCTTTTTGGACATTTAAAGGGCTGGTTTTTGCAATATAAATGTTGCCCTTACTGTTCTCTACACCCTCAGGAACCTACAGGAATGAAGAGACATCAATTAGTTTTGATGGGGAAATTTGTTCATGATTTCTTTTTCAAGAAATACAATTTTAATAATCATTATATGTGTGTGTGTGTGTCAATATAATCAAAGATAGGAAAAAATAAAATCCATTTGTGTACAAGGTAAATAATTTAAGACTATATACCAATGCCATATACATATTTTTTATAACATTTGTTAAAAAATGAAAATTAATTCTAGGTCCTTATAATTTCACTTAATTTTCAATTAGGTATTGGTATATTTTTTAATTGAGTCCTTGCAGTTTCTTCGATTATAGGCATCAGTTCCTATACTCATAATCTATTAATTAGGGTTGATGTGGATACTAACTAAGCAACATAAGCTGCCACAAAATACAAAAATAAAGAGTGTTTTTTTTAAAGGGTTAAGTTATACATCCAACACATTGAAATATTTTCTAAGCAGCACTATTTTCTTAAACTAATTTGTGGTTCATTCAACACTCTAAAGTATTTTTTTAATGGCATCCAGTATCCTATAGTATTTTTTATGGAATTTTTCCCCCGAAGCTTTTTTTTTTTCCCAACAGCAATGAGTATTCTAAATTCAAGGTACCAAGTGCTAAGGATATATACTTTAGGGTGTGATGCAAAAAAAGTTATTTAAAAATATTGATATTATAAAAAATATTTTAAGGTGTTCAATGAACCACAAATTAATTAGTTTAGAATGCTGAATGCTATTTGAAAAATACTTGAGGGTACTAATATAACTTAACCTTTTCTAAATTAAAATAATAGAATAAAGTTCGTTTGTTATCACCATAAAATAAAAAACACGTTATACTCAACCGTCTCCTTGAATCTATATACTATGTAATCTAATTGATTTTGATTTTATTTAGATTCATTTTACAAAATTGATCCAGGTGTATCCTTAGTGAAAGTATCATGTCATCAGCCATCAATATTGTTTCTCTTACAAATTAACAAGTTATGAGTATATATAAGAACCAATATCTATAATTGAGGAAACTATAAAGGACCAAATGGAGAGAAAACAACTATAAATACTTAATTAAAAATGATGTAAAATAGGGACTTACATTTTAGTTTTCCCTTAATGTAAGGGCTGGAGGGAATGAAATTTTAAGGGGCCATTATGTCAAGTTTTTTTTTTTAAGCAGTAATATTACATACAATATTTTTTTTTATAAACTATTACATAAATTAATCTGATTGACATACGATAATATAGGGGGTGATGGCCTCAACATGATAATGCTCCACAGTTTCGATCAGTTCACAAGTCACAAACAATGAGTTTGGTCCAGAGGAACAACCCAAGTCTGCGATTGCTAAGCTTCGAGGGGGTTTATTTTCTCTACAGAAGCTGGTTATGGCTTCCTCTCTTACCGGCTTTGTTAAAGAAAGCACCTTTTTCTGTCCATGATAATTTTGTGTAATTTAAGTAAGTACATGTAGTAGTATTGTGAATTTTCTTACACCTTCATGTAAAAGAGAACGCGATTGGAATGTTGGAAATGATTTGACGAAGCAAGATATATAAGTACCTCTAATAAGGAATTGTTTGCGTAAGCTGTTTCTCCAGTGCCTCCATTCATGTGGAAAACGTGAGCCATATCCATTGTCGGATTTATGCTTTGACAGATATACCTCACTCGATCGTAAATCAAATTCTCTGTAAAGCCGCTAGAGGTATAGATTTAATGGTGAAAATAGTGACTCTTGGCTCTACCTAGCAACTTCCTACTAAGAATTATTTTCTCCCTTGTGGCAGAAGCATTAAGGTGGCGTGTTTTATGCTTAGTTTGGCACCACTTCCTCTTCCTTCTGTGTCTCACATGCTAGGTTCTCTTTCTGTACGAAGCGGTTTGGGTTTGGGTGCTCACTCATTCGATGTGGATGGTGTAAATTTAATTTTTTATTTTTTAAAAGAAATATTTTAATGGATATATATAATCTAAAATAAATATAATCTCTAAACTATCATCTTTTCAAAAACTGATTTTATTTAATTTAAAAATTATCAATTTCAAATTTCAAATTTGGACGGTCCAAATTATTAGATCTCAATAGTTCATATATTTAAGGTGATCCCTCATGGGATATCTTCTATAAATTGGTCAACAATTGGCAAAAAAAAAAAAAAAAACAGAGAGAGAAAAGAAATCGGTCCATATATAGAAGTTAATAGTCATTTATTTTAATTTCCTTTAATTTTAATTTCTTTTTAGGGGCATTTACATATCCTTTTCCTCACTTTCCTTTGTTTGGCTCCTTGGAATTCTATTTTCTTTGTAATTCAAATTCCCTTTGCACTCCCTCTTAAATCCTATCCATTGGATAAGAGCATTGGGATTAACTGAACTCAACTATACACTCCATATCTATATTTTAAGAAATCACGCCACCCCCAAATTAATCTCTTGATCGGATCTCATTTAGGATCTATCACTCTCGCTGTATTGTTTATTCAATTAATCAATTTAATTCATTCCATTATTGTCAATCTCCACACATTTCCACAGAAATTCATTATTTTAACCCAGTTGTGTTTGTCTTCTTTCCAATTTAATAAACCACTGATTCCATCTCATAGATCTTTCCCACCACCTCCTAGTTTCTTTATTAATTTTCAATGCCACTTCCATTTATTCAATTCTGATGGCCACATCACGTCAATCTTGACTGTGTCTAACTTCAATCCGTCTGCGCCTCTTGCAGTAATTTCCTCTCGGTTTTGGTGGAATCTTTCAGTCGTGTATGTATTATATTATATTATATATTTTCTTTTTATATATCTGAACAAAAACGACAATTATTCATATTCATGTGAGATTTAACAGAGTTTCAGGTTATTCGGCTAAAGAGAAATAAGATTTGTTTCAACATACAGATCGAATTATTAAAATAGATTACAAGATCAAATTATCGTTTCGTTGGATTTCAATTTTGTCCCAGCTTTTTAAATTATATTATCTAAACAAAAGATAGAAAATCACACCAAGGTCCTGGACAAAGAAAATAATATGTAAAAAGTCTCATAACTTGTCAATTGTGCCACTTTCATTTGTCATTGATATGTCATGGGACTTTTTAGATATTATTTTTATTGGTTGAGATGTGCTGTGATTTTCCCTTTTTTATTTCCTCATTATATAATTAGAGAAAAATCTAATTGCTAGGAAATGTAGCATCCCAAACATTTGAGAAGAGATTTACAAGGCATAATTGAGACTAAGGGATGTTATGTAAAAATTAAAAAGTCTAAAGAAATAAATTATTATTTTTTTTTTATGCATTTAGGGCTTTCTTGAGAAATTCAAGAAAAATAGATAGACGATAATTTTTTGCCCAAACAAATTAGAAAGACTATATTATGGGCTAAATAAGTTAATTAAAGAAGTTAATTCTTATAAAGTCTTGGGAAAGTAATTTTTGGAATTTATTCAGTGGTTAAATTCTAATAAAGTAAAGGTAAAATGATAATTTCCATATCATAAGCCCACAAACCTATTTGGACAAATTCAAGCCCAATTTGAGGAGTGTGGGATGTGATGAGGGCCTCTTGTTTGTTAGCCTTAGAGTCCACAATCAAAATTAATCAAGAATTGGGAATAGGTAAACCTAGAATTATTCTCTCTTTTTTAGGAGCCTTTTATTGATTCATAAGTAATATAAATGTCATGAAAATGCAATGAAAATAAGAAAAAATTGGTTTTGGGTTTTTCAAATTAATAAACTAAAAGAGTATTGCAATTTGATTAAATGTTAATCTATTGTGTTTGGTATTTTCACAAATATGGAATGATATGATGGAATGAATCTTGATAGCAAAGTTTAATGGCTTTCCTAACTTCTTAAAATATTTTGGGAGTTAATTTTGCATCTAGTCAAATTGAAAACATCAAACAATTGCATTGAGTCCAATTTATATAATTGATGACTACTCCTATAATCACATTTATAGTCATCTCTTAAATAAATTGTTAAAAACTACTTGATGTGAGTTTGAAAATTGGTCGGCAATGGTGAGAAAGGGTGTCGATGGTCGTTCTCTTTGGTTCAAGTTCAACTTTGTCTCACTGGAAATGGCGATTGGAGGATGGAGCTCACCGGTGTTGTTTTGTAGCGGTAAAAAATGTGTATTTATAGCGTTTTTAACCTTTAGAAACAATATTATTAGCAGTTCAAGAAACCGTTGCAAAACCCTTGCAAAACCCGCTGTTGCTAGCAATTTTGCATTGTAGTGGTTTTATTATAACTGCTACTCAAGATTAACAACTGCTCTTGAATTCGTAGCGGTTTATACACACTGCTACAATAGTTGGAGGAAGTCAACACATTATCCGACAATTTTGTAGCAATTTAAAAACCGTTACAAATGTTAAAATAGAAATGAAAATTTTGACTTCACTTTGTAGCAGTTCCACAACCGCTACTACGTTGAAATGTGAATTTTTAAAAATGGTGCCAACATCTTTGTAACAGTTTTATAAATGTTGAGTTGCCAATTTCCCATTGTAAGAAAATTAAAAACGAAAATTTTGGCTCCATTTTGTAGCGGTTTTAGAACTGCTACTAATTTGAAATATAAAATTTTAAAAAATGGCGTCAAGACCTTTGTAGTGGTTAGAGAACCGCTACTAAATTAGGATAAAATTTTAAAAGTGGCACCAAAAATTTATTCTGTTATTGAATTTCACTTTTTATTTTGTAGCGGTTCTAATAACTGCTACAAATGTTTGGGAAAATAAAAAAAATTATCTAATAATTTAATTCAATCATTTTAGCAAGTTTATTATTTATATAATTGGACTGTTAGTAGTTATTATTTGAGAAGAATGATTAAATTGAGTTGCACAAATATAAAATTGATATACATAACATTGAGAAATTGTAGGTAACATTGTGCATTTATAGTTAATAAGTACTTATTTTATTGTCTCCTAGATGTTGATCATTATGGAAGGAATATTAAAAATGTTGAGCAATACTTCATTAATTTGTGAAAAAAAAAATAATTAGTATGAATATTATAAGTAGGAAAAAAAAGTTGAGATGAAAAATTGATAAAAAATTTATCATATTTGAACACCTTACTTAGATATTGGGAAATTTCTAGATGAGAAGAAATAAGAGAGAAGAAGGGAGTAAAAAGAAATAGAGAAGTGTATGAAAAGAGTTGGTATGGGGGTATTTATAGGGATCTGTGTGACGCTTGTAAAGGCTAATGTTACGGTTTACATTTGTAGCGGTTTAGGTATCATTGTTTTCGTTGTCATCCTTACAAAAATTTTATGGTGGATATGTTAGTATGGTATTATTGTGTAGAAAAATTAAATTTAAATGATGTGAACTTATAAAAACTCACCGAACTATAGTTAAATTGTCATTGCCTTCAGGGAAGAGGTTTTTGAAATTGGCGGGATGGAATGGCTCAATCTCGTAGGTGATGTTATCACCATCACCTATGTCGTAAAGGTCTCGAGGCTTTAAGCGAACAATCATATTCCAATCCATGTGCCTCTCATCGTCGACATGATAAACCTGGTGTGCTTCTGATGCAAGAATATAGGGCTCATCACTTTAGATTGACAAATGTGAATTGTACAAGAGAAATTTACTGATGTGATGCCTAAATCGTCAATTGTGAGCTCTCGGGAAGTTGTCATATTTGCCTACAAATACTTGAACAGCGTAATGGTGAAACGACTTTGATAATTTAATTGGACGACATCAAGAAGCTTTCCATAGTAAGGGACACCTCCAAACTGCATGTTGCCATCACTACTGTTCGCTTAACTCCTTGTCCTAAAGGTTCCAAAAATACCCGAATTTTGAGTTTACAATCCTTGATCTTGTGATACTGTGCAAAACTTAAAACCATTGACATTGTATGCTTTAAAAATTTTGGTATGGTCAAGAAGGCCGATTGCGAGGGCTCTAAAATCTAGTGAGTGTGGGTTTTAGTCATTTAATATTCTACGTGCAAACCAGTTTGGGGATTCTCTGTGAACTTTTTTATCAACTTTGGTGGATGTTTATGTTCGAATCCTGAGTTGATGCTTTACATGACTTCTGAATTCCCTATAATTAATCATGGGAAGACAATCATGAAATGTAAATAAAAAATGTATGTATAGTTGTAGAATAACATATGAGTGTATAATTCTTACTGAAGGAAGGGTTCAACTTGAGTGAAATTAATCAAGACATGTCTATGTGCTTGCAACTTTTCAATTGTTGTCAGTTTGAAGTTCTCACTTCCTTCAATTGGTTTATCAACATAAGGGATTAACAACTTTGTTGATGTTGGCTCAGATTCAGGAAAATCGTCTATACGAGGCTGTCAGTTTAAATCCATCTCAATATCATTAAAGTACCTTAAGCAAAAATACATGACCTCATCCCCTACATAACCTTCAGCTATAGAACCTTCTAGCCACGCCTTATTCTTTAAGTAATATTTCAATTTGCTAAGAAACCTATAAAGTAAAAAGGGAAAAATGATATTAAATGTTGAAATGGGAGACTAGCAAATTTAGAAAGTAATGATGATGCACATATGTGAAAATGAGTACCTCTTAATAGGATATATCTATTGATGTTGAACTAGGCTAACGAGCTTTGTTTCATGAATAATGTGGACTGTTAGGTAAACCATCACAATGTAAAAGGAGGGAGGAAAGATCATCTCTAAATGACAAAGCGTAAGAATGATTTTAGCCTATAGCTAATCGAGATCCTCAATGATTAAAACCTTAGAACACAACTTTTGAAAGGAGCACATCTCCACCAAAATGACAGACACATCGAGAGGAAGTGCATTCTTTATAGCCAGTGGAAGTAACTGTTGCATAAGAACATGTGATTCATGACTCCTTAGGCCAGCAACCTTTCAAGCCTACATGTCAATACATGGTGAAATGTTACTTGAATAACCATCAGGAACTTTTATTTTCTTCAACGTCACTAAGAAGATTTCCTTGTTTGGTTTTGTGAGGATGAGCTTTGTCAGTTGAAATTTGTCATGCTCATCTGGCCATGCATATTCACGAACTCCTATGGCCCGTAAATCTTTCCTCACTTGAAGATGATCTTTTGACTTGATGGGTTAGTTAAGCGGCAAGTATAGCACATTGTCGCATATATTTTTTTCAATATGCATGACATTAGGGAAAATAGCTCAAAAATACCTTATAAGGAAATTATTTGCTGATTGGTACCACGTGTGCAAACAAGCACCCCTTATGTGCAAGCATCATCCACATGTGCAAAATTCATCCCTGCGAATGTACAAACACCATCCCTCGTGTGCAAAATATCATCCACCCATATGCAACTTATCACCCACTATGTGCAATGGTAGCAATTAGTAATTAATTTGCTTGCAAGGTAGTTTTTAGCAATTCTCCCATGACATTAAGACTGTGGTGAAGTAAATTAGTTTTCCAATATGGAAGAGTGAAGAAAATGCAAAATCTGAAGTAGTCCTCCTACTCTTTCGCCTTGCTCTTACTGAATTGTCACTTTTTCCAAACTGAAATTCAATGTCCTGAAGCTGCTGTAAGATGTCTACACTAATTAAAGTCTGAGGAGGTCCTCTTTTTTTCATTTTCCCATTAAAATGATTCCGTTACAATCTAAACTTGTGCTCCATCAAGAAATGTTCGATGACCCATAAAGCACCATTTTCGACTATGGGGAAAGCGCATTGCATCAGAGTCAAAATTGCAAACTAGACATTCCATCTTGGTATGCACATTCTACCCAGATAACATTATAAGCCCAAGAAAGTCACTTATGGTCCACATCAAGGCTGCACACAAGTTGAACAGTAACTTCTCGTATACAGCATATGTCTCGATGCCGACCTGCCACAAGTCTATCAATTCCGCAATAAGCAGTTGGAGATACACATCAATGTCATTACCCGATGCCTTTTTTCCTAGGATGATCTAGATAAAATGATGGAGCTTTGTTTCATACACATCCAGGGGTAAGTTGTAGAGATGTAAGACTACTAGCCAAATACTCTAACTTGTACTAAGATTTCCTAAGGGATTAAAACCATCGGTACTAAAGCAAGCCAAACATTTCTAGGGTCAGCCGCGAAATATGGAAATTCAGAGTCAAACGCTTTTCAGGCTTCCACATCCTATGGATGTCTTAATTTACCATCTTAATTCTTATCAACATCATGTCACCTTATATGCTCAGCTATTTTGGACGACATAATCAATCTTTGTAACTGCGGCATCAAAGGGAAGTACCTGAGAATCTTTGCAGGTTTCTTCTTCTGCTTTTTTCCCTTCCAAATTGTCTTGTACCTCAATGTGTGACATCACTTGTAATCCTTCCTACTGGCATCATCTCCTTAATACAAAATACAATCGTTGGGGCATGCATCAATTTTATGGTAGTTCAAGCCCAATCTTTTCATAATCTTCTTGGTCTCGTAGAACAATGTGGCAATCTCCACATCGGGGTACACATCTTGTAATAATTCCAGCAATATTGACATTACCTTATTTGTGATTCCGCACAAGCAACTGATATGATACAATTTGATCAAGAAATAAAATTTCAAGTATTTTTTGACAACCTTAATATAAAGGACGATCTGCGTCATCCATTAGGTTGAAAAAATCTTGCACTGCTTTATTCCTTAAGAGCACAGGCTCTGAACCCTGCACTTTTTCATTGAAGTTGTGGTCCTGAAAAATAAATGCATCATGCACAACATCATTAACAGGATCATCTTCATCTACTTGAACTTATACTTGTTAACTTTGAGGAAAAGCATAATCATATCTTATACCGGCCTTCTTATTATGAACTCCCTAATACGTATACTCTTCTAAAAAATGCTTCACAAGAAAATGTTCTTTAATAGCTTCTCATGTATGCCACTTCTTGAACTTATATCTCCGACACAGACATACAATCTTTCCATTACAGCTAGCGTGAGCGTAAGCGAAATCCAAGAAGTTGTTTATGTTAGTTCTCAAATATGTTTTGATAATAATAAATCTTGATAAACAATGAGTACTTTATGATTCAAGATAGTGAAGTGAGTTTCTGAGTGTTTGAAGTAAAAGAAATGATTTTGGAAAGAAACTTGAATCAGAAGATACTCATTTGCAATGATCTGAGATGATCACTCGAGTGATTGGTATTTCACTCAAGTGATAGTCCTCAACCTTCAGTAATTTTATAAGTCACTCACAGATATTATAAAATTTATATTGAAGTTCACTCAAGTGACGAGAGCTCACTTGAGTAACAAGAGTTTACTTGCAGGATTTTTAAAAGTTACTCTGGTTTTTCAAAAATTATAAGAAAGCTCACTCAAGTGACAAATGTCCACTCGAGTGAAAGGATCTTAATTGCAGATTTTAGAAAAGTCACTCGAGTGAAGGCATGCACTCGAGTGAGTAAGTGATCACATGAGTGAAGTATGTCACTTGAAAATATTCCTCAAGTCACTCACAGCAGATGAGCTAGTTACATTAGGAGTTCACTCGAGTGACAAGTATCCACTCAAGTGATAAAGGTTCACTCTCCATCTGTGTGCAAGTAACTCATGAAAACTCAACAGGTTAAAAACAAAGATCATTTGAGTGAACAGATGTCACTTGAGTGATATCTTACAACTCGCTATACCAGCAAGTCTCCTTCTGATAAGATCAAGAGTGCATTTTATTGTCTTAGCTTTCACTCAAGTAAACCTAGATCCACTCAAGTGACAATTCATCGTCTTCTTTTCTTTGAAACTGAAACTCTTGATTAAGTTAATTAATTATTGATTATTACTTATTTCTTTATTCAATATTACTAATCATATATATATAGATATATATATATATATATATATATATATATATATATATATATATGTATGTATGTATGTATAAGTTTCAGAAGCTTGAATCTTTTAGCAAATTCAAAATTTTCTGAAAGCATACTTGGTGTCAGAAGCATTAAATACTCAACCATAAAATAGAGTAGAATAATAAGAGGATTACGTCTGTTGATTTATTGCAGCAGACTCAAAAGTGACCTAATGCTAAAATCCCCCAACGGCTATAAGCTAATCTAACGGAAAGTTTGAACGCTTACAACGGTCATTAATGAAGTTCACCTATAAATAGCCGAGCATTCAATACAGAAGGACTAACAAAGCGAACGAACATTCATACTTCATTTATTTCTTAGTTCTCTGTAAAAATTCTATGATATTTCTATAGTTCCTCAGTGATCATATATTTGCTCTATAAGAGATTTTTTATCTGATATATCTTTCAATCCTTGTAAAATCTCAATGTAGTAGGATCTTGAGTGTGGTGGTTGAATTACAACGTGTAAGGGGGATTGAGTCCTGGACAGGATCATTCATTGCTTTATATATTGTACTTAAGTACCAAGAACCCATAGAATCTTAGAAGGATAATGAGAACTTAGAGACGCTATGAGAAATAGACGTAGGTTACTGAGTTAAGACCGAGCTAGTATACATCATTGTACATTCTACGGTGATATCCCTCTTACTTCTATTTTATATAGCTTTACTTAATTAAGTCTGATTTAATTTAAACTTTTATATTTCACCCAATTCACCCCCTCTTTGGTGAAAGTTATCATTGATATTTGGTATCAGAGCCAAGTCTTCTCTTTTCAGGATTAACATCCCGAGAAGGATCCATAGAAGGAATATTGACTAATAGTGCCTCCATTTCAAGACCTCCTAACTTCAATGGGGAACACCTTTTGTTTTGGAAAGCAAAATTCAAAGTGTTCATCGTGGCAACAGAATACGGGCTATGGCAAGTCATTGATGACGGGAATTATGTCCCTATAAAAAAGGTAGGAGAACGAATAGTTCAAAAATCTCTTGCAGAGTTTGATGAGGACAACAAAAAACTTGTAACTCAGAATAACAAAGCTATCTTGATGATTCCTAGTACTCTCAGTAAAAAGGAGTATTTTTAGATTTGCAATCTCTCATTAGCAAAAGAAATGTGGGAAGTATTGGAGATTTCCATGAAAGAACCTCTGGAATCAAAGAAAACAGAGTCAACATTCTAGTCACTAAATATGACTTACTCTAAATGAAGCCTCGTGAAAGTATAAATGAGTTTGAACTCATATATACGCATCAGATAGATCAACTGGCTACTTTGGGTAAATCATATGATCAAGATACCCAAGTGAAAAAGATCTTAAATATTCTTATGAAGGAATGGGAGGCTAAGGTCACCGCTATAGAAGAAGCTAGAAGAGAATCAATGAATTCTGTAGCTGTACTATTCAGAAGTCTCTCTGAATAAGAAGGAAAAATGAAATCGAAACGAGAATTAAATGAAATCGATGACAACAAGAAGAAAAGCATAGCACTCAGTGTAGTCAAGGAAAAAAGAAGCCAAAGAATTAAATGAACCTGAAGACGAAGAGGATGAGCTTGGAATGATCATTTGAAGATTCAGAAAATTCTACAAGAAGGATCAAGGATTCTGAAAGTTTTATAAAGCAAGCCCAAATAGTGGAAAGGAATTGAGAGACCAAATCATTTGTTATAAATGCAAAAAGCCTAGACATATCAAGTCTGATTGTCCACAGTTGAAGAATAGAGAGAAAAATAAAAGCAACTTCTTCAAGAAGAAAGCTTACGTCTTTGCTAGCTAGGGAGATAGCTCGCCAGATGAAGAGAGTGATGAAGAAGAAGTGGCTAACATTTGCCTCGTAGATCATGATGAATATGAAAACAAAGAGGTATGTTTAAGAGCGTAAAAAACCAACAAATGGTATATTGATAGTGGTTGCTCTCGATACATGACTAGAGACATAGAAATGTTCACCTCCAAAACTCCAAGAGAAGGAGGCAAAGTCAAGTTTAGTGAAGATCAGACTAGAAAAATTGTTGGGATTGGTAAAATTAGAGGAAAAATGGGATACAAATCAAGGATGTCTACTACGAAGAAGGTTTAATGTATAACCCTTTGAGCGTTAGTCAAAGTACTGACAAAGATAATTGGATTATATTCGACTTTAAGGAATGCCTTATAGTAAGCAAAGATGATCTGCTTATAAAAAAGGATGAACTAAAGGTAAAGATCAAAGCTAAAAGAGAAGGTAATTGCTACACTATTGATATCAATAATCATATGTCTAAAAATTGTTTTATAAGCAATAATAATGAAAGTTGGCTTTGGCGCAAAAGACTAGTTCATGTAAACATACATCAGTTAGATAAACTTATCAAAAAAGATTTGGTGATGGGTTTACCTAAACTTCATTTTAAAAACAATTTAGTATGTGATTCCTATCAAAAGGGAAAAAAACTAAATCATCTTTTAAAACTAAAAACGAAACATCCACAAAAAGACCTTTATAGCTACTTTACATGGATTTGGTTGGGCCAGCAAGAGTAAAGAGTCTTAGGGGAATCCTATCAAGATCCCTTTACCCCTTTCCATAATCACGGGGTGAAAAGCATAAAGATTCATAGAGCCTACGATACAGCGGAAACATATTGATATCTAGTACAAGTTTACATTACAGGTGGATTCCTACCATGGTTTGATAAACACATATATACACATGTACAAATCATTCAAACTCAAGAACTTGTCTAAAGTACATGCAATACAACTATAGCCGCCACGAAAAGCTCTGGGACCCTAATCACCAGTAGGTACCGACTTATCTTTAGAAGTACCTGCTCCAGCTGAAATGTTTTTATTTGGGGAGGAATGAGATTCAAGGGAATCTCAGTAGCAACATACTTTCATACATAAAAAATACGAAAATAGATATACAATGTTATGTCATGTATGATGATCGAAACAAATGTGTGTACACTTGCCCAAGGTCAAAACTACTTGTTTGCCCCTTAGTGGAGTTAGTGCCCCTTTTGGGTCCTTAACCATAACATGGAGAATTGGTGTGTCTAGGACACTAGCTCATGCTACAATAAATGACATTCATAATAGGTATCATATAGTACATGTAAAAAGAATTTACTACCTGGTTGCTTTCCTTTAGAATTGTTTTCTCATTTTTTTGGGCTCAAGCAATTCTTAGACTTCGGACCATCACCAAGTCCTACAAATTTCAAATACACTATAGATGAGTTATTACTATTTACTCATTACCCACCTCTTGATATTGGTTAACTTAGCTTTACAATGCTAAATTCCAAAATGCCCCTATAGTCCCGGTCTACCTAGACCTTACCAAAAATTATGCTTGGGCTATTCCCACACAATCTTGCTTGTAGAATCCATTTTTGACCTCAGATTGGTCAAATTCAGAGCCAAATGATGAAAATGCCTTTGACAGCCTTTTCTTTGAGTTTTAACGGATAGTTTAGTCATTTCTCATTCTAGGGCTTTTCTCACTTCATCATTAACATGTACCCTACACAATTTTATTTTCTAAACCTAATGGAAACATTAGAATTATCAAATTCCATCTCCTTTACCACATCTAAGATAGGGTTTAGATTTTAGGTTCTCAGAAAAATTGTGTCAGTTTCTCGTTTTCTCTTACTTAATCACCTCTTTTATACTTATAATCAAACTATTAGCTATTTAGACATTCATTGGACAAGGTTTAGAAAAACTTGGATGGCAAGGTCCTTTAGGTTCCATTAACCATCTTTCATAAAAACAACCAAACCAATCCAATAATAACACCAATTGTATCGATCAAAGCATGACGAATAAGTTTGGAGGTTTACGTTTGATTTTTTCAACTTTCTTTCTCTACATGTCCGAATTGTCTCTCCCTCCTCTTGGAAATTTGTCTTGAAAACCATGGATTCAAGAAAGAAAAAGTGAGTAGGAGAGATCATGGAAGGATTAGGAAACAAGAATCACAAGTTTATGACTTCTTTACCTTGATTTTGTGAGAAACCTAGCTCTCTTATTCTTGAGCTTCCTCCATCGGCTCAACTCTCTCTCTCTCTTCTTTCTGGTTATGTTCTTGCATGAGGAATGGAATGAATGGATGGAGAAATGAAGGAATGGTATATATTAAGTTTAATCAATTGTTTAGCATAGGCGGCACTTCCCTATTGGTCTACATGTAATTTCTTTTTCTTGTTAATTATCTCATTTCCCTTTTACTTCTTCATTCCACTGTAATGCATGAGAAAAGTGAGGGAAATATATTGATCTCAACTATCCCATTGTTATCTTGCAAGTTGTTGACTGTAGTCCTTTAATTTTTAACTATTTGACCTTTCTTGATAATAATTCACCAAAATAGGCTTATTAATTATCAAGTAGTCATTTCACTCTTTTTAGTGTTCATATAATTGAAATTATTAGGAAGATTAAGGAAAAATAATCGTTTCCCACTTTGTGGCAAAATTACTGTTTCGCCCCTACGTTTTATGATTTACCGAAATAAATCATTTCTTGCTCATTTCCTTTTGTTTGGCCGATTCTTGACACATATATTAGGCAATTAGTAATATCATTTCATATTCCAATTTTGGTTACATAGCAGGCCTTTAGGTGGACATTAATTGCTCCTTTGTGTCCTTGCTTAGCCGAATTGTATGTAACTGAAAATTGAAATATTATTGTAAATTTATGCATACCACTATTCACCATTTTATTCCATTAAATGTATCAATTACATAGGAAGAATATTGGTGATAAAAAAAATGGGGTGTTAAAAAACCTATATACTTTGGTTATTGTTAATCATCTCTCACGATTTACATGGATTATTTTCTTATCATCAAAAGATGAAACTTTTAATGAATTCACTATCTTTTCCAAGAAAGTGCAAAATGAATAAGGTGTGTCAATTGCAGCAATAAGAACTTATCATGGAGGAGAATTTGACAACCAAGTGTTTGAAACATTCTCTGACACACATGGCATTGATTACAACTTCTCTGCACCAAGAACTCCTCAACAAAATGGTGTTGTAGAAAGAAAAAACTGAGTTCTCATTGAAATGGTAAGGGCAATGCTTAATGAAAAGGAGGTTTCACAAGTTCTAGACAAACGCAATAAGTACTGCCAGCTACATCTCTAACTGAGCTTATATCAGATCAAAACTGGGAAAAAATCTATACGAGCTTTACAAGGGAAGAAGACCCAACATCAGTCATTTGCATATCTTTGGCTGTAAGTGCTTTATTCACAATAAAGGTAAGGATAATTTAGGGAAATTTGATCCCAAAGCTGATGATGGTATTTTCTTAGGATATTATAATAGAAGTAAAGCTTATAGAGTTTTTAATAAACGAACTTGTGTTGTTGAAGAATGTGTTCATGTCGTATTTTCTGAAATTGATGCCTCTGTTAAAACCATTGATAATGAGCCAAAGTTGATTAGTTTTTAATCAAATCAAGTTGTTTCAAAATCTTCTCATGATTCTTTTGACCATAATGAAAATACTTGTCAACTAACTTCTTCTAATCAACCTAAAGCTTGGAAATTCGTTAGAAATCACCTAATAGACTAGGTCATAGGCAATGTTGAAGAAGGAGTAAAAACTAAAAAGAGTATTCTTAATGAAGTAAGTTTCTCAGCTTTCATCTCTCATCTAGAACCTTCTAACATTTACAAGCCTTATTAGATAATGTGTGGGTTATAGCAATACAAGAAGAGCTTACTCAATTTGAAAGAAATCAAGTTTGAGAATTAGTGCCCCGGCCTAAAAATCATACAATCATTGGCACTAAATGGGTATTTAAGAACAAACTTGATGAATCCACAATCATTGTCAGAAATAAGGCAAGATTGGTGGCCAAATGCTATAATCAGAAAGAAGGAATTGATTATGAGGAAACGTATGCTCCAGTGGCTAGATTGGAAGCCATATGTGTTCTCTTAGGCTTTGCTTGCATAAAAGAATTTAAACTCTATCAAATGGATGAAAAAGTGTTTATCTTAGTAGCTATACATGGGAGGAATTTTATGTTGAACAACCTCCTGGTTTCAAAGATATTTCTAAACCTAATTATGTCACAGATTAAGAAAAGCTCTTTATGGTTTAAAACAAGCTCCAAGAGCATGGTATGAAAGTCTAAGCAATTTTCTTAGTGATCATGGGTCTAATAGAGGAAGGGTAGATACAAATTTGTTTCTAAAATGAGAAGAAAATGAGTTATTAGTTGTACAAATATATGTTGATGATATTATTTTTGGCTCTACTAATGATTATTTGTGTAAATAATTTTCTGATCTTATGAAAGAAGAATTTGAGATGTCTATGATAGGTGAATTAACATTCTTCCTCGGCTTACAAATCAAACAAAGGAAGAATGTAATATTCATCTCCCAAACTAAATATCTCAAGGAGCTGCTAAAGAAATATGGAATGGATAAAGCTAATGGAGCTGACACCCTCATGAGTTCAAAAACCTTACTGGATGCAGACGAGATAGGAAAGCAATTTGATATAACCAGATATAAAGGAATGATTGGATCATTTCTCTACCTTACTGCAAGCAGACCTAACATCCAATTTAATGTTGGCATGTGTGCTAGATTTCAATCATGTCTTAAGGAATCTCATGCCAAGAAAGTAAAAAAGAATCTTCCAATATATCACAGACAAGTAGAATTGGGGATATGGTATCCTAAGGGAGGTAATGAGTATCTAATTTCTTACTCAGACTCTGATCATGGTGGATACAAGATAAATAGAAAGAGTACAAGTGGACAATGTCAATTCCTAGGAGGAGCCAAAGTTTATTAGTTCAGTAAGAAACAAACCACTGTATCACAATCTTCAACAGAAGCATAATAGATAGTAGTCTCAAGGTGTTGTGCTCAAGTACTATAGTTAAAGCAGCAGCTGCCAGATCTTAGCATCTTGCTCAAAGAGATTCCTATTTACTATGACAATACCAGTTCAATTAGCTTAGCCAAAAATCCTGTACAACATTCAAGGACAAAGCACATAGATGTGAGGCACCGCTTCATTAGAGATCATATTCAAAAGAAGGATGTTAAAGTATTATTTATACCAACATATTTGCAGCTTGCTTATATATTCGCCAAACCATTGGCAAAAGATGAATTTCTTTATATTTGAAGAGAATTGGGAATGGTAAATCCTAATGAGTTTTAAGTTAAATTCTCCATTAAAATTAAGTTTTAAATATGTTTTGATGATTTAATTACTAACTTAAGCATCAGAGTATCAAGAAACTTGTTTTACATGAATGCTCTGCTGTCAAGATAAGAAATAGAGATAAATAGAGAAGAGATAACCTGCAGGTACACTCAAGTGATTATGAAAGTGAAGCACTTTCACTTGGGTGATGCTTGGTCAACTCAAGTGATAAAGAAATTCAACATAGGAAGATACGCGATAATCTAAGCAAAGAAGAAGCTGATTCATGTAGAGTACCCAAATGAGTAACTTAAGCACTCAAGTGCTGGGGAAACAATGAAGGACCTGAGTTAGAACCCAAGTAAAGAAAAGCTCACTTGAATAGAGCACTCAAGTGAGCTACTTAGGCACCCTAGTGTAGAAGAAATTTTTAAAGAAATTGAAGTCAGAAAGATTATCACTCAAGTGAACTCTAAGAGTTAATCTTCATAAAGTCTCGAGTGTTCACATTACACACCCGAGTAAGGTATTTATGCTCTTAATTTTACAATGCACTCGAGTGATGTAGGATTCACCCGAGTGAAGCTTTATCACTTAAGTGATACCTTAGCCACTCGAGTAAAGACTTATATCAGTAATATAGTAGTCGTTACTGCTCATTCCCTCTCTTGCCTTCTCATTTTCTTTTTAAATTCTCTGAACTTCTCTTTTCATTTTCTTACTTGTAACTGTTAGACCGTTTTGGTTGATTCATTGCTTCCAATTCATTATTTTTCACTCTTCTTCCTCTCTCCGACACTCTTGTCCATTTTAAAACCCTATCACTCTCTCTATTTCACTCCATCGATAGCCCTAACTCTATTTCTTAAAAATCCTCTCCAAAATAAACCTTTAAATCCTCCAACAGAGACCCAAAGAAATGAGAATGGTAAGGACAAAGAGACCCAAAATGGATAAAGACTTATCTCCTACTCCTCCATCGAAGAAAGCTAAGGTTTCTAAATCGTCCAAAAGTCTGAAATTCAGACCAAATGTTTAGTCTTCTGAGACCATACTAAAAGAAAAGGGGGTTGTGATTAAGGAACCCACTGTATCTCTACCAACTCCCAAGCCCATGCACATTAGTAAAGGAAAAGAGAAAGAGGTTCCTACTCGAGATGCCGATATATAGGCCAGATAATTCATGGCGAGTCTCGATACTATATTCCAGAGGTTTTCATCTCAGAGCCAAGGCTAAAGTCAATAAGAGCTCCAACACAAATCCTGGTATGCCACCCAATCTCAAGAAGCCTCTGCTAGTCGACTAATCAGGCTACTTCTAGTTCTGTGAGTCTCTCTCAATTAGTCAAGGAAGCCCAGTCATCAGTACCTCCTCCAAACTTTATTACTGATGAACTCAATGTATTTGATACGACTGCCTTCAAAACTGATTATGGTAATACATTATTTTGGCCAGCTGTTTATGTGGATCTAGAAAAGCTAAAATCTGAGTGCAATGTTGATCTATCTCAATACGTGGCTCAGTTTTCTCCTCTATTAAAAATTAGAACTGTCTATTCTCCTACCATCATTAAAGTCTTTTATTTCAATATGAAAATTACCGATGAAAAGGATAAGGATGGTAAGGTTTTGAGGATGTTCTTACAACCACTGTGAGAGGGAAGTCTATTGATCTTACAGCTGATCTACTCAACACATACTTGGGCATTGAGAATGCTCCTTCCAGTCCTTTTAGGGAATTCATTGAGGTAGATATATTTAGCATCCTGAAGCTCAAAGAAGAATTAGGCTCTCTTATGTTTTCTCCAGGGTCTATGAGAGATGAATTTTTTCTGGTTGGTACATCTATTCCCAGAGCCTGGTTAACAAAGGGAAGAACTTTTATCATTTTACTGGCAAGGATTTTCTGCTTATGACTTCCTTTCTCTCCAAGAATCCCAGGAATATAAGAGCATGGATTCTAGATGAGATGTGACAATTTAGGTTTCATTCTAATGTGACCTCCACTATTCCCTTTCCTACCTTGGTTTCAAATATACTCTTTTTGCACAATGTCTGGTACTTGGTTCCGGGGGAGAAACCAGTGGCTATCAAGATATTTGGGAAGGTTCACTTTACAAGAATGAAGATATCATTTAAGAATGCTACTGGAGAGTTAAAGCCACAAAAAGTAAAGAGAATGGAACCCTCACGTTTTAGCAGATGAGGCACAGTAATCTCAGGCAGGGTCCCCTGCTGCTGTTCCTTCCTTCTTCAAGGGCAGTATGTAAGCTCAGCTTTAAGAAGTTATACAGATTGCTATCCAATGGTCTCACGATTCTCTACTTACCAAGATTGAACAATCTTAGGAATTGTTCTTCTAAAAGGTTTAGAAGTTCAATGAAGTTTTGATCAACCAGATTAATTATCAGATCAAGCTTGTAGTTGAAGGCCTGAACTACAATACAAGATATTCTCTGAGGAACTCAAAGATCAAACTGCAAGGTTGCAACAATTGGAGACTATTTTGACCACTCATCTGGGCATCCTTGTGTCTTCTAGTCCTTTATCACTACCTACTACCAGTCCTTCTGGTCCCACCAATACCACCATCCATACCACCACAGTTCCTACTGACCCTGTAATTACTTCTAATTCTCCTACCTCTATTGTGCCTGCTCACCATTCTTCCACTAGTTTCGCTAAAGTTGTTTATGTTGAACCTGAACCTACCTTCACTCCTCAGCCTTACTCTACTTCCTCCTTTGACACTTCATCTCCTTTCTTTGACCCCATGACTGCTTTGGTTGTCTATACTCCTCCATCCTCTTCCTTCACCCTTCCTTTCCTTTTTTCTTGATAACAAAGGGGGAGAAGAGTAGTTGTTGATATTTTCATTGATATGATGCTCTGTTAACTTTTTAAAGCATTGTAGTTTATTTATAAACTTCATGATGTATTCAATTATTTGTTTATTGTCTAATATATTTTCTATTCGTACTAATATGTGTTTCTTATTGAGTGTTTCTTGTTAACTCCAACTTGTTATTGATTTCAAATGACTCTTTCAAAAACAATTTAAAGCTTCCGAACATATTCAACATATTTAAGTTTTGTCATCATAACAAAAGTGAGAATGTTAGTTCTCAAATATGTTTTGATGATATTAAATCTTGATAAACAATGAGTACTTTATGATTCAAGATAGTGAAGAGAGTTTCTGAGTGTTTGAAGTAAAAGAAATGATTTTGGAAAGAAACTTGAATCAGAAGATACTCATTTATAGTGATCTGAGTAGATTACTAGAGTGATAGGTAGTTCACTCAAGTAATGATCTTTAACCTTTAGTGATTTTGCAAGTCACTCGTTGAAAATTCAAGAGTGATGTAAAATCGCTCGAGTGGCTAAGTCAGTACTCAGTGATTTTCCTTCACCTGCATAACCTCAGCAAGTCACTCATTGGATCTTTGAGAGTTAAGTCAAGAGGTCACTCAAATGGATAAGTGGCTACTCGAGTGATGAGAGATCCCTTACAAAGGTTTTTGCAAGTTACTCGCGGATATTATAAGAGTTATATTAAAGTTTACTCAAGTGACAAGAGTTCACTTGCAGGATTTTCAAAAGTTACTCACTCATTTTTCAAAAATTATGAGAAAGCTCACTTGAGTAATAAATGTCTACTAGAGTAGAAGGATCTCACTTACAGGTTTCAGAAAGTCACTCGCGGGATTTTTAAAGGTTATGAAGAGCGGCCACTCGAGTAAGTAAGTAATCACTCGAGTGATGTATGTCACTTACAGATATTCCTCAAGTCACTCATAGAAAATGAGCAAGTTACATCAGGAGTTCACTCAAGTGACAAGTATCCACTCAAGTGATAAAGGTTCACTCTCCATCTGTGTGCAAGTACCTCGTGAAAACTCAACAGGCTAAAGTCAGAGATCATTTGAGTGAACAGATGTCACTTAAGTGATATTTTACAACTCACGACACCAGCAAGTAGCCTTCTGATAAGATCAAGAGTTCATTCTATTGACTTACCTTTCACTCAAGTAAACCTAGATCCACTCAAGTGACAATTCATCGTCTTCTTTTCTTTGAAACTGAAACTCTCGATTAATTTGATTAATAATTGATTATTACTTATTTCTTGATTCAATATTACTAATCATATATATGTATAAGTTTCATATGCTTGAATCTTGGACCAAATTCAAAATTCTCTGAAAGCATTCTTGGTGTCAAAAGCATTAAATGCTCAACCATAAAACAGAACATAACAATAGGAGGATTACGTTTGTGGATTTACTGCGGCAGACTCAAAAGCAACCTAATGCCGAAATCCCCCAACGGCTCCAGGCTAATATAATGGAAAGTTTGAACGCTCACAACAATCATTAATGAAGTTTACATATAAATAACCGAGCATTCAATACAGAAGGACTGATGAAGCCAACAAACATTCATACTTCATTTGTTGCTTAGCTCTCTGTAAAAATTCTATGATATTTCTATAGTTCCTCAGTGATCATATATCTACTCTGTAAGAGAGTCTTTATCTGATATATCTTTCAAACTCTATAAAATCTCAAGGTAGTTGGACCTTAAGTGTGGTGGTTCAATTACAACCTGTAAGAGGGAGTGAGTCTTAGAGATGATCATTCATTACTTGATATGTTGTACTGAGATACCAAGAACCCATAGAATCTTGAAAGGATAGTGAGAACTCAGAGACACTCTGAGAACTGGACGTAGGTCACTAAGTTAAGATCAAACCAGTATATATCTTTATGCATTCTACGGTGATATCCCTCTTACTTCCATTTTTTGTAGCTTTACTTAATCAAGTCTGATTTAATTTAAATTTTTATATTTCACCCAATTCACCCCCTCTTAGGTGAAAGTTGGCACTAACAGTTTAATCCATACAAATAAGCTTGAGAATTGCGTGGCAACTTGATCCAAGACTTATCCATTGCTAATGAAAAAATTTAGCAAAGAAGATAAGAGTAGAGAGAGAATGACACGTGCTTGGAAGCTTAAATTGAAGTTTTTCAACATTTGTAGCAGTTAAAAAACTGTTACCATAACCGCCACTATCTTATACTTTGCAGTGGTTCACTTCTAAACCGCTACAACATGTAGTGAATGTTGGTATTTTGTAGCGATTATATAACAAAACCGCTACAAACATTGATAACCGTTGGTGGGAATTAAAGATTCAAAATTTAAATGTTTAACATGTTGTAGCGATTATACAACTATAACCGCTGCAAACTTTAATGATCGTTGGCAGGAATGACATATTCAAAATTCAAATGATTAACTTGTTGTAGCAGTTAGACAATTATAACCGCTACAAGATTTATAGACCGTTGGCAGGAATGAAATATTCAAAATTCAAATGATTAACATTTTGTAGCAGTTACACAATTATAACCGTTACCAATTTTCATGACTGTTAGCAGTAATGACAAATTCAAAAGTCAAATGTGTAACACTTTATAGTTGTTACTGTTCCATAACCGCTATAAAGTTATATACACTTTGTAGTAGGTATTCTTAATTAAACAAACCACTACAAATGTCATTTTGGTAGCGGTTATATGTATGAGAACCACTACAAATGTAAGTTGTTTTTTTTTCTAAAGTTGTTTTTCACACAAAATTAAATAACATAATTAACATAAAATAAAACAACTTAACAAAATGAAACAAAAATAATATAACTAAACTACAAAATGTTATAAAATATAAAAAAGTAATTACAATTGTTAAAAAAGAAAAAAAATATCCTAAATAAACTAAACTAATTATCAGGAGCCTGATCAGCAGGTTTTGTTTGAGGCGGGCACCGTTACTAGGCTAGCTATCAGGTTCTATCTCAGGGGTGATCGGATGACAGGCTTGGGTAGAGTCAACAGCACCATCGTCGGATCGAAGAGGAGGCAGCTGTATAACGAACCTCGAGACAGGGGGACCTCTGGGAACTCCTCATTAGGGAATAGGTGACTCCACGCCCTGTCAAGCATAGAGTTCATGATCTCTGGCTACTGCGTCTAATGTGCATAGTAGAAATCAGCCTACTCCTGCATCTGTCTAGCATTCTCCTATTGGATCTCCTCAATAATCTCCTCCCTCGGATGTTTGCTCCCGAGACATTCATGATTGAAAGGGTCCCACCTCAGAGCTGCAGCTCCTCCCGTAAACCATGCTGGGTCTGGCGCCTAATCTATTCCCCTTACGCACCCAGGGTACTCAACTGGTCCCATACCGGCTTTCAGTAGCACAGTAGGGTTTACAAACTCTTGTGACTCCTGGGTCTAGGTCTACCGCAACTCAGCCTGGGATAGCCGAATTTGCTCCTGCAATTTTATGAAACAAGTTATTATTATTATTGTTATTAATAATAAATTAATTATTATAAACATTTTATTAACAATAATTGAATTTATTATACTTACAATAACCTCCTTTACTTATTGAGACGTCGGAGTCTCATCCCAGTACCTATGTGTCAGCATGAATAACTCTCCGTAATCCATATGGTGGTTCTCCTCTTGAGCCTTCATCTCCTGAAATAATGAAAACATTAAATTAATATTATAAACATTTAATTGAAATTAAATTATTAATATTAAGGTAAAATTAACTAAAATTGTAAAAAAAGTACCAATTCATTGTAAGTCACATCAAATATCTTCGATCCAGCCGTATAGTAGATCCTCTACTATACACGGCTCCTTGTGTTTCTCTGAGAAAGACCCTACAACAAAAAAACAACTTTGAATTTAGAAAAAATTGAAAAAAAGTAATAATTATTATAAAACATTAAAACAACAAAAATAGTTATTAAAAAGGGTTAATATAACTTTTGGTCCCTGAAGTTTGACCTGATTTTGGTTTTGGTCCCTCAAGTTTAAAATCGATGGTTTGGGTCCTTGAAGTGTAGCCCGATTTTGGTTATTAGTCCCTCAAGTTTAAATTGGTGGTTTTGGTTCCTCAAGTTTACTCCGTTTATAACTATTGGTCCCTCAAGTTTGAAAAGGACTTGATAATTTGAGGACCAAAACCAAAATCAGGCCAAATTTCAGGGACCAACAATTATAAATGGAGTAAACTTGAGGTACTAAAACCACAGATTCAAACTTGAGGGACAAATAACCAACATCGGGCTAAACTTCAGGGATCAAAACCATCAATTTCAAACTTGAGGGACCAAAAGTTATATTAACCTTATTAAAAAAAATACATGTCCTTCTAGACTCCTCCTGAACTGGATAAAACTTGCCCAGTCATTGGGTGGGACACCGTCCAGAATGTCCTCGATCATCTGCTATAGAGGAATCGTCTCATCCTTATTCTTGATATGGAAGAAACGATTCTTCCTATTCTTCCAGTCGTCACCCATGTTAATCAACGTATACCTTTTCCCGGTGTCCCGGATGACAAACTTAGCTGTAATACAATTAAATAAAAAAAATATTTAAATACGATTATTTCTAAAACAAATAATTAATAAATAATAATTAAAAAAAATTAATTACAAACCATTTAATATAATACAATTATTAATTACCTTAACCACCTCATCCTACGCTAAATCCTTTGGCACATTCGAAACATACTTCCATATCCTGAAGTAAATGGGGAACTGCATCTAATTCAAGCCTAGCTTATTTAGGTAGTGGTTAAACAAGTGACCCCTAAATTGTCAATGGGCTGGTCTGTGACCTCATTCCACAAAACAACTCGCAGTGTCCGGTCCAGGTTGTTCAGACCGATTACGTCCAACCTCTTAGTAGAAATGTTTCCTTTCTCATCTACAAAATTTAAATAAAAGATATTTAATTTATTAAATATTTAAATAATAGAAAAAATTTAAATATTTAATTTATGAAGTAAAAAATTACATTTACCTTTGACTTGCAGCTTTAACCCGGTCGACCGGGAAGATGACCGTTATGGGTGTTTCTGCTCCCACATGTCGTCCTCATCTAGGAACTGCTCTAACTCACTGATTGGAATGTTGATGTCCAAAATCCTCCTTATAGTCACTCACATTGATCTCACAACCCTCTTCCTAAATAGCAGGAGGGACCTATAGTGCGGTCCCCTCTTATGGGGCCGTATGTTATGGTTGTGGCGGGCCACCTCCTGTAGCTGTGTTGGGGCCCCCTGTAGCTACTGTGGGGCCATCTGCTGTGATGCAGTAACACTCCCTTTACGCTACCCCTTACCACTAGCCCTCCTCTACTGTTGCTACCACGCAGACGTGGTTTGGAAACCTCAACCTTGTTCCCTTTACCCTTATCTCTTAAAGTCATATAGAAATCTCAAATTTTGAAGGAAATCTCTTAGAGAAGAGTTACAAAACAAAATGGAAAAATGAGACAATTAAAGGGCTGGAGGGGTTTAAATAGCGCTGCATTTTGTAGTGGTTATAGAGATAACCTCTACAAAGTACCTCGGGTGCCGTAAACATTTGTAGTAGTTACATAACAACTACTACAAATATGCAGACCCTTGACATTCTATAGCGTTTTCAACCCAAAAATGCTACAAATATACAGCCCCTTGATATTCCCAGTATACAACCTTTGTAGCGGTTAATAATAACCACTACAAACCTAGAGACCCTTTGCTTTCTGTAGCGGTTGTAAGCTATAACAGCTACAAAGTATGGGCTTTTTGCATTCTATAGTGATTAACGTCACAATAACCACTACAAACGTTCAATTAATAGAAGAATTTGTAGCATGAAGCTAAACATTGGTTTGAAAGTAGTTACCAACCACATGAAAAAATGCAAATGTCATGTGCTTGGTATCATGTTATGTATTACGGGCCATACAACTAAGAGAGCTCTAGTTGTTTAAGGTTTCCTTGTTATATGACTGGTGATATGTAACATGATACCAATCACAGACCGTTTGCATTTTTTTATGTGTTGACAACTACTTTAAAACCAATGCTTAGCTTCATGCTGCAAAATCTTTACCGATAACAAAATTTGATCCTTTATATCTCTGTATCTTAATACAATCTTTCAGAAGGCACGTGAAAAGAAAATTCTTCAATGCTATAAGTAACCGCCAGAAGTGAGAAGACTGTTTAAGTTATATAGCAGTTATAAGCTATAACCGCTACAACTGTGCAAGTCTATTTGACTTCTGTAGCCGTTTTAACAATAACCGCTATAAAGAGATGGCTCTTTACATTCTGTAGCAGTGAATATAACAGTAACCACTACAAGATAACAGTGACAATGGGGGCGCCACCTTCACGCCATGTGGTGCCAAGATGGCGCCCCCTTTATAGCGGTTGTGTTAACATTAACAGCTATAAAATAACTGCCACAAAAGGTGCGCTAGTTTTGTGCCATCTGGTGCCAAGCTTGTGCCTCATTTGTAGCAATTTTATGAATTGTAACACAGCTTCTCGCCATTTGGCTTATGCCTCCTTTGTAGCGGTTAGTTTACTATAACCACTACAAATAGACAATATTTGTAGCGGTTATACCTTCTTGACCTCTACAAAGTCCATTTCCCAACACTCGCCACTTGGCGAGTGGGATACTGTTGCAAATATATAGCAGTTTTGCTCAAAACTGCAACAAATACTAAGATTTGGAGCTACGAATTTTCATTTTTTTTGTAGTGGCATGGGAGTTAACAAAAATGAACCCCAATTTTATAAAAGCAATTTGTACCCATTACTTCATAGTTATTCTCCAATAACTATCATATATTGTAATATATATAATATTGTTTTAAACTGCCGTTAAGTAGATACACATAGTTAATGGTTATTCATTAACAACGGTTAAATAAACACCTTACTAATGACCAAAATTGAACTTATATTTGACATTATGTTTAACGGTTTTTAATCAATAACTGTTGAATATTGTTAGGTATATTTAACATCCATTGACAAAAAACTATCAAATATATGACCTTATAAATGACAGTGGTTTCTAAAAAATTGTGAAATATATGACCCTATATTTAACAATTAAAAACCATTAAATATAAATATATAACACTCAGATATTTAAGGTCAAAAATAATTAAATAAATAGAAATCTGTAGCAGTAGCTCTTTGCCTGGATCCGATCTCAACTTTTTATCTGACCGAAGGCATAAGGACACCCTCAAATCAATAAGAAGGAAATGTATAAAAGATAAATTAAATAGGCATAGGCGTATAGCTATTCTCAGATATATGCAAATATATTCCAAAATCTACACCTAATTTATTAAAAATAAATAAATACTTATCAAAGATCCTCCAAATCCAATGAGGGAGAAGTACCTAACATTTTCTCATTACCTGCCTACATTTTTTTTTCGGTAACGATAGCATATATATGTCAGCTTCATCTATTTTTGGGGGAAAAATAGAGGACAATTCATAAGACAATTTTTTCCACATGCTTTAGATCGGGCAATAACTCTATCTCACATAGTTTAACATATAAAATTAAAAATATATTAATTTAATATTACAACTATTCTAATCATAGTTCAAGCAATAAATTGTGAGAATCAGTATCTTGACAATACCAATTAAAATCAAACATACACAATCTCAATGAAATGAAAACCGATAGATACTTTATTAATACACATGGCCAATGTATTGTAGAAATATATGTGCTGGGTTCTTTACGTTTTTTTTGTCAAAGATAAGGTGAGAAAGACAAACCTAGTACTTTCCTTAGCCATACAACTAACTAATATTTGATGGTAATGATGAAAAACATTGTTGATGATAGCTTCTCCGAAGTGGCTCACTAATAGAGGTTCAATTGCTGCCCGTACAAATTGTGCAACTTTGTATCCACAGTTATCATCATTGAGTTCTTCACCACATGCAGCCTTCCAACTTACTTCAAATAACTCCAAGTGATTCAAAATGAATGAGCCTTCTTTTTCAATCTCTAATTCCAATTCAGATGGGGATGGATAGTAGACAGGAACGTTGAATGAATCTATCTGATCTTGCTTTATGATTCCCTACATATCACTCACCAAATTATCATGAATTGTTTTGCAAGTATTCCGAAGAAAATTGTATGTTTCAAAATATACCCTCTCCAGTCCTAAACATAGGTGTTAATTGAGATATTTTGTCTTGGTCTTAAATGCAAGACACTAAACCACTTTGTCTGCTAATTAAAGTTATAATTTTCTACCCTATTTATCCTTTTTGATTGTATATATCCGAGAAGGGTTTTCTTAAGGGTAGTTTTCACTGCAAAAGGTTAAAGGGATATCTCAAGAAAACCAACACATATTTTTCACACATAACGAAGTCAACTAATTTTTATAGTCTCCATAAATTAATTAGTTAGTTAACTCCTATATTTATGACTGGAAGGATTATATAGTCAAATTAGAAAATATGTATACGTACCTCCAAAACCATGTCATTGAATGCCTTAGCTAAAAGCTCCCAAATATAGCAACATTCATGGCTTGATGGATCACTACCTCTGCTTCTTCCGGTGAGTGTAAGAACCATGCGACCCCCTTCAACGAGTTCTTTAGCACGACACTTGAGAAATAATGAGAAATTTCTTTGAAATTGGATGTGGTATGCTTTTTGGACATTTAAAGGGCTGGTTTTTGCAATATAAATGTTGCCCTTACTGTTCTCTACACCCTCAGGAACCTACAGGAATGAAGAGACATCAATTAGTTTTTATGGGGAAATGTTCATGATTTGTTTGTCAAGAAATACAATTTTAATAGTCATTATATATGCGTGTGTATATATATAAATATAATAAAAGAAAAGAAAATATAAAGTCCATTTGTGTGCAAGGCAACTAATTTAAGACTATATACCAATGCCATATACATATTTTTGATAACACTTGTTAAAAAATGAAAATTAATTCCTAGGTCCTTATAATTTCACTTAAATTTCAATTAGGTATTAGTGTATTTTTTAATTGAGTCCTTGCAGTTTCTTCGATTATAGGCATCAGTTCCTATACTCATAATCTATTAATTAGGGTTGATGTCGATACTAACTAAGCAACATAAGTTGCCACAAAATACAAAATAAAGAGTTTTTTTTAAAGGGTTAAGTTATACATCCAACACATTGAAATATTTTCTAAGTAGCACTATTTTCTTAAACTAATTTGTAGTTCATTCAATACACTAAAATATTTTTTTTTATGGTATCCAGTATCCTATAATATTTTTGGTGGAATTTTACCCTTGAAGCATGTTTTTTTTCCCAACAGCAATGAGTATTCTAAATTTAAGGTACCAATAGCTAAGGATATATACTTTAGGGTGTGATGAAAAAAAGGTTACTAAAAAATAGTGATATTTTAGAAAATACTTTAAGGTGTTCAATACACCACAAATTAATTAATTTAGAAGAGTGCTATTTGAAAAATGCTTGAGGGTACTAATATAACTTAACATTTTCTAAATTAAAATAATAGAAAAAAGTTAACATAAAATAAAAAACACGTTATACTCAACCGTCTCCTTGCATCTATATACACTACAAAAAAATACAGGATTAGCGACGGAATTTTATTCCGTCCTTAATCCGTCTCTAATCCCTCACAAATTCCGTCCCTAAAATTAGCGACGGAATTTAGAGACGGAATTTTTCCGTCTCTAAATTAGAGACGGAGTAGCGACGGAATTACATTCCGTCGCTAAATTCCGTCACTAATTTCCGTCACTAAAAATTAGCGACGGAATTTAGAGACGGAATTTTTCCGTCTCTAATTAGCGATGGAATTTCCGTCACTAAATTCCGTCTCTAAATATTAGCGACGGAATTTAGAGACGGAATTTTTCCGTCGCTAATTAGAGACGGATTAGCGACGGAATTACATTCCGTCGCTAAATTCCGTCACTAATTTCCGTCACTAAAAATTAGCGACGGAATTTAGAGACGGAATTTTTCCGTCTCTAATTAGCGACGGAATTTCCGTCGCTAATTCCGTCTCTAATAGTTAAATTTTTTAATAATTCGATCTTTTTTTCAAAATTATAATTTTTAAAATAATTTAAATTTTAAATTATTTTAAATTAATAATATAATATTAAAATAAATAAATAAAAATTATTAATTCATATTTATTTTTGAAATTAAAATTATAATATAATATATTTGATTTTTTAATAATATATTATAAACAAATAAAATGAAAATTTTATAAATAAAAAAAAAGATAAAATATAAAATAAAATAAATAAAAAAAGATATTAATAATAAAAATTTAGGTAGAATATTTACATAAAATAAAATAAGAAAACTAAATTAAAATATTCAATAATATATAAAATTATGTATTTCTATTTTTGTTTGTAAGTGATATATATATATATATTATGTATGTATGTATGTACGTACGTATGTATGTGTGAATGTGTGTGTCTATGTTTATATATATATATGATTTTGCATTTAACTTTCACAGGTTCTTAGCTCAACTGGCAAAGGTACTAGCACGCGCGTGAGAGGTCATGGCTTCGAATCCTAACTTGGTCACAAAATGCAACCAATTTGTGACTTGTGACACGTGGCGCGAGGTGGAGGGGACACGTGGCGGTGGCTGATTGGTACACGTGGCGGCCGCCGGTGAGAAACATGTGGAGGCTCGTGTTGTAGACATGTGGCAATTTAAATTATATATAAAAAAAATAATTAGCGACGGATTAGAGACGGAATTTTCCGTCTCTAATTAGTTAATTCCGTCACTAATTAGTGACGGAATTTAGGGACGGAATTTTTCCGTCTCTAATTAGCGACGGAATTTCCGTCGCTAATTAGAGACGGAAAAATGCCGTCCCTAAATTCCGTCACTAATTAGCGACGGAATGCAAAATTCCGTCACTAATCAATTAGTAACGGTCTTTTTAGCGACGGAACAAATTCCGTCGCTAATATTGTTCCGTCTCTAATCCGTCACTAATTTCCGTCTCTAAGTTGATTAGTGACGGAAATTCCGTCGCTAAATTCCGTCGCTAAATTCTGTCGCTAATTCGCTATTTTTTTGTAGTGATAATATGTAATCTGATTGATTTTGATTTTATTTAGATTCATTTTACAAAATTGATCCAGGTGTATCCTTAGTGAAAGTATCATGTCATCAGCCATCAATATTGTTTCTCTTACAAATTAACAAGTTATGAGCATGTATAAGAACCAATATCTATAATTGAGGAAACTATAAAGGACCAAATAATGGAGAGAAAACAACTATAAAGACTTAATTAAAAATGATGTAAAATTATAGGGACTTCACATTTTAGTTTTCCATTAATGTAAGGGCTGGAGGGAATGAAATTTTAAGGGGCCATTATGTCAAGTTTTTTTTGTTTTTTCTAAGTAGTAATATTACATACAAATTCTTTTTGATAAACTATTACATAAATTAATCTAATTGACATAAGTTAATATAGGGGGTGATGGCCTCAACATGAAAATGCTCCGTTGAATATTTTGGAAGAGGTTCTGTAGGAATTGGAAGTGGAAATAGAATGATGTTAAGGTTTCAAAATACTTTAGGTATGTCTATGAAAAATTGTGATAATCTTTATCCCTACCTTCAGTCCTAAATATAAGACCTAGTTGACTATTTTGATAGACTAAAAAAGTCAATTAAATTACTTTAAAATATTTATATTTTTCTTTTTTTCTCCAAATTAATTTGTTTGACTTATAAACTGATATATAATTTAATCATACCCAACAACATATGATATAATTAAGTAACTTATTTAGCTTTTTTATTCTATTCAAAAAAAGTCAACTATGTCTTATATTTACAAGAGCAGTAGTAAATGATCTATGTGTTTCTAATATAAAATTACCAAAATGTCCTTCCAAAATAATTCATTCTCTCCCACCAAAAAGCATCACCAGCCGCCATGATCAAAACAACCACCACCAGAAGCAATTGGAACATTAAACGATGAAGCGATCAAAACCATGAAATGAAGTAGTAGTAGAAATTACAGAAACCATGAGAACCCACTGATATATTTCAGAATTTTCATGGTTTTACCCACATAGTTCAAAGCTTTTAGCAATCTATTTTGATTTCATTGTTCCATAGTATGAAGAGAGGGTAATTTGGGAATTTTTGCGCTTTATTGCATATTTTTAATGAATTTAATGAATCATTTTATCCCCTTGATTATTTGTTGTCACTTGGTTTATTTCATTTTGTAGGTGATCGACCAACTTATCAAAATTCAAGTATTGACAATTAAGAAGCGACAATAAATTAATGGGGATGAAATCAAAATGCAAGAATTATATTAGCTACCATGATGAGTTTCCTAGCTAAGCTAATTAGAAAGTAGAAACAGTAAGTTAAAATAAAAAATAGATATCAGAAATCACAATCAACAAAACCCTTGAAATCAAAATTCAAAACTGAAACAAGAGTCGAGGAGGTGTCAAGTGGTCCTAAACTAGAAAACGCTTAACTTCTAGTATAACGAGTGGTATCACTGTATAAGCCTAGAACAACTACCACGTCACTATCACTGCCCTTGGTTTTAATTCACCAAGTTGAGGTCACAATTATGGCCTTCAGTGGATTTCATATTATTTTGATTTTCTCGATCGGAGGGAAAGAGGAAGAATGGGAGAAGGTTAGGTGGTCCATGCTATTGATAATCTCACTCGCTAACTGTTGAACCACACTTTAATTAACTTACAGATATTGACAATATACTTGCTCCGGTCCTTAATTTTAGACATATTTATCTAATAGGATTAAATTAAGAAAATTTGTTAAGTTAGTTGGAATGACATGTATTTTATCAAAAATTCTAGTTGTCTTTCTTAGTTCCTTTCCTCTTTCTTCTTCTTGATTATTGTTGAGGGTCTATCAATAAAGGTAAATTAGAAAAAGATTGACAAATATATAAAATAAATCTTTTATTTATAACTATGATTAACTCACTAAATATATCTTATATTAAGGATAGGAGGGAGTATTATAAATAAAATCTCAATAATCTTAGTTGGAAGAAAAACATACTGAATAATCTTGCAGAGAGAGAGAGAGAGAGAGAGATTAAGTATCCATACTTGAGATAACCAATGAAGACTGCAGGAGGAATGAACAAAATGCAATGAACTAGTGGGAAGAATTCTACCATAGAAAGAACTTGGAACACCAGTGACGTAGCATTGATCACTTAGCTTTTCCTTGAAGCATTCAAGAGACTTGAAAATGTTGTTAAAATCGTTGCCAGCGAGGTCATTCAAGAAGATGATATATTCTGGAGAATCATGGTTTAGGTCTCTACATAGCTTCTCCACAGTTTCGATCAGTTCACAAGTCACAAACAATGAGTTTGGTCCAGAGGAACAACCCAAGTCTGCGATTGCTAAGCTTCGAGGGGGGTTATTTTCTCTATAGAAGCTGGTTATGGCTTCCTCTCTTACCGGCTTTGTTAAAGAAAGCACCTTTTTCTGTCCATGATAATTTTGTGTGTTTTAAGTAAGTACATGTAGTAGTATTGTGAATTTTCTTACAACTTCATGTAAAAGAGAACGCGATTGGAATATTGGATATGATTTGACGAAGCAATATATTTAAGTACCTGTAATAAGGAATTGTTTGCGTAACCTGTTTCTCCAGTGCCTCCATTCATGTGAAAAACTTGAGCCATATCCATTGTCGGATTTATGCTTTGTCAAATGTACCTCACTCGATCGTAAATCAAATTCTCTGTAAAGCCGCTAGCCAGAAAGCTTTAGAGGTATAGATTTAATGGTGAAAAAAGTGACTCTTGGCTCATAGTGCTCTTCAAAGTGATGGGCACTCACACTGGCTCCCATTAACGAATGGTTGTCAAAAATTTTTGCAGCTGCGGGATAATAGGTAGAAAGATAAGGCGAGTGGCAGTCTCTTTATCCTTCTTTAGCTCCTGGCTCCACCACCTTATCCAAAAGTATCCCTATAACTACCTAACGGGGAAGGTCGAGTCCTTATAACATCTTTTTGTATGTGGTTCATTCATGGGAGAAGGATAATTAGGTCCAAAAATTTCATTTAATGATTGTTAGTCCCAAGAAATTCATTTAAAAAAAAAATACTCCCTCCTTTCCTTTTTATAGGATAAAATTAGTATGCCATGTTGCTTTTTATAAGATAGATTTAGGGACGTCCCAAAAATTTCTTGTAAACTCTCAATTTTACCCTAGTTTGATTATAAAAATTACTCATACTACTATTATATTGAATTCTTATGTTTGACTAAAGCAGTCAATCTTTCGTATAAATGAGGGCATTTTCAGATAACAAAATTCATTTTTTTAGATATTTATTACACCTAATTAATTTCAATTAGCTTTTTCAACAACAAAATTCAGTTAATTCTATCTTATAGAAACAAACAGAGGGAGTAAGTTGCAAATACCTGATTTAGGGAGTAAGTTGTAATGGAAAATCCCGTCTTTGTAATGTGAATCGTTATTTACAATCGTTATTGCCATTAAATTGAAACTTTGTGAGCATGCTTTCCTTCTTTGTTTCTTTTGCCAACGCTTCCTTTCTCTCTTTTGCCTGGTCAGCTCGGAACTTGGCGACCAGCCATGTAACCGGTCCAGTTAGGTCCCTAACCGAAGCAACCAGGCAAGTTGCAAGGCAATCCGCTTTGCCTTTTAATAAAAGTTAATATATTTGTTGGAGAGTATGAATTGTTGACAGCAATATTAATCAAAGTTAATGACAATTTTGATATTAATGTCTAATTAATTTAGTCACTAAGGATTGTAAGTAGAAATATTTTGTTATCATTTATCTATTTTGATATTTTGCTTGAAATAATATTTAGTAATTATTGATTCTAGTGTTATCGGATGTTGGAATGATACTATGATATCAATATGTCAAGGAAATTGTAAAAAATGTTAGATAAGTATATGATTATTTTGTTATTGATTCAATAGATTAAATTGATATTTAGTATTTGGATTGTATAATGATAATATAAATTATATGCCAATTTTATATTCCCTACCAGTTTGGCACGCCGGGTTGACTCTAAGCTGACCCCCTAGCCTCAACCAGTTAGAGCTAGTTTAGAGGTTACTCCTTAATCATCTTCTCTAATTTATTCTCTCCTTCTCCTACATAATTATTATTGATAGAATATCAACGGGGTTAACTTAAAAATATTGATCATAGAAATTTGGAATACATAATGTATGGTTGATATTTAGTTTTGTTAGCTGCGCCTCGGGATGTACAGTGCTATTTGTGGTATATGTAATCAAGTTGCGAGAAGACTGACAAATAATTTACTCATAAAATTATAAAGATACAACATCACTTAAACAATGGATTGCTAAAATCGAACATACACAATATCGGAAAAAGAACAAGAAAACTGACAAATAATTTATTCATTACACTCATATGGATCCCCACTATATATGTATGTGGTAGAAACATGTAACTGCTAGTTGCTTCAACTTGTTTTGGTCAAAGATACAGCAAGATTGAGGGACACAGTTTTTTCTTTAGACATACGGTCAGCTAATATATGTTTGGTAACGATGAAAACCATCGTCAATGATAGCTTCTCCAAAGTGACTCACAAGAGGAGGTTCAGCCATAGCTCTTATCAATTGCGCAACTTTGTATCCATCACTATTATCATTGTGTTCCTCACGACATGCAACCTTCCAGCTTACTTCAAATACCTCCAAGCGATTCAAAGTGAATGAGCCTTCTTTTTCAGTCTCTAATTGCAATTCAGCTGGGGATGGATAGTATAGAAGAATGTTGAATGAATCTATCTGATCCTGCTTTATGATTCCCTACACCACACACCAAAACAAATTATTCTCTCACAAATTTCAGAAAAAAATTGTATATTTAAAACTGAGTATGTGTAGTCAACAATCACTACAAGTCTAGTTAGGGTGGGTGTCTCACATGTTAGGCTCTCTTTATTCTTTCTGTATGAAGCGGTTTGGGTTGGGTGTTTCCACATTGGATGTGGATAGTCTAAATTTAATTTTTTATTTTTTAAATGAAATATTTTAATGGATATATATAATCTAAAATAAATATAATCTTTAAACTATCATCTTTTCAAAAAATGATTTAGGTAATTTAAAAATTATCAGTTGAAAATTTCAAATTGGGATTGTAACACCTCATTTCTAATTACCAATATTCCTCCTATGTAATGAATACATGTAATGGAAGGTGAATTGTGGTGTGCAACAATTTACGGAAAATTCTAATTGTCGGTTACACACAACTCGGCCAAGCAAGGACACAAAGAAGCAACTAATGTCCACTTAAAGGCCTAATATTGTAACCAAAATTTGAGTATAAAATGACACAAATAATGGCTTCCTTCAAGTGTCAAAAATTAGGCTAAACCAAAGGAAAGAGCAAGAAATGATTTATTTCAGTAAATCATAAAATGTAGGGGCAAAATGGTAATTTTTCCACCAAGTGGGAAATAATTATTTTCCCTTAATATTCCCAATAATTTGAGTTAAATGGGAATTAAAAAGAGAGAAATGATTACTTGATCATTAATAAGCCTATTTTGACAAATTATTACCAAGAAGGTCAAATAGTCAAAAAGTTAAAGACTTTAGCCAACAAATTACAAGATGGTATGATGAGACAATTCAACATCAATATATACTCCCTTATTTTCTATGATTTTCGGTTGAAATGAATGAAGGAAAGGAAAATGAAAATTAAATGAGTATTTAGCAATTATGGACCAATAAGAAACTTGCACATGTAAAAGCCTTTTGACCATTGTAATATATTATCATCCTCTTCATCTTTCCTCTTCATTTCTCGACCAAAATCTGATTAAGGAGAGAGAGGGAGTTCAGCCAAAGGTCAAGAACAAGAAGAGGAAGGATCTAGGGTTTTAAAGCACAAAGTGATGTAAGAACTTGCAAAACTTTGTGATTTTGCCTCCTAAGCTTCCTACAACTTCTCCTAACCTCTTCTACTCCATTAAATCTATAATTTTCAAGAAAAATCAGGAGAAAATAGAAGGTGAACAGTGAATTTTTAGAGAGAGAAAGCCAAGAAATCAAGAGGTAATCACCAAAACTTAATCCTCTTGTCTTGTATCAAGTTGTTGGTGTTGTTGTTAGTGGTATTTGTTATGTTTTCTCTTATTTTTTAATTATGGGCTGAAGCATAATCATAGGAAAATTCTGCCCAAATTCCCTCTAAATATGCCCATTTAGTGTTTAAATAGCTACTCATGTGATTAGAAGTAGAAAGAAAGTGATTAAGCAAGAGAAAACAAAAAAACAACAAGTTGCTCCTTAAAACCCTAACTTTCTGTTCTGTGGGTCACGTGAAGATGGAGTAGGTATTCAAGTGTTCATGATTTTTGGATGGTTGTATACCAATTTGGAAATTCTTGAAGTTTGTAGGTACATATGTTGGTTCTGCCCTGTATGGAGCAGTGGCAGTGTGTGTGGTGTTTAATTAAACAAACCTTGTCCAAAACTTCTGAAACTTTTCAGAATTAAATTAGAGATATAGAGCTTTTAATTTGATAGGTAGGTTGTAATTTTTGGACAAGTATATTAGGAGATATGAATTTTTGAAGTTATGCCCTGTTTTCTGGAATGCTATCTGGATGAGTGATGTTTGATGAATTACTAGGAATTATATGGTTATAGTCAGAAAACCTATTTCTCAATTAAATTTAAAGATCTTTGTTTTGGCTTTGGAATCAGTAAAATTGGAGTTTTTTAGAATTAATTATGAATTTTCAAAGTTGGCTAACCAAGTTGTCAGTTTTTGAAAAACAGTGAAATTGCATTATACAGAGTTGTATGTTGTAACAGCATTAAATAACTAGTAGCATACCATTTAAAGGTGATAATGCTACAAGTAATAACCAATTACTTGTAACTTTAATGATTATAGGAATTGGACTTAGCCCGAGCCAAAATCCAAAAATAAGACAAACGTGCGAGTTTGGAAAAGATTCAGGTAGTAACTTCTTCTTGCATATCTTATGTGATTATTTATATATTTAAAGTCATTCTCTGTAACATGAGCTAGTGTCCTAGACACACCAATTTTTCAAGTTGTGGTCAGGGACCCAACAGGGGCACTAAGTCGACCAAGGGCAAACATGTAGTTTGACCTTCGGCAAATGTACACATATCGTTTGATCATCTTACATGACATGACATTGCATATCTATTTTCATATTCTATACGTTTGTAAGCATGTTACTACTGAGATTTCCTCAAATCTCATTCTTTTTCCAAAATACAAAACCTTACAGCTGAAGCAAGTGGCTCGAAAGGCAAGACGGTAGCTCCTGGTGATTAGGAACCCGGAGCTCTCTGTTGCTGCAATAGTTATTTATGCTTACACTTTTTGCTGCTTATGAACACTTTGTACTTTTGTGTATATTTTCAAACCCTACGGGGATTCTCCTGTAATGTAAACTTGTATTTAATATTAGTATTATTTCTGCTGTTTCTGTATGCCTTGTGAAACTTTATGCTTGTCACTCTGTGAATATCAAAATGTTAAGGGGTTTGATAGGGATGGTCCAAATTAGATCTGACTAGTTCATATTAGAGGTACTTCCTGATGAGATACCTTTTATAAATTGGTCAACAATTGGCAAAAAAAAAAAAAGGAAAGAAAGAAATTGGTCCATAAAAGTTAAGAGTCTTTTATTCTAATTTCTTTTTAGGGGCCTTTACACATCCTTTTCCTCACTTTCCTTTGTTTGGCTCCTTGGAATTCTATTTTCTTTGTAATTCAAATTCCCTTTGCACTCCCTCTTAAATCTTGTCCATTGGATAAGAGCATTGGGATTAACTGCACTCAACTAAACACTCCATATCTATACTTTAAGAAATCACGCCACCCGGCTTGTTTGATTATGTTTTCTGTTTTTTATTTTTACAAACAGTTTTATAAAACAGTTTTAGAAATAAGTTTTAAAAATAAAAAAAATAAAAAAATATTTGGATAGATTATTTTGAAAAATCTATTTTTGAAGTGACGTGGCGGTGCGGTTGTTAGTGGTGATGTAGTGGTGGTCATCATTGGTAGTGTAGTATAATAGTGGATAAGTGGCTGTTTCAAAAAAAAAAAAAATAGGAAAGCAAAAACAAGAAAATAATTTAAAACTTTTTTTGCTTTTTAGGTTTTTAAAAAAAATTTTGTTTTTTTTAAAACAATTTTTTGAAAACAGTTTACCAAATAAGTTTTATTGTTTTTAAAAATAAATAAAAAACAGTTTTTAAAAATAAAATTAAACAGCCCCTTAATCTCTTGATCGGGTCTCATTTGGGATCTATCACTCTCGCTGTATTGTTTATTCAATTAATCAATTTAATTCATTCCATTATTATATTGTCGATCTCCACACATTTTCCACAGAAATTCATTATTTTAATCCAGTTCTGTTTGTCTTCTTTCCAATTTAATAAACCACTGATTCCATCTCATGGATATTTCCCACCACCTCCTGGTTTCTTTATTAATTTTCAATGCCTCTTCCATTTATTCAATTCTCATGGCCACATCACGCCAATCTTGACTCTGTCTAACTTCAATCCGTCTGCGCCTCTTGCAATAATTTCCTCTCGGTTTTGGCGGAATCCTTCAGTCAAGCCAGTTATATGTATTTATGTACTATATTGTATTATATTATATTATCTATTTTCTTTTTATATATCTGAAAAAAAGTGGTTATGCCATTAAAGAAAAGAAGTGAGAGCACCATAGAAAGCTGCTAGCTGGATAGATGATGGAAATGGATATAAGTGTCCTTTAGTAAGACCTTGAAGTAGTGGAGTCTTTGTTTTGGAGTCCTTGACACAAAAATGATCACCATGAAATTCAAAAAAGACATTATTATCATTACAAAATTGATAAACAGAAAGCAAATTGTTGGTATTTTATGGAACATGAAGAATATTAGAAAGAATAAAAGAGCCACCATTAGTAGAGAGAGAGCATGTGTCATGTTATTAAATTTGAAGAGGTGCGCCATTACCAACACGAATTGCAGAACCAGAGTACACCTCAGATTGAAGAATGAGATTAGATAAACCTGAAGTAATATGATGCATAGCACCTGGATACCATAAGGCTTTACTATCAGAACCCAAATTAGAATAATGAGAAAAAATTGAAGGTAGAGCAAAAGCCTGATAAGCATGATTATATTGATTAAAACACACTAGAGCTTCATGCCCAAGCTTGTGACAAATTTGACAGGGAGAATCATTAGAATCATTAGTAAAGGACTGACAACCCTGTGAGCGACCACCACCGCGATTGTTTCTCCTTGTGAACTTCGACCACGATATCTACCATTAAATCCTCTAAAATTTCCTCGTGGATTAAAGAAACAACCACCTCTATTATTTTGAGAACCAAAAGAAATTTTTAGGAGATATTGTTACAGCATTAGCAACTAATTCAAAAGTTGTAGAAACAAAGTGTTTTTTATTTAAACGTATTCAAAAACCAATAAGTGGCTGAGCACTTCCTCAATTGATAGTAAATTATGCTAAGTAGTGAGAGAAGTCATGATTGGATCAAAATCCAATCCTAGTCCAGCAAGTAAATAAGTATTAAAATCAAGATTACTTATGGAATTTCCTGCTGCAACTAGAGAATCAGCAATTAAAATAGCACAATGATGATAAGCACTAATTGATACACCTCCCTTTTTTTTTAAATTGGTCAGTTGTTGATGTAACTGAACATAACGCGTCTGAGATTGCTGTGAAAAATAGAGTCTCTAATATAAGCCATATGGCTCTAGAATTTTTATGATGCATTACTCTGGAATCAAATTTTCAGATAGAGAAGCAATTAAAATTGATAGCACAAGTTGATCTTTGTCAAACTATTCAAGAAACTCTGGATTTAGAAGGCCCGTAAGCAATTATAATGGTGGTGCAACTTTTATACCATCAATATATCCAAACAGATGCTGACCATAGAGATAAGGTAGCATCTGAGTACGCCAAATCAGATAGTTTTCTTCATTAAGTTTAACAGTAATAAAATGAGTAAAATTTGAAGGTGAAGCAATAGTGGTTGCTCCATAAGTTAATGAATTAATAGCACCGAAAGTCTTAGACGTTACCTCTGTCATTCTGACACTATACCGTTAGTCAATGCTCTGATACCATTATAGAACAAAAAACAATGAAATAAATAAAGCAGATGAATAAAGGCTGAGGAATGTAATTGTATTCCATGATTTGTGCAATACATCTTTGTCTTATTTATAGGATATACAAAATCATCTCAACCCTACATGTATTACATATAAAAGAACATTTCTAGATTTTATCCTTGCACTATTTGTTGAGCTATCCTCTTTCTGTTATTTTGAGAAGATGGATTTTTACTGTGGTTAATTAATAGTAGTTAGCTGAATGCCATCAGTTTATGCATGTAATTAACTTTTATATTCATGTTTACTATTTCTTGATACTTTGACCACTCATATATTCTGATGAAGAATTTATAAATGGAAGTTATTTAGGAAATGTTATATTATGGGCTTTAGAATATGCCCAAAGCCCTATTGTTGTGGAAGTTGTTGATGTTAATTAGGGGTTTGTTACTTATCACTATATATGTTTGGTGGTTATGCCTTTTCCAAATATGGTTTGGCTATGACTAATTGACCTAATTCCTTTTTATCCATGATAGACCTTACAAGCTATATTTGTCTTTTTTCTATCATCAATTAGTCCTTTCTATTTGATTTAATTCTTTTTATCCTTGATAGGTGTGCTCAAAAGTTAAATTTTGCTCTTTTCAATCATAATTAACTATTGATAATGAAGATTTTTTTTATAGCCTTGTAGTGTTTTAACTAGTTAACTAAACTTTTATTTTTTTTACATTGGTTAGGTTTTTAAATGTTGAGTTAAATTCCTTTCTGCCATGATAGACCTTTAATTTCTCCCTTTGCTACCATAGTAGTCTAGTGATTGTTTTTAGAAATGGTAAGGTATATGGTATTACAAGAAACATATTATATCATTCATTTCCATGAAAAAACACAAGGAAAAGCGTATTTATTTCTAAATGAACTTATTGTGCTTGGAGATTGATATTGCTGAAAACCAATTTGGATTCATGCCAAGAAGGTCTACAACAGAAGCGATTTATTTATTAAGGGGGCTTATGCAAAAGTATAGGAGTAAAGGAAGAGATTTGCATATGGTCTTCATTGATTTGGAAAAAGCGTATGACCGGGTACCAAGAGATGTACTTTGGAAAGCCTTAAAAAAGAATGGCGTGAGGGTTGCATATATCAAAGCCCTTCAGGACATGTATGAGGGGGTTACAACCAATGTTAGAATGCCTGGAGGTGTTATAAAAGACTTTACTATAAAGATTTGATTACATTAGGGATCAGCCTTGAGTCTTTATTTGTTCAATCTAGTGATAGATGTGCTAATTGAGCCTATAAAAGAGAAGATCCCAAAATGTATGCTTTTTGTAGATGATATAGTTCTGATGGCTGAATCCAGGGAAGAAATTAACTCTAAACTTGAGATATGGAGACAGACTTTGGAATTGAGGAACTTTCGTCTTAGTAGGAGAAAAACTGAATATATGCATTGCAAGTTTGATACTAGACAAGGCCAAAGAGAATTGGAAGTTAAATTAAGAGGGCAAGTCATCCCACAAGTGACAAAATTTAGATATTTTGGATTAATTATACAAGATGGTGAAATTGATGGAGATGTCAATCATAGAATTCAAGCAGGATTGTATAAATGGAGAAAAGCTACTAAAGTTATTTGTGATTGTAAAGTACCTATTAAGATAAAAGAAAAGTTCTATCACACTGCTATAAGACCAGCAATGTTATATGGTAGTAAATGTTGGGCTTTAAAGGGACAACATGAACATAAAATGGGGGTAGCTGAGATGAGGATGTTGAGAAGGATATGTGGCCATACAAGAAAAGACAAGATTCGTAATACTCATATACGCAAATGAGTTAGAGTAGCTCCTATTGAAGCAAAAATTGTAGAAAATCATTTGAGGTGGTTTGGACATATTCAGCGAAGGCCATTGAGTGCTCCGGTGAGAATGGCTGATCAAGTAGTATGGAGTCCTCTTAGACAAGGTCGAGGAAGACCGAAACAAACTCTCAATGAGGTCATAGAGAGAGACCTTCTAATTAATAATATATCAAAATCTGTGATTTTTACAGAGCACAATGGCACTGTGTAATCCATGTAGCCAACCCCACCTAGTGGGATAAAGTTTTTGTTATTGTTGTTGATAATAATGTACTCCATAACACAATAAAGTTCTCTAACATTCTAGATATCGCTAACTATTACAACATTACTTAACCACGAGATTAACTAAAATCAAGCAAACATAAACCCGAAGAAAGAAAGACGAACACACTAAGATAATATATTTGATACATATCACCAATATTGTATTATAAAAACATGTGTTAGCTTCTTCAAGTTGTTTTGGTCTAAGATATGACAAGATTGAGGAACACAGTTTTTCCCTTCAGTATACGATCAACTAATGTATATTGGTAGTGATTAAAAATATCGCCAATGATAGCTTCTCCAAAGTAGCTCGCAATCAAGGTTCAATTGCAACTCTTACAAGTTGTGTAACTTTGTTTCCATCACTGTTATCATTGAGTTCATCACCATATGCTGCCTTCCAATTTATTTTAGATACCTCCAAGTGAATCAAAATGAATGAGCCTTCTTTTTCAATCTCTAATTTTAATTCAGATCAGATGGAGTGTAAATAGAAATGTTGAACGAATCTATCTGATCTTTCTTTATTATTCCCTGCGCCACTCACCAAAACAAAATCTTTTATTATAAATATTTTTTTTGGGTATGTATTTCAAAGAAAAGAAATGATCATATTATAGGAATAGTAGGCGTGGAAGATAAAATGATTGAAAAGCGTTTGAGGTGGTTTGGATATGTACAAAGAAGACAGTTAGAGGTACCAGTAGGAAGGGTACATCAGACAATATGCAGTACAGTGAAAAGTGATAGAGGAAGACCAAACAGAACGTTTAATGAAGTCATTAAACAGGACCTTCTTGTTAACAACCTATCTAAGGATTTGGTTGTTGATAAAGCATAATAGTATTGTCAAATCGATGTAGCCGACCTCACCTAATAAAGTAAGGTTTGTAGGTGGTGGTGTTGTTATACACATTTTGAAGAAAATGATCAACACTACAATAAAAAAAGGAAAAAGGCTTCTTACAATCAAATTGTATAGGAACCAGTTAAACCTAGTCAAATTTGGACCATCTATACCTAATACAAATAGCCCAATTTTTATGTAGAATCTAAAATAAAAATAATATTTTAACTATCAATTTAAAAAAATTATTTAAAAATTGTCAGGTGAACAAAAACTAAAAACTAAATATGTCTTGTCCAGATATGATAAATTTGAGTGCCTATTGTGACACCTTACTTTCCTACTAGTTGGATGATAAATATAATGATTTCAAACCATAAAGCTAGGTTTGGTCCTGGGAAGAAAACATTTTCAAAAAAAGTTAGAAACTTAGCCCAAATATAAGGTTTGAACCTGTAAAATGAATAGGTTTTTTTTTGGAAAAATTTAAAAATTTTTAAAACAATTAATCAATGGTTCAAACTCTTCATTAAAACTTATCATTCATTAGACTAGATTTAATCATATTAGAGTTCTACTCTTCTATCACATTTAATCTACCATTTTTAAGTTATGGGCTTGCATCATTCAAGTGTCCATCCCCGTTTCAATATTTAAGCATAGTATTACTAACGCTACCCCTACTATGCATGTTGTTACTACTACTATGTGTACTGATATCACTATATACATCTGTTAATGTGTGTGTACAAAATTTGTAGTCACATGAGGCTACCAAAAGTCATATGTGTAACATCCCAAATTTTGGGCATAGAATATAAAGAATTAGTCTAAATTAAGTAAACACTAAGCCTAGTTGAGCCAAATATCTTAAACATATCAGGAGGAAAATGCTTAAGATAATTATAAAAATCATTTAAGGGCCCAGATATATAAAGGAAATAGTATGAAATGTTATTAAGGGGAGTTAGAGAAATTATAAAGAGGCTTAGTTCCCCAAAATGACCCAAATAATTTAAATTTATTTTGGAATTTAAAGGCCTATTTTCTCAAAAATTTAAGGAAAAATAGTTAGAGATCATAATTTGGCTTGAAAAGTTCTGAGAAATTATTTAAAGGCTTTATGAAGCTAATTAAGAAATAAAATATTTAAAAATTATTAAGGATTAATTTATAGAGATTTTATCATAAGCTAATATAGATTTAGAAAATTAAGATTAGTAATTTTACTATACGGACATAAAAGTCAGAATTGGGCTAAAATTAAGCCAAATTATAGAATCTAAGAGATTTTAATTGGAAAAATTAGGAAAAAATCCTTGTGAGTAGGCCTAATAGGATAAAAACACACTCCCACTAATTAAAACACTCACCTCCCTTTCTCTCACACCATACACACATGCATATACCAATTCATGGACACACACACTTTCACTTAACCAAGACACTCCAGCTGACTCCCTCAAACATATGTACTTAGATAAAACTCCCATAAAATTAGATCTCTTATTAATTTGGGCCTGGATAGAAAAAAAAGAAAGAGAGAAAGAAGGTGAAGCTGAGAGAGAGAGAAAGGCCGGAAAAACTAGCCAGAAGTGGAAGAGAAGGTGGTCGATCGCCACATGCAAGCCTTGATTTTATTTTAGGTGAGTCTCTTCTACCCTCTACCATCTTTCTTTCGGTTGATTTGTGGATTTTCTTGGGTTATTTGGTTGCTAAATTTTAGGGTTTTTGAGGAAAACGCTTCAGTCAACAAGAAAGCTTGAAAGAGGTGTTGCATGTCGGTTTTGGGATGGATTTTTGGGGTTCTTTGATTCAGTTTTTATGTCAATAAAAAAATCATTAGAGTAGGAGTTCATAGAGTTAAAATCTCTGAGGTTTAGAGTCCTAATTCAATGTTGCATGTCATCTTCTTCACTTGTTCTTGTTTCTGAAAAATAGAGTCAAACATGCAGAGGTTAGAAACTGAGTTTTGAGTAAAATTGTTTCATTTTATTTTGAGGTTTTAAGAGTTTAAGATGTTTAGTATGTGAAAAAATCAAGGAGAGCTCGATTAGGCATGAAAATGGTGGAGTTCTTAGGAGATTAAGTTAGACTGTCAAAACTGTAGTTTCAAGGAGTCAGTCACTTTCAAGCATTATTTTGATTAGGCAAATCATTTACATTGTTTGTGAATTTGGTAGAGAAATAGTACACATCCAAAGCTTGATTCATAGAATGTGTCAATTGGATATCTAGAAGAAACGTTATGATTTTTAGAAGTTTGATTAGAAAATAGGGAACATTATGGGTTCCAGGATTCTAATAGTAAGAAAATAAATAAATTTCATGAGGTTAATTTGGTAATTTTGTCATGTGATTTTTTTTTAAATCAAGTATTAGAATTTAGGAATTGGATGTGTAAATTATAAGTTATAAATTTTTAAAATATGGGTAGAAAATCTAAGAAAATTTTGATTCTCTTTATGGTTAGTCAGATTGGTTGTGGAATTTGGGAGCTTAGAACCATATAAATTGATACTAGATAATATATTCTTTATGTAGAGGACTCCAAGAGCTTCACATGGAAACTGGAACCACCTCAATTAGAGTTTCTTAGCTTAAGATATGATTTTTCAAAGTTTCCTAAAATTTGAGGCAAATTTGGATTTAAGTTGGAATAAGTAATCACATTTTAAGAAATTGAGTTTTTATAATGGTTTGAGAATTTAGGACAAGTTTAAGAGGCCAATACCTAAATCACAAGGGTATAAGACATATATGTCTTAAATAAGTTGGTTACACAATAGACAAAGCACAAGAGATTAATTATGTAAAGTAAGCATATCAAAGTTTGTGTGTTAATCTGCCCTTACATGAATAAAATAGTTAATAGGATTTGGCTTTTGCTACCAAACAAAGGGAGAAGCAAAGAAAACACAAGAAAGAGGAAGTAAGTTTGGAAGAAAGCTTTAAAAGATAGTAAAACTTATTCTTATATAGTTTGTGATTGGTTGATTGCGTGTTTATTTGTCATGTATGCATTTAAACATGTAATATCATTGCTTGATTTTGTGCCATGTCCATGTATATATGCTTGTAAAGTGTTGTTCTTACTTGACTATTTACATACATATGTAATTATTATTGTATATTATATATTGAGATAACGTTTTACTACTAAGATTCCCCTGAATCTCACCCCTTTCTTCCATGACATATAGCAAGAGCAAGTACTTCTAGGAGTAAGAGCATTGTTGTTGGTGAAACCTGAAGAAGGTTGGAGCTAAAAGAGTTAAGATAATATTTGGTTTAAGTGTTGGTGATCTGTATAATAATTTTGTTAAGACTTCAGACTTATGGTAGCCTTGTGCGGCTACAAATTTTACACAAACACACACACATACACACACAAAAACATAGAGATGTACATAATGAAGATAGTACCTTTAGTAGTAGTATAGTAGAAGCACAAGCATGCGTAGTATAGATAACAATAATAGTACCACGCATAATAATTGAAACAAGGATGGGCAATTATATGTTTTGAGCCCATAGTTAACCAAAGATAGATTAAGATAAGAGCAGAGTAATACTCTGATATTTATGAATAAAGTTAAAGGATTGATGAGTCATAATGAAGTGTTTGAACCATTAAATAACTGTTTTAAAAAGCTGTAAATTTTTTAGAAAAGCCCATCCTTTCACATGTTTGAACGTTGTGTTTGGACTATGTTTTCAACTATTTTTAAAGGTGTTTTCTTCCTAAGATTGAAACTTAGCTTAATGGTTCGAATTCATTATGTTTAAAGCTCATCTGACTAGTTAGAAACAAGGGTGTTACACTATGTATAAATTAAAAGATTATACAGATAACTAACAAAATTAATTAATCTTGCTCGTCATCTTCTCAGTTATCAGTGATAATTACTCCCTTACCCTTCAAGCTGCTTGCCTTATATATATGTCATTTTAATGGAAAGGGGTGAAATTCTTGAGAATCTCAGTAATAACTACAAACCATTATAATATGCAAGTTCACGAAGCATACAAAACAAATCATCAAACAAACATTTAGCAATCACTATGCATCAGAATCAGCAATCATGGGACATACAGTCTAGTACAATGCAGATTGCACATCAAGTCTTACAGCCCATAGACACACCCCATGCAAAATGCACATGGAAACTTACAGCCTTAAGACCCACAGTCCAATAACCACATGGATTGCATATCAAGTCTTACAGCCTAAGGACATACCCCATATAAAGTGCATATTGGGACTTACAGGCTCAAGACACACAGTTCAATAATCACACTAAATATATATCAGATCTTACAGCCTAGAGACACACGCCATGCAAAGTACACATTAGGACTTATAGCCTCAAGACACACAGTCCAATAATCACATTGAATGCATATCAAGTCTTGTAGCCCAGGGACACACTCAATGCAAAGTGCACATCGAGACTTACAGCCTTAGGACACACGGTCCAATATTCAAACCTATATATTTATGAAACAAATATAATCAATGGTACAAACAAGCATGCAAAACATTTACATAACATATGAGAAAAAGAGTTACGACCTATTAATCTTTCCGGTAATTTACCTTCACTCATATTCTTTTCAATTTGCTTTCTCTTTGAGCTTGGACATATATCAAACCCTATAATTTTGAAATTCATATAGAGATGGGTCATTGCTCATTCTAATCTTATTAACATAATTAAAATTATGTTATTCTTGACCCTCTCATAATCTTATACTTTTATTTGAAATAGTTGGTTATACCTATGTTATTGTGTATCTACTTAAGACATATTGAATGTATATTTTCCTCTGTAATTAACCATTTAATTAAATTAAGTTAGCCCCTCAAACTTATCCCAAAACTCTCAAACCATCACTAATTTCAATTTTCTAAAAATGTGGTTATTTTCGAATTTAAACCAAATCTGCCTTTAATTTTCAATAAATTTTGAAAACTCATAACTTAAGTTAGGGAACTCCAAATGAGGCTATTCAAGTTCCTATTTAAATCTATTTCAATACTTTACAAAGGAAACATAACATTGAGTATTAAATCATGGATATAATATCCCAATTCCAGCGTACATATTAGTTGTTCCTTTGGTAAGATAGGATATTCTAGTTTTCCTACCTAAATTTTGAAAATTTATAACTTACAATATGCACATCTAATTTCTGTATTCTATTACTTAATTTAAATCTCTGTAAGTCTATTTTAAAGGAAAATAACCACAATGACAAATTATGTAATTAACCTTGCATAATTTGCATAATTTCTCACTACCTAACATCTGGAAAACAAAATTTTTCCCAATTTTCTGTCAAAACTTGCAAAAATCATAACTTTCATTTTAAAGCTCAAGATGTGGACTATATCTTTAACAAATTTCCTAGGCAGAGGACACCATTTTGCCTATCAAAACCTCACTTGAATCCGACTGTATCTCAAACTCTCCAAAATCAACACTTTATCATATAACTTTAAGAACACCACATATCTCTTCCTAATATGAGTTCTTTTTTTATTTAAATTTAAGAACACGTGCTCTTTAAAACTCAAAGAAACGAACCAAAATCACTCAAAAACTCAAGCTTTAACTTCTGAAAACTCATACATGCAGCACTCTGTTTTCGGTTTGAAAGAACAAAAAGGAAAAGAGTACATGCAAGCCCAAATTCATGGCTAAAACCTTCAAGATTTTGACACCTCTCAACCCAGAATGCATCCTTTATTTTAGTGCTTAAATTGCAGAACCAAAAACCTCAAAACCACACCTCTAAACTAACATGCAATGACTCATTCTTACCCAATTTCAGCAACCATTTTAACCTCAATAACACCACCAATCGACTTGAATGAAGTTGAAAAAGGGTGTAGAATACTAACCTAATCAATAATCTATAATTGCATGCAAGTTCTCCAGTCTCCTTCCTCCTTCCTCCTTCTCCAGCATCTCCCTTTCAGTCTCTATCCTTTGGCTCTCTCTCTTTTCTCTAGCTCTCTCTCTCTCTTCTCTTTCTCAATTATATTTCAGATGCTAAATGAGGAGTGGACGAAGCTGATGAGTGTTTTATTGTGTTGAATATGTGTGTGCGCGTGCGTGTGTGTGTGTGTTTATCTCATTGGATAAGGCTTCAATTGTTCTAATTTATCTAAACTAAAATCTATTAAATCTAACTCCAACTTTCTTGATCACGGGTGGCACATTTGGGTTCCATAATTTGGCTTGAACTCTAGCCCAATTCTAATTTTTTTGGGTCTGTGTAATAAATCACTCATTATCCTCTGTTTTTATTGGTTTTGACTTACCATATAAATTCCATAAATTAATCCTTAATAATTCATAAGGATTTTCTTCCTCAATTAGCTTCTTTAAGCCTTCAAATAATTCTCCTAAAAGTTTCAAGCCAAATTATAACCTCTAATTATTTTTCCTTGAATTTTTGAAAAATATGCTTTTAATTTCCAAAAATTAACTTTAAAATTGTTTAACTCGCTTTTTGGGGAATTAAGCCTCTTTTAAATTTTTGGGATGTTACACCCGTCAAAATAAAAAGTGCCCTAACCAGTTCCAATTTTACATCAATTAAAACGAAACTAGAATAGAAAGTGTGTATGGCATTTTTGTAAGTTGAAATATCGACTTTCTTTAACCGAAGTAATATGACTTTATACACCAATTAAATTTGCAGCCAGCTAAAATTTAGGTTATCTGCTTGTACCTCTGAGACCATGTTATTGAGTGCCTTAGCCAGAAGCTCCATTATGTAGCCAGATTCATTACTTGATGGGTCACTTTTACTTCTTCCTCCAAGTATAAGAACCATACGACCCTTCAACAAGTTCTTCAGCTCAACACTTGAGAAACAATGAGAAATCTCTTTGAAACTGGTGGTAGTATGCTTTTTGGATATTTAAAGGGCTCTTGCTCTTCAAGCAAATATTGCCCTTGTTGCTATCTACATCCTCAGGAACCTGTAGAATTAATGAAACCTGAAAAATTGGTTTAGAAGGGGAAATCATTATACCTATAATTAACATGAATATTCTCTCAATAAATAAAATTTTATCAAAATAACATGTGTTTATATCAGTATAAAATATATATAAAAAAAAGTATAGAGACTGGTTTTGACTAATGCAAACTAATGTTAGATTCAGTACGAATGCAAAAGACCTAACTTCAATAAAAATGACTTAAAAGTATAAAGAGGAAATGAAAATTTTATGTTAGGTGGCCAAAAATAAAATCAATAATATTAATGGGGGCCAAAAGTAGTACTCCCTCTAGTCCTTATTTTAAGGCACTTGCTAGATTCCAAGAAACATTAAGAGCCAGTTTGGTTCAATCCCATTACATGCATGCAATGGTAATCATAATTGCATTACCATGAGAAGAGTGTTTGGTTGCTCTTTAGCATGGTAATAGAGTTTACAATGGTAATGATGATTACTAAAATATTGGTAATCCTTATTTATACCTTCCCCCCTATGAATCCTCTTTATCATCCCACTACATAGTTAAAAAAGTCTAATTTACCCCTTAGTTGCACTTCTTTTTATTTTACTTATATATATTTTCATTTAGCCACATCGCTACAACCTCCTCCTTCGCCACCCCAGTCGCCGCCACTACCTCCTCCTTCGCTGTTGTCGCCACTACCTTCTCCTCCTTCACAGTCGCTGCTACCGCTACCTCCTCCTCCTTAGCTGCCGCCACTACCTCCTCCTCCTCCGCCGCCACTGGCACCCGGCACCGCCGACACTACCTCCTCCTCCTTCGCCACCGCCGCCACCGGCACCCAGCACCGGACACCATAGCCACTACCTCCCCCTCCTCCGCCATCGCCACCACCTACCACCGCCACCACTACCTTCTCCTTCTCCACCACCACCACTACCTTCTCCTCCTTCGCCATTGTCGCTACTATCTCCTCCTCCTCCTCCACCACTGCTACTACCTCCTCCTCCTTCGCCACTGCCGCCACTACCTCCGCCACCCGCGACCCGGCATCGCCGCCACTACCTCCTCCTCCTCCACTTGACTCTTAACTTTATTTTTACAAAGATTATAGTAAGGGTAAAATAGACTTTGTGTAATATATTGATTTTAAATAATTGTTAAAATAATAACATATTGCACCTTACTTAAAAACCAAACATTAGCCCTATAATTAATATTACATTGCATTACCATTACATCGCATTGCACTGCACTGCAAGGTGTAATGGGATCGAACCAAACGGACCCAAAATATTTTTTCCATGTATGCCTATATTTAATAAGGGTAGTAGGGAGAAAGTAATAATTAACATGATATTAAAACTTAAAACAATTGGTAAGGGTAATATAGGAAAACAGTTGAATTTTAGGACAAATTTAATGTTTTTAACTATTTTCATTGGTATATAAGAATTAGTAGTTGGTAACTTATTGTAAGTATTCGGTTATCTTTAAAAGATAGTGAATAAGTAAACATACTTGAGATAAAAAATGAAGACTGTAGGAGGAAAGAAAAAAATGTAGAGAACTAGTAGGAAGAATCCTACCAGAGAAAGAAGCTGGAAGGCCAGTGATGAAGCATTGACCAATCCCACCTACGACTCGATCGAGTGCTTAAGTTCTGTTTGAAGCATTCAAGAGACTTGAAAATGTTGTTAAAGTCACCGCCTGGGAGATCATTCAAGAAGATGATATATTCTGGAGATTCATGGCTTAGCTCTCTGCAAAGCATCTCCACAGTATCAATGAGTCCACAAATCATAAACAAAGTGTTTGGTCCCGAAGAGCAACCCAAGTCTGCAATTGCTAGGCCTTTAGGGTGCTTTTCTCTGTAGATAAACCTTATAGCTTCATCTCTAATGGGCTTTGTTAAGGACACCGCCTTTTTCTGTTTAAATTTACATTATAAGTATATGTACGTAGTAGTAAATTTTATGATGAAGCTATATAGTGTATATACGTACCTTTAACAAGGAATTAGTAGGCATAACTTGCTTCTTCGGTGACTCCATTCATTTGCAACACTGAAGCCACATCCATTCTCATATTGATATTTCTATGCAGTACTAATTAAGTTGCTCACTCGTGGAAACAAATATTTTGTAGTGACTAAACCAAAACTGGTGGAGAGATATATATAGCGAGACTGGTACGTGATTGACACTCCCAAAAAATGAGTGGCTCTTATTAACTGTAGGAGCATTACATAAGGGGCAATGTTGGACCTACCATCCTTTGTTTCTTTCTCATCATGTCCACATTTCCTTATATAAACCCTTAATGTTAAAACAAGCAAACAAAAAAAATTATAAAAAAAAAAAAGATTGCCCACCTTGCCTTTTTATTTACTGATGTAAAGTAGGAAGGCCCACTTAGAGGTTTCCTAACGGTCACGCTTTACCGCCTTGTCTCATTGGTAAGACTTTTTGTCGATTTTAAGATTTATTTTATTCAACATAACAATAATTAAAAACTAACCAACTAAAAAATTTAAAAAAAAACTAATATAGCTTATGAGTAAAGGTTATATGAGTGTATTAATGTTTTTGCTGTTGAGTTACCAAGCTATCCCCAAGCCATTTTGGGCTTGATGCCCTTCTTAGGTGTGAGTTTCTAGGTCTGTCTGGAGATTGATCTATTACCTGATACACACACTAAACTGAGTCACGATTGGACACAGTTATGGATGCATAACAAATACACCACTTGAATTAGAGGATAGAAACTAGAGTACATACGTATCTTAACGAGCAAAAAGGCAATATATATACTAGCCGGCTTTGTTGTGCAATCTTATGGCTCCCAAGTTATAATCTCTTCGTTAGGAGAAAACTTATGGTCTCTTAATTAGGAGAAAAACTAATTGCCTCAGTCCGTAACACATCCACTCCCTTAACTCACATACACTAGTGTTTCGTTCATACATATTAAAACATATCAGAGCTAGTCACCTGCAACGTCTAATATTTGAATTTCAACCCCATAGTCCGATGGACTTAGGCTAATCTCTCAAGATTGAATCAACCATAATTCAATATAAGGTTAGGAGCACATTGAAGATTTTCAACTCTCCCAATAGTGCACTTACAACCATTCACATTTGTATTTTTCCCCCTTACAAGATAATACTACTACTATTTTAACCAACAGTTTATTGACACTTTTGTTAATGATTTCATATTATGCTCTTTGATTTTCATAAGAGATAAATTATAAATTATTTAAAAGTAAAAATGGAATATCAAATCATTCCATAAATGATAAAGTTCATATATTTAACATCAATTATAGAAAAAAGATAGTTAAATTGATGGAAATATTGCTCATGGAATATGCATGAGCTGAGTGGGGTCAATAAAGAAATGTTACCAGGGTTAAATATTTGTGATAAAAAAGTTCCATACAAACTTAAAAGGAAGTTCTGTTGAACTGACATAAAGGAAATACCTCTGACGTCCTAATATCGACTGGATGACAATTTATGCGCACTTTGATGCACATGTTTTTCGCACTCTGACATGAAGGATTTAGGGAGAATGTCAAAAAAATATCATTTAAACTTCAAAATCTCGTTAACAAGTTTAATAATGGGATTAACAAGAATGATAATACAATTAACAAATCATTTTATTGTTAAATCACCTATTTGAAATTTTGAAGTTTAAATGGTATTTTTTTAGAATTCTCCCAAGGACTTATCTATACAATGCATTACGAGGATATTGTTCGAGCGCGGAATTAGCATGGAACCAGACAGTGCAATATCTCATGTCTTTAGTATAAGATCTATTTAATAAATTTAGATAAATTAAAAAATTATTTATTTTTTATTTAATAAATTTAGATAAATTAAGAAAATTAGTTATTTGTTAAAAATGTCTGTTGATTTCTCAAAAATATATTCTTAAATCATTTACATTAAAGTTTCCTTTTGATACAAATTCTCTTAATATGTATAACAAATATGGGTATATCAGAAAATAATGATAATTATGAAGAATAAAGTGGATTGACATCTTAAATTCAAGACCAATTCTAAACACCCCCTTCCCCCAAGCTAGATTATTGTTCAGTTTTCAAATATTTATCGTAACTGATCTGTATGAATAATTTCATGATATCAAAATGTTACTCTCAAATAGAGCCAATAATACGGGCTTAACCCGCGGGTCCAACCCGCAAGCCCAACGCAAAAATGCGAGCCGCACAGGCCCGTACCGTATGACCCGCGGGTTGGCCCGTAATTTTTTATATATAATAATCTCACAAAACTTATAAGTTGTTCACTCCCATTTTGGTACCTCTCAATCCAAATAGAAAAAATATTAGCATTTTCCCTTCTTCTTTAAACAAAATTATTATATCTTGGTTGTTTGAAGATTATTTTATGTTTTTTGTGTATAAACTTTTGTAGATTTGATAACTTTAGCTCTTGAATTGTGGATTATATTTTAAAATTTTTATAAGAGGAATAATTGATATTAGGAAGGTAAATTTAATAACTCACATATATGTATCTCGTATTTCCAGCCGTCTTGAAAAATAAAAAAAAAATTTTGAGCCCACGGGCTGACTTACAACCTGCACACTGTGGGTTAGGGTTGACATTTTACTAGCCTGCAAAAGTGCGGTCTGCGGGTTAGTGCGGGCCAACCCGCAACCCGCGGGTTGGCTCGTTTTACCGGCTCTACTCCCAAGTCATAAACAAAGTGTTTGGTCCAAAATAGCAGCCCAAATATGCAATTGCTAGGGTTTTAGGGATCCTTTCTTTGTAGATACTCCTTATATATATAGCTTCATCTCTAATAATGGGGTTTGTCAAGGACATAAACTTTATCTGTGTAAATCGATATACATAATCAGTAATTATGTCTAGTAATATATTCTATGATGAAGCCATATATATACATGTAACAAGGGATTAGTAGCAGAACTGTAACAAAGAATTAGTAGCATGGTTTAGGAACCCGGACTAGATTGGCTGGTCCGGCCCAGGAACCGCCGACCCGGTGGCCAAACTGGGCAAGTTCGGTGACCTGTCCAGTTTGGCCTTTTTTTTCTGAAAAATCAATTTTTTAAATTTTTCTTTAGAATATCATATAAATAAGTTTAAAATATTCAATTTCTCACTAGTTTGGTCCTGGTTTAGCTCCGATTTAACTTCGATTTAACCCACTGACCCTTGACCCAGTACCCCGACTGGTCCAGTGACCGGTCCGGATTTCAGAACCTTAATTAGTAGCATAACTTGCTTCTGCGGTGCCTCCATTCATGTGCACCATTCTTAGACTTGTGCTTTTATATAGCATCACTCGTAGAATCAAATATTTTGTAATTTGTAGTGACTATTCCAAAAAGAGTGGGGGTGTCCCCCGTCCCCCAAGTGTGAGTGTGTATGGGGGAACTAGTTTTAATATTCATCATAATCATGAACACTAAGAACTAATGTTAATAATCAATACAGACCGTTCAAATGTAATTTGGATGGATCAAATTGAATTTTCTCACTTTCTCTTTTCTTTTTTTGAAAAAAAAAATTATCTTAATGTATACAAAATCTAATATTAAAATAACTTCTCAACCGTCAGTTTTTTTAAAAATACTGTTTTATTTAAGAATTGTCATATAAAAATATTAAATCTAAATCATTGAAGTCCTATTGAATAATGTAGATCTGGCCTCATTCATTAACTTTTAGTGCTCATCATTGCAATGAGTACTAAAACTGGCTTCGAGTATGGGCGGGAGCCAACAAAGGATAGGCACCATAAGTTTATCCTCCACATTTAATTTTTTAACCTTTATTATTTAAAAAAAAATTTAATGGCAGAGAATATAACAAAGATAATCCTTTTTTGCAGGGTTTATATCTCTCTTCAGCTCAACAATCTGGTGAATGCGGCGATAAGTTAATGTTGTATTTATATTTTATACAAATTACAATTTGCAACAAAAGAAGACTACTTTTGGTATATGTTGTCTAACACTTTTCATTATTACACGCGAACCCCTATTGTTCGTGTTTAGGATGGCTTTGGGCAGTTTGGAGCCAGCTGGCCCAAATTAACTTCTGGGCCTTCAAAGCATTTCAGACCCAGTTAAATGAAAAAATTGATGTTTGGCATAATTTTGGGGTAAATAACTTTTTGCCTAAAAATTGTTTTAAAATTGAAGTAATTTTTTTAACTTATTTTCATATTTGAATCTTTTCAAACTGAATTTTTAATATATCATCAAAAAAAATTTTGAAAATCACGTTTTTTTTATAAAATTTTAATCAAATACAAATTACATCACACTAATTAATTTTTACCTTAATTTCAATTTGCAAAAGTCAATTAAAATAAAAGTCACTTTTATCAATGTTAATTCAAACAAGCCCAATAATTTGAATGAAAACGCCTATGCTGCAGCGAGCCCAATAATCAATTCTTGGTTCCCATTTATGTTTGAGTGACTGAATATCTTAAGCCCAAGTTAATTTTCATTTGATTTCACACAAATAGCTCGCAAACATGCACAATAATAATTGCATTTTTTAAGAAGTTGGTGCTTCTATCAAATAAAGAAAGTAAGGCTCTTTCATCAAGGGAAAGGAAAGAGATTAGAGTGTTAAAGTTGAGAGGAAAGAAAATATGGGAGATTAAAGAGGGAGAGGAAGTGTTATCATATATATATATATATATATATATGAAGAACCCATTACATTTTTCTCCCAAATTTTCTCTCCAAATATGAAGAAAATTTAGAAAAAAATAGTCTTCCAATATTGCGCTTCACTATGTCATCTTCTCACTCCAAGCAACCCTATCGAGAGATCTTCACCACCGTCTTCTTACCCAGAACCAAACCACATGGTAACTTGTTGTAAATTATATAATGTTTATGGGTGTGTCAAAGAAAGAGTCCAATATTGCATGAGATTGTGGGAATCTAAATAATAACAAGTGATCTTGGATTAATAAATGGGTCAAGAAGAAGAGCTCTCGTTCACACGATAATAGGCCATTGGAAATACACGTGAAATCTGACAATTTTCCCTCCCTTGTGTGTGAGTTAAACATGATAACGGATAATATTTATAAAAAATATCTATCTAATTGATCGATCTTCTACTTCAATCACAATTATGTGTCTTCAATGTCTGTAACCAACAACTTAAATCATCCTAAATAATCATTAAGCGAGTTAATGACCATTTAAATTGGCCATTTAATTGTGGTCATAACTATCATAATGTGCATTAACTGACAAGTTAATTGTCATTAATTAAATGTGTTTAAGTGTGCCCAATGGTATTGGGTTACATTATACAAAAACCCCTGGATTTTGGGTCAATTACATATAACCCTCCTGACATTTTAAAGTTTAAATTTAAGCTCCTAACCTTTTTCATTATTATTATTAATCTCTTGTTGTTAACTGACCGTTATCTTTTTAATTGAAATTACTATGCCAGATTGTGATATGACACATGGTATCCTACATGACATCCTGTATAAATTAGTAATTTCATAAAATCCCTCTAAACTTTGAACCCTAAACCCTGAACTTTGATTAGTTAACCCCCTAGTATATTTTAAAATTTAAATTTAACCCCTTTAAATTTTTTATTTATAATATTAAATATTATGTCTTTACTTTTATCGTTTTAATAAATGTATTACAATTTTTTACTATCATTTGTCAATTAAAATAGCTTTTTTATAGCAAAAACAAGAATAATAATATTTAAAAAATATAAAAATAAAATCTCATCATTTGTGTAACATTTATTTATTTATTTGGGATAATTGAGCATTGATATTATAAAAATATCATCTTTTGTATTAAATATTCTTTGAATGATTGACCATTGATAGTTTAAATATTACATTTGTGTTAAATTATAGTTTTTGCCCTCATTCAATTTTTATTAGTAATGCATATTTTTTTCTTGAATAAAAAGTTTAACATTTATTTTTATATTTTTTAATAATAATAATATTATTCTAGTTTTCATCACAAAAAAGCTATTTTAACTAACAAATGATAGTAAAAATCTTAATAAGTTTATTAAAATGATAAAAGTAATAACATAGGGTTTAATATTATAAAGCAAAATTTTAAGGGAGTTAAATTTAAATTTTGAAATGTCAAGAGGTTATTTGTAACTGATCAAATTTAGAGAGGTTTTATGAAATTAGTAATTTACACATGATGTCACGTGTTATTTTAGAATCTGACGTGATAATTTCCGTTAAAAATACAACAGTCAATTAACGTCAAGGGGTTAATAATAAAAAAAATGAAAGGTCAAAATGTTAAATTTAAACTTTGAAATATCAACAGGTTATGTGCAATTATCTTTAGCCATGATATTGTATAATTTAGCCATGGTATTGTGATAGGTTGCCTATAAAAAGGGCATGAGACTGGAGTTCGTATCACCCTACTCTGAGCTTTTGAGAAACTATCTTTCATCTGGTATTTTTCCTTGCTGAGTTCTATTGTCTTCTATAGTTCTAATCATGCTGCTTTTACATGAATAGTTTGTTCAATTTTAGGGAGTGTGTCTTTTTTTTTTCTATAGGCAGTTATGGTTAAAGGCGGTAATTTGGGCCGGGCTAACAGGCTCGGCCCGTTAGCCCGGCCAAATAAACGGGCTCGGGCTCGAAAGTCTGAGCCCGTTTATTATTCGGGCTAAACGGGCCCAGCCCATTTAGCCCGTTGGTTAAACGGGCCAGCCCGTTGGGGCCCGTTTAACTATTTAAAAAAAATAAAAAACATTTTTTATATATTTTTCAAATAAGTTATATCTCAATGTTTTTAGTTCTTAGTGATGTTGTGTTTAAAGACTTCCTAATTTTTTTTATTTGACATTTTTTTCATATTATATCTATTTATTTTACTATTATTAAATTTAAAAAAAATGTATTCATATGTTTTTGTGATGTAAGTAGACAAAAAAAAGAAGGTAAGAAAAAAATTGGTTTTGTAGCACGAATATATAAAAGAAAATAAGTGTAATATGAATGAATAAAAGAGAAAAGGAGTAAAAAAAATTTTAAAAAAATAAACTTTAAAAAAAATAATAAAAGACGGGCTAACAGGCCAGCCCGTTAGCCCGTCTAAACGGGCTCGGGCTGGCGAAATGCCAGCCCGTTTATAAACGGGCTAAACGGTTTTGAGCCTATATAGCCCGTTATCCCAACGGGCCAACCCGATGGGTCCGGGCTGGCCTGTTTTTCCACCACTAATTATGGTATAGCTCTTTAGAATAATGTGTCCTTGCATTATATATTTTTGTAGGTGTGCCACCACCAAACAGATATGAAAAATGTTTCTTTCAAAATGGTAGTTTGTTAGATCCACCTTTATGGGAGACCGGTTTCATACTTGTTTCAAGTAAGCCCTAATGTTAAATTTAATAAATTGTTTAAATTGTGTGTGATCTTTATGTTTACACTTATTTTGCATAAAAGAATTGAAATACATTATTAATATTACTTTTTTATTACTTTCATAATTACAAATAATGATCATTTCAATTAAAAACTAAAAAATTGAATAACTCATTATGAGTATAAATTGGATGAATACCAACTCTAAAAGTTGGCCAAAAAAGGTACCAATATGTAAGTGAATGGCAATGAAAGACTATTGAAAAAAGAAAAAAACAACATACATCTTGAAGGACATGATTGATTACAATTTGATTTGGTTATAAAAGTTACGGATAATTAATCTGCAGATCCTTAAAATTTTAATCAATTTTTAATTAGGTCCCTATAATTTTTTTTCTTTTTATCAAGTCCCTATACTTTTGTTTATTTTTTTTATCAAATATGTTATACTTGTTTAGAATATCAATTAAAACCTTTAAAAGTAGCTTTTCAATAATAATTTACAGTATATAAGGTAAATATGTGAGATGAGTTTTGTCTCGACTTACGTGAATAAGTACTTTTGGGGGTCCCAAAAGCTATTACAAACAAGCAATTTTAATACATTTATTAAATAAGTCCTTATACTTTGTTATTATTATTCAATAAATTATAATAATATTCTTCTATAAATATAAAATATAATATTATTATGTATTATATTATTAAATATTTTTCTATCAATACTAATACTCTATGGATAAATTATTGTGATAATTTTATTTCAACATTCTTTTTTATGACTTTTTGTTAATATTCTACATAATATTTTGTTATATTTATATTATTTATTTTTTAATTTAAAATTTTATTTATTTCTATAATTATAAAATTGGAATTAAAATAATAAATTTTCTAAAAAATAGAATTATAATTAATTAATTTATTAATAATTAATTATATTAATTAATTTTTAAATTATATAATTATTGGTGTTAATTTATTATTTTCAAATTATATTTTAATATAGTTCATTTATTTAATTTTCAGTTAAATCCAAAAATATATATATGGACCTCATTATAAATCCAGTGAAACAATAAGAACTTGATAAAAAAGAAAAAAAACTACTATGACCTGATTAAGAATAGATAAAACTATAAGGGCCCTTATAAAAAAAACATAAGGACCTTGATGTCTTGCTTTTGTCGTTAAAGCAATCAATTAAACTAGGTCCCAATTAATTATATAGTTTAGGGTCAACCTAGGTCATTCTCTCAAGGAGCAAACTATGGATTTTCTTTAGGATTGATTTTTAAATTTCAAAAAAAAAATGTAATGGAATGGACCTAAACTAGGATGCAAGATACTAATTCCTAAATGTAATTAAACTAATTAAATTATATGAAAATGAGACTACTCTATATGAGGTTGAATGTAATTTTTGGGGGTTTTTTATGAAAGAGAAATTAAAATCCTAAGTAAAAGATTGATTAAAAGTAAGACAAACAACGAAGGTTTAGTTCAGTTATGATGATGAAGGGGACAACTTAAGATTCACATGTAGTTAAATTTTTTAGCCTAAATTAATTAATTAGACCAAAGGGAGGTTGAAGAAGGTTTGGAATTGATAAATTTAATTACCTACTTCAAACATGGGAAACCCTCAAGTTCAATAACACATAATCCACTAGAAAACTCATAATGGAAAAAGCGCTAGTTAATTAAATCTATTAAAACCAGTCAAAATAATTTAAGATAATTTGGAAATAATGTTCACAATTGCCTAATTAAACAATTCGACAATTAACCAACCTAATTAAACAATTAAGAGGTTAAACCCAAATTGACAATTAAAATAATAACGAGAACTCAATTAGTAAATTAATTGACAATTAACGGGTTTGCAAACAAAAATTCCAATAAACATTTAAGCACAAATCAAATCCAAATTATCAATTTAATCCAAATTAAATAATAAGTCTACAATCTAAAACAAGATTGTTCTCAATAAAATGACTCAAAATTATCTAAAACTAAATAATCTCAAGTTTTGAATCAAATTAATAAAAGAAAGACACTCCCTTGTAATCTTCAAGTGTAAGCTCTTAGGTCTTAGCTTTCTCCAAGCTCATCCCAAGTTGTCTCCTAAAAGAACTTAAGCTGCCATGAATTTCATCCTTCCCCCACGCGCTAAACACGTCACAGCCATGAAAACCGATTTATGCAATATTGGTTGATGATTGAGTAATAGCCGTGGGACCCGTAAATGGAGAAAAATGATATTGAATGAAGCAAGAATCTACTGACGTGGTGTGGGATTAGTCAATGAATAATTGTGTGGGAAATTAGGTAGATGAATATTGGAGGTGGAGTCGCGTGTGTTGAGCAATCAGCCGCCGAGTCGCAATTCTGTTTTCAGCGTCCTTCGTGTTTAAATAGTGGAGGATCTAGGTTAATTAATGGAAGGAAGGGAAAGTTTTGGGGTCTAAATTTGGGCCTATAAAATTTATTTAGCCCAATAAAATATAACCACTAAATTCTCTTCTGGCTTCTTAGAAAAAATTCTAAACCGTAATATCTTTTAATCTGTTTTTTCTTACCCTACAAAAATCAAATAAAATCGTGATCTATCATATATGTGGAAATATTTTCTTAATCACGAAATAACAACCATAATATTAATAATTTAAACCAATAATCTAATATTTCATTTATATTTTATATTATTTCCTAAAATTGGCTAATAATCTAAATATTATCTAATAAGTTCAAATTAGCCTAAAATAATCCCTAAAATAATTGAATAAGGTAGGATAAAATATATTAAATTTGGGATTTATTAGACCTCATCAAAAATTGATTGAAACTATAAAGACCTGCAGATTAATTGTTCCTAAAAGTTATAATTAAAGGAACAATTGTAAGAATAACACTTGATTTTTTATTCATTTCAATAAAAAATCAAGGTATCCAAAATTGGATCGATCAACAAAATAGTTGAAGCAATGGTTTAATGGTCAATAATTTGAATTGGGTCAATCCGAGATTAAGCCAGTAATAATTAACGTAATATTTATAATAAAAAAAATTAGTCCATAGATATATCAAATACTCGTGTCACATGTAATTCAACAAAACATATATATTCAAATACAAGTCTAATGGACTTTTATTTTTTAAAACTCAAAATGATGTCATTTTAAGTTTGGTAATGAAAGAAAAAGATAATATAAGTTTCAATCTTTTTACCCATAAAAAACTCTAGATTGGACAAGTCAAGGGATTGGTTCACATGTTTAATGGTTTAATTGGCACGGGTTGAAACTTAAAACTATGTAAAAAAAAAAAACACACACACACACACACACAAATAAAAGCATATTTATCTCTAATTTAATTTATTGTGTTTTTTTGTTTAAAATCTTACTCTAATACACACCGTGACATGTAAAATCCTATATTATATTCTCCACTCTAACGCCAAATATAAATCTTTAAAAAAATTTTCTTTGTATCAACGTGATGTCACTCTTATTTAAATAAGGGCTATTAAGTTCAATTTAAGGTTTTTTATTAAATCACATGCATGAAACATAATTATCGTGTACCTGTTACAAGCATCACAACACAAAGAAGCTCCGCTCTAGGCCCCCAGCCCATAAATCATACATAGACAAATATAATACTTCCATATTCAAATTCTATGACTCAAATAAAAAAGATGGGAATTTATAATAAAGTAACTCCATAAAAATCTTAGGTCTCAGGCCATCAATTGCTAAAACTTAGAAAAGACAATCAATGAGAATTTAAAAAAAAATCCCAAATTTCCCATGCAACTCTAACTGTGGCAATAAAAGTAAAAATAGATAAATGCAAATCGGCTTTTTATTGTCACTGTCTCAAGCCTCTGATGCCTTTCTAGTTTGTTTGCCCCTCAAGCCCTCACCTAAAAAAAAAGTGAGAAGTAACGGGGTGAGACCACATCTTAGTAATATAATCACTACCCACCTTATCTACTAGCACTACCAGTGGGGTGCCAGGTGGGATTAACAAACACACATGAAGAATAGTCAAATAACTCAAAAAAGGAAGTATCAATATTTAATCCTTGAAGAATAAGAAAATAAATCATATCATGGCATGCTACATCGCAACATATCATAAAGTAATCATTTATTTTTTGTCTTTCATTAACCCCTAACCATCCTTGTATCCTCCTTATTTCCTTCGCTTGAACCCATGGGCTAAGTCTTAGTCCATGTTATTGGTAACTCTCACGAGCTCTCCACAAGTGTGGTGTAGACTGGCTAGAGTACTACAAACACACAAGGGACCATGGGTTCCTCCAGTAGGGTTATTGCCTATGGGAATATTGTTTGAGCTCCGAGAATATTGCCTAGAAGCCATTGGAGTGTCGTATCAAGGAATGATGCCCTGTAAATAATTAAACTAGCAGCTTGCCACATGGTATTTAGTTTTTTTATATCACATCCCAGTCACCGCCATTTAATCTCATTATTCTTAGGGATTATCATCCTTTCTCATACATCATCAATCTCAATCATAAATAAGAATTCAACACTTAACAAGTACATATATCAATTATACTGTAATAACATATCAAACTAATCCAATTTTAGGGTTCACATATAAGTCCCACAAGGCGATTTTTGTTCTTTAAGTGATAAGGATTATATAAATATACTCATCATACACTACAAAAAAAACCGTCCATTTCCGACAGAATTTGAGACGGAAAAAAATTCTGTCTCAAAAATTATCCAAAGACTATCGGAAATTCTGTCGTAAATCCTAACATAACGTTTTTGATAGAATTACTGACGGAAATTCCGTCGGAAAATTTGACAAAATTGATTCGTGGAAAATTCCATCAGAAATATGTATTAATTAATTTTTAAAAAAATTTATTATGATTTTTTAATTAATGATTAATATATTTATTATATATTAATTATTTTATTATTAAAATAAATTATGTTAATAATTTGGGAAAATCATATACAAAGCTTCTTAAAATAGAGAAATTCTAAATAAAGATGGTAAATTCAATAAATCATTAATCGAGTCATTAACTCAATTTATAATTTTAAAATATGAGTGAAATGACTTTAATGTATCTCATATCTTTTCTCTCATGTTTTTTACCAGCCTCTCTTTTCTCCCCTCTTAAAAGAATATTATTACTTTATGATTTTATAGCTCTATATATCAACATTAATATATGCTAAATCAAATAATTTTTTTTTATTTTCTAAGAGAATAATCAAAACATAATTCAAGCATGCTATGCCATGATAGTATCATTGATATCAACTAAATAATTTTTAATTGAAAATCAATTAATTGATATTAATGATTAAAAAATAAATGTGATTTTTTTAAATAATATAGTTATTTTTACCAGGTGAGACAAAACAAAAAAAACAATAAAAAAAACAAAAAACAAAGGAAGCATAACCCATATCAACTTCACTTTGCAAATATGAATTGAAATAAAACTCATTTTTACCAACATTAGCCTAAACTAGAATTATTTTTCTTAATACATAAATGTGACTTTTTAGAAAATAATTTAGTTAATATTTCAATTTTTAAGTTTTTCATTATTTAATATGAATTAGTAATATTAAGGGTAAATGGGCATCCAGCACCCCGATCTATTTTTAAAGGTGCAATCAGCACCCTAAAGTTTTGGTTGCACTCTAAATTATTTTTGGAGGTGCAATCAGCACCCTAATGTATTAAAAATGAAGCAATTACATCCATTCACTAACAAAATACTAACTCTATTTGCTGACACACTCTTTCCTTTCCTCTTTCATTGATCTTCAACATATTCATCCCTTCTTTTAGTATTTAAGGATGCAATCTTGCCCCTAGCATATTAAAAATAGAGTAATTGCACCCCTTCACTAACAAAATATTAACTCAAGGTTTGTGGTTTAAGATCGATGAAAAATGAAATGAAATAGTGTGTCAGCAAACAGAATTAGTATTCTGTTAGTAAAGGGGTGTAATTACTCTATTTTTAATACATTAGGGTGCTGATTACACCTCCAAAAATAGTTTAGGGTGCTTATTGCACCTTTAAATACTTTAGGGTGTTGATTGCAACTCTAAAAATAGATCAGGGTGTTGGATGCACCTTTACCCTAATATTAATTACTATTTTCTGACAAGCAGTGTGTAAATTAAATCTACTTCTATGGATATTTTAGAAAAAAGATGCAAAAAACACTTAAAATTTCATAAAACGGTTTACATCAATATAAAACTTTCCAAAAAATCTCTTTATGTGTGGGTGTGTGAAATATAGTAAAATGTATACTTAATATATTTATTAAAATATATCCTTTTATAGTGGCATATATTATAAGTTTTATGGAAAAAATTTGTTCTTGTTAATAAAATGATCTCTTTGTTCAAAATATTGTATGTCTTTATACTGATGATGATAGTTAATATATTTAAACTATAGATGAATCATATTTTGTTGTATTAAAATTAATTTTGATATATATAGTTATACATTTGTTAGGAAACATAAGTTAGGGAAAACTCTTTAATAAGGAGAGAAGAGAGGGCATTAAAATTATTTTACCTATATTTTGAAATCCTAAATTGAGTTAATGACTCAATTAGAGATTTATTAAACTATTAAAGTGTCTCAAAAGTTTCCTACTCAAAAGTCATCCAAAGATCGTCGAAAAGTCCGATGGAAATTTCGTCGTAAATAAAAATTCTGACGCAATTTTTCTGTGTGAAATTTTTGTTGGAAATTCCGTCTGAAATTCTAACATAACTTTTTTAATGGAATTACCAACGGAAATTCCATCAGAAAATTTGACAAAATTCATTCGTGGCAAATTCTGTTGGAAATATGTATTAATTAAATTTTTAAAATTTTTTTATTATGAATTATTTAATTAATGATTAATCTAATTATTATATATTAATTATATTATAATTTTAAATTTAAATTATTATTATATTATAATATAATTTTTGGAAAAAAAATTATTAAATTATAATAGAAATAAAAAAATTATTAATTCCTATTTTTTATTGAAATTTATATATATATATATATATTATACAAATAAAAATACAAATTTTATAAATACAATAAAAATATATATAATAAAATGAATAAAAAAGATATTAATAATAAAAATTTAGATATTATATTTACGTAAAAAAATAAGGAAACTAAATTGTAATTTTTAATATTACATATATATATATATATATATATATATATATATATACACACATGTGTATATATATATATATGATTTTGCATTTAAATCACACAAGTGTTTCCCACCTTAATTGGCAAAGGCACTGGCACGCGGTTGAAAGGTCGTGGCTTTAAATCCCAACTTGGTCACAAAATATAACAAATTTGTAATAAAAATTTAGATATAATATTTACTTAAAAAAATAAGGAAACTAAACTGTAATTTTTAATTTTATATATATATATATATATATATATATATATATATGATTTTGCATTTAAATCACACATGTTCTTCCTAGCTCAACTGGCAAAGGCACTGGCACGTGTGTGAGAGGTCATGGCTTCAAATTCCAACTTGGTCACAAAATACAACCAAATTGTGCTATGGACACGTGGCGAGCGACGAATGATGACACGTGGCACATGATGTAGGATGACATGTGGCAGTTGACCGAGACATACGACTGTTGACCAGGACATGTGGCGGCTGTCGGCCGAAGGTTTTCATCAGAAAATGCTTGGAGCTCTAGGAAAATTTGCTAAGGAAATTTCTATCTCAATTTGCCACTAAGTTTCCACGGACACAATCCGTAAAAAATTCCATCTCAAATTAAAGAGAAAATCCGCCTGAAAGTCCGTCGTAAAGTAATTTGCGATGGTACTATTACTTACGGATTTTTTTCCGTCGGAAATTCCGTCTCAAAATGGTTTGTGATGGAATTCCGTCTCAAATGCCTTCTATTCTGCCTCAAATTCCGTCAGAAACTTTGTTGGAAATTGCCTTTTTTTGTAGTGCTAGGCTTACGGAGTTTTTCTAAAACCTCCCAGAAGTGACACCGACAAATAAGATGAGTAGGACCATGTTACCTGGATTTTCCCTTAGCTACAAATAAGAAGGATCTTCCCCCAATGCACAAATTCAAGCTATAAAGCAAGGGAAACTAAATTAAAGCACGAATATCTAACTACTCAATAATTTATCTCATATGGTTACTCAAAAATTTTCATGAGTTTTACCGATAATAGAGATTCAGGCTAGAACTGAGAATAGCCCTTAACGGAGTATTAGTCTAACACCCCTGTATCTTCAATTTAGGTTTTAAATCCTTAAAACTCAGTTCTATGAAAAAAAATCCCTAAATTATGATTCTCAAACCCTAGCCTAAATCCCTTAGTATCTCATAGTTAAGGTGGAAGAATGAGAAGGGGGGATTAGAAAGACTTACCAAAAATTAGAAGTCTTAAGGCGCTCTTGGAATAGAACCCTAGAAGAACTCTTGCTTCTATGCATCTTCTATGCATCTGAACGTGAAAAAAGAATCAGATTAAGGTGCCCCCTTCTATTTATAATATTATTATTTTTATTTAATATTTTATTGTTATTATTACACACACACACACACACATACATATTGATGTTACATGACACAGAAAAGTCTCTCTAAACACAACACAAAGATGTATAGGCTCCATGGATCACCTTAGCAAACACCTCTTAGAAGGAAGAGATAAAGATGATGATGAAAAGTTTATGTGATGCAAAATGGGGAGAGGAAATGGAAGAGAGAGCATAGGCATAAGGAGATAAGAGAGAAAAGAAAGAAAAAGAGAAGAGAGGAAGAAAGGACAGTAAGAAATTAAACAAAGGAGAGGAATCTGACGAATAGAAAGGGAAGAGAAGAGATACTCAGAGAGGAAACTCAATATTTATTTATTTAATTTATAAGACAATGAAGCAAATGAGTTGAAGTGATATTCATAGGCCTCAACCTAACCCTAGGAGTTAATGACAGAATATTCTAAAGTGCAATTACAATAAATGGGAACTGATAACATAACATTCTAGAATTCTAAATTAAATGCAAATAAAAATTAATGCTAAAAGATAACAACCAAGTCAACTTAAAAACCAAATATTTCCTAATAATGATAAATAACTGAAATATCAAAAATCATAATAAATCATTATTTCATATCCCATCATTTATCCCCTAGTTGATGAACTTAGCTCCTGACGAATGAAAACAAAGGCATAGAGTTGAGGAGGGAAGGGTGGAATTTAGTGTGGCACTTTGATTCAAAACTACCTTCTAGCAAGTGAGATAGTTGTTAGATATGATTAGTTTTGACGATGCCAAATATATATATATCAAATATTATGAGAACAAAAGTTTGCATAATATACTTATCTCTTATATTGACTAACTATTATATTTAATGTTATATATCTTATAGATTAGTCAAAGAGATTGGAGAATGAAGAGCTTGAAGAATTAATGGGAATATCAAGATTCAAGCTTCTAGAAGAAATACTGGATGTTTCTATGCTCATAAGGGAATTAAGAAGTACTGTAGCAGTTACTATTTGGCACTGTAGCATTATCACTGTAGCAATACGGTTACTGTAGCAATCGAGTGATTTTTAGAATCACTCGAGTGATTTTCAGATTCACTCGAGTGATTCTCTAATTCACTCGAGTGATGTTCAATGTTTCACACTCTGTTGTTCGTCCAGCTGAGCAAGGTCTGGTTATTTGATCATATCTCTCACAATACAACTTCGATTGAGACCAAACTAGTTGAATATGAAAATAGACTCCCAATGTGTCATTTTGACACCAGCAGCAACATCAAATGATCTCAGATGAAGGAGATATAAGTGTTCGAATCTGGAATTCATATCAGCGTCACTTTCTGGAACAGGTTTGGTATTTTGGCTATAACTCTCAAACCACAGATCCTATTGAGCTAAAACTAGTGCCATATGAAACTAGAATTCAAGAGCTTTCTATTGATATATAATACAGAAATTTTAGAGCCATATTCAAAGAGTTATGTCATCTGGAAGTTTACCCCTATTTGCTGAAGAACTGGAAACGCAACAACGAAGAGATCACTCGAGTGATTTTAGAATTCACTCGAGTGATATGGTAAATCACTTCCAGTGGCGCCAGAATCACTGCAGGAATTTTTCACTGTTTTAGATTTCACTTCCAGTGATCCTGAATCACTCGAGTGATTTGTGATTTCCGCCACATCACTTCCAGTGATCTCCAAATCACTCGAGTGATATCTCAGTTTTGCCAAATCACTTCCAGTGGATGCTGAATCACTTCCAGTGAATTTCACTCTTTCTCAAATCACTTCCAGTGAATCAAAAATCACTGTAAGAAAAATTCACTATTTGCAATTTCACTTCCAGTGATACCAAAAACACTCGAGTGATATGAGATTTTTCAGAATCACTTCTAGTGTGAGCCAAATCACTGCAAGAAACTTTCACTGTTTTGAAAATCACTCCCAGTGCAGCTGAATTCACTCGAGTGATTAGCTATTTTCTCAGTATCACTTCCGGTTGACATCAAATCATTGCCAGTATATCAGTATGAATTAGAATCACTTCCCGTGAAGATGAGACCACTCCCAGTGAACCTAAATGCACCTCCAAGTGAAAGTCAATATGCCTCAAGTGATATGTTTATTTTGGTATATCACTCCCAATGCACTTTCAGTGAATTAAATACCTCCCAGTGATTACTCAGCATACTCTTCACTGAGTCCGAATCAGTTCCAGTGGAAGCTTATCAGAATCACCTTCAGAAACTTCACAGAATCATGGAAATTACTCAAGGGATCATTATCATCCAGTCAATGATATGCTTACTCTTACAAAGCCACTGCCAGTGAAATGCTTCTATAGATCACTTCCAGAAGTATGACAGAAACAAGAAAATAACTCAAATGAATTCATAGTACACTCGAGGGATGCTGATCACTGCCAATCAAACATTATCTTCTGAAAATCACTTCCAGTGAAATCAAATTTACTTCCAGTGATTCTTTAGTTTTTCAAGATCACTACTAGTGAAGTCTGTAATCACCTGAGTGATATTTTCTAACGGCTATTTCTCTGAGTGCTTTTACAGGTGTTATGCACTACCGATCACATCGCATACACAGAAACAATATTCAACAAACAGCTCAACGAACGTGCAAACAGAAAGCAGCTGTATGAATCATCTGTCAGAAGCACAAACAGATTACAACGAGAAATACTGAAGCATCTGTCAGAGCACCACGATCAATGGGCATAACCGTTGAACTTTCTGTCTGAGCACACGATCAGCTTACAACAGGAAAATATTTGAATAGACACAACGGCTCTCATAGCTTCTTCTATATAAGCTCAATCTTTCGAAAATCAGAAATGAGAGACAACAGGGAACTGAGATACACACGAGCAAACTGAAACACGAGAACCCAACTACGCTAACATGTTGTTATCATAAGTCTTCCGCCTCACATACTCTCTGTGCTTGTCAGTTTTCTACATCATGTATTTGGAGAGTGAAAATATTTGTATTTTATTTCAGTGAGCATTTTACCTACTCTATAAGAGAGCTTGTAAACACTTCATCTATATTTCAGAAGTGTTCTCAAGGTAGAGGGACCTTGAGAGGATTGATCACTTTACGGGGGAAGTTGTAGAGCGAATTGTCAGTAAGACTTTCTGCTCGTAAGACTTACAAGGTGCAAGCAGTAGAGAACGTTGCTGCTCGTAAGACTTACAGTGGTGTAAGTAGGAGAGAATGTTGCTACTCATAAGACTTGCACGGGTAAGCAGGAGAGAAAGTTCTTCGGATTGCTTTGCTCGACTTACTGTAAGAAGGAGTAAACCTTACGGTGCGTAAGGGAGAGTTACTCTTGTGAATTTGTAGAGGCTTATCTTGTACCCAATTAAACAAGAAGATAGTGGATTGGAAATCTCAGGAGGAGCCTGGGGACTGGACGTAGGTCATCGTGGATTGGACCGAACCAGGATAAATCACAGTTTGCACATTCTCTTCTTTAAGCTTTTATACTCCAGCATATACGATTAATATAATTACTTGTGAGTTCATACTTCCATATATATACTGAGTTAACAATCTGTGAAAAGTTTTGAAAAGATCAGACATTATTACCTTACACCCAATTCACCCCCTCTTGGGTGTCAGCCAGTTCTAACAATAGTGAAAGAGAAATCAACAGGTGTAAGCAACTTAATAATACTTCAATGTGGAACTATAATATGAAAATCCATACCAACATGTGAGGTAACCAAAAAGATCCCTATATGGAATGACTAGCTTGATCATTATGAACATCTGGGAAGCTTTTCTAAGAGGCAAGATACTTATGAAGTGGCATAGGGAAATGTAGCATGCATATGATGTGAAGCTTATGCATGATAAAGTTGATTCTTGTTAACCATAATTTAAAGAGGAGCCACTTGCACTTGTGTAGATTGGACACCTTATCCTTGCTCAAAGAATCTTAATCCTGAATGACAACAAGATCAGAGTCCTTACTTCCTTGAATCACAAGAGTGTCTAGCATTGCTTGTTGTGGGACAGGTAATAGTGGTGTTACTTCAATGTCACAAATGGGCTCTACATGAGACGGTGACAATGGTTCCATGAAAGGTACAACCTCAAATTTTGGATTTGAGGAAAGAGTTTTAACTTTTGTTAATTTCCTAGTTTAGGATGAGGCCTCTTTCCATTCCTCTCTTCCCTCATGTAACGCATCCTGAAGTTGTTTAACTTTAGTTATTATATCATCCCAATATTTTTGTTCTTCAGCTTTATCCTTGTAACATTCTTTGGCAACCTCATATTTCGTTTTAGTCTTGTGATGTTTTCAGCAATGCTATTATCCTCCTCATAGCAATAATAGTCTCCACATTTGTATTGATGATGATATTGACATACTTATTATTAGTTACCATATTAGTTAAATGCAGTTTATTATGTGTAACAAAAATCAGTTAGAAATAGTGATAGTTGATGTGTAAATTATAAGAGTTACTTTCTTATATATATAGTAATATATACACAACTGAGGAGATGAGTTCAATAATATTTTTTTTCAGTTTCAGAGTCTCATTTTTCGTGTTATGGTATCAAAGCCCGAGGTCATTGACTTCGTTTCTTTCCTGTTCATTTCAATTTACTTATTCTCACTTTTCCTCTCTCTTGCTTTACTCTTCTAAATTTTCTTCTTTATTCTCTTTACCTCGATCTGTCCTCCTTTTTTTTCTTTTCCCCTTTCCTTCTGGTTTTTGGTTCAGTCGGCCTCGATCTGTCCGCCTTTCATTTTTCTTTTCCCCTTTCCTTCTGGTTCTTGGTTCATTCGGCTACTCATATTTGGCTTTCATTCCATTGATTTACTTCCTTGTTTTGTTCGATTTCGTTCTTTTCTCTTCAACCTTCATCGTGTTTTCGGTTGTGAAAATTCATGGCAACTTCTTTGGGATCTACTTCATTTGCCACCTCTGATTCTATAAGGGTTCCGATGTTTCTTAAGGCAGCTCAAAATGTTGCCAATCCATTTTATCTCCATCCCAATGAGAATCCCTCTCTTGTTCCCGTGTCACCGGTGCTCACTGGTCCCAACTACTACTCATGGTCACGAACGACGAAGATGACGCTCTTATCAAAGAATAAGATTCGTTTCATTGATCGATCAATTCCAGTACCAAGTTCTACCGATCCACTTTTCCCGGCGTGGGAACGGTGTAATATGATGGTTCTATCATGGATCACTCAAACTTTGTCGCCTACTATTGCACAGAGTATACTATGGATTGATCAGGCCTCTGATGTTTGGAATGACCTACAAGATCATTTTTCTCAGAATGATGTATTCCGACTTTTTGATTTACAAGAAGAGATTCAGTTCCTGAAACAAGGCGATTTTTCTGTAAGTGATTACTTTACCAAGTTGAAAATTCTATGGGATGAATATCTTATATTACATCCTCTCCGGTCTTACACCTATACGCTGCAGTGTTCGTGTGGTGTTATTGATTTTTATCGCAAGATTTTGGATCAAGATTATATGATTAAATTTTGTAAAAGGATTGAGTGATCGGTTTGCCTCTGTCAAATCTCAAATTATGCTGATTGATCCTTTACCAAACATTAATCGTGTGTTTTCCTTAGTTGTTTAACAAGAATAAGAACTTGGTTTTCAGGGTTCTGATGCTATTGCTTTATTTAGTAGATCTTCTGCTCCTCGTTATCCTTCTCAAGATTGGTCTAAGCAATTTTCAGGTGCTATGAAACAATGCACCTATTGTGGTAAGCATAGACATACAGAGGCTACTTGCTATAGAAAGCATGGTTTCCCCCTGGTTTTAAGTTTCGCAATACTATTGTTAATGCTGCTTCTTCTGATACTGCATTACCTAGTCAAAAACCTCTTGATCATACTATGGTGACTAACCAATCTTATAGTTTTACTCCAAAACAATATCAAAAGTTGTTGGCACTAGTTCAATCAGATAAATCGTCGCAACCTTCCACCTCTATTAATCATGTTACTACATCTGGTATGCATATTATTTCTACCATATCTTCTTTTTCGGACTCTTGGATTATTGAATCAGGAGCCACTGATCATGTATGCTCTTCTCTGTCCTTATTTTCTACCTATCATACAATTACACCTATCCCTGTTAATCTTCCTAATGGTTCACGTGTCATTGCTTCTTATAGTGGCACTGTTTGTTTTTCTGATTCATTTATTATCCATAATGTTCTTTTTGTTCCAGATTTCCGTTTTAATATCATTTTGGTTTCCAAACTTACCTATTCTCTCTCTTGTTTTGTCTCTTTTCAGAAAAATCAATGCCTCATTCACCACCTACCATCATGGAAGATGATTGGTTCAGCTGATGTTCTTGAAGGGCTTTACATAATGTCATCTCATGCCCCTACTACTTCAACTCTTGTTAGTCATGTGATCGCCCCTGTTTCTTGTTCAACCCCATTTGATCTTTGGCATTTTCGGTTAGGACACCTTTCTAATTCTACTTTGTATTCTATTCATCAACAACATCCTTTTGTTTCATATGATTCTACTTTCAAGTATTGTTATGTTTGTCACTTTGCCAAACAGAGAAAGTTACCATTTCCTGTAAGCTTTTCCAAGTCTAATAAAATTTTTCATTTAGTCCATAAGGACATTTGGGGTCCTTATCATTTACCTTCTATTCATGGGCATCGATATTTTCTCACCATTGTTGACAATTTTACAAGCTCTACATGGATTTACTTAAACAAAAATCAGAAGTTGGTCCTCTTGTTAAGAGTTTTGTTAATATGGTTTTCACTCAATTCAATACTTCTATTCAAATCACATGGTCGGATAATGGAAATGAATTTCTTCATGATTTCTATGCTGAAAAAGGAATTTTTCATCAAACTTCATATGTTGAGACTCCTCAACAAAATAGCACAGTTGAATGGAAACATCAACATATTTTAAATGTGGCTCGTGCCTTATTATTTCAATCTCATTTACCCAAAGTTTATTGGTCATATGCCATTATTCATGCCATTTACATCATTAATCGTCTTCCCACTCCTATTTTGAATAACAAATATCCCTTTGAACTTTTATATCAGCAGCCCCCTGATTTTACTACTTTTAAAGTGTTTGGATGTCTTTGTTTTTCCTCCACTCTTACTCAGTACCGCACTAAATTGGATCCCCGGGCTACCAAATGTGTTTTTCTTGGTTTCAAATCAGGCACTAAAAGCTTTGTTACTTTAGATTTACACACTAGACATATTTTTGTTTCCCGTAATGTCCACTTTTATGAATCTATCTTCCCTTTTTGTAACTTTGAGTCACCTTCAGTACCTGATTCTATTCCTCTTCCCCAAGAGTTGCCTCCATTAGATTTTATGGATCCTTCTTCTCCTTCCATTTCTTCTAACCATGGTACTTCCCTTATTCCTTCTTCCTCTTCTATTCCTCACCCTCTACCTAGGTGTTCCACTAGACTAACAAGGCCTCCATCTTATTTGCATGATTATCACTACTCCCTTCAATGTACATTAGCACCACCATCTTCTTTGGAGGTAAGTAGTTATCACCCTCTTTCTCGTGTCCTTTCATATACTACTATTTCTCCTTCTCATCGTCGTTTTGCTCTTTCTATTTCTACTGATGACATTCCTAAAACATATGCTCAAGCTATTAAACATGAGGGTTGGCGAAATGCTATTACTGCTGAATTAGATGCTTTACAACAAAATAAAACCTGGATTATAACAGATATGCCTCCTGGTAAACGTCCCATAGGATGTAAGTGGGTTTTTTCTAAGAAATACAATTTAGATGGTAGCTTAAACAGATATAAGGGCCATTTGGTTGCTCAAGGCTATACTCAAGTTGAAGGGGTTGATTATAATTATACATTTTCTCCTGTTGCTAAGCTTACTACGGTCCGTTTATTACTTGCTTTAGCAGCTGCACATAATTGGCATCTCAAGCAACTTGATGTCAATAATGCTTTTCTCCATGGTGACCTTAATGAGGAGGTTTATATGCTGCCTCCACTTGGTCTATTTGTTTCTTCTCCTACTCAAGTTTGTAAGTTGCAACGCTCTCTTATGGCTTAAAGCAAGCTAGTCGCCAGTGGTTCTTTAAACTTTCTGAGGCTCTTTTATCTTGTGGTTACACTCATTCTCAGGAAGATCACTCTTTATTCATTAAGTCCACTGATTCTTCCTTTACTGCCTTGTTAGTTTATGTCGATGATATTATTTTGAGTGGTACTGACTTGGCAGAGATTAATCGAATCAAAGGTTTCCTTGATGACACTTTTAAGATCAAAGATCTTGGGGATCTTAAATATTTCCTTGGTTTGGAAATTGCTAGAAGTGCTAAAGGTATTGCTTTATATCAAAGAAAATTTGCTTTGGATATTCTTTCTGATACTGGTTTTCTGGACTGTAAGCCTGTTAATACACTAATGGCTAGAGATGGTAAACTTTCTAAGGATTCAGGGACTCCATTAGATGATTATTCTGTCTATCGCACTCTTGTAGGCCATCTCCTATATTTGACTAATACTCGGCCTGATCTTTCTTTAGCGGTACAATAACTCAGTCAGTTTATGCATAGTCCCACTGATGTTCATTTACGGGCAGCACATAGAGTTCTTCGTTATCTTAAGGGTGCTCCTGGTCGTGGTTTATTTTTCCCTGCTACGTCTTCCTTGAAACTTATCGCTTTTAGTGATTCTGATTGGGTAGGGTGTGTTGATACGCGTAAGTCTATCACTGGTTTTTGTGGTTTCCTTCATGAAGCCTTAATTACTTAGTGCTCTAAGAAACAACAAAATGTCTCTACTTCTTCTTCTGAGGCCAAGTATCGAGCTCTTGCATCTACTACTAGTGAACTTCAATGGCTTCGTTACTTACTTTAGGATTTTGGCATTCCTCATCTTTCTCCTGTTTCTTTGTATTGTGATAGTTAATCTGCTAGACATATTGCTGCTAACCCCACTTTTCATGAGCGGACTAAGCATATAGAGATTGATTGTCATATTGTAAGGGAGAAGATCAAGAGTGGTTTAATACATTTGCTCCCTATCAAATCTCAGGATCAGCTATCAGATATTTTCACTAAGCCTCTTACTCTTACACCGTTTTGTACACTCCTTTCTAAGCTGGGAATGATTGATATCTATTCTCCAGCTTGAGGGGGGGTATTAGAGTATATTAGTTACCATATTAGTTAAATGCATTTTATTATGTGTAACAGAAATTAGTTAGAAATAGTGATAGTTGATGTGTAAATTATAAGAGTTACTTTCTTATATATATATAGCAATGTATACACAACTGAGGAGATAAGTTCAATAATATTTTTTTCAGTTTCAGAGTCTCATTTTTCATGTTACTTATATCGGCTAGTAGCGTACGTATCACAATCAATGTACTGATATCTTCATTGATTGGCATACTCATGTTGTTGACAATCTCTGTCCTTATACCTATCATCTTCATGACGTCGATATCTTTCATAACTATGAGTATATCAATGGGAATCGACATATGCATTGCAATGGTATGCAAAAATGCTTCTTTTGTAACCCATACTTGCAACTGACTAGCATAGCACTACTCTTTTTTAAATTTTTTTCTCAATATTTTTTTTCTCATTTTTTTCATTCTCTCTTGTTGCACTCTTTTTTTGTTTGTTTCTCTTCCTTTTTTAAATATTTTTATTGGTTCTACTTTTTTGTCAAGACAAATTGTAAAATGAAAACTAACTATTGAGAATAGCAATAAAGAACAACTTAAATAAGGAAAAGGCTTTAGTTGATTTTCTTCAAGAGTTGGGCAATGAAAGCAACTGATTGAACCTGAATACGATACCAATTGATGCAAGATAAAGAGAGAAAATTAAGAAGAGAGAAGAGGCGGAAGGAGGTGAGAGAGAAGAGAGGACATCGACCTTGATAAATATAGGATGTTTTGCTCCAGGAATGTACACTTTCATAGAGATACCGAGCTTAGTCAAATACTGGGTATTGGACTAACAACCAATTTAGGCAAGTATCAATTTGAGGGTGCTGATACTCCATGAGAGGGAAATCAAGAATATTTTTAGTTACATCATTCTAAAGACCAAATATAGACTTTCTTCATGGAAAAGCTTACATCTTAGCAAGGTGGGACGGTTGGTGCTCCTTAAATCTGCACTTGCTACCTTGCCAAGATATCAAAGTTATTGAGAAGATTAGCAGAAAATTCTTATGGTCTCAGGATTACGAAGCAAGGAAGATGCATCTTAAAGCATGGGAAAAAATCACTAAGAAAAAGGATTGATGGTATACTGGGAGTTAAGAATCTCATTGCTCAAAACCAGGCTTTATCATGAAATTAAAATATAACTATGGAAACTTAAATGCCCCAACTGTTACTAAGAAAAGATCATCATCACATACCTAGCAAGCATCACTGCAATGTGCGACACTTTTACAATAGGAGTTGGGAAGGTTAATAACGGTTATAATACTAGCTTCTGGTAGCATTTATGGCATCTCTGGATATATCTCTCATTTCCAATATGGATCAAACTATTGTACTAAATACCATAGATAAAATATGTGATCATGTACTACCTAGTGGTAATTAAATGTATCCAAATGGTATTGATTCTTCCTCCATGGGTCATCTCCACTATAATGTGGATCAAACAACCCTCAAATGCTGCATGTGATTGCTTGACTTGGAGACCAGCAAAAGATGAAAGCTTTTCAATTAAGTCTACTTATAAGTTCATTGTTGGAACTAGAGATAGAAAGAGTTCGAATTGTTGGTTTAAGCATGAGAAAGCAGAAGAAAAACCGCAGAGGAATATGGGGAAAATAAAAGAGAGAAATATGAGATATTTTGCTGATATTCTTTATTGCTTAATTGCTTACAAAATCAAGGCAGATTACATGGAATTTTATAAATTTAAAATGTAACTAACTTTTAGAAATTAAAGTAAACAAATAAATGGAATTAATAAATAAAATTGCCACTAATCTAAAATTCCTTTCACTTCCTAAATTTTAGCTACCCATCAAACCCACGATTTTTTTTGTGATGTTGCCTCCAAGATTTACTAGTTGACTAAGTTAGCCTCCCTTATTTGTTGGATAGTGTTTTGAATCACATCTCCAACGCTCCCCCTTGATTCAAAATCACTTACTCCAAGTAAGCTTTTGAAAAGCACATGCCTCTGAGTTGAAAGTGCCTATTAGTCAGAATATTTGAAAATTGAACTTTTGTGCTGCAAAACATCATAATTAATTCTCCTTTTCCATCTAACTCATGGATATAATGAAATCTCATATCTATGTGCTTGATTCTTCCATAAAACGCTGGATTTTTTGTCATCGCAATAGTTGATTTGTTACCACAAAATAACTAAGATTCTTCTTCTTGCTTCAGTTACAAATCATTTAATAATTTTCTAAGCCAAACACATTGACTTGCTGTTGTGGTTGCTGATATATACTTTGCCTCTGTTGTTCACAGTGCCACAGTAGCTTGCTTTTTTAACATCCACATTATCGCTCCTGAACCCAGATCAAAAATATTTCCAAATGTGCTTTTTCTGTCATCTAATGAACTTGCCCAATCACTATCATTGAACCCAATCAATTTAAAATGAGTTACAGGAGTATACCAAATTCCATAGCTAACTGTTCCAGCAATGTAATGTCAAAATTTGTTTTGCCACACCATAATGCTCCTTTGATGGATTGCACATGAACTTGACACAACACCCACCAAAAAAGATATATCTAGTATTGTGTGTGTTAGGCACATTAAACCACCAACTAAACTTCTGTACAGCTTCTAGTTCACCCTTTCAGCATCATATTCTTGCTGTAATTTTTGTTTGAGATTCATCAGAGTAACCTTTATACCACATGTTTGGTAAGATGGAAGAGTTTTTAGGGAAGTGGAAGTGGAAATGAAAGTATAATTGGAAGTGGAAATAGAATTGAAAGTAGGGTTTTAAAGTGCGTTCGGTACGAAGGTAAAAGTGAGATATAATTTTTAATTAAAATATATATTTATAATGTGAAAATACCAAAATACCCCTAAAAACTCTTCCACCCAGACATGATCATCCACCCTTCACGGGAAATTATCCACTACAGACGAAAAATGATCAACCAATAAACAATTCATCTAAACTCAAATGATCATCATCATCAATCTAGACAATATATAAATCAAATTCATAATATGAAAAGTATGACATCAAATGGAGAAGATGAGATTGAAGGGCTAAGAGGCATCCATTGAAATCGAAGGGCACAATATTGAAGGGTTGTAGCAGCGACCACAATAACGAAGTTATTGAAATTAAAGGGAGAAGATGAAAACAAACCGAAATTGAAATCAAAATTAATGTTCAAAATTTAAATTGAAACCAAAAACCCATGTGCTGAAGAAAAATTAAAATCGTAAACCCAATTGTTAGAGGAACAAAAATTGCTCAACTTAGCAGGGTTGCATTTGCTTCCAGAGGAAGAAGACGATGGAATCATCGTGTTCGCAGTAGAGTCACGTTTGCTAGTGGCGGTCATTGCAAGTCAATGAGGAAGAAGGGGGAGATGCTGCCATTGACAAATTGATGAGGGAGAAGGAGAAGAGGCCGCCATCGCAGATCCAAGAGGGAGAAGATATGCTCCTTGCCGTTGCTCATTCATGCTTCATCACAAAAAGAGAAATCAATTATCATTGCTCAGCCAGAGATCGAATCAGACAACAAAATCGAGGGTAAAATCAAGTATGTGTTCAAAAAAAAGAAACAAGAACCTAAAATCAAAGGAAGAGGATCAAACACTATTGTTGAAAAAAAAACCTTGTTGTCGTCATCCTTGGATTTGCTGTCGAAGAAGATCTACAAGTTTCATCCATCACCGTTGCTACCGCATGTCAACCAGAGGTTCGTTGTTGCCACTGCTAGTGGAGGAACATCGCCATCGGTGATGGTAGAGGTCCGCCACTGCTGCCAGTATAGAGGACTATCATTGCCGGCGGAGAGGGGGATGAAGATCATAAGGGTAAGGGAGGAAATATTTGATGGAAGTGAAGCTGGAGCTCAGTTCTACAGGGGAAAGTAAGGAACTCACTTCCATCTATTTTGACGGAAGTGAGTTCCACAAGGAACTTACTTCTTGGATACCAAACATATTGAAACATGAGTTTCACTTCCACCTCCACTTCCCAGCTCCCAATTCCTTCGTACCAAATGGAGCATTATAGTGCAATTTAGCATGTTGAACCTTATTAACAACTCTGTGGCCTATTTCTTTTGACACATAAATATTCCAACTTTGTCTTGCGCAATTTCTATGCCCAAGAAATAGTGTAACAAGCCTAAATATGTCATCTCAAACTTGTTCATCATGCAACCTTCAAAATCTTCTAATAAAGACATATTTGAGCCCATATAAATTCTATCATCTACATATAAGCAAACAATCATAAAGTCATTACCTTGCTTCTTTATGTAGAGAGTAGGCTCATTATCACTTTTTGCAAATCCATTCTACTTAAAATATGCATCAATCTTGCTATATCATGCCCAAGGAGCTTACTTTAGGCCATAGAGTGCCTTTTTCAGCCTATAAAATTTTTTCTCTTCTCCATCTTTCTCAAAGCCTTTAGGTTGAGCAACATACACATCCTCTTTAAGGTTTTTGTAATACCCCACTTTTCACCAATATTCTTATATGTATATTTGTGATATTTAGTGAAATAAAATGGTGAATTGTGGTATGTATGAATTTACAGAAAAGTAGCAATCGCCGGTTACATATAATTCGGCCGAGTAAGAATATAAAGAGGCAATTAATGTCCACTTAAAAGCCTAATAACCAAAATATGAGCATAAGATGATGGCTTCATTTGAGTGTCAAATGGGGTCAAACCAGTGAAAATGAGTAAGAAATGATTTATTACGGTAAATCATAAAAAGTAGAGGCAAAATGGTAATTTTTTTATAAAGTAAGAAATAATTATTTTTCCCTAATATTCCCAATGAATTCAGTAAAATGGGAATTAAAAAAAGAGAAATGACTACTTGATAATTAATAAACCTATTTTAGAGAAATATTATCAAGTAAGGTCAAATAGTCAAAAGTCAAAGGTGCAAAAGTCAACCTATTACAAGGTGGCAATGGAATAGTGCAAGATCAATATATACTCCCTCATTTTTCATGCAAATTCGGCTGGAATGAAGAGAGTATGAAGGGAAAGGGGATCAATGCAAAATAATTTACACAAAAGTCAAATATGTTAGCCAATAAGGTGCAAGCATGTGTACAAGTCATTAATCATCATATTATATCATATTTCCTTCATCTCTTCAGCCTTCACTCTCGTGCCATCTAAACTAAAAAAGAGTGAGAGAGCTGCTAAGAACGTGAAGAGGAAGAAGCTAGGGTTCTTTAATAATCAAGGTAAGGGACTTGTAACCTTGTGCTTTAAGCTTCCTAATCCCTTCATAACCTCTCCTACTCATCTCTCCTCCTTTGAATCCATAGCTTTCAAGCTGAATCAAGAGTTGTGGAGAGAGAGACAGAAACGTGTAGAGAGAGTGCTGGAAATCAAGAGGTAATCTTCCAAACTTGTTCATCTTGTTTGATTGATGTTATTAGCGTTGTTTTTGACTTGGTTTTGGTTGTTTTGGAAAACGATAGTTCATAAAACCTAAGAGACCTTAATGTTCAAGGTTCTCCAAATCAAGTCCAATGAATGTCTAAATAGCTAATAGTGTGATTATAAGTAGAAAGGAGGTGATTAGGCAAGAGAAAACGAGAAACCGATACAACTTTTCTAGGAACCTAAATTCCCTACCTTGTGTTGGACATGGTAAAGGAGTAATAATTTGATAGTTTTGATGCTTCCATCGAATTTAGGAGGCCAAATTGTGTAAGGCATATGTTGATGATTAAGTTAGAAAAGCCCAAGAATGTGAAATGACCAAATTTCTCTTAAAAGCCTTAAGTAAGGGCTGTCAAGGGAATTTTCATCATTTGGGCCTGATTTTGACCAATTGGAAGTCAAAAATGTATTCTACACATAAAATTGTATAGGATTGGCCCATGTTATAACTTTTGGTAAAGTATAGAAAGACCGAGTCTTAAGGGGCATTTTGGTAATTTAGCACTATTAGGCTAAGTTAACCAACACTATGAATTTGGAGTTGTGCATGAATGAGTAATGACTCATTTACAGTGTATTTGAGATTTCAGGACTTGATAGTTGTCCGGAACTCAAGGTTTGCCCGAGCTTGGAAAGGTGGGAGGAAGTTGCTAGAGAAAAACAACCAGGTAGTAACTTGTCTTTCATATGTTATAATATGCATTGAATGATTTATGTATTCATCATGAATTTTCTGATGTATTTGAATATGCGGGGTGGTCTCACGGGGCCTATCTTTACACGGGTGGACGCTCAGGCCAATATAACGATCACTGATGCACAAGTAGGTGCTCGGGGCCTATTGCACAGGTATCCCTCGGAACTTTGTAATATATCTAATGTATGAATGATATTTTTATAAGTATTTATACTTCCTATCGCTAACAAAAAGCAATTAAGATAAACGCTCGCCAACGCTGATAAATGAATACGGTGAGACTAAACAAGATAGTGAAGATTATTTGTGAAAATTTTTACTACCCTCTCAATCCTAGGTTTAACTCCTGAGTTGAGGGTGGGAATGTTCTAGTGTATAAGGTGTTGTAAACTCGTTCCTTATGCCATTCTCTTTACAAAAATGATTAAATTCTGATGAGATAAACTCACCACCTCTGTTAGTACGAAGTACTTTAATACTTGCCTCTCATTCTCCACCATTGCTTTGAATTTTCTAAAATTCTCAAATGTTTCCGATTTGGATTTTAAAAAGTATACCCAGCATTGCTAAAATCATCAATAAAGAGAAGAAAATAATAGCTGCCACCTAAGGATTCGGTGTTCATAGGGCCACACATATCTGAATGAACAAGCTCTAGGCATTCTTTTGCTCTCCATGCCTTCCCAACAAGAAATGACTTCCTTGTTTGCTTATCATAAATACAAGCTTCACAAATATCAAGTGCAGAAATTTTTGGTAAGCAAAAAATCATACCTTTTTTCTCCAAGAACTGCAACCCATTGATGTTTAGGTGTCCATAAGGCAAATGCCACACCTTGGACTCATCTTTCACACCAGTCACTAGAGCAAACTCTTGCGTGGTCTTAACATCAAATAGAAACATTCTGTTCTTTGTTATTGGTATCCTTGCAACCACTTGGTTCGACGCCTTATGTGTCATGACACATTCTCTGTTGTCAGATATAACAGAATATTCACTCTTCATAATCTGACCTATGCTCAACGAGTTATGTGCTAAGTTATTAACAAGTTGAGCATTATCCAAGAGTTTGGCTTTACCTGGAGCAGTACTGATTGCATGTGTTCCTTTTTCTTCAACTTTCATCTCCTTGTAATCACCATGCCTTACTATCTTCTTTTGAGTTTCATCTATATCAATGGAGATATATTTCCTTCCCATCATATGGTTTGAACAACTGTTGTCCATGAACCATACTTCATCTTCTACTTTAGGTTGGTCCGAATATGCCATAAACAACTTGCTTTCACCATCAAATTCTCTTGCAAAGTTTGCTTGTTTGTCTTTGAATCGGCAATCAACTTCCATATACCCGTATATTTTTGTAATTATGGCACTGAATGTTGCTTCTATTCTTGTTCCTGATCTACCACCTCCTCTGCCACAGCTACTGAAATTTCTGCCTCTAAGTCTGCCTCTTCCACGTCTAGCACCCCTTTCAATCTCTTTTGTGCTGTCACCTTTTGCCTGAAAGGCTTTTTCTTCATTCTTTGCCTCCTTTTTGTTAATTCTCGCCTCATGTTATTGTAAAGAGCCCATCAACTCATCAAATGAATAAGTTGGTAGATCCTTAGACTCCTTAATTGCTGTAATAACATGGTCATATTTAGAAGGAAAAGATCTTAATACCTTTGATACCACCATCTTGCCTAAAATTTCCTCTCGAAACAACCTCATCTGATTAACCATTGCTGCCACATTGGTCATGTACTCCTGCGTAGACTCGGCATTGTTCATCAACAGGTTCTAAAACTCACAGTGTAAGGCCTGCAACTTGATTTGAACCACTGTTGATGAGCCATGGAAGGATGTTCACAAGATTACCCAAGCCTCCTTTGTCGTTGAGGCTGCAGCAATTTTTGAGAAGATAGAGTCATCCACTGCTTGTTGGATGAAGAACAGTGCTTTTGAGTCTCTCTTCTTGTTTTCTCTCAATCTAGCCTCCACATTGTTCTCATTATACCCATTCTCCACTAAGTCCCATAGCTCTTGAGAATTAAAGAGAAGAGTTCTCATTTTGATGCTCCAGAACTCATAATTTTTGCCATTGAAGATGGGTATGGAGGGCTGAGAAACATTCACTGCATTGTTGTTGGCTGCCATATCACCCAAGTCTGATCAAAACTGCTCTAATACCAATTTGTTTGTTTAAGCATGAAAGAGCATAAAGAAAATCATATAGGAATACGGGAAAAATAAGAGAGAAATCTGAGTTATTTTACTGATATTCCTTAATGCTTAATTGCTTGCAAAATCAAGGCAGATTTCATGGGATTTTATAGATTTAAAATGTAACTAACTTTCAGAAACTAAAGTAAATAAATAAATGAAATTAATACATAAAATTTCCACTAATCTAAAATTTCTTTGACATTCTAGACAACTATTTATTACAAATTTAATTAACCATTATACTAACTATAATAAATCATATACAATCTCAAAGAAAGAAAAACGAATACAGTGGGATAATAAACGTATTTGATACACATCACTAATGTTTTGTAGAAAAATATATGTTGGCTTCTTCAAGTTGTTTTGGTCAAAGATACGACAAGATTGAGGAACATAGGTTTTTCCTTGGACATACGATCAGCTAATATAGGTTGGTAACGATGAAAAATACCGTCAATGATAGCTTCTCCAAAGTGGCTCACAAGAAGAGGTTCAACCACAGCTCTCATGGACTGTGCAGCTTTGTATACATCACTATTATCATTGAGTTCTTCACCACATGCAGCCTTCCCACATACTTCAAATAGCTCTAAGTAATTCAAAGTGAATGAGACTTCCTTTTCAGTCTCTAATTTTAATTCAGATGGGGATGGAGTGTAAATAGGAAGGTTGAACGAATCTACCAGATCTTCCTTTATTATTCCCTGCACCACAATACAGCCAAACAAAATCTTTTGTCATAAATCTTTATTATTTTTTGTATGTATTTCAAACAAATTATGATCAACACTACAATAAAAAAAAGGCTTCTTACACTGAAATTTGACATCAGTTAAAACGAAACTATAGTATAGAAAGTGTGTTTTTGGCATTTTTGTAAACAAGTTGAAATATTGTTGGCTGACTTTCTACGACTCAGTATAATACTACCTTCCGTCTTTAATATAAAAATTAGTTAATGTTGGATTTGTTTCTAAACATAAAATCTCAATTCACTTTATTTCCCAAATTTATAATTTTTCCCAAAATATCTATATTTTGATGGCACACATTAAAGAGTTTCTATTCCAAATTTATTAAACCGCTACAAATGTTACAAAACCCACTACCAACTGTCACCACTACCAACTATGACAACCCAACCGCTACAAACCTAAATTGCTACAAAAACTGTAACATTAACCGCTACAAGATTCACGCATATCCCTATAAATACCCCCATACCAACTCTTTTCATACACTTCTTCATTTATTTACTCCCTTCTTCTCTCTCATTTTTCTCATTTAGGGATTTTTTTCAAGAGTCCAAAATCTAAGTAAGGTCATCATATATGGTAAATTTTTTATTAATTATTTCATCTTCACATTTTTTTTTCTTTTACTTATAATATTTATACTATTTTTTTTTCAAAAATTAACGAACTATTCCTCAACATATTTTATGTTCATTTCATAATGATCAACATCGACGAGACAACAAAATAAGTACTTGTTACCTATAAATCCACAATATTATTTATACTTTGTCAATATTATGTATATAAATTTTATATTTACGTAACTCAATTTAATCTTTTTTAACGTAATTCAATTTGTTATATAGTAATCAACTTGTTAGAACAATATTAGGTCAATTGAATCAAATTATTAGATATATTTTTTTAATTTTCACAAATATTTGTAGCGGTTATTAGAACCGCTACAAAGTTAAAAGTAAATTAAAAAATTGATTACATTTTTTGCGCACAGTTCTAAAATTTTATCCTATATTAGTAGAGGTTATATAACCGCTACAAATATATTGGCGCCATTTTTAAAAATTTCATATTTCAACTTAGTAGTGGTTTTATAACCGCAACAAGGAGTCAAAAATTTCATTTCTCATTTCCGGCCATTGGAAAATATTTGTAGTGGTTATATAACCACTACAAATTGGTTAGCCAACCGCTACAAAATTGTCAGATTACGAGTTCACTTAAGCCAACTAATGTAGCGGTGTGCACAAACCGCTACTAATGAAGTAGCGGTTTTAATCATTGAGTAGCGGTTATAGTGAACCGCTACAAAATTGCTCGCAACAGAGGTTTTTGTAGTGGTTTTATTAACCGCTACTAATTCTGTTTGTAGTGGTCAAAACTGCTATAAATAGGCCTTTTTAACCGCTACTAAATCAAAAATTTTTTGTAGTGTAATTAGTACTAGCATAACTTGCTTCTTCGGTGCCTCCATTCATATGCAACACAGAAGCCACATTCATTCTTAAATTGATATTTCTATGTAATGTCGTGTTGCTCACTCGTAGAACCAAAAATTTTGTAGTGACTGAAGCCACATCCATTCGCAGATTGATATTTTGTTATGTTATTGAATTAGTTAATAATAAATTTAAATCTCATGAATCGCGAGTACGAAAAACAATCTAGATCCAGATCTCATAAATCACAATTAAAAAAGAAATATAGATTCAGATCTCATGAACAAATGCAGATCTCATAAATAGCAATAAATAGTCTAGCAACATGCATGAACCTCTCCCCCTTGAGCGCGGCTTCCATAAGTCTGTGTGTGGCATATCAGTATGGTAGTAATATGTTAATACAATGATGAAGATAGATACACACACATTTTTGTCAAACTTGTGAATAAACTCTCTAAGTTTACCGTTTTTATAATTCTATCTTACAAATCATGTCGAATTGTTGTTAAACTCGTACCAGTTGTAAACTTAGTTAAACTCGCAAGTTTATACACCAAGTTTACCATTTTATACATTTCAAGCTTACAAAACTGTGTTAACTCCCTCTTAAACTTGTGCTAACTTTTTCAATTTATCATGTTTAGTGGCTTCATATATGGATTTTGTATAAACTTCTTTTGTTAAGTATGATAAATTACGATTGATGGATTTAATTTTAATTATTTAGATTTAAAATATATTTAAATCAAATTATTGTCATTTTTTATATTTAATTATTTAATTATACACTATTAACACATATTTAATGATAAAAGTAAACTCTCATAAGTTTATGATATGAGTTTACGTCACCCAGGATACATATATACCTATAACACAGAATTGTTAGCATAACTTGTTTCTCCAACGCCTCCATTCATGGGCAACACTGAAGCCATATTCACTCTCAGATTTATTCTTTTACGATGATGTTCTTCACTCACTAATGGGGGCATGCAGACAGAAAGGAGTGGTGATGAGTAGCTAAAGATTCAAAACTTATTGAGTGACTCTATTACTACTTCACAATACTTCTAATTCTCTCTGCTTAATTACTTGCAATTCTCTGTACAAGGTTCCCTTTTATACCAAGTTCATCCTCATTAATTGTGTAACATTAAATCATTATCTAGTCCCTATCATTTTGATTTGGCTACGTACTTTTACAAGTTTCTAAAATTTAACTTATACCTAACTCAGTCACTTAAGTTCCATATTTTTTAAGTATGCTAGTCTCTATTATTCAGAAATCATCTAGTCCTCACCAAGTCATAATAAGGTGTAGGGACCAACATATTAAATAGTTAAAACTCAAAAGACTGAGTTATATTTAGTTAAAGTTCAAGACTAATTAATTGTAGCCGAGTAAAAACTAAAGAGATAATTGATTAATTCTTCCTTATTACGTTCAAACACTTGATACTTTCATGATAGGAGAAGAGATAGGAAGAGTGGTGATCGATCGTAGCCTTTTGTGGAAGTGCGCCATGTCCCTTTGTTGTACCAGGTTGAGTCCTTACATATAATTAATCAACACCCTTTGATCCTCTATATATATATATATATATATATATATATATATAGAGAGAGAGAGAGAGAGGATTATTTTCTCCCAAATATAATACCTCAATTCACTATGTCTTCCATATTTATAATTTTTGCTCTAAAATATCTATATTGGTTGCATATGTTAAGAAGGTTTTAAGGGGGTATTTTCAATGCACATAATTAAATATGATATTTAAATAAAACAACACTCATTTATTACAAATAACCAATTTAACTAAATTTTTTAATATCTATAAATTATTTATTTAGCTCTTATATTAATAAAAACCGAACATATTATGTCAATATAGACATATATAACATTTGACAATACTGTTGATCATTAGTACATATCAAGAGATCTTTTTTCTAATGAATACCTCGTTGGTAAGTCTTGTGACAATCCTAAATGCAACATGTTTCACTTTCCCTTCGAATGACCTAGTTGTTATTAAGTATGTTAATTAGGACTTGATTGCAATTTTTCCTAAAATTTTAGAGTATTAGTTACTTATCCTTAAATAGTTTAAAGGTAAAAATAGTCTTTTTATTTATCAAAGATAAAAGAGTTAAGGTGCAAAAATACTCATTAACGTTTTTCAAAAGTGCACCTAGCACTATAAACTTTACTTAGGTATAAAAGTATATATGAACTTCTTAAAATAGGATAAAAATGTCACTACCGTTAATAGATACAAACTTTCATTTCATGGAGCCCACAGTAATATTTTTTAATGATTATTTAATAAAAAAAACTCTCCATGCACACTCTCTCTTCCCCATCCAATTGACCATTTCCCCTCCCTTCATATCGTCCCCCTGATTTCTCCACAACCTTAACATCCTCAGAATTCACCGTCTCGTTCAACTTCTCCGACCACTTTGGGTTCCTATATTCACAAACCCAATTAGCTTATTCATATTTAATCCTAACATACACACACTATCAACACTACTAGACAATATTGTGGATCTTGTTCTATTTCTATCTCACTTTTGTCAATCTTGTCCTTCTCTCTTTCATCATCGTCATCCTCTCATGTTCATTCTCTTCTTCATCATATTTCTCATACTCTTCAAACTCTTCTTCCATCTCCTCCACGTCCACATCATATTCTTCTTCGTCCGGTTCTTCTTCTTCTTCTATTGTTGTTGGAATTCCTCATAGGTGGAAAGATTATTGAAAGTGAGGAGAAGGCGACCCTCTTGACGACGAGCATAGAAGGTGTTCTGAGAAGGATGATTTGGATACAATGGATCCCTCATGAGAAATTGAGATAGAGGGAGAGAGGGTGGGATGTTGACCAGAGAGGAAGAGGGGTTGGGAGAAGAGAGATGGGGTGGAGAGTTTTTTTTATTAAATAATCATTAAAAAAAATAACATTATGTGGCTCACAAAATGGAGGTTCGTATCATGTAATTGTAGTGACATTCACTACTAGAAAAAACACTTTTAACGTCCCTTATTTGAGACTTTTAACGTCCTTTTACGAGGGGACGCGTATGTCAGCGATGTAGTAAATTTGGACTTTAGACGTCCTTTGTAAAGGGACGCCTAAAGGGCTGGGTTTAGGCGTCCCTTTTAGCAAAAGGGACGCCTAAACCCAGCCCTTTAGGCGTCCCTTTTAGCAAAAGGGACGCCTAAAGTCCCCATTTAGAATTTTTTTTATTTAAAAATTATGGACTTTAGGCGTCCCTTTGGTTAAAAGGGACGCCTAAAGGGTTTTTTTTTTACCATACGATGTCATTTGTATTGTTTCTGGCCATATCATTCTGAAAGCAAACAGAAACGTATACACAAAAAGGAAACATACAGCACGCAGTTTATAATTAACAAAACACAACATCCACCTCTAATGAAACATTCATGCACTACATTGTTGACAAAAATGTTATCCACTAATATAATAAACAACTACTAAGTAAATGTACAGGAAACGATAAACTTCTACAAATCAATGTGTTAAAGAATCCTCCCAGCCAACAAGTCTCTGATCAAATTAATGTCTTCATATAAGTAAGCAGCATCATTATCAAAGATCTACAAATTAGAAAATATGATTATACGAAATCAATGAAATTAAAGGATTGTTTAGCAATTCAATTAAAATACAACCAAAATATTATCATTTGATTACCTGTTGAAAATCATTTGTAACGCCACTTTGAATGATATTATACATGTAAAGTAAAACATAATAGCCACATTCAGTACCACCTGGCTGTTGAGGGCACTATAAATCAAAAGCAATTGGTTAAAATCAATAACATACATCATTTATAAAACAACCGTAAATAAAATAACTTAAATTATATTGGAACCACATAGTTTGGGATAGAACCACTTTGGCTTGCGAACAACTCTACCCTCACGTGACCCGCCAAGCATTCTATATGTTTGGGTCGCGCTACCATTAAAATGTAAAACATTTTAAGTTAGAACAATTTATTTAAATCAAGCATTTCTTTAATTAATAAAAAAGAAATAACTAACGTGTTGAAGACTGATTTTATGTCCTTGTCGGGCTTTTTTGTCAAGGAATCAAACCAATAGATTTCATTGAGGCGTGAGCAAACAACACACAGGCTCCAATGGTAACTAAAACAATACACAGATTAAAATGAAGTTGAGATTAGAAGAAAATTATTTTTCAAACATCCAAAAATAAATTTTTTTTACTACATACCCTTGAACAATTGGCGCTAGGTAACATCGCAATTTGGTCGCTGCCATTGTGAAGCCCACATAATGCGTCCTTTGTGTGACATCATTATTATCCGATGTCGTATTTTCCGGACACAAGAATCCGTATAAATTTGGTCTTTCCATATCAATACACATGTGGTAGAAGGACCTGAAATAGAAATAAAATGACCAATGAATTATTGAACTTATGAAATCTTGAACTTAAAAAAGAAAAACTAACCAAATGGCAAGTTTGACCCATCCTGCATCTATCTCCTCCAAATGCATAAACTCCTTAAGATCTTTATTGTCGATCGTGTAGGGATACGTCAATTGTGTACCCACAATCCCTGGAGGCATATTGAAGTCGACTTGGGGAATACCTTTGTACATCTGTTGGAGCCATGCTAGAAAGGGCCATCTCAGCGCATGTTGCTCCTCTTATAACCATAGAAAACAAAACCAATTATATTACAATGATGCCAATAAATGTCAAGTGATATGAATATAATTCCTACCATTGGTGGGGTTCCCAACGTGCCAATAAGATATTGAGGCCAAATGATGAAACCTCCAATTGTCTGACCCAGCGTGGCAATCTCAACGTCAGGGATAGGGATGGCTGCACCTTCTTCCCCCTCATGAACACGTGTCACTGTCACCCTACGTAAATACTGTGGAATTTGATTATGATGGTGGGTGGTAGCTTGTGTGTAAATGAGAGCATCGGCTACAACACGAATCATGGGGGCATCCAAATAGAGGATACACAATTCACCCGACTCCGGAGTGGCAGAAGGCTGGCCCAGTGGTGCTGTTATGTGAGAAGGCTGGCCACAGGGTTCTGTACTATGGGAAGGCTGGACAAGACTATGGAAAGGAGCGGTAACAAGTTCTGGAGTGTGGGAAGGCTAGACAAGGGGTTCTGGATTGTGGAAAGCCTCGGCAACGAGTTGCGGAGTGTGGGAAGGCTGTACAAGGGATTCGTCCGACGGGTTGTGACTTCCTTTAGTACTGGGGAAGGCCGGGGATTCCTCGTTTCTAACCCTAGTAGCCTCCATGTGATGAAAATCAAACCACGATTTCATTTCACCACGTAGTTGTGTCATTAGCTCATCTCGGAGCTCCTCTCGGATTTGATCGCGAAGCTTATCCACAAACTCTTGACTGGGTTCAGCTTGTGAAGAATATAACGAGGTTTTACCAAAATACTTCGAAATACCAACTCCCCTTAGCTCCCCTCTAACACGGCCGGGGTATTCAGCCTTCCCAATCGCCGTGGCCAATATGTACATCCGTCCACTTGGAGTGAATGAACCTTGGCTACTCTGCTCTTTGAGTTCGTCCTGTAGCATACAATTCGTTATGAACGAAAATTACTTCCTAGAAATGTGAAATAATTTCACAATTAATTACTTATGCTATTACTACTTACAATCCTCGAGGCAACCTCAGCAATAGTAGGATTTATATATTTGCCACCCTTAATCCTCCCTGCTTTCCATTTTTTGTGACATGGAGGAGGAGCTGGCGCTTGCACAACAACGGAAGGATCCGATTTCGCAGCTTCCTTCATTTTTCCTAGCTCTTCTGCCATCATCATCCGCTCCAGCTTCCTGTAGCCACCCCGAGACATGCAATGCTGGTACTGATTTGCTTCTTGCCTCTGTGTGTTCGCCGCACTTAATTCCTGTTTAAGGGAAAAAGGGAAAAACAAGTCATTAGTGCATTAACTATATTGAAATTATAAATTTTCATACTGAAGACAAAAAATTTACCAAAAATTCAGGAGTTTGTCGTTTAGCAACAAAAAACCTCCAGTCCTCTGGAGATAGATATGAATATTCCTGACAAGGATCCAGATGACTCTTGTCACCTCTAAGGTACTTCCTGGAGAGCTTATTTTTAAAATCCTTCCAGCGCAAACGAACCTCTCCCATCCAGTGGTTGTACATGTCTGTGGTGTCAGGAACATCGAACGTTTGCTGCAAAAACGGAGACAATTAAACTTGAATAGGAAGAAAGGTCTAAATACATAAAATGTATCGAAAGTTATGTACCAAAATCTGTTGCCATATCATGGCTTTCGTCTTTTTGGGAACCTGCCTCCAACTATCATAGATGATTCGAACTTTGCTTCGACCCAAAAAACCAAGATAACTAATGAAGCGGTCTTCCTCAGGACCCATTGGATTCATGTTGGCATCAAACTCTATGTGAACCCTCTCATGTTCATTGTAGTGGCGCTTCGCCAATACAGCCATCTTCATGGCACCTCTTGTTCTTCTCGGAGCGGGTGGCTCTTCTTGCCTTCCATTATACTGCTCGTTGTCGCTCCCTAAGTCACTAGAACTTGACATATTCCTAGACAGAAAAAAATCATTGTCAGAGAGGTAAGTAGATTGTCAGAGAGGTAAGTAGATTGCAGGTATCTGTATAAACTACATTAAGGGAAAAAAGCACATAGGACATAATATAGTTTTATATAGTTAAAGGTCTTACTTCATATTGTTTCCCATATTCCTTCACAATGATCATTTCTTACAGAATAATCTTCATCATCTACCAACTCGACCTCACTTCCTATAGGTGGATTTGTTGTCAAAGGTGGTGTGTCGTCAAGGTTGAAGGTTGGATCACCATACTTTTGTTTTTTGCTTTGAAGTACAATGGACATATTTTTATTTGCAGGATCTGTGACATAAAACACTTGCTTCGCCTGGCTTGCTAAAATGAAGGGCTCATCTCTATAACCAACTCTTCGAAGATCGACTGAGACAAATCCAAATTGTGGATCTATTACCACAGCAGCATTGCTAACCCACTTACATTTGAACAAAGCAACTTTGAACTTGTTGTAGGTCATCTCCCATATTTCTTCTATAACTCCATAATAAGCCATTGATGCACATATGGGGTTTTTGTCTTTTGAACTGGAAAAGTGCATAGCTTCAGCTTCAACCATCACCCCACTATTTTGCATGGTACTTCTGTCATCTTGCTCTTTCGTGTAGAATGAATACCCATTTATGTCATAACCAGTCTAAGTAACAACCTGAAATGAAGGCCCCCAAGCTAGCCAGTTGATTGTCTCCGACACACCGATCTCATGCGAAACCTTCTCCTCAAACCACTTAACAAATGTCTTGTTTTGCTCAATAGCTATTTGCATGTCACTCTTCTTTGGATTCAAGTTCTTCAAATTTTTTTTGTGCTCATCTATGTATGGCTGAACTTCTTCCATATTATTCAAGATATACAAGTATGCTTGCAACACCTCTTCACGATCCGCAGTCTTCACTTTTAGTCCTCGTGTTCCCTTGCTTCTCCCCTCTTCATACCGAGACTGTTCCTTTTTACCAGATAGATACTCTTTACAAAAATCCATAGCCTCTTCAACTACATATCGCTCAACTATTGAGGCTTCAGGTCGATAAGGATTTTTAGAATACCCTTTTAAGATCTTCATGTATCGCTCAAAAGGGTACATCCACCTTAAATAAACTGGATCGCAAAGCCTTACCTCCCTTACTAAATGAACTACCAAATGCACCATTATATCAAAAAATGATGGAGGAAAATGCATCTCTAGTTGGGACAGAATTATATAACCCTCATTTTCTAGTTCATCCAACTTCTCAGTGTCGATGACTTTGTTACATATAGCATTAAAGAAAACACACAATCTGGTTATAGTAGTTCGCACTTCATCTTTTATAATGCCTCTAATGGCTACTGGTAACAATTGTTGCATTAACACGTGATAGTCATGGGACTTCATTCCCACTAACTTCAAATCGTCCATTCACAGACACCTGCTAACATTAGAAGAGTAGCCTTGTGGGACCTTAATTTCATGCAGACACCCACACAAACTTCTTTTCTTCGCTTTTGATAGCGTATGCGCAGCTGGCTCCATATATGCCCTCCTACCATCATTTCTTAGTTGTAGATGCAACCAATCTCTTATTCCCATATCAACAAGGTCAAGTCTCGTGCTCATTCCATCCTTGGTCTTACCTGGGATGTGCAAAAGCGTACTTACAAGGCTGTCACATACATTTTTCTCTACATGCATCACATCAATACTGTGTCTTACATCAAGACAATGCCAATACGGAAGATCAAATAAAATTGACCTCTTCTTCCATATGTTCTTCTCACCCTTAGTCCTTTGATTTTTACCAAAGGTCACATTGACACGTTCTACCCGACTATAAACTTCCTCCCCGGTTAAGACCCTTGGTGCAACTCCATGTTCTAGTAAGCCATCAAAACGCTTTCTCAGCCTACGATATGGGTGGAATCGATGAAGAAACCTCCTGTGGCCAAGGTACACTGTTGTTTTGCAATGCTTAAGTTGTCGAAAGTGTGTTTCTCCTTCACAGATTGGGCATGCTTTATGACCCTTCACACTATACCCTGACAAATTTCCGTATGCGGGGAAGTCATTTATCGTGGTAAAAATCATTGCACGCAACTTGAAAGACTCTTTCTTATAAGCATCGAACACATCCACACCTTCCTCCCATAACTTCTTCAAGTCCTCAATCAAAGGAGCCAAATACACATCGATGTCATTCCCTGGCTGTTTTGGTCCAGAGATCATCATAGAAAGCATAACGTACTTGCGCTTCATACATAACCAGGGAGGTAAGTTGTATATTACAAGGAGAACTGGCCACGAACTATGTGTACTAGTAAGAGTTCCATACGGATTTATTCCATCTGTACAAAGTCCAAGCCGAAGGTTTCTCGGCTCGCTGCCAAATTGAGGGAACATTTCATCTATCTTCTTCCACTGTAGAGAGTCGGCCGGGTGCCGAAGATATTTTCCGTCACAAATTCTCTCATCAGAATGCCATCTCAACTTCTTCGCTTTTGTTGCGGTCGCAAACAAACGCTTAAACCGTGGTATTATTGGAAGATACCATAACACCTTCGAAGGTTGCCTTTTACTTGTTGTCCCTTCTCTACAACCACCGTCTTTCTTCACTTTATATCGTGATGTTTTACAGTTAGGACACTCACTAAGACCTGCATACTCCTTTCTATACAATACACAGTCATTAGGGCAAGCATGTATCTTTTTGTACTCCATACCCATCGTAGACAAGATTTTCTTTGCCTCATACATACGGTTTGGAAGTACATTATCTTCTGGAAATATATCACACAATAATTCCAATAGTAATGTAAAACTAATATCGGTCCATCCACAAGTTGCCTTTAAGTTCACCAAATGCAATGTTCCCGTCAGTCGTGTGTACTTACTCCCAGGGTATAATGGTGTCTCCGCATCACTCCGCAGGCTGTCAAATTCATGTGCCTGGGCGAAGGATTCAACCTCGGCATCGTGAATCATTTTCTCCATTATATCTTGCTCTATAACATCCACTCCTTCCTTCTCGTACGACAGACAATCAGTTACTTCCTCACCATGCCATATCCATCTTGTGTATCGAAGATTTATTCCATCACAAAGTAGGTGATCCCTTATATCATCAGCATCTCGTCGACTCTCGTTTAAACAATTCACACAAGGACAAAAATACTTCCCATTTTTAGTTGGAGCATTCCTTCTAGCAAATTCAATAAACTCTTCCACCCCATTCTCATATTCTTCACTAGCTCTCAAAGCATTCATCCAACTATGATCCATTGTTTTACCACCTAAACCATTCCCAATAACACTCAAGTTTATAACAATTGTTAACTATGAGATTTCCTTTTATCACTTTTTTCAAAAAACATTTCGGCAGCATTTCCCATTAAGTGTAAGATCCCACAATTTTAATAACAAATCATTTCACCTTAATTCAAACAAAACAAAAAAAAAATAAAGTAACTTAGGCAATTAAGGACAATATCAACAATTTAAAATATCAATTTTTCTTTAGGGAACTAATATGTTTAAATTAGTACAAGTTAAAAGTTCTATGCACCTACATAATATTAAAAGTTCTATACATGTATTCATTATTTCAAACCAATGAAATTAAAATCAATTGGTTAATGTTGAAAATTACTTGTTGATAACTTGTTTTATAAAATAAAACAAGTTATATATGTGCATGTTTAGATTTTAGACTTAAATTACATTTAGCACTCTAAAATGTGTCTTTTTATATAGCACTCAGAGCTTCCTAAACATGTTTAATTTATTTTATAATTAAATAAATTATATAACTTATTTAATCTAATAAAATTAGTTAACTAGCAAAACTATATGTACTTATGGAATATAATCTCTAGCATAAAGACTAAACTAATTTACCGTCCTTTCCTAAAAATTAGTAGGAAGATCAGCCCAGAGATTGATTTCATTACTAAACTCGGGTAATTACTTCCTCTCATCCCTTTTCATCTCTTTCCCAGGAAGTCTTATAGTAAGAGATTAAGACTAAGATTCGTACTTATGGCATATATGAGTGGCTTATAGTTTCTAGCAAAACTACTACTTTAAATTAAACGGTCGATCATGACATTAACTAAAGTGAAATAAAATAAACCAAAAGCAAAAACAAAAACAAAAAAGCTTACAGCTAGCAGTTGGAAAATGGCGTGATGAAGAGGTTGGGAGGGAGGAGAGGCACGCGACACACTGTGAGAGAGGGAGCTCCGATGCTGCAACTGTGAGATGATAGAAGGAGGAGATGAGAGAAAATGAAAAAGGAGGGATATGGTGGAAGGGGGCACGGCCAGACTGACCTTGTGGTGGCCTTCTGAATCAGCTCGGTGTTTTTGAGAAAGGGAGGAAGAGTGAACGAAAGGAATGGAGGGAAATGAAGAAAATAGTGGAGGGAAATATGTTTAGGCGTCCCTTCTTACATAAGGAACGCCTAAACATATAAATAGGCGTCCCTTCTGTATGAAGGGACGCCTAAAGGGTGCATGCCAACCATGTGGCTGGCATGCACCCTATATTAGGCGTCCCTTCTCAAGAAGGGACGCCTAATACCTCCAAATTAGGCGTCTCTTCTTCAAGAAGGGACGCCTAATGTCTCCTTCAGGCGTCCCTTCTTGAAGAAGGGACGCCTAAAGATTAAAAAGTCTCTCTTTATTTACGTAAATGTCACTGCGTACAGTTTTTACTTCCCTTTTCAAAGAAGGGACGTCTTTATGTGACGTTAAATCCCTTTTCTGTAGTAGTGATTTTTACCCTATTTTAAAAAGTTCATGAGAAATATTGCACTCAAATAAAATTTATGGTATCAGATGCACTTTTAAGAAAAGTTAATGAATAATTTCACCCCTTAACCCAAGATAAAAATATATTTTAACCTGAAGTTAATAGAAAGCTAACCGTCAATAATAATATCCCTTAGTCAAATGGTAACAATATAAAGATTTTGACATTAAGGATAATAAATATTGTTCCAACAGATAGTTTACAAAATAGTTAAAATGCCCTTTAACCATTTGAACTTTGAAGCCAAACAGAGTTTTGATGTGTTAATCTCTAAGCCACCACAAAAGTTACAAAATCTCACTTAATAATAAATTTAATAAAAGAAATTAAAACCACTCCTACATAAAGCTAGCAAAAGGGGCCGAGTGTTATACGTTTAGGCCCACCTTTTATAAGACATCCTATTTATGAATCCCAACCGGTGAGCACACAAGCTTGGCCAGCCTGTGGGCCTCGAGACCCATTTAAGAAAAACAATTCACATATTCTTAAAGAAATAATGTATAAACAATAAAATTCCTCATTGCGAAAATTGCCCATAAATCTCTATTTAAAAATCTATTTTTTAATTGGGACCTATAATCTTGTACAAGTGTGGGGTCCTTAAGTGTAAATATGTGTGCTAAGAGAAAGACAAAATTACCCTTAATAAAAATATTCATTTTGTGCGGTATATCTTTCCTTCATGTGCAGTCTATCTTCATTTGTGTGTAATCCATCTTTCTCATGTGCAATCCATACTCTTTTGTGTTGCAAAATTAGTCCGATATGCAAATTACGTTATGCACAAACAATCTTCTTTTAATGCAAACAATCTTCCTTTTATGCAATCATTTTTCCTAAGTGTAAAATATCTTCCTTTATGTGTAATTCATCTTCCATATGTGCAAAATTAGTTTTCGATATGCAATTACATTTTGGCAAACTATCTTTCCTTATGTGCAAACATTCTTCCCTATATGCAATCTATCTTCCTATGTGCAAATAATTTTCCCTTTGTGCAATCTATCTTTTTGTATGTGCAATCCATCCGCCCTTTGTGCAATTCATATTCCTTTACGTGCAGTTCATTTTCCCTAAAAAATCTAAGATTTTCAATTTTTTGACCCACAATTCATTTTTGCCTTCCCTTTCTTAAAGCTTGTGGTCCTTCTACTTTCATAACCAACAACACACGCACGAACCACCATTAACCACCCCATTCATCAACATCATTGCCATCATTGGCTTCCCCAATCATCAAAGAATTGAACACTTCAATTCTCTATGTTACATCTCTCTCTATAAACTCTCACTTCAATAAAATTTCTATTATCAAAGTTTGGGTTCGTGTTCTTATATTTCCAAATTATATTTTGAAGAAGACATATAAGGTATGAGTAATTAAACTCTCTAAAGGGATCAAGGAGGTGATTTTATCTAAATCCAAAAAGTTATGATCCTATAAAGGAATTACTAGTTATATGTTCATATAGTTAGGATATATGTCTATAATATAGGAATCCAGTTACACCTCTAGTAAGAAACAAAGAAAGGCTATGCTGAGATAGTCTGGAAGGGGGAAGGTATGAACTTCAAAGAGGGGAGGCTCTGTAAGCCGGATCATTAGCAGTCAACCACTGGATTACTATTCTTATGGTAATATGGCTTAACTATTTGTTCATATGACTAGGCTGTCAACTTATGGTATCAAAGCTTGAGGCAGATGGATAAAATGAAACCTTGATCCCTACTTCATAAGAATAGTTTTATTTTGCATTTGATCATTCTGTTTATTTTGCTTTGAGTTTTACTTGTTTAATTTTATTTGGCTTAAATAAGTAGGGCTTCAATTTTAACAAATCTTTAAATAATTGTAATAAAAAAACAAACGTATAATGAATATAATAAAAAATTCTAGAACCAAGAATATATGGTATAGAATATAATAGACTTCCAGAAAGTTCATATATACCTATAAATGAAGATACATGTATGTTTTCTCCATTTATCTCAGGAGGAGATGAAGATGGTACTTATACCAAGTAAATTGGACAAACATGTATTTAATGAAACAATTAGGATGCTATATAACTATGAATATAGAATATTTATTAGAAGTATATACATCAGATGAAGTAATAGAAAAATTACCCGAAGAAGCAAAATTAATAATATTAAAAGAACAGCCTAATATAGATTAGATAGATTATTAGAATTAAAAAAAATATAGAACAAAAAATATATGATATGAAAACAGAAATAAGAAATAATACTAATAAATTAGCCTATATAAAGGGAGATATTAAACAGATTATGAAAACTTTAAGAATCGACAAAAAATAGAACCTATAACTAATAATCCACAAATTAATATGATGAAAGCTTGGGAAGAATTTGAAAATGAAACAACTAAAAAACAAGTAAAATCCCAAGCGTTAGATGAAAATATGGGACATATAAGAATTATAACAGAAGAAATCCAGAAAAAACAAGAAGTTATTAATAAGAATTTATGGACTATATATGAAGAAATTCAAAAGATAGATTTGAAAAGACAACAAGAAAAAACCAGTATAATATATAAACACGAAGAAATAAAAGATACAAACCAAAAAGAAAATAATATAATATCATAAATAGCTTGTTATATAAGATCACAAATAGATGAATTATTTGAAATATTAAGACCTTTAAAACAAAAGGAACAAAACCAGAATAATACTTCTATAAATATGATGATCGAATACATTAGAAGAATTAAGTGAAGATGAAATAGAAGAAATTACAGGACAAGAGGAACAAAATTTAGAAAAAATAAGAAAAGAATTTCAACATATTACAACTATTGGAAAAATAGAACTAGAAGAATAGATAAATATGCAAAGACAAGAAAATCAACCAATATTTAATCCACCTGGTATAGATAGTAGAGAATATAATAATGTAGATGTTGAAGCAAGTATGGTAGAAAATAATGAGATAAGTAGAGAAGAAGAAAAATAAGAAGGAGAAGTAAATAACGTATATCCTAAATAAACTTTAAAACAAATAGGAAATATAATATTTGAATCAAAATTTAAAACACTTAATAATTTAAGATTTATACCACCACCTATAAACCAATATGAAACTAGACAAATTCCTACTTCAGGAATATGGCTAGATTTCAATTGTAATTTGGACAATGAAAAAAGACTAGAAGAATGGACTAAATCACAATTAATAGCTCTAATATGAAGAAATATAGAAATAAATATAGCAAGTATGTTTATAGAAGTAAGTTTTAGATGAAATGTACAAAAATGGTGGAAGGGTAAAACACACGAATTTAGAGAACATGCAAGATCAATAATAGAATCATATCAAAATAGAAAAGAATTTTATGCATTCTTTATAAAAAAATATGAACAATTATTGAGAAATGAATTTACAATAGGAAATATAGGAGCAAATGAAAATACATAAATAGAAAAATATATTATGAAATTGCATCAGATAGAAATATACTCATTAGACCCTAAATATTTAAATCAATATATTTATGAATATAAAAAATATTATTATGAAGCAATATTATAAACTTATTAGATACAAAAGTTTTATATGGAATTATTTTATATAAAATTACTAAAATTAATTAGTGAAACTATAATATAAGACTATAATAAAGCATTTTGACAAAGAATTGATTCAATGCCATTTGTAGATACTATTGGAAGAAGAGAATATTATTTAAGAGAATATTTATCAAAAAAATGTAAACAAGCATGGAGAAATATAAAATATTATAAAACAAATAAAACAATACTAAAATGTAGAGAACTAGAAACGCCACATAGCTGGGAATGTGAAGATGAAAAAATAAGAAAGAAAAGGAAAGGAAAATTAAGACTAGATATAAATTTAAAAGTATCCTAAAAATAAATTTTATCAAAAATATAAATCTAGACAATATTTTAAGAAAGGAAAAAAGAAAATAAATTATAATAAAAAATCAAAGAAATGCGAATGTTATAACTGTAGAAAAACTGGACATATATATACAAATTCTATGGAACCATTGAAAAAGAAAGTTATGAATATATTAGAACAAGCTTATGAACATAATTTAGAACCTTTAGAATTTGATGAAACTATATATAGTGATATAGATAACTCAAACATATAAATATATAAATTAAAAAATATAAATGATTTTTCAGATGATGAATCTAAATACTCATCTATTGAAGAAGAATGCCAGTTTCATATGATGAATGTAGTAAATAATGAAGGTACTAGTAATAATAATATGAAGAATTTGAAGAATATAGAAATATTTTGGCAGAAATTATAGAAAGAAGAATGAGTTTTAATCAAAAACAGTACAATAAAATAAAAGACATAAAATTAGATATGAAGCTAGAAGAATTAAAAAATGAGAATTTTATGAATAAAGTAAGTAAAATATTAAAATAAAAGTCATTGTGTAATATTAGAGAAAAAAACACCCTATAGAATCAATACTAACAAAAGGAGTAGTAAAAATACCACTAATAAGTAAAGCATTAATAGAAAACGAGATATCTAAGTTACCATTTAAAGATGAAGTTACAAAAATATACATTACATGAGTTCAATTATTAGTAAAAGCTTATTTTAAAGAAGGTATAAATTCACCAATAGAATTGTTAATAATGTATAGAAGAATAATAAGTAGTGTACAAGATATTATATTAGGAGTAGTAACAGGAAATTTGATGTATAAAAAATTAAAATTCACATTAAATACAAATTTTGCAATATCTAAAAGTGATGAACATATAAATAAATCTATCATAAGATATCATAAATTAGGAGGAGTAAGATTATTACCAAGAGCAAGAACAATAAATATAACACCCATGGTAGGATTAGTATTTACAAATGAACACAAAATATATAAAAATATTTGATAAATCACAAGGAAGGATAACCATAGATAAATATTTTATGCCAGTATTACAGGAAATTCCTATAGATCCTATAAATATAACTATTCCAAGACAATTACAATTAGAATTAGATAATATAATAAATTATTATGAAAACACTCCAAGAAGAATACAAAATATAACACCCCATTTTTAATCATCAATATTCTTCCTATGTAATTAATACATTTAATGAAATAAAATGGTGAATTATGGTGTGCATAAATTTACAGAAAATTTCTCATTGCCGGTTATACACAATTCAGTCAAGTAAGGACACAAAGAAGCAATTAACGTCCACATAAAGGCTTACTATTGTAACCAAGATTGGAATATAAAATGACATGATTAATGGGTTAATATACATGTCAAAAATCGACCAAACTAAAGGAAATGAGCAAGAAATGATTTATTTTGATAAATCATAAAACGTAAGAACAAAACTGTAATTTTGCCATAAACAAGAAACAGATTATATTTCCTACTTCCTCTTACATATTGGGTCAAGCAAGGGAACTACAAATATATATATTTTCTTGGGTTACACTAAAGCAAGAAGAGAATTCTTGACCAATCATAAGGAAGTATAAGTCAAAAGCAAAAAGCATAAGATTTTGGTCAAAGAACTGTAAGATGGCATTATGGTATGTTCACTAGAGCGATATATACTCTCTCATCTCATTAAATTCAGCTGAAAAGAGAAGCAAAAAAGAAAAAAGGAAATTATTTTGTAATATTAAACAAAAAAGCATAATTTTGGACCAATTGGAAATAGGCACATGTAAAGCAAGTTTGGAAGATTCCTTAAGTCATTAACCTTCTTCTTCTTCCATTCATTTTCGTCCAAAATCAGCAACCAAGAGAGAGAGAGAGCTTCATATACACCAAGAGAAAAAGAGAAAGAACCTAGGGTTCCAAATCACCAACCAAGGTAAGAACTTACAAAATCTTGTGATTTTTACCTCTTAATCTCTCTATAACCTCTCCTAACTTCTTCTACTCCATTAAATCCATGTTTTTCAAGATAAATCAATAGGAAAGAGGGAGTTAATAGTGATGCTTTAGAGAGAGAAAGCCAAGAAATCAAGAGATAATCACCAAAACTTGATCCGCTTGTCTTATATCATGTTGATGTTGATGTTGATGTTATTGGTGGATATTACTTTGTTTTCTCTTATTTTTGAAAAATGGGCTGAAGCTAAACCATGGGTAAATGCTACCCAAATTTCCTCTAAACATGTTCATTTAGTGTTTAAGTAGCTAATCATATGATTAGAAGTAGAAAGAAAGTGATTAAGCAATAGAAAACAAGAAAACAACATGTTACTCATAGAAACCCTAACATTCTGTTATGTGTGTGACGTAAGGAAGGAGTAAGAAAATAGTAATTTTGATTATTCCATTTCCTTTAAAAGGAAAAATTGTGTAAGTATGCAAGTGTTCATGATTTTTGGATGTATGTATGCCAATTTGGAAATTTACAAAGTATGTATGTACATATTGTTGATCTGCCCTATCTGGAACAGTAATATTGTGCGTGGTTTTTCATAGACCAAAACTTATCCAAAAATTTTGAAAATTTTTAAAATTAAATTAGACACATAGATCTTTAATTTTATATGTATCTTGTAATTTTTAGATAAGTACATTGGGAGATATGAATTTTTGAAGTTATGCCCTGTTTTCTGGAATGTAATCTAGAGCAATGATGTTTAATGAATTACTGGAAATGATAGGACTACATTGAGCAAAAATAAATATTTTTCTTCAAAATTACATTGAAGAGCTTCATTTTAGCTTTAGAATCAGTAAAATTTTATTTTTTTAGAATTAATTATGAATTTCCAAAGTTGGTTGACCAATCTGTCAGTTTCTAGAAAACAATGAAAGTGCACTGTACAGAATTGTATTGTGCAGAAACTATTATAATTGTATTAAATAACTAGCAACATACAAGATAAAAGCAATAATGCTATAAGTAATAAACAGTTGTAACTTTAATTTTAATAGGAATTGGACATAGGCCGAGCCGAAATATAAGAGTAGGACCAATGCGAAATTTTAAAAAAGATTCAGGTAGTAACTTCTTCTTACATATACTATGTGATAATTGTATGTTTGAATATGTCATTCACTGTAACATGAGCTAGCGTCCTAGACACACCAATTTGTCATGTTATGGTCAGGGACCCAACAAGGGCGCCAAGTAGACCAATGTGCAGACATATAGTTTGGCCTTGGGCAACTGTACACATATAGTTTTATCATCTTACATGACATGATATTGCATATCTATTTTCATATTATATATGTTTGTAAGCATGTTGCTACTGAGATTCCCTCGAATCTCATTCTTTTTTAAAACAAAACTATACAGCTGAAGCAGGCGGCTCAAAAGACAAGATGGTCGCTCCCGATAATTAGGATCATGGAGCTCTCTGTTGCTGCTTTAGTTATTTTTCTTGTACTTTTTGCTACCTTTTGGAATGCTCAGTACATTTGTATATATTTTCAAACCCTGCAGGGGATTCTCCTGTAATACAAACTTGTACTTAATATCAATAATGTTTCCACTATTTCTGTATGCCTTGTGGAACTTTATGCTTATCACTTTGCAAATATCGAAATTTTAAGGGGTTTGGCACAAACTAATGATAATATAGGGGAAAGGTTGTTAAGAATAAACACACCATCATAATTAAATATAAATATAAACCCATAAAGATATAGTATAGATTATACAAGGCCAATAACTGAAAAAGGATTATCTAGAAGCTTAAGTTCAAAAAATAATATAGATGATATTTATCAAAGAAATTTATTAGCAGAGATACCAATCAATTTTAATTTAGCACAAATAAGACCAAGAACAGAACAAATAGATTTCACTCAAATTAATAATTATATAAAATTGGAAGTTAAAAAAGAAGCAATATGGATAGAAATATTAGCTCTAGTAGATGAAGAAAAAGAAAAAAGTTCTATTGAATTAAATTATACTGAGAGTAATCTAGAAATAACAGAAGAAAGAACAAAGACAAATTATATATTAAAATTTAATAAGAGAGATATAATAGATATAAAACTATGGGCAGAAGAGAATACGGAAAATGAATATAAAATAATATTTGCGCGAGATTTCTTAAGATAAGTAAAACCTTATAGAAGACAAGAAGAAAGGGTAATATTTAACATAAATTATCAAACAATTGTAATTCCAAAAGTTAAATGAATAATAGAAATAGGGTAACCATGACCAACTATTATGTAAAAGAAAATCAAAGAAGAATTACACCTAGTATTAAAAAAGTTTTATAAAATATTTAATAAGAAGAATAGATAAAAATGAATCAAAAAGATAAGGATATATTAAATGATATTATACAAAATAATATAGAACAATTACAATTGGCCTATAACCACGTTATAAGACTTATAAATGGTAGGAAAATTCTTTAAAAAAAATTAAAACAAAATTAGAATTATAGAAAGAATATAAATAAAGCAAAATGAGACCCCTATTCTACATCTTAGTTCAATTTAACTACCAAAAATATAGATCTAGAAAATATCATGCTCTTGTAGATATAAGTGAAAATCTAACTGTAACAAAACATAATGTATTATCACCAGAATTATGTAAAAAGAAAAATAGAGTTTTAAGAATGGAAAGTGCAGGAAAAAAAAATACATATGATAGAATTAGAAGAAAAAAAATATAAATATACAAATACCAAAATATGAATTATTAATACAAGAATTAAATCAATACAATAAATAATCTTGTGATGTGATATTAGGACTAGATTTCTCATAGCAGTATTATCCAATACATATGATAAAGAAAGTATTAATATTAACAACACCTTGTAAACATGAAGTTTAGGGAATAAGGAATAATAAATTAAGTAATAAAATGCTAATAAAATGGCAACGTGATTTATCTTATTATGATTATGAGTAGAATATATTAAAGAATAAAATAATCTTCTTGCTGATTATCTTAGCAGATGGAATCAGGAAGAAGCATGACGAATAATGAAGGAAAATAATCATTCACTATGGAACAACTAATAATGAAGGTTAATATTCTAAAAATGAATATGAACCTTCTGGTCAGCCAAATAACTACTAGTATGCAGAATATATCAAGTTCTATATCAAACTTATATTCTCAAATTGAGAAGCTGGCAAATAAGATGGAGTTCACTGAGAGACCCATATCAAAAAATATATTTGTAGTTGATGATGCAGTCTAGACGAATATGTTAAATATATCTTAAGTAAACATTTAGTCCAAAGCCCTATATCTGAGCCTCAAAGCCCAATCCAACCAAATAAATAGATTACCCCTTTATCAAAAATTATAAAAAGCTAAGTCCAAGCCCAAGAATGAGCCAAAAAAGCCCAAAAAGAAAAACCTTCGACCTTTAAAACCACAACCTATAATACCTCCTTTCAAACACCTCAACATTATAGATTTTTAAAGCTTCTAATCCAAAGATTGAATCATTTATCTTTTAATACTCCCACCATCAAATAGGTTTCCCATTATGCTTTCAACAAAGCTATCATATATCCAAGAACATCTCCAAATATTGTAAAATCCCTATATAGCTATGGATTAATTCAGACCATATTTCCTTCGTCATCTATGAAGGAAATATCTGAATTACCAAGATTCTTGAAAGATGTTGTTAAACATTATTTTGGGATTATAACCCAATATAGTCTTTATAAAGTGTTACTCCACAATAGCTTAGGTAACTCCTGATAAATTATATCCACCAATAAATCTTATAAGGCTTGGAACTACGAAGAAGCCTATCGAATATGATCCAAAAGAAAAAGAAGACATTGAAGATGAAGAAGACTTCTAGTATAAGGCCTCAATCATAAGAGCTCAAGATTATAATATCATATTTTAGGAAATGAACAGGACAATAGCGACAGTAGAAGAATTCCAATATGTCTATTATATGGGTCCAACAAGAAGAATATATTCCTTTGGTAAATTAGCAAAAAATAATAGTTTTTTAACCAATGGTATGACCATATAAAGCAGAATAAGATGAATAATCCAGAAGACACCAAGAAGAAGATTTGTCAAATATTATCAAACTATGTATAACATAAGTGTGATTATTGCGATGTAGAAAAAATGAAAAAATACTATGAATAACCAAGCATTGATATATGAGTATCTTCCAATAAAGAATCATCTATAAAAGAAAAAAAGAAGAAGAAAAGCAAGGACAAAAGAAGGTGGAAGAGAAGAGTAGACATAAAGTAAAGGTGAAAGAAAAAAAGAAAAGCAACCTGAATGAGAATTGTTCTGCCAACAAGCAAAATGACAAAGAAGAAAAAGGAGGAAGAGCAATAATGAAGATTCTCGACACAATTTTTGTCAAAAAGAAACCTTACTATAGTTTATAAAGTAACTCGAGTTGTAACCTAAGTTGGAAATGTCTAACTCTATATAAAGCCTTGTAACTAATTCTAAAGAATCATCGAGGAATTGAACACTTCAATTCTCTCTGTTACATCTCTCTCTGTAAAACTCTCACTTTAATAAAATTTCTATTATCAAAGTTTGAGTTCGTGTTCTTATATTTCTAGATTATATTTTGGAGAAGATATTATAAGGTATGAGTGATTAAACTCTCTATAGGGATCAAGGAGGTGATTTTATCTAAATCCAAAAATTTATGATCCTATAAAGGAATTACTGGTTATATGTTCATATTCTCCTATTTTGAAGGGAATTACTAGTTATATGTTCATATAGTTAGGATATATGTCTATATGAAAGGAATGCAGTGACGCCTCCAGTAGGAAACGAAAGAAGGTTGTGCTAAGATGGTCTGAAGGGGAAAGGTATTAACTCCAAAGAGGAGAGGCACTGTGATAGTATCTATGTATGAAAGAAGATATAGATCCTTCCATAACCCGGATCATTAGCAATCAATCACTGGATTACTATTCTTATAGTAATATGGCCTAACTATGTGTTCATATAACCAAGTTGTCGACTTATTTTATATTCATTTTCCATATTTTCTTCTTGTGATACATAATTTTTATAGCTTCGGTTGAGTCCAAGAGAGTAGCGAAATAACTCAGGAGACCAGGACTTGAACTCGGAACACCCAACTTCTAAAAATACTTATAAAATCCCTTGCCTCAACTCAAGATTTGAACCTAGAGCTGAGAGGGTGATAAAATCTTCCACAATCATTTTCATAAAACTTCACTAACTCGTTAAGACTTACCGGTTTTCCCTTGATTATCATTCATCAGAGTTTGTAAGCGAACCTCTGTCGACTTTATATAGTCCATTTCACATACACGTTTCATTAGTGATAGGAAGCAAAACTACTAATTATTCATAGCTTATTTGTTGGTAGCTTTACATGATTCATTGTTCTTAAACAACATTTACTCCATATATACCATATTCTTCATATACAACCCCAAAATCCAAAACCATTCATATTTGACATAAATAGAACTAGACAACCGTAAGGCTAAAATCTTCAACAACTTGGCCTCTAGTCATCGCCGCTTACCTTTTCCTTACCCCTCGAGCTTTCTCCATGTACTGAAGGTGGGTTTTAAGGAAAAAATGGTGAGATTCAGAGGAATCTCAATAGTAACGCATGTCAAACATATAGAGATAACAATATAAACATGCTTCACACTTATCAATCAACAAAATTATCACAACATCATTCAGTTCATTTAATGCAATTCATAAACCACCATAGCGCTAGGCAAGTTACTTGGCCCTGAGGGTACCCATGCAAAAATAGGCCCCGGGCACCGCTCGTACAATTATGAACATTATTTTGGCCAAGTGTCAACCCGTACAAAGATAGGCCCCGGGTGATCACTCCGCATAATCAAAACGAGTTAGACATTTTGTGATTATTTCAAACAACATACAATGCATGTTATGTCATATGAAGACAAGTTACTATCTAGTTGCTCTTCTCTAGCAATTCCTTCCCACTTTTCCAAGCTCAGGCAAGTTATATGTTCTGAATGATTGTCAAGTCCTGAAATCCTCAAACATATCATAAATGAGTCATTATTCATTCATCCACAATTCTAAACTTACAACATTTGTAAACTTAGCCTAAAAGTGCTAAATTATTAAAATACCCTTAGAGACCCAATTTATCCCCTTTGTACCTGGTCTCACTCTACTTTAACCAAAATTTGTAACTTGGGCTAATCCTATACAATTTCGCGTGTAGAATCCACTTTTAACCTCGGATTGGTCAAAATCAAGCCCAAATGATGAAAATACCCTTAACAGCCCTTAGTTAGAGATTCTAAAGGGTAATTCAGTCATTTCACTTTCTGGAGTTTTTCTCACTTTGCCATCAACATATACCCTACACAATTTTTCTTCCCAAACTCAATGGAAGCATCGGAATTATCAAATTCCTACTCATCTACCATGTCCAACTTAGGGCAATCCAATAGGATTACCAAAAAAGTTGTATCGGTTTCTCGTTTTCTTTACCCTAATCACCTCATTTCTACTTATAATCACAATATTAGCTATTTAGACATTCATTGGACTTGATTTGGAAGTACTTGACCATTAAGGTCTTTTAGGTTTGTTGAGTTATCTAGTACTAAAACAACCAAAATCAAGCCAAGAACAACTCTAATAGCATTAACCAAATAAGAGGAACAAGTTTGAGAAGTTACCTCTTGATTTCCACCACTTTCTATCTCCTCAACATTTTTCTCTCTCTCTCTCCATAGCTCTTGAATCAGCTGAAAATCTATGGTTGCAAGAGTGGAGAAGTGAGTAGAAGAGGTTATGGAGGAATTAGGTAGCTTAAGACACAAGGTAACAACTTCCTTACCTTTGATTATGATGAACCCTAGCCTCTTCCTTCTCTTCACCATGCTCAGCTCTCTCTCACTCTTACTGAATTAGAATTATCTAATATAACTATTAATTTGAGTCAAATCTATTTGTTATGTTATTAGTCTTATTTATGCTAAATTAGAATTTATTAGTATCTGCAAATAAATTTCTTTAATAAATATCATCTATAATACTTTTTGAACTTAAGCTTCTAGATGATCCTTTTTTAGTTATTGGCCTTGGATAATCTATATTATGTATTTATGGGTTTATATTTATATTTAATGATGATAGTGTATTTATTCTTAACAACCTTTCTCCTATATTATCATTAGTTTGTATTCTTCTTAGAGTGTTTTCATAATAATTTATTGTATTATGTAATACCCCAAATTTTGAGATTAAAGGCTTGAGATTTAGCCTGAATTAAATGGACTGCTAGACCATGGTTTAGCAAATGTCCTAGTGATGAATGATATTTATCCCAAAATTCCTGAATATCTTTGGATATTAAAATGGAAATAAAATGTGAGGGCAAAATGGTAATTTTCTCATAAGATGAGGAATGAGGATTTTTCCCTAATATTCCTGATGATTTGAGTTGGATGCGAATTAGAAGGAGGGAAATGACTACTTGGTAATTAATAAGCCAAGCGGGTAAATTATTATCAAGTAAAGTCAATAAGCAGAGAAGCTTAAGGCTTTGGTTGACCGCTTAAGGTGGTGTAATGGGATAATTTGAGCGTGAATTATACTCTCATAATTCTCATTAATATTAATGGAATGATGAAGGAAAAGAGAAAGGAAACTTGTTATGCAAGTAATGAGACAGTTGGATCATTTGGTGGTAAGCCACTTAGATGATTTTAATTAATCATCACCCTTCATCATCAATTCTCATTGTTTCATGTGGTCAGATTAAAAGGGAAATGAAAGAGAAATGGAACAGATGAGAATGAGAAACGAAAGAAAGAAAGAACACAAGAACGAACGAAGAACGAGAGGAGAGAGAGAAGAGAGAGAAAATTGTTGTTCGCAGGAACTTGACCAAAACGGCGTTTTCTCTAAAAATGTCCAGTACAAATGTTGTTCTACTCATCCCGAGCTTCAATTCTATGGTTTCAGATTCTCGTTTGGAGATTGTTAGTGTCGTCTCACCGACCGGAGCGTCGCCGAAATTCCGAACTGGATTCAGAAGCGGGTAGAGGTAAGCGTAGGCTTCCTTCCTACCATTTCGGTTTATCATTTAGGTGAGTATTTTGGAAGTAGTATATTGTTCATCCCTCATTCTATCCATTTTTTGGGAGCCAAAACGATGTCCAATGGATGTCTAAACGGCTAATCATGTAATAAGGAGTAGAAAGAAAGATATTAAATCAAAGAAAGGGAGGAACCGACACAACTCTTCTGAGAACTCTATATTAGCTGCCTGAGATGTGACATGAGTAAAGAGTTAGAATTTCATCGATTGGATGATTCCATTGAGTTTAGAAAAGCAAATTGTGTAGGGTTTATGTTGAAGGGAAAGTGAGAAAAGGCCTGGAGTGTAAAATGACCAAATTACCCTTATGGCTCTAAATGGGTGCTGTCAAGGGGTATTTTTGTCATTCAAACCTGAATTTTATTGATATGAATTCATAAATGAATTCTACACGTGAAATTGTGTAGGATTGGCCCATATTGTGATTTCTGTAAAAGTACAGTTGGGCTGGGCTTCTGGGGGCATTTTGATAATTTAGCATAATTGGGCTAAGTTATCAACTAATATGAGTCTAGAATGTTATATGGATGAGTAATGACTCATTAAATGTATTTAGATGGAATTCTAGGACTCGATGGACAGTCGTGCCCGAACCAGAGCAAAGACGAAAGATTGAGGACGGATGTAAAGTCCGAAAGGTAGTGGACTTATCTTTCCTGCATGTGTATGATATGTATGTCTTGCATTGAGTATGTGACTGTTATACCTGTTTATGTTGAACATGTTTGATATAGTGAAGCTCTGTTATATTTGTACATTGGCCTTATATATGTCATAACATCGAGCACGCAGCATGTCATTATGTTGGCATGAAATAGTGTAGGCAAACATGTCATACATTCATATATATCTGTCATGCATAGCAGTATTGTTCGCTACTGAGATTCTCTCGAATCTCACTCCTCCCAAACAACCATTTCAGACAGGTTGAAGAGTGCTTGGAGAAGTGCACGAAGGAGATATGGAGACGTAAAGTGAAGAGGAGGTCGTAGTGCGGGGCACTACTTCTTGTATTTCATATATGTGTGTATATATGGATGTATGTGTATGTATGAATGTTGTATAAGTAGAGAACCGCTCTTGTATAATTAATGAGAATGGCTTTTAGTTTATCGATATATTCGCTCGCTTACTATGATTTAATGGAACTAAGAGCCGGTAAGGTAATATAAGAAATGGTGTTTCATTTAGTGGTATCAGAATATAGGATAGTTTTATGCTCATATGGAGGTTCCTTACATATTATCTAATATAATGATGACGGTGTAGTTATTCTTAACAACATTTCTCTTATATTATCATTAGTTTGTATTCTTCTTTGAGTGTTTTCATAATAATTTATTGTACTATCTAATTCTGATCTAATTGTAATTATCTTGGAATAGTTATATTTTTAGGATCTATAGGAATTTCCTGTAATAATGGCATAAAATATTTATATATTGTTATCCTTCCATATATTAGACAAAATATAATCATTGATAATAAAATAATATTATTATTAAATAAAAAAACTTATATTTATAGAATTCAAAATTCAATACATTAAACATCATACAATTTAAAAGAAAATAATAACTTAAAAACTCTCACAATAACACTTTATCTTATGATGTTTTGAATTTCAAAAGAAAATCCATTAATAAAAAATTATACAATATTCTTCAATGCATTTATTGTAAATTGTTTGTAAATAACGTATCAATGTACTCCAAAGAATTCCCGTCACATATCCTTTAACTGTAAAAGGATAATATAAATATAAATATAAGAATATATATATATATATATATATATATATATAATAAAAATAAGCTAATATAAAAACTTAAGCATATCTCAAAATATAACTTTGAAAATCAGAACATAGTAAAAATTGGAAAATATAAAAACTTGAGCAAATCTCAGAACCTGATTCAACAAACTTGATTTCAACCTATAGTTTAGGTTGCATATAATATCCCAAAACTCATACAATGGCTAAATGTCCCATAAGCAAGTGTAAATAATGTTAGAAAATTGCTTTGGGAATTTTATAAGGAATTTAATTCTAATTGACTAAGTACCAAATTCCCTTACTTAAAGCGAGAAATGATACAAAACCTAACTTGAACCCAAAGAGAAAGAAAAATGGCGTCTAACATGGAAGGAAGAAGGGAATTAAAATGCAAAAGAAAAGCAAACGGTCATTCAATAAATAATGTCATGATCAAGGGCAAAAGAGACAATTGCCTTTTGATCTTGTGGTAAAAATCAGAACATAAGATTAAGGGCTAGATTTTTCTCTTGAAAAGTAAAGCAATTATGAAGGGTAAAAAAAACAAATTAATTCCCTCCAATTAAACCTAAATTTTTGGCCAAAAAGAGAAGAAGAAATGAGACAAAATGAATTAACCAAGTAATCATTGGTTAATTAGCTTCCTTGTGTGCAATAAGCTATAAACCATTGGACACATGATTTTAATTTTCCCTCTCTCTAATTTCAGCCCAAGCCAACCAGATGGAAGAGGAAATGGATTCAATTGAACTAAACCTTAATGAGTTGGCCTAACAAGACCAATCTTCCAGATAACAAAGTAAACCCAATTAACCATTGGTTAATAACCTCAGTGTTTTTCTTGCAAGACCATTGGACAATTGAATGCTCCATTTTCACTCCAATCCCATTTTCGATTAAGTGAAGAAGAAAAGAAATAAGAGATTTTTATTAAGACATATGTCACCTTGGTAGCAAATCAAACTAAAGTGAGATGTGATCTTGGCCTTCCATTTTCTTTGGGATTTTGGTCAGCCCATAATGAAGGGAAATAATTAACTTAAAAACACTACATCACCCTCCTTCTTCATCATTTTGGACAGCCAAGCAAAGAGCGAGAGAGAAAGAAAAATATGAAATTTCAAGAACAAAGTAAAGCTTCTCTCTAAGATTTCACCTTCATGTTCACCTTTCTAGCTTAAAATCTCTTCATAAACATTGTTCCTCTTGATGTAAGCTTCATTTCTATGATTTTTTTTTCAAGAGAAGATGTTTTGAGCCCTCAAGCAAGAAGCAAAGTTGGAAGATCAAAGAAAGAGCTTAAGAAAGCTAAAAATGTGAGTTAGGGCTTTGTTGTGGGTCAAGTATTGTAATGATTGGTGAAATCTTTTGATTTTATCATTTCTACCCTAGTTTCGATTCATATGGAAAAATAGGGTTTGATGTTGTTTTGGTGTTGTAAATGGTAAAATATGGTGTTAAATGATGAGTATAGAGAAGCTATGTGCTAAAACTTGAATCTTGATGGTTGTTGTCTTGGGTAGCTCTTTGGTCATAAGGAAGAACAGGTAAAGGAGTGAAATTTTGTTATATTTGAGTTCACCAATGGCTTATACATGAAAATTTATGTGGGGGTAGCCTTTGGTGGTGATTTTAAATGAGTTAAGCACAAAAAGAACCATGTGAAACTTTTAAGTGTTGTTGGTAAAAACATTGTCCAATCCGTGGTAGGTTGGATTGTAACCTATGTTTTCCTAATCAAATGGAACCCAATGACTATGAAAATTTTTAGAAATGAATTATACAGGAAAATATCTATTTTGATATATAATTTGTAATATTTGGATAAGTACACAAAAAGTTATGGCTTGTTAAATTTGATATTGAAGTCTGGATTGATGTTTCTGGCAGAGAGGGCTAATTGTATCCTCTAGATTTGTATACGTTTAATCAGTAAGGGAAAATAATTTTATTTTAAAATATACTTAAATGGGGTTACATAGGATTTTAAACCACCCCAATTAGAGTTTTCTAGACAAAGTTATAATTTTTCTAAGTTAAGTTAAAAATCTGCTAACTTTCTAGAATAGTGCGAAGTTGATGATTAAGGGTAAATTGTAATAAGTGCAAACTCCAAGGGTAGAGTTGAGAACATGAGATTAGTGTAACCACTTTAGCTAATTAAGTGGGCTAAGGTATTAATATATATGATAACCAACTAAGTGTCTTAAGTAATCAAAGAAGTGGACAAGTATTAACTTACGGATCGTAAATTCTAACTAATAAGATTTGAATTTGCCCGGGACGCCCGAGAGACGGGGAACAAGAACCCGAATTGGAAAGATTGTCAGCTAGTACCATATCTCTTATATCATATGTGCTACTCTGTATATATTCTCTGTCATCTGCTTATGTGCAGGGCAGTTAGTCTTTAGGTGGTAAGACCCATAAGTACAAGTTGCATCGGGAGTTACTCAGGGCATCTTGAGCCAGGTAGGCTTGAGGCACAAAGCCTATAAGTGCACCTTGTATAGGGTGGACGCCCTGGGCTGCTAGATTGAGATTGTCAAGTGTTGTGGTTCTATAATAAGGGGCCAATTAGGCCATTTGTTTGCTACATAATTTGTAGTGCTTTGTGATGTTTGTTCTACATATTTAGTATTTTGTATATCATATTTGTGATCGGTGTACTACTGGAATTCTTTTGAATCTCACCCCTTTCCAACCAATGATATATAGCAAAGGCGTCCAGCTCCCAGGACAAGAAGGTAATACGGACGGATGAAGAAAAGGCGGAGTAGTTAGGGACTGTTTGGTTATCATTTTATTTTGGATAACTAATATATATATATATATATATATATATATATATATATATATATATATATTTATTTATTTATTTATATAAGTAGAAGTAGTAGTACTACTACTACTACTAATAATTGCGACACTGATCACATAAGTTGTAATTTCTACGCTAGACTTGCAATAATGCGCTAGTATTCAAAAGTGATAATTGAACTAAAATCAGGCAACCAAACACCAAAAGCCCATAAGTTAATCACCACTACGCGTGCTATTTCCAGAGAATGCTTTACATTTTTTTAATAAATGATTTTGAAACCGATAAGGGTAATGAATTTGCAAAATGGTATGAGACCACACATAATTATTTTTAAAAAGTTTTTTAAAAGCCCACACAAGTATAAGATCAAATCCTGTCTTGAAGTCGGGACTTTAATAACTTACTGTTGTTAAGTTCTCAGGTTTGTAAACGTTACATGATTAGAACTCATCAAACTATATATAAGAGACGGGTATTACACTGCAAAAGTTTAGGAACGTGAGATGTCCAACAATAAAAAAATTCAACATTTTACCTTATCGTTTTTTTCATGTTCTCTAATTTCTCTTGCATTTTTTCTCTCTTTTAATCTTGAAACCATCGGCAATCATTATATAAGATATCGTAATCCCGACTAGCGACCTTGAGCATCAACTAGCAAGCTCTTGTTATATAAAAAATAAAATGAAACTAAAAAGGTTAACTAAAAAAATAAAAGCTTACATGAGGAAGAATCACAAGAGGAAAGAGCTGTAGAATGAAGACCAATGGTATTGGAGAAGGATAAGACCGGTAGCATCAAAACAAAACTTATGGAAAAAAGAGTACGAGACTTACTAGTGAAGCATAAAAAACGTTTAAGAAGAAGTTTAAAGAGTTTTGTCAAATAAAATATTTTTAGAATCCCGCCTCTTTATATTTAATATTTTTCAGAATCTCACCTTTTTATTAAAGAATATCTAATAATTCTTAATGAAGAACTATAACGTATTGTCAAATAATTTTTAAAAAAAAACACCGCCATTTTTTATATTTTGGAATACTTAACCATTCTTAGTGAAGAATCGTAATGTATTGTTAAATAATTCTTTTAGATCTCGCCTTCTTATATTTGATATCTTTCAGAATCTCACATTTGTTTACATTGAAGAATATTTAATGGTTCTTTATGAAGAATCATAATGTATTGTCAAATTTTTTTAAGAATCCTATATCCTTATATGTAATATCTTTCATAATTCCACTTTTTTTATATTAAAGAATACTTAACGGTTCTTTGTGAAGAAATTGTCAAATTATATTTTTCAGGATCTTGATCCCATATATATGACATCTTTCAGAATCCTATATTTATTTATATTAAATAATACTTGATGGTTATTTGTGGAGAACCGTAATATATTTTCAAATAATTGTTTTTGTTGAATATTGTTGAAGAATATATAACAATTCATTGTAAAGAACTGTCAAATATTATCAAATACATTTTTTTCAAAATCCTACCTTGTTATATATGACAGATATTTCATAAAAACCATCATTTTTTTTAGTAAATAAATCACAGTTAATAATTACAAGCATTATAATTTTATTTTTGCAAATTCTTCCTCTCAATACATAACAGTGCGCTTATTTAACTGTTAAGTTTTAGCGTTATATAATATTGTGTGACATCCACCTTAATATATAAACAACATTTATTCACTATAACCATTATTTATTAAATGTTATATATATGTGAATCTGAAGTAGTATACCTGATGAAGTATTTATTTCTTTAAGGATAACATTGCAACAGAACTATCAGAAATATTAAGTCATGTTTGTTTCTCATTTTATAAAAAGTTTTTAAGAAAAAACAACAAAAACCTTATTTTCCAATTTACTTTTAGTTAGGTGTTTTTTAAAAAAAAATAGTAACTGATTCTTAAAAAATAAAAAAAATTATATGTTTTTGTTTGTTTAATTTATTTTTTACTTTTTATTTTACAAAATGAGAAAACTCTTTCTTCTCCATTAAATGGCTTGAGGCCAACACATGTCCACCATCAACACCACAACATCAACGCCAACTGCTGTCACGTCTTCACTGGTGATGACCGCTGCCTCATACCCCTGACGACCAACGCGACGCCCTTACCAGTATTGTCGACTCCTTGTCACTGATGCTGATAGCCCATGACATTGCCTCGTCACTTCCAAAGACTGTCAATGGCTACTGCCATGTCATTGCCGGCATTGGTATATGGCCACTAACGACGATGACGCCACACGTGATAGAATTTCATTTCTTCAGTAATTGCCTATTTTTTTTGTAGTGGATATAGCTTAATGACATGGTGTGATCCATTTCACGGATCTCACATAGTAGGATAATGGTGGTGGTGGTTGTACCAATATAATCAAATATTAATCATAAAAAATAATATGAATATCAATTATATAAAGTAAGGTGAATCAAACAATTCTTTTCTATTTTTTGTTACCTAAGTTGTTATTACAAGAATAAATTTTTATGTTTTTGGTTTTCAAATGTGAATTTTTAGAACAACCATCCAAACAGATTTTTTGTTTTTTGTTTTCAAATTTTTTTTTAAAACAATTTTATAAATAAAAAATGTTATTTTATAAATAAAACCGTTATAGGGAAAAAAAGAAAATAGAAACAAACATACTCTAAAATTCTAGGTCTTACCTTTTTTTTTTTTACCTAGGACTTGTATATTTATGCTTCATGCACAGTTGCACACATGAACATTGAAAATTGCAATGTTTATTTTAATTCTAATAAAATTTATTTTCAAGTTATTAATTTACATTGCTGTTAAAATTTATAAATTTTTAATTCAAATTATAAAATGACAAGTTATATAAATTTAAAATTGCTCTCTTATCAAATATTTATAACTTAATAATATTAACACATATAACATAAATCAAATCATTATTTAAAGTTCAAATGAATAAATCATTGTCCAAAACCAAATAAATCAAACCTATTCATTTTTTTTTTATAAAAGGATAATAAAAACTAAATATTTTTTACATCATTAATAATATTAAAAAATTAATAATATTAATATCATATAAAAAATTAAAAGATTTTAAATGAGCCACCCATGTAGTTTTTTGACCTATTAGGACCAGTCCTTATAAGCCTATTTGTAATTTTAAGGACAAAATTCCTAGCCTAGCCTTTACAATTTTCAAGCTTAAACATACTCAATCTGTTTTTCAAGCTCTAGTTCTATAGCCTATAGATAGAGGTAAATTAGTGTTTGATTGAAAGAGCGATTGCAGTCTTTAAAAACAATTTTTCAATTATAATTTACAATATACGAGGTAAATATATGAAATGAGTGATATCTTATCCTAATTTACATAATAATCCAAACAACATGAAACTGCTATTGTACTTTTGTGTGCCAGTGGATGGGTGTTGGGGTTTCATAGTTGTATATCATATGTATATATGTGGCTCCCACCCCCTAAAACATCTGGATTCGTATCTGCATCCAACTCATAATTTCACAGTTCTCACCAATATGGGGATGAACCCGAATTTCTGTGAGTGTGCGATGTTGACAAAATAATGTAAATATTGATCAGCGGACGTTGACTGGGGGTGGAATTACAAAATACTACTTCTGATCTTTGATACAAAACTCAATTAATTTTTAGAAAGTTTATAAAAACTAAATAAATTATTTTAAAATATTTATATTTATCTTTTTTATACCAAATTAATTTTTCTGACTTATAAATTAATATATAATCAAATAATAAATCATATATTTTATAATTAATTAATTTCTTTAATCACTTTAAAAAATTAATTAGATATTATATTTAGGATAGGTGATAATAACTTTTAATATTTGTCTTCGGTGCCGTCTTTGGTCCAGCCCACCTAACCAAATCTGGCTGGTACAATCAACCCAATGCCTAGCCCAACCAAGCAACCCAACGGAACCACATCTTTTCGGCCCACTTTTTTCATGAAGAAGGAAGAGGATGCCAAGATCCTACCGTGTTTGGAGCAGAGAGAAAATTAGTGAAGAAAAAATACTAGAGGAAAAAATTCAAAAAATAGCACTTTTTTTTTATCATTTCAAGAAGTTTTCTTTCATAGTATTCCCTCCCCTATTTTTCCTTAATTTTTATCTCCATCCAAATATAGTTTCCACGTCATTTTAACTCACTGAACAATGAGTTGAACTTGAACAAAACACCCATTTCCTGAGGTGGTCACAGAACATCCCTCAAACAAGTCACAGGACGGAAGACCAGACCAAACAGGCTAAAGATCTTCTACATCTATTATGTGAAGCACATATTTTTAGGACAATTATTCAAGCATATTTTTTTATTTTGTTTCTTTTCAAAAATTGTTTTTAAAAAATTATAAAACTGTTCTAAAATCATAAAAACAAAAAATGGGATCAAACAAGAAATTTTAAGACGTGATGAATTTTTTTATACTTAATTTATAAAGAATTTTATAAGTATTTTTTTTTTCACCCATACCGCCTAACCCTAAAACCCCAATACATCATAAATTTAATAAATAAAGGAAAAAAGTGGTCTGGTTGAGTCTTTTTAAAAGCAATAAGAAAAATCATTCTTGAGGTACCTATAACTTCATCCTTCAATTTTTAATTTGGTAGTTATGCATTTTTCTTTTTATTAAATCTTTTAATTTTACTCTTTTAGCACCATTAGCCCTTGAAATTTTGTTTTGTTAGCTAATTGTTCATAAACTAATTGCACCAACAGAATAAAATTAAAGGATTTAATAAAAAAGAAAAACACAAGTATCAAATTAAAAATTATACGAAAATATAAGTATCTTAAAAATAGTTTTCCCCAATTTAATATATATCAACATTAACACAACTCAAAAAATAGAGTATAGCTTATTTTTATAAAACTGTATGCAATGTAAGGAGAAAACCAAGGTTCTGAAATCCGGACCGGGCACTAAACTGGTCAGGGTGTTAGGTCAAGGGTCAATGGGTCAAATCGGAGTCAAACCGGAGCTAAATTGAAGCCAAACCAGTAAAAAATTGAATATTTTAAGTGTATTAATATGAAATTTCAAAAGAAAAATAAAAAAAATTGATTGAGTGTGAAATGTGAATGAAGTCGTTAACAATTAAGCGATTTGATTCACTTATCAGAGGCACGGAGCTCGACAGGAACTAAAGTTTAAATGTAAAAAGAAAAAAAAATTGGTTAACCCGGGTTAACTCAGTTGAGTCAGGCCGGGTTTACTGGATTGACTCCAGGTTAACCCGTAACCTCGAGTTAACCAACAAACCAGACTAGTTTTCCAACCGGTTCGCCGGTTTCCGGTCTGGGTTCCAAAACAATGGAAAAAACACTCACATCTAATTACCTTAAAAAATAATGTAACAAAGAAATCAACCTTCCTAACTACTAATTTGTAAACTTAGGACTAATTTTATAAGAATTACAATACTCCTTCAGTCCTTAATATAAAATATATTTAGAAAGTTAATCTTGATCCTAAATATAAGATAAAGTTTTCATATTTTCCAATATTGTATATCCATATTGATACTCATTCAACAATAATCACAAAGAAGATGGAAGAAGAGAATTAAAGAAAGTGACTAAATTATTTTTAAAAATATATGTCATATTAACCAACTTCTTTAAACTAATTAAATTAAATAAATATATTTTATACTAAAGCGTTAAAAGCCTGGACGAGTACTTTTTTTTTTTTATACAAAGAATTTCAAAATACTAACCCTTTATAATTTTCCATTGGTCCAGCCCACCCGACCTAATATGGCCAGTACAACTGTACAACCAACCCATCGCCTAACCAAACCAAGCAACCCAATGAGACCACATCTTTTTTCCACTTTTTTAAAGTCATTTTGAGTTGGCTGAACAACACGGAGATGATGGAATGAGTTAAATAAAACACCCATAATTTCCTAAACCACAGAACATCTCCCAAACTGATCACAGGACAGAAGACAACACATAAAGCAGGCTAAAGACCTACGTCTCTATTAATGAATATCATAATGAGATTCATGTTACATACACTGCCCTGTTCTATATTTGACAACCAGCAAAAGCAAAGAGAATTTGCCTCGCCTCCTAACTTACCCAAAAAAGAACAGCACATGAGCAGAAGATTCATTCATACCACTACAAGAAATAGGCTGCACTACAAACTATCCAATTTGATCCGGTACCAACATAAAGAATGGCCATATTCTTCCAATCATTGCTCTTTCCAAATTCTCCCTGTAACCCTTAGCTTCAATTCCTTCCTGTCTCCCCCCGAAAAGAAGAGAGCCATGTTCCTCTGGATGATAAGACCGTCAAAACTGTCGCGAACCTTGCGGTGGCTGTCCCTGATGCTTCTGGGCACACCCTGCCAAGTCATCTTCCTCCCGTTACCACCAACCTCAAGACTGTAGCTGTAGTTCTTTGCCTCGTTATCATCGCCCATAAATCGCAAGAAGGCTATGTAGACTGGAGCCATCCCCAGCTGAAATGCTTCAAAGTGTAGACAAAAATATTGACCAAAGCAGCTGAAGACCTATAAAACCAAGGTGGAATCCAACATTCAATTAACACGAACTTCGCACAATAATAAATGCACCAATCCAAGCATCAATTTCTGTCAGTGTATGATTGGCAAAAAAAAAAATTCTGTAAGTGTATGTCAATGGTGTTCTTAATTTACAAAGAGCAAGAAAGGTACAAGGCTAATTATTTCAATTCTCTTTTCTCATCAGGGCAAGTGTACACCACAAAGGAAAAATACACAACCCATCATCTCTCTCATGAACTTACAAGGCCAATAGAAGGCAGGACTAAAAAGAACAGAACTGGAGTTGGGAAAGAATACTGTACCGTAAGCATCCATGTTGCGTTTTCAACTTCTTGTGGGTTTGATTTGACATAACGATGATTAAAAGTGCTCCCATTATGCATGTCCACCTTGTGATCGTCTTTCAAATGGGCCACCAGAAAAGGAATATCACCGATGACAGAGCATTCTGAACCAGCATATGGACAGTTATATGGTCTATATGCACATTGAGATTCATGCTTCAACTTGCAATAATATGGATATATGCCCATGCACCCAAAAGCCTGGTATTTACATGGAAGTTCCAAAGATGCAGCCACCTTCTCCAATGCCAAGCATCTAATATTGCCAAGCTCATGTCTACAGGTAGGACACCGGTTGTGGACCCTGGGTTTGCAACCTGAGCACAAAGTATGGCCATTTGAACACTGCAACAAGGAAGATTATAACCAAAGTACAAGCAATTAGTAAACTTCCTAGATTAAAAAAAAATGTTTTGTTGTATATAGGTGTTTGACAAAAAGCCGCCAACAATAAAAAAAATAGCAGAACTACCATGTAAACAGAAAAGTAAACAAGATCAATCTCTTCAAGTTTAGAAAACTCAGATATTCATAGAGGCATCAGTGAACCAGTAATTCACAAACTCCAACAAAAAAAATATTACAACAAAGTTTGCATTCAATAAAGTGAGGATTCTTTATCATGATCAAAATATTCAACATGCAACTAACAGCTGTCATATTCTATAAAAATGAAAAAAATGGAAATATTTTACTTTCAATTGATTATCACATTTAAAAGGCATTAAAACCCAATTCTGATCATTCATTCATGTACAATCCCCCTTTCAGAAATAATTTTATCCAGCCTATACTGCAGTCCCAACAAAACAGGATTTCTAATTCGGAAAAATAAAAAAAAGGCTTTTATCCAGTCAACTATAGAATGAATACTCTTACGCAAATGTTTTGCACATGATCATGAATGCCTCAAAAACAGTTGTAGAGTTTAGTTTGGGCTAAGCACTCCCTTTTTAATCCTATTTTTTCTTCCTCCCAATTTTGTTTCTTTTGAGAAGCATGTATGTAGTAATTCTCTCAAACCAACATTTCTAAATTGCAATCACATGCAATCCATAGAATCCAAGATATCAATAATTAACAATCAATTATATAAACAACCTGGTGGATTGGAGGGTACATTGCATTCAAGCACACGGGACACTCTAAAAGTTCATGAACACTGCTTGTAACAGCCACATTAGATTTTAGTGCAGTTTGTGCAGGATCATTCACTAGCTCGCTGATATCCATTGGCTCTTCATTTGAAGGGGGATCAACCTCAGATTTGCTCCGTATATCATCGAAGAAAGCATTGCTAGAAGCCATGCTAGTACAAGCAACCACCAGTCCTATTTTGAAAAAGAAAAATCAAAGAAGAAATTAGTGATTAAAAAAAAATCCATACAATTTCATCCTCTAACACCATCTGGGTTCACAACTCAGAAGGGAAACAACATTCATCATAAGGCATAAGCCAATAGCTTATTCTGTCAAGATGTTTATGCTTCCAAGCAAAACTATTTTCACAAGAAAAGCCTGAACCTTCAATAATCCCAAGGCTATTACAAAAGTTGGGTGGATCAGAGATGCATCATTACTTAGCGAGGTCTATGACCATTAGGTTTAATTGTGAAACATCTTTCACCAACTATTCCTATAGATTAATAACTTTTTTCCATTGTTCAACGATCTTTCTTTCTATTAGCCATTCAAATGTTCTCCACAGTTTGCAATCGTTATAACCAAACCCAGAGGAATGTTGGCAGTGTATGATAATATTCTCCTTCCAGGGGAAGGGGAGTCACCAAACAGCACCAATTCAAAATGCAATCAAGCAACACAAAGTCAGAACTCAATTTTTCACTTTCCAATATGCATTTTCCAACAGCAGTGATAAATGGAGTTAAATCACACAGTTCACACACAAGCACTTCAAAAAGTTGTCCAACACTCATCGACTCTAAGTCCCAAGCCAAGTTTCAATTCTAAATTCCTAGCATACATAGTCAGCACACTGCAGGCATATTATGTTAGATTCTAATACATTGTTCATCTGTTCTCATATTTACACAAGCGTGCGATGTGTCCATATAGATTTCATTTGCCTCGACACGGTCCTCTCAGCCAATAATAGCTGCTGACCTCTAATGGCCATCATTATGCCTCCACATTCACTAATGACTAAAAAAGTACAAGAGATTAAAAATCAGATATACAACTCTAATGAAGAAAACAACAAAGTAAAGCAGAAGGTAGAAAACATAATTTATAATTATGTTGTAATGCCTTTAATAAGTTACTAAACAGACATATTGATGCCATGTTATCAAATTATTACTACAAATCCTTGAATACTAAAAAAAACTAACAGATTAAGCATAGAAGATGTATTTGGTCCAGGAGTAAAACAAAAACACAAACAGGTCAGAAATGCATTTAGTAGTCTATACTCTATAGTGACTTCATATCTCCCAAGAATCAGCACAAAAGAGATAGTTTTTTAATTGTGATGACACAACAAGACATGTGAATCACTACACATCATTATACAGGTTAAGAAAAACAGGTGAGGATATCCTCACAACAATGTAAATACCGTTTGGAAAAATCAAAGGCCAACTCAAGCAATGTATGAGAAGTCATCAACTATATAAAACATGGTCTCTATCGGTGTCTTTGTGCAATTATAAGAAAGATATTGCAAGGAGAGGTGTAAAGGAGGAAGAACCCCTCACTCAGATGCATAGCAAATTAGAAACTGTAGTCTAAAGTAGAAGCTAAGTTTAGGAATCAAAACTACAAGTCATGATATTCTGACGAAGCAGTGGTGTGCGAGACACGCAGCAATTATCAATATCACAACGGCTAGGGGGAAAAAACACTCTAAATCATAGCCGCGAGTCAAATAACCAAACCCAAGGGCAATCCATTGGGAAAAAAAATACGAACATAATGAAGCCCACACACTCATTCAAAAATGCATGAACACGACCGATTCCATCAATTTGAAGTGGCAAAGACAAAAGCAGCCATATAGATTACGAACATTGACCGAATCGCGCTCCACCAGACATTTAATTTACCAAGCAAACCAAAAACCAAAAATTAGCGATGAAGTAGATTAAACAACACTTCAGAAGAACAAACTGCTCAATCCAATCACACGCCAGACTTAAACCCTAACTTTGTAGCCAAAAGTGCACAGTAATTCTGACCAAATCAACAACAGATCTATGAAATAGAAAGTCAAAACCGAAACAAATCACGCAGAGGTAGAAAAACAAAATAAAATCCAAAAAGAAACAATAAAGGAAACTCGTAACAACCGGAAATCAAAGAATGGCTCATCAAGCACCGAAAAGAACGAAAACGAGGGGGGGGGGAACAGAAGCGTGGCCGGAATAAACGAGGGAAGCAGAAGAGACAAATACCTAAAATGATGACTTGATCAAAAGGCCATTGCAGAGAGAGAATAAGAAATGAAACGCAGGAGGTTGGGTCGCGAAGAGAGGGAAAGAAGGGAAAAGATAGGAGGGAAGTTGGTAGAGAATAGATGAGCCCGTGGCCTATGTAATATATAAGGACACACTGTAATAATTAATAAGAGCAGGCACGAGTGCGTGTTCCGAGTGGGAGAAGAACTTCAAATTAAAGAGAAACGAGAGAGAGAGGGGAGCGTATGTAAGAAGGGGGGGGGGAGAGGGGGGACAATTTCTTGGGAAAACAAAAGAGAACAAAAGCTTGCTTGCACTTTTACGTTCAAACTTCAAACTTCAAACTTCAAACTTAAAAACAGGGTTAATTAAGTCACCGCGTTCACATTTTAGTCCCGTAATTATTAATAAATTTCGGTAAATTTATGTTATAGGAAAATAACCTCTCCAATGCTAAAAAAACTATTTAATTTTTAAGGCTTCATAATATTTTTTTTAGTTTGACATTAATATATAAATAACTCTCATATATTAATTTTATTCATTATTTATCTACAAATAGCTTAAAATTTAGGAATTTATTTGGTATAATTCAAAATTTGAGGAGATTATACACTATTAATGCATATTTTTTATAAAAATAAACTCTTATGAATTTATCATAAGATATATTATTTTCATGAGTTTATTTAAATTCGTGATTTTAAAATCTTATTCAAAAGTAAAAATAATATCATTTAAAAAGATAATAAAAATTTATAATTTAAAAATAAAAAATAGTTATAAGATTGAAAATTTTTATAATACTATATAATTGTTAATAAAGTTTAATCTCTAAAATTAGGCTATATAGAAGAAAACAACAGCAACATTATTTAATGGACCCACTCCTAAATATTTTTCAATGGAAAAGGAAAATATCTTAATGTGGACATGGATATAGAGTTTGACCTTTACCTTCCTAGGTGATTTTAAATTTGAAATCCGGTATTCAAATGTCAGAGAAAAAATAAAGTAGGCTCTCTTTCTTAACCCTCTAAAAGAAAGGGCAATTAATAGTGTGATCTTTTGAATGTATTTACTTTCAACTTCCAACGTTTTTTACACATATCAAGAAAATTGTTAAACCTCATTAATTTTTTTATAAAATTTAATAACTTTTTAATTTTATTTATATTTAATATATATAATATCAAATAAAAACAGAATTATCATAATAATAAATGAACAGTTAAATTGTGCATTCATCTTAAAATTTTAATAAGATATTTTATAAATAAGATAAAAAAAAATTCTCTCACTACCTTATGTATAAGAAGAAGAGGAACTACCTACTCATTTTAGATAGATGTTTTAAGGGAGAGCGGTAATAAACTAATAATAATAATAGAAAGGAAAAAGTAGGTCTTATATATTCTCTGTTTTTTAAAACAAATTTATAAAACTATTTTTGAAAAAAGAATTAAAAAACATATTTGGATAGTTATTTTAAAAAAAACTATTTTTGAAGTGATGTGGTGACGGCCGTGCTAATAGTAGTAGTGTTGATAGTGAATAGCAGTCTAAAAAAATAAAAAATAGAAAAAAATAATAATAAAACAACTAAAAATTGTTTTTGATTTTTAGTTTTTAAAAAAAACTTTTTATTTTTAAAAAAAACAACTTATTGAAAATTGTTTTCAAACAAGTTTTTAAAAAAAAAATCAAACAAGCCCTTAATATTTTAGTCCTTTAACTTTTAACTCAATTGTAATTCAATCATTTGACTATGATTTGGTATAATTTAATCCCTAAACTTTCAATAGTTTTTAAAAAATGGATATAGTCACTCATGAGTCAGCTCAACTCTGGCCAATCACCCTACATTTCAACAAAATATTGTCAAGTCAAACACACATGGAATTTATATGAAATCTGGAAAAAAAAATATAACATTGGTGGCAACGATAGAGGAGGAGGTGACGGCGGTGATGGTGGAGGAGTAGGTGGCGGCAGGTGGTGGCAACGGTAGAGGAGGAGGTGGTGGCGGTAGTGGAGGAAGAGGTCGCGACAGGTGGCTGCAGTGGTGGAGGAGGAGGTGGTGGCGGCGACGGTGGTAGCGGTTGTGGCGATGTGCCTAAGTAAAAATATATAAGTAAAATAAAGAGAAATAAAACTAAAGGGTAAATTAGGCTTTTCTAACTATGCAATTGGATGGTAATGAGGATTCATAGGGGGGAGGTATGAATGAGGATTACCAATTTTTTGGTAATCATCAATTACCATGGTAAACCCTATTACCATGCTAAAGAGCAACCAAACACTCTTCTCATAATAATGCAATCATGATTACCATTACATGCATACAATGAAGTTGAACCAAACGGGTTCTTAGTTGTTTTCCCTTTTGATGGGTCTCCGACTCTACCCTTAAATTTGGAGTCATCCTTTATATCTTATGAGCTCCTGGAACTTAACTCGTATAAACTATTTTATATAAAAAATTACTTTTTTAATTTACTTTGTTGGTTGAATTTGTTCTAGTCTTAGTTACTAATTGGTTTTTGGTTTGTTAAAATTCCGCTTATTAAAACAATATTTGTCAAAATAAAATTTGATAAAAATTATTTATTATGACAAAATTTATGTTTGGATTCAATTTTCAAACAAGTCATTTTGGTAAACTAAAAATTTCTTGAATGAAGTAAATTAAAAAAATTAAATATATAATTATTGAAAAAGGCATGAGCTTGATAATATGTAACTTTTTTATGCAAAAACTGGATTAGTTAAAAAATATATAAATAATTTAAAATTTTAAATGTTAAGTAATACAAATAATAAATAATATTAAATTCGATATGTTCCAATATATATATATATATACACACACACACACATTTTGAAAAAACTAACATGATTAACTGTTCTATTTATGATGTACAATTTGACATTTTGACAATAACGCATGCAAATTATCTCTCTTGAAAATGCTACATATCTATGGTTATTAATATCATCATATGCACAAAACAAAAGTGTTGCGAATTTTTTTTCTAACAAAAAGTAATTAAATGTATATTTATTACAATGGACAAGTTATTATGTAAAATTTGATTAATTAAATAAAAAGTATATATTTTTAATATAAAAAAGATGAGAGAGATGAGACATATTTAAATAGGGATAAATTTTTTTAAAAAAATCAGTTTAAGACAAATTTATACTCCCTCCTATCCAAGATATTCAAAGAAGCCACTTTTAACTCTTAGTTACCTCAATGTCATCCGAAAAAAAAAAGGTTTAAGTGTTTAACTACCTCACAAAATTTAAAAAAGAGTAGTTAACTCATTAAATTTGTCTTTAACTAAAAAAAAAATTAATTTTAATTTTTTCATATTCAAATTCTCTCATCTCTCTTTTTTTCAATATTTAATGTAAACTAATCAATAAATAGGGTTAATATTAAAAATTTGTTATTAATAACTCTATAAATGACTTATATTATAAACCAATTTTTTTTAGAAAGTGCCTAATATTTTGAAGCAAAAATATTAGGAAAATTTTCAAAAAAAATACAGTCAAAATTAGGAAAAGACAAAAAGATGTGGTGAATTTGTGAGATCTCAAATCAATTCAACCGTAACAATTTAGGTTTTTAAATCTTGAGACAATGACCAAAATACCCTCAATTTAGTTTGAAAAACAAAGAATAAAGGGAAGGCCGAAATCAAACTGTCTGGCTGAAGAGGAACTCATAAACGACAAACCTAGGGGAAAGGGGAGACGGTTTCAGCGTGGTTATTGGAACGGAATGATGGTCTCTTGAAAGAGCTTCGGCGGCGTGCTGCGGAGTTGGAATGAGGTGACTGAGAAATGACAAATGTAATATCCCGAATTTTGGGACTAGAGGCATAAGATTAAGCCTGGATTAAGTGGACTGCTAGACCCCGGTTTAGCAAATGTCCCTATAAGGTATGTTTAAATTCCCCAAAATTCTTTTATATCCTTGGATATTAAAATGAATTATATTGGTGAGCTAAAGAGCTCGGGGAATGACAAAACGAAGTGATTGGAAGTCACACAATATAGTAAAGTGGAACACAAAGTAATTTTGCCATAAGTGAAATTCCCGGTGTGGCAGTGGTGATTGTGTGACATCTTTTGATAGGTAAATGATGGTGAAAAATTATGAAACTTTCCAGAATGAAAGTAGACTTATCAAGATTTAATTTTATATGTCATATTTGTCATTTGGAGTTGTACACAAAGAGAAATGAATTTTTGAAGTTAGCCCAGCGAAATTAATTATTTTCTGGGACAGTATCCAAAGATTAAAATTCTGGGAAGAATGAACTTTCAATTGGCTAAAGGTTATATTTTTTCTTAAAACTAGACTTAATAAGGGTCGCATATCCTTTAGAATCACTCTAATTGGACATTTGTACAATTAGATATGAATTTTCAAAGTTAATGAAAAATCTGCAGAATTTGGTATTTTGTGCGAAAATAGAAATTATGGACCAACCAGAAGCTGACACGTGGCAAGTGAATGGTTCATTCATTTAACCATTCTTCATCATCTTCATTCAGCCATTTTTGCCCGTGAAAAATCCAGAAGAGAGAGAGAGAGAGAGAAAGATTAGAACGAAAATGGAGAAAGAAGAGAGAGGAAATTCTTTTCTCCGAAACACTGCCGAAACGGCATCCTCTCTCAAAGTACCCTTCAGGAAACTTTTTCTACTCATCGAGATCTTCATTCCTACGGTTTCGGATTTTTATTTGGAGGTATTTGGTGCCGTCTCCCTTGCCGGAGTATTGCCGGAATTCCGAACCGTTTGTGGAAACGGGTAGAGGTAAGCGTAAGCTTCCTTTTTAACCGATTGGTTTGTTGTTTGGATGAGTTTTGGGAAGGTTGGGTACTGTTCATGCTGGTTTAAATTGGTGTTTTCAATGGCTAAATCATGTCTAATGAGTGTTTAAATAGCTAATCACTTGATTAGAAGTAGAAATGAAGAGATTAAGCCAAAGAAAACAAGGAAACAACATATTGCACCTAAGAATCTGATTTTCTTCCCTGTATTGTTTCATGTAGGAGGAGTTGAAATTTGATGATTTTGAGGCTTTCATTGGCTTTAGGAGGCAAAATTGTGTGGGTATGCAAGTGTTCATGATTTTTGGACGCTTGTATATGAATTGAGAATTTTTGGAAGTTAAAGGGTAAATGTTGTGTATTCCGTTTTCTGGAGGCAGTGTTATAGTGACGTGTTTTTGAGTAATCAAATGTTATCTAATGACCATGAAACTTTTTAGTATAAAATTAGAGACATAGAACTTTAATTTGATAGGTCATAATAGTTAATTGGACAAGTATGCTATGAGATATGAATTGTTAAAGATATGCCTTGTTTTCTGGAATAACATCTGAAACAGTTGGTGTTTGGAAATATTCTGGGAATGTTTTGGTGGTGGCGTTTAAACTCGAGTATTTTTATGTAAAACTAAACTTAAAGGGATTCAAATATATCTTTTAACCACCTCAATTGGAGTTCTATAGAATTAATTATGATTTTTCAAAGTTTGGTCAAAAATGCTGGTAGATTGAGTACCATGTGAATTTGAGTAAGAAATTGACCAAATATAATTGGAATGAACTCCAAGGGTGAAATTAAGCCTATAGGGCTAATGTGGGCTATTGGGTATTAACTTTTCATGGCTCTAATGATGTTATCACTTGCCTAGGGCCATGAAGTGATAAAGAAGAAGCAATGGTTGGCTGATCAAGGGACAATAAGATAAAGACATAAAGTCCGAGAGGTAGTAAACTTACCTTTTCTGCATGTATGTTATATGTATGTCTTGCATTGATTATGTGACTGATTTGCCTATTTGTGTGGAACATGTATGATTGGTTGAAGCTCTGTTATATTTGTGCAATGGCCATATGTATGTCATAACATCGAGCATGCAGCATGTCATTATGTTGGCATGAAATAGTGTAGGCAAGCATGTCATGCATTCATATATATCTGGCATGCATAGTGGTAATGTTTGCTACTGAGATTCTCTCGAATCTCACTCCTCCCAACCAACCATTCAGACAGGTGAGCATTGGAAACGTGCTGAGATCAGAAAAGAGGTATGCACGAAGAGGACTGTTGCTAGTTGTTTGAAAGTCTGTAAATATTGTGTAAACCCCTGGTGGGGAAACTTTTGTATTATAATCAAGTAATATTGTATTAATATTATCAGTATATTCATGCTATTCATGTGTGCCCACTGAACTACGCATTGCTACTCTGAGTAAGGTCAGTAATGAGAGATATATGAGGCGGGTCATTACAACAAACATAGGAGGGGAAATGGGCAAAGGGCTCAGCGCAGTGATTTGATACTTGACCGATGGTCGCTTTTCCAAAGTTCGACGAAGTTGCTTCGGTAACAACTTGGATGCCAAAAAAAATCTCTCTCTATTAACAACAATAGCTTATACATTAACGATGTGTCTTTCTTGTTTAATAACTTCATATGGAGAAGGGCTAAATTTATAAGTTCGGGAGGCGACTAACTACACCTCTCGCTTTATTAACAACATCATATTCTACATTAACGACTTCATTTCATTGATTAACATGTTTGTAGGAAAAATAATTGGGAAAGTGACAAGTTAGATGCCAAAAAACAAGACCTCACCATTTATTAACAACAACATATTCTTCATTAACAACTTTACTTCCTTGATTAACATCTTCATATGAACAAATTGGGAAAGTAACAAGTTAGATGCCCAAAAATAAAACATCTCTCTTTATTAACAACACCAAATTTTTCATTAACGACTTCACTTCCTTGATTAATATGTTTGTAGGAAAAATAATTGGGAAAATGATAAGTTGGATGCCCAAAAACAAGACTTCTCCATTTATTAATAACACCATATTCTTCATTAATGACTTCACTTCTATGTTTAACATCTTCGTATGAACAAATTAGGAAAGTAACAAGTTGGATGCTCAGAAAACAAGACTTCTCCTTTTATTAACAATACCAGATTCTTCATTAACGACTTTACTTCCTTGATTAACATCTTTGTAGGAATAATTGGGAAAGTAACAATTTGGATGCCCAAAAACAAGACATCTCTCTTTATTAACAACACAGTATTCAACATTAACGACATGACTTTCTGCTTTCACATCTTCTTATCAGACAAACAATCGAAGACATGCCTAGCAAAAAGTGTCAAAATAAGAAGTTGCAAGGCCAATAACAACACATGTCTCTATATTAACAACACAATATTCAACAGTAACGACATGACTTTATACTTTAACAACTTGCTATATTTATCAAATGTTGTCTGATGACAGTTTGCATAATTACATTCACCACTCTTGATAATGTCAATTCAATAAGCTTGTGACATAATGTTTATTAAACCAAATAACTTCACGTATCATCACCCACCACCTGTTATTAACAACAATACTATATATTTTAACATCTCCATCTTCACTGTTAACAACACCCTCATATCATCACCCTACATCTACTATTAACAACAACACAATTTAGTTTAACATCTCCATCTTCACTAATAATAACACTCCCCCATATCATGACACTGTGTTTACTATTAACACCAAGACAATAGCTTTTCACATCTCCATCTTCACTAATAACAACACCCTCCCCCAACTTTACTATCCATAGCAAGCAAAACTTTCTAGTGACACAACGCTCATCACCGTTCATCCCGTAATCAGTCGCAAACAATAAAAATGTACAATCTTCAACAATAATGCAACCAAACACAATGAAATCGATCAAAAAACCATCAACATTGTCCCGTTACCTTAAAGCCACTACTTTTTCTCCATCTTCACCTAAGACTCCCCTTACCCATAAAACAAAAGCTCCGATATGATAAACCTCAATCACAAACCACAACCAATTTTTCATAAACATTGAAAAAGCACAACACAAAAATAATTTTTGTCTCAAATTTACTTACCCGTGACTTAGCTTTCGTTTTTGTCACTTTTCCTCTGATATCGTCATTTTTTGGTGCCATCTTCACTCTCTATACTGCCACTCTTGTGCCCTCTCTTTTCTTTTGTCTATCACTAAATTGAGGGAATTTTCGTCTTTGCCTTAAGATTTCAAATCCCATATTTTTACGGTTGCTCTTATTTGAGATTTTTGAAATTCACCATACTATTTTGTCATTTCCTAATTTTGATTGTATTATTTTTGAAATTTTCTCAAAATACTATATTTGTGTAGAAAGTATGATAATATGGAAATGGTAGGACGCATTCGACAAGAGTAACTCATGAAGGTGCTTGACAAATGAGCTTCCCTCAGTTCCAATATTTAGCACACTTTTGAAAAATGGTCATCTCTGGCCAAACGGTAATTTTGTCAAAGGAGGTTTTGTGATACCTTATTTCCCAACACTACGGTAGAGTACTAATTAGCTAATACTCACCGAATACCAAACATTAGAGTGCGGAAAGTGCTAGAAACTTCATACAATGCCTCTGCTGGATATACATATTCACATTCATACACAATTCATATTACAACACTTATATTCTCTCTTTACTCCACTCTATATACAAAACCCAAAATGCTCTTAAAAGTCCTTAGAATACTTATATAAGACTAGACAACCTAAACAAAGCTCTTCAGCTGCATGGCCTCGATTCCATGTCATTTACCTTCTCTTTGCCCCGCGAGCTTCCTCCCTGTACTGGAGATTTGTTTTTGGGAAAAAGGATAAGATTCATAGGAATCTCCGTAGTAACACATATCATACATATAAGATAACACACAAAGCATGCTTTATACACAATCATCAATCAAATCATCAGAACATTATTTAGTGCAATTCATAAACTGACATCGTGCTAGACATGTTCTTAGCCAGTGCGGGCATCTATGCACAGTACATATAATGCAATCTCATAACTGACATCACGCAAGACAGGTTCTCTTGGCCCCGAGGGGCACCTGAGCAAAGATAGGCCCCGGGCACCGCTCGTGCAATATGAATATTATCGCTTAAGTGTCAACTCGTGCAAAGATAGGCCCTGGGTGATCACTCTGCGTAATCTAAACATGTTTGACATTTTGATGATATCAAGCAACACATATGCATGCCATATCATATGAAGACGGTTACTACCTGGTTGCTTCTCTATGCAACTTCCCACTCGATTCAAGCTCGGGAAACTACTAAGGCCAGACCGGTTGTTAAACTCTAAAATCTTCAAATATCACAAATGATTTATTACTCATCCATACATCCTTCCAAACTCATACTATTGGTAAATTTAGCCTAATGGTGCCAAATTACCAAAATATCCCTTAAGTCCTAATTATCAGCATTTTCCTCATAATCGTGATTTAGACCATTCCTACACATTTTCGCATGTAGAATCCATTTCTAACCTCAAATTGGCCAAATTCAAGCTCAAATGATAAAAATACCCTTGACAACCCTCAAATAAGGCTTATAAGGGGTAATTTTGTCATTTCACTTTCCGTGGCTTTTCTCACTTCGGGGTCAACATAGACCCTACACAATTTGGCCTCCTAAATCCAATGGAAGCATCGGAATTATCAAATTCCTTTCTATTTGCCACGTCCAACACAGGGAAGGGAAAATAAATTCTCAAAAAAGTTGTGTCGAATTCTCGTTTTCTTTAGTACAATCACCTTCTTTCTACTTATAACCAATATATTAACTAGTTAGACATTCATTGGACTTGATTTGGAGACACTTACATATTAAGGTCTCTTTGGCTTTCTTCCATTATCTTATACCAAATAAATCATAATCAAGCCCAAAATAACTCTACTAACCTTAATCAAGCAAGAAGAACAAGTTTAGGAAATTACATCTTGATTTCTTCAACTTTCTCTCTCCTACACGTTTTCTCTCTCTCTACCAACAACATTTGATTCAGCTGCCCAATAAGGAAATCAATGATAGAGAGGTGAGGAGGAGAGGCTATGGAGAGATTATGAGTCTTAGATCACAAGACACAAGTCTCATACCTCAAGATTAGATGATCCTTAGCTTCCCTTCTTCTTTCATTCTCCACGTTCTCAGCTCTCGTTCTTCACTCTTTCTGATTCAGTTTCATGCGTGAATGAGAACTGATGGATGGAGATTAATAATATAATAGAAGGTTTAATTGATCATGACACTTGTCACCTTCTAATTGGACCAAAAATGCAATTATTCATGATTAAATTCTTCATTTCCTTTTCCATGCCACATAACAGCCGAAAATACCATGAGAAATATAAGGGAAATATGAATCTTCAATATCCTGTTGTGCCATCTCGTAACTTGTTGACCAAGTCATTGACTTTTGGACTATTTGACCATTTTTTACAATAATTTACCAAAATTGATTTATTAATGATCAAGTAGTCATTTTACTCTTTTCAATTCCCATTTAACTCAAATTATTGGGAATTTGAGGAAAAATAATTATTTTCCACTTTTTGGCAAAATTACCATTTTGCCCCTGCATTTAATGATTTACCGAAATAAATCATTTTCCGCCCATTTCTTAGGCTTAACCCCATTTTGACACTTAAATGAGGCCATTATTCATGTCACTTATTTTCTTGAATTTTGGTTACCATAATAGGCCTTTATCGGTACATTTATTGCCTTCTTATACCCTTATTTGGCCAATTTACGTGTAACCGGCACTTAGAATATTTTCCATAAATTCTCATAAATTCATCCACATCATTTTCCACCATTTTATTCTAATAAATATACATCAAATATACACATAAATGTATTGATGAAAAATGGGGTATTACAGGTTTAGTAAAAAAAAAAGGTATCTAACTATAATAAGTAATTAATCAAAAATGTATGAAACATTTTTCTTATCGAAAATATGAAACTTCAATCACTAACACATCAATTAAAATATGAGGTTGATAGCTTTTGAGAGGCACCCATGAACCCTGAAATTGGAGCCGTCAATTGATGAGATATCTAGTAATAAGATTTAAAAAAATGTGCAAGATGTTAGTTGATAATGCTCTATCTTATCTTTATTATAAGAGCTCAATAATCGAATTACGTAATTTAAGAAAGTGGTTAAAGTTAATTAAAAATAATAAATATATATTAAATAAACTTTGTTTTCTAAGTATACACTTATTTATGAAGGACAAGTAAGATAGAGAAATAAAGTAAATATAAGTATCACCAAAATTTTAATTAATGCAATATATATAATTAATGAGGTGTAAAAATGGAAAAAAATTATTAAATGTTCATACAACTTTTATCGGGCTCTTATAAAAAAGACCAAGGCAATTCAAATTTTAAATTTTTATAAAAATTACCTTAAATAAAAAGCAATTGAGATAGGGGAATCTCTATATATACTTGAAAATAAAATTCAATTTTGAATTTAATAAATTAATAAAGGGAAAAGTTCAATAAAGGACCATTGTGGCTAATTATTATCAAATTGCCCAAAAAAAAAATCTGAAACTTCACTGTATGACCTTGGGAGCAAATTGATATTAAAGTTCATGTTGAAAGGACAACACTACCCTTTATTTTTTAAAAAATAGTCAATATTTTCCTACCGACCTTCTAGTGGTCTGAAAATTAAATGTGGTCTGAAAATTAAATATTCCATCAAAGGGGCCAAATGAGGGTTTGAACCCACACCCTCTTGGCACCCAAAATAAGTATAACCACTAGGCCATTGGAGCTCTTTATTTAGTATATGCAACAAAAACATATGCAATAATCTTATGTCCCTATCTACTTTACATTATAATTAACAAGTGTCTTACACGTAATGAATAAATAGAAGAATAGTCCTATGAACAAGTCAAATTAATTTTTTAATACTTACTCATTTCCAACTATGTTACACATCATGAACAAGTTGAATAGTCTTATAAACTAGATAAATTAATTTTTTAATAATTATCATTTGCAATTGTATTACACATCATGAACAACTGGAATAGTCTTATGAAGAAGTGCAATAGTTTTATGAATAAGATAAATTAATTTCTTAACAATTACTAATTTTTTTCAAGTGTCTTGCACTTCATAAATAAGTGTAATAGTCCTATGTATTAGTTTTAATATATTTTAAATTAATTTATCTTATTCCAAAAAATATTTAAAATATAAGAATTCGTGAAGTAGAACCAAGAGGTGGTAAAAACTATAAAGAGACAAGCATGATCTGAAAATTAAAACTCATGAAATGCTTTATTATTCCACTACATGGGCAATTGTTAAGAAATTAATTTCTCTTGTTTTTAAGATTATTCCACTTGTTCATAAGACTATTGGACTTATTCATGATGTATAAGGCACTCGCAAATTTGATATTGTTAAAAAATTAATTTATCTTATTAATAAATATAGTCTATTTATTCATCGGCCTATTCTACTTGTTCATGAATTAGAAGGCGCTTTCAAATGAGTAATTGTTAAGAAATTAATTTATTTCGTTCATAGGAATATTTCATTTGTTCATAAGACTATTCAACTACTTGTCAATAAAGTGTAACATAGTTGCAAATGAGTAAAAAAATAATTTATCTTGTTCATGATACTATTCCACTTGTTCATAAGACTTTTTTTTTTTGGTTCATTATGTGCAAAATACTTGTTAATTGTGATATAAAGTAGATAGGGACATAAGGTTATTACATATATCTTTTGTTGCATATATTTGTTAGAGAGTTCTAATGGCCTAGCTAGCGGTTATATGTCTTTTTGGATGCCAAGTGGGGGATGTTCAAACCCCCACTTGGCCCCTTTTGTTGAAATATTTAATTTTTCGGGTAACAGGCGGAGGCTTTGGCAGCTGGAAAAATGTTGAATTTAAAATAATAAGTAAGGGTAGTATTATCTTTTCAACATAAATTTTAATATCAATTTACCTCCTAAAGTCCTGCAACGATAATGACAATTTGATATCAATTGACTACCATGGTCCTTTATTGAAAATTTTCATTAATAAAGGTTGTGTGGGCGAAAACACATAGGCCCTGTTTGGTACAGAATATTGGATTTTGATAGATTGAGATTAGGCTTGATATTGGGACTAGGATTAGTATTGGAACTTTGACTTAGGGTTTAAAATTATGTTTGGTATGCGGTAATATTTAGATGGAATACTTGAATTGATTTTATTTTATAATCATCCATAAACTATGAAAAGGCTAAAATATCCTTATTATTCAAAAAAATAACAAAAAAAAGTCTTGGGATTTAGGTTAAAATCAAGGTTATTAAACCTGGACCGGTTATTGAACCGGTCGGGATACTGGGTCAAGGGTCAATAGGTCAGACCAGAGCTAACCCATAATCAAACCGGTGAGAAAATGAAGATTTCAGGCTTATTAATATGAAATTATAAAAAAATTATAAAAAGTGTCCCTGGCCAGATCGGTTCCCCGGTTTTCGGGCTAGACCGGTCGGTCCGAGTTTAATAACAGTGGTTAAAATTAATAGAGGACATTTATGTCCAATAAATATTATAAACAGGGATATTTTGTTTCTAATATTTGCGGTCCCGGGATTGAAAACGTAATATTAGGGTGGAGGTAGCTTTGCAGCAATACCACTTTCATGGTACTCCCAATTTCTGGATATCCATAGTCCCATATACCAAACGATATATTCTAACTTAATCATTGGTCTAATACCAGTCCCTGGGGACAGTATTATTGTAGGGTCACCGGACCCAAGTTCTCTAATATATTTTATGAAGTGATTTGTTGTTCACAATTTTATTTTTTAAATTGTTGCCTCTCTTAAATACGACAATGCCCCTACATCTATCTTATTTATTTCAAGTTGGAACCCACTAACAACAACAATTCACTTTTTATTTCAAATGGCTTATTTTTCTTCAACATTCACAAATTTTTCTTACCAAGAAAATACTCTATCAAATCATATATAAATATAAATCATATATAAATATAAGAGCTAGTTGATGGATACCCCTAGTGAGAGAAACTAGAGAGAGAATGTCTGGAATTTTGCAAGTTGATTCATATCTCCAGAGTTGATTCATTACTTCCAGTATTTTTCTTGGTATAATTATCCTTCTATTCTCTGAAATATATATCCTTTGCTTATATTCAATTATTTCTCCTCTTTTTTATCTTTCCTCTGATTGGTGTATGTGCAATTATACCTATTCTACACCTGAATTACCAACGTCATTACACAAAACCATCCCCTCATTATTATTTTTCTTGCACTTGTCTGTTTTCCTTGCCCAAATATCTAATGTTTTTTGTTGCTTGTTCCGCTTCCCTTTTCTTTCTCATTGGTCCATCTATTTTCTTCTTCATCATGATCGTTCATTCTATGCCTATTTTCTGGGTTTAATTTAGTCTGTTCCTTTACAATTTCTGATCATCGCCCTTCATTTAGGACTCCTCGATGATGCGGCTTCCTTGTTGCCTTCATCTCTACTTCTCTCTCCGACTCGTCGATTTCGAGTTTTTGTCTTCCTCGTTTCCATTCACCCCAAATGAACTCTTTCTTCTATAGAGAGTCTTGTTCTTCTCTCCTGTGTTTTTGCTTTCCTTCATGCATTTTTTCTTTTCTTGCTTCTATCATCTGGTTCTTCTCACTTTCCACTTATCGCTTTCAAAATGTCTCTGTTCTCACAACCTTTTCAAAATCATTCCATGAATCCCTCCCTTGATATCAACCCTGAGGTTCTTTCTCATCGTCGATCGTTCCCAGTTTACTTCTCATGCCATTGCCAAGCTTGTTGATGACCTAGACTTCACTGTCGAGAGAGTTGCAAGACGTCTCCATTCTTTATGGCTACTGCGAGACTCCTTCGTCATTGAGTGACAAACTGAACGGATTACTCGTGCGATGCACGGGCCTTATAATTATAAAATGAAATAGAAATTTCTGATAGTTGTGAGATTTGGAAAGTAAATATTGTCAGTTAAGGTTAATGATATGTGTCTTCTATTATTTTTTTTTAAAAAAAAAAGATGTGTCACAAGCTGACAAAATGGAGATTCTTGATTTATGACATCATGTAATTTTTAGTTGGAATGAAATTTAGCGAGCCAGATTTATAAATATTATTAAATTTGAATATTTAGTTCCTATTAAATTTTTGTATATACATTTTAAAAAAGAACTAACATGATTAACTGTTCTATTTATGATGTACAACTTGACATTTTGACCAATGCTATAGTTACATTTGAAGATGGATATCTATGGTTATTAATATCATCATATGCACAAAACAAAAGTGTTGCGAAATTTTTTCTAACAAAAAGTAGTTAAATGTATATTTATTACAATGGACAAGTTATTATGTAAAATTTGATGTATTAAATAAAAAATATATATAGATTTTTAATATAAAAAATCTGAGAGGGGAAAGACATATTTAAATAGGGATAAATTTTTAAAAAAATTAATTTAAGACACATTTATACTCCCTCCTATCCAAGATATTCATATAAGTCATTTTAACTTTTAATTACCTCACTGTCATCGGAAAAAAAAAAGTTTAAGTGTTTAACTACTTCACCAAAATTAAGAAAGAGTAGTTAACTCATTAAATTTATCTTGAACTAAAAACAATTTTTTAACTTTGCATGTATATATTCAAATGTCTCACATCTCTCTTCTTTTTCATTATTTAATGTTAACTACCGATAAATAGGGTTAAGATTTAAAAATTGTTATTAATAAATGACTTATATTATGGAACAAATTTTTTTTAGAAAGTACTCTTTTGAAGAAAAGTGTGTAGAAAGTATTATAATATGAAAGTAGTAGGATGCATTAGTCAAGAGTAACTCATGAAGGTGTTTGACAAATGATCTTCCCCCAGTTCCAACATTCAGCACACTTTTGAAAAATGGTCTTCTTGAGCCAAACGGTAATTTTGTCAAAGGAGGTTTCGTCAAAAAAATGTATCTAATTGTAATAAGTAATTAATAAAAAAATATATGAAAAATTTTTCTTATCGAAAATATGAAACTTAATCACTAGCACATCAATTAAGATACGAGGTTGATAGCAATTGAGAGGCACCGCGAACTGTGAAATTGGAGCAGTCAATTTATCGGATGCCTAGTAGTAGGATTTAAAATATGTACAGGATATTGGTCTCTCTAATCTTTTTTATAAAAGCTCAATAATCGAATTATATGATTTAAGAAAACTGTTAAAATTACTTAAAAATAATACATATGTCTAAAATAAACTTTGTTTTTCAAGTATACCCTTATTTATGAATGTCAAGTAAGATAGAGAAATAAAGTCAATATAAGTATCATCAACCTTTTATATAATATATATAATTAATAAAGGGTAAAAATAGGGAAAAAAAACTCATGAAATGTTTAGACAACTATTATTAAACTCTTAAAAAAAAGATTAAGGTAATTCAAATTTTGAACTCTTCTAAAAAGCACCTTAAATAAAAAGCAATTGAGATAGGGGCATCTCTGTAAATACTTGAAAATCAAATTCAATTTTGAATTTAAGAAATTAATAAAGGGAAAATTTCAATAAAGGATAACTGTAGACAATTAATATCAAATTGTCTCCAAGAAAATTTGAAATTTCACTGCAGGACCTTGGGGCAAATTGATATTAAAGTTCATGTTGTAAAGACAACACTAATCTTATTTTTTTAAAAAAAAAAAACTCAACATTTTCCTACCAACCTGCCAACAGTTGAAAAATTAAATATTCCAACAAAAGGGGCCATTTGGCACCCAAAAGAGGTATAACCACTAGGCCATTAGAGCTCTTTAGTTTATATATGCAACAAAAAAATATATGTAATAATCTTATGTGCCTATCTATTTTACAACAAAATTAACAAGTGTCTTGCACATAATCAACAAAAAGAATAATCTTATGAATAAGTGGAATAGTATTATAAATAAGTCAAATTAATTTTTTAATATTTACTCATTTGCAATTGTACGTGTTGAATATCATAAACAAATTGAATAGTCTTATGAATAAAATAAATTAATTTTTTAATAATTACTCAGTTGCAATTGTATTATACAATATGAACAAGTGCAATAGTGTTACAAACAAGATAAATTAATTTCTTAAAAATTATTCATTTACAAATATCTTATATTTCATGAACAAGTGAAATAGTTCTATATACTAGTTTTAATATAGTTTAAATTAATTTATTTTTCTCTAAAAAATATTTAAAATATAAAAATTCATAAAGCAAAACCAAGAGGTGGTTAATGCTATAAAGAGACAAGCACGACTTAAAATTAAAACTCACATGATTATGTGTTATTTGACTTTGACTAAACTTAATAAAAAAAATGAAATTCTTTATTATTCCACTAAATGAGTAATTATTAAGAAATTAATTTATTTTGTTTATAAGATTATTCTTTTTGTTCATATGACTATTCGACTTGTTCATGATGTATAAAACACTTACAAATTTGATATTGTTAAAAAATTAATTTATCTTGTTAATAAATATATTCTACTTGTTCAAATGAATATTCCACTTATCCATGATGTATAACACGTACAATTGCAAATGAGTAAAAAATTAATTTATCTTGTTCATAATACTATTTCACTTATTCATATAACTATTATTTTTATATTTATTATGTGCAAGACACTCACTAATTATGATATAAAGTAGATAGGGGCATAAAATTATTACATATACTTTTTGTTGCATACACTCTTTTTGAGGTAAATGAGTTGTAATGGCATAGTGGTAATACCTGTTTTTGGACCCCCATTTGATACCTTTGCTGAAATATTTAATTTTTGGGGCAACGAGCATAGACCGGCAGCTGGAAAATCTTGAATTTAATAAAAAATTATTAAAGGTAGTGTTGTCTTTTCAACATAAATTTTAATATCAATTTGTCCTTAACGTTCTCTATTGAAATTTCAGATTTTCTTTAGAAACAGCCGAAAAATCTTGAATTTAATAAAAATAAATAAAGATAGTGTTGTCTTTTCAACATGAATTTTAATAACAATTTATCCTCAAGATCCTTTATCAAAATTTCAGATCTTCTTTAGGGGCAATTTGATATTGATTGCCTACAATGGTCGTAGTGTGGGGGCGAAAACACAGGTTGGGGACGGTATTATTGTAGAGTCACGGCACCCGGGTTCTCTAATATATTTATGAACTGATTTGTCGTTCTCAACTTATTTTTTAAATTGTTGCCTCCCTTAAATACGACAATGCCCCTACATTTATCTTATTTATTTCAAGTTGGAACCCACTAACACCAACAATTCACTTTTCATTTCAAATGGCTTATTTTTCTTTAACATTCACAAATTTTTCTTACTGAGAAAACACTCAATCACATCATAAATATAGGAGCTAGTTGAGAAAATACCCCTAATGAAAGAAATTAGAGAGAGAATGTCTGGAATTTCCTTCTCACTTCCTGGGAAGAGTTGATCACCAATGTTGCAAGTTGATTGTCCGTGTTTACAAGTTGATTCATTTTTCCAGTAGTTTTCTTGATATAATTATCTTTCTATTTTCTGAAACATATATCATTTTCTTATATTCAATTATTTCTCCTCATTTTTATATCTTTCCTCTTATTGGTGTCTGCAAACATAAATAAAATTGACATAATGTTTCATATGTTATCAAAAGTAAAATCTAAATTCTAAAAATTATCCAAATATTTAAATCCAATTATATATAATAGGAAATATCACATAACAATAAATATATAATAGGAAACATCACATATCAACATATGTTTACATCGAAATCATTTTTTTAAATTTGTTAAATTTAAACGTGAGGAGTTAATGGAGAGCTTTTTCCCCAGATAATGGAAAGTTTTTGCAAACCATTGATATGCGGAATAATTAGTTACTTAATAATGCCTTAACTTGATATGCAACCTACCGGCAAAAGGGGGGAAAACTTGATATGCAACCGTCAACCATTGCACTCGCTCTGTTTTAATTGTCAACACAGATTAAGAGTCGATTCGGTTTAACTTCATTACATAATTGTAATAGTAATTATGGTTGTATTATCAAAAAAAGAGTATTTAGTTACTCTTTAGCATGGTAATAGGGTTTACCATGGTAATGATGATTACAAAAAAAATTGGTAATCCTCATTTATACCTTCTCCCTGTAAATCCTCATTTCCATCTCATTGTATGGTTAAAAAAGTCTAATTTACCATTTAGTTTCATTTTTCTTTATTTTACTTATATCTTTTCATTTAGTCATATCACACCACAACCGCTACTACTACTACCTCATCTTCTACCACTGTCACCTCCACTTGCCACCACCGCTGCTGCCTCCTCCTCTATCACCCCCGCTGCTGTCACTACCTCCTCCTCCCCTACTACTACCATCGCCATCACTACCTCCTCATCCACTACTGCCGCCCCTCGCCACCTGTCACGACCTCCTCCTCCTCCATCGCTACCCTTGCCACTTCTCACCATTGTTGCTACCACTACCTTCTCTTCTACCGTCGTCATTGCCACCGTTGCCATTGCCACCATAACCTCCTTCTATTCGGCCAAATCTCGTCACCGCTACGTCTCCTATTGCCACTGCCAGCCATCACAACCTCCTCCTCCACTATCACCACTGTCGCAATCAATATCTCCTTATAATTAATATTGCATTGCATTACCATTATATCGCATTGTACTGTACTGCAATATGTAATGAGATCAAACCAAATGGGCCCTAAATTCATTTTCATTTATTCAAATTTTTCCTTTGATTATTAATAATTTTTCTACCCCCATTTAAATATTTGGTTATATGTGTCACTATAGGACTACAGGTCAAATTAAAATGTGCTATCCCCCTTTTTATTGACCTATTTGCTATCCGCTCACACCTAACGTATTTATGATATGCTAAATTAGGGATGTCCAAAAAACTCAATGGTTTGGGTAGATCAACCCGAACCGGTCTAGAAGACAAAAATTTAGTCTGAGACACTTTGAACAGACTGGACTGATCGGGCCAGATCAGACATCAGGCCAAGGGTTCAGACTCTTCAATCTAGTCCGGTCTGACCCAATTTTTTTTAATATCTTGTATAATTTTTTTTAATCTTCAAAACTCAAATAATTTTTTATACTTGTTAGGTTTAATGTGTTTAATTGATTGTTATGGATTGTATTAAAGTAACTTGTATGTTGTTGTTTTTTATTCTTGTTTAATGTTGTTGGAGATTATTATGGATTTATGAATGGGTTTTAATATTTTGTAATGTATTTTTCTTGATTATAGGTATTATTATGCATTTTTCCACTGTCCTTAGCTCCTTGCATCAGTCCAAACAAGGGGAGAGAATAAAATTAAAACAGGTCCTGGACTCCTTGGATTGGTCTAGGTAATCCACTGAACCGGTCTAGTCCAACCTGAGCTCGGGCTAGTGTTAGACCAGACCAGACCTCGGGCTGACTTGTCCAACTCGAAGTCCTATAAGGATTAGACCTCGGATTGAGGCCTAATCCGATCTGGTCTGGTCTATGGACATCCCTATGCTAAACTCATAGTAATTCTATGTATCTTAAAAAGTTGCGTTAAGTTAAATTTTAAAAATTGTAACGTGATTGTTTACTCTTTTAAGAATGAAAAAGATTTATAATAAATGAAAATAAAATCAATATAAAGTATTAAGACTAATTAGATTAATTTGAAGTTTGAAGTAAAACAGAAAAGTTGAATTTGTTATGCTATCAAAAAATATTATTCAAATTTCTTTTAAACCTGAAAAAACAATTGTTATTCAAACATACAAAAATATGTTTTAGAAGCACTAAATCTTCTAATCCTACTCTTAAGAAAACTCACCCTGCACATTTAAAAAAATTTCATTTGATCCATTATATGTTATTTTTTGGTTCTTGATAAAAAGTGCATGAGTTAAATTTATTCACATTTGATTATCATTGTTTAATAAAAATTTCCGTGTCCAAGTGCAATGCAAAGAATAAATAAGATATATTGGAAGAAGAAAAAGAAAAATATTAAATTAATTTAATTCAATATATATTTATTTTTTTTTTTCTGTCTTTTTGGCAGCTATATTGATATATCTTATATGAGGATATTCTTTTTTCGTCAATACAAATTACTAAGTTTAGATTAGTAAAATTTGATGAAAAAGAGAGAAATTGAATTTGAGACAAGGTCAAAAAGATAATTTAAATGGAATTTTAAATTAAAAAAATTATTATTTGAGCATATAAAAATATATTTTAGATGCCTGGGACACGTTCTAAGAACCATATTCAAATGAATAATCAAGAACATAACTAGAGGTGAGCAATGGGCGGGCAGGGTTGCCTTGTGGGCAAATCCGTAGCTTGCCACTTTTTGGTATGGGAAGCCCATACCTGTCCACTAACCTGTTTAACGCGTACCAAAATGGGTACGGGTTAAACGGGCGGTCATAAACAGGCTCCTAGAACCCGTTTATGACCTCCCAATTGGATTAAATGAGGAGTAACTATCATGTGCTTGGATCTGAGAGTGAGTGTGTGATAGAACAAACTAAATAGAGTGTAACACAAACTAGAGTTTGGATCAATTGCAGATCAAGTAACTAACTAACTATCATTCTCGACTAAGGAGATAATAACAACGCCTTGTTGAGGTGAAGGTGAGCTATGGTGTCGACGAGGAGAGGTGAAGGTGAAGGGCTATGGATCACGCTGGCACGCCTCGACTACAAGGCTCTACGACGGCAAAGAGAGCTGAGCTAATGGCGAGTGATGAGAGTTGAGTTGGTGTCGAGTGCATGGCAAAGGATTGTTGCGGCGAGGGGATGACTACCGACTGGGACTGGTGAGTGCTACAATCTAAGGTGAATGACTGGTGGTGGGCAGTGGGCTGGTGGCAAGGTGAGTACGGGGCGAAGAAGGAAGTAGGGGTCACCGAAGGACTTACGCAGGCACAGTGTCGGTGAGATAATGATGATGATTGATTGATGAAGAAGAAGATTAACGATTAGGCCATTAGGGTTCGCTTGTGTTTTATAACTTTCCCTTTCAAATGACTTAGGTGCGTGCGATGCCGCAGAAGAAGTGAAAACTTTTGAAAGTATTTTTTTAAAAAAAAAGAATATAAACAATACGGGTACGGGTGGGTAATGGGTACCCCGTAGGCTTACCCGTTACCAGCTCGTTTAACATATATGGGTATGGGTAGCCTATACCCGTTAAGGGCCTTATTTCGGGCGAGCTTAAAATGGGCCAAGAACTCTGAGACGTGGGTGGATGGGTGAGGTGTGGGTTTTTTTGCTCACCCCTGAACATAACTCTCTAAATGGCAGGCTAAAAAAAAAGAAGGAAAAATTGCATTTAGGTCCTGGGTAAAAAAAAATATGACAAAGTAATCTCTTGAGATCTCAAAATTACATTTAAATTCTTTGAGATTTTTTCGGAATTATATTTGAGTTCTTTGAGACTTTTTTGCTATAGATTCTAATTCCATTGACAAGTCTAGGGGTGTTTACACTAACAAGTTCATGAGTATTTGATAATTAAAATTTATTGTAAAAAAGACTCATGGACTTAAATATAATTTTGAGATTTTAAAAGACTATTTTATTATATTTTCTCTTATTTGGACTTAAATGCAATTTTTCCAAAAAAAAATCCCCACTTATGTCAAAATTGAAAATACAGGGAAGTATTACATTGTTAAATTGACTTCTGGACCATTATCAGTGAGCATTTCCCTGCAGTGAATCATAGCGAGCATGAACTGTCACAAAATCAACTTGTACACAAATTTGCAGTCGATATTTAATTTTCTAGAAGCCTAGAGCACAATATACTTCAGATGTTTGAGGATTCTTGATTAATGCATTCATTACAATTCTGTTAAATTTGATCTCCTCAGTCACTTTAGATTTTTTAAGTTTATAGTATACCTCGACAAGTCCTTTAAGAAAGCCGCATATTTTCCTAAGGGCCTATTTGGTAGGAGGGAAATGGTGGGGGGAGGGGAGGAAAAATTTTTATGAGCTAGATTTTAAAAAATTGGAGAAGTGGGATTATAAAATTTTAATAAAGATCAAATGTAAAATAAAAAAGTAAGAAAAAATAACTAAAAACTTCTAACCCCACTTCTTCAATTTTTTTAAATCCAAGTTATAAAAAATTTCCCTCCCCTCCCTTTCCCTCCAAATCCCTCATACCAAACAACCCCTAAATGAACCCATGAAACTCCTTGAGCGTAATGGGTAAATATCAATGTGAGCCAACATTTTTTTCTTTATTAATTTTTATTCTTTAAACAAATAGAAGAACTTCTCTTAAACTTCTTGTGTAATACCCTAAATTCTGAGACAAGAGAATTAAGAATAAGCTTAATTCAAAAGAACTTCTAGGCCCTGGTTTGGCCAGTGAACTAAATGGGCATGAGTAATTCTCACCAATAACGCAAGGGCAAAATGGTAATTTTGCCAATAAAGCAAGAAATTGGTATTTTTCCCAATGGTTGTAATGAGATGGGAACCAAAAAGGAGAGAAACAAATACTAAGTAAATTAATACCCAAGAAAAGACAAAGAGCTATGAAGCATAAGGTTACGATTAACCACATGAAGGTGGCACAATGAGATAGTTTGAGAATAATAATTCTCTCTATGAGTCTCACTATTTTAGTGGATGAAGAAGCAAGACAAAGGAAATGAATTATCACGCAAGAAAGAAAAAGAAGCGGACTAATAAGTTTGACCACATAAGAGTCACTTTTAATGACTCATCAATATTATTCTTCATTCATTTAATCTGATTCATAATGCAAATTGGATCAGAACAAGAGAAAACAGAGAACGAGAACGGAGGAAAGAGAGAAGAGAGAGAAATCTTTGGAGCACCGAATCTCTATTAAAACGACGTATTCTCTCCAAGTACCCTTCTCTAACATTCTTCTACTCATCATGAGCTTCAATTCTATGGATTTGGATTCTTGATTGGAGGCCGTTGGTGCTGTCTCGCCGGTCGGAGTCTCGCCGGTAGGAGTGTCGCCAGAATTCCGAACCGAATTCATAAATGAGTTAAGGTAAGTGTATGCTTCCTTTCTACCATTTCAGTTTGTTGATTGGATGAGTATAGAAGAAATTGGGTACTATTCATCTCTCATTCAATTATGCATTTTAACGGTCAAAACGATATTCAATGCTTGTCTAACTAGTTAATCATGTGATTAGAAGTAAAAAGGATATGTTTAGGCAAGAGAGCACGAAGAACCGACACAACTCTTCCGAAAACTCATAATTGCTACTAGATGTGTGACATGATAAAGGAGTTGGAATCTCATCAATTGGATGATTTCATTGAGTTCGGAAGAGCAAAATGAGTAAGTCTCATGTTGATGTCGAAGTGAGAAAATGCTTGGGGTGGGAAATGACCGAATTGTCCTATAAGTGCTAAGTAATGGCTGTCAAGGGGTATTTTCATCATTTAGGGCTTGAATTTGAGTAAACCGAGGTCACCAATGAATTCTACACGTGAAATTGTATAGGGTTGACCTAAGGCATAAATTGGACTAAAGTGCAATGAACTGAGTATAATTGGGTATAAGCCAAGTCTTAGGGGTATTTTGGTAATTATACAGCTATAAGTCAAGATAATCAACAATATGAACTCAGAATGAGTTATGAGCAGCTAATAACTCATTTATCCTAAATGTGTAATTTTAGGATATATCGATAGACGAGCCGGAATCGGAGCTGGACCAAGGACGAACAAGGAAAGGTTATATTTCAGGTAGTAACTTCTTTCTTACATATACTATGTGATAACTATTATGAATGTCATACATTGTAGCATGAACTAATGTTCTAAACAACCATTTGTCATGTTGCGGTCGGGGACCCAACATGGGTACTAAGTCGACCAAGGTGCGGACGTATAGTTTCGCCTTGGGCAAGTGTACACACGAACATACGATCATCTTACATGCCATGACATTGCATATCTATTTCATATCCTATTTGTATGTAAGCATGTTACTACTGATATTCTCTCGAATCTCACCCTTTCCATAAATATGTAAGTTTTCAGCAGTTGTCGATAGCTCGATAAGTGAGGAGGACAATTCCGTCAACTGGAGGTTGCGGACTAAAGCAAGAAGAGGACGTTGGTTATCCGAAGGTTATGTATGATTTTAAGGTCTGTAAGTAGTTGTATACCCCTATTATGAGAACTATGTAGCATTACCAAGCATTATTATTATCATTATCGTTGTTGTAACAACATCAGTATATTTATTCTATTACTATGTGCCCCTATGCTGTGTAATCGCGACTCTGAGTAATGTAATTGTTGGGATAAGAGTCCCTACAATTCTTCTGCATATGCTACTCTGAGCAATATCTCATGATAGGACTAGCTCGTTACATTTTTAGTATTAGAGTATAAGATAGATTTATGCTTATATGTGGCGGTCCTAACATCTTATTTTAGAAATGTCATTCCTCTTTTCATTACATGAGATAAGCAAAGAGCTACACCAATGATTAAATGCAAAGATGGGCACATGTTCTCAACACAATAATAAAATGTCCAAAGTCTTCAACACAGAAGATAAGGTTTGGTTTCTTAAAGTAATTCTCAAATTGACTTAATGACTCTTTTAATAACCAATAAAATAGAGAACTCATTAGCTTTTCAAACAACTCTCGCCATAAGATAAATGAATACCAAATTTATGCCTTAGTGTTCAGAATTAAAGCTTCTTAAAAACAACCTGCCACAACATAAACAAAATGGACAAAATATTAACTGAGGATCAAAACATTAATATAAAGGTTGGTAGATCAGAGTGAAGGGAAAAGTCTTGAACACAAAGCAAGGAACAAAACGACAGTCTGATGGAATATCATTTTTCTTTCAAGATATTCTTTGTTGACTTGACTACCAAAATAATTATAATGAACTTGTGTAATATAGTAAAATATATTTGACCATAATAGCAACACTATGAACCCCCCCGGGGGGTAACATTAAGGAATTCGGGCAAAAAAAATAAGGAAAGGGCCTCAGTTAAGGAAACAAAACACCAATTATATTTCATCTAGTTTTATTTATAAGTAACTTTTTCTCTCATAGGGATAGTCCTTTTTATAAGTAATTTTTACTTTGTGTCTGAAAATATAAGCTTATTTTTCCTATTTTACCCTTATTAAATACATATTATTTATAATTAATTATCACACGCACCAAAAGTTATATTCAAGAAAGAGAGAAAGCTCACTAAGTGAATGAAGTCAACAAAACATTAGAAAAATGTATTTTACTATCTTTTATATTTTTTATATATTATCTCTCTATTTTCATAAATAGGGGCATATATATATAAAAAATATGACATTTTTTATATACTTATTGTTTTTAACTATCAGTTCGTTTTACGCAATCAAAAAGAAAATTACTTATAAATAGGATTGGATGGAGTATTAGCAATGACATCCAAAAATAAAATAGTCAGTTACAATCATAAAGAAGTTTTTAGAGTTTTTGTAAAATCTAGAGAAAGGAGAAAAGGGAAAAAAGAAGTTAATCTCATGCACACTACTACTCTTCATATTGCTCTCTCAAAACTTCAAAGGAACGTCTATAGAATTCTTATGCCAAAACACAATGTGATGATGACCCGTACATTCTATAGGCGAATTGATTGAGGAAGGCACATATGAATTGAAATATTTCAAATTTCAAACTTCATACAATAAACTAAATACTGATATTCCAAGAAAAAAAAAACTAAATACTCATAGTGTGGACAGCACACATGAATCAAATATGAAGTGGCTAAGAAATTTTAAAATGTTTGAAATTAGACAAAGTCCAAAAATATTTTTTCTTGCCAGAAAAATCCAAAAATCAATTTGAAGTGATTAAATTAAATTAAATTAAATATTTGAAAGAGTAAATAAATTATGGAATTTATTAACAAAAAAAGAAAAATTGAACAAAATAAGCTGCTAAATGGAACAAAAAATTAGCAAATAAAGTGACACTAAACGGAATGACTTGAATATAAGCTTTTTTCCTAAACTTTATATTTCAAAATATATTAAAATTATATTAAAGACCGCACAAATTTAAAAATAGTTAACTATATAAAACCAATGATTTTTTTTTAAAAAAAATTCAAAGCGTAATTCAATGGAATCGAAATCCGTTTTTATGTGGTTTACTGTATGAATTATATAATATTTAATAAGAGTATCACAATGACCATTTAATAATATTGTTTTCTTTTTTTTTTTGGCCAAGTTCAATAATATAATTTTCAAAATCAAGGAAATAAGCAAAGCAAATAAAACTACCATGAATAGGTAATTAGAATTAACTATATAATTTTACTGTGTCTTTATGTCTTATGATCAAATATAAAATATTTAATTCAAGAATTGCAGTACAATATAATATTTGAGTTATCTTATTAGAGGAGTCTTTTATTTTGATTGCGCAGGTAAAACTAAGTGTTAAGAAAAATTGGTTAGAAAATTAGTTTTCTAAATTAAAATTTGTGAAAATAAAATTTATTTATATTTATTTATTTATATATATAAGTTCAATAAGCACAAATCCAATCACACAAATCCAATCACATATTATCTAAATAATAATCAAATTTCAAACAAAATATATAAATGAGGCACAAAATTAAATTAAATAATTCCATTTTGTTAGAGCATCAAACACAAGTCTCCAAACCAAAGCAACTAACCAAATTTTAGCCATTGAATAATCCAACATAAGCTGCCAAAACAAAATAAACGCGCGGGAACTGGAAATTCTTTGTCGCAATCTGCAAATCCCACTGAAAACTGGATAATTTCACCGGAGAAATACAAATAACGTTGAAACTTACAGAAAAGACAATAAGGAATAATGTTGTGGTATTTAAATGAGGAAGGGATGGTGGTAGGAACAGGATAAGACCTGCCCGAAAAACAGAGTACATTGCTGGAAACTGGAAATGATGAAGATGGGATGAAGGTGGAGGTGGGTTTTTTGTGGTTCTGAGCTCTCTTTCTCTTTCTTCCCTACAGCACTCCTTTCCGAAGAAAACTCTCTACTATGGTGGTTCACCGGCACTGAAAGTCGCCGGAAGTGGGGGTCGAAGATGGTTGAGAGAGTGGAGCTTCAGTCAACACTTGCGGTTCTCTCTTCCCGAAGCTTGACTGAGGAAACAATGGTGGAGTGAGTTGGTGAGGAACTCACCTCCGTCGCTCAACTCTTCATAGTGATGTTAAGCCGTCGTCCCTCCTCCTTCTCGGCGCTCTTCAACTTGGGTTTGTCAAGAAGGTCGCCGGAAATGGTGTGAGAACAGAGGTGGAAGACGGTGGTGATACTGGCAGTAACTTTCGATGGAGAAAGCGATGAACTAAGATGAACGGTGACAGTGGTGACGGAGTTGTTGGAGCTTTCACTGCGGCGCTCTCTCTCCTCTGTGATATCCGACAACTGACGGAGAAGGAAATCGGAGGTAGTGTGCTGGTGGTGAGGATGAGAGATATGGTGAAGCTCGCCTCTCTCTCTTCCTCAAGCTCTCTCTCCTCTGTGATTTCCGGCGGTAATGGTGAGAGAAGGAAGGTGATGGTTAATGGAGGTGAAACGGGTTGTGGTCTCTCTCCTGTCTCTCTTCAGCTCCCCCTTCTGTAGTATCTGACAATGGGAATATAAGAAGGCTCCAGATGATGGAAATAGAAGAAGGTTGAAGATGCCCTTATGGTGGAGCGGATGAGAGGTATTTATACTTAAGCTTATCTCATTTTCTCCATGCTCCTTTTCTCCAATTTTTCACCGCCAACATATCCACTGCTAGTTGTCACGTTAGGTGCAGCTCAAATTGGTCCTTCCACAGTTAGCGCCCATTTGGTACAAGGAATGTATGATAAAGGAAAGGAAAGGAAAGGAAAGGAAAGGAAAGGAAGGAAAGCTAATAAAAAGAAAAAGAAGATTGGAGGGAACTTAAAAAGGTATTTTTTTTTTAGTAGATATTGGAAAATAACTTAAGTTAAAAGAAAATAAGATGTTTGACAGAAAGAAAATGGAGTGACAGAAGTGGGAAGAATATATAAAATATCTATAACACCCTTATAATAAAGTAATAAAAAAAATAGATTAAATAGATTTATCACTTTTATAAATTCATTTACAAAATTGTAAATCGATTTATTATTTTTATAAATCGATTTACAATTACTTATAAATTGATTTAGTTCACATTTGAAAATTTGGTTGCTCTCGGTCAAATTTAGTAAATCGATTTATAATGTCTCATAAATCAATTTACTTTACAGTTGAAAATTTATTTGCTCTCGGCCAACTTTTGTAAACCGATTTACAATAACAAACTAAAAGCTTTTGGCATAACTTTGGATCCCTCCTTGTTCTTTGCCAACGTCGCAAGAATCATTAAACAATATGTGGTCAAGTCAAATTTTTGTTTAGAAAATAACCTCATGTAGAGATAAACAGTGTTGGCTTCAAGCACTTTTCAGATGATTTTGAGAAAGCAGGAAAAGAGCAAAATAAATGTTTTATGAGGATAAATATATCCAAAAGCTTTACAGTTCATAGAAGGAACTTTGGTTCCTATCAATTTTGGTGGAATCTTATCTTCTGACCTTTAATAGAAGATTGGTAAGCCCGTAAATTTGAGTTCTCAAAAAAATTGAACGCTAATAGTATATCAAATAAGGGAAGTTACTCATCTTTCATTTTCTTCCCACCTTTTCTACATACCAAATGGGTCATAATAGTGTACTAAAACAAGGAAAGTTACTTATTTTCCCTTTCCTCTCCACCACTTCCGCATATCAAATGGGTCCTTATTGCCAGCCAAAAGAAATGTTCCCAGGTTTCTCTTTTCATCATTGCCAACCGAAAGAAGAAAGGGATGTTATCTGTTTTCTGGACTATCTTGAAAAGTTCAAAAGTTTTGAGGAAGGACTAAAGTGAAAATATTTAAAACTTCTGCAAGGTACCACCACAATTTCTGAAACATTGGGTCATTTTCTATAATTTACCTCTGTCCCTTTTCTTCATTTATTTGAATTTTTCAGAAATTATAGGGATCTTTTCTATAATTTTTCAGTCCTCCAAAATATTAATTCTAAACCTCCAAAATTTTAAATTTTCTTTCACAGCACCTGTAATGCAAGATTAAGTATAAAGAAACATTAAAAGTCTAAAAAAAAAATGCATAAAAATAAGTAATAAATTATGATCAGTTTGCCCCTAATTATAACTAATTCAATACAGTTGTCCATAACTAAAATTAATGCTTAATCATATAATAATGTCTCAAAAAATGCATTAGCAATCACAATTTAGTCATGAAAAATCATATAAAAATATGGTTCAATCACTATAAAAGCAAACAATATCAGAATAATGCCATGATATCAGTAGAAGAAGGCAATCAATAATTAAACAAATTGCAAGCAAAAACTATTAATCAATAAATTAGGATCGCAACAATGGAAAAAAAAATGACAAAGTGAAATTCACATATAATAAATAAATAAAAAACCAGGGGATCGAAGGAACAAAGAATTATATATAGATAATGAAATAAAGAACTACAATTAAATCGCATAAAACTATAACAATATAATATAATAATATCATGTCATAGAACAAAGTAATTGTAGTTGTGAGCATCAAGAAAGGGATAATGCAGAAAATAAAAGAATTTGTAAAAGATTAAAGGGCAAAGGGGTAAAAATACCCTTATGTTTTTCATAAAAGTGTACCAAGTACCAAATGTTTTCATTGGGAGCATAAATGCCCATCAACATTTCAAAATGGAGCTAACATGCCTATCCATCTGCCACATCATCATTTTTCTGGGGGAAAATAACCATTTTGCCCTACAATTTTGTGAAATTTTACAATTTTACCCTTAGTAATTGTGTGATACTTTTAAATTAGTAAATGACCTCCAAAAATTCTGAAATTTTTCAGAATAAAAGTAGACATGATAAGCTTTAATGTGATAGGTCAAATAGAATTTTATTTGGTCAAAATGACCATTTTACCCTTACAATTTTCGCAATACTTGAAAATTGGCAGATTTGTCACCAAACTTTAAAAATTCATATCTAATTGTATAGATATCCAATTGGGGTGGTTCCAAAGCCTATGTGACCCTTATTACGTCTAGTTTTATGAAAAAATATAAATTTTAGCCAATAAGAACCTCAAAATTCCCAGAATTTTTATTTTTGAAGTCTGCTCCAGAAAAATGTTAAATTCGCTGGCACAAGTTGAAGTTGTTGTTAATGTGATTTCCTGTTGAGTCAGTCAGATTGTGTGAAACTTTTAAATTAGTAAATGACCTCCAAAAATTCTGAAATTTTTCATAATAAAATTAGACATGATAAGCTTTAATTTGATAGGTCGAATGGAATTTTTGGAGTTGTATACAAGGAGAAATGAATTTTTGAATTTTGCCCAGCGAATTTAACATTTTTCTGGAGCAGACTTCAAAAATAAAAATTTTGGAAATTTTGAGGTTCTTATTGGCTAAAATTTATATTTTTCCATAAAACTAGACTTAATAAGGGTCACATATGCTTTGGAACCACCCCAATTGGATATCTATACAATTAGATATGAATTTTTAAAGTTTGGTGACAAATCTGCCAATTTTCAAATATTACGAAAATTGTAAGGGAAAAATGGTCATTTTGACCAAATAAAATTCCATTTGACCTATCAAATTAAAGCTTATCATGTCTACTTTTATTTTGAAAAATTTCAGAATTGTTGAAGGTCATTTACTAATTTAAAAGTATCACACAATTACTAAGGGTAAATTGTAAAATTTCACAAAATTGTAGGGCAAAATGGTTATTTTCCCCCAGTAAAATGATGATGTAGCAGATGGATAGGCATTTTAGCTCTATTTTGAAATGTTGATGGGCATTTATGCTCCCAATGAAAACATTTGGTGCTGGGTGCACTTTTATGAAAAACATAAGGGTATTTTTGCCCCTTTGCCCTACTTTTAAATTAGTAAATGACCTTCAACAATTCTGAAATTTTTCAGAATAAAAGTAGACATGATAAGCTTTAATTTGATAGGTCAAATGAAATTTTATTTGGTCAAAATGACCATTTTTCCCTTACAATTTTCGTAATATTTGAAAATTGGCAGATTTGTCACCAAACTTTAAAAATTCATATCTAATTGTATAGATATCCAATTGGGGTGGTTCCAAAGCCTATGTGACCCTTATTAAGTCTAGTTTTATGGAAAAATATAAATTTTAGCCAATAAGAACCTAAAAATTCCCAAAATTTTTATTTTTGAAGTCTGCTCCAGAAAAATGTTAAATTCGCTGGGCAAAATTCAAAAATTCATTTCTCCTTGTATACAACTCCAAAAATTCCATTTGACCTATCAAATTAAAGCTTATCATGTCTAATTTTATTATGAAAAATTTCAGAATTTTTGGAGGTCATTTACTAATTTAAAAGTTTCACACAATCTGACTGACTCAACAGGAAATCACATTAACAACAACTTCAACTTGTGCCAGCGAATTTAACATTTTTCTGGAGCAGACTTCAAAAATAAAAATTCTGGGAATTTTGAGGTTCTTATTGGCTAAAATTTATATTTTTTCATAAAACTAGACGTAATAAGGGTCACATAGGCTTTGGAACCACCCCAATTGGATATCTATACAATTAGATATGAATTTTTAAAGTTTGGTGACAAATCTGCCAATTTTCAAGTATTGCGAAAATTGTAAGGGGAAAATGGTCATTTTGATCAAATAAAATTCTATTTGACTTATCACATTAAAGCTTATCATGTCTACTTTTATTCTGAAAAATTTCAGAATTTTTGGAGGTCATTTACTAATTTAAAAGTATCACACAATTACTAAGGGTAAATTGTAAAATTTCACAAAATTGTAGGGCAAAATGGTTATTTTCCCCCAGTAAAATGATGATGTAGCAGATGGATAGGCATTGTAGCTCTATTTTGAAATGTTGATGGGCATTTATGCTCCCAATGAAAACATTTGGTGCTGGGTGCACTTTTATGAAAAACATAAGGGTATATTTGCCCCTTTGCCCTTAAAAGTATCACACAATTACTAAGGGTAAAATTATAAAATTTCACAAAATTGTAGGGCAAAATTGTTATTTGCCCCCAAAAAAATGATGATGTGGCAGATAGATAGGCATTTTAGCTCCATTTTAAAATATTTATGGGCATTTATGCTCCCAATGAAAATATTTAGTGCTGGGTGTATTTTTATAAAAAATATAAAAGTATTTTTACTCCTTTGCCCAAGATTAAATAAGTGAATTATTTCTCGATCAAGAAGGAAAATTTCTACAGTGGGGGTATTAAAATAACTTGGCATTCAATGCACAAGAGGAGAGAGAAAAGAAGGGAAGAAACGAAAGAGAATTCAAATTTGAGAATTCAAATTCAAATTTGAAGAAGTAAATCTATGGCAATGAATGCAACCTTTTTTTAAAGGAAAATTAAAAATAAAACAAAAACAGACAGGTGACGAATAAGGAAACTGATAACATGGACGGTACAATTGGACCAATCACAAAGAAGTCAGCATTATTGATATTATATATGTTTGGTATAGTTTGGAATAATGATTGGAATCTTTAAAAGTAGTTTTTTAATCTTAATTTACGGTATCGAAGTAAGTATATAAGAGAAGTTTTGTCTTGATTTTTGTGAATAAGTACTTTTAGGAATCATAAAAGTGATTTCAAATAAGCACGTAAGTCAATATAACACTTATCTTACATATTTACCTCATATACCGTAAATCACGATTTAAAAACTGCTTTTAAAAATTTTAATCGTTGTTTTAAACGAACAAATATATATTGATTGGCCACTTTCTCATTAAGTTCACTAATTAACTTGTTCGACGGTGATTTTACTGTTGACAATGGGCCTTGGTTTGTAGATAGCTCCTTGCTACTCAAGGCTAATTTGGGTTATAATCTCATTTCAACTCCTCTGCAACGAGGGGCGAATTATGATTTTTGGAAATTCTTATGGTCCATATCTTTGCCTCTAAAGGATCTCTTAATCATGTGGAAAGCTGCATTCAAAAGCTTGTTGAAAGGAAATTTATTGAATCGGTATAAGGATGGCTTAATGGAGGTGGTAGCTAGAATCATTAAGCTCATATCCATTTTATGGATGAAGAGAAACCAAATATTTCACAAAGGAAAGAAAGCAGATCCAGTGGAGGTCATTAAGGACATAAACTTTTCTTCTTCACTCAGTCTAGCTAGCGGCTATTTCAGCGAGAGAGCATGAGGCTATGGAGTTAACTCAGCTTAACATTTTTTGTACCAGGAAAAAATGATTCCAAGGAACAAAACACTGGAAAAGCTTTACAGATGTCATCCTTAGGGACATAGGGATCTCATTAGATTTCTTTATTTTAGATAAATTTTTGGTATTTTCTGAATGTAATTCCATCTTGCTTAGCTACTTGCAGTCATGTCCTCTATTGACTGCTCAAGCTTAATGCTAATCATTTGATATTTTCTTAATGAAAATTGATTATTACCAAAAAGAGAGAGAGAGAGCTAGTTAGAGTTTTTACTTTCATAGTAAATATAATATTTCAATTCACTTAATTTTTTAAATTTATAATTTTTTCTTTAAATTATATATTTTAATTGCAAATATTAATGGATATTTTAAAAGGTGTAGCTCAAATTCAAATTGTTAAAGAGGGATTTTTAAAAAAAAAACCATACACATTTTTTATCTATGTCTAATTTAATTAATATTTTTAATCTCTTTAAACTTTTAGTCTATATATTAAAGACTAGAGGAGTATAAAACATGAAAAATTTACCAAGATAAAGACTGCTTTTCCAATTTTAATCTTTTTTCTACAAGATGGCAATTTATTAAAACAACATAAAATGATTCATACAAATTGGGCCTCCATGAATCACAAGGGGAAAAAATTCAGCATTATGGGGACACCCAATCTACTCAAAGAAAAACAAAAACATACAAACATTGAAATCCATTAAAACATAAAACAACCATCGCAAATGAACGAAAATAAAGATGAAAGACCATAGGTCAGTTTACCAATGCAATTCAAACATTGCATGAAGAGCCCCCTTTGTACTACAAAAAGTGCTTACCGATGATCACATAAAAGGCTCAGATATCCCAGAAGATATTGAAAATGCAATTGGAAGGAAGATCCAAAAGTATGAGAAGATGTAAGATTCAAAAAAGTTAGAAAATTAATTAAAAAATTTTAGTCTCACTTCTTTAATTTTTTATAATCTAATTAAAAAAAAAAATTCTTCCCCGTACAATTCCTCATTCCAAACCTTCCCCAGTGCACCAAAAAAAAAAACATTGTTGGAACCAAGGTTATCAAACCCGGACCGGTCACTGAACCGGTCGGGGTACTGGGTCAAGGGTTAGTGGGTTAGACCGGAGTTAAATCGGAGCTAAACCCGGGCCAAACCGGTGAGAAATTAAAAATTTTAGGCTTATTAGTATGAAATTTTAAAGGAAAAATTTTTAAAAAAATAAAAAATTGACCCGGACCGGATCGGTTTACCGGCCGGTTCCCGATCCTGACCAGCCAGTCCGATCCGAGTCTGATAACCCTGATTGGAACCCTTTATAATTCTAAAACCCTAAATCCTATACACGAACCCCTAGAAAAACTAAGAACAAGCTAGAAACACTGACAAATCATTGGGGTTTGGAAGCTTTAAAAAATACACCAAGTGCCCAAAATCCACAAGCCCAACAAGAACCCACGCATAGCTCGTAACTTCTTTTCTCTTCTCCTTAACTTCATGTCTAAATTGTAACATTTAAGTGCATGTTTACAATCATTGTGATAAAAGTGATTTTATTTTAAATTTAATATTAGATAAAAATCAGATTATGTAATCTGATTTATATTTGGATTGATGGTATCATAAGTGACTTTTCTCAAACTAAAACTTATTTAGATTAACTGTAGTATAAGTGACTTTTGTGATAATTATAAAAGAAAATTTAGATTATTAAAAAATAAAAATAGTTAATTTATTTTTTAATAAAATTTGAAAATACTAAAATAATAATTTAAATATATTTAATGAATAAAAAATCATATAAATTAAATCATACAAATTCAAAATTTATAACTAAAAAAATCTAATAATAACTATCACCTAATATATTTATATACAAACTATATCATCTAACATATTTATAAACCACAAATCTAAGATATTGGAGGGATTATCTCAACAAATTTAAGATATTATCCCCCCCTCTCTTATGAGGTTATCCTTACCAATTAAATTTTTAATTGGAATTTGAGAAAATTTTATTTAAATTCCATATGAACTTGCAAAACCCACAAAAAGTTTATTAATACTTGAAAATGATATAAAATTGATAGGTATTAAATTGGGATTTAAAGTGTTGATACTTTTACCATTTTTCCCTTCAATTTAAAAAAAGAAAGAAAATGTGCCCTTGTCAGAGCATCACTGCCGGCCAGCCTGGATCGGGGGGTGCAATTTTTGTTTTTTTTAAATGGTTGAAGGAGGCATGGGGTGAGATCGAACCTAACCCACCCCTTTGGCAAAAGGGCTTGGTGGCTATTAGGCTATCAAGCTCTTTTGATATATATATATATATATATATATATATATATATATATGTAAAATATAAATGAAGGTATAATTGCTTAACAAAAGCAGTAATGAAAATGACAAAAATATGTAATTGTATTGACTAAAGGAGTAATGATATTGACTAAATGAATAATATAAAACTTCTCATAGTATTGACTAAACGAGTAATAGTTATAATTAAAAGCGTAATAACATTGATATTACTCAATCACATTATTCGTTTAGTCAATACTATTAGTAATTTATATTACTTGTTTAGTCAATCTCATTACTCATTTAGTCAATACTATTAGTAATTTATATTACTTGTTTAGTCAATCTCATTACTCATTTAGTCAATACTATTAGTAATTTATATTACTTGTTTAGTCAATCCCATTACTCGTTTAGTCAATATCATTACGCATTTTGTTATTTCTATTGCTGATTTTGTTAAAGTCATTATACTTTCATTTATATTATATAACACACACACACACACACATACAGATATCAAAGGAACTTGATTGACACTAAGCCCCTTTGCACCCACCCTACCCCACCCCTTACCCCCTTCAACCATTTTTTTTTAAAAAATTCCCCCTAAAAGAAAAGCCCCCAGCGGCCGGTTGCCGGAAGGTCTAGGCCGACCAGCGGTGGTTCTTCGGCAAGTGGTACCTTTTTTTTAATTGAGGGACAAAATAGTAAAAATATCAATACTTTAAAATCCCAATTTGATACTTGTCACATTTATGTCATTTTCAAGTGTTAATAGACTTTTGTGGATTTTGCAAGTTCATGTGGTATTTAAACAGAATTTTCCCATGGAACTTTTCCCCCATTTTCCCTAAATTTCCTTATTTTTTAATATTTTATAATGCTTTTAGGGTAATTTATTTATTTATTCAATAAAACAAGGTGGTAGGGCCTATATCTTTTCTCTCCCCTTTAGTTGCATTTATTTCTTCTCTCTCCACAATTTCAAAAGCCATAATCTAAAAGCTACAAATTTCAATTTATTCTTTGATCTTGCTTTTAAAGAAAAAGCTCAATTACCTTACCGCCTATCCAAACAAGATAATTTGGCCCCACTATGCTTGATCGCATGTTTATGGTCTAGATCGCATGTTTTACACATTCATGGTCTAGATCGCACGTTTTGCATGGTAAAACATCAATCTAAACACATCCTAAATTATATTGCAAAAGTATTTTCCCACTTAGGATGTGATACTACTACCACTAGAAAATGCACACTCTAATTACTCAACAAATCTTGCCCTAACATATGTTAGTGCATGTAGTAAGGATGTGTGTGTGTGTGTGTGGTCCTAGCACTATGTCTGGCCTTGTTGAATTTAACAAATTTTGTCCTATTTACACTCTAATGAATCTTAATCCTATTTTTTTTTGGAATGAAATGGCAAGCATTACACTTGTAAGTTACATCTCAACGAAATTCCGTGTCATAATGAGACGAAACCCCTAGTTTCGCATCTCTTAAATCATGATTCATTTGGGCCCAACACCACGAACATGCACGAAGGTGGTTCTTGTAATACAATAAAATCTGACTACACTTCATGGGCAGTACGAGCAAGGCAATCAGCGCTTCTTAAGGCTTCACGTTTCACATGTATTATCTTCAAGTCCCAATCTAAAGAGATAAGTGACCTGATGTCACTTATTTCGTCTTTAAGAGGGTGATCTTGAGCACAATCAGTAAGCAGGAGTTGCATGGCCTTAATAGAGTCAGAGAACAGTTTTATTCTTGAAAGCTTCAGTATTTTACACATTCTTAACACTGTACCAATAGCTATGACTTCTGCTGTAGTGGATGGTGTATATCTAATTTTTTGTTGGAATCCCGCCATCCAGTCTCCTCTTTCATCATGAATCACTCCTCTAATTCTAGCTTGATGTTGATTAGACACTGATCCATCCACATCTACTCGAACAAAGCCTACTGGTGGAGCATACCATCTACTATTTGTTTTGTCTTGAATTCAGAAGATGTGATGCTTGTATTTACCATTCTTTACCCCCTTTAGGAGTTGATATATGCAACGATTGACCAAAGCCTGAGGTGAGTCGCTAACACCGTCAAATACCTTCCTACAGCGGTTTTTCCACAACACCCAGCACACTAGTCCAAAGATCTTACCCCTCAACCATCTTGCAAATCGTCGAGAAGTGGGATCATTCTTCAGGTTCCACCTCAGCCACACTTGCAAATCACAGCTGAAAAAAATAGATATATATAAAGGGTTAATTAATTGTAGCCATGTGTTTCTCATAGGCTCACAATCTCTCAAGGTGTGTATGATAGACTCCTCCCTCCTGCACTCAAATGGATAATTAGGAGATGTAGAATGGACACGTTTAGCTCTCAGGGAATTTGTAAGAACTCTCTCATGAAGAACTTGCCACATGAAGAATTTTTCTCTTTCTGGTATATCCCATCGCCAAATAGTTTTCCACATGGGATCAGGTGTATGATTCAGGAAATTACGAGCAAGTCCGTAAGCAGATTTCACATTAAAATTACCATATGTCGATACCTTCCAATAGAATCCATCCTCACACAAGCCTCTCAGAGGTTGGATCTTCTGAATGACCCATTAGGAAGAAAATCCCTCTATTTCACAATATCTTATGAACACGTGAGAGTGAGAAACTGATTCACCTTCGCCTCAGGATCAATCAGATGTAAGTTTCTATCCACATAGTATAGGAGAGGCCGATCAAGAGGTAGCTATTTCTCTATCCAAACATTCGTGTTGGCTCCGATACCTATCTTGCATCTAACTCCCTCCATGAATTTATCCCCCACTGATATGATTGCTTGCCACACTGTAGATTGTTGCTGATTTTTCTCAACCTTGGGATATTTTCCATCTCTACACCCATATTTAGTTCTTAAACATTTAACCCAAAGGGTATTTGGATGGATTAACAGATACCGGCAAAGTTTCATAATAAAAGCCATATTTTGATAGTGAAGGTCCTTAAAACCAAGTCCTCTATGTTTTTTCTCTCCTTTAAGGATATCCTAAGTCGGAAGGTGCATTTTCCTTACATCATATTTTTTGCACCAAAAGAAATCTCTACTAATTTTCTCAATTTCCTGCAAGACTCCTTTTGGTATGAGCAAGGTTTGCATTTGGTAGGTAGGGATTGCTGAGAGAACTGATTTAATTAAAATTGTACGCTTAGCTATACTAAGATAGTTCCTTTTCCATCCAGATAATTTCTTATGGATTTTTTGGATGAGCGGCACAAACGTCACCTTAGTGGCTCTTTGGTGCAGAAGTAGAACTCCCAGATATTTGCCTAGATCAGCAGTAAGCGATATACCTATAATTTGACTATAAGCCATGGCTCGACTTGAATGAACGTTTCGGGAAGCAAACATCTTCGATTTCTGTAGATTCACACGATGCCCTGAAACCTCACAAAAGAAACTCATGATATTTCTAATTTCCTCCATTTGTTCATTTGAGGCCTCACTGAATAGCACCAAATCATCAGCAAAGAACAAATGAAATATCAATGGACCGCTGGTAGTAAGTTTCAAGGGTTTCCATCTCCCTTCCTCCACTTCAAACTGAATAAGTTGACTTAGCCTTTCCATAGCTAGAATAAATAAAAATAGATTCAGTGGATCTCCTTGCTGAACACCCTTCGAAGGATAGAAAGGTTCTGAGAGTGATCCATTCCAAGATACCCTCATTGAAGTGGACGACACACAACTCATAATTAAATTTACAAAATCCTCAGATAGTCTCAAGCTTCGAATAGTGAAATTAAGAAAACCTCAATCCAGACTGTCATAGGCTTTTTCCATATCTACTTTTAAAGCCACATATCCTTGTCCTATCCTTTTGATTCGCATCATATGTATGGCCTCCTGAGCGATAATGATGTTCTTAGCACCTTGTCGTCCTCTAATAAAGCTACATTGATTAGGTAAAATCAAATAATCCATCACTGATTTCAATCTATTTGCAATGACTTTACTAACAATTTTGTAGCTCACATTATACAAAGCAATAGGACAAAAATCCATAATCATCTCAGGGTGGTCCACCTTCGGGATCGAAGTAATATTTGTGTGATTTATATAAGATAACTTTAATGGATCAGCAAAGATTTCATGCACCATATCACATAATTTAGGTTCAACCACATCCCACTGAGTGTGAAAGAGATGCGCTTGAAAACCGTCTGGACCGGGGGCCTTGAATGCACCCATCTCAAAAGCTGCATTTTTAATCTCAATATCAGTCACTTCTCTTTGAATTGAAGCTATTTGGCTATGATTGAGTGTGGGGAAATTTTTCGGCCAATTCATAGTTGTTGGGACACTAGGATCCCCAGTGTATAGGTGTTTAAAGAAATCGAACGCCATATTCCCCAATGACTGTTGATCATACACCCAATTAGCATTAACATCCTATAGAGTATCAATATAATTCCTTTTCCTCTTCATGATTGTTGTGACGTGAAAAAATTTAGAATTCTTATCCCTAAATTGCAGCCATATACATCTTGCCTTTTGATATCACAAGAACTCATCATGACTACTTAATTTCACATAGTCCAGCCATAGAGACTTTTCCAATCTGAAAAGACCATTCTAAGGATTAGAATGCCTAGCTCTATTAATTCCTTCAAGCCTTTTCAAGAGTGTGCATTTCCTCTGGGGAATGTTCCCAACAACCTCAGTATTTCACTTTGAAACAGACTCTTCAAAAGTTCTTAGTCCTTCAGTCCAGTGCTTTCCATCCCATGCTTCTTTAACAATGTCAGGAAATTCAGATTCTAAAGAAATGCCACTTGGTACTTGAGTTTTGATGAGAGCTTGGTCCTTCAACAATTTCCCCCATCAGATATGACAACCACACGATGATCAGATTTGAAGCGTAAACAATGGTAGCCCTTAAATTGTTGATGATTTTGCTCCCATTCCATGTTACAGAAGGCTCAATCTAACCGCTCTCTAACTTCAATTTTTCCCCATGTAAACCAATCCCCTACAACTGGAAGATCAATTAAATCACATTGGTTGATACATTGTTTGAAAGGTAACATCAATTGGTTCGTTGGTCTGATTCCTCCCACCTTATCCGTCTCACTCATAACAACATTAAAATCGCCTAAAATGAGCCACAGCCCCTGTATTGTCATAGCTAGCTCACATAAATCAGCCCACAGGGGTATTCGTCTCATGATTGTGGTATCCCCATAAATAAAGTGGTATAAGTCACTTCTCCAGAAGCTAAGTTTGTGATCTTGTAATGCATAAATTGAGTGGATGACACAATATATTCAACATTAGTCTCATATTCATTCCATAATATCCATATACCTCCAGCAAACCCCGAAGCTTCAGCTCTAATCCAATTAGTAAAACCAAAACGACGAACCACCTGCTCAGCTCTATCCCCACTAATTCTACTTTCAAGCAAACCTAGAATATTTATGGCATATTTATTCATAATTTCTTTAATAATTCATGGAAACGACTTAGCTCCCGCTCCATGACAATTCCAAGAAGCAATAATCATAAAAGAAATATATAATCAGTAGTGAACAACAAGATAGGGAAAGGTACTTACCTGTCCGGGGGTTTCCTAGCCACTCTGGCCGACCTTGACGTTTCTCCATCCACCTTCGTATGTTGGCTATCTATTTCCTCATCTACGAACTGTATTGATCTCCCCACTATATTGTGCGAGTTAGATTCATTATGAAATTTATCATCCATAATTAGGAAGTCATTCGCAGGACCTTTTGATAAAGCTTTAGGGCTATCTTCATGTCCATTTTGAATACAACACTTATTTCCATCATTCTGGCCGTAGGGTTTGCTAATAACTTTGATTTCTTTAGAGTTTAGATCTCCACTAACCACATAATGAGTTCTTTGAGAGCCCACACGCAACCCCGTACTTATTTTATTAACTTGGGCTTTCCCATCCTTCTTCCAACTTCCTATTTTATTAGTCTGGACCGTTGGATCTTTTCCTCCTCCATAGAGCTTTTTATTGCTTTTCCCTTGACCCACTTTAGTATCTCCATTTCTTTTAACCTCTTCTATTCGATCGTACCCTACACCATTTTGAGAACTTGCATTCCCCTACTGCAAATACCTTCGCTCTTCATATATCACAACTGCCTTGCTTCCATCATATCTCAAGTTATGCTCTATTGCATATTTTTTCCTTAAGCCATATACATTTCCCTCCTCTTCTCCCAAATCAACTAAAGCTATAAATTTTGTTTGGTATGTACCCTTGGACCTTATTTTCCTTGTCTTCAAACTAGCTCTATTTTCAGCTAACTTGCCTTTTATTAATGTTAGGTCTTGATACTTGAGATTTACTTGCCCCTTTTACTAGCATCTATGGTCTAAAATTTTCCTTCTCTGTCGACAACATATTCTCCGATGACATTCTCATTGTATGGGTTGCTGAAGGAGCCTGTTGCTGCTCCGTAGGCGCTGATGTGTTACTAGTTTGAGCATGAGTCCAAGGATAATTTTCCTTCCTATGCCCGTATCTTCCACATGAAAAACGTATAAGCCTTAAGCCTTCATATTCAATGTTGAAAAGTGTTGATGGGCATATTACCCTGGGGACCAATTTCTTCTATAAATAATCTCTAAACAGATTCTAGCGAATCTCCCTCTTGCCACCTTCACCCGGTCATCATCAATATTTTCAATCGTATGTAAGTCGACTTTCAGTGTCTTACCTATAATATTCCCTAACCTTCACATGTATTTCTTGGTATAGTACTGAAGAGGTATATTTGGTATTCTCACTCATGTTGCAATACGTCCCAGAGAGTTATGGTAAGGGTCAAAATATGGTGACCATCGCTGCATAATAATATTGTGTTGAGAAATAACTCAGGGTCCTTCAAAGAGAACCTTCTTGTACTTACTCCCCCAGCTTTCATCATTTTTAAACCTCACGACATAATAATTGTTTGGTAGGTCAATAAGCTCAAAGTCATTAAAGCCCCACATTCGTCCTAGATGCTCCCGGAGTCTCTATAAATTTTTGTAATTCCCAGTACAGTAATAATAAGAGCATTGTTCCATGGACGACATCCCTCATTAAAATCTTCAACATTATCTTGCATGACTGGATAGATATCCATCAGTTTCTTAATCTCCTCTGTGGGTTCCGATAATTGCCATTCCTGATCCATTAGGTCCAATAGCAGTGGATCTTCCTCCTTCTTAGCATTCCCATATGTCATACCATTAAAATCTTGTCCCTTGCAACCTAGGAGTGAGTCTTTATATGATGCTTGAGATTGGGTTGGCAAATAATGTTGTTGCTCTGTCTCACCTTGATTGTCTTCAGCATCAAGCATCTTATCACTCATGATAGCATCTTCTTTAATTTCCTTTTTGGATTTTTTTTTGCATTTGCTAGTGAAACACTTTCATTGGTGGCACTTTCCGGCAGTGTGGTTCTCCCATCCGTCAAGTAGAAACATGGAAAAATCCCTAAAAGATAGCAAAGACCAAGCAGCTTCCTCCTTCTATGATGATCTTACCCTCTGGACAGAAAAATAACAACACAGACCCAAAACTTTATCTCTGAAAACTACCGTGAAACACAACTTCCTATAGCTTCCAACAGTGGCGCCATAATCTGCAAGAAGCACCAGATAACAACCACGACTAATTAAATCAGACCTTCGGTAGACAGCTCTGATGGTAGAACGTTGTGGAATCAGATCTCCAGCTGACCCAATCTGATGTTATGGCTGTGAACGAGAAAAAAAAATTGCAAGAGCTCCTCTCTCCTCTGTTTTGCGCCACCCAAATTGAACCGATGACGTTGAAGCAGGGATTTGAAGACTCTGTAAGACTCAACAGTAACTTCTTTGGCTGAGTACTCCGATCTCCACCAGAGAGAAGCCAGTGCCAAGGAGTCATCGCTGTCTCACCGCTGAACAGAAGTGGCGACAAGGACGTTGCAATAAACAACGGTAAAAAAAAAGCTTTGTTCCTCACTCAGCGTTCCTCTCGTTCTTTCCGTTGCGACTGGAACAGTTAATCCTATTTTTTGAACTCCCAAAATCATACTCCCTCTTGTCTTTATTATAATACATCAACTACCAATTCTCACAAATCAATAAAAACAGTTAAATGTATTAAAGTTGTCCTAAAATTTAAGTAATTTCCAATATTACCCTTACTAACTACACTAAACTCAAATATTATATCAATTATTATTTTCTCCCACTACCCTTATTAAATATGGGCAAACATGAAAAAATAAATTAAATGCCCATTGGAGACTTACAAGTGACTTATAAATTAAATGTTTGGCCTTGTTAAATTAATGCTCGTTTGGAATAGCGATTTGAGTCTTCAAAAGTAGCTTTTCAATCATGATTTATGGTATACAAGGTAAATATGTTAAAGAGTGGTATCTCGACTTACATGTATAAGCACTTATAAGCCTTTAAAAAGCTCATCCAATTCATCATTTTGAACGGGCATGCTCACAATCTTCGCCTTATTAGCTATATCAAGAATGTCATAAATCTCATCATATGGGATTGGATCCGCACACAAGACCGTATTTAGAGAAGCCAACCAATGCGCGGATACAATTGCGCCTATCGTGGGGTAGATATTAAAATGGGAAAATTATATTTAGGTCTCAGATAAGAGAAAAAAAAAAGAAAAAATAGTCCCTTAAAATCTCAAAATTGTCAAAAAGGTTTTGTAATAAATTCCAATTCCACTGACAAGTCCATAAGCACATCATTGACAAGTCCAGGAGCACATTATTGACAAGTCTAGGGGAATCCATTGACAAGTCTATGAGCATCCATTGACAAGTCATTTATTGAAATTTATTGCAAACAAATCTTATGGGACTTTTTGGTAATCTTAAGATTTTAAGGGACAATTTTTTAATTTTTTCTTTTATTTGAAACTTGAATGTAATTTTTCCTATTAAAATTTTCAACAGCCCTCCTTTAGGATGCAAAAACATTCTTGTTGCTGGCTTGATTTAGTTTTGTTTCTTCTGCGTGGTTCTAATTATGGTCTTATTAGTTTGATTTCTTTTTCATAAAGTGTTCTACATCAAACTCATATTAACATATCCCAAATTCCTAACCATTAAAACTCATTTCCAATCATTACATTATCATAACTTAGCAAAAAATAATCTCTAGAGTCAAACTCTACTCAAAAATCTATATAACCTCAAATCAAGTAAAACTAAACTGATTAAACTCTTTATATATCCCAAATAACTCATTTAAACTCAAAATAATTGGCGAAATCATCATCAATATTGAATTCCACTTAGAGCCCTATTTTTCAGAAACTAAAATCTGAAAAATCAAGAAGGAAAGAGAGAAATCAAGGTAGAATTACTTACTTGGGTGTTAGGAAGCTTAAAAACACTTCCAATGGATCGAAATTACAAACCCTAGCAGAGCCCAAGCCATTCCCTCTTTATTTTCCTCCATTTTACTAAAACCCAAAACCCCATTTTATCAAATCTGTGACATTAGTGCCTAGGCCCTATTTTGAGCATCTAGGTTCTAGAGCTCTCTACCTGATCAAGTGCTTAGGTGCTGATCCTTTTTGCCTCAGCCTACACAGTGGGGCCCTCATTTGAACGCCTGGGCCAAAAAACTCCCTTTCATATTTTTCACTTTTTCATATCTTATTCCAATATTTATCACTTTCAAATATCTAAAGCTTAATTAGAATAATCAAATTACTCTAAAACTTCACTCCTAATCTCTCCAAGACTTAATCAATAATTAATCACCTAATTACTGAATTTACCATAAATCCTTACTTAATTAACACTAACCTTTAGGGTTAAAATTTAGGATGTTACAAGGTTTGTGCCAATCAAGGTTGTTAAACTCACGAGATTAAATAAATTCATAACAAGAATGTAAACATGGTTCGTGAACTCGAATCGTGAGCTTGTAAGAGTTTATGTTTATTAATAAATAGGTATTAAAAGTATATAATAAAATACTCCTCCGGTCCTTAATACAAGACATATTTGTGGAGTTGATTTTATCCTAAATATAAGGCATAGTTTTCATATTTGTCAATTTTTTTTAATTTACCCCTATTAATGCTACTTCAACCATAATCAAGGAGGAGAGAGATGGAGGGAATGAAGAAAGATAACTAAGGTGTTTTAGAAAATACATGTCTTATTGACAAACTTAATGAAATTTTTTAATATAATCAAATTAGGTAAATATGTCTTATATTAAGGATAATAGAGAGTAATAAAAATATAAAAAAGCCAATAATTTAATTTAAATATATTTTAAATATGAATAATTGAAATTAAATCAATCAACATTTATAATTTATCACATTCAACAAATAAATTTTTGTGAAGTTCATATATAAAGTTATTAAACATGATCAAAATAAACAAAATAATACGAGTTTAAGAACAAGTTGGAACACTTTTTTAAGTTAAAAAAGGTAAGCTCAGTGTGTAAACTTGTGAATTTAACTAAGTTTATGGCTAGCACGAGTTTAAATACAAAATGACACTATTTTGTAAATTAAAAACATAAAACCAAAAAACTCATAGAGTTAGTTTGCGAGTTTGACAACAATGGTGCCAAGTGTAGCCTTGTCATTTGGGTATGTTTGGTATGAGGGATTTGAAAGAAAGGGAAGAAAAATTTTTATAAGATGAATTTAAAAAAATGAAAGAAGTGGGAAACCACAAAATTGTGGTTTTAGAAGCTCTTTTCCGTAAGTTAAGACAATACTCTTCTCTTATACTCACATTATAAATCGTAAAAATTATTTTTCAGAAAATAATCTAAACATGCACTAACTTTTACTATTTTAACCCCATATCTCTAATTTTTTCAAATACAACTCAAAATAAAATTTTCCCTTCCCCACTTTCCCTCCCCTCCCCTTGTGCCAAACAAGTTTTTAGGATGTGTTTGGTTTGAGAGGAGAGGCCTTCTTCTCCCTTCATTTAATTTAAAATTTTGGATGGGAGGGGAAGGGGCTCCAAACTTTCCATCGCCTTCCCTATAATATGTTCCCCCTCTAAATTGGAGGTTTTGTGAGGAAAGCTAACATTTTGAATCACTTTGATCTTATAATTTATGTAATATTCTAATAATACCTAGGATAAAAAAATATTATGATTAATAGAAATATTATTTTTAAAATATTTTAATATGTAATAAAATTTAAAAATATGAATGAAAAATTGTTATAATTATAATATATGCTATTATAATTTTAAATAAAAATATTATTATGAAATTAAAATTAACAGAAAATATATTTTTATAAATAAAAAATTATTATAATTAAAAAATATATTATTATGAAATTAATTTAAAATAAAAATATATTTTTCATAAATACAAATTATTGTAATTATAAAATATTTTAATATAGTTTTAAAGAAAAATATTTTGATAATTAAAAATATATTATTATAAAAATTAATTTTAAAAATATTATTATAGGTAAAAAATATTATTTCATGTTCAAAATATATTATTATATTAATTATAAATAAAAATATTATATTGATTAGATAAGCTATAAATTAATTATAAATAAAGGAAGGATAAGTATAGAAAAACATTTTATGCCAATATTAAAAGAATTACCTATAGATCCTATAACAATAACTTTACCAAAATAACTAAAAATAGACATAGACAGAACAAGAGAATATGAAGACTTAAGAAGAATAAGATTACAAACTAATAATCAATTAGGACAAAGATCACTAAGTTTTAATTTAAACCCAAGAAGATTAAGTCATGAACCAATATCAAGTTTAAGTTATAATGAACAACTTATGCAAGAAAACAGATTAATAAGGTCAAGAAGTAATAGATTACCAGAAATACCTTTGACGACAAAATTGGAAGAAATAAAACCATTAGGAAGTAAAGTAAAGACACAAAATATAATAAAAATATAAATTAAGAAAAATACAGGATGTATGCTTATAAAAGCTTTAATACTAGAAGAAGTAAAAGAAAGTAATATAGATATAAAAAATTTAGATGAAAATGTAATATTAAATGAAGAAGGAAAAACAGATATAATGATAAGATTTAATCAAAGAGATATAATGGAATTTTCAATAAAAATAGATAAAGATATGAAGAATTTTGGATTAATATTAGGAATGGATTTTTTAGAAAAATTAAATAATTATAGAATTCAAGAAAAAATAATAATTATTAACATAAACAATGTAAAAATAATAATCCCAAAATTTTTAGATGAATAATCAAAATAATCAATGGAAACCACAAGAGGAATGATATCTGGGAGATCCAGATTATGTAGAAATAGATGGAATACTAAGAAAAATAAATCATACAGATAAAATTTTTATGAAATTTCTAAAACATAAATTTGAAAAAGAAAATATAAAATAAAAAAGAAGACTAAGAGATTTATATAGACAAAATTATTTATTATGGCTGGAAGAATATATAAGTACAATGGAAATATGTGTAGAAAGAAAATATTATGCAGAAAAATTCGAAAAAATAATGGATGTGTTATCAAGAGGTTAATATGGTAGACTTATATAGGAATCATAAAGGAGAAGTAATAAAAATACATCATAATAATAAAACATTAATAAAAAAGATAATTAAAAAATGCAGAAATTGGAATGATAATGATAGAAGAATAATAAAAGAAATATTAGAAAATGAAAAAGGACAAAGAACATTTGAAGGATTCAGAATAAGATACCAAGCATATTTAAGAATAAAAGGAAGAAATGACTTCATAAAATATTGGAAGAATAAATTAAATATATTATCACGTGGATAATGACTAAGTTATATTATATTCTTACAAAATTTAATTATGAAAAATACAGATCAAGAAAATATCATGCTTTAATAGATACAGGAGCAAATCTAAGTGTAGCAAAATATAATGTTTTACCACCTGTAATGTGGAAGAAAAAGAAAAAACCTTTAAGAATGAAAAGTGCAGGAAAGGAAATTCATTTAATGGAATATGAAGCTTTAAATGTTAATATTCAAATAGGAAGTTATGAATTAAAATTAAAAATATTAAATCAGTTTAATGAATCATCCTGTGATATAATCCTTAGACTAGACTTCATAGAACAATATTATCCTACACATATGATAGAAAAAGCTTTTATATTAACAACACCTTGTAAGCATGAAGCATGAGGAGTAAGAATAATGAAACCTTATAGTAGAAAAGATGAAAAATTTCAACTAAAAAATAATGAAAATGAAGTACAATTCTTACCAAACAATAAACAAGTTCATATAAAACACATGTTGGCTACATTAACAATAAGAGAAGTAGTAGAAAATAAAAAGAAAACAATAGAACAAAGATTAGAAGAAAACTATAGTGAAAATCCTTTAATACACTGGGAAAAGTCCAAACCATTAGCAAAAATAGAATTAAAAGATTATAGTAAAGAAATAAACTGTAAACCTTATCATTGGACAGAAAATGATAGAAATGAATTCATAATGCATATTGAAGAAATGAAAAAAAAATAATTTAATAAGAGAAAGTAGATTTGAATACTCATCACCAGCAATGATAGTTGTAAAACATAATGAAGAAAAAGAGGAAAATCTAGAATGGTAATAAATTATACTAAATTAAATAAAATTTCAATAAGAAATATATATCATATACCTAAAATGGAATTATTGTTTAATTTAATAAGAGGAAAAACTATATTCAGTAAGTTTGACTGTAAGTCAGGATTTTTTCAAATAAAATTAGAAGAAGAAAGTAAAAAAATATACAGCTTTTAGTACATCAGAAGGATTATATGAGTGGAATGTGTTACCCATGGGGTTTCACTATAGTCCGAGTATATTCCAAGAATATGTGTCTAAATTATTAAGCCCAATAATGAATTTTGCTGTAATATATATTGATGATATATTAATATTTTCAAGAAATGAAAAAGAACATGAAGAACATTTGAAAAAATTTATGGAATTAGTAGAACAAAAAGGAATAAATATATCTCCCAAGAAAGCTGAATTAAGAAAAGAGAAAATAGGATTTTTAGGGCAAATAGTTTCAAAAGATGGAATGGAACTACAAGATCATATAAGCCAAAAAGTAAAATATTTTCCAAAAATAAATAATAAAAAGGAATTACAATCATTTTTAGGACTAATAAATCAAGCAAGAAATTACATACCACATTTATCAAAATTAACAACAAAAATATCTAAGTTAGCAGGAGAAAACAATCTAGAAATGGAATGAAGAAACCCAGAAAATTATAGAACAAATAAAAGTTTTATGTAATAAATTACCAAAATTAATAATACCTTTGGAAGAAAATATAAAATGGATAAAATACACTGATGCATCGAAAAATTATTGGGGTGCAACTTTATATTTTGAGGATAGTAAAGGAATAGAAAGAATAACTAGATATGCAAGTGGAAAATTTAATGAATCACAAAGTAATTATCACTCTAATTGGAATGAATTTTTAGCGATAAAAAAGGCAGTAGAAAAATTTGAATTATTTATAGTAAATTGTAAGTTTATTATAAGAACTGATAATACTCAAGTAAAAGGATGGTTAAAAAATGGAATAAAGAATGAAAAATTAAGTAATAAAATGTTACTAAAATGGCATAGTGATATGTCTTATTATGATTATGATGTTGAATATATCAAAGGAAAAAATAATCTAATTGATGATTATTTGAGCAGATGGAACCAGGAAAAAGAATGAGTATCAGCCCTGTAAGTCAAATTCTTCTAAATGAGGTACAAGAGGAAAATCCATTTATGACACATCTTGTAATGAAAATGAATATGCTCGAAGTAAATACGAGTTTGCTTGGAAGCCAAGTAAGTAATAGTGTACAGAATTTGTCTAATTCTGTATCTAACCTTACTAGCTCAGTAAATGAATTATTTACTAGAGCGCAAGACCTGAAAAGTCGAGTAAAGAAGGAACCAATTGAGGAACCTTTGCCAAAAAATAGTAAAGACAAGGAATTACCAGTAATTGGGTCTCCTACCCAGTCTGAGTCATTCACTCAGAAACTTTTAATTGGGTCATCTACCCAAGTTCAAGAAAAAGGGTTATCTACCCAAGATCAAGGAAAAAACTCTTTAGCCCAAATAATAAAAGACCAGCAAGCTCAAAAACAGAAAGAAGCCCAACAAATAGAAAGAAGCCCAAGTCTAAGCCCAAAATATATAAAAGAAATTATGAAATATTTAGGAATAAAACTAAGAAATTTATTAGAAACTGTAAAAGATAATCCTCAAATAAATATGATGAATATATTTGATGCTATAAGAGAAATGGAAGAATTAGAAAAAATGCCAAGAAAACAAATAGAAGAACAAAGTTTCGATATGAATGTAAAACAAACAAGAGTAATAACTTCGTCTTTAGCATTAGGACAACAAGTGTTAAATAAAAATATATTCACGGTATTCGATGAAATAGAAAAATTAGAAAAAGGAATAAAAGAAAATAAAATAACTAATGAAAATAAAAAACAAAAAGAATTAATAATAAAAGAAAAGAAAATTGATAAACAAAAAGAAAAGGAAATAATGAAAGAATCACATAGGATAACAAAAATAATGTGTAAAAATAGTATATTAGAAGAATTAATAGAAATAATAAAACCAAAATAAAAAATAAACATGATGGAAGAAATAGAATATTTAAAAATAGAAGAAATGATGGAAAAATAAGAAGAAGAATTAGAAAATATAAAAAGAGAATTTAAAGATGTAATAAGAATAAAAACACCAAAAAATTTAGAATTGAATATGGCTGAAGAAATGGATACATCAGAAAGTACTGTAATCCAACCAACCCAAATAATACCATCAGAACCACCTCATAATGAAGGAACAAGTAACCAACAATTAGAAAATGAAGATTTCGAAGGAATAAAATATTATCATAAAGAACCATTAAAGGAATCTAATTATATGGAATTTGAAGCTAAGTTTAAAACACCAAGAAATTCAAAATATAACCACCACCTTTAGAACAATTTGAAACAAGACAAATACCTAATTCTGGAATATGGTTAGACATGGATTGTTATACAGATAATGAAAAAAATATTATATGAATGGAATAAATCACATTTAATAGCATTAATGGGAAAATCAATTGATACAGGACTTGTAAGCCTAGTAATAGAAGCGTCATTTTTAGGAAATGTGCATAACTGGTGGAAGAGTAAAAGTGAGGAATTTAGACAACAAGTAAGAACAGTAAATGAACCATATGAAGGAAGAAAAGAATTTTATGCAATATTAATAAGAAAATATGAACAAGTTTTAAGAAATGAATTTATAGGAAGAAGTGCAGGAGTAGATGAGAAAACAAAAATTGAAAAAGCAATTTTATGTTTACATCAAATAGAAATATGTTCTTTAGAACCAAAATATCTAGAACAATATATATGCGAATATAAAAAATATTATTATGATGCAAGATTAGAAACAAATGAAGAACAAAAATTTTATTTAGAAATGTTTTACATAAAATTACCAAGATTAATATCAGAAGAAATAAATGAAGAATATTATAAAGCTTTTGAAAATAGAGGAGAATTAATTACATTTGTAGATACAATGAGAAGAAGAGAATATTTTCTAAAAGAATTTTTATCTAATAAATGTAAAGAATCATGGAAAAATATGAAATATTATAAAAGAAATAAAATGGTAATCCAATGCAATAAATATGAAACACCACATAGATGAGGATGTGAAAATGAGAAGAAAAAATATAGGAAGAAAAAATTTGGAAAATATAATAAATTAAAAAGAAAGAAATATAAATTTAAAAGATATTCAAAAGATAAGTATTATAATAAATATAAACCAAGAAAATATTTTAAGAAAGGTAAAAGAAGAATACATGATAGTAAAAGACCTAAAAAATGTAGATGTTATAATTGTGGAGAAATATGACATATATCAACAGAATGTAAAAGGCCAAGAGAAAAGAAACAAATGAAAATATTAGAAGAAGCTGAAAAATATAATTTGGAGCCAATAGAATTGGAAATACCAGTATTCAGTGATATAAAAAATGAAGAAGTAGAAATATATAAATTAAAAGAAATAACAGAAACAAAAACAGAAACAGAAGAATCAGAATCAGAATCAGAATTGGAAAATGAAGAAGAAATGTATATATATATGATGAAAGAATTAGAAGAAGGACAAACTAGTAAACAAGAAGAAGATGAAAATGATGAATATGAAGAACATAGAAATGTAAGTGAAGGATCAGTAGAAAGAAGAATGATATTTAATCCAAAACATTTTAATAAAATAAAAGATAAAAAAACTAGATATGAAAACCAATCAATTACAAGAAGAATCGTTTATAGAAATGGTCAGTAGGAAATTTAAGTCTAAAAGAAATCAAAAAACACATTGTGTAATATTAGAAAAAAGACATCCTATAGAATCAACATTAACTGAAGGAGTATTAATAATACCTTTAATAAGTAAAAGACTTATAGAAGAAGAAATAAAAAAAAGTACCATTTAAAGATGAAGTAACAGAAGTTTATATAGTAGGAGTACAATTACTTGTAAAAGCTTATTTTAAAGAAGGAATTGATACACCTAAAAATTGGACAGATGAGATGCAGGAAACCATAATCAGGATATAAGAAACAAATCATGGGGTGACCGAATATGATCCGGGTTATAGAAGGATCTATGCCTCTTTCATGCATAGAATATATTACAGGGTGTCGACCCAAAGACCCTTTACCTTCTTCCTTCAGATCATAACAGCACAACCTTCCTTCGTTTCCTACTGGAGGCGTACCATAATATTTATCCCTTATATGAAAATTATAATAACATGCATCTCATAATCCCATTCTAGACCGTACTCATTTAGAATCTGATAAAACGACTTCCCTAAATCCCTATAAGGAGTTTAGAACTCCATACCTTAAATGTCGAATAAACAAAATGTATTCTTCTTTCCACGTAAAGGTTGCTGAAATGGAGGCTTTATTTATAAGAAAATTTTTACAGAGGGTTCTCAAGGATAAAGAGCACTTGAGAGATTACAAGAAGGTTTAGAAACTCGATAGATTGTCTGAAGACTTACAGATGTTTAAATAGACTCGAAATCTAACTCTAGTTTACAAACTCTGATTACTTTTTCATGACTAGTTACTTTACATGACTCTGATTACTCTTCACATGCTGTTGTCAAATACAGATTGAGGCTGCCTTCCAACTTACTCGTCTTTTGAGTGAGATGCCTTTTCTGAGTGCTTCTTCTTTTCTTCTTTGTCTTGTTCTGCCGACACTTTGTCCTCTTTTTCTTGGTTCTGAGTCTTCTTTTCTTCTTTTGTCAATTCTTCGACTTTACTCTTTATCTTCATCAGCTTTTTCCGTATCTTCTCTCCTTTTTTCTTTATCTTTCTGAGATTCTTTCTGATTTCTTTTATCTTCTTTTGAATTTTTTCAAGGCCTTTCGTCATTGTTGTCTGCCATTACATGATATTTTCATCAATTGGAATTTCACCTTCCCTTTCTCTTCTTTCTTCTTCTTTACAATATATACAATTATGAACATGATACTCGGACAAATATTTACAAACTTTCTCAGCAGTTTCTTCATAATGTTCCATTTCATTTTTCTTGATAGATTCGTACCACTTATAGAACTTTGCATGTGTTCCATTAGTAGTTTTTCCAAGAGCAAAGATACAAGCAAGATCACTTGTATGATATACCCAAGGATTTTCTCCAACATTAGTTACAATTCTATTAATTTCTTGGAAAATTATATGATGGTCCTGTGCTCGGATATTAGAGATTCTGAATTGAAATTCATCATCATCATCTATATCCTCTTTTATTTCTGGATCAAATTCTATGGGCTTTTTGGTGGTTCCAAGACGAATTAAGTTAATTGGATGATAAAATTGGTCTGATGTAACTTCCGTAACTGTGGAATAACACCTTATAAAGACTTTGTGTTGTAGGACTATTTTGAAATATTTTTCTACGACTTCTTTAAATCTTGGTGGGAACAATTGGATTTCTCTCATGTCCTGGGATAATTTTAAATAAAAATATTATTATGAAATTAACATTAACCAAAAATATATTTTTATAAATAAAAAATATATTATTATGAAATTAATTTAAAATAAAAATATATTTTCATAAATACAAATTATTGTAATTATAAAATATTTTAATATATTTTTAAAGAAAAATATTTTGATAATTAAAAATATATTATTATAAAAATTAATTTTAAAAATATTATTATAGATAAAAAATATTATTTCATGTTCAAAATATATTATTATATTAATTATAAATAAAAAATATTATATTGATTAGATAAGCTATAAATTAATTTATAAACAAAATTCTCTTTCATATGTTTGGGTCTATATATTAATAAAAATTATATTTCTTTTTTTTTTATACAAGTAAAAATTATAGGGAGAATTGCTTAAAATTATCTTGGGAGCAAATTAAATGCTATAATTATACACGATGTGTGATATGTTGCTCACGAACGGAAGATGTTTACACTTTCGTATGGAAGTTTTTTACACACATAGAAGATTGTTGCATATAAAAGAAACTCTATTACACATGACGAATACTTGTTTATACATATAGTACCATTAACAATTAATTTATTTTCAAAATATTTTTAAACAATTCTCCCAAAATTATATCTCTTATCCATTCATTGGTTTTAACAACCACTACGTTTTGTCTTATTTGGATGATAGTAGTTGTTTATAAAGCATATATCTTTTTAAAAAATCTATTAAAAAATAAAAACAAACGCCGAGACACGTGTCGTGCTGTGGAGACACTCACGCGAAAGGCACCTCACGCCACTGCACTGCGTTCCTCACTGTACCTTTCCATATTCCCTCCCTTCCTCCCTCACTTTGCATGTACGAACCTCAAGCTCTCTCTCACACTCTCTCTCTCACACACACACTCCCTCTCTCTGAGCTCTCCCAAAAGTTACCACAGCGAACGACAATGGCGACCACCACCTGTGACGGAAACGGAAATGGCACCGCCGCCTCATCAGAGGGAGGCATTGGAAGCAGAAACTGCTGCATCACTGATTGCGTTGACCAAGGCAGCGTGGAGAGCTCTAGGTTCTTCTACGCTCGCCGGACGGTTTGTGAAATGCTTCGAGATCGTGGTTATGACGTGTTCGGCTCCGACCTTACCCGCTCTCTCGATGATTTCCGTTGTGTTTTCGGCCAACAACCCAACGTCGAAAGCCTCAGTCTCTGCGTCTCTCACCGCTCTAATCCTTCGAGCAAGGTCTGTACTCAAATGAGTAACATCTTAACATTTCTCTGTTTCGGTTACTGAAGAAATATGCGCATCTCTCTCTCTCTTTTTTCCCTCAACTTCAAAAAGCAAAAATACCGTCAACTACTCTGTTTTCGAATGACGTTCTTGTTATTGTTTTCTAAACTTCGAATCACACTTCATCTTCTTGATTTTTGGTACCATAATGCCGGTTACGCATTGAAGATGAAGAGTATGAAATGAAATCTTCCTTGAAGAAGTTAATGGGAACTGGATATAATTGTTTAAAAGTGATAGTTGTTGACTTGGATGATGAGCTACATTCTTGTTTCCATATATTGAATGAAAGAACATATTTCTGTTTTTATTTTATGTAAAAGCCCAAAAAGGAATTTTCAATCGCTTGTCTGTTCTTGCTCTGTATGTATTTTTCTGAAGCAGGGGAACGCATAATTTCGTCTTCATGAAGAGGTTGAAAGTATAACCGTATAACTTGGTGAATAACTTGGAGTTTTTCAGAGTTTATAATTAAGCGTTGCTTATTTGTCTTGGGATTTGAGTCATATTACTAAAATCGTCTAAAAAAGGACCTCGGTACTGTCTTCTTGTGTCTACAAAAAATTGCCAATTACTGTTTCATTCCTCTTGAACCAGCAATGAACACGACGGACTTGTTAATCTTTTAATTCTTGTGGTGGATTGTTTTTATATGTTAATAATTGATTTTCTTGATTTAGAAAAGTAGTGAATCATGGGTATTTAAACGAGTTTCATATTACCTGCAGAGTATTTTGTGTGATTTATATCCTTTGAACCTTAACTGTGTTTCTCTGTTTTGTGTATTTTTTTTTTGGTATAAGCATTTCTCTGTTTTGTATTTATATGTTTAGTGATGGAATAAGCTTCGACATTGCTGTCAAAATTGGGATTAGAACTGAGCATGTTTTGCACCGTGCTGGAAAAATATTTGTAAATTTTGTCCTTTTTTACTTGGAAAAGAGATAAAACTAATTTAGGCCCCACGTACACTTCCAAGGATTCTTTCATTTTGGGCCCCCATGGGCTTATCCTCTGGATTCATCACTGAAAATATAGCAAAACAAGAATGGCATTTTGGTCACTTAACATGTCGAAAGAGAGAAATGTCACTTACAGATTACGCTGCTATCTACCTTTAACACATTTATGGTGAATCGCACATTAACAAAATAGAGATATTGATTAGATGATTGTACTAATTTCGAGGGATAAAGAAAACTTTGCTATGCCTCATTAGTTGTACTACATATTTTTCCAGCATTATTGCATACCTTTACGGGTAATTTTCTTGGATAGTTTTTTTAGGAAAAACAAGATAGAAAAAGAACTTAAAATTGTAAAATATTAAAATCAGTTTTGTTACTAAAAGTTAATAAGAGAATGACGAAACTTAATAAACAATTCACAACTCATTTTTTAAGAAATATCTGATTTTAAATTTTATAAATTCAAAATTCTTTTTTTACATTTTTCACTAATTTTTAATAGATGTGCTTTGGCTTAATACCTTCTGTGCAGGCGCAGGTTATCTTTCTGGGAACTGCTGATATAAAAGTTGAAACCATTCGTCTTTTGTATGGTAAAATTATGGGTCTAGAAAGATTGAGTCGGCTCATAATTATTCTGCAAAGCAATATGACCACGTATGCAGTAAAAGAACTGCAAAAATGGCCGTTTAGGGTTGAGATTTTTAAGGTAAGTTAACAATTCCAGATTATGTTAACCAATTCTTTTGAAGGATACACTAATATTTAGATGTAAGCGTTTAAGTGAATTTTAGAACCTATTTAGTTCAACTCTATTACATAATAATTTTTATTACATTATTATGGAAGACATGTTTAATTACACTTACAATAAGAATTGCAATATTTTTTTTGGTAAAGCTTATTCATAGGGACCCTGTAAATGTTCATTGCAGGGCTGAAATCATTGGTAATTTGTCTATTTTGCCCTTAAAAAACTACCCTTCCCCATTTAGTGTCTCATTCATCGTCCTCTCTCTTTTACAAAGAACCCACCATCTTCAGGTGGAGGTAGTCTCGGTCTTCCCCACCACCGTTGACGTCTGTCTTCTCCAACCTAGTTATGTTTTTCTCTTTTTCTCCACTTGCAATGTGTTCTATTAAACCCCCGTAGAATTTAGACATTTCATCAAACATCATTTCATAGTTCAAACAGACAAACATAATTTATACAAATATATTGATACATGTTTCTTGATTATAATATAGGAAACTAAAAAGTATTAGTAAGTTATATATTACATCCCAAAAATTTAGTAACCTATCCTATGCTGCGCATTGAGATAACTTCATCAACTGCTTGTCTTCAGTCTTTGTATTCGACTTTCTCCTTGCCCTTGGAATTGTTATTCCTAGTTGGATAATTTGTTTATAGGAAATGAATGAGATTTGAACGAATCTCAGTAGTAACAAGAAAATCATTCATATAAAATGCAAATAGGAAACATGCAATGCAACATTTATCATGATGCAGCAATCAAAATGCCTAAGCCTATCTGACAATGCTCAGGAAACAAACGATAATTTTGTCTGGATAAAAATAATCATTTGTTCCTGATCTGCACAATATCATAATGTGGTCACAATAACTTGGAACATGTCAATACCTGTTCGTACTATCATAACTTGGAGCAGGTCAATACATGTCCGTACATATCAAGTCACTCAACTATGACCACCTGGCCTCATGGTACCTCAAAGATTCCATGGGGTGATTTAACTTATCATCCACACCCAGAGAGTATCAACACCGCAAAGCATTACATTGAACAGATCATGGCAATCATCACATATTAACACTCACATAGTATATGAAAGATAGAGTTACTACCTGTTGCCTTTCCTTCTCTAGTTTATTTGACTTTGAGGGTCCCGCTAAACAGATTACGAATCCTAAAAATGATCAAAATAGTTACAATTAACTACTATTTAAGTTTATTCCACTTGGAAATCTATAACTTTAGCATTTCCTTCAAAATCTCAAAATTAACCAAATTGCCCCTAGGGACCCAGTCCGACCCCGGTATTTTGTATTTTTCCAAAAATTATAACTTATGTCCATTCCACATATTTACATGTGTAAATCTCATATTTGACCTCAGATCAGATCAATTCCAACTCAAATTATAATTTTGCCCTTAATAGCTCAACTTAAGGTTTTAGGGGCAAAATCGTCATTTCACAATTCGGGGCTTTTCACACTTCGTATTCAACATGAACCCTATGTAATTTTTCCTCCTAAACATCATGGAACCATTAGAATTATGAAATTCCAACTCCTTCCCTTAGTTTCAGCCTTGGCTGAAACTTATAAATTTTTAAGGAAATTGGATTTTTCTTGGTTTTAAATCCCTAATTCACTTTGTTGTCACTTGTTTCCATTGATTTATTTATCCAATTACTATTTTACCATAATCAATAGAAATTTGGGCAGCATTTCCCCTTAGAAAATGGACATCCTCAATTTACAAAAGTTTCCAGAAACAATCAAATAACCAGCCAGAAGTTCATTACCACTCAGTTTCATCAAGAATAATAAAGTTCTAACAACATACCTTGCTTTTCCTTCTTCTTCCTAGCTTTGGCCGAAATCTTTCCCCCTTCTCCTAGAAATTTTTGCTTGTGAATGTCTAACCCAAGAGAATAGGGAGGTTAAGGAGAGGTTTCTGGAACTATAACACAAGATTGAGCAGAGATTTCGACATACCTACCTTATGTCTGAGCTCAGAGCTTCTCTTCTTCTTCTCCTTCTTCTTTTTCCTCCTGCCACTCTTCTTTCCTTCCTTTCCATCCCTCTTGGCCGACTTGGTTCATTTATAGGCAAGGGAGAGACATGTGGAGAATTCTAGAGATATTTGTTGGAGATTTTTCATTGGTCCAAATGTATACATTGTAGTAATTACATAATTAATTATGTAATTATTCTAAAATTACCATGTGTCCTCCATTTTCTGTAATGTATATATAAATATCCCAGATTATTTTTATGTGGGCCAAAATGACCATTTTTCCCTTGCAACTTTAATTTTCGCAACATTTGCAAAAATTGGCAGAATTATCACCAAACTTTGAAAATTCATATATAATTTTGTAGATATCCAATTGGGGTGATTACAAAGCCTATATAACCCTTATTAAGTCTAGTGTTAGGAAAAAATGTAACCTTTGGCCAATTGGAATATCATTATTCCCAGAATTTTTATTTTTGAAACCTGTCCCAGAAAACGTCAATTTCAATAGGCAGAATTCAAAAATTCATTTCTCCTTATATACAGCTCTAAAAGTTCTATATGACATATCAAATTAAAGCTTATCATGACTACTTTTATTCTGGAAAATTTTAGAATTTTTGGAGGTCATTTACTAATTTAAAAGTATCACACAATCCAACTGCCTCAACAGGAAATTCACCAACTAACTTGTATAATAACTATTTTGTCATATATAATCTTATTGACTTTACTTTGTCACCTTATATGTTCTTTTATCATGAAACACCATAATAGCTACATGACATTTAATAATAAAAATTTGGGACATTACATGTTCCCTCTTCATCTCCCCTACTAATCCTCGTAATATCATACCAAACATCCTCATGGTAATAAAGATTGCATTGCAGTATTAAAGGAGTATGCATTTGAACCAAACGAGCCTTAATTTAATGGAGAAGTTGGTTGTAGCCTTGGAGAATTCCCCATATGGTTGCCCTCCAATGCTCGTCTGATTTTTTCAAAGAAATTTCCATTTCTGATATACATGGATTGATCAGCATTCACTCACTTAATTAACATCCCAGACCTTCTGTTTCATTATTCCTCTTTTGTTTTTAAGTTTTTTTGTCTCAAATATTTTGTTATCCTTGATACTTCGTATTTTCTCCCGCTTCTGATATAGTATTCTTTGTAAAAAAATGGTATCGTTTATAGATCAATGACTTGCTGGTGAATGTCTCAAAGCATGTATTACAACCTAAGTATGAGGTATTGGCTACAGATGAGAGGAAAAAATTGCTTGAGAAGTACAAAGTGGAAGCGCAGCAGGTAACATAGTATAAGTTCCACTACTAAATTAATCCGCAAAATATGTCGAAACATCAAGTGGCAGTAAGGTTGAAATTTTTAAGTGAGCATATATTTATTAAAAACATTGAACTTGCATACAATTCAGTAATATGGTTCATTGCATACACTTCAGCATATATTTATTAATTTTCATTGAACGTTGATCTCTAAAATAAGAGGTAGTTGTGGGATTGAGTTCGATCTTTAAGATATCAATTCACTTTCTCTTTAAATTTATCTTTTTTTTAAAAAAATTCTTATTAATTATATATGTTAAGAGGGTTCCCATCAAGGGATAATTTCAATACAAGTGATTTAAGAGGGAATTTTAACAAAACCAATACATATTTTTGATAAATAACTAATTTAATTAATTTTTTAATCTATTTAAATTAATCAAAGTATATATTACATTAAGGAGCAGAGGTAGTATAATGATAAGTAAACTAACAGCTACTTTAATGAAAATATAAATAATTGCTTGGCTGATGAATAAAGACAGTACATATTGTTCTGTATCAGTTCTTCTGCTGCATTATAGTTCTGCAGTTCTTCTTCTCTACTATGCTACCTCTTATCCTTAATATAAGAGCTACTTACCTAAATTAGGTAGATGAAGAAAATTAGCTAAATTAGTTATTCATAACAAATATAGGTTGATTTTTCTAAAGTACCCATTTTAATCATGACATCCCTTAGATGAAAAGTCATGTATAATGATAAATTATAAATTTGAGAGATAAGATAAATTGAGTTATTATATTTAGGACTAAATTCAACCTCCAAAATTAGCTCATAAATTAAGAATCAACTGACGAATAAAGGCAAAATAGTTCTACACTGCAAGGAATATAGTTCTTTTCGAACTAGGCAAGACCTGTGCACTGCATGGAATCTAAAGAATGAGAGACTTTGTTCATAACACGTGAATATTGTGAATTGTGATTATTTATAGGTTTTACATTTTACATTACTATATTGGTCAGAACTTTTTTTCTGCTATCCCTATATACAAGTGGAGTAATTTTATGACCTCATTTAACTTCAATTTTGATTGTATATATCAGCTCCCATACTTGCTAGAAACTGAGGCGATGGCACGTTACTATGGGCTGGAAAAAGGGCAAATAGTGAAGATCACCCACACTCTTGGGCGCCCTGAACCCTTTGTAACTTATCGTTGTGTAGTTTAATATTTCCATTGCATTATTATGATGTTTTATGCAACAATGAGAACCATATTTAGGATAAATATGACCAAAATAGGTACTGCTAAGTTGTGAGTTCAATTTCAAAATACAATCTTCTTATGGAATGATCTTTTTCACGTAGCAATATTTGTTTAGTTGTCCATATTATTTTTAAGAATGCATCCTAAAAGAATCCATGTTAATAGCTAGATAGGGAGGTACTCTAGATTTGGGATAAAATTGACTTATAAAAATATATTTTCTTGAATTATGATTTATAAAATTGATTATAGATTTGATTTATAGAAATTGATTATCAGAAGCTCAAAATAAATTTTAGAATTAGGATGGGCGTTTAGATTATTTTTAACAAAATAAAGATTTTGTCATATATAATTGATTATAAAAAATTCAATCAAAACCATGGTTTTCTTGAACATCATCCAAACACCCTTTCATGGTTTTGACTCTGATAATTAATTATTAGTGGCACCAACCAAGCCACAAGTCTCAAGAAGATAAGGAATTTTGAGAATATAACATGACTTGTTATGCTATTTGATACCGTCATATTGATATGTATTTGCAGGCGTGTGAATATTTTTGTAACTTGGATCCTTAAATATTTAAGTAAACCAATAATTGTATAATTTGCCTCTTTATTGATTATTGAAGCAGGTATTGACATTTGTTCCTTTTCAATTTTGATGCATGCATGTATAAAATTGGAAGGGCACTTTTAATAATAAAGTTTTATATCAGAGGCATGTTGTATCATTAAGTGTTTTCATGCGTACTAAAATATATATAAACTTTATGAAATGGGGACAATTTTAACTTGTTGTAAAATGGTGTCACTTTAGTGTATGTGGTTCCCGCATGATGTACATGTGTAATTCTCCCTTTTTTGAGAGAATTACATTCAGGTCCCATCCAAGAAAAAAAAATGAAAAAAAATGGTCTCATTGACAAGTTTAAGGCGTGAATTGATAAGTTTAGAGGTGCTATTGATAAGTCCATGAGATCAATTTTTTTATTTTTTTCTCTTGGACGTGACCTGAATGTAATTTTTCTTTCTATTTAGTGTATATGGGTCCCACGCAAAAGTGAGGGTTGAGTGAAGAAAGAGCGGAGATTCACCATCAATGCAATGTCGTGAGCTTGCCTCCCATCCATCAAACACCCTACTTTTTGTTCCATTTGATTGAATTTTCCTAGATACAAGGAAATGGCAAGGAAAAACACCACTCACGGATAAGAGATGAACAACTGACGGGCATAATCCCAGCATAAGGGGTAGCTAGAGGTTTGAGTTGGTGAGGGGGAATGGTGGAGATAGCTTAACAATTTAAAAGAAGATGTGAACAGTACTGATGGTGGCTTCCCTCCTCTGGCTTTTCGGCGTTTTCTTCTCTAATCTTCATTTTTGCTCTGGTTCTTCCGATGAAGAAGGAGCTTCCACAATGTTCGCTTGCTCCCTCCTCCTCCTCTAGTCCAGACGAACACCAGCAGTGCACGCGCCCGCGCACAATGATGATGGTTAGTGAGTAATGAATGGTACCTTTTCTATGTTGGAATAATGTAATAATAAAGATCCTAAATATATTATATAAATACCGTAAGAGAGAGCAGCAGTGGAAGACTTGATAAAATCCCTCCAGCCATAGCGATTCTGCATATAATATCTTACAACATGAAAATTGTAGAAAACAAGAAATAGTTAGAATTAGAATAGAATATAATAGGTTAGGGCTTCTTCTAACGAGAAGATGAGGCATAATGATGGTTTGTAAATAGCCATCACCCGTCAGGAAACCCCTAAGGAGCAAATAAGAGGGTTTTTCACATTACTATTCTAAGACCTGACCTACGCTATTCATAACCTCCCACCAAGGCTTGTAACAGCTTACCAGCCAGACAAGTAACCCCAAACCAAATCTCTATCCAAATCACATGCGGCCCACAATCAAGGATATTTTATCCGAAATATATCAAATTGAAAATATTTCAAAAAATTAGATAATATCTAGAATATTTAACTTGATCATAATAACAAACTAGAATATCTTTCATATGATCAATCAATAAATATATATAGATACAATTTTGAATAAATAGAAAGATATAATATTATAATTTTAATAAAATATCTAACATTCTCCCACTTGGCCTGCAACTAGATGTCATTTGGTGAGTACGGTTCATTTAAGCAATATTACAGAAATCAAGGCGGCAAGTCCTCTTTGATCTAGTATTATGTTATATGCATCAGAAGTAGTAGCCTTACTTAATGCTTCAAAACTTAATGAATAAACCCGAATGTTTATTCATTTCTAACTTAAATGTTTGCTAAAATCTCATAATTTAGGTACCAATAATTGAGACAACAAACTACAACTTGAATTTCATCACTTAAATAATGTCTCATCTAGTTCACTGAATATGATTTTTTCCTGATGAACCATTTGATTCTTTGATTTTTCTAAAAGCATGCTTTTCATTAACGGATCTATGCTTTATGTGTTTATGACCCATTTAGCTTGATGGTAATATAATACTCTTAATTGATTTGAATTAATTTAATAATTCTAAAACTCTCTAATGAAATTCATTAATTGACAATCTTGTAACTTGCCTCCAAGAAGACTAGGTCAAGCAATCCATGGTGGAACTAAACAATCAGTGACTGCTTAGCAATCTTATACGCCTCTACGATGTAACTTGTTCAGCAAGTGTAAATATATTATAATGTTAACTCTTTTATAGTTAACTCATCTTACAAAATTAAATAAGCTAATCATTCTGCTATATATAAAGCATGAACCTTAATGAACATTTAGTAATGTACCACATGACTTGTAGCTTTTTAGTTATTATTCAAGTAATAATATGCTTTGCAATCCTTCTAAAATTCCTCTGCAATGACATTGCTGATTTGTCCATACATTTAAGTAAGCCAACATCTTGAAATTGAATTAGAAGGAACAATATGATATTAGAGACATATGGACAGTCTAATCACATTCTCATAATAGACGTTACTCATAACAACTACCATTATCCATGAATGTTCAAATGTTTGTGATTGTATGTTACTTATAATATTCTCAAATGTTTTGAGAATAATCTCTTCATGCATTCCAAAAGAATACCACATTTAACATGGTCATATCACAACTTTGAATATTAGTGACTTAGTCATTTTTAACATTTAAGTCAAAATGCACAAGCTATAAATGAATCATCATTTTGTACCATATAGATGATTCAACTCCCACTAACCTAGTGATATAATAAAACTTATGATGTTCTCAACATAGTCCTGTATGTAATCACATCATGATATCTTAACTATCACTATTATGAGATTTGCTTAAAATGAACTCCTAATTTTGTTGACTAAATCCTTTTTATTATTTATGTGACCATCTCTACTAATTCACAAATATATCTCTTCCTATATCCAAAAATTGGAAATATACCAATGACATCCTAAATCAAGATAGACAGAAATTTAACTATAATGAAAATATGGAAGGAATTATACATGAATATAGGAGAAAATACCTCACTAAATTAGTTCCCTCTTCATAGAGAAGTTATAGCAAACGAATTTATTTATATTACTTAATGTTGCATACTAGCAACTTTATAAATAAATTTATGTTGTTGTTTACCTTAAATTTATCATGAAAAGCCTTTATTTGAAATTTATGATCATTCTCAATATTTATATTCTAGTGAAATTTTCTAAAATACATCACATAGTAACCATGAATTGCCAAATTTTAATCACTATTGGTCTCAACTAAATCCATTGATAGATTGAAGCCCAACAAGGTGAGTGCCATGTAAAATCAAAATTTTACCATTAGATGTGAGAATACTCCATATGTGATCACTATCAATAAGTGTGATCACTCCCATTAATTTGATATTCCTAAATATTATGACATTTCAAAATACTACACAAAAATGTAAAATAAAATGGATAAATCACTTAAATTCCTAAGACATATATGCATTTTCACCAAAATATGCAATCTTAGGATATTTTCCTTCCACACTCTTCCTTCCATAAGACAATTCTATGTAAGAGTATATTTTAAATCGAGCTTCCAACCTTGGAGATTTCAAAAGGATTTAAACAAAAATTTTTGTTAGAATCTCATAAAAAATATATATAATTGTCTTTAATGTGTACTTAAGAAGAAAACCATATCATCCATTATGCTTCTTGCAATAATTCCACCTGTATTAGATGAGTCCAAGTATGATGAAATTTTACATATAGACTAAGTTATAATCCACTAATGATGTACTTATCATATCACCCATCTCTTCTAACTAATTTCACTATATTAATCCGTTTGATAAGATTAACCACCGAATTTTGCTTTATATACTTCAAATGCGTTAAATGAAACTACTCAATTATTATAAAGAAAATAACATTTGTGTATTGTTAAATGTCAGCTGTAAGGAGAGATGAATTATTTCACCAATTAAAACATAATTAATGGCAAGTGTATATCCATTACTTCCTCTAATCAAGCATTTTAACTATAAACATATTATTCTCTATATGCCTATTACTTTATGGCTTTAGAGTTGGTGGCTTGATAGTTTTAATTTAGAATTTCATTCTTTTCCAAGCATGAGCAAAACCTATATAGACACATTTGCAATGAATACCTAATATCCATGTATGTACTCATAAAAAGGAGTAGTGGCTCATGAGATAGTAAACTAAGGATCTCTTCTACCAAAATTAATGGAAGCATTTTACCATATTATGGAGAATCACATTTATAGTCAACAAAACAATGTAATAACAATTATGAGAATTTTTAAATTCATCTTTTAGCCTATAAACAATCATTGACTTTACTCTATCCTTATGTATTTGTGATGACTAGCTTTTAATTGAGATTAATTTAATAAGACAATTACATCTTATAATGTTATCTCACCTCTCATGTTAGTATCTTTGAGTACTATAATTTTTCTTGATGCCAATTTTGATGAAAAAGTTACATTTCATCTCAACAATTATCCCTAACAAATTCTATCAAACTAAATAATTAAATATAAAAATCATGCTACAAGGTTAAAGTAAAACCTGATCATGCTTACAAAACAACTATAAGAGGCAAACAAAAAACCATCACAAACAAGTCTATGTTTACTAATGTAAATCATACAATTATAAATTTGTATTACTAAGTCTAACTGTGGGTAAAGACATTAACATAGTATGAATTTATCTTGAATTGATGAATCTAGAACACAGTTATATTTTCTAATACATGTGGGCTACTTAGAAAATATAATGTCATTCTATTCCACCCTAATTAAATATGTGATTATAATTATTTACCTGTGGGTAAAGACAAATTATAACCATACATTTAATTACAATTGATGTCTTTAAATCTTTGCATGATGTATTTTGTTCATCAGAATAAAATAAAGTGTATGTACCTAGTAAGGGTATTGTGGCTACTCTTCGATTCTACATACTCATTACAAAGATATCAAACCATCGTGTATACTAATTGTACATATGATCATAATTTGATATGGTAGAACCTTATGTGATTAAATATGCATACAACATATGCATAAGGATGTTGTAGCTATTCCTTAAACAAAATATGTATCCTAATCACTAATATCAAATATGTACAATTAATTCCATATATATACATACTGTTAATGGGAATTCTAATTTATTAATTTAATCAAATTTTGAAGATAGATATTATAAAGTGTTAGAGTAAGCTTTTCACCCAAGAGGGTGGTGAATTTGGTGATTACAGAATAACCGGATACTTAATAAAAATTATGAAACTTTAAAGCACATTTATAAGTAAGAAGAGATATCACCGAAGTGGATACATGAGTTTATACTAGTTCGGCTACAATTACTTGACCTACGACCAGTCCTCAGAAATCCTTCTGAGCCTTTCACTATATCTTCCAAGATTCAGTTGGTTCTTGGCACCTCAGTACAACAGCAAGTTCCTCTTTGGACACTCGCTCCCCCTTACACAAGGTAATCTCAAATCCCAACTTAAGGCTCCTTAACCTTAAGTTATCACTATCGAAAATAATGAGTTTTGACTAACAAATCTCTCTCACAGAGTATATGGATGAAAATTGAAGTACAAGTGAAGAAATAATAAGAGACAAATCACTTATGAGTATATTGTTTGCAGTGTGTTCAAGCGTTGTCCGTGTCACTTGATTTTTGAATGACTGGGCTTATATATCAGAAGCTTTGAGGACCGTTGTAATTTTACAGAAATTTTTCCGTTGGTCGATTGTGCTTCTAACAGATGCAACAATATTGTTTTTCACTTTGCACGTTGATGGTTATGTTTGAATATTGCTACTACCCATGATTAGTTGTCGTTGAGTGTTGTTCAGTTGCTTGTCATATAGGTGGTAGTGAAGTACACCTGTAATAAACTCCAGAAAATGACCGATAGAAAATATTTTGAATATTATTGGAGTGATTTTATGATTCACTGGGAGTGATTTCTGAAAATCAAAGAATCATTGGAAGTGAACTTGTTTTCACTGGAGATGATTTTCAGAGAATGTTATTCTACTGGAAGTGATTATGATGAAATAATATGCCACTTGATTTTGAAAGTAATTTAGATTAACTAGCAATGATTATCACTACTAATAACTTACTGACAGATCTGGTTGATTTCCGTGGAAGTGATTGCAAGTGGATCACATGAACTGTCTGGAAGTAAAACTGATAAAATTACATATCACTGGAGTGAATTTGATATCAGTGGAAGTGATTTGGAAAATAGTGAAATTTTTCTGCAAGTGATTACAAATCCATTATAAGTGATTTTGAGAGTTCATATATCACTCGAGTGAATTTGGCCTCACTGGAAGTGATTTTGCAAACAGTGAATTTTTCTTGCAGTGATTTTGAATCCATTGGAAGTGAATCTGAAAATTTCAGATGCCACTCGAGTGATTTGACTATCACTGGAAGTGATTTCCAAAACAGTGTATTTTTCTTCCAGTGATTTCAGAGCCACTGGAAGTGATTTAGCAAAAATCATATATTACTCGAGTGATTTGAGATCACTGGCAGTGAAATTCATAACAATGAATTTTTCTTGAAGTGATTCTGGCTTGCACTGAAAGTAATCTGCGAAATTACCAGAATCACTCGAGTGATTTCATGGATCAGTCAAGTGATCTGTTAACTTTGCATATCACTCGAGTGATCTTATTCAGATCACTTTTCTCACTTCCTTTGTTGATGTATTTGTTTTAATCAAATCCACGAATATCTAAATCAAGATTTGTTATCATCAAAACATGAAATCTAACATAAAGTCCATATGAGATTATTTATGCATGTTGTAAGAGGGCGTTGTAGCTGCTACTCTAGCATGCAAGTTAATCATAAATATCAATAATGTACACTTAAATTTTGTATATGCACAACTTCCATAGAGAACTTAACCAAGTAATTTAATCAACATAAGTGATTAAATACAATCCTCCCACTTTTATTAAATTAATATTACCTATTAAATATAGTTGATATTTTAAAATATATAAGTGATTATATACACATGCAATAAATGATGCTGTGGCTATTCCCAAAAATGCATGTAAATCACAAATACCAACCTTATGCATTTAAATTCTAAATATGCACAAATCTTTAATGAGAATTTAATTGATTAATTTAATCAACAAAATGTGATTAAATAATCATCTTAGACAAATTCTCCCACTATTTTATGCATTCAAAATAAATCCAATATATACACATCTTGATGGAGGGATTAATTAAAACCCTCGCACTGTTTTATGTATTCAAAAATTGTTTAAAGAGTTAATTATGACACTTTTCAACTCAAATTAGATCTCTGAAAATTTTGAATTGTTAAATAATTGTCTAAAGGCAACTTTCCAAATATTTAGATAATTAAATAAATCATGAAAATAATTTCATAAATTTTCAAGTATGTGAAAATTGAAAAAATTAATCCTTTTCATTAATTTAAACAATTTAATGTGACATAATCAAAATTATGTATAAAACAGAAGTTAATTTAATTAAATAGTGAGCAAAACATTTATTTAACCTAAAAACCTATTCTGGAAATTAAAACCATAGCCCAGGAAGATCAAAAACCGTAAGAGGGCCCATAAAATAAATTCCAAAAAAGAAATGGAATAATAAAAGGCCCAAAATTGTTTAAAGTGTCACTGTAAAATTAACCTTAAACATCTCAGCCCAATAACGTGATAAAAGGAATCCAAAAACAAATCAGAAAGGTCTCGACCCATAGTGCAAAAAAAAAAACACTTTGGCCCAGTTGCTCAAATAATTAAAGGGAAGAAATTAAAACTTTACAAGCCCAAAAAAATCAGTTAGCCCAGATCACAGCAAAATTAAAAATCCATTACTTTGCCTTGGATTAGAAAAATTAAAAGCAGAAAATATAAAACGCAAGCCCAGAATTGAGTCCAAACCGCGTGAACCCTTCCTCCTGATAAGTGAAACGCAGAGTTTCAAGAAGGACAAAAAACAACGCCGTTTTTGCAAAGCTCGAGTGTAAAAACAACGTGTCGTTTTGTCATATGGACAAAACGCACGCCATCTGTGTCATCTTGACCAGTGAAGCGAGTTAACCTACCCGACTCGTGACCTGGATGCAAACTCGATGGAGGCCATCGCGGCCCGCGAACTCAGGCGATACTTTTAGGTAATCAGAGAGCTCGAAATCCGGTAAATTTGTCGGTAATAAGCTCGAAAAAGGATATACTTATGATTTAACAAGGTCACATGAAATTCAAGTCAAACAAACATGAATTAAAATCGAAATAGTTTTGAGTTTTCGGCCCTTCAATTTACCAATGAAGGTGGCAATAGAGAGCTCAAACACAACGATTCCAGTCACGGTAATCTGAGTAAAGCAATAACGAAACAGAATCTGAGCAATAATTTGCAAATAATTATAAAACAGAAAGGAACAATTGAAGAAAATGACGACTTCCTAAAAGAACAGAGGTTCTTCTCTTGTTGCTTTCGCCCAATGCAATTCAAACATAAACCCAAGAACGAAATCACAAATCGAAAACTCAAGCATACAAGATTTCTATATGAAAAGCATATTATCATCAATCGAAAAACAAAATGTTCTTCTTGCATTCCAGTAACCCATAGACCTTCAAGACAAAATTTTGAAACCCAGATCAAAGCTGAAAATAATAGATTACAACCTATTTATTAGATTCAAAACGATCAAAGCATCAATGAATAAAATCCATGATCATATCAAAAGGGAAATATCAAAATTTAATCGACTAAAAGAATTGAGGGTTTTCTATTCATCCTAATTGTTATCATGCTATCTTGCAAGGAATAAGAGAAACAAAATAACAGAATATATAGAACATACTAGGCAGGGGGAAATCGTCCTATTATAATACCACATATTGGAATAATGTAATAATAAATATCCTAAATATATTGTATAAATACCGAAAGAAAGAGCAGCAACGGAAGACTTGATAAAATCCCTCTAACCATAGCGATTCTGCATATAATATCTTAACACCTGAAAATTGTAAAGAATAAGAAATAATTAAAATTAGAATAAAATATAATAGGTTAGGGATTTTTCTAACAGGAAGATGATACATAATAATGGTTTGTAAATAGCCGTCACTCGTAAGAAAACTCCTAAGGAGCAAATAAGTGAGTTTTCCACGTTACTACTCTAAGACCTGACCTACACTATTTATAACCTTCCATTAAGGCTTGTAACAGCTTACCGGCTAGGCAAGTAATTCTAAACCAAATCTCTATCTAAATCACGTGCAGCCCACAATCAAGGATATTTTATCTGAAATATATCAAATTGATAATATTTCAAAAAATTAGATAATATCTAGAATATTTAACTTGATCATAATAAAAAACTAGAATATCTTTCATATGATCTCTAGATACATTTTTAAATAAACAAAAGAATATAATATTATCATTTTAATAAAATATCTAACATTCTACTCTCGGTGATGGTGATGGTGATGATGATCGCGATGGCGATGGCGATGGTTAACGAGCAGTGAATGTTAGGTTTTCCCCTCTAGCTCTCCCAGTGGGATCCGGTTTTCGTCTACGGCCTTAATATCCGCTACCCTTCCTTTTCCTTAAATGGCATCATTTTGCTCTATTTTAACTTAGATCTCAGCCTTACATTGATTATAATCTAGGCCGTTAGTTGTTACAGATGTTCATCTCACAGAAATGAAAGGAAACCATCAACAAAATGTCACAAATCCTCCATTTTCTTCTCCATATATGGATTTCAAGGGTCTCTCCAACTCTTCATCGTTCATATACCCAATAAATCATGGCTACCTAATGTTTTCACACTCACAACATTTCAAGGTTCAGAATTGGATTTTTGGTTCCACTATCATTTAACCATTTTGACTTGGTAAAAGAAAAGGAATAGGAGGAAGAATCACTTCTTTGACAGTACAACACGATAGTTTTCTTTGATTTGGTTTGACTTGGTTGCTTATATAGTGTGTAAGGAATTATGATTGCATCAATTAATCATTGCTTTCCCTGATGAATGAGAGATTTCTTCTTTTTCCTTCGTCATGGTTAGTAGTTGGAATATTGGGTTTGAAGAACAAATGCGAATAAAAAGGTTTATTAATATTACTGTTTTAGACTGGAAGAGAGCAATGATTGGAAATTGGTTCGGTGCCTTGAATTGGTGTAAATGTAGATGGAGGAATTATTCTGTGATCAGTCATGCGAACAAGGTAAGGAGAATAAGGTTTTTTTTTTCCTTTTCTTCCATTATTGAGTTATAAGAGTTTCATGATTTATGTCCATTCTGTTGCATGACATATTTCTGTACATTTATTCTTCTTCTTCAAAACTCCATATGAATTTTGTCAAGAATATTGAGTTTATCTGTCTATAATTGCAACAACATAAAGTTGTTTACTTAGTGATATGCACTAGTTGGAGATATCTTTGTCATCTCTTCAATACATGTTAGAACCTGAAGAAACATTTGGCAGGAGTTGTTCATGTTCTAGTCGGAAGTGCGGTTGGGATGTAGGTCCAAATGTTTGTGGACTAACTTATCTAAGTTAAATCAGATATACTTGCTTGAGTAGTTTTCTTATATTTTTGAAAAGCTTACTGGGGTTTTCCTTTTTTACTGGAGATATTTTGTGATTTACTTGTGTGTGCCATGTGTTTTTAAATAGCAGTGATATCAACCAAAAAGGTTAGTTATAATTCTTTAAGATTAGCAACATGTGATTTATTTATGTCAAACCCCTTAACATTTTGATATTTTCGTAAGGCATATAAAAATAGTAGAAACATACTAATATTAAATACAAGTTTACATTACAGGAGAACCCCCGTAAGGTTTGATAAATATACACAAATGTACAGAGCATTCAAAAATAGCTAAATTACATGCTAAAATAACTATAGCAGCAATAGAGAGCTCCGGGATCCTAATCACCGAAAGCCACCGTCTTGCCTTTCGAGCCGCCTGCTTTAACTGTACGGTTTTGTTATGAAAAAGAATGAGATTCGAGGGAATCTTAGTAGCAACATGTTTACTATAACACCCCAATTTTCAATCACCAATATTCCTCCTATGTAATTGAAACACCTAATGGAATAAAATGGTGAATTGCCTATTATATAGGTCAAAAATTGGCCAAACCAAACGAAAAGAAGCAAGAAATGATTTATCGGGATAAATCATAAATTGTAGGGGAAAAATCATAATTTTGCCAAAATATGGGAATTGATTATTTTTCCCTAATTTTTCTAATGATATCAATTATATGAGCACTAAAAAGGGGGAAATGACTACTTGATAATGGGTAAACCCATTTTGGTGAATTATTATCAAATAAGGCCAACTAGTCAAAGTTAAAGAACAAAAGTCAACAACTTGCAATATGACAATGAGATAGTGAGATCAATATTTTTCCTCTCTTTTCTCATGCAATACGGTGGAATGATGCAACAACAAGGGAAATGAAATAATCAAACAAGAAAAAGAATTGTTGACAAATGGAATAGTGCCACTTATTAAGTTATTATATTAACTTAATATATTATTCCTTTCCTTCATTCTTCATTCCACTTCTCGTCCAAACTTATCAGAAAGAATGAGAGAGAGAGAGCTGAGAGGCGGTGGAAGAACGAGAAGCAAGAAGAAGCTAGGGAATTCTTCAAACTCAAGGTAAGAAGCTTGAAACTTGTGATTCATGCTTCCTAAACTCACTATGATCTCTCTCGCTCATCTCTTCATCTTTGAATTAATGGTTTTTCAAGAACTTCCAAGAGGAGAGAGAGAGACAGTAGGATGTTGAGGAGAGAGAAAGTAAAGAAACTCAAAGGTAACTCTCCAAACATGATTCTATTGCTTAAGTGGATGCTATTGGTGTTATTTTTGGCATGGTTCAGTTGTTATAGTGAATGAAAGATATAGAACTCAAAAGACTTTGAAATTCAAGTTATCCCCAAACCTTAACCAATGATCATGTTAATAGCTAATAGTTTGATTATAAGTAAGAAGGAGGTGATTAAGCAAGACAGAACGAGAAACCAACACAATTTTTCTGAGAAATTAAAATCTAGACCCTGTCTTGAACATGATTAAGGTGATGGAATTTTATAATTCTGACGATTCCATTGGGTTTAGATGATGAAATTGTGTAGGGTTTATGTTGTCGACTAAGTGAGAAAAGCCCTAGAATGAGAATTGACAAAATGTGCTTTGAAACACAAATGAATGGGCAACTAGGGGTATTTTTTCATTTGGCCATGAATTTGACCAATTTGAGGTAAAAAATGGATTCTACACGCGAAATTATGTAGGAATAGCCCAAGTCATAAATTTTGATAAGTTCCAGTAGACCGGGGTCTACAGGGGCATTTTGGTAGTTTAGCATCGTCAAGCTAAGTTAACCAATATCTGGAGTTTGAGGTAATAAGCGAATGAGTAATGACTCATCTATGAAATTTGGATATTGTAGGAATTGGGAACGATCCGAAGATTAAGCTTGCCTGAGCTCCGAACCACGAGAAAAGGACACAAGGAACGCAATAAGGTAGTAACATCCTTCTTACATATACTATGTGATGCCACTATGAATGTCATACATGTAACATGAATTAGTGTTCTAGACATACCCATTTGCCATGTTGTGGTCAAGAACCCAATAGGGGCACCAAGTCAACCAAGGGCAGACGTAAAGTTTGACCTTGGGCTAGTGTACACACTTACGTTCAATCATCTTACATTTCATGATATTGCATATCTATTTTTGCATTTTATTGCATGTAAGCATGTTGCTATTGAAATTCTCTCGAATCTCATTCTTTCCAAACAACAAAACCATTTCAGCTGAAGTAGGTAGCTCAAAACACAAAGCGGCGGCTACCGATGATTAGGGTCCCGGAGTTTCGTTGTGATTATAGCGCTTCCGCATGTACCTAGCTATTATTGTTTTGGTACTCTTTGTACATGTATTTATATGTGTTATTAAACCCTTTGAGGGTAATTTCTGGTAATGTAAACTAATACGATGTATTTATATGTTTCCGCTGTGTTATGCACTTTATGTTACATAATATGCTTATCGCCTGTAATTATTTATGGTTTAAAAAGGGGCGTTACATTTACAAACATACAGATTGCGAAAATAGATATGCAATGTCATGTCATGTAAGATGATCAAACTATATGTGTACATTTGCCCAAGGCCAAACTATATGTCTGTACCTTGGTCTACTTGGTGCCCCAGTTGGGTCCCTGACCACAACATGACAGATTAGTGTGTCTAAGACACTAGCTCATGTTATAGTGAATGACATATACAAACATAATAGGCATCACATAATATATGTAAGAAGAAGTTACTACCTGAATCTTTTTTCAAAATTTCGCGTGTGTCCTACATTTGGATTTTGGCTCAGGCTAGGTCCAATTCCTATAAAAATTAAAGTTACAAGTAAGTAGTTATTACTTGTAGTATTATTGCTTTTAAGTTGTATGATGCTAGTTATTTAATGCAGTTACATCAGTTTCTGCACAATACAATTATGTACAGTGCAATTTTACTGTTTTCCAGAAACTAGCAAATTTTTCAATCAAATTTGAAAACTCATAATTAATTCTAAAAAAATAAAATTTGACTGATTCCAAAGCCTAATTGAACCTATTTCAAGGTAAATTTGAGAAAAAAATAGTTAGGTTTGCTCACTGTGGACAGATCATTTCTAGTAATTCGTTAAACATCACTGTTCCAAATTTCTTTCCAGAAAATAGGGCATAACTTCAAAAATTCATATCTCCCAATATACTCATTCAAAAATTATAAAATACCTATCAAATTAAAGCCCTATGTCTTTTATTTAATTTTGTAAATTTTCAGAATTTTTGAACAAGGTTTGACCTATGAAACACCACGTACAACATCACTGTTCCAGATAGGGCAGATCCAACACATGTACGTACACACTTCATAAATTTCCAAGTTGGCATACAAACATCCAAAAATCATGAACACTTGCATACCTATACAATTTTTCCTTCTAAAGCCAATGAAATTATCAAAATTACAAAATTTCTAATCGTTCCTCACATCATACACAAAACAGAAGGTTAGGGTTCTTATGAAGTTTATATTGTTTTCTTGTTTTCTCTTGCCTAATCACTTCCTTTCTACTTCTAATCACATGATTAGCTAGTTAAACACTAAATGAACATGTTTATAAGAAATTTGGGTATTATTTACCCTAGGTTTAGCTTTAGGCCATAATTTAAAAATAAGAGAAAACATGATAATATCCATAAACAACAACACCAACAACATGATATAAGACAAGATGATCAAGTTTTGATGATTACCTCTTGATTTCTTGGCTTTATCTCTCTAAAAATTCACTGTTCACTCTCTCTTTCCTCTTGATTTTTCTTGAAAAACATAGATTTAATGGAGTATAAGAGGTTAGGAGAGGTTGTAGAATGATTAGGAGGCAAAAATCACTAAGTTTGCAAGTTCTTACCTTTGATTTGTGAAACCCTAGACCTCCTTTATGCTTGGTATTATTCACTTGTTCTTGAGTTCTTCCTCTCTCTTTATTTCAGTTTTTTTTTTGCCGTGAATGAAGTTGGAAGAGGAAAGGAAATGGAGACTTTGATATAATATCACTTATCTTACTTTAACACATGCTTACTTGTGATTGGCTCCCATTGTTTTCCCTCTTCTTGAATTAATTATTAACCAAGTAAATACTTTTCCCCTTTATATCCTATTTGACCAAAAATGCAAGAGAAAAATGAGGGTATTTGATTGCTTCTTATATCTCTTTAATTGCTTCTTCCATATTACTAACTCATATCATATGTTTTGTTACCTTTGACTTTTCCTACACTTGCTTTTAATATACAATACATAAATTCATTTTTCTTTGCTCTCTCCTCATTTGACCGAAATGATAAATGGAAATGGGTGCAAAAGTTGTTTCTTGAATTGCCTTATAATTATTTTTTCCCAACTATTGCAATTAGTCAAACAACTTTTGACTTTTGCAATCTAATTTTCCCCTTAGTAATAACAATCTAACATGGAATTATTAATTACCAAGTAGCCATTTTATTCTTCTTAATTCCCTTTTTGGCCGAAATAATAAGAAAATTAAGGGACAAATATTTGTTCCTTGTGTTATGAAAAATTACAATTTTGCCCTTACGCTTTTGTAAAAATTCATGTCTTGCTCTTTTACCCTTGGTATGGCTGAATTTTGACACTATTATTGGGCCATTATTTGTGTCAATTTATGTTCCAATTTAGGTTACAATATTATGCCTTTAAGTGGACATTAATTGCTTCTTTGTGTCATTGCTTGGCCGAATTATGTGTAACCTGCGATTGGAATATTTCTGTAAATTTATACACACCATAATCCACCATTTTATTCTATTAAATGTATTAATTACATAGGAGAAATATTGGTGACTAGAAATGGGGTGTTACAATTTTCTCTGTCATTAATATTTGTGGGGAGTTTTGCGGGATAAAACTCAAGTTGCTATCAAGTCTCTTTCTGTAAAGTCTAAACAAGGAGCAAGAGAATTTATGATAGAAATTGATATGATATCAAATATAAGACATCCTAACCTTATACAGCTAGTTGGCTGTTGTATAAAGGACAACCATCACATATTGGTCTATGAAGTTTTGGAAAACAATAGCCTTGCAAGCTCTTTGCTTGGTAAGTATGAACAATTTAAAAAAAATGTGTATTATAGTGTGAATATTCAACCTTTTAATGTTTCTGTCCATCAATTGTGTTGCTGATAATTCTGCAGAAAAAACATTTTTGTAAGTTCCAAAAGTAAATGTGTTGCTCTAGATTGGCCAAAAAGGTTATCCTGATATTGAGACAGACATGCTTCCTAGATAAATCATTGAATCATACATTTCTTGGGAGTTTGTTGTGACGTTCTGCAACAAAATTATGATAGACCTCTGATACAGTGGTGATAGATCATAATGCAACTGGTTTTATGTGAATCACCAAACTCTTCTGGTAAACTAATAAGTATGAGTATGGGTTTTTGCTGGTCTAAATTTTCTTGCTTGGTATCTATCTGGAAAAATTAACACATACCTTGTGTTAGTTACCAAATTCTTGTTTGTATTTGACTAAATATCATTACATGCCTTTTTCAAAATTCCTTATATGAACTTACTTGGTGTAGGAACTATAATTGCTTCTTTTTATTACTTGCAATTCTGTCCTCCTCAATATGATGCAAATGGTAAATGCATGAACTGTTCCTTGTCCTCTTTTGTGCATATTCAATTGTTGTGACAGTCTGGATTTTATCTTTGAACATAGGTGTTCTATGGTAACAACTAACATTTCTCATTCCAAACAAGTGCCATGGAAACAATCATGAAACAAAGTGGCATGAAACATTTTGTGGTAACAATCATGAAACATTTGTCATTCCAAACAAGTACATTGGATTCATGGGGATTGCAAGAAGTAACAAACTAGCATCAATTGTATCCATGTACAATTTTGTTACCTTTCCATTCACATTAGTTAATGGCATGGATTGGAATTGTTTTGTGACCATCTTTTTCTAGCCATATACAAACAAATGATTGTTTCTTGACTTTGTTTTATAACATATTACAATGAGCTTTCTTCATCAAAATAGAGAGTGTAATGACCGTCCTTACGAGCATAAATCTATCTTATGCTCTTATACAAAAAATGTAAGAACCCTCACATAGGAGCATAAACTTGCTCAACTCACTTGTCCATTCATGGGATAGTGCTCAGAGTAGCATAATGCGGAAGAATTGTAGGGACTCTGATCCCATCAATTGCATTACTCAGAGTCGCGATTACACAACACAGGGAACATAGTAATAGAATAACTATAATGATATTATTACAACAATAATAATAATAATAATGGTTGATAATGCTACATAGTTTTCATAGGGGTTACAAATAGTTATAACCTTCCAGATCATACATAGCGTTCGGATAACCAACGTTCTCTTCTTGCTCTAGTCTGCAACCTCCGGTTGACGGAATCATCCTTCTCGCTTATCGAGCCATCGACAACTGCTGGAAACTTACATTTGTATGGAAAGGGTGAGATTCGAGAGAATCTCAGTAGTAACATGCTTACATACAAATAGAATGTGAAATAGATATGCAATGTCATGACATGTAAGATGATCGTATGTTCGTGTGTACACTTGCCCAAGGCGAAACTATACGTCCGCACCTTGGTCGACTTAGTGCCCCTTGTTAGATATGATTAGTTTTGATGATGTCAAATATAGATATAAGATATTAAGAGCAAAAAGTTTTCATAATGTATTAATCTCTAATATTGACTAACTACTATATTTAATGTTGCATATCTTATAGATTAGTCAAGCAATGCAAGAAAGAGATTGGAGAAAGAAGAATTTATAAGAATTAATGGAATATCAAGATTCAAGCTCCTAGGAGAAATATCATATGCTTTTATGCTAGGAAGGGAATTCAAAAGTACTGTAGCAGATACACTGTTTGGGCTGTAGCAAAGGCACTGTAGCGGTCAGACACTATAGCATCCGAGGCACTGTAGCACTCAAGTTTGAATAGTGGAACTCGAGTTATAGGCACTGTAGCACTCGAGTTCAGGAAGTTCTCCATGAGAGTTTTGCTAAGAAACGACTCCGGGTGATTCCTAAGTTTTACACTCGAGTTGGATATGGAAAACTCGAGTTTGCACTATTCACAACTGCAAAAATAGGCCAGAACTTGAGTTTGATCCTCAGAACTCGAGTTCAGATGGAAAAACAACATACTCTATTCATCCTTGTTTTATGTTCAGTTTGGGCGAGCTTCAGTAATTCAATCATATCTCCCAAACCACAGCTCAGATTGAGATGAACCCAATGGAATATAAAACTAGACTCACAATGCGTCATTTTGACACCATAAAGAACATCAAAGGAGCTCATATTAATCAGATATGAATGTTTGAAGTTGAAATTAAAATCACCGTCACATTCAGGAACAGTTTTCATATTTTGGACATATCTCTCAACCCATAGGTCCAAATGAGTTCAAACTGATGCCATTTGAAAGTAGACTCAAAGATCTTTCCATGAATATATAATATATAAAATTCAGAGTTATATTCAGTGCAGTATAGCTTTTGGAATTTGATGCTCGAGAATACATATGTTATCTACACTCATTAGATCATAACTTGGAGAATACAATGAGTTTGGAGGTGATTCCTTTTGCATTGGAATGTAGATGATAAGAGCTTTCTAATGATCAATCATTTACCATGTTTGGAGTCAAAAATGAATGGATCATGTTTTGAGTCCACTGTTCATACTCCCGCAAACATCTGATATACACTCGAGTGATGAGAGTTCTGGAATGAGAGTTTGTTCCAGAGAGTTCACGAGAATCAACTGATATGAAGTGCACTCGAGTTTGAGGATGACAACTTGAGTTTTATGAAGCTTTACACTCGAGTCTTGAGAGTTTTGAGAATAGAGTTTATGTCCGAGAGAATTGAAGCCGTGAAGTATATACGAAGCACTCGAGTTCCGTACGGTGTTGCACTTGAGTTATGAGAGTGTGGCCATGAATTTGTACCGAGAGATTTGCAACCATGAAGAAAAGAAAGTGCACTCGAGTTCTCTATCTCACTGCACTTGAGTTCAGAGAGTGTTGGCATGCGAGTTTGTTCCAGAGAAGATTGAAAGGTTAGATTAACATGAAGCACTCGAGTCCAGTCAAGCACACTCGAGTTCTGTGGAGATTTACACTCAAGATCATTTTCGCACTTCTGAGAGTTTCAATCAGAGAATGTTGCAGAAACTTGAAAACTCATGATGTACTCGAGTTCATATTTCAGCACTCGAGTTTTGAAGCAAAGTGCACTCGAGTTCTGAAAGTGCATTATTGCGAGTTTATGGCTGAGACTACCTGGAGATATTGAAACAGCAGTGTGCACTCAAGTTTCATAATGAGCACTCGAGTTTGGCAGACGCAGAAGCAAAGTGAATTACAGAGATTGATTCGAACATGTTTAAATGTTGTCCAATGATTATGCTTTCACTTGTTATCACTCTTAGACTTGGTTTAATGTTTGTTCCAAGTGTAAGACAGGTTTGCAACGTTCGGATAGACAGAATGCATGAAGAAGTAAAAAACGCCGGACACAGTGAAATGGGCAACTGTCACTACACATAGGTCTGACATGCTCCACAACACTCTGCCACACATTCTGACAGCTCATAAAGAATTCAATTACCCATACCATTCTCCAGCAGATACATTGCAATATGGATAGAGAAGCTCAACGGGAAGAAGAATACTCAACGGTCAAACGAAGAAATGGGACTCCAACGAGTATGTTAAAATGCTATTAGCAACAGAATTACATGAACAACCAAGAACGTGTAAACAGAAACCAACTATATGAGTTATCTGTCAGAAGCATGATCAGCTTCCAACGGGAAAATATTCAAACACGCTCAACGGTCAAATGAAGCAATGGGTCTTCAACGGACGAATGCCAACAACGGTCATCTTCCACAACCCAGATATACATGGAAGAGCATTTAAAGAAGGAAGGTGTGGATAGAAGGACGAAAAATAGAGTGACCAGAACTTAATATTTTGTTATCATAAGTCTTCCGCCTCACACACTCTCTGTTCTTATCTGTTTTATATATCATGTATATTTGAGAGAGTGAATATTTGTATTGTACTTCAGTGAGAATTTCATCTACTCTGTGAGAGAGTATGTAAACACATCATCTATACTTCTATTTTGATCTCAAGGTAGAGGGACCTTGAGAGGTTTGGATTCCTTACGAGGGAAGTTGTAGAGAGAATTGCCGGTTAGACTTTCTGCTCGTAAGACTTGCACGGGTAAGCAGGAGAGAAAGGTCTTCGGGATTGCTCTGCTCGTAAGACTTGTTGTAAGGGGGAGTGAACCTTACAGTGTGTGAGGGAGAGTAACTCCATAGTAGGCTACACAAGTGCCCGGTTAAACTTGTGGATTGTAGCGTCTGTTCTTGTGCCCGATTAAACAAGAAGATCGTAGATTGGAAATCTCAGGAGGAGCCTGGGGACTGGACGTAGGTCATCGTGGATTGGACCGAACCAGGATAAATCACAGTTTGCATATTATCTTCCCTAAACTTTTACATTTCCAGTATATATGATCTATATATCTGCATATGATTTTATAGTTCCATATGTATTGATTTGATAAGTTGTGAAAAGATTTTAAAATATCAGACTTTCTTATCGTACACCCAATTCACCCCCCTCTTGGGTGTCAGCCAGGTCTAACACCCCTGTTGGGTCCCTGACCGCAACATGGCGAATGGTTGTTTAGAACATTAGTTCATGCTACAATGGATGACATTTATAATAGTTATCACATAGTATATGTAAGAAGGAAGTTACTACCTGGAATATGACCTTTCCAACTCGTCCTTGGTCTAGCTCCGATTCGGCTTATCTATCGATATATCCTAAAATGCACATTTAGGATAAATGAGTTATTGATTGCTCGTAACTCATTCTAGACTCATAGTGTTGGTTATCATAGCTCATAGCAGGAGAATTACCAAAATACCCCTAAGACTTAGCTTAAGCCTATTTGTACCCAATTATTGACTTAAGGTGATCCTACACAATTTTGTGTGTAGAATCCATTGGTGACCTCGGTTTACTCAAATTCAAGCCCTAAATGATGAAAATACCCCTTGACAGCCATTTCTTAGTGCTTAAAGGGCAATTCGGTCATTTCACACACCAGGCCTTTTCTCACTCCGACATCAACATGAAACTTACTCATTTCGCTCTTCCGAACTCAATGGAATCATCCAATTGATGAAATTACAATTCCTTCATCAAGCCACACAATTAGTAGCAATTATGAGTTCTCAGAAGGGTTATGTCGGTTTCTCGTTCTGTCTTGCCTAATCATATCCTTTTTACTTATAATCACATGATTAACTAGTTAGGTGAGCATTAGATATCGTTTGGACCGTTAAAATGCATAATTGAATGAGAGATGAATAGTACCCAACTTCTCCTATACTCATCCAATCAACAAACCGGAATGGTAGAAAGGAAGCATACACTTACCTTAACTCGTTTATGAATTCGGTTCGAAATTCTGGTGACACTTCGACCGACGAGACGGCACCAACGGCCTCCAATCAAGAATTCGAATCCATAGAATTGAAGCTCGTGATGAGTAGAAGAATGTTAGAAAAGGGTACTTGGAGAGAAGACATCGTTTTGGTAGAGATTCGACGCTCCAAAGATTTATCTCTCTTCTCTCTCTCCTTTACGTTCTCGTTCCGTCGCTACGTTCTTTCGTTTTCTTATTCTGTCTCAATTTCTCGTTCATTCTGCGTTCTTATCTGATTCCAAATGGCACGCAGGAATGAATTAATGAGAAAGGATGATGAGTCATTAAAAATGGCTCTTATGTGGCTATAATCATTAGTCCACTTCTTTAGCTTTCTTGCATGATAATTCATCTCCTTTGTCATGCATCTTCATCCAATAAAATAGTGAGACTCATAGAAAAAATTATTATTCTTAAACTATCTCATTATACCCATAGTACCACCTTCCTGTGGTTAATCGTAGCCTTAGCTTAATGGCTCTTTATCTTTTCTTGGGTATTAATTTACTTAATATTTGTTTCCCTTCCTTTTTAGTTCCCATCTCATTACAATCATTGGGAAAAATACGCATTTCTTGTTTTATTGGCAAAATTACCATTTTGCCCTTGCGTTATAGGTGAGAATTACTCGTGCCTATTTAGGTCACTGGCCAAACTAGGGCCTAGTAGTTCTCTTGAATTAGGCTTATTCTCAATTTCCTTGTCTTAAAATTTGGGGTGTTACAGAGAGCAACACAATAGAACAAAATATTGAGCTTGCTTGACCTAAATAGAGAGTAGCCTAAGGGAACAACATGATGAACTTATTTGATAAAAAAAGAGAGCAGCCCAAAAGAAGCCAAAATATGTACAAATGAGCTTGACAAAATAAGTTGGAGTAGAGACTTCATGTAGAAGGATCTAAGCCAATCATTGAACCTGTATTTGCAACACAATGTAATCTTGTATTGTTAATGAATATATATTGAGAGTACTTAAATTTTCGAATGTCTTAAGATGAGACAATGATATGTAAAAAATTTCATATTTTAATAAAAGTGACTAAGTTGTGTTCTTCTATTATCATCATTCTTTATGATTACCTGAATTGTATGTTTGGTTGAAATCCAGTGCTTCAAGTGATGTGATATCATAGTCAAGTAGTGCCTATAATCAAGAAATATAAAAGAATGTCTCAATATACATTTCCTAGATAAACAAAGTAGTTGATAATTTTATCCAACATCATATGATATACCATTAACAAATCTGTAAAAGTCATTTGACTTGGTTGAGAGTTATCCAACGTGACATTACCATGATATGTTTGAAGTTCATTATAGTGTCCCTAAAACACATTTGAAAAAAATCAATAAATATATAACAAGCATCTTAAAAAAAATTAAACTGAGAAAAAGTATACCTATGAAGCTTGAGGAGGCTTTTTAGAAGCTTTTCTTCCCCGTCTTCTTTGACGGATTTTAATAGAACTCTTTATCTATTTACTTATATTTCTATCATATCTCTTTTTCAAGCCAATAACTTTGCCACCACCATTACCTCCATCACCATTACTATCGTTTGATATGCATTTGATGTGAAGTTCAACCACTTTCTTACTTAGTTCTAACGCACCTTCATGAACAAGAGAGAATGCATCTGGACTTTCTGATGCATCATTAGCTAATTTAACAAGTAGGGGACATAATTGTCTTTACTGATTTGATCTTTGTAATTTAAGATCAACTTCAATTTGTTTTTCATTGATATCATACATGACACCACATCGTGCTTCTCTTGTCTACCTCTTTACTATATATTTATTGGGGAGTAATTTCACATGAAATTCATTTAATACCCTCAATGCAAGACAACATAATATACCCACTCGTTTAAACTTTTTGCAATTGCATGTAATTGTCTCTGTTGAAGGATCATATGTCAAGCTATGTTCCCTTTTACTACCATCCATGGTGATCACATAATCAAAACGACAACATCATCATTCTCATCTATGGTGACCTTTCTTTCTTTTCTCTCTTTAATACATGTAGCATCATGAAGATCACATTCACGTTGGAACAAGTAAAAAATGGGGCAAGTATACACATCGGAAAATTTATGAAGTATGTTTGAACTCTGCAATATCAACCTTGACAATTTGTCAAGTAACTCAAAATCACTTTTCAGTTCATTATAGCGCTTATCCTCCAGAACCTGTTCAAATTGTTAGAAGAATCGATTGATATCCAATTTAACATGGGTGCAACCTTTGACAGATGCATTGACACTTTTACTTATTTGTGTGCTTCTCATGCCAAGTGTCCTTGAGTTCTTCATATATCATGTTACCCATTTCTCTTTTATTTGGTACATAGATGTCAACCATGAGTTTTTTGTCATATCCTATTTTGATAATAATTCTTGCCAACATTCTTTAAACTCAATTTCATCCCAACAATTATACATACAATGGTTAAAATAACTAACCATTAAGTTTGGGAGATGCTTCATTGCATTCCTTGAAATATACCAAGTTCACAGGGCATGCTTTACATCTGACATCTGTAATGCTTGTGACATAGCAGCGTCTTGGTCAGTAAAACCGGTGAGTGACCTTACATTTTTGTGTGCACACAAGAAAGTCTCAAAGAGCCATTTGAAACTCTCAATAGTCTCATCATATAACAATGTCACTCTAAATATTACTCCTCCTTTATAATGGTTGAAGCTAGAAAAAATTGTAAGAGGTCTATGATTACAATTCGTGCAAATAAGTTGTATTAAGAAAAATCACTTCTCCAAAGCAAGCGTAGTCGACCAGCATAGGTGCATCAGCCTAGAATACATTTGTCACTTGCTCATCTAAGTTCATTTGGTGAGCATGAAAAAATGATGGGTTTTATGCTAATTATTTCTCAAAATATTGAAATATACATCCAGCATCACCGTATTTCATGGCTCGCTGCCTTCTTGAGTTAAGATAATTCTTTACATCACTTCTTATAAATCCCAAATTGGTTTGACCTCCTGCATATTGGCTTTGCAAATTGAATGTTGATTTTTGACTAATTCCAGCTTTTTCAGCATTTTATAATTCATAACATTGAGTTGGTAATAGTTCTTGAAACGATGCAAACAAGTGAACAACTTTATGAGGCTTGTAACATCCCAAAATTTATTTTGGGAATTAAAGGCCTATTTTCCCGTAAATTCAAGGAATAATAGATAATGATCATAATTTGGCGTGGGAATTTCTAAGAAATTATTTTAAGGCTAAGGATTAAAAGTTAGATAGTAAGCCAAATTATAGAACCTATAAAATTTAAGGAATCATAAATTAGACAAAAGGAAAAATTAAGGCCTAGTGTATATAATTAATAGGATAAAAATATACTTATATATATAATATTAAAAACACACCCACACTTCCCTTACTTCACATGCTCCTCACATATCACTCATGGCACACACATCCCACGCACACACATACTCATTTATTAAATAAACACCACACTTACCATATGGCACACACATAATTATTTAATAAATAAACACACACCCTTCCACTATAAATACAAGGCAACAACACACACACACTTCTCATTTTCACATCCGTTCAGCCAAGACACACAAAAGAGCAGAGAAATAGAAAATATAGAGAAAGAGAGAGGGTCGTGAGTGAGAGAGAGTTGAGTGAAGGAAGACGAAGGTGAGAGTAGTTGTCGGAGAAGAGGAAGAAGAAGAAGTCAGTCACCATAGGCAAGCTTTAAATATTGTTTAGGTGAGTCTTCTCTATCTCTTTTTATTGTTATTCGGTTGGTTTGTGTTGTTTATGAGGATTTATAGATGTAAGTTGTGTGATTTTGAAAATAAGTTACTATAATTTTTGGTTGGAATAGAGTGTAGATATATATAAGGAGTAAGAATTTGGTAAATTTGATGTCACCAATAGATTCTACATGAAAAATTGTGTGAGAATACATGTGGTTGTAGTTTTTGGATGATTGTGTATAAATCAGGAATTTTTAGAAATTAAGAGGAGATGTTGTTCGATTAGTTTTTTTGGAATCAGTTTGGTTATAAAATTCATTTCATTAGTCAAAACTGGTTCAAAAATTATGAAACTTTATAGAAATAAATTAGACATGTAGAGCTATAATTTGATATATAATAGGTATTATTTGGATCATTATATTAAGAGATATGAATTTTAGAAAGTTAGTAGCTGCTAGATTATGTTTTTGGAAGGCAGATTGCTTGTGGCGAAATTTTGGAAACAAATCTTTACCAAAAATTATGAAACTTTCCAGATTTACAGTATACATTAGATATTATGAGCTTTAATTTGATAGGTGGATCATAATTTTTGACCTTATACATTAGGAGATATGAATTTTCAAAGTTGAGTCTATTTCTGAAAGGAAATCTGGAGTAGGGGACGTTTGGCGAATTTCTGGGAAATATTTGTTGATACTGGTCAAATCTAAGTATTTTTTCATGAAAATAAATTTAAATATTTTCACATAGGCTTTGGAACCAGTCAATTTGAAATTTCCTATAATTAATTATGATTTTTCGAAGTTGACTAAAAAATCTGCTAGTTTTATGAAAAATAGTAAAAGTTGTATTGTAGAGAATTATACTATGCAAAAACCACTAAAACTGAGATAACCAATAGAATATGATTAAAGGAAGTAGCAATGTAAGTAATAATCAATTACTTGTTAACTTTAATTTATAAGAATTGGTAATAGCCCGAGCCAGATTAAAAGTTTTGGATAAAAGTCGGACTGAAAAAGGACTCAGGTAGTAACTCTTTCTTTCATACACTATGTGATTTTTCATATGTTGTGTATGCCATTTTCTATAATATGAGCACATTGTCTGGGACACGCATATTAGCTTAGTTGTGGTCTGGGACCTAATGGAGGCGCAAAGTTAAGCTGGGGTTGCAAATAGTCGTTTGGCCATGGACAATGTACATACAACATTTTTATCTTACATAACATAGTGTATTGCATATTTATTTTCACATTTTATATGTCGGATTGTATGTTACTACTGAGATTCATTCGAATCTCACCCTTTTTCAACATTTAAAAATATTCCAGCAGAAGGTAGCGGCTCTAAGGGCAAAACTGTAATTACCGGCGATTGAAGGTCCGGATCTAGCAGAAGTGTAGTTGGTTATCTTTAGTTATGAAATTTATTTCTTTTGGGCTATGTTTATATTTTTCAAACCCTATGGGAATTGTCTATAATATAATCAAGCACTTATTATCAGTATATATTCATTATTTCTGTATGCCCTATGAACTATGCATTTATTACTCTACAAATATCAAAGTGTTAAGGGGTTTGACAAGGCTGGAGAGGATGATTATGATCCAAGAAAACTTCATTTATTTTGTATTTTCCATCTATTTGTTTAACTTTCATTCTGGCATTGCAACTTGTTCTTGTCTCATCCCTGGGCCACTTATTTGTCACCTTTCGTTTCTCTAACTTTCTCACCTTTTCTTTACAACAAACATATAGATAAGAAGTGTATATAAGGACTTATCTTTTTGACTCTTGTTAAAGCTTTATTTTCCAACACCAAAACCATTTTTTCTACCATATGTCTTCCAAAATTCCCCTACTTCTTCTAAATTGTCAAATTCAAGATTAAATTTGGGAGTTAAATATATATCTATGGTATTAAACTCCTGCAAAATTAAATAAGGTAAACCCAATATAAATTGTGATCTCAAAATCGAGAAACATGTATATATACAAATAAAAACAATTATACACACACAAATAGAAATATTTTAGCTGAATATATCTACACAGACACACACATATATGTGATACATTATCTTATTATCTATATTGCTCAATAAGACCACAGACTTAAAATCAACTATTACACTTACTAGCAAGCCGTGTGTTTGAGAACATGTATGATATATTATATATAAATAAAAATTATATAATAAAAAATAACAAATACGGCTTAGTCAACACTCACTTTTCTTAATATATTAATCAAAATGATATCTAGTATACAAAAGAAAGTTATGTTAGTCAAACTAATAAAATAACATATTATATCTAGAACATATATATATAAAATAAAATAAAATATCCAGTATCAATAATCTTAAAAATTATCAAGTTAGATTAAAGTCATAAATGTACAACCTAAATATGAAGTATTAAGAATATTATGGATATTTGATAAAAGATTATTATTTCCCTCATCAATCTTTAATATCCAATACCTACAAGCAATGAAAGTCAAACCAAATCAAAGAAAAGTATGTGTTTTACTGTCAAAGAAGTGATTCTTCCTCCTATTCCTTTTCTTTTACCAGGTCAAAATGGTTTAATGACAGCGGAACCAAAAATCCTATTCTGAACCTTGCAATGCTGTGAGTGTGAAAACATTAGGCAACCAATCTTTAATATCCAATACTCACAAGCTCCTCTTGTTTTCCCACGGACGAACAAGAACAGGGAGCACCAAAGCTGGAAATTAAAGTGGCTGCCTGCTCACTAAAAACACAAATTTGATGGGAAATTGCGTGGAGGGCTGAGATTACGTGAGGAATTCAACGGATGAGGTCAAATATATAAAACGACATTGTTTGAATAAGTTGTCATTTATCACCATCCATTTAATTCTTACAAACAGACGGTCCAAATTTAAGAAAAGCATAGACAGCGGACACAAGCCATATCCCTCCCAGTACTGCAAATGAAGACGGTGATAAACAATAAAATGGACAGGAAAATAACACCTATACCCGATGCGGGACCCACATACTCTGAACTAACGTCCGTTTATATCAAGTCAGTAGTTATGTTTTTTTTATTTTTTTGCCCTAAGGTAGCGGTTATGTTAAAATGACCCCCATTAACTAATATATATTTTTTGTTTTTTAAATTTATATAACGTATACTTTTAATCTTTTAATTTTATAACATATATTTTTAGTTTTATAATTTTAATATCGTTAATGTTGCTAATAGAGAACATAAACTTAAGTGATGACTATGTAATTAAATTCTATTATTCTTAAATTTAAAATATGTATAAATTAAAAAATATCTAAAATTTGTGTAATTAAATACTAATAGTCATCACATGAGTTTGTCATGTCAGCGTTTTCCACTAGTAATATTAACCGTGTTAGAATTATATGACCGATTATATTTTATAAAATTAAAGGACCAAAAATATATTTCATATAAAACTTAAAGGACTAAAAATATACTTTAACCTACCCCATTTTATAATGTTTATGTACATTTTTTTCACTCAAAAAATTTTAATGGTGCCAAATACTCTTGTCAAAAAAAAAAACTTTACAGTTAAAATTACATCTATACCCTATGAAATTCATTGGTTTTTCAATGTAACAATTTAAAGTAAGATTGATGATTGATGCGTAAAATCAACTTCGATAAAAATAGAGAAAAAAAAAAAGAACAACCGAAACTTTATGAATTAAAATTATATTTGATGCGACATAAAAAGTTTTTTCTAAGTTGTCCGTACCAATCGGAAAATAAAAATTTATTAAATGACTACAACCCTCAATTTGCATTAGAAACTATACTCATTAATATAAACTCCAAGTCATTTGATATGTGTAATGAATTGGGATACTTTGATAAGAAAATTATAAGTTTGAGAAACAAAATAAATTAAGATCTTATATTTTAAATCAAAATAAATCATTCTATTAACTCTTACATCTATGATCAGGAGAAGTAATTAATAATAAACAAATCATTTCAGATTTGATCGTGGCATGAAAACTTATTTTGGAGGTCCTGGATACAAAAATATATTTGGAACCAAATAAAAAAATTGATAGGAAATTAAAAATAATAAAGTAATCCATTTTGTATACTAAATAATGAAAGAAAAATAAAAAAATAATCTTTATTTACAAATCAAAATAAAAGATACGAGGCAAACTCATAAAAACATATTAAGAAATTTATTTGAAAAAGTAATAATCTTTATTCAATATATTTTTTTAATCACCAATAATAAAAAATATAGTAATTTAATTTTTCTAATAAAAATGTAATCTTAATTATCAATGAGAGGCACAACACAAAAACATAATAATTTAAATCAATTTTTGTCAGAGGCATACAAATTGGAAAGCCAACTTTACATAGGAGAAGCTAAGGAAGGAATAAGCTTTGTAGTGAATTATATTTTTTTCAGTAAACAAAATGAATGACTGATAAACATGTAACAGAGCAAGCTGCAAAAGACCAATTTATTATACAGTTGCTGAGTTCTAATTTCAAAATGACCAACATGCATACATTCCAGCTGGTTCTGAAGTAGCAGAACCAATTCCAATACTTTTAGAAGACGGACTTCTTGCAACAATTAACAATCATCAGATTGGAGAAACGACACATCGTGCATCACATAGCTCATATGCCATAGTTCAAGGAAACTGTAAGATAAATGCACTATGGAGTTCCTGCAAAAATTTACAAGCTCTTCAAGAATTTTTTTTGGACAAAAAGATCAATTATATAAAAGGAAGAACATTATACAACCAGACTTGGTTAGAGTCCAGGGAATGTGAAAGTAATAAAACATCAGTTTTAAAAATGCAGTTAGTAGAAAAAGATTGAAGCAGCGAATGGACATCCTTTACCAAGACGACACTGAAATTAGAATGAGTGAGGAGACTATTGAGCAAATTCTTCTTGCATGTTGATGTGGTTTAGGGATACAGAAAATGTTGAGGCAACTTGAGTAACATAATGCAGTATCAATCTCAAACAAGAGATGAGGGAAAAAAAAAACAAAGAGAAATTTACAAGCTCCCCAAGATAAATGCACTTGTTCCAACATTGATTGGTAAGCTTTGTGGTTTTATTTCAGATTCAAATCCAACAGCAAACAGACATTAAAAGAGAACCTATGATATAAAAGAAGTATATGTAGGGCATAGTAAGATTCAGGGGTTTAATGTCAGCTATAAATAAATTAAAAGGCCTAACAGCTAAGCTTCATTTGAAGAAACAGCCTGGGGTCTAAAAGAGAAACTTTTGAAGGTAATTGATCATTCATTTAATTGATATCATAAAAACCTTGATTTGTTGCATATATGATATCACCTTCCTTCACAGGACAAATAAACTGACCTCAGATAGAATAAATGCCAGAGTGCAATATGACCAACCAAATTCTTAACAGGATGGGGGGCCATAAACTACCTGCAATCAGAGAAACATAAAGGCCAATTAATTCACTCTCACACATTTTCAAAAGCCAGTGCAAGGAATAGAAGAGAATAAGCAAAAATTCCCAGCTTTTATATGGTGATTGATCATGATTCAAAGTGAAATTTCAACATGTGAGACAATTGTGTTTATTCCCGATTCTTTTCAGCCCAGCACTGTTAGTCAAGTCTTAATCCTCATTTAGCAAACTTCTTTGCACATAAACAAGATTCCATATCTTAGACCAAATTCATACAGCACCATCTCCTATCGTATACTCACGATAGTCACAATATCCTTATCATAGATTGGAAGTTTTTTATTCTCCTACAAATGAAAACAAAAACCATAGCTTTCCTGTATTTGCTATCAAATTCTTCAAACTACAAGTAATTTTATCTCAGAAGTCAAACCTCAAGAAGAAGAAACCAAACAGAGAAGAACTTTATTTTCAAGAAAGGAAGATTCTTACAGAACTATGATGATCAAGAGACAAGAAGAGCAACCGCATCCCTTCGATGGAAAATGATGGGCCCTTCTTTCTAGCTCTCATGTTGAAGAGCTGATGAAGAACAAAACTGAAGTATCCATAGAAGATAACACCAAAGTAAGAGCAATATTGTTCATCTGTACTTTTGACAACTTTCTCATAGAAATACCATCAGATGCCAAGGAAGATGAAGACCATGACTAAGATTAACAGCACACGACATTGCAGAGAGCTAAGAGAAGATTTTAGCTGAGTGGATAGTGGAAACTACAAGCATGCGGTTCTATGGACAAGATTTTAGGTGAGGATGAGATCAGAGCCACTGTATTTGCTATTCATAGATTGAAACTCAGGATAGTTCAGAGTCGCTGTATTTGGCTTAGCATTTCTGCACAAGGAGAAAAATAAAAGCATGAGACAGCATCATAATTAATCGAGTAAAACAAACAATGCCTTTTTTGAAGACACAAAAAATTACTGACCTGCATATGTTGTTGTAATAAAATATGATGCCTTTGTATGAAAAAAAAGTGAAAACTTAATAAATGAAACTGACATACTAGTATAAGGTAAAAGAAGTACCTAGAAGGGCTTTAGAAGCTTACAAAACTCCGGAACGAAATTTTAGCTGATACAAACCCAAGGAATGTGAGAAATTTTATGCCGTTCTTGTCCATTTTTTTGGTACCGTTGCCTCAAAAGTGGACAATTCCCATCAATAACTAAATGGGAAAGGGACCTTGGTAAACTTCCCTCTGGCAAGCATTGGAGATTTGGGCAGTTATGGATTCTTAAGCATTGACGAGATGTGAGAGGGAGAAGACCACTTCCATTTAGTTTGACCAAATTTGAACATCCTACAAATTGAAGAATTTTGAGATTAGGCGGTAGCAACCCCTCTTCTAGGAAAGACTCCACATTTTCAAAATTTTCACCAATAGAGAAGTCTTGAAGAGAATGAAGTCTATGCAAGCCCCAGTTCATGCGAGAAGCAAAAAGTTTGGGACAATCATGGATTGAAACTTGGACAAGGCTCAAAGGAAGTCCTTTCTGAGGAACTGATTGCAGATGTGGGCATTGAAATAGTGATAGAGACCAAACATAGGGAAGGAGAATATGCATGTCTTCATGTAGAGACTTCAGATGGGTCAACCCAGACAGATGGACAGATTCAAGTTTAGGAGTAGAGAATGATTTGGTAGGGAATGATTCAAGCTCCAAGTCTCCACATTGTTCAATCTCTAGCTTTTCTAAACATGGCAGGCATGGAGGAAGTGACTTCCTTAATCTGGGACAATTTCTGATAACAATCTCTTTAAGGCAAGGGAAGCATTCACCTTCTAAATGCATCCATTCTTCCCATTCCAACATTTCAGCAATAAACAAATTTTCTAGGGACGGGAATGGAACACATGACAAATTATTATTTCCATAAAATTCTAACCCAATCTTCTTTATTCCCTCTAATTTAGAAATATGAACTGACTTGAGAGAGGGTAGTTGTTCAAGTGGTGGCAAACAAAAACAATATTTACATGCCCGCAGCACAAGCGATGCTAAATTAGGCAAATAAGGAGCATCAAACCAATCTGCAAATCTAGTGCCACCGTAGTTTCTAATCACGAGCTCTTTCAAGTTCACATGAGGTTGGAGGCCTTCCAAGGTGAACCATTCATTCTGTGAGTCTTCATTGTTTCCACTCCAACGCAGATCCAATTTATATAAGTACTTCTTATTTTTCATACAGGCCTCCTTAGCATCTGTTGGATCATTGATAATTTCCAATTTTGAGATCTCAAGACTGCCTCGAAGATAAATAAGTTTCCCTAACTCCTTCAAGTTAGACCCATTGTGCTTTCCCACATAAAAGCCAGTCAATATTTGAAGATGTTTTAACCTTCCCATGTTGTTAGGCATCTCCCTTATACTAGTCCAACTTATATCAAGATATTGAAGATTGATGAGGTTGTGCAAATCTGGCGGCAGTTCAACCAAAGATTGACACGCCTGCAATTTCAATGTTAATCAGGTAACCTGCTGATCTTAGTTTTAGAAAGGTCTAGATGATGCAGATTCATCAATTTGTCCAAATCTGGAGGTAACTCAACAAATTGAGTGCAGCCACACAATTTCAAAGTTTGCAAACTGTACATTCTACAAGTTGAATCTGGTAATTTTTCAATTCTGGTGCCAGAAAGGTCTAAATAACGGAGGTGCTTTGAGTTGTTCATGCAACACCTAATTTAGTAATAGTTTCAATACTTCTCAAGCTCAAAATTCTCAAGTACTTAAATGTTGAAAATATTTCACCCTCATTCTTACCCTCCTTAATGGAGAATGGTAGTACTCGTGTTAATGACACAAAACATTGTAATCGCTTACACTCATGAAAGGGCTCTAGCAATATTTCACTGCTATCTGGTGAAGCTGAGTATGACAAGTATCGAATCTTTTCCTGAACATTTTGAACCTTACCACCCTCAATCCTTAAACAAAATTCTTCAGATATAGATTTTGCAAGATCATTTACAAGATCATGCATGATGTACCTATTATGAATTGTTGACTTTTGGAGAAATGATCTTGATTCTAGTTCATCCAAGATTTGACTTCCCATTTCTTCCACTTTTTTTTTCCTTGATCGCAATGCAACAAATCTTTGGCCATCCACATATGGATTAGAGGGTCCTTCTCAATTTCATAGTCTTTTGGAAATATAGAACAAAATGCAAAAAACCGCTTTAAATTTGAAGGAAGGTAACGGTAGCTTAATCTTAAAGCTGGCATTATATCACTCTCATCATCTGGCAACTGCCATATCTCACTATTAAGGATTTCATTCCATTGTTTCTCTGATGATTTTGTATGCAAGAGACCACCCAATGTTTTTATAGCTAAAGGCAACCCTTTGCACTTTTCGACAATTTTTTTACCAATTGACTCAAGATTTGTTCACATTCTATCATCCTTATTTCTGAATGCATATTCTGCAAATAACTTCCAACTATCTTCTTCATTTAATAAGGCCATTCGGTAAACTCTACTAGAGCACACAACTGATGCTACTTTTTCACTACGTGTTGTAACAATGATCTTACTTCCTAAAGTCCCAAAGAGAAAAGGAACTTGCAGAGCCTCCCTATCAGATTGGCTCTCATTCCATATATCATCAAGGACTAGCGAAAATTTCTTCCCCACCAATGTCTCCTTCAATATCAGCTGAAGCTGATTTAGGTCTTCATATCCAGCTACTAAACATCCAAGTGCAGAAACTATCGTTCTTGTAATTCTAACAACATCAAATTCTTCTGAAATACAGACCCAAGCTTTGAGTTGAAACTCATTCTCCACCCTTGCGTTGTTGTATACTAGTTGAGCAAGAGTGGTCTTACCCAACCCACCCATGCCCACTATAGAAATCACAGATAAAGGTTTTCGACTCAGATCCTCATCAAGTAGAAGCTCAATTATTTTCTCTTTATCGCCATCTCTACCATATATTCTAGACTCGTCAGCCACTAGAGATGTAGTTGGCAATCTTTTTGATAATTTCCCAACAACTCCAACTTCACTAACACTACCAGAGCCTTCCTTCAATCCCAAAACATCCTTTTGTTTTGTAAGGAACTCCAAATCGTCAAGCAATTGTTGAATCCTAGATTCAATTTGTTTGTCAAATGGACTAATAAAAGCAGTAAAGAGACCCCGTACCTTACTGGTAGCAGTTTGATTCTCCTCTTCAATCTTTAACCTTGTTGCTTCAGTAGCAATCTCATCCAAATGGTCATCGGCTAAATACACAGCATGTTTGAGCTCATGCAGCCACTTCTTGACATTGGGTTTCGTGTACTTCTTTGCTTCTGCATCATCAAGCACCTGATTCAAAGAAATGAGGGTCATTTGAAGTTTCTTGAGCTTTGTATCCTTAAGCTTTCTTGATTGAAAATAGTTGGTGAGGTCTGAAGAAGCCAGCCTTTTAAAGGCGACTTCAAGAGCGGCAGAGAGAAATGCTCCTCCCACAAGCTCAGCAGCCATGGCTTCCGGTATACAAGCAGAGGAGAGGAGAGGAGAGGAGAGGAGAGCGAACTCGACAGTGGAAGACGAGTTCTCATTTCTCAGGTGTTAACAATAATGAGGCCACCGTGAAGTCAAAAATAATTAATTGATGCGGTTGGGACTGGGAGGATAAGGATATTGATGGTTGGAATGAACTTTTTTTTCTCTCCTCAGAATTTAAATTATTATTTTTTCTTATATATATATTTATAATAATTATCTTACACTCATCGTTAATTTAATCATTTATTACTGATTGTCTCTTATATTTTTTATATATTATTTCTCATATATATTATTTACTCATTTTCTTTTTAATATTTTTTTTATAAATAAAGATATATTTAAAAAAGACACTATATTTTTGACACATTTATTTTTTAAACTAATTCGCTAATTATTTTGCACAATCATAACAGTTGTTGATTATAAAAAGGATAGGAAAGAGTACTTGGGATTTCTGAGAATTTGATAGATGGGTCTTAAGGCTTTCAATTTTATCCTGAAAGTTTTCATCAAAAGACAATTTGGTTCTGAAAATTTTTTTGAGGCAATTTTGTCCGGACTGTTATCTCAACTATTTTTAACCATTAGTTAACCAAATATGTTAATATGACAGTTCACATATCATTCACGTCGTTTTTGATACAGTGTGAATTTTTCTCAAAGTTTCATATGTTATCTATTTTATTTTTTTAAAATTAGATTTAAAATTTTTATGATAAATTTATACCTTAATCAAGATTACATGGATAATAAACGACGAAGAGAAACTGGGCGATTCTCATTCGGCTACAACAGTACAACCCCATGTATGCGCGATGTGTACTCTACATGTGTGTGCGCCTTTTTTAATAACAAGATGTATATCGGTGGCTTGATGTCTATAATTTTTTTTAAGAATCAAGAGAATATGGGAAATTCCCAGGGATCGCCCTAATGCCTGTTTGAATTGATAGTAAGTATATAATAAGAATTTTATTTTGATTTACAAGAACGTGCTTCTACAACACTAACCTAAACATATCATTAAAGGTTGTTAGAGTTTTTTTCTCATAAAAGAACGGCAATTGGGTAAATAAACAACAAAATACAATGTCAGTCTTTTAACAGTCACAAATATCTTTCTATTGGATAAATTATGTTTGAGATATTGTCCAACATTAAATATAAACATATTTTCTAATACGAATTTTAAACTTGACCCACCACGTTGGAAGAAACTAGTCCTTTCGTTACCCAACAAATCCTTGGTTTGATTCTAATCTCTATACTTGTTTAAAATAGATATTGAAATATTTAAAAAAAAAAATTTCAATTATGATTTACAATATACGAAGTAAATATGTGATATGAGTTTTATCTGAAGTTATATGTATAAGTATTTTGGGACCCTCCAATTACGATCCCAAACATGCTTTTACTCAGCAGAGTAATTTCATTTTTTCAGTCCTTTCACGCAAACATATTAGGTCCCTCAATGATATCCTCCCATCAAAATTTCCTCAAACACAACATACCCCATTAGAAAAAAAAAAATTAGATGCAAGTATAAGGATATATTTATATAAAAAGAACCGCATTGCCTGAGACGTCCAAAAACCAAAATTGATTGTTACCAGCAGATGGATTAGCGGATGACCATAAATTCATTACAGCTATGTTTACATAGAGCCTCTTCTTTAGTCACTGTAATATTTATAGTATTTGATAAAATTGCTCAGTTATACCAAAAAGAAAATTTCAGTCAGAATTGTTATTTTGTACCTCTAGAAAAATAACTATTTATACAATTAAATTTAACTTTGTAAGTGATATTTTAAAGTAGGCATGGCATAGATTGAGCACCTGACTAGCATTTCAAAGAGGCATAACATAGATCACATCAGTAATCTACTCCATCAACATGAATGAAAAGTTTAAAGTTACATGCTCAACATGTTTGCAAAATCAATTACCACGGTTATGAAAGAAAAAATAGAAAAATCTAAAAGATAAGAACCAGAAGCATCTTTAACATGCACAAAATATCACAGCATCAAAATTTCCTCAAATACAACATACCCCCATTGGGAAAAAAAGCAATTAGAGATGAGAATATATTTGTATGATATTTAAGTACCGAGTTGCCTGAGATATCCAAAACTGATTGTCACCAGCCGATATGGATTGGCTGATAACTACAAATTCAATCCCTATTGATTCTCTACTTTCTTCTTTTTGTCTTTCTTTTTCCTGGGCATTTCGGCTGATTCTTCTTCCTCGGCATGCTTTTTCCTCTTTTTCTTCTTTTCTCCCGCATCATTGTCTCCATTCAACTCACCATTCTCACTGCGTTCCTTCCTTTTCTTCTTCTTTTCCTTTTCCTCAACTCCATTTTCATGTTCCTGAACAGCATCTGCATCCTCTTCATTCTTCTCCTTCCCTTTCTTCTTCTCTTTCTTTTCTTTCTTCTTGTTAACAGAAGGTTCCTGGGTTCCATCATCAATTTTCATTGGTTCCTGTTCAGTGTTCATATCTGCTCGACCAAGAGTAGAGTCGGTGGCAGGATTATATGTCTGCAAAATACAGATTAGAGTCAGCACTAAAAGAAAATAGAGCAGAATGTTACATCAAATAAAGAAGGTTATCAGACCTTAGCCGGTGTCAGCAGTGCTCCGGCTCCCTTCTTCCTATCCTTGTCATATGCTTCAATCTTGGGCTTCCCTTTAGCTGAGCCAGCAAATCGACCTAATTCTCTGCCTTCAAGATTCCTCAATCGCGCTTCAAGCTGTTAGAACATGCATGTCAGGTAAGTCTTGAAGAGACATGAACAGGGGGAAACTGCCAATTCAATGTTGAGAAAGTACCTTGGCTCTGTTCTCCAAGCCCATGGAGTTATCTTCGCTGTCTCCTAATGCATCACACCTGATGGCCAATGCAGCCTTCGCGGCAAGTGACCGAGATATTTTACCCTTGAACTTTGGAGCTGCCTGACCAATCAAAGATGCATGGTAAATGAGCCCGTACTTGGGAGTAGCATGCTTAGTCTTCAAGGCCCTAAAGAGAGCCTTTTCAGCACCAAGAATCTGCACAGTACTCCCAGGCTGCTTTGCAAGATTTAATAAGCTGCCCCCATGGGCAATAAGGCGAGCACCTACAAGCTCCCCAACAAGAGCAGTCAAATTGGGTGCAATGGTGTTCATCCTGCTTTTTAGGTAATCATACAGCTGGGCTCTGTACTCAGAAAGCGACAACACCTGGTCACACAGTTCTTTGATATTCATCAAATCAAGCTCACCAACTTCAGTTCCCATAGATATCACAGCTGCCTCCTTCAGCTCTGCCTCAATACCCTCTGACAAGATCTGCGGCACATAATGTCAGAAAGTTTAAGAATCCATGAAACTCACCCAAGCCTAGCTTCCTGTTTTGAATTACAATAAAGGGAGTCTACATAATGTAATCCTGGGAACAACTTAGCATCCTTGACCTCAAACATATATGATTGTGGAACAACCAAAAGTTTCTTTCAGAATAGCTCACAAACCCTACCTCAGAGAAATCAAGGTTAGCAGCATTCGCGCGATCGCCCATCAGTTTGACAGCCTTGGCATACTGGATGTTATCCTGTATTATTTTAGTGAGCTCAGGGAAATGCCAACCATACCATTCTCGAACTCTCATGGCATAAGTATTTAGCTCTTTGTCCAAATCATCAAGCAGACCAATGGCCTGGATAATCATGGTATCTACCTGTAATACACAGCAAGTAAAATTCAGGAAACAGAAACTTCAAACTACGTTTCACAAGGGATATTAAAAAGAAACTCTTTTTACCGAGTGTTCCTGAAATACATCATTCTTCTTTCAATGATTCAGATATCACATCTTTAATGATATAAATTAATCATGTTAACAAAAATTCAAAGGGAAGTAAACCAGCGTGCCAATGCAATAGCTACATATGTCCATGATTTACTGTCAACATGCTGTTCTTTTTTTTTTTTGTTGGACCAGCCACCTTGGTTTTTGTTTAGAGTTCTTGAGTAGGGATAAAGCTGGGGTGAACTACCAGCAATTCACTTGATTTATGTTGACTTTTATCAATATGTTTCTCCTTGTTCCAAAGGGGGAAAATTCCAAAAGGGAATTTATGGGGCAAAAAACATTTTAAGCAGTTTTTAACACCTATCATATAAGATCTTACAGTTGATGACGCTACAAGCCATTGAATGAACATTTACTCATTATACCAATAGTCAAAAGTTTAAAGAAACAACACCTTATCTGCACTAAACTTCAACTTGTATCTTGATAGACTATGAGATAAACCCAAGCTCATTGGAGCCATATCTTGCGATGGTAGACCAGTGATGAGCTCGTTTAACTGATTTCTTACACCTCTCATTAACTCCATTACAGCATTGTTGTGAACACATTCGATTTTCTGCAAAGCCAAAATTATGCCAATTTAAAATTCCAAATTTGGCTGCAAAGAGTTTCAACTACCAAAAAAAACCTTCAAAAGCAATCTGACTTCCTACCAGCTTTTCCTTTATCACATTTCCAAGCTTTGAATCCGACACAGCTAAGGTTTCATTTTCACAATGTGAACGTAAGAACTTTCGTAGTCCTTTGCTAGCTTTACCTTCAATTAACAAAGTTGCAGCCTCCAAAGCTTCTGAAGTATTCTCAAACTTAGAAAATGCTTTCAATTTGACAACCTAATATGGTGCCAAACAAAGTGAGCTTATACATATGCTATTGGAACATTGAAGCAAATTTAATACTGATAAAGTCAGCATAGAGCATGAGATGGAGAATGCAAGAACCTGTCTAGCTGTTTCTGCACTGTTAAACTCCTTCCATAAGTCCTGCATAGAGAAATAAATTAAGATGTAGAAGAACAACATGGATGAAGCTCCAATTGTAGGCAAAATGGGAAAAGAGACACTGAGCCACACATAGCTCATAAGTTATCTCATGAGCTTAAGATAAATGAAGCAGGTATCATATTTAAAAATACAAGTTTCTTCTGTCCCAAACATTTGAAACGCGCTTATTTCTCCAGAAGCCTTCTAAATGATAGCTAAGAGGGGAGGGGATGATAGAAAGAGAACATGTATACCCTTTAAGGCTTGCCAAATTACAAGACATGGATGATACAAATAATATAATAAAAAGTAGTAATTTCTTCATGGCTTAAAAATAAGCCCAAAACCACTCAATTACCAATAAAATATGTTGGACTTCGAGAAATTTTAAGCGAATCAAATCACACTCTAATGCCAGATCTTTGGCATTCTCTTAACAATCAGATAACTATCAGTATTTTACCTCAACTTTTGAAAGCTTCCCTTCATCCAGAACCTTGAAAAGGGCAAAACCCGCCGGCGTTTCAAACAACACAAGCATTTTATTATTTCCCAAACGAGCCTGTGAAAAAAACCAACAACAACAACAACAACAAAACACACAAGTGTTTTAGTAAGGAAAGTTAACAAATCCCAAAATCACTTTCTCTCAGCCACAATTTATGTACACGAAAGAAACTAATAATGATAGAAGCCAAAAAGAAAAAGGTCACTGGTAGCCTTCCCAGAAATGCACTAAACCACCCACACAACTTTTTTGCTAGTGAGTCCCAGAATCACTTTAGCCCGACGTATCAATCACAGTAAGAAGCTATAAAGTTCAAAACTCAATAACACTTGCCTGCTATGACGAAGTATCAGAATGAGATAGAGGAAGAATTCTACGAGCAGGTGCTAGTTTCGCAGCCGGGAGGCTGGGTCGTGTTAGGGTTTAAGGGTTTAACGGCTGGCAAGTGGCAATCGAGGGTTTATAAACACCTGCGGAACGGTCAACTTGGGTTGAGCTTGTGTAGTATGACTTTTTTTTTTTTTTTTTTTGGAATGGTATGAAATGAAGCTATGGATACTACAATTATGTTAATTATTTTGGCAAAATAATTATTTTATGCTTAATTTAATTCTAACATTAATGCTAAACAGTCATCGGTATTACCTGTGTAAGATATGGAGTATAATGCAAGATTTGATAAAATTAATAACTATTGGGGAAATATTGTTTTATATTTGAAGATATGATATATTCAAAGATATATTATTTAATATTCATGTGAAAAATAGGCTTTGATGAGGTAAAATATTAATTACTTTTAAGTTACATGTTATTTTAAATTTTAAATTTTAAATGTTTAAAAATATAAGAAAGTAATAACATGAACTTTTTAAAATAAATAATAAAAATATAAAGATCAGATTCCATTAGACTAGTATTTTTGTTTAATTTTGAAATGCATAAAAAGTACTATTAAAAATAAATAGAGTGTATGGCATAAAAGAATGCTCAATATAGCCCTCTGCATTGCTTTTTTTTTTTAATTTTATAAAAAGACATGGACCTGGGTTGGAAGCTATTATTAGCCATTTTAGCAAGGTTATTAACAATTTTTTTTCCAAATACGATGATTTAGATGGGAGTTTTGGATGACAAGAATAAAAATATAAAATGAAAAAAAAAAGAAATTTATAATTATAGGTTTAACCCTTCAGGAACTAAGTCACACCAAGTTGTCCTAGAAAGATTTAGTTTTGATTAAGTTAAAATTACAATGGCCAAAACATTAATTTTCCCATGTTATTAAGAAAAGGATTTATTATTTCATAATTAGTAACTTTAATTGTTGGAAAAAAATTAATAACTTTAATTATAAATTAGTTAAAAATATCACTCCAATCTTTAGTATAAGTTCCTTATAACAAAAATTTAGTCCTAAATATAAATTTACTTATGGGATTAATGACTATTTTCAATTTTACCTTTATTTAAATTTTTGTTGGAATTAGAAGTGAGAGTGATTTGGAAATGAAAAAAGAAAGATAGAGAAAATTTTGTCAACTTAAGCCATATGTAATTATGTAACTATCATTTTTTTTTTGTATGTGTGAAAATTAGTTAAAAGGCACCTATAAAAGGAATCGAAATGGTATCCACTTACTTCTTGTAATAACTTAATTTATCTAAATAACAATTAACTTAATATGTTAATTTTTAAAGCCTATTTATTATGGGTGAATCACTATAATTATGTAATAAATAATATAATTGCAAAAATGCTCTAATTACAGGTGAGTAGCTTGGATTTATCATTTCCTACATTAAAACTTGTTATTGTATATTGCTCATTTATTGTGCAACTTTTTTGTGATTACATTCTTTCATTAATACCTCATTATAATTCTCCCATTTTTTATTAAGGACATTGCAGAAAAATCCCTCATCGCTGAATTTATTGCTTAATAGTATCTAAGGAGACTTGGGTCCTTCACCGGGTTCAATAACATATGTATATCTTTAGTTACATGCAACATGTATATCTTTTTTTTTTTTTTTGTTTTGGTGAATACAACATGTATATCTTTAGTTACATGCAGTTATGTTCGGTTTTGCATATAGTTAAATATAGTTTGCACACAGTTAAAAAATAATTGTACCCACTCAAAAGATAGATTGCATATTAAAGTCTATTATTAGAACATTTTTTGTGGGAAATGAAAATTTTAAATTTCCCACTCTCTTAATGGAGATAGGAATAGAGGACTAGGGAGCTGTAGGTTTGCTGTTGGCAGAGATTGTGGGTTTATGTTAGGACTGTGATATTCCCTTTTTGTATTTTTTTTAAGTGGTCGCTGGTGTCTTTGTGACTTATGTAAGGTAGGGACTACTTTGTAGATGTATCACTATTATGTGAATAATAAGGCACTTTAAAAGAAGAATTTGTCTGGTTTATGTTAGTGAACAACCATTGAAGGTGTTATCCAGCTACCTTTCCTTTTTTTGCTGCTCCTGTTCTTGGCCTCTTCCTTACCCTAAACTGTACCTTGATGGGGTGGGGTGGGGTGGGGTTCAATTTTTTTTTAAAAGAAATAACATTCAAGTGTTGAATTATTATTTTTTCAATAGCACCCAATATTCTAATTTTTTTTGGTACTATATAGCATAAAATAATGTTTTAGGGGCACTCAGTATCTAGCAAGATGCACCATAAACTATTTTTTCACTGACACTTTGTATCTTAAATTAATTGTTATCACATTCAGCACACTAAATTATTTTTCTAGTTGCAACGAGAAGCCTTTAGAATGTTTTTATAATGGTAATGAGCATCCTAAATTTAGAATACTAAGTGTTGGATTAGCTTAAAATTTAGTTCAGGATATGAAATGTTACTGGAAAAATATTTTAAGATGCATCTTGCCAGATATTGGGTGCTACTAAAAATTATTTTATGCACATAGTACACAAAAATTATTTTAGAATATTAGGTGCTACTAAAAAAAATGCTCCAGGGCTTGAATGTTTTTTTTGGGGGGGGGGGGGGAGAGAAGATCACCCCCTCCCCCAAACACCCAAAAAGGGAGAGGCTAAGGAAGGGAGGCTGGATCCGTTCTATGTTTTTAGTTATTCCTAGCAAATGAATGCCAAGGGCCCGTTTGGATCAAAGAAAAAGTTAGAAGGGAATGGAATAGAAAAGAAAAGAATGGAAATGAATAGAAAATATTTTGCTACATTGATGTTTGGTTTGCATTGGAAAAGAAAAGGAAAAATTTCAAAAAAATACAATTTAAACTTTAAAAATCCCAAATAGGTGATTTAACAATAAAATGTTTTGTTAATTGCATTACTATTCTTGTTAATCCCATTAACGACTTTGTCAACGAGATTTTGAAGTTTAAAAGGTATTTTTTTTAGAATTTTTCCTAAAGAAAATGGGTTGATAGGAAAATTTTTGTTTAGTTTAAAGAAAATGAGGTAAGAAAATAAGCCAAAAGACCATTTTGCCCCACCTAAAAATATTATTTAAATGTCCATGGGACCCACTCACTTTTTTGTATAACATCCAATATCACATCAATGGGCTTTTGTGTCTTGAGGCATTTTCTCTTCTAACTTGAAAATTGGTTCTCACCAATTTTGGTGGGAACCCATTTTCAATCACATGATTGAAAATTGGTGGGCCTAGGAAAATATTTTCTGATGGAAATGGCAAACCAAATGATCACAACCGATGGAAAAATCCAATTTTCCCTTTCCCTCCTCTCATTTTCCTTAAACAAAATGGGTTCTAATAGTCCCTACCTTATATAGTCACAGAGATGCCAACAACCACTTAAAAGCACCAGGTAAATGAATGCCAATAGGACCCTTTCAATAGTTGTTGAATGCCATAAACCAGGCAAATTCTTCTTTGAAGACACCTTATTATCAATGTATCATCAATTTCTATTCCTTTATACAGAGAGTCAAAATAACTATTTATAAGCCACAACCGTGAACCTTGGGCTCCGTGCGAGCCCAAATTGTGTCTAAAAAAACTAATGTCATCTAGTTGAAAACGATAAAGACAGCAGAAAATGTTGGCGCAAATGTTATATTTGAATTCACAACACCATTTTGTTGCAGCTATATAATGTGCATCGCAGTAATGCTTATCATTTTATAGGAAATAGTAAAAACATCACATATTGTGGTCGCAAAAGCACTCTAACATTCAAAAAATTTTGCATTCTGCAATGACTCCAATTTATATGAGACAACCTTCATTCAAATTATAAACATGAAAGACCTTCGTAAATCTCTCTTATGTGAACTTAGTGAGCAAGTTTCGAGTACTCACATAACATTTTGTGTTGATCGTTTTTTCACTAGGGAGATATTCGTGAACCATTTTCAATAGAAGTGCGGCCCATGAAGGAAGTAGTTGCAGTTGATTAGGTTATATAAGATGAGATGGTAAGCTTTTATCTGTACTTCCAACTAACACCATTTTTCATATTTTCCTTTTAACCTATGTTATGACCTTGAGCTTACTTGTAGTTGTACCGAATAGGGCACTCGTATGCTTGCCACTATGTATTGTTTTGAAGGAAGTGCCTATATAATGAGCAGACTTTGTATGACTAGATGTTACAACATATTTGGTTTCATTGTTAGGAGAGGGGGCCAGTGTATACATGATAAGTACCATTTGGTGTTCAACTTATTGACATTTGTTATGGAAAGCACCAAAATACTGCTATTGATAGTTCTGAAGCTTAAATGTCCTTCAAATATACCGTGGGGGTGTTATTGACAGTAGTGGATTTTTTAGTGAGTGGTTCATACCCTGTTATTGTCATTCACCAGAGTAATGGATATAAAGCTAACCGTTGTTTTTTTTTGCTTAAGTATAGATTTGTGTGGGTTTGTCTATTATTTCTCACCGGTGGTCATGAAGACGTACATGGGTTATTGTAAGAAAGAGTTAACTTTAATGCTTGAGAGTTGCAAGAAGGATACTTCTAGATGGGTAAATTTAGTTAAACTGTTAGAGCAAGCTTTTCACCCAAGAGGGGGGGGGGTGAATTGAGTGATTACAAAATAATCAGATATTTATAAAACTTTAAGGCACAGTAATAAAAAGGAAGAAATATCACCAAAGTTCACACATGGGTTTATACTGGTTCGGTCTCAACCACTTGACCTACATCCAGTCCTCAAAAATCCTTCTGAGCCTTTCACTATATCTTCCAAGATTCAGTGGGTTCTTGGCACTACAGTACAATCAGCAAGTTCCTCTGGACACTCGCTCCCCCTTACACAAGGTAATCTTAAATCCCAACTTAAGGTTCCTCAACCTTAAGTTATCACTATTGGAAATAAATGCGTATGACTGACAAATCTCTCTCATAGAGTATATAGATAAAAACTGAAATACAGATGAAGATTTGAAGCACTTGTAAAAGTATTGTTTGCAGTGTATTCAAGCGTTTCTCTTCGTGCTTTTATTTTTTGAATGGCTGGACATATATATTAGAGGCTTTGAAGACCGTTGTAAATTTTTCCGTTGATTCAAAGATGCTTCTGACAAATGCAACAGTATTTGTCTTCCGTTACTTATGAATTTTACTACCGCCCATGAATAGTTGTCGTTTGAATAGAGAGTTCAGTTACTTGTCATGTGCGTGATGGTGGAGTACAGCTGTAATACACTTGAGAATATTATCATTAGAAAATATTTGAATATCATCAGAGTAATATGATTCACTGGAAGTGTTTTCTGAAAATCAAGGAAACCATTGGGAGTGATCTTGCTTTCACTAGAGATGGATTTCAACAACTGAGTATCAAAACAACATGCCATAAGATTTTGACAGTAATCTGGAGTAATTAGTAATGATTATCAATGTCAAAATTTAACTAACAAAATCTGTTGATCTCCATGGGAGTAGTTGCAAGTGGATCACAGTGATTGTCTGAGAGTGTTACTGGCAATATGAAACATTACTGAAGTGAATATGATGTCACTGGAAGTGATTTGGAAAACATTAAAATCTTCTATGAGTGATTACAGACTCACTGGAAGTGAACATGAGATTTCATATGCCACTCAAGTGAATTTGGCATCACTTGAAGTGATTTTGTAAGTAGTGATTTCTTCTTGCAGTGATTTTCAATCCACTGGAAGTGATTCAGCAAAAATACTATATCACTCGAGTGATTCAAGATCACTGGAAGTGATTTGGCAAACAGTAAAATATTCTTGCAGTGATTTTTAATCCACTGGAAGTGATTTAGAAATTTTCAGGCATCACTCGAGTGATCTGGTATTCACTGGAAGTGATTTTCAAAACAGTGGATTTTTCTTCCAGTGTTTTCAGATTCACTGGAAGTGATTTGGCAGATATAACGTATCACTCGAGTGATTCAGGATCACTGGAAGTGAAATCTGGAACAGTGATATTTTCTTGCAGTGATTTTTCAATCACTCGAGTGATTTCACATATCACTCGAGTGATCTGGTTATTTTCCATATCACTCGAGTGATTTTAATGATCACTCGGGTGATCTTGATTATCACTCGAGTGATTATCCAAATCACTCGAGTGATCTTGCTCAGATCACTTTTATCACTTCCTTTGCTGATATAAAATCCATGGACTTTCAAAACATGATTTGTTATCATCAAAACATGAAATCTAACATTCTCCCCCTTTTTTATGATGACAAAACATATTATATGATCATGTTCAAAATTTTGATTTTCTAACAAACTTTACTTGATCTTTTTCAAAAATTTTGCAACAACTTAACTACGCAAGTACTAAAAAGAATTGTTTCAAAGATTAAAAGTTTTTTTGACCTCATATAGAAAATAAAAAGTGTTAGTTCAAGATTCAAAAACCATTATAAATAGAATTTAAACATGCACATGTGAATCATGACTTCTTACTTTTCATGAGATCATATTGGCAGCTGCAAACATAAACACAATTGCATTAAGACTATATTCTCATTAGATTAGAATCTTTGAACAAGTACATGTCAGTTCAGAAAACATACTGAAACTACACAAATTGCACTACTACATGACAATAAACAGAATACTACATTATAAAAAATACATATGATCATATCAGTTCTTCTCCCCTCTTTTGGCATCATTTAAAGGAGATGCAGAAGGCGTAGATGCCTGAGTAGATGAAGAAGCAAAGAAGGAGATATGTGGAACATATGGAATGAGGGAGAGCTGGGCAGGAGACTGGAAGGAAAAAGTCGTAGAATAGGGCTCAAGAGGAGTGGTGGAAGTGGAATGAGTAGGTCCTATAACCTCTGTAGTAGCATCCTCAACAACAATCTCCTCAGTATGAGAACTGGAAGAGGTGTGATATGATGAAGATGATGGAATTTGGAGGATGGGATCAACCTGTGGAGTATCACCAGCAGGAATAGGGTCAGAGATAAAGGATGTAGGAGGTGCAAGAGGAGGAGTATCTGAAGGAATGATAGGAGGGTCAAAAAGTGAAGGATCTAGAAGTGGAGAGTCTGATGTAGGAGGCACATGTGAGGTGGTTGGTGGTAAGTCAGGGAAAGGAATGTGAAGGTGAGACCTAAGTGCATCCTCAATCCTCTGGATCCTCTGTGTCTGATCGGCCTGGCGCTCAAAAAGTATATTGAAGTTGTGATTCACTGCCTCTACTAACACTTTAACTTGGTAGTTAACTTGATCAATCAATTCAGTGTTAGACTTCATCAACTGAGTGACAGCAGACTAGATGGCATCCTAAATATATGTCTGAAGAGCAGCCTAAGTGAAGGAAGGACCATGAGATACTACTCTGGAAGACTGAGCCTCATCCATCTTGAAAGGTGAAGGATCCATCCTCTTAGTATGATGATTTCTTTGGCTTGCCTCATGAGGTGGTGAATGATGTCTCTGAGTCTGTGAAGAGGCTCCAGCTGGAATAGTGATTCCCATATGAGTGAGGTGAATCTTCCCAAACTTAGGAATCCTCACTATATCCCCCTCAGGTGTCAAGTGCCAAATATTGTGCATAGTGAGAATATAGGACACAAGCTGAGGATAGGGAATTGTAGTAGACTTGGAGGAGTGAAACCTGAACCTCTTCATTTCTTGAAAAATGAGCTCACCCACATTTCTTCTTTCTCTTGTCATAAGAGATGCCATCATTTGAAGATCCTTTCCCGTGATATGAGTGAAGTTCTTTGCCTTGTTAACCATGTTACGGGAATAAATATAGAACAAGGCTCTCTGGTCATTGGTTAGAGCTGCTGGGGAAGTGGGTAGAGGCAAAGCAGGTTGTCCTGGTCTAAAAATGTCAACCAGCTCATGAATATTAAAGACTCGGGGAGACTTCATAGGTACATCCTCTATGCCTAGGTTAGTGTTTATAAGATCTCCAGACAGAAGGACTTTTTGATCTCTCACACTTGTTTCAATCCTTTCAACAATAATATTTCCATGGCTATCTTTCACATAAGCAATCTTCATGTTACAGTAAAAATACTTAACAACCAAGGGATTGTAAGACATTCTCAGTTTCAACCATGGTTCATATTGCTTCAGATAAGGAGTCAAGTCAATATGAAATTTCTTTTTCAGCTCATCCAAATCTACCCAGACAACAGGACAAAAATCTCTCTTGGCAAAATGGGAAGCAAACACAATGGAATTCAAAATTCTGAGGTTACTCGTGTTAAACCCAGGAGGAGGATCAAGGATTTCAGGGGTTTCTTCAACCAAGGACTCAGAATGGTACCGACTACCAGAAGCTTGAGATGCATACCGTGACTTCTGGGGAACTAAAGCAGCTAAGATATTGACAGCACGTGTAATCTTTGTCTGCAATGTAGATTCTTGAATGTCTACTTCTCGTTGTTTCTCTTTCCCTTTGCCTTTCAAGTTTGTATGTGATCGTGTAGTCATCCCAGTAGGCTCTTCGATGCGAATCCCTTTGGGTTTTTGATGGGTCAGATTGGGTTCTTAAGCAGATATGCTTTCAGCCTCTTAGACGGTGGAGAGGATGGAGGAGATTGATCGGGTCTTTTGGTTCTCGCCATTGTTTGAATGAGAAAGGAATCTTACGAGTGCGATTAGGGTTCTGTCGGGAATCTGTGGAGAGAAATGAGTGATGAGGCAATTTTGAGGAGACGAGATTAAACGATGAAGCAGAGAGTGAAGATGTAGCTTTGAGTATTTGGGTTTCTGGGTTCAAAAGATTTCAAAGTGTTTGAGAGTGTTTGTGCGAGTGAGAGTGAGAGTGAACGGAAGAGTGAAATGAACAGTCGCGGGAGGGAAGAAGCTGATATAACTAGTTTTTTAACATTCACTCGAGTGATTTTGGTTTTCACTCTAGTGAAGTATAAAGATCACTCGAGTGAAGTCCAAAATTACTTCACAGAAGCTGAAATCACGTTGTAACTGTACGACTATTAATTAAAACACTTATGTGACTTACCTATGATAATATTATCAATCTAATTACTTGATTTACCTCTGGTTGCAGTATTTCACTGTTCACTCACTCGAGTTGGTCTTTATCATCACCCGAGTGTTTTCCTATCTGTTTATCTCTGTTATTTGAAAATATTACAGAGCATCCTGCAAAACAACTTTGTAGATACTCTGATGCCTAAGTTAGTTATGATATCATCAAAACATTATGAAATCAACATTTATAAAGACTAAACAACTTACAATTCATTGAGATTTACCATTCCTAATTCCCTTCGTATATACATGAATTGTTCTCGGGCAAGAGGTTTGGTGAAAATATCAGCTAATTGCAAATGTATAGGTATGAATAACACCTTGACATCCTTTTTCTGAATATGATCTCTAATGAAATGATGTCTCACATCAATATGCTTGGTCCTTGAATGCTGTACAAGATTTTTCGCCAAACTTATTGTACTGGTGTTGTCACAGTAGATAGGAATTTCTTTAAGATATATGCCAAGATCCTGAAGTTGCTGTTTTAGCCATAGTACTTGTGTACAACAGCTTGAGGCTGCTATATATTCTGCTTCCGTTAAAGATAATGATACTGTAGTTTGTTTCTTACTGAACCAAGAAACAACTACACCTTCAAGGAATTGACATTGCCCACTTGTGCTCTTCCTATCTGTTTTATAACCACCATGATCAGAATCAGAATAGGCAACTAGATATTCGTTACCTCTTTTGGGATACCATATACCCAATTCTTTTGTGTCTGCCAGATATCTGAAAATTCTTTTAACTAATTCAGCGTGTGATACTTTGGGGCATAGCTGAAATCTTGCACATAAACCAACACTGAACTGAATATCAGGTCTGCTGGCTATGAGGTAGAGTAATGATCCAATCATTCCTCGATATTGAGTTATATTGAAATCAACTCCTTTTTCATCAGCATCCATAAGTACCGTTGAACTCATAGGTGTATCTGCACCATTAGCTTCATCCAATCCAAACTTCTTGAGCAATTCTTTTAGGTATTTAGTCTGTGATATGAATAGTCCATTTTTTCTTTGTTTAATTTGTAAACCCAGAAAGAATGTCAATTCTCCCATTAAAGACATTTCAAATTCTCCCTGCATTATCTCAGAGAATTCTTTACACAGAGAATCATTAGTAGCACCGAATATAATATCATCAACATAGATTTGAACTACCAAAATATCATTTAGTTTTCGGTTTATAAATAAAGTTGTATCAACTTTTCCTCGAGTAAAATCAAATTCGATGAGAAATTTGCTCAACCTTTCATACCAGGCTCTAGGAGCTTGCTTCAAACCATATAAAGCCTTTTTTAGTTTGAAAACATGATTTGGTTTGGATACGTCTTCAAAACCTGGAGGTTGTTCTACATAAACTTTCTCCTTGATGTACCCATTTAAGAAAGCACTTTTCACATCCATTTGATATAATTTGAATCCTTTGATGCACGCAAAGGCTTAGAGTACTCGTATAGCTTCCAATCTTGCTACTGGAGCATATATTTCCTCATAATCAATACCTTCTTCCTGATTATAGCCCTTAGCGACCAATCTTGCCTTATTTCTGATAATAGCTGCGGATTCATCAAGTTTGTTCTTGAATACCCATTTAGTGCCAATAACCGAGTGGTCTTTAGGCCAGGGTACCAAATCCCAAACTTGATTTCTGTCAAATTGATTTAATTCTTCTTGCATTGGTAACACCCAATCATTATCTGATAAGGCTTCGTCAATGTTAGAAGGTTCTAATTGAGAAATGAATGCAGAAAAGCTAACTTCGTTTAAAACTTTGTTTCTAGTTTTAACTCCTTCATTAACTTCACCTATAACTTGATCTAGAGGATGACTCTTGATGTATTTCTAGGCTCGAGGTTGATCTGGTTGACTTAGTTCAACTTCTTTTTCAATATTATTAACCTCAAGATTGGGAGAGTTAACAGAAGATTGGTTACTAGTTATCTCATCATCAAAGTTTTTACTAGAGGACACATGTTCATCGAATACAACATGAATTGATTCTTCTACAACACATGTTCATGTATTAAAAACTCTATATTTTTTACTTTGATTTGAATAGCCTAGGAAAAGTCCCTCATCAGCCTTAGAATCAAACTTTCCAAGATTATCTTTACCGTTGTTATGAATAAAACACTTACAACCAAATATGTGTAGATGAGCGATGTTTGTTTTTCGTCCCTTGTAGAGTTCGTATGGTGTCTTTCCAAGTTTGGTTCTAACATACGCTCTATTTGAGATGTAGCATGCAGTGCTCATAGCGTCTGCCCAGAAGACTTGAGACACATTCTTTTCGTTGAGCATTGCTCTAGCCAAATCTATAAGAACTCTATTCTTTCTTTCCACGACTCCATTCTGTTGTGGAGTTCTTGGTGCTGAAAAATTGTGATTGATGCCATTTGTATCACAATATTCTGCAAATGCTTGATTATCAAATTCTCCACCATGATCTGTCCGGATACCTGCAATTAACATACCTTTCTCATTTTGCACTTTATTGGCAAAGGAAATAAATTTACTAAAAGTTTCATCTTTGGATGACAAAAATATATTCCAGGTAAATCTAGAGAAATCATCAACAATAACAAATGTGTACAAATTTCCACCGAGACTCTTAACTCTTGCTGGACTAATCAGATCCATATGCAATAATTGAAGTGGTCTGTTATTGGTAATTTCAATTTTTGATTTAAAAGATGATTTAGTTTGCTTACCTCTTTGACAAGCATTACAAATTAAATCATTCTTGAAATTTACATTAGGTAAACCAATTACCAAATCCTTTTTGAGTAATTTACCTAATTGATGCATATTAACATGGGCAAGTTGCTTATGCCATAGCTAACTCTCATCAGTGTTACTCAAAAGACAATTTTCAGAAATATTTTCATTCATATCAAGAATATAGCAGTTACCTTCTCTTTTTGCCTTGAGTTTTGACTTCAAATTCTTCTTTTCAATTTGCAGATCCTTCTTGCTAACTATCAGACATTCTTCTGAGTCAAATATTACCCAGTTGTTTTTATCTGTGCTTTGGCTTACACTTAATAGATTGTGACATAAACCTTCAACATAATATACGTCTTTGATTTTATCCTTGACTTCCCCAAGCCCTGCTATCCTTCCGGTTTGATTTCCTCCAAATTTTACCTTGCCACCTTCCTTGGGTACTAATGTGGTGAAATTCTCAAGATCACCAGTCATATGTCTTGAGCATCCACTATATATATACCATTTGTTTGATTTGGATGCTCTGAAGCAAACCTGCAGTTAAGGATAATTAAGTTTTAGGTACCTATATCTTTTTGGGTCCTTTTGGGTTAGTGCATATAACTTCCTGTTCATGAACCTTCTTAGGTATCCATTTATAAGTTCCTATAATTCCTTTCTTTTTATGAAAACATGAAGAAGTGTAGTGTCCTTTTCTATTACAGTAATTACAATAAGCAAAAGGATTAGATGTGTGCACAGAACGTGTGAAATAACTTAAATATGGTTTACCTCCTGTCTTCTTCTTACCCTTTCTTTTGTCTAAGTCTGGATCATATCCTATACCAGACTTATCATTCACAAGACATTGTGCTTTTAAAATAACATTTAACATCTCACTTCCTTTTGTAAACTTTTCAAGAGTTTTAGTAAGATCAATATTTTTCTTCTCAAGAGACAAACACTTTTCGCAACCTTTATCCAATGTATCTTTAATTCTTTCGTCAAGAAATTTGTTTCTCTTTTTACATGCAATCAAATTTTTAATAATTTTGACAAATTCAGAATGTAAAGCATCATATTCATTTTGTAGTTCATCATAAGTAGGATCAGAATCATTTACCTCCCCATCCGTTTCCTCTTGAGCAACCAGGCATATATTGGCTATCTCCTCATTATCGCTTTCTTCATCTGAGGAGCTATCCCCCATATTGCAGAAAAAATGCCTTCTTTCTATTGAAGAATTTGATGTTTCTCTTTTCTTTATTTTTCTGTAATAACTCTGGACATTCTGATTTGATATGTCCAGGTTTACCACATTCGTAGCAGATGATCTCCTTGGCGTCTCTTCTGCCACTAGTTCCACCTCTTTGTGAATTCCTGAACCCTTGGCCTTTATAAAATTTCTTGAATCTTCTGATCATCAGGCCTATTTCATAATCATCAACCTCCTCTTCTTCTTCTTGGCTTTCTGTCTTTGTTTTTGTCACACTTAGTGCAAGACTTTTCTTTCTCCTGTCACCAACTTCTTCTAGCTCTCGTTTGAATTTTAGTTTGCTTTCATATTCAGAAAGACTTCCAAATAAAGATGCTACAGATTGCATTGATTCTCCTTTGGCCTCCTCTATTACTGTGACTTTGGCCTCCCATTCTTTGGAAAGTATGTTTAATATTTTTCGTACTTGGACATTCCGATCATAGATTTTTCCAAATGCTGCAAGTTGATTAACAAGATGAGTATATCTAAGTTCAAATTCAGCTATTGACTCACCTTCCTTCATACGAAGTAGATCAAACTCTGTAGTTAGAGTATTGACTCGATTTTTTTTATTCCTGATGTTCATTCATGAGCTACTTCCAAAGCTTGCCACATCTCTTTAGCAGTCTGAAGAGTACAGATTCTGAAGTATTCTTTTTGACTCAGTGCACTCTGAATCATCAGAATTGCTTTACTGTTGAGAGTCACAAGCCTTTTGTCATTGTCATCAAATTCTGCTGGTGATTTAGGAACTTTGCGAGATTCTTCAGTCTTTATAGGCACATAGTTTCCAGTTTCAATCTCATCCCATAGTCCGTATTCTGTAGCCATTACGAATACACGGAACTTAGCTTTCCAGAAGGAAAAATGCTCACCACTGAAACCTGGTGGTCTAGTGATAGAAGCTCCGTTAGGAAGAATTCCTTCACCCATGCTTACCATCGGATCCTTTTAAGGTTGTTAAACCTGAACAAGAAGACCTGTGCTCTGATACCAAATGTTAGAGCAAGTTTTTCACCCAAGAGGGGGGGTGAATTGGGTGATTACAAAATAATCATATATTTATAAAACTTTAAGGCACAGTAATAAAAAGGAAGAAATATCACCAAAGTTCACACAGGGGTTTATACTGGTTCGGTCTCAACCACTTGACCTACATCCAGTCCTCAGAAATCCTTTTGAGCCTTTCACTATATCTTCCAAGATTCAGTGGGTTCTTGGCACCACAGTACAATCAGCAAGTTCCTCTGTACACTCGCTCCCCCTTACACAAGGTAATCTTAAATCCCAACTTAAGGTTCCTTAACCCTAAGTTATCACTATTGGAAATAAATGCGTATGACTGACAAATCTCTCTCATAGAGTATATAGATAAAAACTGAAATACAGATGAAGATTTGAAGCACTTGTAAAAGTATTGTTTGCAGTGTATTCAAGCGTTTCTCTTCGTGCTTTTATTTTTCGAATGGCTGGACATATATATTAGAGGCTTTGAAGACCGTTGTAAATTTTTCCGTTGATTCAAAGATGCTTCTGACAAATGCAACAATATTTTTCTTCCGTTACTTATGAATTTTGCTGCCACCCATGAATAGTTGTCGTTTGAATGGAGAGTTCAGTTACTTGTCATGTGCGTGATGGTGGAGTACAGCTGTAATACACTTGAGAATATTACCATTAGAAAATATTTGAATATCATCAGAGTAATATGATTCATTGGAAGTGTTTTCTGAAAATCAAGGAAACCATCGGGAGTGATCTTACTTTCACTAGAGATGGATTTCAGCAACTGAGTATCAAAACAATATGCCATAAGATTTTGACAGTAATCTGGAGTAATTAGTAATGATTATCAATGTCAAAATTTAACTAACAAAATCTGTTGATCTCCATGGGAGTAGTTGCAAGTGGATCACAGTGATTGCCTGAGAGTGTTACTGGCAACATGAAACATTACTGGAGTGAATATGATGTCACTAGAAGTGATTTGGAAAACATTAAAATCTTCTGTGAGTGATTACAGACTCACTGGAAGTGAACATGAGATTTCATATGCCACTCGAGTGAATTTGGCATCACTGGAAGTGATTTTGTAAATAGTGATTTCTTCTTGCAGTGATTTTCAATCCACTGGAAGTGATTCAGCAAAAATACTATATCACTCGAGTGATTCAAGATCACTGGAAGTGATTTGGCAAACAGTAAAATATTCTTGCAGTGATTTTTAATCCACTGGAAGTGATTTAGAAATTTTCAGGCATCACTCGAGTGATCTGGTATTCACTGGAAGTGATTTTCAAAATAGTGGATTTTTCTTCCAGTGTTTTTAGATTCACTGGAAGTGATTTGGCAGATATAACGTATCACTCGAGTGATTCAGGATCACTGGAAGTGAAATCTGGAACAGTGATATTTTCTTGCAGTGATTTTTCAATCACTGGAAGTGATCTGGCGCATCACTCGAGTGATTTCACATATCACTCGTGATCTGGTTATTTTCCATATCACTCGAGTGATTTTAATGATCACTCGAGTGATCTTGCTCAGATCACTTTTATCACTTCCTTTGCTGATATAAAATCCATGGACTTCCAAAACATGATTTGTTATCATCAAAACATGAAATCTAACACAAACCACATTCACTATTATTACAAGCATACTTATCTGTAAACATCTATACATGCGTTTTTTATTTTTTATTATCACTCAAGTTAATGCAAGTTGTTGTTGTTTTTCAAGGGCTAAGGACCATGTGATTTTCTATCTTCGTGGTTCATGGGTGGAAGAGTTTGAAAGGAAACTTAAGGAGGCTAAAAAGAAATTGGTGTGGATGCTTCTTTGTTATGTAGTTTCTACTGCTCCCATACCTGAAGGTTTCTCCTTGCATTACGGACACATTGATATTGATTCTTTTGTTCCCAGTGCCCTGTTAAGCTTACCATCATTGCTGCTCTTTACTTTTATTGTCAGGCTGTCCATTTGTGAGTTCTATAAGTGATGCAACAACATTTGAGATTGACACAAAAATCCCAGAAGTGTTGTTGATAAAGGAGAAGATGCTAAATACTTGATGACAAACTCATTTTCATTATGTGTAATGGGAACAGTGGGGGTTATGTATAAATCAATTATAAACGTATATTATGTATCTTATTATTAAGTTGTCGTTCAGTAAGAAATTTTCAATTTGTTCGCAAGCGTCTGTGACTCATGGATTATTGTTGTGAAGGCGTTTTGTTTGCCACAGTTTTAGGTGTCAAGGAATATATATATATTAATTAACTGATATGTTTCCCCCATTATGTATGAGAATACATATGTTTTTATGTTTCCATAGTATTTTTAGTTGGAGTTATCTTTCAATCACCCAAGTTTTTGGACTTCCAAGTTACTCATGAATTTTTTATGTGAAGGAGTAGGTTGTCAAGGTATTATTTCTATGTCATAAAATATGTAGTGATTATCTCATATGTTTCCATAATTATCTATGAAAATACATAATGGCAACTACATAATTTTTTGTTACACCCCTCATAAGCTTTCATGATTTTGTTGACCAATAAACTACAAGTAAAACAATTAGTGACTTGGAATAGTCTTGGATAAAGTAAAACACTACATTACATTGGTTAAATACAAGTCTTACCTCTCACACCTTGGTAGATTAGTAGAACATGGTAGTACATAATTAAATTAAAGTAAAATTGGTTGAGTTCATAACTCAACCAAAAAAAACCGAATGTTACTGATAAAGTATCCCGAATTACAAGCGCAAACAAAGTGGAAATCCTACATTTTGCAACTACAGACCATAATAGAAATATACTCCCCACTCGATGAACCCTTCCGGATGCATTTTTTAGTCTACTACAAATCCTAAATCCTCACCTAATTTTGATGCCACTAGTAGAAGTTCTTCAATTGAGTTTTCACCATTAGCTTCCATGTTTAAATTCAATGGGGTTACTGACTGTTGTGGTGTGATGGTCATCAATTACCTTGGACAGAATACTCAGATGTTCACTGGAATGACCTTTATGTAAGCACGTTTCCTTAAGTCGTGGATCACAAACAACTCACGATATACTTATGGGTAGGTCACAATTATAAGAGGTTGTGATGCCTCAATCATAGAATGGTAGTGTGTTATGAAGCTCACATCATGTGTTGCTTCCCATTCGTTATTGCAGAATCCTTATTCCTTAAGTCTGTAATAGAAGCACCTGAATAAGTAGTATTGGCTCTCACTCCATCTTTGTGACCTCATGCTAATTGGCCTGCCTTCCGAGGAATGCTTTATCAACAACAGCCTATATGTGGTCATCAGAACAATGTCAAGCATGTTATCTTCTCTGGTATAGACGATGACGTTATCTACTATAGCTTCTACACTCATTACAACTGCAAAATATAAGAGTCCACACTATACTGATTATATGGAATCTCAACTCTCTCCATCGCCAGAAAAAATTTCAAAATTGGCTGTCTGATAAAGAGTTTGCAATACCCATATTCTACATAGGATTGAGTAATGTTGGTGAAACAAGTTAGTTTTGCAATTCAACTGCTGGTATCACTATTTATGCTCTTGGGATTGTGAGCCTCTATGAATAAGTACAACTAATATATTACTAATTATTAATTAACCATGATTAATTTTAAATAATTTAATGCTTTTTTTACATGTATCATAGTAGTTATGATTTCTTTGGCCATCAATTTATTTGGGAACCTTATAGTTATCAAATCTATATGGTTCATGAAGTACTTCCAGGAAGAAATTAGGAAATAAGGTAGAGGAAATAATATTAGGAAGGAAAACTTTCAAAAATAGTAAAAAACTTTACTATTTCCTTTTTTTATTGTTCCCTCCTAGCATTCATTCTCTTCTAATTTTATCTCCATCCAAACACAGGAAAAAGGAAGACTAGGTTTCTACATGGGAAAGCATTTTGGATTTTGTTATTCTATAATGTACTAACCAAATCAGAAGTGCTCACGGAGGTTGTTGTTGTGGAAAGATCATGTGTAAATAGTTTGTATAAGTGTAAGGGTGTTTAGGTAATTTCCTAATTGTAACTAGTTTAAGGACTTAGTGAGAAATCTGATGGGCTCTCCATCTCACTTTTGTGTATATAAATATGAACCTAGCCCAATAGTTTTGTATTCAGACTTAGTGTTATCTCATACAAGAATAAAGGAATTTTTCTTTCAAAGCCTTGTGTTTGGGTTAATTTCATTAGCACTTTAACATGGCACCAGAGCCATTGGTTTGGTCAAGATCTACGTGCCTTTCATCAAGTGGAACCCAACTTTGAAGATTGGTCTTGATTTTGAAGATCATCCATGCTTTCATCATCACTTCCATCTCAAACCCTAATGGCATAAAAGAAGAACATCGATCCAGCTAACTTGTTGTTCACCCACCCGCTCTTCTTGCATCCATCGGAGACTCAAGGTTTGACAATCATATCATAGGTCCTTATCGGCTTAGAAAATTACATGCTCTGAAGCCAAGTAATGAGGATCACTTTAAAAGGAAAACATAAATTGAGGTTCGTCAATGGATCTTGCAAAAAGGATGATCAAGAAGTGGAATTGAAGGACTAATAGGGAAGATGCAATTCCATGCTCTTATCTTTGTTATTGAATTCCATTTCAAAAGATTTGGTGATTGGCATAGTTTTTTACGAAGAAGCTCATCATGTATGGAGCGACTTGCAAGAGCTTTTTGATAAAAAGACTTGGCCTTGAATTTTTTCTCCCCACAGAGAGATCAACCTTTTAAGGCAAGGTTCTTTATTTGTATCTATCTATTTTTTTGAAGTTGAAAGAACTATGGGAGGATCAATCTTACATCAAATTGATACAGCAATAAAGGTTGTTGCAATTCTTAATGGGATTGAATGAATTCTATAGTCAGGCTCATAGCCAAATTTTTCTCATGATTTCCCTTCCTTTGGTCGGCCAAGCTTATGGGAAGATTTTAGAAGATAAGGCATAAAGGTTGATTGCCAATCATGAGAAGTTATCATCGATAGATGGTATTACTATGCTTGTAAGGGGGAAAGGACGTGCCCATAGATGTGGCTGTGGGGATTATAACACCTCGAACCAAATAGACAAATACTTAGTTAAACTATCTCACATATAGCCAATAAGGATGTCCAACATCCAAATCATCAAATTACATAATTAGTTCAGATAAAACCCACACCAAAGTGTCAAATCCTCATACATATTTCAGTAAATAAAAATAAAATGCAGAAGTCTTAGGGTCATGACAAATAAAATGATATAAATGTGCTCAAGGAGTATAAAGGAGCCTCCAAGTCCTACTCTATAGATGCCTTTCTTTGCTTCCTACTAGAACAATCACCTAAAAATATATAAGGATGAGATTCCACGCCTCAGTAACTATTGAAAGTTTCTATCGTATACGAGTAAACCCCCCCCCACATATATATATATATGTACGTATATATGCATATATATGTATGTATATATGTATGTATGTATCATAATTCTCATACAAAACAATTGCAAATTTAATCATCATTATGTCAATCTATTTTTTCATCATAACATGTAGTATACAATTATGCAATAATTAAGATGTAACTTCCCTTATATCATTGTCTATCCTTATACCATTGACTGAAGCCATAGGCTAACGCATAGTCTAACAGAAACCTATCATTTTGACTGGATTTTCGTAAGCTCACCAGTTCTTAAGATGTACCTGGCCAAAGGTATAAAGTTTAAATGTGGACTATGGCTTTCCTCTTTAAAAGAACACAACTAAGGAGGTGTCATATATTTCACAGCTCCAATGCAATCCTGGCTAAAGGAAAACATGAAAAAAGGGGCATTGACAAGTGTTATCCACTGTAAACCGAGTGATGACATAACACATGAGAAAAGATCTCACCATACAAACTCCTCCTTACTCCAACCTATCACAAATGCAACCTCCATGATGGTTATATTCAATCACCTATAAATATAATATCATTAAAAGACAAGGTATAATAAATCATGCTTTCATTTGTATCAAATACATTACATATTCAAACATGCTAAAAGGAAACAATAATCCAACAATACATTAATTATAATTAAATTATTAACTATGTGAATAAAGTGAATTGTAAAGAAATTTACTTGTAACATTACTTAAGAATTTATAAAACACACACATATACATATAATTTAGTCTATTTTTTATTATAAAAGATAGTCATTCACAATTATACACAATTCACAAGTATATAGAAGAATATTCATAGTTACATGCTACTCTTTAGCATAGAAGTAAGCACACAAGAGTTGCTTTCAAGAAACTCTAAATACTTAAAACTACTCTCTAAACTAATATTTTATATACACATCAGCTCACTAAGATTCAAGCCCCATAAATTTAACTATTTATTATTTTTTAAGGTATAATACAAAAGGGGTTTTTAATAATAGAATCATTAAAAAAATAAAAGAACTATATATATGCACCCACATAAGAAAGAATCGAATAATATGTAACATCCCAAATTTTGGGACTAGAGGCTTGAAAATAAGTCTGAATCAAGTGGACTGCTAAGCCTTGGTTTAGCAAGTATCCTAGGAAAGCATAATTTTATTCTCTAAAATTCTTTACACCTTTAGTGGCATCAAGGGGAATAAAATGGTGAGTTAAAGAGTACATTAAGTGACAACACAAGGCAATTAGAGATAACACACAACATAGTTAATTGGAACACAAAGTAGTGTTGCTGCCAGTGAATTTTCCTGTGTGACAGTCGTGTTTGTGTGACATTTTTCAATGGGCCAATGATATCCAAAAGTTATGAAACTTTCCAGAATAAAATTAGACTTATCAAGATTTAATGTAATAGGTTATACAAGTCATTTGGAGTTGTACACAAAGAGATATGTATTTTTGAAGTTAGCCCAGTAAAACTGGTAATTTTCTATGGCAATGTCTAAAGATAATAATTTTGGGAATGTTGAGCTTCCATTTGGTTAAAGGCTATATTTTTTCTTGAAAATAGAATTAATAAGGGTCACATAGCTTTTAGAATCATATCAATTGGACCTTTATACAATTAGATATGAAGTTTCAAAGTTTGATGAAAATTTTGCCCAGTTTTTCACCAAGGGCGAAAATGAAAATAAATGTATGGGTAAAATAGTCATTTGACCAATAAAGCAAGATGACATTATTTTTCTCTTCAATTAGCTAATAATTTTGGTCAAAATTAAATAAAAGGAGGGAGCTAATTTACTTGGTCCAAAATAATTCAAGAGGGATTAATTGTAGCCAAGTAAAAACAATACATGTTGGTTTGTATTAAACAATATTATTTTCAAAAGCAAGATGATATTTTTATAACATCATCATCATCTTTCCTATGCTATATTTCATATGACATGAGATAAAGCAAGAGAGAATAGATATTAGTTATTGAATATGACTTATGGAGACAATTTGACCAAGGCATAAAGAGATGATAACTTTGGTCAACAATTGCAACTAAAAGTAATATGTTGGGAATGGCTTATTCAAGAAACCAATTTTTCTCTTCCAAGAGCCCTCAATTTTGTCCAAGTGAGAGGAGATAAAGGGAAATAAATATACTTGGCCATAATTAATTCAAGAGGAAAAAGAATAGACAAGTAAATTCAAACACATGGAAATTTCATTAAATAATAATAAACATAAAGCAAATAGAGATATTTAAAGAGCTCTTTATTCCTCTTCTTCCTTTCATTTATTCAGCCAACTCAATGCAAATAGAGAGAGAGAGAAGAGCTTGAAGAACTTGATGAACAAGAGGAAGAGTTAGGGTTCCAAGAAGTAAGAATCAAGGTAAGACCTTGAAATCCAAGTGTTCTTGCTTGCTAATCTACTTAGAACCTCTTCTAATATCTTCTCCACCTTGAATATCATGTTTAGCAAGAAAAATCAAGAGGGAATAGAGGGAACAAGATGGCGCCTAGAGAGATAAAGAGGAGGAATCAAAGGTAAATCATGAAACATTGCCTAACATGTTGATTTATGTTTGTTGGTAGTGGTTTGGTTGGTTATTGGCTTGGTTTTCATGACTTTTTGATTTTAGGAAGCTCAAACCCTAAGGGGGTATGCTGCTTAATTTTCTATTAATTATGTGGGAAGTGTGATTTAGTGATTAAACATGTGATTAGAGGTGAAAGAAAGGTGATTAATGGGTTGAAATCATAAAACAACATTTTCCCCTATTTTCCCTTATGTTTTGGCCACCCCTGGTTTGGAGGGAAGGAGCTGGAATTTCATCAATTTGATGGTTCCATTTAGAGGTGGTAATATGGTCCAGCTTGTCAAACCCCTTAACATTTCGATAATCGCAGAGTATTAAGCGCACAGTTTTGTAAGGCATACAGAAATAGCGAAAACATACTAATATTAAGTACATATTTACATCACAAGAGAATCCCCGCAGGGTTTGAAACTATATACAAATGTACAGAGCATTCAAAAGTAGCTAATAATTAAAAGCATAAATAACAATAGCAGCAACAGAGAGCTCATGACCTTAATAATCAGAAACCACCATCTTGCCTTTCGAGCCACCTGCTTCAGCTGTAATGTTTTGTTTTGAAAAAGAATGAGATTTGAGGGAATCTCAGTAACAATATGTTTACAAACATATAGAATGCAAAAATAGATATGCAATGTCATGTCATGTAAGATGATCAAACTATGTGTGTATACTAGCCTAAGGCTAAATTATATGTTTGCACCTTGGTCTACTTGGCGCCCTTGTTGGGTCCCTAATCACAACATGACAAATTGGTTTGTCTAAGACACTAGCTCATATTATAGTGAATTACATATAAAACATAATAGGAATTACATAATATATGTAAGAAGAAGTTACTACCTGAATCTTTTCCAAATTTCTGCATGTGTCCTACACTTGGATTTTGGCTCGGGCTAGGTCCAATTCCTATAAAACTTAAAGTTACAATTAATTGGTTATTACTTGTAGCATTACTACTTTTAAATTGAATGCTTCTAGTTATTTAATGCAGTTACAATAGTTTCTGCACAATACAATTCTATACAGTGCATTTTTACTATTTTCCAGAAACTGGTAGATTTTTCAGTCAACTTTGAAAATTCATAATTAATTCTAAAAAAAATATAAAATTTGACTGATTCTAAATCCTAAATGAAGCTCTTAAAATTTAAATTTAAGTAAAAATAGTTAGGGTTGATAACTACAGACATATTATTCCCAGTAATTCTCCCAACTTCACTATTCTATATTACTTTTCAGAAAATTTGGCACAACTTAAAAAATTCATATCTCCCAATGTACTTATCTAAAAATTACAAAATACCTATAAAATTAAAGATATTTTCTCTACTTTAATTTTGGAAAGTTTTAGAAATTTTGGACAAGGTTTATACCATGAAATACCACGCATATTATCACTGCCATACAGGGGCAGATCAAACAACATGTACATATACACTTCATAAATTTCCAAATTGGCATACAAACATCCAAAAATCATGAACACTTGCACACCTACACAATTTTACCTTCTAAAGCCAATCGAATAAGCAAAATTACCAAATTCTCACTCCTTCATCACATCATACACAGGGTAGAAAGTTAGGGTTCTTAGGAGGTTTATGTTGTTATTTTCTCTTGCCTAATCACTTCTTTTATACTTCTAATCACATTATTAGCTACTTAAACACTAAGTGGACATGTTTAGAAGAAATTTAGGCAATATTTCCCCTAGTTTTAGCTTCAACCTATAATTTGAAAATAAGAGGAAATATGATAATATCCAACAACAACATGATATAAGACAAGATGATCAAGTTTTGGTGATTACCTCTTGATTTCTTGGCTTTCTCTCTCTAAAACATCATTGTTCACTCTCTCTTTCCTCTTGATTTATCTTGAAAAATATGGATTTAATGGAGTAGAAGAGGTTAGGAGAGGTTATAGAGTAATTAGAAGGAAAAAACCACAAGATTTTGTAAGTTCTTACCTTTGATTTTGCTTGGAACCCTAGGCTCTTATGTTCTTAGTGTTCTTGCCTTGATGAGCTCTCTATCTCTCTCCTTTTGATTCAGTTTACCGAAATGGAAGAGGAAGAGGAGAGGTATATTGCTTTAATATATCACTTTTAGACTTATGTCATAATAGGTGTAAATAGAAATAACTTATGCACAATTGCTTGGTTCATTTTCCCCTCTCATTTCTTGAATTATCTTGGCCACTTAATATTTCTCTTCCTTCCCCTTTATTGACCAAATTTTCCAAGAGGAAAGAGAGCATTTAATTTTTTTTTTGAAATATCCTAGAATTGCATCTCTAATATGATTAACCAAGGTCACATTACTTTTGTTGCTTTTGACTTTTTGACCTTTTCCCTTCTTTATTTAATATGAACTAACCATATAAATATATATCCCCTTTGCTTTTCTCTTTTTGACCGTACATCTAAGAGGAAAAAAGAATAGATATTGGTTCCTTAATTTGCCATAAGTGCTTCTTCCAAATCATGCATCAAAGTCATATTGCTTTTTGCTTTGACTTTTCCTCTTTCTACTTTAATATTAGCAAATGAACATATATATTTCCCTTATTTCCTCTTTGTTGACCGAAATGTTATGGAGAAGAGGGAATAAAGATTGCTTCTTGCTTTATCATAACTCCATTCTTCCAATTGTTTAATTTATCATGCTACTTTTTGACTTTTGTAACTTAAATTTTCCCCTTGGTAATAATACTCCAAGATGGACTTATTAATTACCAACTAGCCATTTTTCCTTTTTATTTCCCCTCTTAGCCGAATTTATTAGGAGAAATAGGGAAAAATATTTGTTTCTTATTTTGTTAGCAAAATTACGATTTTTCCCTTACATTTTATGATTTATTGAAATAAATCATTTCTTGCTCCTCATCCTTTGTTTTGGCCAAATTTTCACATTGTATTGGATCATTATTTTTGTCATTTTATGCTCTAATTTAGGTTATCATGTTAGGCCTTTAAGTGAACATTAATTTCTCTTTTATGTCCTTACTTGGTCAAGTTGTGTATAACCGGCGATTGGAATATTTCCGACAGTGGTTGTACATCATAATACACCATTTTATTGCATTAAATGTATTAATTACATAGGAGAAATATTGGTGACTAATAATGGGGTGTTACACGGCCCACCAGGTTCGGGCTAACTCGCTACAGGTTGGGACCATATGAGTTCGGTCCTAAAAGGACCCGCACCAATATGGTTTGGCCAAATGTCAACCCAACCCATAACCGGTGGGTTGGCCCACCCAACCCATATTATTATTATTATTTTCAAAATTTTTACACAATGTACTAAAATTATTTTTCCTACAAATATAAACCACAAAAAAATTAAAAATTTATTACAAATTAAACATTAGGCACACTGGGCATTGGTAGTGAAACTGTAAAAGTGGAGTGTGTCACTCTAAGTCTCGGACTCTATTGACAGTTCTATTTGTTTTTTTTATTCATTATCAAGTAAGCCTTCTAACATGTACAGATGATTTGGGCCATGAGCGGTGAGCATGTAGAATTATGGATTGTAGAGACGGAGTGAGATAGGACAGGAGTGTGGTCTTGGGTTGTCAGGTGAACTTGGACTTGGGTCTTGGCCTCTTGGGTGACATAAAAAAAATATGGGCCAACCCACCAACCCGATGGTCCAACCCCCTACAGGTTGAGACCATATGGGTTCGGGTCTAAAAGACCTACTCCCAAATGGTCCCAATTTTACAAAACCCAACCCACCCATTTTGTCAGGTTGGGTAGGTTCAGCCCATGGTCCCAACCCATATTACCACCTCTATTCCATTAATTTTATAAGGGTTTATTGTGTAGGGTACATGTAAATTTTGAAGTATAAAGGCCCTAGAATGTAAAATGACATAAATACCCTTAAAACCCTAAGATAAGGGCTATCAAGGGTAATTTCATAATTTAGGCTTAAATTTGATCAATCTGAGGTTAAAAATGGATTCTACACGTGAAATTGTATAGGATTAGCTCGGGTCATAAATTTCGATAAAGTACAGTTAGACTGGGTCCCTAGGGGCATTTTGGTAATTTTACAGTTTTGAGTCAAGATAACCAACAATGTGAGTTTCAAATGAGTTATAAATAAATAATAACTTATTTATCCTAAATTCAAAATTTTAGGATATATCAATGGCCCGAGCCGGATAGATGGAGCTGGACTGATTGACAGGCACAAAAAAGGCACGTTCTAGGTAGTAACAATTTTTTTCATGCACTATGTGATAATTATATGCTTTGAGTATGCCATATTCTATAGCATGAGCATAGTGCCAATGGTACATTAGCCTAGCTGTGATCTAGGATCCAGCGATGGTGTACATGAGCAAGCCAGTGTCTAAACAGTGGTTTTGCCTTGGACAGTGTATACACAACATTCTATCATCTTACACAATATAGTGCATGACATATTTATTTTTACATCGTATATGTTTGATTGTATGTTATTACTAAGATTCTTTGAATCTCACCCTTTTCCATAAATGTATAAAGTTTCCAGCAGTAGGCAACGGCTCTGAGGGCAAAACAGTAATTTCTGACAACGGAAGGTTCTGGACCAGTACGGGAGGAACAATTGGTTATCTGAAGAAATTTTTGTTTTTTAAGGTCTGTATTCATTATGTTCACCCCTATGGGGAATTACTGTATATAAACAAGCATCTTGTATCAATAATATTAATATTTTTGCTATTCTTATGTGCTCGTTGATATGTGCAAATGCTACTTTGATTAATATCAATTATGAGATAGGGTCTTACATAATAAATGTAAGGTCTTGAAATTGTAAAGAAAATAAAGAAACACTAATAACAACGAAAAATGAAATTTTGGTTCAAGGAATATGGGAAGAGCTACGTTCAGTTTATAGCATAAAGTATATGAGCTGGGTTTTATATATACACACACACATATATATGCATATATGTATATATATAGACACACACACATAAATATATGTATGTATGTAAGCATGCATGCATGCATGTATATAAATATGACATGTCTGTGAGGGAGGATGAATTGGTCAAAAATAGGAAATAAATAAATATATACACATACACGCACGAATTGATAAGAGGGAAGGAGTTTAGGGTTTCTTACTTAGCATAGTATATGCACATACCCTCATAATGAAAAGAAGAGTGTGATTAGGAAAAAAATAACACACACACACACACAATCCAAAAAAGGGTGGCTGGGAAGTGAAAATTCATATACAGACACATACGCTAACACACAAACAATTAAAGAAAAGGGAGTGGTTATGAAGATTCAACAAGATATGTGCACATATACCCATAGCATCAGGATGAAGAAAGAAGGGATGGGTTTAATAAGACAAAATAACATAAAGTAGTGAAGAAGGAAGAAAGAGGCAGGACATTTGATTGATAAGACATTTCTTGTTTACTATTATAAATAGCTGGGTAGATGGATAAGTAAGGTGAAGTAGAGAGAAAAAATACACCTGTTGTTTATGGCCGAGAGTATAGGAGGAGTGAGAAGAAAAGGGGATTTTGTAGGGTAGGGTTAGGGTCCTCCACCCCCCAAATTAAATAATATTTTCTTAGAAAAAATGATAATAGTAATAATCAGGTTACTAGCAGCATTTTTTTTGTTTTATAATATTTATTCCAATAATAAAATAAGTCTACTCTCATACCCATATATTAAAATTAATTATTTTAAGAACGTATTTCATTTTTTTAATATTTTTTATAGAATAAATATTTAGAACTTGATATTTCTTTTAATTTATTATATAGTCTATAACTGAATAAAATTTAAGCTACAATTAACTCTAAGCCCTAAACATTTAAGGATGTTACAGGGATCCCAACATTGAGTGCTCAAATTGTCTCAAAAAAGGACATATAAGGGAAAATTGTTTCCAATCAATTGGCTATCCAGCCAACTTCAGAGGAAACAAAGTCGAATTGAACGAAGAGTCAAGTACAAACTAAGCATCTAGTGAGTCTACCATTCATGAGCATGTAGCCAACCATACTATGAATATTTCTTCCCCTACTTTTACTCAAAGCTAGTATGAGCGCTTATTGGAACTTCTGAAGATGGACTCCGAGTTGATGATTCACGCTCTTACTGGTACAAGTTTGACCATTCACCCTACTTATTCTAGTTCATATTCTTATTGGGTAATTGATTCAGGGGACACCACCCATAAGGTTGGTAGTTTGAACTTAGAAAATTACAGAGAATATGATGGTCCCATAAAATCAAAATTTCCTAATGGAAAAAGGGTCCCTGTCATGCACAATGGAAGTGCTAGAATCACTGACAATCTTGTAGTAAATGGTATTTTGTATGCACCCCTGCTGGAATTTAACTTATTAACGATTGTTAGTTGGAATTTAACTTATTTTCGATTGTTAGGCTAACTAGTGAACGTAACTATACAACTACATTTTTTCCTAATTTCTGTTTATTGTAGGGCCTTCGGGATGACAAGATGATGGTGAATAGTAGACTCATTAAGGGTTTATACATTTTGAAAAATACTAGACTCTGTAATCAGTTACATTCGGCTTTAAGCAGTAGAAAGAGCATGAAACTAGATGATATATGCATGTGGCACAATAGAATTGGGCATGCCCCTTTTTTTTATGAAATATCTTAGTTTTTAAGCAACGATAAGACAATTATGAATAATAAATGTGAAGTATGTGTTCAGTCTAAGCAAACCAAATTCCTTTTTACCCCTAGTTGTATTAAATCTTTTTGGTCTTTTGAATTGTTACATATTGATGTGTGGGGACCATATAGGACCCCAACACACCAAGGATATCACTTTTTCTTAACAATTATTGATGAATTTTCTAGAGCAACTTGGACCTTGTTAATATGCTCTAAAACTGAGGTCACAAGCTATATGAAGTACTTTATTGCTTATTTGATTACACAGTTTTCGGTTAATGTTAAAACTATTAGGAGTGTGATGACTTCCTATTTTTAATATATTTGAGATATATTTTGATATATTTAGGAAGTTATCAATACTAAATTAAAGATATTTTCTTGAGATTTTAGGATATATCAATTGGGTGCATCGTTTGTGCGATTTCAAATTAGAATAGAAGGTTTTAATTTTAAGAAAGAAGCAATAAAAATAAATAATAATAGGAAGTTTTCTCAAATAAAAAAAAAGATTCAGTTTTATCATCTTTACTATTATTTTCTTTTCTTTTCATCAATAGGAACATCACTGTTTTAGAAGTCTTGGGAAGAGGAAATATATCCCTGTATGTATGTATGTATGCATGTGTGTGTGCGCGCACGCTTATACATACATACATACATACATACATACATATGTACATACATATATGCAAGGTATAGTGAGAAGACATTGTGTTCTATTTTCCTAGTTGGTGACATCAAGGCAAGAGCTTAGAATTTTAATGGTTGGATATTAAAGTTTGGAGATGTAGAATATCTATGGCATGGATGAAAGTTTAGCATTGAATTTTGGGTTAAGGTGTAAAAACACATATGTGGTTTTTCCAAAAATGCGCCCAACACCAAGTGGTTTTTTTAGGTGTAAAAGTGACTATGTGGTCACAAAAGTAGGTCAAAAGTCACAGATTCCATTAAATGTAGATGATGTCCGTTAGATTGAAGTTAACTAAGCCAGTTGTTGTCCAAGTGTCATTAATGGCTCAATGAACACTTTCATACATAGCAATTGAGGTGGAATTGGTCGAGCAAAGATGCGAGCTCTGAGAAATAAGAAATCAAGAGGAAGCTCCATGGGCGCGTCTTCAACATCGATAATAAGGAGAAATGAGAAACCAAGAAGGAGTGTAGTGTTGTTGAGATAGCACAGTCGTAAGGAATACTACAAAGGTTTAACTCAGTATTGTCAGCACAATTTGTTGGCTCCCCGGTGGACATTGTGGTAAGAAGGAAAGCCAGGTAGGACATTTTACGGGTGCCACAATTACTACTAGGTAAGACTCGTTAGATGTGGAATGATTTTTAATAGGATGGGTTCTTGATTTTTAATGATTGGTGATGAAATTTCATAGGATGGGGGCTGTGGTTATTTTGAATAGCAGGATATTGAGTTTAGGGAAAGGGGAAATGCAGTTATTAAAGATTTACTTAATAACATATACAAGTTATATGAAGAGAAAAAGCAGCTTTGAAGAGGGAATGACCGTGCGAGGATGTACGAAGAGCTAGTTTCAATTCAAGGTATGGTGAAGAAGTTGAAAGCTTGACATGAAGTTAGAGAAAGTGAAGTGAGGAAAGGGCAATTGAAGTATAGACTTGCATTAGCAACATTGTTACTAACTTAGGTGCTGTTGTTGGTAATGTATTTTTAAGGGTGCATGCATATTTTTGTTGTTCTTGTGAGGGATTAGACAATTGTTAATGATATGTAATATATTTGTTTGTGTTTTATGAAAAAATGGTGAAGTATTTTTTAAAAGGGGCATGTATATATTTGTTACTGTTTGTGAGTTCATTATGAAGTATTGGAAGTAAGTAAAGAAAAATGCAGCTTCTTAGGGAATGGAATGAACCAAGATTGTCTTTGTTATTGAACTAGAAATAAATATAACTTAAAAAAGCATGTATGTTATTAAAGGATATGATTATTACATATGTGAGTACATTGTTACGAGTGTAGATGGTTTATTAAAAAGTGCAAGTATACACTATCGTAAATAAGTAATATAGAAGTGGGTAGAGTATCGTTCCAATGAGATTACAAAATAAATATGAATGTAATTGATATGAAAACAAAATATGCGAAAAATCCCTAGGGGTCTGATTTTACTTAGCAAATTTCGGATTAAAGCACCTATTTATTCTAGTCTAATTTATTCCACATGATTGATAGCCGAGTTTCCCTAATTTAATTACTAGCCTCTTCTAAGGTCAAGCAATTCTATAATTAATTGTTAATCCAATATATCCCTATATGAATTAAAACAATTAATCATGCATTAAGATTTATAGAACTCATTAAGACTACATAACCCATATGAATATATTCCTATTTCATATGGTCGTGCAATGTTTTTAGGTAGAGCTTATTGAGGGTTGTAATGAGGTTAGAGTAAAAGGAATGTAAAAAGTGATATGAAGGGCTATATTTAAGAAGTAATAGAACAATTGAAAAATGGGTAATCTTATAACTAAACTTATCTCATCATGACAACCCACAATTTTTATTCAAGTACTTAATATCTTTTCTTGTCATTTTATTTTTTTCCTTTTTTTTTTGCATAATTTTTACAATTCTATAGTTGATGATATACACACCCCCACACTTGTCAAAAGCTCATTTCATAAAAAATTCAAATGCTCTGCTAATTTTTTTGAATTAGGTAAAAACACTTGATATATCATTAAAATACATATTAATGGGTTAAGAATAAAGAAACAATCACTTAAGCTCAAAGGGGCTTATCAAGAATATAATTGCAAGGTTGGCTATTTGGCTCTGGCTAAAGAAAGAAAATGAATGCCTTTATCATTTTTAAATGTGCATGTGACATGTAATCTTAACCAGATTTAAAGCAAGTTCTAGAGTGACAACTTAATAAGTGAATATCACATACAAGAAAGATAATCATTATTCATCAAATAGGTTCTAAAGCTCATAGTGAGGGGCTTTCAAATTCAGCTCATTCAATGTCAAAATTCATCACTAATCTAAACAATCAGCTATTCAATCATGCTATGAAATCTCTAAATCCAATTGACCCCATGCTTAGAACTTATATACTTCTTACAATCATCGAAAAGCACCTAGACAACTTTTTTTTCTAGTTCAGACCTTTTTTTAAGATGAAATATAAACATGCAACTAATGAGATGTATCTCAAGAGTTAAAAATAACTCTTTACTCTGCCATTTTTGCACACCCTATGCATCTAATGGTTTTACTAACTAATTATCTAATGGAAAAATTATGTTTTTTTCCTCCTCCCTCAACATAAATCAAACATTGTCCTCAATGTATTTTCGAGATTAGAGAAAGTTTTTATATAAACACACAGTAAAGTAAACCAAAATGCTAAGAGTAAAACCATAAGATTAAGGAAAGTTACAACCAGAGAGTGGTATTTGGATTCTACTTCTGACTGTTGTCTGAAGATGACCTACATTTTTCTTTGACTAATAGATCTGGTTTAGGTTTATAGGTTCTCAGTTGATCAAGTAGTTGATCAGTAGTTGGCACAGAGATGATGGAATAGCGAGTCGCTTGGGGTATGAATCCTGTTTCCACAGTATGATCAAGAAAAGACAACAGGTTATCATAAAAACCATTAACATTTAACAATCCTAATGGTTTTTTTTTGTGAAAGTTAAGTTTAGCCTAATATACAATGTTAGAGATCCCATCCAACGTTTCCAAACCACCGGGTAGAGCGATAAAAGCTTCAGCATGATAGAACATATGTCACATTCATTCAGGCAAGCTTGAAACCTGTAACTCTTGTCTTAAAGAAAAGATGTGACCGTCCAAATTCTTCACACGAACATTCAAACCCTTGCTGCCTTTAATGGTTACAGAAATGGCTATACTTCCCTTTAGGCCCTGAATGCCTCCCCCGTATACAAAGTTGATCTTTCTAGCAACTAATTCACTTCTTAGTTCTCTTGCTGCAGGTAGAAACTCTCCATCCTTTCCCAAATCAGTTTCACCAAAAATGCAGATAGATTTAGATCTACCTTTTAGTGTGATACCCTTGTTCTTTTCTTTTCTTTTCTCTCAGACATTTTGTGTGTACAAGTAGAAGAGTGCATGCTTATAATACTAAAATAGCGACAAAAAGATCATGCAATTCATACATTTTTCAAAGAAGTTTGAAAAAAATTTCTGACACGAATGAATGGTGGGCTGTTACATGAATAAATTAAACAAAATAAGTAAAGAAAGTTAAAAGTTACTAAAAAAATAAGATAGATTAGACAAAAGCATGATTATGTACAGTAGTAGTGATTGTGGTTGACATCTTCCTCTGGTTTTATGTCTAGTAACGGCTTAAATGCTTTCTATAAATTAAGGATTTGCTTCTCATCCATTTTTCTTATAAATTGGCAAACATTGTCTTTTAACATCAGATTCCTAAGACGGTAGCACTCTTTCTCTTTGTTGAATATGTCTAATAAATCGAGAAGAATATAATAAACATCACCACTAGGATACGTCTCAAGAGTCTGAATAATATCATCCAGTGACTCCTTACTCAGTCCATCCTTTATGAATTTAATTTTATCTTTATTTATAGAAATCAAACATTTACTCTGATAGTGCTTATCACAGTTCCACCTTGCACAATTATAGCGAACCTGCATTCTTTTAGCTCTTCTCTTTTTGGAGTAAGAGCTTCTTCATATACCTAGCATATGTTGAATAAATGACTCATGAATCTCACCAGCTAAATGTACCTTAGCTTCAATAATCCAGCGTACATCCTCAAGAAGGCTCAAACACTTAAATGTCTTCATTCTTTCAAGTCGATAGCTATAGATCTTTCTGAGCACATCTTTAGGAAGAGTGGGGAACCTGTTCTTAAGCTTTACAAGAGATTCCTCTAAGAAAAATGAAATTTCTAACGCAGTACAGTGTGCTTCAGTGAGTATGAAAGAAAGTTTAATGAGAAAGAAAAAGAAGTTTTTGGTTGCATCCCAAATAGCCGCACTTCTTTAACGTCTTTAGCTAGACAAAAATCAAACCAATTGACTATTTTTTTTTGAAAATTGAGTTTAGAACGTATTTGTTTGTTCCTCAAACGTGATGACATTTTTTAAAGTGTTGAGTGCACCGTCATTATATTCTTTCAGCCTTTGCCCATTCACTTTGAATTTTCGATCACTATCTTGAATCTCTTTAGTTCCATATGGCTATACTTGAACCACAATAAAAAGTCTTGACCATCTTGATCTTAGCTTTCCTGGAAGGAGCTTTAACCTTAAGTTATATAACAACACTTTTTGTCCCGTGTCATGCCACATTTTTGTCTTCTCCTTGCATAACTTGGCATTCCCATAAGCTTGTTGGCTGAATTTTCAAACTCATTAAGTTGGAGAAGTCTCTTCTCACCAGCTGCCTTTAAGTCAAAATTTAAGGTTTTTATTACCCAATGTTCTTTATGCTACAAGACTTCAGGATTAGTAGATTTTGACACATCTACCATTCCTATTGCTAGTAGTTGATCCATGCAGATTTCATGCACCACGTCTTTTGTGTAGCTAGTTAATGTATCTACTCTGCAACAGGTGTCACCTTCATTTGAAAAGGACCAATCCTTAAAAATGTTGAAAGATACTTGATCATCTTAAGCTTGTAAGGTTAAATTTTACTATTGCACATCTATTAAAGTTCTCCTAGTTGCAAGGAATGGTCTCCCAAGAATGATAAGAATTTATTGGTCTTCTTCCATGTCGAGTATGATAAAATCAGTTGGAAATATGAGTTTTTCCACCTTCACCAGAACATCTTCTAAAATACCCCTCGGATATTTTATTGATCTGTCAGCTAGAAGTAACCGTGGTAGGCTTCACCTCTTCAAGACTAATTTTTCTGTAGACAGATAGAGGCATGAGATTTACACTTGCTCCTAAGTCACAAAGTGCTTTTTTAAAGTTACATTGACCTATAGTGCAAGGTATGCAAAAGCTTTCTGAATCTTTAAGTTTTGGTGGTAATTTCTTTTGGAGAATAGCACTGCACTCCTTAGTAAGTGCAACTGTCTCAAATTCCTCCAGTTTATGCTTATTTGAAAGAATATCCTTCATGAATTTTGTATAATTGGGCATTTCGGCAAGAGCATATACGAAAGGGATGTTGATATCTAGCTTTTTAAAAATCTTCAGAAACTTTCCAAACTGCTTGTCTAGTTTTGCATTCACAAGTCTCTGAGGGGTATAGAACTGGTGGTACATATGGAGGAGTTATCTGGAAAACTAATTCTTCCCGGTAGCACATCATTCTCTTTAGGTTTCTATACTTCCTCCTTCTGTTCTTCTTCATTTTCTTTTTCTCTGCTATTCTTATTTTTTATTAAGGATCTTTCAATTCTTTCCTACTCCTTAATGCAACGGCCTTCACATGCTCTCTTGGGTTTCTTTTAGTATCACTTAGAAGAGTACCTGGTTGTCTGGAATTTAGCATATTTTCAATTTGGTCCATTTGTATCTCCAAGTTCTTTATTGAGGATTTTTGGCTTTTGAGTGCTGCATCAGTCCTAGCCATGAATTGAGATGTATTCATGGTTAGTTGAGGCAGTACATCTTTCACATTCACTTTCTGCTGTAGTGGATTTGGTGGATGAAGAGTTTGTTGTTGGTAGTTCCCTTACTGCTTGAACACATTTTGATTATTCTTCCATCCAAAGTTTGGATGATTCCGCTAACCTGGATTGTAAGTATTTGAGAATGAGTCATTTCTTTGATTTCTGATGTAATGAGCTTGCTTCGACTGAGAAGGCGTGGATGGGTGTCCTTCTTGACAATGCGTGCTCCTATGAGGTCCTTTATATCGATCACAAGTTTCATGAGGAGTGCTGATTACATTTGCTTGGTTTGTTAATGAGCTCACTTGCTTGGATATAGATGTAACTTAAGAAGACAAAGTTGTAAGGATATCCAGCTCGTGCACTCCAAGTACTTTCTTTGAAATGTGTCGTTCAGAAGGCCATTGGTATGTATTGTGTAACACCTTACTTTTATACCGTACAAAATAGTTTAAAATGTAACCTGATGACACATCAGAGACCAGAAACAGTTTTTAATCCATTTGGGATCCCAACTTCACTACAAGGTTTGATCCTATAGTTAAGTGGGTTTTTGAAAGGTTTTTCAAAATATTTTAGTTATGGTCTCATTTTCATTTTTCAAATTGGTTTAATTCATTTGGGTCTGTTTCCATTTGTTAATATCAGAGTACTTACTGAAGTTCTTTGCGGATATTCAGATTAAGTTCGTTGCTAAAGGGTCCACCTGGTACGGTCACCTTGTTCTAGATAATTTACATCGGTTACATACAACCTTCCAGGTTTACAGTTGGTGTACTTTTCCACCAAGAGTACTAATTTACAAAACCATTCGGTTTATATACAAATTCAAAAGTAAGATAACCAACAGAAAAATAAACTCCAAGTCTTCATTTCTACCCGTACATGGCTACCTTCTTTCCATGAGAACTACTTGCCTGTGTGCAGGTTAGTTATTGGAAAAAAGGGGGAGATTCAAAAGAATCTCAGTACTAACAAGTAACACTCATATAAAATGCATACAGAGAAACATGTCATATTAACCACTACATACCAAATCTATTCAATATTCATTCAACATTCAGAAATATGTTTATCCAACAAACAATTCTATTCAAGGACTTATTGTCTCTTTCTACAGCATTGGGTATTCTATTGGGCCAAAGCCCTTCTCATCTGAATGCTTAATGGGCAATTCTGCCTGATTCATGTCCACAGTTAAAGTATGTATGAATGACAACAATATGCATGAAGCAGGATACATAGAATATGAGGGAGAAGTTACTACCTTAGCTTTTTCAATGTTCTGTGATGTGTTACCAATTCTTTGGTTGTCCCGGGAAGATATCGAATCCTATATATGAGAATTCATGAATTGGATGGGTTATTACTTATTCTAATAACTTGGTATGAGGTAAACTAAATTATTCTTAACTCATCCCTATGTTTATCCTTGGTTTTAACTTGTTGGTTATCATTAGAGTCATTTAGGTACCCTTTGGAACCTTAAACAAAGGCCTATAGGGTTGGGAAAGACCATACCAATCATCACCTCTTAGAAAATATGAAATTTGGGAAAAATTGGGTCTTGGCCGCAGCAAAAAACAGGTCAGAAACTATTAGGCCGCGGCCAAGAGTCCCCTGATTCTTGATAGAAATTCAAAAAATCATAACTAATTCTACAAAAATGAAATTGATGTGGTTCCAAATTCTACGTGACCCTTATTAAGTCTACTTTGAATGAAAAATATATCCATTATCTATATATGCACCAATTAATACATAATTTCCCCCTTTCTACTCACTATGCCAAAAAGTTCTAGTTTTACATGATCCAACTTTAAAAATGTACAACTCTCAGCACACAAATCCAATTGACCATTATGACCTATCAAATTAAATTTTGACAAGTATACTTTTAGACTAGAAATTTCATAAAAGTTGGAAATCATTTGACCAACGGAATACATATTGCAACCAAACTGTTTCCAGAAGGCAGACTACACAACATTTATTCTTTACTTTCAAAAATCCCCAATTCATATACAAGTATCCAAAAATAATGAACATTTTCATACCTACACAATTTTACCTTATAAAGTCAATAGAAATATCAAAATTACCAAATTCTAATTCCTTCACCACTTCATGCACAGGGCATAAGTTTGACATATAAACCAACAATTACCAAACTTCCAATTTAAGCCTTAAACTAGTTTCATATGCCTTCTAAAAATCTTAAAATACCATGAATGCAATCAAAACACCATAACTCTTTAAAACCCTAGCTTGGGAGAAATTAGGGCAAAATCTCACATGCCAAAATTCTCAACCAACCAAGATAACCCATAGCTCAAAATGAAGCTAAAACTCACCTCTTGCTCCTCCTTATGTTCTTTCTTTGGTTCTCCAACTTTTGTTCTTGCAAGTTTTCTCAAAAAACCTCCTCTTGAAATTCTAAAACCATAGAATTAAAGATCTCATCAAGAAGAACAATATTTTATGAAGGGTGTTTGAGCCATAGAAGTGATTTACTAAGCCAAAATCAAGGAGGAAGATCTTACCTAAACTTGGTTCTTCATTTTCTCCTTCCTCAAGAACTTGGCCGACTTGGAGAATGAGAAAGAGAGTGATCTGATCTGATTTATTTCTCTTTCCATTATCCCTAAGTGCTTGGCAGTGAATCACCAAGAGACTAGAGGGAAAATGCCATGTGTCACAACTTGGTAGTTACTTAGAAAGGTGAAGAGTTAATTAACCTAAGATGGTTTGGTTACCTTGGTTAAGCTTTTTCATTTCCTCCTCTTTTTTTCTTTTGACCGAAAGTGGCTGCCCAATTCAAGAGAAATTATTGACAAAGCATGCTCTTTAACAAGGTAGGGAAAAATGGACCAATCATCTATTGTTGTTTTTACTTTTTTGACTTTTCTTCCCTTCTTTTCTCTTGAACATATTGGTCAATGTTCTTATGTTATTACTCTTTTCTCTTCCTTTCTTAAGTTGTGCGTCCTCTTCAAATGAAAAGTGAGAAGGTATTAATTGAATATTGTATCCATATAGGGTGTTGAATGTTTGACCAATTTTTACTACTTCTTTCTCTTTTTTCTTTCCTGCTTTTCAACGTCTATAATCTAATTCCTTTCCCTTTCCTTCCTCTTGCTTAATGTAAATACCTCCTAAAAGAGAGACGAAAAGTTGTTGACTAATTGACTTTAGTCTTATTAGAAAAAGTGGACTCTTTGACCAAGCCTCTTCTTCCTTCTTTACACTTGATCTTGGCAAATTTTAATTATTGTGCCCTTAATGTGTTTCTTCATTCTTCTTGTCCTATTTCATGGTAATTCCCTTCTATCCTTGTGTTTTAATTATATTCTGATCATTCCCGATTTTAGGTGAATCTTAGGTCATTTATTGATAGCTACTTGGGACTAAAATCATTATACAATTTCTAGGGACAATTCTATCATTAATTTCACTGTCTATTTGTACACTTAGCCCTTGAGTACTTTTTGGGATATTACACATTGGTTGCCATCTCCTTAAGTAGATTGTAGGAATCATCTATATTTTTTCCCATTAAAGATCCTTTAGCTGCAGCATCTATAAGAACTTTGGTGGTATGCGTCATCCCATTAAAAAATGTTTGCAGTTGCTACTAATCTGGTAACCCATGATGAGGACATCTCTTTAGCAACTTCTTGTATCTTTCTCAGGCTTCATATATGCTTTCTAGTTCATGCTGGGCAAATAAGGTAATTTCATTCCTCAATTTAGCATTTTTTCCTAAAGGAAAGTATTTTGTCAAAAATTTATGTGCCAATGTATCCCATGTAGTTATGCTTCCCACGGGTAGATAGTGTAACCAGCTCTTAGCTTTATCCATGAGTGAGAAAGGGAAAATTCTAAGTCTAATAGCATCATCAGTAACACCATTATGCTTGAATGTGTCACAGATTTCTATGAAGCTGGCTATATGTGTGTTGGGATCTTCTGTTGATAAGCCACCGAATTGATTTGCTTACACCATTTGGATAATTGAAAGCTTGATTTCAAAATTATTGGCTGCTATTGGCGGTTTTCTGATTTCAAAAGTTGTCTCCATGACTGTTGGTGTTGCATATTCACGGAGTGTTTTGGTATCTGTTCCTTCTCCTGTTGGATTTACCATCGGATTGATTGGAGTAGACTGCTTTTGAAGTCTTCAATTTCTTCGACAAGTTCTCTCGATCTTAGAATCAAAAGGTAGTAATTCAGTCTCCTTCGATATAGTCATGCACTAAGCAAAAGCTTGAAAAGAAATACAAGACAAAAAAACAAAGAAAACAAATGTCATATAAAGACCAAATTAATATTAAAATTACTTGGTATTGATATTAATGACAACAATTCCCGATAAAAGTGCAAAAAACTTGTTATGAGTGTAGATGGTTTATTAAAAAGTGTAAGTATACATTGTCATAAACAAGTAATATATAAGTGAGTAGAGTATCATTCCAACAAGGATTGATCACTAAGTACCAAAATTGTTAATCTTAATACTATTTAGATGATCGATTAGTTGGTGATTGAGATTATAAAATAAATATAAATGCAATTGATATGAAAACAAATATGAAAAAAAACCCTAGGGGTCTGATTTCACTTAGCAAATTTAGGATTGACTCACCTATTTATTCTGATATAATTTATTCCATGTTACGAGTGTAGGATGGTGTATTTAGAAGTGCAAGTGTACACGGTCGTAAACAAGTAATATAGAGGTGAGTAGAGTATCGTTCCCATGAGAATTGATCACTAAGTACCAAAATTGATAATTTTAATACTATTTAGCCGATTGATTAGTTGGTGGTTGAGATTGCAAGATAAAAATGATTAAATGAAAATGCAATTGTTATAAATACAAATATAATAAAAAGGCCATAGGGATTAGATTGCACTTAGCAAACTCTGGATTGAATCACTTATCTATTCTAGTCCAATTTATTTCACATGATTGATAGTCAAGTTTCCCTATTTTAATTACTAGCCTCTTCCAAGGTCAAGTAATTCTATAATTAATTGCTAACCCAATATATTCCTATATGAATTTAAGCAATCAATCATGCATTAAGATTTATGGAACTCAATTAAGACTACACAATCCATATGAATATATTCCTATTTCATATGCAAATTATGGTTTTAATTATAGGATCCACACATATGTATCTCCTTCCAGTCTCAACATGCATATTGATATCATCCAAAAGGTGGCCAATCAATTGAAAGCATTAAGAATAATAATTAAAACTCAATCATGAAGGAAAAATTAAACTAGATTTAATAAGTTAAGATTCAATCTTTCATTAGTAAGCTACGTCATCACCCTAGGAAAAGGAAAATTTAGCTAATGATGAAATTAAAAACAAAACCAAAATAAATTAAAAATTTCATAAATATTGCAGAAAACATGATTATTAAATTATAAAACATAAAGATACAACTACAAGATGCATAAAAATAGAAAAATCTAGCCTTCCATATAGGAGGTAAAACCTTCCATGTATGAGGCAACCTATACCATCCATAAAGGAGGACTACATAAACCTTCCATGTAGGAGGTATGCAAGAACAATAAAAATGCATGAAATTAAACTCTAAGATGGTGTCATTCCTTGTGCCTTCAACTCCTCTATTTATAGATGAATTGGGTGTACGAATTTCCACATGTTAGGTAAGAATCTTGACTCTAAGCCACCAATATTGACTTTGTGACCACCTTGCTCATTGATTGCAGCTAACGTTTAGCAATTAAAATGTTGAAATCTCACTTTGTTGTCTTTATGAAAGTTGTAGATCTGGATCTTAGCTTGAAAATGCATGTGAGAGCTACTCATTTCAACATTTTTGGCTTTAGTTAAGGTCAAATTAGTGGACAAAGGTCAAACCTGGATAGAATCATGTTCTCAAATTCTAAGCAAAATTTGGAGCTCTTAAAGACAGAACTGGGTTTTCATCTCAACATAAAAGTTGTAGGAATTTTTCTCAGCTTTCTATCAATATAAAGAACTTCCCAATTTGACATCTAGAGCTCCAGATATTGCCTAAAAACTAAAATAGGGTCAAAATTTAGTATTTTCCAATGAATTCTATTTTATGTCAAATCATTATTTATTTATCAATTACACTCAAATTCATTACATTAAGCTCAAATGTCATCCAAAAAATGCTTCATAGAAGGGAAAATAAATGTACAGATATTTTACTTATCATTTCACATGATTGATAACCGAGTTTCCCTAATTTAATTACTAGCCTCTTCCAAGGTCAAGCAATTCTATAATTAATTGCTAATCCAATATATCCCTATATGAATTAAAAAAATTAATCATGCATTAAGATTTATAAAACTCATTAAGACTACATAACCCATATGAATATATTCCTATTTCATATACAAGTTATGGTTTTAATTATAGGATCTACACACATGCATCTCCTTCCGGTCTCAACATGCATATTGAAATCATTCATAAGATGACCACTTAATTGAAAGCATTAAGAATAATAATCAAAACACAATCATGAAGAAAAATTAAAACTAGATTTAATAAGTTAAGATTCAATCCGTCATTAGTAAGCTACATCATTACCCTAGGAAAATGAAAATTTAGGTTATGATGAAATTAAAAAACAAAACCAAAATAAATTGAAAACTTTATAAACATTGCATAAAAATTGATTATTAAATTCTAAAACATAAAGATACAACTACAAGATGCATGAAAATGGAAAAATCTAGCATTTCATATAGGAGGTAAAACCTTCCATGTAGGTGACAACATATACCATCGATAAAGGAGGACTATTTAAGCCTTCCATGAAGGAGGCGTGTAAGAAATAATATAATGCATGAAATTAATTGTAAGATGGTATGTCTCCTTGTGTCTTCCACTTCTCTATTTATAGATGAATGAGGTGAAAAAATATCCACTTGTTAGGTAAGAATCTTGACTATAAGCCATCAATGTTTACCTTGTGACCACCTTACTCCTTGATTGCAGCCAACTTTTAACAATTAAAACGGTGGAATCTCACTTTTTTTTTTCTTCATGAAAGTTATAGATTTGGATCTTAACTTGAAAAATCATGTGAGAGCTCATTATTTCAACATTTGTAGCTTTAGTTATAGCCAAATTAGTGGGCAAAGATCAGACTTGGAAAAATTCACATACTCAAATTCTAAGCAAAGTTTGAAGCTTTTAAAGGCAGAACTGGGTTTTAGCCTCAACATGAAAGTTATAGGAATTTTTCTTAGCTTTCCATCCATATAAAGAACGTCCCAATATAACATTTAGAGCTCCAAATATTTCTTGAAAATTGAAATAGGGTTAATTTAGTATTTTTCAATGAATTTTATTTTATGTCAAAATCATTATTTATTTATCAATTACACTCAAATTCATTACATTAAGCTCAAATATCATCAAAAAAATCTTCATATAAGGGAAAAGAATTATGCAAATATTTTACTTATCATACACGTTTTGCTAACATATATTAATCAAAATAGTTATGATATTGTCCCAAATGATTATCATATACAAAGCATCCTGTTAATTGAAATTAAGTAAACAGACCTAATATGGCCTTTTGATATATATAAAGCATCCTATTAGGTGATAAATAAACACATAAGTTAATATTGAACTGTATGATTAACTATAAATTGGTAGAGTGCACTTTACACAAAAAGTATTCCTACAGTACCAAAATAAACACCAAAAGCATGGGTCGATATCAGTAAGCTAGACATCCTTTTTACACCAAAAGTATTATAAAAACATGTGAAAAGTCCCCATGATGACAAAATGTTCGGCCTCTATAGGAAGTACCAAAATAATCAGACAACCCAAAGCAAACACATTTAGACATAACACTAATAAGTAGACTTCTTTGATTTGTCTTTGTTCTTTTGAATTTGCCTATGCTTCTGTGCTAAGAGATGTGAGGTTGTCATACTTGTACTCTCCATTGCAAACCTAGAGTTTAATATGGAAGGTTAAAAGTTGCAACCGCATTTAGTGGTTTAGGATTGAACTGAATAGATCTTGTACTCGTTGTTTAACTAGATTTATAGCCCCTAGACATTCTCAATTCCGTTTCATTTGAGATTGGAAATTTCTTTTGTGGATCAACATAGTATGCATGTACTTATGTCCTATGCCCTCATCGACTACCACCTTAAAACTAAGTTTAGCTGGCTACAACATAAGAATAAAAACAAGTGAATTGTGGTGGAAAAAGTTTTTTTTAAAAAAAATAAACAAAGTTGACTTGATAGTCAAATTTCCATCCTAACATTGTAAACATTACATCCTGTGCTCTCATTAAACCTGATCCGAAAACCACATTTAACTCTTGACTTGTAAGTATAGATCTTGTTGCCCTCCTTTGTGATGATTAAGAGGATTGGGAATTGGATAGTAGTGGTTGGGAACTTTGAGTCTGGTTAGGTGCTTTATAGGTAGGTTGGGTTGCTTCAGGGGGTTGTTGAGAGAATTAGGAATTGGGTGGTGATTCTTGGGAACTTTGACCATAATTGGGTTGTTGTCGAGATAATTGGCTCGTGGCTTTTGTTTTCTTCTAATGTCTGTTTGCAGTTAAAGCTTAACATGGTAAAATGCATTAGTATAAAATAATTAGTAATTATAGAAGCTAGAGAGTGACAAGAGTTTTATTTACCTTCTTACAAGTAGATTTGTTGTGTCCTGGTTTATTGCAACGGGTGCACTTGTGGGTCTTACCACACCTAGTTAATCTTTTAAGCTGAGCTTGTTCATGTATATTCGAAGGAGTTGTCCTACTTGGTCCACTTGCATTACGACTAGATACAGATTTCTTCCTCCTTCTCTCTACTTCCTCAATTTTGGTTCTTTTCTTTTAAGGTCTTCCAGGTAAGTTAGTAATAGGTGGAGGTTGTATTAGGAGGAAATTTTGAGTGTCCCAAACTTTCTTTCCCCTAACTGGTTGTAATTTTTTTCTATAGGCTGCAAGATATGTATCCTTGTGATAATAGTATGATATTTGGGATTTGGGATCCATCTTAGCATGATACTTGTGCAAATTGAATGCTGACAATGTATTCCTGTTAAGTCCCAAGCTCTGCATCTACACATTCCTCTAGATAGGTAAACCAAGTGCCTATCTTATTCCTCTACAACCTCATATCCCTCATCCCCATTAAATAATACTCTACAGTTAACAATAAGGAACCTATTAGACTCGAAGCGATCAATACATTTAGGGCTGAAATTACTATGCCAGGCACACACATTTGTCTCACTTTCAGCCCATTTTTCCATTATCTTCAGTCTAATCCCATTGAACATTCTAATCACGGATAAGAACCTATACTTGTCTAGCCACTCATTAAAGGACTTACTCATGTTGTTATCCACAACCTAAGACTTGTATCTTGTAGTGAAATAAGCTCTTACCCATGCATTTACATTGTAAGTGATTACATCTTTAGCTGCATCTTTCTTCAATGATCCCAGAGATGTTATATTGTCTTTGAATTCTTGTACAAATATACTCTATGTACACCATAAGAATTTCTTCTTGAAATCATTCCATCTCCACTTCTTACTCCAATTTACATAAATATAGCGGCACAAAATCTGTGCTTAGCCCAAGGAAGCACCTTACAAACTGCATTAACCAGTCCCTTATATGAACAAGAAATTAACAAAAATCATTAGTAACCATTACTTGAAGTAAGAAATAATTACATTTAATATTCAAATCATAAATGAGAGAGATGCGTTTACCTTTTACATATTAGAGAGGGTAACAGTCTCACCATTGCCTAAGTCTAGGAGGTACGAAGACATTGTAGGAACTAAGACCATTGAAGAGCATTTTTCTTCTCATCCAATCCAAAAGCCAAAGGGTACAATGAGTCATTTCCATCAATACCTATAGCTATTGACAATATTCCTCTCGATTTTTCTTTCAAGAATGTGCCATCGACACCAATCATTGGCCTACATCCTTCTTTCCACCTAACGTATAAAACAATTTACACATTTACATCATAGTTCCATTTGGGAAAAAAATTTAAACTATACCTTTAAAGCATTAAAGCATAAGTACATCCTCTTGAATATTCTTCTTCCTTGTTCCAATGCCTCTATGCTTAGCTCAACACACACATCTAAACCAGGGTTTGATACTTGTAACTCATTGCAATATGCCTCTAACTTGGCAAATTCATCCTTGAAACTACCTTCCATTTCTTCCATGATCTTTCTTTTTGCCCTCTTACATTTATGTACACTTACACTTACCTTTAAATCCCTCTGCACCTTATTCTTCATCTCTATTGTCTTGAATTGAGGGGCTTCTTGCACCTTCTCTTTGAAATGTTCTGCCAACCATATAGTAGATGCTCTTAGATTCTTATACACACATACACACATATGTTCATAATAAAGTGACTTCACTTGCCACCCTACACTTAACCCATATATAGATGCATATAGTGTAAATGTATCCCTCTTCATACAAAACTTTAAAAGTCTTCTTATCACTTCGAACAATTTTGAGGTTTAATCCAAGAATGATAGGGTACTTATCTATAGCCCTCTTAAGCTCTTTTTTGTCTCAAAATGTTATGCCAACAACAAAAGAAGGTCTGGTAGTCAAGGCCTCAGCCTCATCAAGGGAAGTTCACTCTTACAGAGGCCTATCATCACTTTCGGGGCCCAATCCATCCTCATTAATATCCCCCTCATTCTCCACATCCAGCTGCCTAACTTCTAACTCATTATACATACTTTCTTCTGTATCTGAACTAGAACTTTACCGCCCCATATAAGTGACATCATCACTATCATCATCCTTAGACCTATTAGACTCTTTATCACTAAAATCACTCTCTTCCTCATCCTTAGAATATCTTCATCTAAACTAACCACTTTTTGTTAGCCTTTTTCAATTACATTACCAGAACCATCTTTAACTTCCTCTCTCACAATAGTCTGGTCAATATCAACGAAATCAATATCATCATAATCATCAAACCCTCTAATTTCCTCACTCACACCTTTGACATTTCATCTTACTGTATTTTCTTTATTCATTATGTCTGTTTCCTCCACTATATTTTCACCATTTCCTCTAACTGTATTTTCACTTTCCCCTCCCCCAGCAGCATATAAAATACTTTCTACCATAGACTTGTGCCCTCCTTGCAAACGAGCCTTAGTATCTTCCCAGCCCTTCATTGCCAACTCATACTTTTCAATAATGCTTTTTACTGACCTTTCACAGATCTCTTTGATGTTGTCTTCCTCTTCAATTACCACTTTGTCCTTCCCCTTCAATTGCATTAGCACTACACATTATAATAGACAAATTAAATCAAAGGCATTCATGGCATTTTACTGTAATCGAAAGAAGACAAATATTTATGGGTCCCAATCAATGCATACCTGGAACTCCTTTTTGTTGCTTTTCAGCTACACGTTTGACTCAAAGATTCCCTTTTCACATGTGAATCCTTTTTTCCTGTACCACACTTTCTCGATTCCACAGTTCTGTGCATAAGAATCTTCACCTCACTCACTCAATTTCTCTTTGTTATTGTCACTATGATCATCGCTCTCTCCAAGAGAAACCTTAGTACAATTCTTCTGCTCACTAACTTCGCTCGATCAAGTTCTCTCATTTGGTGAAGTCCCATTTTGTTAAGTGAAACCCTAGGTCGATCTGATTCTTTTCCTTATTGCTCGAGATTGACTTTTCTATTTAATTAATTTAATGGTTTAACATTTTATTCCCAATTTTAACTTAATCCCCTAATTTTATTTTACTTTCCTAGTCAACAATTTAGGGTTCCAGTTGGCTTCTTCAAATTCCACATCATCATACATGTTATCATGTTCAGTCAAACAATCCAATTTCACGGTCAACATTGTCACATTAACTGGATCTATGACTTTTGCCCTACTTTTGTAACCACATAGTCACTTTTGCACCTAAAAAAAGAACTTGGTGTTGGGCATACTTTTGGAAAAACCACTTGTATTTTTTTACACCTTAACCCTTGAATTTTTGTTTCTCATTTCTCTTATTTCTTTTGTCTTTTATTTTGTCTTTGGTTAGCTATTATTTTGTTCATAAAAATGTTTAATTTACATAGCTAAACCTTTGTTTTGGATTATTTAGCTTGATTATGGATTAGTGGATGATGATTTATTATTTTAATTGCTATAATGTTATATTTGTTGATTCAATTATTAGCTTAATTTTTCTGAAAGATGAGAAATTTGATTGGAACTTAATTTGGTATTTTAAAGGAGCCTAGACATAGATAATTTTGACTAGACTTTTAATTGAATTATGTAGGATTAAGTCTTCAGACTTAATTTGCTTGTAGGATAAACATATACCTACTGGTCCTACATAGTCTCATTAGGCTTGCACTTAAATTAATCCAATTAAGTATTAATCATCTAAAAAATTAGGGATTAACATAATTAGAATGCTTTTTAGTGGATTGAAAGACACTCTTAGGTAAATAAGAGTCCTAAACTAGCAAATATAACTTTAAATGCAATTAAGGGGATAAATTAGATGCTAATAAGTAATCAAGGTTATAATAATCAAAGTCACCAATTAAGATCTATAATTACCCTTATCCTTAGCCTTAGTTAGATTAGATGTTTTTAGTTAGCTTTTATTCTTATCTTTGATTCAACTTGTGTTTACTCAACTTAAGCAAAAGTGTAAATCTATTACTCAACTGCATTGTTGTTACCAAGTTCTCATGGGAACAATACTTTTCTCATTACTTTATTACTTGATACAGCTCATACACTTGCAGAGTCTTGGGCTATAATTTTTTCCCCATCAAGTTTTTTACATCGTTGGCTAGCACTTGTATGCCCACACTGTTTTGGTTGGATTTGATTGAGCATTGGTTGCTTAAGTTTAGGTTTGTAAATATCTTGTTGAGTTTTATTGTTTTCTTTTCTTTAAAAAATTTGAAAAAAATTGGATTTCACTTGGCAACCAACTGGTTTTAATATTGAGAAAGAAAGGAATTATGTGTCTTCAACACAAGATGAATTGATTTCTTTAATGAATTCTTTAAATGAATATAGGCAATATAAAAGGAACATAAATGATGGTTATAATCCATACGTTGATTATTCTTAATATGTTCATATGTCTTGTGCTTATTGTGGAGGGAGTCATTTATATGAGCATTGTCCATATAGTACAACTAGTCATTATGTGGGAGATGATTTTGTTAGGAACAAAACTTGTTTTGATCATTCATTTTGTCCTAGTGAAGGTTTTAAGTAATAAAAGTTTTAGGATTTACATGTCAAGTATTGTTCTAATGAAATTACTCCTCCTTTCTAGTCTTATCCACATATTGAAGAATACATCCTTGAGTACAAGGAAAATTAATTTAGAAAGATTGTATGAGGAGTATGTGGAATCATTAGAGAGATTTAGTAGAGAGGAAAAGGAATTTGCCACTAGAGTTAAGTCAAGGGTCCAAAATATTGGAGTCTATGTGAGTCAAATTAGGAAGTATGTGAGTCAAATTGTTTCAACCCTTGAGACTATAAGGTAAGATAATTCCTTAAGCATGATGACTAGTTCTTGTGTTAATGATGATTATTGTGAGGAAGTTGAAGATGTGGAATTGCATGAGACTATAGATAATGTAGAAGGTGATTGTGAACTTGAAATTGATTTAGATGAGAATAGTGGTTATCTAGAAGAGGTTCTAACTATAGAGCCTAAGGTTTGTGATTTTAATGATTAAATTGTTGTAATCATGATTTTTCTATGGATGTTTTGACTCTTACTGATGAGAGTCAAGTGGATTTAGTTGGATGTTTCAAATTTGTGGAAACTCCTAAATCTTTTTTTTAAGGATGTGCATGTTGTGCTTTCTTTGAAATTAGTGAATGCTTGTATTCTAAGATTGTCTATAATTGAAGAAGTATAAGCAATGAACTTGAATGATCATTTTTGTGTGAAACCTTGTTACTTGAAAAGGAATGAAGACAAGGTAATTATAGTGTTTGATACTTATGATTAGAAGCTGTTTTGAGAAGTATGGCTGAAGAATCTAAACTTAGCACTTCTTGAGAGGTAACTTAAGGTTTTGGTTTGATGTTTTGTTTTAATTTAGTAGGATTTTTGAATCCCCTGATGATGTGCTTTGCTATAGAAACAAAAATCAAGAGCAATTGAAAGTGCAAGTCAAGGATAAAAGGGGAGTTCTCTTATACTTTTCTTTGATTTGTCTCATTTGATTGTTGATGATGATAATACTTAAAATTTGTGTCATCTCTATAATTAGATATAGTTGCTCTTTACTTTCATTCCTTATTGTTACTTGTTCACATTGAGGTTAATTTGACATTTAAGTGTGGGGGTGAGGGTACATTTGTTTTTACATGATTTGTCCTCAATATTTTTTCAAATAATGAATTAAGGTCATATTTGAAAGGTAAGGGAATAATTCATCAAATATCATGTCCTTACACACCGGAACAAAATGAGGTAGTGGAGAGAAAACATAGAATGATTATGTAGGTAGCTAGAGGCCTAGTTATACAATCTAGATTGCCTATTCAATTTTTTTTTTGGGGGGGGAGTGCATTAAGATGGCTACATACATAATAGACTTCCCCCTATAATTCTTGGGTATAAGTCCCCTTATGAGCTTGTATATGACATTCCTCCTAATATTAACAATTTAAGGGTTTTTTAGGTCTTTGGCTTATCCGAATAACTTGAAAAATACTTATAAGTTTCAGGAAAAATCACCTCCATATGCCTTCCTTAAATTCCTTATCATAAGGGATTTTTGTTACTTGACTTGAAGAGCAAAGCCATTATTGTTAGTCGGCATGTAAGTTTCCTTGAGCATAAACTTCCTTTCAAAACTACTAATTTACATTGTTCAAGTGAGGATTGTAGGGATAAAAAGCATATGTTTTGGTTTAAAGATAAAAACCAGCACTGTGCCATCTCAAAGAGGATTGATATGGATGATCAGAATTGGCCCTCTCAACATCTTGGGGAGGTTCCAACTAATGGCTCAGAAACTACATTGATAGGTAAATTGAAGAGTTGTTAGGGACAAACAACCTCCAATATAGGCTAAGGATTACATATGCTCTTTAGTCAGGTTGGAACAGAATAATAAATATCTTTACAACATTCATATTTACTTGTCATATGATGAGATTTCTCCTGCCCACATGTATTTCTTAACCTCTATCGATTCTGTACATGAGCCTGATTGTTATGAGAATGCAATAAGGAACCATAGGCGGATAGAAGTCATGAATAATGAGATAAAGGACTTAGAACATAACCATACTTGGGATATAATACCATCACCTAGAGGTAAGGCAATAAGTTGTAAATTGGTATATAAAATAAAGTATAACTCAAATGAAAGTGTAGAAAAGTTTAAAGCTAGGTCAGTTGTGAAAGGATATAATAAAAATGAGGGAATTGACTACCATGAAACATTTTCCCCCATTATTAAGATGATAATCATGAGGCATATGTTAAAGTTGGAAGCAATATATAGTTAGGAACTCCACCAAATAGACGTAATGCAATGCCTTTCTAAAAGGTGATTTAGAAGAGGAAGTGTACATGAAAATCCCTCAAGGATTTGAAGGTAAGGGGGAGCACATGGTATGTAGGTTAAATAAGTCCTTATATGGGCTTAAGCAAGCCTCGAGATAGTAGAATCGTAAGCTGTCCAAGTTATTGATTCATGGTGGATTTAAACAGAGTGAGTATTCGCTTTTTATTAAAACCTGTGATGATGGTGTTGTGCTTATCCTTGTTTATGTTGACAATCTTTTGATAACTGGAAGTAGTAAAAAGGGATTTCAGCAAACTACATCTTTTTTGCATGAAACATTTAAAATCAAAGATCTTGGACTCATGAAATATTTCTTAAGGATAGAGGTTGCTAGGTTTAGCAAAGGTATTGTGTCATGTCAACGAAAATATGTGCTAGACATTTTAGTAGAAACATGGATGAGTGACTATAGTCTACTTAGAGTGCCTCTGGTGCAACATCAAAAGTTGGTGGCGTTTGAAGAAGGTCGTAATAAGGATGAGCTGCTGCCTAACCCAAAACAATATAGATGGTTCATTGGTAAGTCGATTTACTTAACCATGACGTGTCCTGATATATCCTTTTGTGTGCAGGCGCTTAGTCAATTTATGTAAATGCCAACTAAGGAGCATATAGCAGTTGCATTAAACGTTGTGAGATACTTGAAAGGAACACAGGGTCTTGGAGTGTAGCTGAGGATAGGTGGTAACATGGAATAAGAATGCTTCTACAATTTAGATTGGGCCTCTTGTGCCACAACTAGAAGATCAGTGACCGGATATTTATTAAAAACTCATCACATGGAAGACTAAGAGGTAGGCGACTGTTTCTAAGAGCTCGATAGAAGCATAATATCGCGCCTTGAGTATGGCTGTTTCCAAGGTGGTTTGGACACTTGGGATGATTAGAGACCTCAGCATCAGTCATCAGAATCTATTTAAGATTTACTATGACAATGTGGCTGCAATCCACATAACAAGTAATCCAGTATTCCATGAAAGGATAAAGCATAATCGAGATCAATTGTCACTTTTATTTGAGATTTACTATGACAATGTGGTTGCAATCCACATAACGAGTAATCTAGTATTCCATGAAAGAATAAAGCATAATCGAGATCAATTGTCACTTTGTCCAGGAAAAACTTAAGAAGAAGATAATTGAGCTCAGGCATGTGAAATCAGAGGATCAAGAAACAGACCTCTTAACCAAGCCTATTGGGAAAGATATTAAGCAAAAGTTATTGTGCAAGTTGAGTGTGGTCAATGTTTTCCAATCCCCAACTTAAGGGGAAGTGTGGAAAGATCATGTGTTGTAATTAGTTTAGGGACTTAGCTAGTGACACATCTGATGGCTCTCTCCATCTCACTTCCGTGTATATAAATATGGACCAACATTTTTTGTATTCGGACTCAGTGTTATCTCATACAAGAATAAAGGAATTTTTCTTTCAAAGCCTTGTGTTTGGGTTAATTTCGCTGGCACTTAACAGCTGTTAACTAAATAAACTGTAATATCAAAATCCTCTTGTACGAGTGTATGCCAAAAATCCACAGGATCTGATTCTATGAAACAGCAAAACCCCATAGTGTGTAACAACTTCATTCAATTGCAACACATTATAACAGCTGGAAGGAGTTGATCAAATTTTGAAAAAAAAAAAACTGATTTTTTAAAACGTTTTCATTCTTGTTTTAAATACCATCGTTTTTACAATTGCGTTGAACTCTCTGCTCTCGCTGTTCATGTTGGTCCACACAAGTGAGTTCAATTTTGTTGCAATGGTTGATTTGGTAAGAGAATTCCCTTTAGTTTGTTTTTTTCTTTTTCATTAAATAAATTGTTGTGATATTTATTTCGTTACAGCGTATATACATGACGAGAGCTTCTGCTTATAGAGATGCTCTCAAAAATTTAATACAAAGGCTACAAAGAGGAAGTTCAGCGAGTAATGGAGAAGAAGCAAGATTCTAAACCTGAAGCCAAAAGATCAACTTGAGCTTGTTTGTTTATAGGTGGCAAGGTGTTTGTTCTTATCCACCACATCAATTAATCATTTAGTCTAAGGCACTCAGCTTTGAAAAAATATTAATGGCACCTCATTGAATAGACTTTGTTTTTCGAGGCTTTCATTTTGGTAAATAAGGTTTCGAAATTTATATGTATATTGATTGGACTCTTTGCTGTTGTTATATACTCCCTCTCTCGCCATTAACTGAATCATGTTTGAAAAGTTTGTTAAAATTAGTTAGAAACAACAAAGATGTAAAATATATATATATATTGCCACAAATACTTTCATTTATGTGGAAGAGAATGTGTGTGAGAATTAAATATAATGATATGGGTAATATAATCTCTATAGATGCCTCCTCCTTCCACGGTCCTCCATCCTCCTCTGTATATGTTTGAATTAGTGATTAGAAAATAGATTTTGAATAAAATTGATACAAATTATGATTTCAAAAATGGATTTGGTTGTAAATCGAATATAAGATTGATTTTGGATATGATTAAAAATGATAATTGAAAAGCCAAAACAACATTTTCTTAAAAAGCACCCAACACATTTACAGATTTATACATGCTAAAATCAAATTATGAACACAAAATCATGATTACCTCATTAGTTACGAAACACCCCTATATATGCTAAAATCAATTATCAACACAACCATGTGTATCTTATAAACTACAAATCATCCCTATATCCGAGTTAGGACCTTTTTATGGAAATTAAAGACAGAAAATTGAGCTGATAATCAAGTAAAACACTAATTGCCAAATCAAAAGATCATTCGACCAGGAAAAAAAAAGTACTAACCATTGGGGCTTCTAGTATCCCTCTTAAAGACGACTTTTTGCCTGCAACCAAAGATGTAATTGGTATTCTAATCAAAATCACAAGCTGATTTTTGGCTACTCTAATATGATGATGAAGGGAATCTGTTTCCCAAATCGCATAAATAAAAATCTTACAACAGATTTAAAACTTGGTCTACATCAGTCAGGCCAAGACTTGACCAATCTGACATTTGAGTGGTTTTACTACTGAACACATTCAAGTAGAGTTATGACAGCATAACCATATGTTTGGATGATACACACTAGTCATGGTTTTAAAACAGAGGAAACATAAATATTATTGAGACTTAAATTCTGCATGCTTGACACTGGTACTTGGGATTCTTTACGATGATAGTCCTCAACACTTGTGCTAGATTAAGAAGAAGATGGCTGCCAATAAAAGAAAACCTTTGCATTACCAGTAAATCCATAAATAATTGCATTTGAGAAGCATATCAATAAGCAGAGAAGTCATATAGGAAGGAATTACCCCAGTATTTATTGAGAACCTCTTCCTTCATTGAGAAGCTTTAAGCTCCTGAACTCCAACATCAGCAGGCTCATTGGTGGACGCATTTTCAGATGTGTCAACGCGAGGACTGTTTTTAAGCTGATCCATAGGCGGGGCCTCAAACATCGAGCTAGAATTCTTAAACCCTTGGAGAGAAAATGGTTGATTACTTTTCAAATCGCCATCTAGCAGGCACCCCAAAGGCAAGTTTGCCAGGTTAGTTGCCTTGCTTTCACATTGCATGTTGGCAGAACGAGGTGATTTCAATTTGTCACGATGATTTCCTCTTAATTCAAGAGGTCTATGAAAGAGCAAATGAGCCACAGTTCGATCGATAGGATTTGTTTCTGTTTCAGCATTGGATATCTTGGTACTTCTGTGATCCCACAAATGATTCATTAAAAGAAAAAAAAAAATTCAGCAATTTAGATACATTATCACCACTGTGCCCACTAAACAAGCTATTCAGCCGAGACATACTCCTTTAGTCTTATTTAGAAGTCACTTCTAGGATATTTCACACAAACCAAGAAAAACCTTAAACTTCATTAACTCTGTCTCAAAATTTAATAACTTTCTAACTTTGTTCCTACTTAATATACACAATACCCAATGAGAACAAGTCTACACAATAATAAATGAAAAGTAAAATTGTCCATTCACATGAAAAATTTAATGAAGTGACTTATAAATAGGAAAAAAAAATCTTCTTTCTCTGCCTTATAAATATGACTAGAGGAGTATGTCAGACTACAATCGGTAAATAGGAATTCATGGCCATAGTTAGGTTATGAGCAGGTGTTCCCTTAATACAGAAAGTCAAACAGGGTTAGTGTTGAAGAACACAAGTCATCACACTTTGCGTAGTTCGGTTCAGTAAATCCATTTTATCATATTTATTTGCAGTATTTTCAAGCAATTTCGTCATGTTTTCTCTACTAATATGTCATAATTATTTGCAGTACTTTCAGAACTTTTATCATGTTTTAAACCTATCCTATAAATTGCTTATTGATGAAAATCAAAGTCTTGGTGGCTCTTATTGTTCTGTGGCAATAACAGAACAATAAGAGCCACCAAGACTGTGGTTTCCTTCAATAAGCAATTTATAGGACAGGTTTAAACTGTTCAACTCCAACTTATCCTATAACTTGCTTATTGAAGAAAACCCAAGTCTTGGTGGCTCTTATTGTTCAGGACAATAACAGAACAATAACAGCCACCAAGACTTTAATTTCTTCAATAAGCAATTTATAGGACAGGTTTAAACTGTTCAACTCGAACTTCCAATTAATCATCTAGAAAAAAGCTCCTAACCAATCAAACAAACGACTGCAAGTCCACTGGACTTTGTATGCAAATAATTATCTAATAACCCACAGGTAAATCAATACCAACATCAAGAAATAATAGATACAGTGAAATTGGCTTGCAGATATCAATCATTGGAGGAGGAATTATACTGTACTCATAATAGCGTATGTTTGACTTGTAAGTTTTATGGTATTCTAGCTCCATAAAAAATCAGCTAGTTATAGCAGTTATTAATGCTGAATCTTGGTAGCTTACAAACCTGTTCGAGAAATTGCTTTCCTCTCTTGCAACAACTTCAAGTTCTTCTTTCCTGCCTTTGTTTGTACTGCTTGTATCATTAGCATAATGCCTTTGCATTGCACTTTGCGCCAACCGGAACAAGCTATCTCTGATGCAGAGCCTTATTTTGATGTCCAACTGTACAAAAAGTTTGCCTCGGGATTGTAGCCATGTCCAAATTAGTAAACAGGGAGATTAATATAAACATACACCACTAACAACTCAACCATACCTTTGATATGATATCCTGAAGCCTGTATAGTATAGCGTCTTCATCAAAATAATCATCAACTGGCACAGAAATTGTATTAGAATCATCTTGTTCCTGAGGATACTCAGGCGCAGGAAGACTGATCAGATCTTCAATTCGAGGATCAGTCCCATCAAAGGAATGACTTTGCATTTCTAAATGACGTTTCTGAGCGTTGGATTCATTGCTGCTAAGAACTTGATGGCTTAATTGTTGTTGTTGTTGTTTCTGAATAGCAAGCATTGCCTGCAATTGCTGCCGCCTCCTTAACTTTTCAATTTTTTCCTGAGGAGTCATGGTCAGAGGCTTGACTGAGTCAGCAGGATTCACTATATCAGGAGACACTTTGTAGCCAGAAAGTAGAGGTTGATGCCTAAGATCTTCTGATTGGACCTGTGAGAGTAATGGCATTGCAGGATATGTATTTGCAAGGTTTTCATTGACAGGAGATTCCGCATACGTATTCATGATGTTCTGGTAGAATGTCTCAGCTCCTTGAAGCTGCTTCTGTTGCCCTAAAATTGGAGACGGAGAAGATTGTGTGGCAGAAGGTGCTAATTGATTCTCAAATCGTGTCAATGAACTTGTTGATGGAGACCAACTTCCATAATTCTGCAACACTTTTTCCCTTTGTTCCCCTTGTGATTTTTGCTGGGCTTTCAACCGATTCTTTTGCTCAAAAGCCTGCATTTACACACACATACACAAAAACACAAAATGATAAAAAGATAGAACTTAATCGCTTTGATTGGGAACAAGATGGATATGAATTTTTAGACCAGATCAATAACACATAATTATCAAATGGTTGTCTAAAGGAGCCGTGCAAATCATTAAAAAAACCATGATACACAAACATACACAAAGTAAACAAAAGTGAAGTTCTAAGGGAATACATGTAGAAAATAAAAGGTACAATTTAATACAAGAACAACACCATTTGTTAGCCAAGAGAAAATATTGATGAAATAATTGGAACAAAAACGAGATTGCAATCCACCAAGGATCTGTTGAGATCCCTTAGACAAAATCAACACCCTGCAATTCTTTCATTTTGTACCTATCTTCAGGACTAAATTTCACATCTGGTGAGCCCTTAGCTTTTGGGCCTGGATTGTTAAAGGGCTATGACAAGACAATAAAGGCAAAAGAGAGTAAAAAAGGGCTGGCCAGAGGGAGGAGAAAGAGAGTTGGGAGCTGATAGAGCCACTTGGGCCCCAAGTGGCTAGGCAGGCAGATTGTGGTTTTGTTAGAGAGGGTTCCTGATCTCTTAGACGCCAGGTTGAGGTGGACAAAAGGGTCTTTCTTCGTCCATATCTTTCCTGTTTTCAGTGTTTTATTGTTAGTGAGCTTTGTGTGCGAGGCTCTGTATTTTCTGTCATTTTCAACAATTAATTTCCTCCGTGTGTGGGTTTATTCATACTGTAGTTATCTTTCTTTCCACTAAGAAGGAGAGTATTTCGATATTGAATATAAATTCGGTGTTGGATCTCTATAATTTGGCTGGGGCTCCATCATTTTCGTATCAGAGCTACTCGAGTTATTCATTTTATGAAGAGCAACTCAGATGAGTTTTTATTACCTATACAGTGAGGTGCAAACTATAAACTCTTGCACGTATATACTTTGAGTCTACACTTTGAGCAAGTTAAATCTCCTAATTTTTATGTTTTCTAGGGAAGTATACCGATGTTAGTTGAGTTTGTCATATTCTGTAACAAAAAAAATAGGAGACAGTTATCTTATGGTATTATTATAATGTTATAGAAGAATCAATGAAATACCTTGTCAGTAAATTCATTTACTCCAACATTTTCAGAAGCTAAACCAGAGGCCACAGAAGTGATAGTTCCTCCCGTCTCATGGCTTACCTGTGGGAGGAAAATGAAATGAGAATTTTCTTTAGTCCCCTACACTACTTAAACTTGAAACTGGGTGGTACATTGGTTGAGCATGCTACCAGTTTACCGGACATACCAGCTGCTCCTTTACAGTAAGCTTGCTTCTAGTCCCAGCATATCCGGCATCAACAGCATATTCAGGTGCATTTTGAGTATCTTGGGATGCAGGACCAGTGATTTTTTCATAATAGAGATTATATGACTGATCACCATATTGAACAGATTCTGATTTAATTTCTGAAGGCTCAAATCTGTTCCTTAAACCACTTGCTGATTTTGTGCCCAAGGATATGGGTGCAGGGTTTTTACTGTCATCTTTTGAAGAGCACAGCTCAACACCATTATCAATACTTACATGGCTAAAAATAGGGTCATCATTGCTGCAAAACCGTCACTTGTGAGAATAATGAGTCAGACTAATGCCATTATGAAATACAATAAATTGCATAACAATTAACAATAATATGTGTGTCAAAAAGATATACACTGTCAATCACAAACTTGGGTTCAGTCCAGTTACAAGGACTATCTAGTGAATTCCAAGGAAGCATAACAGTATTACAAAACAAAATATTCTAAAATAAAAATAATATAAAGAACCAACAAATGAAGTTTCATTCATGTTTTGATGAGTCAGGTTTTTTTCAAAAAGTAATTTGTCACTAAAGGCCGCCTCAAAAAATTCAAATAGTTTTACTTCCCATTGATGCATCCACAAATGAGCTTTCTGACCATAGTATTCTTGTGCTTGCAAATTTGCAATAGTTGTTTAAGTAGCATTACTTTTGTCATATCTCAAAGGGCGATGAGAGAGATAAACTTTGTCCTTTGCATTTCTTAGTCAACTTCTATAACCATGTTTGTAAAGTATAGTGATATGTAAGAACAATCATAAAGATGTTTACGGAATCTCCAGTGTAAAGACCATAACTACAAATATATCAAATATTTCATGACATAGATTTCCTACTTTACCTGAAAATGCGATCAAGGTCATCAAAACTTCCTATATTAGCCCAGCCATAGTCAATTAAATCTCCTTGTTCTTTCCCTTGGTGTTCATTCTGGAAAAATTCAACATCCTTATCTGGTTGAGCAGCCTCCTCTGTCAAATATGCATGAAATTAGCAATAGCCAAGATTGCACAATGCATGTGATTTTTAGTTTTTGTAGAAAGATAAAAACACTCAATGCACAGAAAACACAGGCAGAAAAATGTCTAAAGTACATACACATACACAGAAACGCATGCTATCTAGTGTTTAATCATAATTCAAGTAATTAAGAAATTTACTGCTACCTTTTGATGAGCTGTTCTTGCTTATTTCACTCAAACTTTTAGACACTTCAGTTCCCAGAGCGCCCTGATCAGTTTTAGCTGGACTAGATGAAGATAAGTCAGGCCATGAGCTTTTGCCATATCCTGAGGGAGATAGACCTTCTCTGTTATCAATGTTTGAACTGCTTCCTATCTTTTTGCCCTGAAAATCAATTTTAGCCTCTGGTTTCTTCTGTTCAGCAAGTGTAACTCCAGCAGCTTCCTGATTCCATTCTTTCTTGTTGCAAAGATCCTCACTTGCCTCAGGGAAAGGCACAATATGATCATCACTCTCAGTAGCATCACCCCATATTATGTTGGCTAGCTGTAAACAAGTCCTTATAAAGCATATAATAAATATAGATAAGGAAAATAGCCAACAAAAAAAAGAAAAAACTTTGAAATCCAGTCGTATTAGCATTTTTACACATTGCAAAAATTCATTTTTCTGCCCATTGCGTTACCCTTTTGTTTCCTAATATAAGTGTTTTGGGGGCAGTAATGCGTTGGGATCCTTCAGAAATTTATAAATTCTCTTTCTTCAGAACATTTTTATTGACAGGGCATTTCCCTGTATAAGCTCATGAATTGAGCATTCTATCTCAAATGTCTCAACTACACTATCACGAGTAGAACAGGCTTCATGATTTGCATCTCAGTTGCATTTCATGGGCAGCCCTGAAAAGCATATAATTCTCTCCTATCTCTTTGGTCACAGTTAGCATTCCTCTTTTCAAGTTTACTTTTGGCATCACTGTGATTGGCTTATCAGCCTCTCCACTTAAGTAATTTCCCTTTGCTTCCCTCAATCAAACATCATCATAGATTGGTTCTATAGTAGATAACTGTGACCTTATCTGTTTAGTGTGCGTTTGGTGTTCCATGGGTGCTGACAGAGAAGGTCTGAGAGGTTTGGGTTTCCTTTTCAGTGGGAGCTCTACAACAACAACAAAGCATTTATCCCACTAGGTAGGGTCGGCTACATGGATCACAGGACACCATTGTGCTTTGTCAAAAACCATATCTTTAGATATATTATTAACCAAAATATCCCTCTCTATGACCTCATTGAGTGTTCACTTCGGCCTTCCTCAATCTCGTTTTACAGGACTCCATAGTGCTTGATCAACCCTCCTCACCAGAGTACTCAATGGCCTTCGTTGAACATGTCTAAACCACCTCAAATGACTTTCTACCATTTTTTTCTTTAATAGAGGCCACTCCAACTCGTTCGTGTATATAAGTATTACGAATCTTGTATTTTCTTGTATGACCACACATCCATCTCAACATCCTCATCTCAGCTACCCCTATTTTATACTGATGTTGTCCCTTTAAAGCCCAACATTCACTACCATATAGCATTACCAGTCTTATAGCAGTGTGATAAAACTTCCCTTTTACCTTATTAGGTATTTTCCTATCACAAATAACTCCAATAGCTTTTCTCCATTTATACCATCCAGTTTGAATTCTGTGATTAACATCTCCATCAATTTTACAATCTTGTTGTATAATTAATCCCAAATATCTAAATTTTGTTACTTATGGAATAATTTGACCCCCAATTTAACTTCCACTTCACTTCGACCTTGTCTCTTATCAAAATTGCAATGCATATATTCAGTTTTGCTCTTACTTAGATGAAAGCCCTTCAATTCCAAAGTCCGTCTCCATATCTCAAGTTGAGAATTAATTTCTACCATGGCTTTAACCAACAAAACTATATCATCTGCAAAAAGCATGCATTTAAGGATCTCCTCTTTTATAGGCTCAGTTAGAACATCTACCAGTAGGTTAAACAAATAAGGGCTCAAAGCTGATCCTTAATGTAGGTTAATCCTTATAGGAAAGCCCTTTGTAACACCTTCAAGCGTTCTAACATTGGTTGTAACCCCCTCATACATATCCTAAATGGCTTTAATATACACAACCTGCACTCCCTTCCTTTCCAAGGCTTTCCAAAGTACATCTGTTTGCACAAGTCATACGATTTTTCCAAATCAATGAAAGCCATATGCAAATCCCTTCCTTCACTCAGATACTTTTCCGTTAACCCCCTTAATAAATAAATCGTTTATGTTGTAGACCTTCCTGGAATGAATCCAAATTGGTTTTCATCAATATCAGTCCCCAACCTCAACTTGTTTTCAATCACTTTTTTCCACAATTTCATTGTATGACTCATAAGCTTAATTACTCTGAAGTTTGCACAATTATGAATATCTCCATTATTCTTATAAATACGAATCAAAATACTTTTTCTCCACTCATCTGGCATTTTCTTGGATCGTAAGATCTCATTAAATAATTTTGTGAGCCACAATACACCCTCTTCACCCAATCATTTCCAAACTTCAATAGGAATACCATCAGGTTCAACAACTTTACCATTTTCTATTTTCTTAAGAGCTTCCTTAACCTCACCAACTGGAATCCAACAACAACAACAACAAAGCCTTTATCCCACTAGGTGGGGTCGGCTACATGGATCGCACGACGCCATTGTGCTCTATCAAAGACCATAGATTTCGATATATTATTAATTAAAAGGTCTCTCCCAATGACCTCATTAAGCGTTCGTTTCGGTCTTCCTCGACCTCGTTTGACAGGACTCCATTCTGCTTGATCAACCCTTCTCACCGGAGCACTCAATGGCCTTCGCTGAACATGTCCAAACCATCTCAAACGATTTTCTACCATTTTTTCGTTAATAGGGGCCACTCCAACACGATCACGTATATGAGTGTTACGAATCTTGTCCTTTCTTGTATGACCACACATCCATCTTAACATCCTCATCTCAGCTACCCCCATTTTATGTTCATGATATCCCTTTAAAGCCCAACATTCACTACCATATAGCATTGCTGGTCTTATAGCAGTGCGGTAAAATTTTCCTTTTACCTTATTAGGTACCTTACGATCACAAATAACTCCCGTAGCTTTTCTCCATTTATACCATCCGGCTTGAATTCTGTGATTGACGTCTCTATCCACCTCACCATCTTGTTGTATAATTGATCCCAAATATCTAAATTTTGTCACTTGCGGGATGACTTGCCCACCCAATTTAACTTCCACTTCACTTTGACTTTGTCTCTTATCAAATTTGCAATGCATATATTGAGTTTTGCTCCTACTAAGACGAAAACCTCTCAATTCCAAAGTCCGCCTCCATATCTCAAGTTTGGAGTTAATTTCTTCCCTAGATTCAGCCAACAGCACTATATCATCCGCAAAAAGCATGCATTTAGGGATCTCCTCTTTTATAAGTTCAATTAGGACGTCTATCACTAGGTTAAACAAATAAGGACTTAAAACTGATCCTTGATGTAGTCCAATCCTTATAGGGAAGTCCTTTGTAACACCTCCAGACGTTCTAACATTGGTTGTAACCCCCGCATACATATTTTGAATGGCTTTAATATATGCAATCCTCACCCCCTTCTTTTCCAAGGCTTTCCAAAGCACATCTCTTGACACCCGGTCATAAGCTTTCTCCAAATCAATGAAGACCATGTGCAAATCTCTTCCTTTACTCCTATACTTTTCCATTATCCCCCTTAATAAATAAATCGCTTCTGTTGTAGACCTTCCTGACATGAATCCAAATTGGTTTTCAGCAACATCAGTCTCCAACCTCAACCTATATTCAATCACTTTTTCCCACAATTTCATTGTATGGCTCATTAGCTTAATTCCTCTATAGTTTGCGCAATTCTGAATATCCCCTTTATTCTTATAAATAGGAACCAAAGTACTTTTCCTCCACTCATCTGGCATTTTCTTGGTTCGTAAGATCTCATTAAATAATTTTGTGAGCCACGACACACCCTCCTCGCCCAAACATTTCCAAACTTCAATTGGAATACCATCAGGTCCGACAGCTTTACCAGTTTCCATCTTCTTAAGAGCTTCTTTAACCTCGCCAATTCGAATCCTGCGATAAAATGAAAAATTGAAGTCACCTTCTCGAGTTGTCAAATCTTCCAAGTCACAATGCGACCCTTCTCCACCATCATTAAACAACTTATAAAAGTAGGCTTCCCACCTATCCTTAATATCTCCATCAGTAACCAAAACTTTTCCTTCTTCATCCTTTATACACCTCACTTGGTCCAAGTCTCTTGATTTTCTCTCCTTGTTCTTTGCGATCTTGTAAATCTTACGCTCTCCTGCCTTTGTCCCTAACTCCTTATAAAACTCTTCATATGCTTTATTACGAGCTTCACTCACTGCCTTTTTAGTCTCTTTTTTAGCCATACGATATTTTTCCCAATTTTCAGCATTATTACACAAGTGTATGGCTTTAAAACAATCTTTCTTATGCTTGGTTTTCTCTTGAACAGTCTCATCCCACCACCAAGTCTCCTTATCTTGCCGACCAAGACCTTTTGATTCTCCCAGAATTGCTTTAGCAACCTGCTGGACCTTTTTAGACATATCCTCCCACATGATATTAGGATTTCTTTGCAACTCCCACTCCCCCTCCTCCAAGAGAGTTCTCTTAAAAATCTCATTTTTTTCCCCTTTCAATTGCCACCACCTGACCCTTGGGTTTAAAACTTGTTGGAGTTTTTGTTTTACATACTTAATATTCACATCAAGGACCAGAACCCTATGTTGTGCTGTCACGCCATCCCCAGGGATCACTTTACAGTTAGTACAGAATCGTCTATCAGAATTCCTTACCAAGAAGAAGTCGATCTGTGACCTTGCGAACCTCACCAACTGGAATCCAACGTAACAAATTGAGAACACCTTCTCGAGTTGTCAAATTTTCCCTGTCATAAGGCAACCCTCCCCCTCCATCATTGAACAGTTTATAAAAGTGGGCTTCCTACCTATTCTTAATATTTCTATCAGTAACCAAAACTTTGCCTTCTTCGTCTTTTATACACCTCACTTGGTCTAAATATCTCGATTTTCTCTTTGTTCTTTACGATCCTGTAAATCTTACGCTCTCTTGCTTTTGTCCCTAACTCCTTATAAAACTCTTTATATACTTTATTACGAGCTTCACTCACTGTCTTCTTAGTCTCCTTAGCCAAACGATATCTTTCCCAATTTTCAACATTATTATACAAGTGAATGGCTTTAAAACAATCTTTCTTATGCTTGACTTTCTCTTGAACAGTCTCATCCCATCACCAAGTTTCCTTATCTTGCTGACCAAAACCTTTTGATTCTCCTAAAATTGCTTTAGCAACCTTCTGGACCATTTTAGACATATGCTCCCACATGATATTAGCATTTCTTTGTAACTCCCACTCCCCCTCCTTCAAAAGAGTTCTCTTAAAAGTCTTCCGCTTCTCCCCCTTTAATTGCCACTATCTGACCTTTGGGTTTAAAACTTGCATGCGCTTTTATTGTACATACTTAATATTCACATCAAGGACCAAAACCCTATGTTGTGCTGTCACGCCATCCCCAGGGATCACTTTGCAGTTAGTACAAAGTCTTCTATCAGGATTCCTTACCAAAAAGAAGTCAATTTTGTCCTTGCGGCTCCACTCTTATATGTTATTAAATGCTCCTCCCGCTTCTTAAAGCAAGTGTTAACAATCTTGACATTATATATGAGGGAGAAATCAATAATAGATTGACCTTCATTATTGAGCACCCCAAATCCAAATCCACCATAAGCCCTTGCATGAGGTCCTACCTCCTTACCAACATGTCCATTAAGATCTCATCCAATAAAAATATTTTCGGTTAATGGAATACTCTGAATTAGCCCCTCCATATCTTCCCAGAACTTTTCCTTAAGATATGCTTCTGCCCCTGCTTGAGGTGCATACGCACTGATAATGTTTATAGTATCCTTCCTAACAATCATTCTTAAGGAACTGATTCCATCCTCAACCCTCTTAACTTCCACCACATTCTTCCTCCATTCATTATCAACGATGATACCAACATTATTCCTTCCATTGATCTTTCTTGTGTACCAGAACTTAAAACCATTTATTTCCCAAGACCTTTCTCCTGACCATTTATTTCTTGGAGGCATAAGATATTAATCTTTCAATCATTCATTACGCCCACCACCTCCCAAGATTTGTCATTCAGAGTCCCAATGTTCCAAGTGCCAAATCTGATCTTGCTTTCATGAACTAGTTTTTTTAGCCGCTTCCGTTTAGAAGAGAGCGGTAGCCCTTACTCATTTAACACTACATCCAAGTGACAATGCAGCGGCTCTCAATCACTTCTCACTATACTCAAGACATACAAGGCGTTACTTACAAGCAATGTCCTAACATTAGCACAATTTCTTCATTGATCCATGTTCATAAACGATTCAATAGGGTTTTACGTTGGTTGTCGGGCCTACCACAACCCTCCTCCCTTACCCAAGCTTGGGACCGTCTATAAGCATAGGCAGAGCTCTAGCCATACTAAAAGAATAAGGCCAGCGACACTCCAATACCATGTTAAAAAGATGAGAGAAATACTATTTCCCTGGATAACTTATTTCTTTTTTTTTTTTTTTAGGGTTTATACATAAATAGGAATCAAGGCAATATAGCTTCCTTGTCCATGATAGCAAAACAAGAAAAGAAATACAAGCTTAAACAGTCAACTCTTTGGAAAAGGACATATATAATAAAAGATGAAATAAAAAAGACTTAGATACATCATAGAAGGTTGACCAAGACAGCACAAGATCTGAGTTTGAATCAAGAAGGCAATGGACCAAATAGAAACATTTTTAATAGATAAAAGTATACATTTACTCCTTTAACTTCTTGCAAGGTTCCATTTTGACCCCTTAACTTTATAAAGTGTCTTTTTAGCCCTTTAACTTCAATGCCATTAATAATAAATACTGACGTTGAAATTTTCAATGTTGAAAACACCTTTTTAAAATTTTCTATAAAGTTAGAGGCCGTACTTTTTCTTTTTTTAATATAAAAATAAAATATAGAATGATTCAAAAATGAATGCTTGTCCAGACACTTGAATTTTCCTATCATAGCACCTTTTTTATTAAATTTATAATCTACAGTGCCTGCAGCATATCTTTTATTCTTTTCAACTATGTTCAAACTCCTATCTTCAAAGCTACTTCTTTGCACCTGTTATTTTATTTTTTTCCTAATAATGAAAGGGTAATATATAAAAGGTGAAGCACGCCATCTACAAGGAGTAAAATTGTCCACGAATATAGTGATAAGCTATAGTAACAAGAACTAAAAAGAGATTGCAGGCCCAAAAAAAAAAAATGAAAAGCACTAAAAAGCTACCCAGTATAATGGCAGCAATTTCACTCGAGACTATGTCCAATATCACAAGGCCTTTTATTTCCAAATTGACTATGATAGACAGAAGACCAAGAGAATTATGTGATTCTATCAATCTGGATTTTCATTATTCGAGTGAAAAATTAAATAAAACGAGTGTTTCACTGATTTTCTATATTCATCTTTTTAAGTCCACTTTTCTAAATATTGGTTAATAAGAACCACAAATAAAAGCATCATTATGGGAAGAAACCAAATCATCTGGATAGCACTGATGCAATATCTCACTCCACTCTTCACCCATGTCTCTTTTGTAAAATAAGAGACCACAGAAGATAGTGAATCAGAGAAAACTCACCCTCCCAGAAGGTATCCACACAACCCCATGTGATTTTCTGATCCCTTCCAGCAATAAGGCCCTAAAAATTATAATATTGGTCCATCTTCCTTGAACCAGGTTCAGCTAATACTTCAATGTGAGGCTTATGGTTATAGGCTGTAACAATACTTAATTACCGCTAGCCATGTCCTCCACTCTGTACCACTCCATATTGAGGTCAAGTTACATGTCATATCTTCTCTAAGAAACCAGTTATATCCTCCATTTCTTAATGTAGTATCTAATTCTAAAATTGATCTTGATCATAAATATAAGACATACTTCCCATATTTGTCAATCTTTTCCCAATTTACACTTATTGACGCTCCCTCAATCATAATAAAGTAAAAGAGAAATGGAGAGAATTAAGGAAGATGTTAAAGTGTTCTTAAAAAAAATATATATCATATTAGCTACCTTAACTTCCTTTTTTTTGCCATGAGCTACCTTAACTTCCTTAATATAATCAAATTAAATAAATAAGTTTTATATCAAGGACTGGAAGGAGTAATGCCCAATTCCCAATCCCCTCTACAACTGAATAGCTGATTAATTTTATTCTTTAAGAAAAAGACTCTTTTATACTCACCAATAACTTGCATTGGCATATTTTAAAACAAGTTCAGGACTGCTGTAAACCGAAGAGTAGCAGCAGCGTATTGAGTAAACCAGTGAATTCATGTTATTCTGCAACTAACAAACTCTTTTAATATTATCCTAACTTATTGTGACCATACAACCATTATGATTTGTCATATATAAGAAACCTTCCTCTCTTCGTTTAAATGTTTTGTCATTATTCAATATGCCTAAATAATTCAGCAAAATAACATCTGAACTAATGAAAAGAGATCGAAGTTCATCTCTTCTTCGCTCCTTGTTTGGAGCTAGGCCTCAAAGATACACCAATGACAGAGGCGACGTTTCTCACAGCTCCCATAATTTGTATGACATATTTCACATTAAAGAAAAGATTCAAAAGGTCCTTAAACCATACAGAAGAATGCCACATCTAAAACCATTTTACCAACCAAAAAATAGAAAGACACTAAAATAATAAGGGGGAACACAGCAAACCAAGTAAAGAATTCGCCTCAATTTCCCATGATTATTATAAAGTTTACAAACAATCAACTTAGAACACAACTAAAAAGAAGTCACCAAAAGAAAATTGACTCACCTCTTCGTCGTTCCAATCAAACATTTCTTATATATTCAACACAGAAATCTTCAAAGCGAAAACCAGAATCAAACGCAATCCAGGGAATTAGCTCACTCATCGCCAGATTCCACAGAAAAATCACAAAGAAAAGTAGCCCAACTCTACCATCCAATCGGGCCCAGAGAACAGAAAATTTCAGAAATATGGCAGATAGGAAAAACAGAATCGCATGCAACGAGAGAGAGAAAAAGAAGCAAGGCTCTTTCAGTTCATCCTCCTCCTCCTTCTTCTACTTCTTTTCCCTCTTCGTCTTCAAAGTTCACATATTAAAACAGTAACGGAGTTTCCAGAGGAAGGCGAGAGAGGGAGAGGGGCGTGGGCTCCATCGCACGTGACGTCACGTGGCTCGTTGGGTATTTTGTGAGCCACGTGGTTGACACGTAGGAAGGACGCATATCTAAATTCGTGGCTGAGAGTGGTCTATCTAATATTGAGCCGTGATTGGTTGGGTTTTCGGGTCTCGGATCCGTTTGTCGGTTGGGGGTGGGCCCCATGGATGGACAGGGTTTGGTGGATGATGTCGTTTTAGTGGTCTCTTTTCCATACGGCTTCCTAAAAGCCACGTCTTATCTTCTTCCATAAATAACCCCTTATTATAATTAATCTGGAACAAGTTATTCAAACGTGCCTCTAAAATTGACGTTTTTTTTATTCTTACATAACAATAATATGGATTATGGAAGCATTCTTATAAAATTAGAAAATTCAGCCTTTCCTTTTTATTTTAACTTCTTAATTTAAAGTTATACACAAAGACACACACATCATTTCCACTATGTTTTAGTTCTCCCTCGGTTTCTAAATCTTGAAAAGATATAACTATAAGTATTCAAAAAAAAAATTAGGTTTGTTACTTGAAAAAGGCTAAAATATTTTTTAAATCATTTAAGTTTACATGAAGTTTCATTTTGGTCCTTTAACTTTATAAAATATATTTTTAATCCTAAGATTTTAAAATCTTAATATTACTAATGGAAAATGTTGATTTAGACAAAGTTAAATAATGAATATATAATTAAATGGTGACATATAAATTTTAAAATTTTCATGATATGTATGCCGATTTAAATAGACCTATATACTCAATGTATAAAACTTATATCCATTTGTTTATATTCCTTAGGTTCAATTTTTCAATCAAATCTTGTCCTGTGTTATTTTTATTATTAATAATAGTCTAGCAGCGTTTTGAAATTTTATCAATGTGAACTTTTATTATTGAAAAAGACCACATAGCAAGATTGATAGAAAAATTAGACAGTGTGAGTTATGAATATAAGCAAATGGACTTAACTTTTATTCATATTTAATTAGTGGACATTTAAACTTTTTTTTTTCCGCAGAACAAAATTAAGGGTATGTTTGTTTTCTTACTTTGAAAATCATTTTATTTTTAAAAAAATGTGAAAAAACTTGCTTGGTTGTTAATTTTTAATCAAGAGTTGTGCAAAACGAAAAAAAATAGAAGCATGTTTTTTAAAACAAAAACTCAAAACAATGTTTGCATATTTTATTGTTTTTTTTATGAAATCAAGAAAATATAAGATATTGAGATGAGAGAGATGAAGAAATACAAGAGAGAAATAGAGAGCAAGGAGTGAGTGGTTTTTATTTTATTTTTAGCTTACAAACTTTGATGCTTTTCTACTATTTATAGGCCACAAATCCTTAACTTTCATTACAAAAGTTATAACAAAAGAATAAATCTATACAATAGTATAATATAAAATCTTTGTAGGTTATTTACATTAATCATACAAAACTCCCACTAAGTCATTCATGTCATAGGTTATATGGTTCAAGTGTAGAGTTCTAAAAGATTTATCTTAGTAGGTTATGGACATCCACACCAAATATTGGAATATTTATAACAATTTCCCGTAGATGTCCATAAACAAATATTGTGCCTCATTAAAATCATACTAGGAAAAATCCAATGGGACAAAAACCTAGTGAAGGGAAAAGAGTACACAAAATATATTGAAGTTGCCTCATTAAAAACTTTACCAGGAAAACTCAATGAGACAAAACCTTGGTTAAAGAAAAGAGTACAATATGGTCTTTACTCCCCCTGATAATAATATCATATTTACTCTCCCTAATAACAACATCAGTTTTACTCCCCTGATTATAACATTACTTCCAATGTATTTTTGAGTATATCTTTTTTTCAGCCACCAAACTATAAATAATGCATTGTCACAAAAAATTATGCTGAAATGTGGTCCTCTAACATATCTTTTGGATATGTTAGAATATCAGTATATTCTACATTTATCTTATTCATTATGGAAACAATAAATGAAAAATTATTTTGAAAATCACCAAAATATATCTTGTATCCACATTTTCAGTTTGTTCTAAATAAAATAATATCATATAATATGTTCATAGAACTATCACATCAAATCTCATTTTTATCCACTGTGTACCTGCAATAACTAATTTTTACTAATAAAATCATAATAAATACAATATTATCATGATACATGAAATATTCTCCTTAAAAATATAAAGTATTTCTAGACCATTAAATTCAATATATCTTTGCAAGAAAATGCACTATAGCAAAACTATGTGATTTTGAAATTATTGATACATTCGATAACTCGATCTACAAGTTAAGTAAAATGTAAAATTACTCATTTTCTAATATATTTTTCAATCAATTATATATACTTGAATTATTTTCAAAATCACATAATATTTTATATATAGAATGATTTTCTTGTATATGTTTCTGGCATTTTAGAACCTTCAAGGATTCTCATATAATATTCACTATACATATGCATATGCTATATATAATGATGTCTAATAGACACATTATTTAGTTTGCATATACTTTCAGACTAATAATATATGAAACAATTATTGTATCCACCACCAAATGTTTTACCTCATCATAATCATCAATATGCCTTGTGAAAATTTTTATTTTCACATGAATATTCATATATTGCAAATAACTTTATATTTCAAATGTTTTGGACTGCAAGTTTATAAATTTCACATATTGAAAGAACATTTTTCATTGTGTATTGTCCCCTTTTATTTCCTCTACTGACATATTTACGTATAAGATCCTCATTTGATCACGTGATATTGTTACTAAAACTTCTGTTGACTTTTAGTTCCATTTTTTTGTTGTGACTAATTTATTAAGATATCTTTATTACTTTCAGGTACCTAAACCTCTTTTGAGATTTTGCAATTAGTTATGTCTTGACTTCTTTTGAAGTGTCTGCCTCCTTAATATGATCATCTTGATTATTTGTTAATTTCTCTTTTCTTTTGGAATTGATTATTCTTTCATGCTTCAGGTATGTCTTGTAACATCCCAAATTTTAGGATTAGAGGTTTGAGAATAAGCCGGAATCAAGTGGACTGCTAAGTATAATATCCCAAAATTTAATAAAAGGTTAAAATTTTATAAAAAGAAAATTTAAATGGTGTTAGAAATTAATCTTGGGAATTAAGAGCCTATTTTCTCAAAAACATTCGAGGAACAATAGTTAGCAGTCATAATTTGACTTGGGAATTTCTGAGAAATTATTTCAAGGCTTCATGAAGTTAATTAAAGAAGAGAATTCTTAAAAATTTATTAAGGATTAATTTATGGGAGTTAGATAGTAAGCCAAATTATAGAACCTACAAAATTTAAGGGATCTTAAATTAGAAAAAGGGAAAATTAAGGCCTAGTGTGTATAATTAGTAGGATACATACATACATACATACATACATACATACATACATACATACATACATACATACATACATACATACATACATACATTAAAAAAGCACACACCTTTTCCCACACTACACATGCCATTCACGCACACACTCACCCATTTAAATAAACACACACCTACCTATGTGACACACATACACATTTATTTAATAAAATCACATCAACCCCTCCAATTCTCATTTTGTGTCCAGCTGCCAAAAAATATAAAGAAATAAAAGAGAGAGCGAGTGAAAGAGAGGGTTGGAGAAATAGAATAGAGAAAGACGTGAGTGAGAAAGAGTCCAACCGAAGGAAGAAGACGATCGGAGAAGAGGAATAAGGAAGCTCCAAACCTCATATGCAACATCATAAACATATTTAAGCGAGTCTTCTCTAGCTCTTCCCATTATTATTTCATTGGTTTGGGCTGTTCATGAGGATTTATAGCTACTGGAAGTTGTGTGATTCTGAAAATAAGTTGTTGTCACCGATGAGTGTAAAACAGAGTTTTTGTTTGAAAATTACAGAAGCTTAAATAGAGGCTATAGATGGAGTTTTGTATGGTTTTTTTAGTATAAAAATTTTAAGATGTGTAGTAGGTAATATAATCAAGAAGAGTATAATTTGGAGTGAAAATGAAAGAGTTCTTAAGTTTTGAACTCATACTGTCAAAACTGACGTTTTTGAAAGTCAGTCAATTTCGTGTTAAGTTTTGACTAATTAAATCCTATCCAATATTTATAAAATTTTACAAGAAAATAATAGATATCCCAAGCTTTAAAATGAGTCCTAGAATGTGTCATTTAGATACCTGTAGAGATAGTTATGATTTTCAAAATATAGGTCCAGAAACAAGAGAAATTCTAGAAGTCCAGGTTCTAGCAATTTGGTTGTGTTGTGTTTTTGAGTAATATAATCTTGTCCAATTGCCACGAAACTTTCCAGAACAAAATTATACATGATAATTATTAAGTTGATATATGATATATGTTATTTAGATCAATATAGTAAGAGATATAAATTTTTGAAGTTAGTTGCTGCCAGATTATGTTTCTGAAAGTCAAATTGGTTGTGGTGAAATTTTGGAAAACCAAAAATTATAGATTTAAAGTAGACATTTAGTGCTTTAATTATATATGTAGATCATAATTTTTGAACTAACACATTAGGAGATATGAATTTTCAAATTTGAGCCTATTTCTGGAAGGAAATTTGACAAATTTCTGGGAAAAATGTGTTGATACTAGTCAAACATAAGTATTTTTTCATGAACAAAAAATTTAATAATCTTCATATATGTTTTAGAACCAGTCAATTTGAAATTTTTTAGAATTAATTATGATTTTTCGAAGTTGATTGAAAAATCTGCCAATTTTCTAAAAAACAGTAAAATTTTACTGTACATAATTGTATTGTGTAGAAACCACTGAAACTGAGATAACCAGTAGAACATGATTAAAGGCAGTATTAATGCAAGTAATAACCAATTACTTGTTAACTTTAATTTATAGGAATTAGGAATAGCTCGAGAAAAAATTTTGGATAAACAGTCAGACTGAAAAATGACCTAGGTAATAACTCTTTCATTTATACACTATGTGATTATTTATATGTTGTGTATGCCATCTTCTGTAACATGAGTATAGTGTCTGGGACACGCATATTAGCTTAGTTGTGGTCTGAAATCCAATGGAGTTGCAGAGTTAAGTTGGGGCTACAAACAGTCATTTGGCCTCGGACAGTGTGTATACAACATTTTCATCTTATATAACATGGTGCATTGCATATTTATTTATTGCATTTTATATGACTTAATGTATGTTACTACTAAGATGGAAAATATTCCAACAGAAAGTAGCGACTCTAAGGGCAAAACTGTAATTACCAGCAATTGAAGGTCCGGTTCTAGCTAGAGTGCAGTTGGTTATCTTTAGTTGTAAAAAATTATTTCTTTTAGACTTTGTTTATTTTTTTTCAAACCCTATGAGGATTTCTTGTAATGTAAACAAGCATTTATTATTAGTACATTTCCGCTATTTCTGTATGCCATCTGAACTATGCATTTGTTACTCTGCGAATATCAAAATGTTAAAGGGTTTTACACTAAGATCCGGTTTAGCAAGTGTCTAAGTAAATCATAATTTTATCCCCTAAAATTCCTTATACCTTGGGGACATTTAAGGGGAATAAAATGGTGAATTAAAGAGAACATTAGGTGGAAAATCAAGGCAATTAGAGGTCATACACAACATAGTTATTTGGAACATAAGTTGGTGATTGATGCCAGCATGTTTTTCAGTGAGGCTTCATGTTGTGTAATATTCTTAAATGAGCAAATGATGTCCAAAAATTTTGAAACTTTTCAGAGGTAATGTACACAAGGAGTTATGTATTTTTGAATTTAGCCCAGTAAAACTGGTAAATTTCAGAGGCAACGTCCAAATACAATAATTATGGGAATTTTGAGCTTCGATTTTGCCAAAAAGTTATATTTTTTCCTTAAAACTATACTTAATAAGGGTCACATAGCCTTTAGAACCACACCAATTGGACCTCGGTACAATTAGATATGAATTTTCAAACTTTGATGAAAATTCTGTCAGTTTTTAGCTAAGGTACGAAATTAACAACACATTTTCTTTTGTACATTGTCTCTGAAAAGTTTCAGACTTTTTGGACATCATTTGCTCATTTGAAAATGTCACACAATATGATTGCCTTGCAGGGAACCTCATTGGCAGCAAATCTCTTTTGTGTTCCAAATATAATTATGTTGTGTGTAACTACTAATTATCTTATTTTGTCATTCCCTATGCTCTTTAATACCCCCAAGGGTATATAGAAATTTTAGGGAACAAAATCGTGCTTACTGGACACTTGCTAAACTGGGGCTGAGCAATCAATCCACTTGAGTCAGGCTTATTCTCAATCCACTTGTCCCAAAATTTGGGGTGTTACAAATTTCATCAATTTAATGGTTTTATTGAGTTTAGAAAGGAAAATTGAGTAGGGTTCATATGGATTGTGAAGTATGAAAAGCCTATAATGTGAAATGACACAAATACCCTTAAAACCCTAAGTTAGAGTTTGTTAAGGGTAATTTTATAATTTAGGCTTGAATTTGAGCAATCTGAGGTTAAAAATGGATTCTACTTGTGAAATTGTATAGGATTAGCCTGGGTCATAATTTTTGGTGAGATACAGTTTAATTAGGTACAAAGGGACTTAAACTAGGTCCCCAGGGGCATTTTAGTAAAATTTCAGTTTTAAGTCAAGATAACTAACATAATGAGTCTAGAGTGAGTTATGAATAGCTAATAATTCATTTATCCTAAATTTAAAAGTTTAGGATATATCGTAGCCCTAGCCAGATAGACGAAGCTAGACTGATTGTCAGGTAAGGAAATTGCATGTTTCAGGTAGTAACATGTTACGAGTGTAGGATGGTGTATTTAGAAAGTGTAAGTGTACATGGTCGTAAACAAGTAATATAGAAGTAAATAGAGTACTGTTCCCACAAGGATTCATCACTAAGTACCAAAATTGGTAATCTTAGTACTATTTAGTCGGTCGAGTAGTTGTGATTGAGATTGCAAGATAAAAATGATGAAATATGAATACAAGTGATATGAAGACAAATATGAGAAAAAACCCTAGGGATTAGATTTCACTTAACAAATTCCATATTGAATCACTTATCTATTATAGTCCAATTTATTTCACATGATTAATAGTCGAGTTTTCCTAATTTAATTACTAGCATCTTCCAAAGTCAAGTAATTCTATAATTAATTACTAACCCAATATATTCATATATGAATTTAAGCAATTAATCATGCATTAAGATTTATGGAACTCATTAAGACTACACAACCCATATGAATATATTCATATTTCATATGCAAATTATGATTTTAATTATAGGATCCACACACATGCATCTCCTTCCGGTCTCAACATGCATAATAAAATCATCCAAAAGGTAGTCAGTCAATTGAAAGTATTAAGAACAATAATTAAAACTCAATCATGAAGGAAAAATTAAAACTAGATTTAATAAGTTAAGATTCAATCCGTCATTAATAAGCTATATCATCACCTTAGGAAAAAAGAAAATTTAGCTCATAATGAAATTAAAAACAAAACCAAAATAAATTTAAAACATCATAAATATTGCATAAAAATTAATTACAAAAACATAAAAATACAACTACAAGATGCATGAAAATAGAAAATCTAGCCTACCATATAAGAGGTAAAACCTTCCATGTAGGTGACAACCTATACCATTCATAAAGGAGAACTACCTAGGCCTTCCATATAGGAGGTAAAACCATCCATGTAGGAGGCATGCAAGAAGTAAAAAAATACAAGAAATAAATTCTAAAATAACAACTCTCTCTCTAAAATAAAAGCTCTCTCTCTCTCTCTTCCTTCCTCCTCATTTTAGGATGCCAAGAAACTATATTTATAGACTTTATTTTCGGACTGCTACAGTAAATTCTGCAGCTATAGTACCCTACACAGTGCAAAACATCAGCTACAGTATCCCTACACAGTGCAAACCGTCAACAACAGTACTAATGCCGTTGCTACAGTGACGTTCCACCTAACCCATTTCACCATTCGTATTTTGCTACAGTGAATCCGTACCCCTATTCCATCGTCCGTAGTTTGCTACAATGAATTCATGAAACAGTGAACAACACCATAATAGTGAATAGTGAACAGTGACAGGTGAATAGTGACCGCATGAATAGTCTTCCCCTTAAATTCCTTCTTTAATTCTTTTTAATGCGGTATTGTTCGTAGCTGCAAGAAAATCATTTTTTATTTATTAATTACACCCAAATTGATTACATTAAGCTCAAATATCATCCATAAAATCATCATATAAGGGAAAATAAATATGCAAATATTTTACTTATCATAACACTTTATTTCATGCACTATGTGATAATTGTATGCTTTATGTATGTCATCTTTTGTAGCATGAGCACAGTGCTAGGGGCACATTAGCTTAGTTGTAGTCTAGGACCCAACGAAGGTGCAGAGTTAAGCCGGGGTTGCAAATAGTAGTTTGGCCTCGGAAAGTATGCACACAACATTTTATCATCTTACAAAAATGTTACTACTGAGATTCTTTGAATCTTACCCTTTCCATAAATGTATAAAATTTCCAGTAGTAGGCAGCGGCTCAAAGGGTAGAACTTTAAATTTCTGGCAACTGAAGGTTCCAGTTCAGTACGAGAGGAGTAGTTTGTTATCTGAAGACCTTTTATTAATTTAAGGTCTGTAATTACTCTGTACACCCCTATGGAGAATCTCTGTATATAAACAAACATATTGTATCAATAATATCAGTATTTGTGCTATTCCTATGTGCCCACTGAACTACACAGTTACTACTTTAGTTAATATCAATAATGAAGCAGGGTCTTACATGTCTCACTTTCATTTATGCTGATTAGAGCATTTTTTGCTGGAATATGAGATTTAATAATTCTCATTGAGGTCAGTAGTTTCATCTGACAGATTTTATGCAATATTTCATTAATGCAAAACCTAATAAACTTCTTATTTATATTGCTATATTCGAGAATCTATGCTTAATAGTTATAATACATTCATTTTTTTTCTTTTCCAGCTACTCAATTTCTCCCTCTCATGTTAGGAAAACTTTGTCAAATGACAATTGACTAATCATGCAGTATAAGTCTCCTAAATCCATTTGTTTCCATTAGAGATATCCTTTTATTTCATTAGAGACAAACAAGAAGAATGAGGTTCTTACCTAACATTTATCTCAATTTCTTTAAATATCTATGTATATTATGGTGGATTAACAGGAATGTACATTCAAACTTTTTAAGATGAAATATACCTGGCTCATGACCAAAAACCAATTTTATCAAAAGAATTTAGTTGGCTACTATAAGTGCTGCAATATATAAGATCAAATATGCCAACACTAAAATAGAAATTTTGTTCTCAGAAGTATTAATCTAACTATTTCATGGAGGCTTCAATGAATGAATCACACATGTTCATCTTATGGATGTATCTATCGAATTCATTGAATACTTGTATGGTTTACATGCTATTTGAATAGGCCCATATATGAGTTTGATATATTTCTAGAAATAGAGATTTATTCTAAATCATAATTTGTGATACTCTCATAGTGAAATTTCAAATTTGGGAACAAACAACACATGATAATTCTTAAATTATATAATATATTGGATATTCATAAAGAATCTTCTAGTTCTTCAATGGATGTCATACATAATGTTTTATATATGACTCGGATGATCAAACAAGTCATGCCAACAATAAATTTGTTTGGATCAGTAAACTGCTGGCTTACTTTGATATGTTGCTTAACCAACAACAAACTTTTCAATTTCTACAAGATATTGATATAAAATATCAATATGACATCCATTTTCGGGAGATTAATAGACTTTGTGAGGAAGTATATAAGTAAAACTTTTCAATATTGGCTCACACTTGTATTCTAACCAAGGAACAAAAAACCGGACCGGGCAATGAACCGGTCACACTGGTTTAAGGGTTAATGGTTCAACCGGGGTCGGGCCGGTGGTCGAACCGGTGTGGTCGAACCGGTCATATTATAATATTATAATTTATTAATGGTAATATATATATTAATATATTTTTAAATTTCCATAGATTAAAATAAAAATATTTAGGAAAAAAATGCTTAAAATATATTATTATTAGTTATGGTGCCTATATTTATATAATGATATCTCTTTTCCTATAATTAATTAATTATTATATCCTCTCAAAATCATTTTTTTTAGATTTGTTATTTTTTTACTTACTTTTCTCTTCATCTTGGTCTTCAAACTTTCATTTTTCCCTAAAAAATAATGCCTAATAGTAGGTAGAGGAATAAAAAAATGTATTTTATAAAAAAAAAAGGCAAACCGGTCGAACCACCGGTTTATACCATGAACCGGACCGAATCACTGGTCGGACCGGTTGAACCTGCCGGTCCGGTCCGGTTTTTTTTTTCAATGATTCTAACAATCTGCCTCTCAAGTGTGAGTCATATAAATACACTTTCTTTATTTCTATTTTTCAGAGACAAACCAGTATATAGTAAGCCAATAATATATCTTTCACTTAAAAAATCAAGTACTTCATAACTCAACCAATCATGGATTTTAGTTCACTGTGCTATCACTTAGACTCTTTAATAGAGTGAAATTCTGGTGTAAATCTATGAGTTCTAACTTTTCATGATCAATACTTCTTCCATCCATAGAATTAAGAAAAATTTATTAGTTATCTAGGAACTATATCAATTTTGTTACATGTATGTTCTTCAGAAACTAACATATATTATAGCATTTTTATATAACTTCATTACTCATTTATAATAATATACTTCAGTTCACCTCTTTTGATGCATATTCAAAGTATAAAATGTTTAGAATTTTCCATTACATAAAGAAATATTACGAGATCCATAATCAAAATACATAAAAGATCTTATTACAATGATTTTAGATGTTTATGGGCTAAAATAAATTTGAAAGGAATGTAAAGACAAATGTATTATAATATAAAATCATGAATAATTATAATATACATATTCTTCATTCAAATATTCCCTACTATTTGATCATCCATAAATTTTACTTGCACTATATATATAGTTTACACACATTACAAAAATGGTTTTGTCTAATAAATCATAAATTATTCATAATGAATTTTCGTATAAAATTAAATAAATTCTAATTATCTTAACTCAAATATGATATATGATTTTAATTTTACAAATTTCAAATAAAATTAATTTGATTCCAATGTGTATCATCATATCATATATTATATCATGATTAATATATGAAGCTTGTACATATCAATATGAGAATACTAAGAAGTAGAAGAAATGACAATACAATGAGTTAGGAGAAAAGATAATAACTTATCAATATCAAAATAAAATAAAAATTACAAAGTATTTGTATGCCTTTCAATAATAAAATATTTGAGAAATAAGAAAAACTGCACATGCTCAAGAAGAGAAAAGAGATGGAAAATATAGCTAAAATGAAAAGTAGAACTAATAATGAAAGAAAGTATCTTGATGTTGATGTATATGAGTTGAGTATTTCTTGGAAAATCTATGGTGCAACAGAAAATCACAAGTCCCAAAAAGAAAATAGAGGTAGGTTATTGACGTGGTAAACTCCATTGATGTATGAATAATATTCACATACACCATATATTTAAAGTTACTAATAAATTATACAATTATACCTAAAGAAAAGAATTAAACAACTTAATTGTATAATTGAAGGTTATATGAATAAATACTAGAAACCATTTCATTTGGGTGTTATATGGCATATAGACAATAACCATAAGATAGTTAGAATCCTAAAAGGCTATGACATCATAAACATCCACACACCATAATGTTTAAATCTGTAAATAAATTAGCACTATATTAAAATTTTAAAATGACCATTAATTACCTTTTTGCCTATTTAATTTCATATATCACTCATGCCGATATCACAATATCAAAATTTCTCTCTCACAAATTTAAGCACTAATCAAAATCAAAATCATATAGCCTTTTGGGCTTACAATTATTTCTTTTGGCTTTATGTAATGCCCCTTTTTAGTCCATTAATAATTACGGGCGATAAGCATATTTTGTAACATAAAGTGTATAACACAACGGAAACATATAAATACATCGTATTAGTTTACATTACCGGAGATTACCCTCAAAGGGTCTGATAACACATATAGATACATGCTCAAAGAGTACCAAAACAATAATAGCCAAGTACATGCGAAAGCGCCATAATCTCAACAAAACTCCGGGACTCTAATTACCGGTAGCTTCCGCTTTGCCTTTTGAGCTACTTGCTTCAGCTGAAATGGTTTTGTTGTTTGGAAAGAATGAGATTCCAGAGAATCTCAGTAGCAACATGCTTACATACAAATAAAATACGAAAATAGATATGCAATGTCATGAAATGTAAGATGATTGAACGTATGTGTGTCACTAGCCCAAGGTCAAACTTTGCGTCTGCCCTTAGTCGACTTAGTGCCCCTGTTGGGTTCTCGACCACAACATGGCGAATGGGTGTGTCTAGGACAATAGCTCATGTTACATGTATGACATTCATAATAGGCATCACATAGTATATGTAAGAAGGATGTTACTACCTTATTGCTTTCCTGGTGTCCTTTTCTCGTAGTTTGGAGCTCAGGCAAGTTTAATCTTCGGATCGTTCCTAATTCCTACAATATCTAAATTCCATAGATGAGTCATTACTCATTTGCTCATTGCCCCAAACTCCAGATATTGGTTAACTTAGCTTGACGATGCTAAATTACCAAAACTTATGACTCAGGCTATTCCTATACAATTTCGCGTGTAGAATTCATTTTTGACCTCAAATTGGTCAAATTCAGGGTCAAATGATGAAAATACCCTTGGTTACCCTTTCATTTGTGTTTTAAGACATATTTTGTCATTTCTCATTCTGGGGCTTTTCTCACTTAGTCGTCAACATAATAATTTCATCATCTAAACCCAATGGAATCATCGAAATTATCAAATTTCATCCCCTTTATCACGTTCTGCATAAGGTTCAGATTTTAAGTTTTTAGAAAAATTGTGTCGGTTTCTCATTCTGTCTTGCTTAATCACCTCATTTCTACTTATAGTCAAACTATTAGCTATTAATATGATCATTGGATAAGGTTTGAAGAAACTTGAATTTCAGAGTTTTTAGAGTTTCTTCATCTATCTTTCACAAGAACAACCATACAAATCCAAGAATAACACTAATAGCATCCACTTAAGCAATAGAATCATGTTTGGAGAGTTACCTTTGAGTTTCTCAACTTTCTCTCTCCTCAACGTCTGATCATCTCTCTCTCCTCTTGGAAGTTCTTCAAAAACCATGGTTCAAAGATGAAGAGATGAGCAAGAGATATCATAGTGAGTTTAGGAAGCATGAATCACAAGTTCCAAGCTTCTTACCTTGAGTTTGAAGAATTCCCTAGCTTCTTCTTGCTTCTAGTTCTGCACCGCCTCTCAGCTTGTTCTCTCATTTGTTCTTGCGTACTGATTCTATTTGCACGATGGAATAAAGAAATGGATGAATGAAGGGAATAATAATAATATAGGTTAAGTTAATATAATAACTTAACATGGGTGGCACTATTCCATTGGTCCACAAATCCATTTCTTGTTTGATTATTTCATGTCCCTTCTTGGCACTTTATTCAACCATGTTGCATGAGAGTTGAGGGAATAATATTGATCTCAACTATCCCATTGTCATATTGCAAGTTGTTGACTTTTGTCATTTAACTTTGACTAGTTGTCCTTGTTTGATAATATTTCACCAAAATGGGCTTATTCATTATCAAGTAGTCATTTCCCCTTTTTTAATGCTTATATAATTGATATCATTAGGAAAATTAGGGAAAAAAAATTTTTCCCACTTTTTGGCAAAATTACGATTTTGCCCCTACAATTTATGATTTATCCCAGTAAATCATTTCTTATTTCTTTTCCTTTGGTTTGACCAATTTTTGACCTATATAATAGACAATTCACCATTTTATCCCATTAGGTGTTTCAATTACATAGGAGGAATATTGGTGATTGAAAATTGGGGTGTTACACTTTACAAGTTAGTCATATTTCTCCATTATTTATTGCTTTAAGCATCATAACTACTTTTGGTATTTTTCACAATATCTCATGATTTTTTTGGCTTCACAACTATTTTGATCTTTATTTTTAATAAATTAATACATCTTAATCTATATGACTTCTTAACATATTATACTATTTTTTCTATCCATATGACTTCTAGTCATAATATAACATTTGCTCATAATTTTAATCACTTTAGAAATGTTATTATTTGCACTACTGTAGTTCAATAACCAAGATAAAGTATTATTAGCTTTCAACTATTAATTCCATCAATACAATGTGATAATGTTCATTTTCACCCTTACATATATGTTCTTTGCTTTCAATAATACATAATCAATTTTTCCAAATATTAGTCTTTAGGACCATAGCAAAAATCTTGCAAAGCTAATAAGTTTTTTTTTTGTTTAGTTTGATATTTGAACCTTTAGCCTTCGGGGCTTTGATATTTGTAACAATTAAATCATCAAAGTGCCAAATTTGTTTTGGTCAATCTTGCAATTTAATGAAACCAATATCATTATTTCTTATAAGAACTATTACAAAAGTGATGTGACTTCTAGTCATTTGATCAAGAAATTAAGAATATTATGACTTCTAGCCTTTCTATAGAATTTAAATACTATAAAATAAATTAAATAAATTTAAATTTATAATAAAATATAAATAATAGGTAAGTCCAATATTGTCAAACTCATGAGTTTAAGCAAACTCGTGGGAGGGACGTAAACTCGGAAACGTAAACTCGTATCGTAAACTCGTAAGAGTTTACCTATATTAATAAATAATAATTAAAATTATAGAATAAAATAATTAAAATACTAAAAATGACAATAATTTGGTATATTTTAAATCCAAATAATTGAAATTAAATTAACATTCATAATGTATCATACTTAACATAAAAATTTATAAGAAATTCATGTACTAATATAAAGTCACTACACATAATTAAATAAAAATAATTATAAATTCAACAAAGATCATCAAATGTGGGGTTATCATTATCTTCATCGTCTTCAAATTCTCCACCTTCACCATTATCATCTCCATTCGTATCACCTGCATCATCATTATCGTTATAATTTGCCCTAACATCGTCAATGTTAAAATCAACATTCAGGTCAACATCAAATAATGGATTAGCCATATTCTCATTAATTTCATGAGGTTGAAGAACCGCATCATCCTTTTCCTCTACATCATCTGCATCTATCCTTCCTTCAGTAATCCACTCATCATCAGAATAGATATCTTCAAAATCATAATTGAAAGCTCTACTCTTTTACTTCCTTGTGAGTTTCAAATTGCACATGATAAATGCCAAATCATTCATCTTATTTTGATGCAAACGGTTCCTTTTTTTTGTATGATTCTAAAACAATTGAAGGAAAAAAATCATTATTTTTCTAACATTCAAGTAAAGTAATGTTGAAAATTTTTAAAAAAATAAAAATCTTACCATCTTAAAAGCACTCCAATTATGTTCACAGCCATAAGAGCTGCAACATAAGCTAAGAATACGAATTGCAATTCTTTTAAGTTCTGGACATCCATCTCCATAAGAATCCCACCATTTTGCTAGAGGCAGATTTTTTCTTAAAGCTTGTGCAGTTTCACGTTCAAACATATCTCTTGCATTATGAAAGTCAGTCAATTGAAACTCAATTTTGTTAAGCTTATCTTGATCCCCAACCATCATTGACAAACAATCATATAACCCTTGTTTAATCATATAATAGGGCTTAAAATTAGTGTCATAATGGAAATGAGGATTGAGGTAGTACGCTGTTGTATGTAAAGGCTTATGTAGTTGAGCTTCCCACCTCTCATCAATTATATTCCATATAAGCTCATAACTATCACAAATCATAGTAAAAAAAACTGTCATTCCACCGAAAAAAAATCAAATTATAAAAAACATAAAACTTACATAATAAAATTAAATACAAAAATTTAATTTAACACTTGCCTTTTTTTAACACTACTAAAATTTTGTTTGATCTTTTCCTTCGCACTTTCCATGGCTTCATATATGAATCTCATAGTTGGCTTCTCCTCTGAATCCACTAAGCAAAGAACTTTAACAAGAGGAGCAACAACTTTAAGGCATGTCATAATATTCTTCCACAAATTATTGTCCATAGCACTTTTTGCTAATTCTTTTCCATCTTTGGTAGATGAAAATTTGTTATCCTTCCAATCTTGAGAATTAAACAAATTTACCAGTGGTACTCTATGCTCATTAAGACATGACAAAGTCAGATATGTAGTGGCAAATTGAGTTGCAGCAGGCCTGATTAAATCTTTTCCATTCATGTATTTTCTCAAAAGGCTAATGAGCATTGATCTTGTATAAATATATGTTGTGATTTTTCTACCCCTGCTAATGGTTTCTTTATGCAATATAATTTTTTTTCGAAGTCCTCCAACATTAAGTCAATACAATGGGCTGCACATGGAGTCTAATACAAATGTTTTCTTTTCTCCATTAATTTTTACCAGCTGCTTTATAATTTGTAGCATTGTCAGTTACTATTTACACCACGTTTTTTTCACCCACTTTTTCAACAACTTCATTAAGCATTTCAAATACTTTATCAGCCATCTTGGAAATTTCAGAAGTATCTAATGAATATAAAAATATTGTCCCTTTGGGACTATTCACTAGAAAATTGCAAATTGAACATCTTTTTCTATCAGTCCACCCATCAGACATTATGGAACAACCTGTTGTTGTCCATTCACTCTTAAAGATCTCAACCAAGGCTTGTGTGCGTTTTAGTTCTAAGTTTAAATATTTTTCTCTAATCTCATGATAAGAAGGAGGCTTAAATCCTTGACCAAATCTTCCTATAACTTCACACATCTTTGTAAATTCAGGATTTTTTATACAATTAAAAGGTGTAGCACTTGTATAAAAAAATCGAGCTACTTGTTGACAAGCCTCTTCCCTCAAGTCTCTCTTAAACATATGATTAATGGTTGATTGTGTGTTGCCTACCCCTTTGCTACTATTTTTTGTATTTCTCAAGAAATTCATCAGCCCTTTCTCTGAATTTTGAGACTCAATATGTGCTTGTGCACCTTGATCATCTTCAACACCAATATCAACCCATTGTTTTTTCCTTTTAGATGAAGCACATTTTGCATCATAAGCAAGTTGCAGTATTGTGGTCTTTACTTCTTCAAAAACATTGCTACAAGCTTCAAAATCTATTTTAGTTCATGCTAAATGATTTTTGAATCTATAAATACCCCCATTAACAATTTTTCCACAATAATTACACTTCACTTTTTTGTCATTCCCATCAACATATATCCCATGTTTCCATCCTATATCAGATCTATTACCCGGATAGTTTTTTCTTGCAGCAACAACTTTTTTTCCAGTATTTTCCTTTGTGCTTGAAGACATCTTCAATTTAATATACTACCTAATTGATAAGCAATAAGAAGAAATTCTCAAATTAAGAAAAAAAGAGGCAATCAAAGAAGACATCTAATATCTCAAGGTAAAAAGAAAAAGAAAAGAAAACAGCTTCACCTTAGTTTATTAGTTCTCAAGACATAGTTTATTTAATCTAGGATAGTGTTTAATAAATAAAATACTATTATAGGGATCCCATTAAACAATGATAAATCAAGGTTCTAATATCTCACTGTTAAAAAAAAAGATTCATATAGTATCTTAAGCAAGCTCCCTACTTCCTCATCATAAAAATAATATAATAATAAAATATTGATAATTAAAACTTAAAAGTAATGAAAAGGTAAAGCAAATGACGAAATACTTACCTAATGTGCAGAGTATGCAGCGTCTATGCTATTTTGGTTAATATTGATTAATTAAAACTTAAAAGCAATGAAAAGGTAGAGCAAAGGACAAAATCCCTTACCTAATGTGCAGAGTGTGCAGCATCTGATATGTTTCTTTTCTTAATTGCTTCACAATATTCAAGACACTTTAACCTCAACCTTCACCAAAATCAAAAACAAGTTTTAATAAAAAAGTCAAAAAAATATTAGCTTATAATCACATGAAAGCACACATGACATGACACAAAACAGTGACACATTCTTCAGTCCTCACATATCACGAGAGCTCAATCCTAACTTAAATTGCATATCACGAGAAACAGACACACAATACACTCATGAGAAACAAATTCCATATGTTTACTGTAATACCTCATTTTCACCAACACTCTTTATGTATATATTTGGAATATATTTAGTGGAAAAAGGTGAAATGCGGTGCGTATGAATTTATGTGAATTTATGGAAAATATTCCAATTGCCGGTTACGTGTAATATGGCCGAACAAGGACCTAAAGAGGTGATAATGCATAAATTAAGGGCCTATTATGGTAACCAAAATTAAGGAAAATTAAGTAACATAAATGATGGTCTCATCTGAATGTCAAAATGAGGGTAAGCTGAAGAAATGGGCGAAAGCTGATTTATTTCGGTAAATCGTAAAAGTAGGGGCAAAACGGTAATTTCCTTGTAAAATGGGAAATAATTATTTTTCCCCAATATTCCTACTAATTTGAGTTAAATGAGAATTAAAAAGAGTAAAATGACTACTTGATCATAAATCAATCAATTTTTGGTAAATTATTGTTAAGAATGGTCAAATAGTCAAAAAGTCAATGACTTGGTCAACAAGTTACAAGATGGCACAATAGGATATTGGAGATTCAGATTTCTCTTGTATTTCTCATAGGATTTTTGGCTGGAATGAGGGAGTATGAAGGGAAATGTAATTAATTAAGGAATAATACATTTTTGGACCAATGAGAATGTGCCACATATGTTGAACCAATTAACCCTTCATTATATTATCATTCATTCAACTCTCTAGCTCCATTATCATGCATGAAACTGATCAGAAAAGAGTAAGAGTAAGAGCTGGGCAAGAAGGACACGGAGAAGGTCTAGGGTTCATCAAATCTCAAGGTAAGAAGTTGCTACCTTGTGTCTAAAGCTACCTAATCCCTCCATAACCTCTCCTCCTCATCCCTCTACCCTTGAATCCATTGATATTTAGCTGAATCAAGAGTTAGAGAGAGAGAGAGTCAAGAATGAGAAGGAGAGAGTGTAATATCCCAAATTTTGAGACAAAAAGCTTGAGATTAAGCCTGGATCAAGTGGACTGCTAGACCCCGGTTTAGCAAATGTCCCTATGAGGCATGTTTAAATTCCCAAAATTTCTTTATATCATTGGATATTAAAAGAAATTATATTGGTGAGCTAAAGAGCTCGGGGAATAACAAAAAACAAAGTGATTGGAAGTCACACACAATAGAGTAAAGTGGAAAACAAAGTAATTTTTGCTACCGGTGAAATTCCCAGTATGATAGTGATGATTGTGTGACATGTTTTGATAGGTAAATGATGTTAAAAAGTTATGAAACTTTTCATAATGAAAGTAGACTTATCAAGATTTAATTTGATAGGTCATATAAGTCATTTGGAGTTGTATACAAAGAGAAATGAATTTTTGAAGTTAGCCCAGTGAAATTAATTATTTTATGGGACAACATTCAAAGATTAAAACTTTGGGAAGAGTGAACTTCCAATTGGCCAAATTTTATATTTTTCCTTAAAACTAGACTCAATAAGGGTCTCATAACCTTTGGAATCACTCAAATTGGACATTTTTACAATTAGATATGAATTTTTAAAGTTTAATAAAAATTCTGCCAAATTAAGCATTTTGAGCAAATATTGGATTTTTGAGCCAACCGGGTGATGACACGTGGCAATCCATTTTATCACTTCCTTTAACCATCAATTATCATCTTCCCCAGCTCATTTTCATGGTGGACTTGCAGAGAAGAGAGAGAGAGAAGCTGCAGAGAAATGGAGGAAGAGGAGAGAGGAAATCTTTTCCTCCGAAACACTGCCGAAACGGCATCCTCTCTCAAAGTACCCTTCAGGAAACTTTCTCTACTCATCGAGATCTTCATTCCTAAGATTTCAGATTTTCATTTGGAGGTATTTGGTGCTATCTCCCTTACCGGAGTATTGCCGGAATTCTGAACCGTTTGTGGAAACGGGTAGAGGTAAGCGTAAGCTTCCTTTTTAACTGATTGATTTGTTGTTTGGATGAGTAAATTGGAAGTGGTGTACTGTTTATGACTGGTTTTAAAGGATGTTTTAATGGATAAATGATGTCTAATGAGTGTTTAAATAGCTAATCACTTGATTAGGAGTAGCAAGAAAGTGATTAGGTAAGAGAAACAAGAAAACAACATATTGCACCTAAGAATCTGATTTTTTTTCCCTATTTTTACGTGGATAAGGAGTAAGAATTTGATGATTTTGATGCTTCCATTGGCTTTAGGAGGTAAAATTGTGTAGGTATGCAAATGTTCATGATTTTTTGGATGCTTGTATATGAATTGGGAATTTTTGGAAATTGATGAATAAATGCTGTGTAATTCATTGTCTGGAAGCAGTGTTGTTGTACGAGTGTTTTCAATGGGAAAACATTATCTATAAATTCCTAAAATTTCCATATGAAAATTAGACACAAAGACCTTTAATTTGATAGGTCATAATGCTCAATTGGATTTGTGTGCTAGAAGTTCTACATTTTTGAAGTTAGGTCATGCAAAACTGGAATTTTCTGGAATAGTATGATTTTGCGTGATTTTTCAGGGACCAAACCTTATGCAAAAATTATAAAAATTTCCAGAGTTAAAGTAGAGACATATAGATTTAATTTTATTGGTATTTTGTAATTTTTGGATAAGTATATTGGGAGATATGAATTTTTGAATATCTGCCCTATTTTCTGGAAGAACATCTGAAACAGTTGGTGTTTGGAAAAATTCTGGGAATGATGTAGTGGTGGCGTTTAAAATCGAGTATTTTTATATCAAAATAAACTTAAAGGGCTTCAAATAGAGCTTTGAACCACTTCAATTGGAGTTCTATAGAATTAATTATGATTTTTCAAAGTTTGGTCAAAAATGCTGGTAGATTGAGTACCATGCGAATTTGAGTAAGAAATTGGTCAAATATCATTGAAATGAACTCCAAGGGTGAAAGTAAACCTATAGGGCTAATGTGGGCCATTGGGTATTCACTTTTCATGACTCTAATGATGTTATCACTTGCCTAGGGCCATGAAGTGATAAAGAAGGAGCAATGGTTGGCGGATCAAGGGACAAGAAGAGAAGGACATAAAGTCCACCAGATAGTGAACTTACCTTTTCTGCATGTATGTGATATGTATGTCTTGCATTAATTATGTAATTGCTTTGCCTATTTGTGTGGAACATGTATGATTGGTTGAAACTCTATTATATTTGTGCAATGGTCATATGTACGTCATAACATCGAGCATGCAGCATGTCATTATGTTGGCATGAAATAGTGTAGGCAAGCATGTCATGCATTCATATATATCTGGCATGCATAATGGTAATGTTTGCTACTGAGATTCTCTCGAATCTCACTCCTCCCAAACAACCATTCAGACAGGTGAGCATTAGAAACGTGCTGAGATCATAAAAGAGGTATGCACGAAGAGGACTGTTGCTGGTTTTTTGAAGGTCTGTAAATATTGTGTAAACCCCTGGTGGGGGAACATTTGTATTATAATCAAGCAATATTGTATTAATATTATCAGTATATTCATGCTATTCCTGTGTGCCCACTGAACTACGCATTTCTACTCTGAGTAAGATCAGTAATAAGGGATATATGAGGCGGGTCATTACAGAGAGAAAGTTAAAGAAATCAAGAGGTAACTTTCCAAACTTGTTCCTCTTGCTTGATTGGTGTTAGTAGAGTTGTTTTGGGCTTGATTATGATTCATTTGGTATAAGATAATTCAAGAAAACTCAAGAGACCTTAATATGTAAGTGTCTACGAATCAAGTCAATGAATTTCTAACTAGTTAATATATTGGTTATAAGTAGAAAGGAGGTGATTAGGCTAAAGAAAACGAAAATTTGACACAACTTTTCTGGGAATCCTACAGGGTGGCCCTGGTTTGGATGTGGTAAATGGATAGGAATTTGATAATTCCTATGCTTCCATTAGATTAAGGAGGCGAAATTGTGTAGGGTCTATGTTGACCAAGAAGTGAGAAAAGCCTCAGAAAGTGAAATGAAAAAATTACCCCTTATAAGACTTATTTGAGGAATGTCAAGGGTATTTTCTTCATTTGGGTTTGATTTTGGCCAATTTGATGTTAAAAATGAATTCTACACGTGAAAATATGTAGGAATGGCCTAAGTCATGATTTTGAGTAAAATACAGATAATCGGGACTTAAGGGGTATTTTGGTAATTTGGAACGGTTAGGCTAAATTTACCAATAATATGAGTTTGGAACGATGTATGGATGAGTAATAAATCATTTGTGGTATTTGAAGATTTCAGGACTTGACAACCGGTCTGGCCTCAGTACTTGCCTGAGCTTGATCAAGTGGGAAAAGTCGCATAAGAGTGCAACCATGTAGTAATCGTCTTCATATGACATGGCATGCATATGTATTATTTGATATCGTCTCCAAAATGTCTAACATATTTAGATTGAGCAGATTAATCACCCGGGGCCTATGTTTGGACGGGTTGACACTCAAGCGATAATGTTCATAATTGCACGAGCGGTGCCTGGGGCCTATCTTTGCACGGGTGCCCCTCGGACCCGAGAACCTATCTAGCACTAAGTTAGTATATGAATTGTATGGATTGAGAACCTATCTAGCACTAAGTCATTTTATGAATTGCATGAGATACACTAATGATGTTATGATGATTTTGTTGATTGATGAAGTATGAAGCATGCTTGTGTGTGTTATCTTATATGTATGATTGTGTTACTACTAAGATTCCTGTGAATCTCACACTTTTTCCTAAAATACAAATTTCCAGTACAAGGAGGAAGCTCACGGGGCAAAGAGAAGGTAAATAATGAAGAGTTGAGGCCGAGCAGCGGAAGAACTTAGTTACGGTTGTCTCGTTCCTGTTGTGTATTTTAAGAATTTCATGAGTATTGGGTTTGTATATGAAGTAGGAGAGATAGATGGAATGTTTTGTGTTGTAAGGATAAGTAAATCTAGTGAATTGTGCATGTATGGGAATATATGTAAATATTCATACCGACAGAGGTATTGCTCGTAACTTTGATGTTTCGTAACGGAAAGAAAGGGAAAAAGAAAAAAATGAAATGAATGATGATAAATTCGGTGAGTATTAGCTAGTTAATACTCTACCGTAGTGTTAAGAAATGAGGTATCACATTTACCTCCGTTCTCTCTTGTTGTTCGTCTTCTTCCTACCTTCTTCTTAAAAACCAGTAGGAACAAGCAAAGGCAAATCATTAAGTGAAGAACAAAAAACAAAAGCTACGAACTTGAGAAAGAAAGATGGTAGGGCGGCGGTGCAACGTTTACAAGCTTAAAATAGGGCAAGTTGTATAAGTATTATGTATTTTTCTTTTTTAATATTATATTAGGTTTTTTTTAATTTTTTTAAAATATTTTTTGTTTGTTATTATCTAGATCTCTAATTTCTCCTACCCATATCTCTGACTCACTCAACTCAGCTCTGAAACGGCGAGTTCACTGAGTTTAACCGAGTTAAAACCAAGTTTGATCGAGTTTTTGTATAGAACGATTCTATAAGCAAGTTAACTTGATTTCATGAGCTAAAAATGTAAACTCGTCAAATTCGGTGAGTTGACTCGTGAGTTTGACAATAATGGGTAAGTCCATGATCATATAGATCATATTATATGATCATACATAATTCTATCATATATTAATATAATATAATAAAAAATGAAAATAAAAGATTGACATAATGATATAACAATACTATATTAACATAAATAAATGAAATATAAATAAAATAACAATAAAACAAGATGAAATAAATAACAAAATAAAGAAACATAAACAATAATATATAACATAAAATGTAAATAAAATAAAGAAATATAAATGTTAGATATGTAAATAAACAAATGAAACGAAAATAAAATGAAATAATATAATATAACAACATAAAATGTAAAGAATACCATAATATAAAATAAAGAAATATAAATGTTGCATAATAAGATATTCCCAAAAAATGATAAATAAAAGTTTAAAAAAAACTTATCAAGGATAATAAAGCAACAATAATTTCCAATCTTAGCCATAAAACCCGATGTATAAAACAATTGGTAAAAGGGTCTCTTTAATTATATATAATAGCTTAGATTATCCCATATAGAAGGAAAATAATCAAAATAATATAGAACCATAGATTGATAACGTAAACTAGAGCGATAAAATAACATAGAGAATAAATAACATAAAATATAGTATGGAAATAAGAAAGTTAGAGAGTAGAAGAAATAAAAAACTAGACTATGGACCTTTTGAACGAAGTCATGTTGATAACGTGTTATGAAATCAATAAAATATAAGAGATTACGATAAGAGAGATGAAGAAATACAAAAGAGAAATGGAGAGCAATGAGTGAGTAATTCTTATTTCATTTCAAACTTACAAACTTTAATGCATGCCTACTATTTATAGGCCATAAATCATTAACTTCCATAACAAGAGTTACAACAAAAGAATAAATTTACCTAATAGTATAATAAAAGTCTTTGTAGGTTATTTACATTAATCATAGAAAACTCCAACTAAGTTATTCATGTCATAGGTTATATGGTTCAAGTGTAGAATTCTAAAATACTTATATTGAAAGGTTATAGACATCCACACCAAATATTAGAATATTTATAACAGTTTTCTATTTTTCTTGTTTTTTATTTTATTTTTTAATTCTCTTTTACACTCGAGATGAAGGTCTCCATTTTGTCTCTCACGCTTCTCAGTCCTCAAATTATGTTTGTCATACAACACTTTCCACTTGGTCCTCATTTTCTTTTTAAAAAATTGGATGGTTCAGATTTTATAATATAAAATTATTATTATAGTATTTTATATTTTTTTTAAATTTTACCTATGTTGTAGCTATAAATTGTGTATATCATATTTTAACAGTATAAATTTATTTATGGGTTAAGATGTAAATTTTTTCTGAAAGTTGTCATTGAGGATAAATATTACAATGAATTTTTTTTTGGGATCAATGTTACCATATAAGTGTTAAAATGGAGCTATATTGCCCCTTATTGTTAAAAAGTTAACAGTCAATACTACTACAGATTCGAGCATATATAACGCTTAATAAATAACATTTACAATGAATAAACATTTTATATGTTGAGGCGAAGGTCACGCAATAATATATAACGTTAAAGCATAAAAACTTAAATATGGGCACCGTTATATTAAGAGGCGGAATTCGTGAAAACACAAAAATAATGGTTGTAGTTAATAGCCGTCATTTATTTAGTAATAAATATGACAGTACTTACGAAACAACCGTCATATAACACTTACTTAGATTTATACTTTTAAGATAAATATAATATGTTAAGATATTAGTCTAATATATAATATCTATTAATATCTTAAGAAAGGGGGGAAAACAAGATTTTGAAAAAAATTTATTTGACAATACTTGATATTTCTTTATAAAGAATCGTTATATATTCTTTAAGAATACTTAATAGTTATCAAGAAAGCCTTCATATATAAGAAGGCAGAATTTTAAAAAATAATTACTTCACAATACTTGACAGTTCTATATAAAGAACTATTTTATATTCTTTAAGATCACTTAACAGTTAAATTTGATAACCGTTATATATAAGAAGGCCAGATTCTGAAATATTTGACAATACATTATAGTTCCTTGCAACAAACCATTAAGTATTATTTAATATAAAAACGTGGGATTCTAAAAAAAAATTATTTGATTGTATACTACCGTTCTTTATAGAGAATTGTTAAGTATCCTGTAATATAATTTTTTTTATAATACATTACGATTCTTCATAAAGAATCGTCAAGTAATCTAACAATATACTAATGTATTCTTTATTGATATATTAATTAATATTATGGACAATACATTACGGTTCTTCATAAAGAACTGTTAAATATTGTTTCATCTAAAAAGGCAGGATTCTAAAAAATATCAAATATAAGAAAGTGTGATTCTAAAAAAAATTATTTGATGCAACTTTTCCAACTCCTTAAATATTTTGAGGTTCCCTAGTAGGTCTCATACTCTTCTTTTTATGGGTTTTACTCTGCCGCAGTAGGTTACATCCTCCACCACTAACATGGATCTTCACTCTACAACTCTTTTCCATCGTGATTCTTCTTCGGGTAAGCTTTCAATTTTTTCAATATACATTTTTAGTTTCATTTAATTTTTTATATAACAAGAGCTCAATAGTTGAGACTTAAGGTCGCCGGATTATCTAGGAAGAAAAATTATAAACAAAACACGATATCTAATTTCTGATGATGGTCGTTGGTTTGAAGATCAAAACAAAGAAAACACAAGTAGAGGGCATGAAAAAACAATGAAGTAAAATGCCAAATATTTTATTATTATTTTATTGCTGTGAAAATAATTTTGATTACACAAGATTATATAGACTAAAATCAACATTATTTTTCTCCTGACTTTTAGCATATTATTGAATCACAATCTATTTGAACATTCACCCTCTCAGGTTCCTGAACTTTAGCAAGTATGTTGAAATCAATTTTGTTGAATCAAATTCAAGCTTTACTCAAGTTTTAATATTTACCAATTTTTACTATATATATATATATATATATATATATATATATATATATATATATATTCTGATTTTATATTTATATTATCTTTTTGTAGTTAATGAAAATCTAGAGTATTAATACATGATCGACAATCTACAACAAAGGCATTGAAGAATATTATAGAATTTTTTAATATATTTTCTTTTAGAATTCAAAAAATTATAAGATAAATGTTCTACAGTGTTTAAGTGATTAATTTATTTTAAATTGTATAATGTTTATTTATAATGTATTGGATTTTGAATACTATAAATAAATTTTTTTATTTAATATTATTATCTTGTTATTATCAATGATTACGTTGTGTTTTATATAATAAGTATTAAAATAAAAAAATAATAAAAAGGACTATATATATTAACAATATAAAGCCAATACCTTACGGTTATTAACAAATAACGTTTATATATACCCTCAATATATTACAGTTTAAAATTGTTATATATCTTGCACTAAGCATATATAGTGTCAGCATTTTCGGAACCGTAATTTATGGCTGATAATAACCGTCATATTTTGGCAACTCTATAGTAGTGCAATATCACTTTTTTAATGGTCAATATTAGTATTTTAATAGTATGAGGCAACATTGCTATATTTTGAAACTTTTGGGATGATATTGAACCTGAAAAGACTTTCAAGGCAACATTGCTCCTTACCAAAAATTTCTAGGGCAAATTTACACCTTAACCCTTTATTTATTTATGTTTAAAATAATAGTTTTATAAAATATTGAACATGAGCCATCCATTTTCTTAATTTGATAGTAGATATAGGATTCTGAGAAGAAAATGAGACAACCCAAAATAGAGAGAAATGTCAAGTTAATTATTATTGATTTTATATGTGTGTGTGTGCATTATGTGTTCTGTAAGAATTTCAGGTGTATATGGAATCTGACTGACTCGTTGAAGTACCCACATGAAATCAAGACATCAATGTTGACCCCGATCACGTTACACAACAAATATACCAAAGAGAAATAGAAGAGATAACTCTTATGAAAGAACCTTTTAGAGGAAAGATTGTGTGTTATATATATAGACTTGACTTCTTCCTCAATCCTACATCCTATATATATAGCGTATGTACGATCATATATCAATATATGTAACCCTTAAATGTATGGTTATATGGTAATAGATATAATCTTTAAACCATAAACGATATCTCTCTTTATTAACTCATATCTCTCCATATTTGCATAATGGCCCCTCTTGATTTGGGCTTGTGTCATAACCCATCAAGGGTGGACTAAAATATTTCAACATTTCCCACTCACACTTGATAGATTAGATGTTATAGGTTAAATCTCTTTCTCTTACTTTTTTCACATTAGGTGTTTTATCATAACCACATGGGCATGATGTCTCCATTTAGGCACTTGTACTAGAAATCCCTTTTTACATAGATCAGTATAAGACTACCCTGTAGTATAGCTTGATATTGATATAATGCTCGGGTGTCCTAGATTTATTAATATATACTTCTCTCATGACCAATCTAATCCCTCTTAAGTTAGTATAAAACTCAGATTGCCTTCCTTATATGCATAGCATCCACACTTATGGAATTACAAAATAATACCATAAGGGACTGGTTTTAGACACCAACATAGGCATGTATATTTTAAGTAATAATCTTCTTTTCGCCCATATATCACTTTGATATGAATCAATCACTTTCCTAGAAAAATACCTTTAGATCACATCAATCATGATCATAAGACAAAATGTTAAAGTAGCAGGCACTAAAACATATCTCCATAATAATGTCAAAGTCATAGGACATCATTAAAAGTGTTAACCTTTATGGGACTCATACAGCAATGAAACATGGATCCATTCACTTGCTTCCTATTTATAGTTCTTTAGCACATGCGGTATGAATCGAATGCTACAGTATTACTCTTATACTTTAAAAGCGTATGTTGTTTTGATTTTATCATTAACACCATACAAACTTAAGTCTAGATACTCCCTATTATCTAAACCCAAATTCTTCACCTCCACTCACATTATATGACGTCAATTTTAAAGAATTTTCTGTTTAGAAAAAAGTATCACGGACGTAGTTTTTCATGATTCGATCCATATTTACAATCATGGATCTCATCTCGACTTACTGCACTTAAGTCGAGGTGATATAGTTTGTATTTCTTCTTTACCATATTAGCACTCTTGATGTTTTACCAGTGAACATAATTGTCTCATCTTTACACATTCCTCTGGAGTGTCAAAGGCGGTCGCTTTTGTGAGAAAGTTGACCTTATCTGTAACATCTCAGTTTTAGTCACCAATATTCCTTGTATGTAATTAATAAATTTAATAGAATAAAATGGTGAATTGTGAAGTACATGAAATGACATAAACACTCCAATCGGTGGTCATACACAACTTGGCTAAGTTAAGACACAAAGGAACAACTAATGTCCACTTAAAAGCCTGACATTGTAACCTAAATTGGAGTATGAAAGGACATAAATAATGGCCTAACAATAGTGTTAAAAATTTTTCAAATCAAAGGAAAAAGAGTAAGGAATTATTTATTTCAATAAATCATAAAATGTAGTGGCAAAATGGTAATTTTTCATAAAACAAGAAGCTAATTATTTTTCCCTAATATTTAGGCTAATTTTATGCCAAATGAGAAAGGAGAGGGAAAATAAATATTTGAAGGATAAATAAATAAATTTGGAGAATTTGTGGCCAGGTACTTGAGGTAGAAAAGTAAAAAAGTAACTAAGACCAAAGCAATTGTAAAGAGAAAGGAATTAAGTAACAATGTAAGAAGCAATTTCAATTCCCTAATTCCCTTAATTTTTAGTCAAAAAGGGAGTAAAAGGAAATATATTTATTTGGTTTATATTAATTCAAGAAGGAGGAAAAATAGGAGCCAAGTAAAAATGACACATGTTCATTTACTATTAAACTATATTAAACACAAGCAAGAAGATATAATAAAGCTTCATTATCTCTTCTCTTCCTTCTATTTTCGGTCATCAGTATCAAAATAGAGAGAGAGAAGAGCTCAAGAACATCAAGAACACCAAGTGGTCTTAGGGTTTCAAGAAGCCAAAGATTTAAGGTAAAAGCTTGAGAATCAAGACCTTGTGCCTTCTAAACTACTTAGGACCTCTTCTAACCTCTTTTTTCTTCTTGAAATTCATGATTAGCAAGCTAAATTAAGGAAGAAGAGGGAGAGGGTAGTGGTGTCTTGGTGATAGAAAGTGGTAAAATTAAGAGGTAATTTCATAAACTTGATCATCTTGTGATATATGTTGTTGTTGTGAATATTGTTGTTTAATTTGGCTTGGTTTTTGCTTGGTTTGTAAATTTGGGAAAATGAAAACCTAAGCTAAAATGTTTCCAAATTTTCCTCAAATCATGTTCATTTAGTGTATAACTAGTTATTCATGTGATTAGAAGTGGAAAGAAAGTGATTAAGTAAGAGAAATCAAGAAAACACAATTTACCTCCTAAGACTAACTTTCGGCTAGAAGCTGAACAATAGGGAGGAGTTGGAATTTTATAATTTTAATCATTCCATTAGATTTATAAGGGAAAATTGTGTAGGTATACATGAGTTCATAATTTTTGGATGTTGGTATGCAAATATGGAATTTTTAGAAATTCAAAGTAAATGTTGTTTGATCTGCCTCCAATGAGGCATTGATGTTGTGAACTGAATTTTGTAGGGCCAAATTGGTCAAAAAATTATGAAACTTTTAATGATTAAATTAGAGATGTATAGATTTAATTTTATTGGTATTTTGTAATTTTTGGACTAGTATACTAAAAGATATGGATTTTTGAAGTTGTACCCTATTTATGGAATGTAATCTAGGAACAAGGGAGTTTGACGAAATTTAGGGAATGATATGGTTGTAATGGATAGACCTAGGTATTTTTATACAAAATTTCACTCAAATATATTCACTTAGGCTTTGAAACCAGTCAAATTATATTTTCCTAGAATTAATTATGAATTTCCAAATTTCATTGAAAATATGCTAGTTTTCTAGAAACAGTAAAACTGCACTGTGCAGAATGGTATTTTGTAGAAACTGTTATAACTGCATTAGATAACAAGAATAATTGGATTTAAAGGTAGTAATGGTACAAGTAATAAACAATTACTTGTAACTCTGATTTTTATAGGAACTGAAAATAGTTCGAGCTGGAACCAAAGTTTAGGATAGTAAGGGGAATTGAGAAAAGAGTCAGGTAGTAACTTTTTCTTGCATATACTATGTGATTATTATATATTTGAGTATGTCATTCTTTGTAACATGAGCATAGTGTATTGGACATGCATATTAGCCTAGTTGTGGTCTGAGACCCAATAGAGACGCAGGGTTAAGCCAGGAAGCAAACATGTTGTTTGGCTTTGGACAGTGTGCACACAACATTCTATCATCTTACATGACATGGTGTAATGCATATTTATTTTCACATTTTATATGTCTAAGAAACATGTTGCTACTGAGATTCGCTTAAATCTCATCCTTTTTTCAAGCTAACGGCTCTAAGGGGAAGGAAGTGGCTACCCGAGAGTAAAGCCCCCGGTGCTTTCTGAAGTTGCATCTGGTTATCTATATCTGGCATTGTACTTTTGTTTCTTTTCAACACTTGTGCATCTGTAAATATTTTTCAAATCCTATAGGGGATTCTTATATTGTAAACAAGCACTTAATGTCAATATGTTTTTGTTATTTCTATATGCCTTAAGGAACTTTACGCTTATTACTCTACAGATATCGAAATGTTAAGTGTTTGATATTATCAACCTGTACAACTACTAAACATTATATACTTACACATAAATTTAAAGCCATAATGAAATATCTATCACTAAATACCATTTGTATACTAATCATGGTTCTCATATATGTCCTTGGTCATTAGGCTTAGTCGTTGAAAGAGGTGTGCGTTTTGTGTCTTGGTAACCTCTTCAAAATTTTAACCAAGAATTGCAATATAGTGCTTGTTTGGTAGAGCGATCTTGAATCGGGCTTATTATATAAGCCCGATTCACGTAAATCGAGATAAATCTCCTCCGCATATTTATCTCGTAGACCGTGAAAGCACCTCGTAAACCGTAAAAGCACCTCGTAGACCGTAAAAGCTACCTCGTAGATTGTAAAAGTTACTTCGTATTCCGTGAATTACAATTCATAAACACTTATGAAATTTTCAACCGCTATTCCAAATAAGCTCATAGAGTGCAATCACATATCATCTCTCGAAAATTTTTTTATTAATTACCTATAAAGTAAGTGTAAAGATTGGCATAAAACCAGTTAAAAATGATTTTTTAGCTTTTTATCTAACAACTAAATTGCAATTTAACTAAAATGCTTTAAAAACAAATATTTTTGGATTTTTTAGAATAAAAGTGGAATGGAATGGAAATTAATGAAATAAGAGAAGCCAAGAGTTCAACAATTGAATGAGTAATCCCTCATAGAAATGACACAAACAATCCTCACTTAAAATAATTATGGGAGATTTAATCATGCTAGTTCAAAAATGACTCTAAGACTTAAACTATGCCTAACTTAGATTGATTAATATCAAGCGACCTTGCATATTAATCTCTCTAATCATATTTAGCTTTTAATTAAATAACCGAGCCATCTCGCATTATCATTTGATTTCCTCATTAATTTTAATTTAACAATGGCCACCCATATGAAAAATCAAGATTAATGATGCTAAAACCCAATACTAAATACAATTAATAAATTTATATTCAATTAACCAATACAAACACAAGAAATTATTGATCCACTAACCAAGTCACCTTAAAATTAGCACAAAATGTTCATAAAATCATCAATTTATTGACTAATTAGCACAAAGAAATGATAATTGATCTACTTAACTACAATGTCAAGTGTCTAATAAAGGTTCAAGCCACATCCAATCTCTAAATAATTTAAAATAAATTAGTTCAACATTATAAAATTCATCCTAAGACCTAGGAATCACAAATACAATGTGGAAACAGAGAAATTGAAGAGAAAAAACTCCCCTCTTGAAACACCAAGTTCATGCCATTGCCTCTTGCTACAAGAGATTTTGAGAATTAGCCATAAATACCCATGGAACCAGCCTCAAGAAGTAACATAACCACCATCTGAATCAAGCAACCAACCATAGCAAAACAGCCAGAAATGATCAAAAATAAACTGTGTGCCGTGACTGTGAATGAACACGCAGAACAGAACAGGGGAGGTTGGTTGAAGATATATCACTATAATGATCTTGCCCCATGATGATGCAGAGTGACGGTGATTGGTGATGATGAATGGGGATGATAGAAGTCAGATGACGATAATGATGAAGCAATGACAATAATGGTGTAGTGAAATCAACTCTCAAGATCGCCGCCCCCAGCTCTGTTTCTGCGTTCTCCATCTCTCAGCCTTGAAACTGATTCAGTTTCTCTGATGGTGATGTGGTGGTGGATGCACGGTGGTAGACAGTGATAACGGGTCGAGGTGATGGTGAAGTCCCGATCTGCTTCTCTGCCGCAGCTCTGCTTCTGGATCTTCTTCCACCGTGACAGAGAAAGGCAATGATGGACGTCCGATGATGATGACGACGGTGAGGTGCCGGTGATGGTGAAGTGGTAAAGGTGGAGAGGAGATGATGATGATTGTCTGATGGTAATGATTCTTGTAAAGTCGCCACTTCCAACCTCCCCCTCACGTTTTTCCCAGCTCTCTCTTTATTTCATTTCCCTCAGCTCCTCTCACCGAGAAGACTAGGTCAGGTCCTGAAGATGACATCGGATCCCTTGGTCAAAACATGCGTTTTGACCAAGGGATTAAAATGGAAGAGTTGAAAGTTTGTTGGGGGGCTCAACTGAAGAGTTGAAAACATTTATAGGTCCAACCATAATTATCAAAAATATGGACCTTTTATGAAATTTACTCTGACTCCTTCCTTCATGAATTTGTATTTTCAATAGATTCTGGGTTTTTTTCTGTAATTTTTACTAAACCGATCTACAAATAAAATAAACCCAAAATGTAATACCTTATATTCGAAAAATTAATCAATTAAGGCAATTCATGAAATTATGATATTTTTACCTTTTTTTTCAACCTTAATTTCATACAAACTCCTTTAATTACAATTAATTACAAAAGAAACATTTTAAGCTCAATTATTATGATAAAACCTCAAATAAAATATGAGAATATATAATAAAAATAGGGATTTGCCAGTTGAGGAACTTTGCATAGGAATATGTTGTTCAACAACAACTTTATTTATGTGCTATAACATCTCTCATATAGTTATATATTTTTCATATAGTTTCACTATGATGCTTAGGGTATTTTGTTAAGGCAATGACTTATGTGTACTTACAATCTAGAAAAAATATTCCAAATGTTTGATGCATTTTATATATGTTTCCTAACAAAAACATTTAGCCTTAGCTCTTAAAACTTTTTATAGTTTCAAGACTTGGGATTTGGATTGGGCTTAAATTCTTCTCTTGAGATGGTCTTTTACTTTATACCTGAGAAGTATCATTTTCTTGAACTTCATCATGATCTAGAGTTTAGACATTTGGGAAGTCTTTCCACTCAAGATTTCCTCTTGCTTTAAATTAATCTTAACACTACCCAATCAGTAACTAATGATTTACCTTTACCACTTTGAGGTTTCTCCGGATTTAAATCTTAACATTGATTTTCTCAAGATTCAGGAAATTCAAATTCCTTTTAAGAATCGTCTTCGGAGTTCTCTTACAATTGCACATATTATTCCATTTAAGGAGTAAATGAACCTTACTTTGGATCAACATTTAGTAGTTTGAACTGAAAACTTGTTCCTTTACTACTAAAAGGTTCATATTTAACTATAAGTTCAAAAAGACTAAAATAATTTCTTTCAGTGCCTCTAAAAAATCTCTTGATTCATGTTTATCTCAAATAAATTAAAATAAATCATTCTAGCTACTTTAAGAATTTTTAAACACATAAAAAGACACTATAATAACACTATATACATGTGTAAGTGTGTGTGTGTCACACATATATGGCTGCAGAAAAGGGGGGGGGAAGCCACTCTAATATCATGTAAGCATTTCAGATGTACCTGGAATTCGACTGACTCGCTAAAATACCCATACGAAACCGGAGCACCAATGTAGACCCTGATCACATTGTACAACAAATATACCAAAGAGAAAGAGAAGAGAGAACTCTTATGAGAGAACATTTTAGAGGTAAGATTGTGTGTTACATATAGACTTGACTACTCTCTCAATCCCACATCCTATATATATAACGTATGTACAGTCATATATCAATAAATGTAATTCTTGAACGTACGGTTATATGGCAATAAATATAATCCTTTAACCATAAGTGATATCTTTCTTGATTAACCCATATCTCTTCATATTTATATAATGACCCTTCTTAATTCGGGCTTGGGCTATAATCCACTAAGGATGAACTGATATATTCCAACATGTTCAAATATTAATTTTTTTGTTCAAGGAAATTAAGTCAATTCCACTTGATCCAACTATTATTTATTGGTTGGTAAGTTTATGATTATGTCTAACAAACCATTTTAAAGGTAAAAATATACTTAAAAATTTAAATTTAATTTTTTTAGAAAAATAATATTTTTGCAAGTCATCAAGATAAGAAAATTCATCTCATGCACATAAAGAAATACCTGAGAGAGCAGCAAATGCAGATTTGTTCCTTAATTGCATTGGAATAAGTCATGTGCTTGCGAAAGATAGCGTTAGCTACACAGCTTTTATCAAGCGCTCAAATAATAATATGAAAAATTGGATCAAGTTTTTTTGAGCGGTGATTTCTTTATTGTTGAAGTAGAAAGATGTGTTTATACAAAATTTATAAATAGTGATTATGTGATTATTTGTCTACACGTGGATGTCATGCTTATCTTTAGTACTAGCATGGGGGTTTTGCTTGAGATAAAGGGGTTGTTTGATTTTGTTTTTAAAAACTGTTTTTCTGTTTTTAAAAACAATAAAACATGTTTGTTAAACTGTTTTCAAAAATTGTTTTTAAAAACAAAAAAACAAGAAGTTGTTTTTAAAAACTAAAAAACAAAAACAGTTTTTAGTTGTTTTTTTGTTTTTGTTTTTCTATTTTTTTATTTTTTGAAACTGTCATTTATCCACTATTGACTGTACACTATCAATGGCGACCACTGTCACGTTGCCACCAACTACTTCACCGCTATATCATTTCAAAAACAGATTTTTTAAAACAATCTATCCAAACATATTTTTTTGTTTTTTAATTTTTAAAACTTGTTTCTAAAAATTGTTTTATAAAACTATTTATGAAAACAAAAAACAGAAAACAGAATCAAACAAGCCCAAAATGTTTTCTTTCTTCTAATTTTTATATGAAAGATTTAGGTGAAATAAAAGTGATTTTGGGTATCAAGATGATTTGACTTCCAGGGAAAAAAAGAAAGAAGAAAATCACTATATATGGTTCAAGGAAATAATATAATTATTGAAAAGTCTCACAACAAGAAGTGAAGGGCAGGTAATAACAAGTCAAATGAACATCAATTATTAAAAAAACTGCTTTCAAAATTTGTAAATAGAGTGAAGATGCATTTGGTGTACTATTAGAAAAAGCATACCAATCCATCTTTGATGGTATAAGCTCTAGCCCGTACGTGCAGGGCACAATTGGGAATAAGATTAGTATAGGTATTTATTGATGATATAAACCTTAATTTATTTAAAAGGAGGAAGCTGCACTAGCAAAAGTTTCGAGGTTGTTTGGATTAATTTATTTTAAATGATTTTATGCTGTAATTAATTTTTTTAAGAACGCGAAAACGCTTTTTTTAACCAGTTTCAGAAGTTGCTTCGGAGTTTCCAATATAAAAAATATATGCATGATAATAAAACACATGGAAGCAGTTTTCTTCTTCCTAACAAAACTTCTAAACACCATATCCATCATTCTCTTCCTTAGTGATATTTGCTAACAAAACTTACAATTAAATATCACATGCTAAGAAATGACTGATAAGTTATTAAATTTGTTATAAATTAATAAAATTCTTTTCAACTTACCCCTCTTTAAATGATGTGATTTAATTTTTTTTTAACTTTGAGCCTCAATTAATAATAAAAATAAAATGGGAAAAATAATTAATGAGGCGGTTAGTGACTTATGTTTGAGACAAAAGATTGTTTCTAGTTGGTACTTTATAATAATGACAAGGAAGAATATGTAACATAAGTAGATTCCGGTCTCTGAATTGATTTTGTGTGGGTAACTAAATCACTATGACATATTCAAAGATATGGCTAAATCCTTTATGTGCAATATAAAATATAATGAAAAGTGCTTTTTGAAGTTACCGTTAAATTAAGTAATAAATAATAATAGATATTTTCTCTTTTACTTGAGTTACCTAGCTAATAGAGTTAATTAATAAATTTTGTTGGCAAAAAAAAAAAGTTGAATAACCATCATAAAACAAAAAATTACAAGCGGCTGGAACTCTTTATAAATCGTGAGACTCGTCAATGCTAATGTATATTAATTACTCTTTTGTTTATAAGAAAATCTAGATGTCAAGAGTATGCCTATAGAATTAATTTACATAAAAATTAGCCTAGATTAAAAGGTAAACATCAGTTCGAAAATATTTTATCATACAAATAATTGATATTGACAAGAAAAAAGGTCGATCAAGATATATTATTTTTCAATCAGATAGATATATAATATTATATGCAATAAAATCTAGATATGTAAAAAAGACAGATGATTCATGACGACAATCATAATCTAGAAACAAACTCTTAAATCTATATCATCTTTACAATTGCAGGCAAGATATCAAACACCTCTAACCATATTTCACTGTCAAGAGTAACCAATTACGTCACATATCATGTTGCCTCTTATAAAAAATAGAAATCATAATTACCTATCTCACATGAAAAAAATTTATTAATAAATTAAAGTTAGTTTTTCTCATTAAATGTGTTTTGAATCTTTTTTTTTAAATTATCCTTCATAATCATTCTCTCTCTCTCTTTGCTTGTTGATTTCAAAAGGGTTAAGTAGTAAATTCACTTGGAAGTGTACGCGAAGTAGTAATATTGTCTTAGAAATTTTTTTGATTTTAATGTTGCCCTGAAAGTTTCAAAACGTAACAATGTTGCCCCGATGTTAACAGATGTTAAATTTGACTATCTTGTTTGACCAAAACTCCCACATGGCACTATGACATGGCACCCAATGATCAAACTAGTAGCCACCTCAGCTGATTCATTCCCCCCTCATACTGTTTGCTTTCCATCTCATCAATGTCTTCCGAAAGTGTCTCCACAAAGCCAGAGTTCAGCAAATCCATAATCAAGAAACAAAATTCATAATCAAAAGCTAAAATCAAATCCAGAAAAACCATCAGAGTGTCAGACTTCATGACTAACCTAGAAAATGATCAGACTCCAAGCCAAACTAAAATCTAACCCAGAACATGATTGAACTTAACACTTCAAGCACATAACCAAAAATCAAACACAAATAAGAAATCATCTTCAAGAACAAATGGAAAATGAAAAACCCAGAAAAAATAAGCAAAAGCAATCACAAAAGATTATCAGTGTCACAAAAGGAGAAGGCTTATACATTTGGGTGAAGAAGAAGATAAAAATTTTAGAAGTGAAGGAAGATGAGCCCAAACGAATATGTATGGATGATTCAGAAAAAATAAGCAAAAGCAATCACAACAGAATATGTATGGATGATTCAGAAGCCCAAACGTTCTCGCGTTCTTGTTCGCATCATAGGCATGGCGTCATTGTCGACTGATAAGCATGAAGAAGCTTGAAGGAAGATGAACCGAGTCAGGGAGCCGAGGAGGAGAGGCAGAGATGGCGAGATCTGACGAAGACGAGCAGCTGTCGGCAGCCAAAAGTGAGATCTAATGAAGATTGAGATGGCAGATCTAAGGAATACGAGAGCCTTTCTGCCTTGTCGGCTCCCAATTAAGTTGTTCTGGCTCCTACTGGCTTTCTGCCATCTCCTTGCTTCTCCTTCTTTTTGTCGTGGCTTCGTGTGCGTGTCCTCTTCTTCCACGTTTTCTTGGGTTGGCTTCTTCAGTTCGGACCTTCTTGAATCCGATTTCGGAGCTCTTGCGTGCCCTGGTGTAAGTTCCTAATATAATACGATAGCCTTCTCTCAATGTTAAATCTTTTTTTTAAAAATTTAATTAGGTGTTTGTATTACTGGGCTTTGGCATATGTCTAGATCAAGGAAAAATGTTAGCTTGGGAAGTGTTTCGTTTTTGCAAGAGTTAAGAGAAATAATGAACCAAATCTTCGTCATTAACGGGAAGAAGGTCTATTCATCAGCTACTGATATTCTTATTTTAATTCTTGGATTATTGAAACTGAACTAATTGACAAGCTGATTGGGAAAGGAGTGGATGAAGGAATGAAGACAAGGTTCCAGAAGAAGGAGGTGTTTATGGAAGCCAGATTCCGGCTAGAATGAAGGTAAAAAGGAGGAGGTGTTTCTGGAGGGAAGAATGAAGATGCTGATGTGGGGTAACAGGTGGACTAACACGTGGCATCTCATCCTATGTGATAAAATTATCTCAGGATAGGTCAACTAACGGTTGACCGTTTTGGCCGTTAAATTAAGGGTGACATTGCTATGTTTTGAGACTTCTGAGGCAGTAATGAGACTAAAAAAACTTTTAGGGTAACTTTGCTCATTCGCGTATACTTCCGGGGTGGATTTACTACTTAATCCATTTCAAAACAAGCATTTAATAGTTTTTTGATAGATTACGAGCCTGTTTGATATGAGGGATTAGGAAGGGAGGGGAAGGGATATAAAATTTTTGAGTTGAATTTAAAGAAATTTGAGATATGAGGTTATAAAATCTTAATAAAGAAAAAATATAAAATAAAATAATAAGAAAAATTAATTAAAAATTGTTAACTCCACTTCTCTATTTTTTTTAAATCTAACTTAAAAATTGTTTCCCTCCACCCACTTTCCCTTCCCTCCCATCCTACCAAACAACCCTCGAGAGAGTTTGAATCTTCAACTTTTACGGTTTCTACTTACTCCATTCTTACCACTTGAATTAGCAACCTGATTTGGATGCTCATCATTGTGGTGAGATCCACATCCAATTTCAATGGTTTAGATATAAAATTTTTAAATGAAAATTTTTAAATAAAAAATGTTTCTAAAACAAATGATAAATAAGAGATTATCTTAATTTTTGATTTTGTGCACATTAAAATATTTTTTATAAAAAATCAATTTTTTACTGTTTAAATCAAATATAAACAATCCAAACCTGATTAGTGTATATCTAAATAAGTTTATAATGATATCTTATAATTTCATGAAGGCACCCATAGACTAATAATCAATTCACAAATCAATCTATATATGTTTTCTATCTTATTACTGTATGTCTTCTCTGAATATCTGATCTCTGAATTTCAATGGTTTAGATATAAAATTTTTAAATGAAGATTTTTAAATAAAAAAATTTTTAAAAAAAATGATAAGTAAGAGATTATCTTAATTTTTGATTATGTGTATATTAAAATATTTTTTATAAAAAATTAAATTTATATTGTTTAAATCAAATATAAACAATCCAGATCTGATTAGTGTGTAGCTAAATAAGTTTATAATGATATCTTATAATTTCATGAAGGCACCCATAGACTAATAATCAATTCACAGATCAATCTATATATGTTTTCTATCTGATTACTGTATGTCTTCTCTGAATATCTGATCTTATGACCGCATGTCACTGTGTCTTGATTGTGAGGGTAGCAATTATATATATGTCCCCGCGCGTGTGTATGTGTGTTGTTTTTATTTTATTTTTTTCCTTCATATCTTATAATATGATATTAGTATTATTTTCCCAGGAAATTCACTTAGGGACCAGAGATTTGATATGATGGCCCATATGCTATTGTGAATCATGCGTGCTTGAATGTTTAAGTTCCAATTACTTTACGCTAATTCAGAATATAACTTTATTGACAACCATTGACAGAAGCAGTGGAGAGATGGGAACTGGCGAGGGTCATGGTCCTCTATGGTTTTAATTTTTTTAATAATTTTTTTTATTTTTAATATAAGAACTAGATAATTAATTTTTGGACGTTAAAAAGTTAGATTAGTTATCTATAACATGTGTATTAGTTTTTTTTATTATACCATTTCTAATGATTTGTATTATAATTACCCCTTGTTAGAGATCCCCTTACTTGTTAATCCAAAAAAAAAAAAAATCCCCTACTATAATCAATAGAGATATTTTAGACAAAAAATTATAAATTTAAAAGATAAATAGTGAAATAAAGTTTTATATTTATGACTAAAATAAATTCTTTATCTAACTTGTAAATTTAATACTTTGAGAAATATTATAGGTCTTGTACATATACTCGACACCTAACAACTTTGTATTATAGTAGCATTTGCTTTTAACCTTTTGGCTTTTCAAATAAATCATGCCTTTGCCCCTTTTTGAATAATATTATAATCTAATGAAAATTTTTTGCATTAACAATAAAATACTAATTAAGTTTTTTTCCATAATTAATTAACTTTTAAATATTTTTTTATATTTTGCACAAGTGTACTTCTATTGGAGGCACTACCAAACACTAAATATGAATACTTCTCCTCATGAGGATATTTAAAACTTGATTTTTCATATTGTGAAGGATACTACTACATAGAGCCGGGAAATCGGGCCGAGCCCGTCGGGCCGGCCCGTTTAAGCCCTGTAAAATCACGGGCCGGGCCTAAAAATTAGGACTTTTAAATGAAATCGGCCCTGCAGGGCTAAGGGCCGGCCCGTTAGGCCCGCCATTTTTTTTTTGCAAGTATGGATCATTCTTCCATGAACAAGTCTGAGTTGGAAACTTATTTGGAAGAACCAATATTGAAGCCTGATAATTGGAAAGAATTGGATGTCTTGAACTGGTAGAAAAACAATCAACAAAGATTTCTGATTCTTTCAAAGATGGCAGCTGATATTCTGAGTATTCCAATCATTACAGTAGCAAGTGAATCAACTTTCAGTATTGGTTCACGTTTTCTAACAAAATATAGAAGTTACATTCTTCCATCTAATATCTAAGCTCTTATTTGTACTCGCAATTGGATGCATGGATTCACATATGATGGTAATTTACTAATTTTTTTGTATTTTATATTTGTTATAAAGTTATTTATCATTTTGGTTTATTATTCATTTATTTGTTGCAGATAAAGATTATGAATGTATTCATGATATGAGAGAAGAAATCCTTGATATTTTTACCCCTCAATCGGATCTTACCACTCAAAGTGAAGCACAATCCAATTTTCTTGAAATTGATGATAGTGGTGAAGATTAAATTGATACTTAAAGTGGTTAGCTTCTTGTCTTCTGATGTTTTGTCTGAGATTATGAATTACTTATGGACATTATGTTTTACCTTTGATTATGAATTAATAACTATATTTGTCTTATTACATAATGTGTGTAGATGTGTAGTTAAATTTTAAAAAAATGATTTTCCAGCTTCAGGCCCTACGGGCCGGCCCTGGCCCTGATGCTCTCAGGCCGGGCTTGAAAAATCAATAATTTTTCTTACCTCAGGCCCTGTAGGGCCGGCCCTTTTAGGCCCTGGCCCTTCAAGGGCCGGCCCTAATTCCCAGCTCTACTACTACATAATCATACATAATAGTGCTAAATACTTAACAGTTACAATGAATTAGCGTCATATATGTTGAAGCGAAGTTTGTGCAAGAATATATAACTCTAATATTTAACTATAAAGTATGATTGACAAACATGATGATTCTTAAGAAATAACATTCATATAACACTTTCAAACGTGTTGCCCTCGTAAGTTTATTATATATGCTAAAACAAATATATAACAATTATAATAATTAACCATAAAGTGTAATTCCTAAATACTTGTATTCTTTGAAAATATTTAACAGTTAAAAATCATAGCCGTCAATATATAAGAAGGCATGATTCTGAAGAAAATTCATTTGAAAAATACTTGACAATTTTTTATAAAGAACTATTATGTATTCTTTAAGAATACTTAACGGTTAAAAATGATAATTGTTATATATAAAAGGGAAAGATTTTTAAAAAATTTATTTGACCATACTTGATAGTTTTTCTCAAAGAACCATTATGTATTCTTTAAGAATACTTAATGATTAAAAAGATAGCTGTCACATATGAGAAGATGAGATTATGAAAAATGTCAAATATAAGAAGTCAAGATCCTTAAAAAAATTATTTGACAATACATTACGGTTTTTCACAAAAAACCGTTAAGTATTATTTAACATAGAAATGCGGGATTCTTAACAAATTTAATTTGACACATCTCCAACTCCTTCTCAAATGTTTTTTGAGCTTCCTTAGTAGGTCTCATACTCTTTTTTTCATGGGTTTCACTCTACCGCTATAGGTCTCATCCTCCACCACTACCATGCGTCTTTACTATGCAACTCCTTCCTTTGGTGTTTTTTCCTCAAGGAAGCTTTACTACTACAAAAAATCCTTTTATGAAGGTTATTATCGACCATAAATTACGGTTCCAAACTGTCATATATCCAGACACTATATATGCTCGCGCAAATACATAACAGTTTCGAACTGTGATTTATTTAGTATCTATTATAATGGTTCTAATATAACACATGTTATATATTGAGGTGTGGTGAGACCATGATGTGTCTAATGTTGTAATGATTAAAAATGAGCTCATGTAAACAACCGTTATATATACCATAATACTTGCATAATAAATAACAGTCTCAAGTAAGCAACCATTATAAACTATGTAACTTACGTAATGGTGCTTTCACAAAACTGTTATATAAAGTATAAACATACACAACGAGCATTATATTGTGTTAATCTCTAGAAATTCATATATTTCATCACATTTTTCTTATATAGTTGCTGGTTTTAAACTCAATTTGTGCATAAAGTTGATACATACAAAGAAAAAAATGTGATGTGATGAAAATACTTTGGAAACTAGTTTTAAGTGAAATGTATAGAAGTTTTGATTTAATTGAAGAAATTAAAAAGCTCATAAACTCCTTCTCTTTGTGAAAGGAAGAGAACAAGATGTAGAAGTGTATAAGAATCATTGGAAGCCAGGAAAAGAAGAACAAAATGCAAAAGGAAGATCAAATAATTAGCTTAAAAATACTCTCAGCCACTTTTGATTCATTACATCAAAGCAAAGTGAAAACACTCTAAAAATGGACCTTTCTATCTGTGTTCGTTGTTGCTTTGCAAGTTGTAAAATATATGCTAGGTGTTTTGAAAAAGTGACAAATATAAGGGTTTTTAACTTAAGGGGAGGTGTCAAAAATGATTATTCTGGACTCAAGAGAGGCTAGGCACAAAGAAAAACACCTTGGAAGAGTCTTGATGAAGATTGAAGGCTTGGAGGAAGAATCTTGAAGATATTTGAGAGATTTCTTTAGTTTTCTTCACTTTCCGCTCTATTTTTCTACTAGAAATTTTTTTGAACATGTATTTCTTGTTTATTTTTAGTTCGTTTCAGATTATCTTAGATAAACTTGTCATTTATGATTACTTTTACCTATTATATGGATTAGAACTACTAAATTTTCTTGCTCTTGCTAGTTATTGAGAATATATGTTGATTTTTCTTTATGCTTAATACTATCTTGTGCTTGATCGCCACATGATTAGATTAGTTTAATTGAATGAAACTTGAGAAGAGAGTTATTTTGGTTTTGAACTTTAGAAAATCATGCTAGACTTAAAGTTTATGGATTAAATGGATGGTTTGTTATTATAATAAAGATATATCTAACAACTTAGCATAGTCTATTGAAGAATTGTTTTGAAAAGATGGTTTCATTAATTATAAACAATAAATTAAATATTTTTAATGAAGATTAAAAATCAATCTTGACTTGAGAGAGGTTGGTTGATGATTTTAGAACCTTTGACTAGTATATAGGCTAGCTCAACTAACATAAGTGATTTAATTTTATAGTTCTATGAAATACAATGAGAAAAAAGGTAATTATAAGTCTTTAATCTCTTGAAGTTAGAACCAATTTTACATTTTCCATTGCACAACTTTATTGTTTTCATCAAAATTCCTCATTTAACTTATATCACTCTCCAATGAATTCATTCAACCTAGTTAAGAACATACATGGTTACAATAACTAGCTCACTTTGGTCATAGTCCTTGTAGAATGATAATCTTTTCAACACTCCATTATTACTTGCGATCCGTGCACTTATGGTAAGCTAAATGGTAAACAAGTAAATGTTGCCATTACTGGAGATTGAACCAGGTCGCCCATGTGACAGTCAGTGTAAACACCCTATTTTGGCTTGGCCCAACTCAAAAAATAATAAAAAAGGAAAAAAGGAAAAAAAAATACTCCTTAATCCTTATACATCTAAATGAATAAGCAAATGACATTGATGGTGATTGAATTATAATTGAAATTTAAAGAATGATCATCATTAATGGTGATTTTCTTGCAATTAAGGTTTGTAATAAATGGTAACAAATTTCAAAATAATTCATCTAATTGATTTTGGAGAAATTCTTGCATGAACTAGGTGCACTACATCATTTGTTCAGTACCCAATAAAATCATACAACATCAATCTCATTAAATCCTATATGCTTAATTTCTCTTCTCTTTCCTCATCTATGTCATTTGAAAATATATCTCCAATCTCCCTTCTCTCTCCCAAGTAGGATTTAATAAGATTGATATGGTATGATTTTATTAGGTAGTACACATATGACATGGTGCACCTAGTTCATATAAGAATTTCTCCAAAATCAATTAGTAAGAATCACAAGGAATATCTGAGTTTAAATAGAGGTCCAACGGATGTTATAAAGGGTGATAACTTATGAAGGTTTGATGATGTTACAAAGGATTATGACTTATGAACTGATGCTTAGGGAAGATAGACCATTTGAAGGTATTATATGACGGTTGTTTCTGAAGACCGTTATGTTTTTGTCTTCGCTGATATAAGGTTGGAAGACGAATCATTTATAAGTGTTACATGACGGTTGTTTTATAAGAATTTTCTTTTTTGTCACTAAATAAATTACAGTTATTAATTATAACCATTACTTTTGTGTTTTTGTAAATTCCGTCTTGTAATACATGACAGTGCGCATAATTAATTGTTACATTCTAGCATTATATGTTCTTGTGCAATCCCTACCTTGACATACATGATGTTTATTCATTATAACCATTATTTATTAAGAATTCTATATAGGTGAATCTGTAGTAGTGCTTTCACTTGTTTTCAATTAATGTTTTTAGTTTCATTTTATTTGTTATTTAACGAGAGCTTGCTAGTTCACTACAAAAAAAAATATCAAATTAGCGACATAATTTAGTAACAGAAATTCCGTCACTAATTAGTTTAGTGATGGAAATTAGAGATGGATTAGCGACGGAACCATATTAGTGACGGAATTTGTTTCATCGATAAAAAGACCGTTACTAATTGGTTAGTGACATAATTTTGAATTCTGTCGCTAATTTGTGACGAATTAGCAACGGAAAATTTTTGTCATTAATTAGCGATCAAAAATTCCGTTACTAAATTCCATCTCTAATTAGAGACATAATTCATTAATTAGCGACGAAAATTTCCATCTCTAATTAGCAATAGAATTTCCGTCTCTAATCCGTTGCAATATATTTTTTATATATAATTTAAATTGCCACATGTCCTTACCACGAGCTTCCATATGTCCCTCGCCGGCAGCCACCACGTGTACCCACCGCCGGCCATGTGTCCCCATCAACCACCGCCACATGTCACCCTCTATTACATGCTCCATCGTGCGTCACATGTCCAAGTCACAAATTGGTTGCATTTTGTAACCAAGTTGGGATTCGAAGTCATGACCTGTCATGCGTGTACCGGTACCTTTGCCAGTTGAGCTAAAGAAAGCCTGTGAAATTTAAATGCAAAATTACACACACACAGATATAGACACACACATATTTCGCTTTGTAAACAAAAATAGAAATAAAAAATTTAATATATTATTAAATATTTCAATTTAGTTATTTTATTTTATTTTATGTAAATATTATACCTAAATTTTTATTATTAATATCTTTCTTTATTCATTTTATTATATATTTTATTTTTTTTGTATTTATATTTTTTTATTTTTATTTGTATATAATACATTATTAAAAATTCAAATATATTATATTATAATTTCAACTTAAAAAATAAATATGAATTAATAATTTTTATTTCTTTATTTTAATATTTATATTATAAATTTTTTATAATTTAAAATTTAAATTATTTAAAAATTTTATAATTATGAAAAAAAATATAATTATTAGTGATGGAAATTAGAGATGGATTAGGGACAGATGTAATTTCGTCGCTAATCCGTCATTAATTTAGTGACTAAAAAATTTTTCACTAATTTTTAATGATAGAATTATAGACGGATTAGTGACGGAATTTAGCGACGGAATGTAATTCCTTACTAATCCGTCACTAATTTAGTGACAAAAAAATTCCATCTCTAATTTTAGTTACGAAATTTATGAGGGATTTGTGACGGAAATTCCATTGCTACTTTTTTGTTTTTTTGTAGTGGTTGATGCACAAGGTCACCTATTGGGATTATCGAAGAAGAAAAATGGCATACGACATTCCTAAACTTTAGCAACCCAAATTGTATGTTAAAATTAGGTTTCCGAGATTTGTTTAAGTTTTTATATTTTAAGTAAAATACATTAACTACCCCTCTATTTTACCTAAATTACAGAAACCTCTCCTCTAGTTTGAAAACGTATATAAACCTCATTTGAAACTAAAATGCATGTTATCGAAACATCTCTTGTATATTTGAGATTCCATTTTTATCTACCCAACCATTAGTTGACTATTAAGTTTGACTGAAAATGAATAAGCACCCCTCTTTTAACAAATGAATAAACATTTTCATTTGCTAAAAAAATAATTTTTTATACAATCAAAAAATAATTATAATACATATATGTTCAAAATTTCCAATATATTATAATACTTTTTATTTTTATCTATTTATTTAGTTTTTTTAAATGACTAAAAACATATTTCTTTTTTTTTTTGCCATGAGACGACAATTGAAAACACATTTGAAAAGCATATTTTTATTCATCATATGTTATTAATAATGTAAAATTGAGATATTATATAATTTATATTAATTTTAATTTTTAATTTTTAAATACATTTTTTTTCACAAACGTACATTATAAACATGTTTATTTGAGTATGCATCTATTAAAAGAATTAATTATATTTTTAATTAATTTTTCAATGTCTCCATTAATTAAACTAATTATTCCTTTTATCCTAATATGATAAAAAATTTAATTGATAGCTATTTACAAAATTAAAAAAATAAATTAAGAAAAAGAAGAAAAACCCTCACATTACTTAAACAATTTTAGCCAAATTAGGGAACTAGTAATGAAGGTTAAATTAGTAAATAAAATTTATTTTAATAGAAATTTTAATTAAGAATAAAATCCCTTAACAAAGTTAAGGGTTTGGATTTAAGTATATATTTTTAAAATAGAGGGGAGTTGTGTATAATTAAGGCAAAAAGCGAGGGAGGTTAGATTATTTTACTCTTATATTTTCCATTTGCCAATTTTTACTATATTCTTATTTTTATAGTAATATTCCAAGATTTGTTCAAGTTTTTATATTTAATTATTTTTACTATATATATTCTTATTTTCATATTTATATTATCATTTTATAGTTAAAAGATATGTGACTGGAACTCTGAAAGTGCTGAAACGTGATCGATCTATGGATAATCTATAACAAAGGTATTTGAGAATATTGTAAAATTTTTTATTAATAGATTTTTTTAGAATTCAAAAAAGTATCAGATAATGTTCTATTATGAGAGTGTTTAAGTGATTAATTTCTCTTAAATTATATGATTTTTATCTATAATGTATTACATTTTGAATACTATAAATATAATTTTTTATTTAATAATAATAATAATATTATCATCATCATCATCATCATCATCATCATCATCATCATCATCATCATCAATAATTATATTATGTTTTATATACTAAATATTAACAGTAAAAATAAAAAATAATTATATATAATTAAAAAATCAAGTTACTTTATTAACAATTGTTAACAAAGAGACGTTAAGTATACCATCAATATATTACTGTTGTTACTAAAGAATTGTGAAATATATCCTTGATACATTACAATTTGAAACCGTTAAGTATTAATATATAATGTCACTATATATAACGATTATGAACCATGATTTATGGTCAAAAGTAAATGTGGTTAAAACCATTTTTCTGTAGTAGTAGCACTAGCCCTCTCCATTAAACCCAACTCATGTTGATAAACTTTCAAATATTTTTAATACTTCAAAATATGATGTATTAGAAAGGGAAATAGACGAAAAAAACCATTCGAACTTTAAAATGTTAAATTAGTTTTGTTACATACAAAAGTATAGGTATTAATTATAAAAGTATAGCAATTAACAATTTATTTTAGTAGAAAATTAATAATTTGGGATTTTGAAATTAAATTTTTTTTCTTTTTCCCTTTTAGAAATTTATAGATTTTCTATAAAAAAATGTATAAATTTTAAAATATATTCAATCATTAATCTATTTAAATTCAATTATTTATTTTCATCAATAAAGGTTTAAGATGTATAGCTAAAGGTGAATCCTAATAAATGACATAAACTATTTTTATACAAAGGGCACATTTAAAGTATAATTAGTACCTAAAATCTATAACATCTCTACAAATTGCCTCTATTATTAAAGTGCTATCCAAAAACCTAAAATTACTAATCAATTAAGAAAACGAAATTTCATATAGAGTTATATACTCTTTATAAGGCTTAATTATAAAAAGTATAATTTTCTTTAGTTTTTTATTTTATGTTAGTATTCATTAAATCATATTCTTATTTCTAATGTAATAATATTTTTTTTGACCATATGTGTATTACATACGATATAGCAAACAAAAATATTGCCATTATTCAACATTACCACTATTCGTAAACATGTCACAGTAGGCAATTGTGTCAAACTTGATATGTGTGTGTGTTTTTAAATTATAAGATATAGGGCTTTTTTATTAAAAAAATATTTTTATATTTTTTTTAAAATTTTTTTATTGATGATGTGTTAATATGGTTTTCAACAAGTATTCTGAAAAATCAAAAAATAGAATAATAGTACCTTTTAGATGTTATATTTTATTTTTATCTTTTAAAACACCAAATTAGAGACACAGAACATTTCATTTCTTTCTTCTTTCTAATTTTTTTTCCTGTTAGAGTGAATAATTCATCTCTTTAATGACATTTTTAATTCTTTTTCCGAAGGCAATCCTTCTATCCTCCAATCTTTCTTTTTGTTTGAATTAAATGGACACGCATTCTCGATATGAGGATACAAAGGGAATGAACAGTTGATCCTAAAGATATTTTTTATTCCTTAAACTTGTTCGATCTAATTTAACAAAATTATTTTAAGGACATGAAACTAAAAAGTGGAAGAAAAAACATTAGAAAATGGAAATAATTTATGCCCTGCAAGCAATCATTTTGGAGTTTGTAAAATAGGTGGCTAAAACCTCTTACCAGTTACCAGGCTACTCTAGTTCTTGTTATGAATTACTTGTAGGGAAAATTTTTTTGTTATAAATTCAAGTCACTTATAGGATATTTAATGATTATCTTCAAATTTTATCATCTTTTTTTTAATAATATGAAGCATTTAATGACATTTTCAAATTTTATCATCCTTTTTTTAATAATATGAAGTGTTTTTCTTTCAAAGTTTAGAGTGTAAATGGTTGTTACCTCTCATAATAAGTGCACTTTATGGAATTTAAATTTGTGTTCTTCACCTTATAAGGGTGACGTTGCTTACCGGATACCTCGACCAACAACTTGTTGGTTTTATCATCCTTATTTAATTCTTGTTGAAAAGTGAAAAAGAAGAGAGGGGGATGAGAATAATATGTGAATATGGGAAAAGAGAAACTTCAAGGAGGGTAAATTTGGAAACTTACACCAATTTAGTTGTCATTCCTTAGTTTATAAGAATGAGTTATAAATGACTTGTGATAAAAACATGAGGGGTAATGATACAGTTTTTTTTTTATAAAAAAAAGGGCGATGGAGCAAAAATACTCATGATGATTTGTAAAAGGAGCATCAAGCATCATGAAAAAAATTTTGGTTCAAAAATGCCTATGTACATTACAAAAGGGTTCAAAAATATCACCACCGTTAAATCCTGTAATGCCGTTAAATATTTTTCATGGGTAATGGAGTAAAAATGCCCATGATCATAAGCAAAAGGAGCAACAGACACCATGTAATTTTTTTTTTGTTTAAAAATACTTATGTACATTACTATCTATCCGGCTCGGGCTAGTGATATATCCTAAAATTCCAAATTGATGATTCCATTGATTTATTACTCATTCAAAATTTTTTAAGTTATCTCAACTTAAAATTGTTAATTGACCAAAATACCCCTAAGGACCCGGTCTAAGCCCCTTTGTACCCGGTCTAACTATACTTTACCAAAAATTATGACCTGGGCTAATCTTATACAATTTCACGTGTAGAATTCAATTTTTACATAAGATTTGTCAAAATCATGCTCAACTTATAAAAATACCCCTAGTAGCCATTATGTTAGGGTTTTAGGGGTAAAATTGTCATTTCATTCCGTAAAGCATTCACACTTCATAATTCACATGTTTCCTACACAATTTTTCATTATAAACTCAATGGAATCATCAAAAAAACCAAACCAAAATCAAGTCCAATTTTACCCCTAAAACCCTAACATAATGGCTACTAGGGGTATTTTTATAATTTGAGCATGATTTTGACAAATCTGAGTTCAAAGTTGGATTCTACACGCAAAATTGTGTAAAATTAACTCAGGTCATAATTTTTGGTAAAGTACAGTTAGACCGGGTACAAAGGGGCTTAAGACCGAGTCCTCAAGAGTATTTTGATCAATTAACAATTTTAAGTTGATATAACTTAAAAAATGAGTTTAGAACGAATTTGAATGAGTAATAAATCAATAGAATCATCAATTTGGAATTTTAGGATATATCACTCGCCCAAGCTGGATGGATAGTAATGTACATAGGTATTTTTAAACCAAAAAAAAAATTTCATGGTGCCTGTTGCTCCTTTTGCTTATGATCATGGGCTTTTTTGCTCAATTGCCCATGAAAAATATTTAACGGCGTTACAGAATTTAACGGTGGTGGTATTTTTGAACCCTTTTGTAATGTACATAGACATTTTTGAACCAAATTTTTTTTCATGGTGCTGGATATTTTTTTTGCAAATCATCATGGGTATTTTAGCTTTATCACCCTAAAAAAACAATTTGAAATTATCATATTTAATTTTCTTTTTCAATAATTACAATTAATTAAATAGTTTAACATTCACTGATCAACACACATTTTTATACGCAGGTAATCCTCAGAGACGCAGGGAATCCTCAGATTGCATTGTCTCCCACACGTGATCACCATGCCCTCTCCCGGTTTAAGGCATAATCTATTGATTACCCTCTCCGATCTTTAACTTTGTGTCTTTAATAATGACTCAGCAGATGATATTCTGTTAAAAAAAAAAAGAAAAAGAGAAAAAAACAATTAAAAGAACAAACTATAGGAGGGTTTGAATCTCACACACTCAACTAGAAGGGATAAAATGATTTCAAATCAAACTAACAAGTCCTATCAAATCACAGGCATTTTTGTACCTCAGGATTTACAATGGTGTAAGATGTACTTTTAATAAATTAGCATGATTATTTTGCCGCTTCACTTTATTTAAAATAATAGTGTGGAGCTCAAAAGATTAAAAGTTAACAAATTTTTACATTGGTTAACAGGACTGACATTTTTGCTCATTTAGAGATATTTATAAGTATTATTGTACTTAAAGAATGTATATGGTACTAGGTGCACATAAAAAAATATAAATGTATTTTTACACCTTAACCTTAAACTAAATAACAAACTATAGGTGGGCCTGAATCTCATAAACTCAATTAGAAGACATAAAATGATTTCAAATCAAACTAATAAATCCTATTTTTTTTTAAGAAAAAGAGGAATTCAACTCTGACAAAAACATATAAATGGGTTTTTGGAGTAGGTGGAATTGATCAATCCAATGCAAAATGAAACCACAACGTTCCAAAATGCTTCACGTGAGTTTCAGTCTAATTTCCTTGCTTTCACACTACTAGGTTAACTTTTCAAACTCATATTGCACCCAGTGAGTATTAAGATTTTTTTTTTTCTTAATTTTGGAGGGATTTGTTTCTGCCTTGATATGGAGACAAAACTTCATGAAAACTGTTTTTCTTAACATCATTGTTTCAATATATTAAATGGGAAAACTGCTTTTATTAAAGAAAAAGGGAAAACTGAAGTAACCAACACTGCTCCTGAGTCCTGACCCTCACTTAAGAGAGATTTCTTTCTTTTTCCCAATGTCTATACATTTTTTGATCCATTCCGAAAAATGTAAAATATATCATATATTTATGACTTATGTATAAGATGATTTGTTATATGTTTTATACCCCTCCAGTCGTGTATAGTCCTTACGTTCGGTTCAAAATATAGGATATCTTTTAAAAGAAATTCTTAATCCACAAAATATAAGTCATTTGAAGAGTTATGAATTACATTTTTTAATTTTATCTCTATTTATTAGAGCTGCAGTAATTAGATATCGAGAAAGAGAGAGAGGTTTGAGACAGACTTAAATATAGATTTGGCTTCTCTCCTTTACCCATTCCTATCATTTTCTCTCATTTTCTCTTTTTCACCATTGAATTAAGATTTCAACGGTTCAGATTTAAGATATTATAAAAATATTAATATAATTTTACGTTAAAGAAACGAAAATAATTTTTTTTGATACCAGATGCAAAATAAATTTTAACTGTTAAAATTATTTTTGTTTCTTTTAGGTAAAATTATAATAATATTTTTATAATATGATAAATCTAAACCATTAAGATCTTAATCTAACGATGATAAAAGAAAAAGGAGGGAAAATGATGAAAAGGGGTAGAGGAGAGAAGCCAAATCGCTTAAATATAAGTTAAATTGAAAAAAAATCATTTTAAGATAGATTTAATAAGCTAAACACTATTTCTTGCAAGGGGGCATGTAAGAGAAATTACGGAGCCTGTCAGGTCCTATTGGGTTTTTTTTTTTTTAAGAAATTGCACTTCCTAACATACTTATGAAGAGTAAATGCTTTCAACTATTTTTTTTCTTATCTTCATAAATTAGTCATCTGTATCTTATACTCCCTCTAATTCCATATAGAGTTTAAGAATTTTCTTATGGATTACAGGGTCCTATTTGTAAGAGACGATTAACCTATATGAAATTTTCAGTATCATTTTCTATTTTTGCCTCCATAAATTATTGGTTAGTTTCATTGCATTAATTACTTTATGTTCATATTTGCTTATTCTATCTCATTACATTGTCTCTCTCTCTAAATAAGGGAGTTTTTTAAAATTAAATTATATTTTACAGATATATTTCTTTTAATTAACCAATTTTCTTATCTATATAATTTGGTTATTTATATCTTACAAAATGGACATGAAAGAGTATTATAGATTGATATATGAAGAGTGCTTCCCTAACTGTCCTCTATGCAATGATAATGGGCCCAAAAGAAAAACACCTCAGGAACTAATGATAATTGTAACCGCATATTTAATTTTCCAAGGAAAGAACCTTCAGCCATTGAAGCAGGGAATCAAGTTTTTCATAGTATTTTATGTGTCCTTAGCAGCTAAGGAATACTAATTAAATATTAATTAATTAAATTAAATTAATTAGATAAAAGTTCTCGCTGGCAAAATAATAACAATAGTAATAATAATAATAAAGTTCCCGAACACATGTCACCAAGCATGAGCAGGCGTTGATTCCAATGAAGCCAGTTTGGCTTATAAATTGAGGTTTCCATGAAACCCTATGCTCACCATAATACACATCACTTCTCTCTTTTCTTCATCTATCTCTGTGTTAAAGGAAGCTCGAAGTAATTTCATCAATGGCTACCTTGGTTGCTCCTAATGAAATCTCTCCTGTTCAAGATGCCGAGGCTCTCTACAAGGCCTTCAAAGGTATAAATCTAATTTCTCGCTAAAACTTGAATAATTTTTTTAATCAATTTGTTCAGTATTTAGTCTACCAACTATTCATATTTTTTAAAATTGTGTACCATATTTATTCATTAGTTCTGAACTCAAACCTCTTCTCATCTGTCGGCTTAAATCCCTTTCATTTGACCACATTAATTGCTGTTCATGAAAGTGAAAATTTTGCATTTATAGGTTTCATTACAGAAAATGAAGTGTCACTAAGCTGGAGTTTATTCATGCTAAAAGCTATTGGAATTTTAAGCCGGGTCGGGTTCTAATTAAAAAAACACTTTTTAATCATAGTATTAAAACTCAACCCGAGTCGACTAGTCATACTAGTGAACCGGTAAACCATTCCTCTAACAGGTTCTCTTAAGAGTTTTGGGTGGATCAAATGGATTGGATTTTACTTTTTTTTTTTCCTGTTATTGAGCTTGAAACAATATCATTTGCGAGTTAAAAAAGAGAGAGAGAAAATTATAGTTCGTTAAATTTTTTTTAATAACTCTTTTTTGTTGGATTAAGTGTATTTTATACATGAATATTCCAACCAATAGATGTTGATCCTAGTAGAAGAGGCTTTGACTACTTAAGCATGATATCTTAAAATTTGAGCTCATGTGAATGCAAAAAACGTCTTTAGGAGAGTTACCCTAAATTGGACTTGACAAATTAGGTTGATTTCAGCTCAACTATAGTTAGACTTGACCTTTGAAACATTATCTTAACCAGTTTAATGATTGGCCGTCCAATCTTCTTTACCTTGTTTTTAATAAATTTTGAATTCAAATCCCTTTTATTGATGACGTGGAGTTGAATTTTGTTAGGATGGGGTACTGATGAGAAGGCAGTAATAACAATATTGGGTCACAGAACTTCTTTTCAAATTCAGCTAATCACACAGGCTTATGAAGAACTTTACCAAGAGAATCTCATCAAAAGACTCGAATCTGAGCTCTCTGGTGACTTCGAGGTGTGTGTGTGTGTTCAAAAATTATAGCTCTATTTTCTTTTATTATATTAATTCACTCATGTATTTGCTTACGAGTTCGTTTGGGCTAAAATAATATAGAGGGCAGTGTATAGATGGGTGTTGGAACCAACAGATCGAGATGCAGTGTTGGCAAATGTGGCCATTATAAATAGCAAGAAAGTTGATTACAATGTGATTGCGGAAATCGCTTGTGTGTATTCATCTGAAGAGCTCTTGGCTGTGAGAAGAGCCTATCTCAATCGTTATAAGCATTCTTTGGAAGAAGATTTGGCTGCTAATACCTCTGGTCATCTTCGTCAGGCAAGTTTTTCCTAATTAATAAAACATTAATTAGGACTTTTTATTACATCGGTTAGAAAGAGCTTTTCACGAGGGTATGTGGAGGAATAATATATAAAAACATATTTGTATGTCTTAAATTTACGTTGATAAACAAGGTAGGCATAACTTTCCAAAATTAATCTGAGTGTAGAACAATTAGCAAATAAGTTTTACAATATTAATGCAGATTAGGTTTTTAATCAATTAGCAGCCCTGTTACTTATGAGTCTAGTTTGATCAAATCTCACATACTATAAAAAATGGAAGTTATGATATTTGATATCTCTTAAATTGATTAAATTTTTTTCAAATTTTCCATTTTTTTAATTATAAGTATTGAAAAAAAGATGTTATTGGTACACTTTCTTTCACATATTTAATAGGTAAAAAAATTAGAAAACAGTCATTAATGACTCTTAAGAATGAACTAGTATTTAGGACCAACAATTTTTAACCAACCGAACTCATAATAAGGACCAAACTTATATATTAGTTAAGCTTGTTTTCTTAATCAAAATAGTTTAAGTTAATTTGATATGACTTACCTCAAGAGTGAGACATAATATATTCTAATTTTCGTCCTACTACTTCCCCATCCCCCTCCCCGTCTAGGTTTATGCTTCTTTTTAGTGTCATAGGCCACACTCTTGATATCATGTTATATTGTCTTTATATCAAAATAATTTAAAACAATTTGATAGAACTTACCTTGAGTCTAAATTTCTTTAATTCATCTTTTAATTAGTCAAGGTGAGACTTAATATATTCTTATAATGTATACCTAGGGATCATATATGAGATTATTGGTTAAGTTAGCAGAGTTCAGTACAATAGTTGCTCATTCGTTCGATACTACATTCACTCATTAATATAAGATCTACCCTATAGTTATATACAATAGTTTTTTTTGTTAAGAGAATCTTGTATTAAAGATAAGAGGTAACACAGATACTTCATCATTGTGTGTTATAATAACGTTAGTTGATTGTTTGGAGCAGCTATTGGCTGGGTTGGTGAGCTCGTACAGGCATGAAGGTGAAGAGATAAATGCGAGGTTGGCACAAAGTGAGGCTAATATTCTTCATGAAGCTCTTAAGCACAAGAATGGCAATTATGAAGAAGTAATTAGGATTCTTACTACAAGAAGCAAGTCTCAGCTTGTTGCAACTTTCAATCGCTACAGAGATGATCATGCCACTTCCATCACTAAGGTTCCACAATTATATGTTCCATTAATTTTATAGTTATTATTGTTGTATCAAATAAAACCATTAAAATTAAAAAAGAAAACACAACCTTAATGAGTAATATTGAAACTTCTCATTTATATTCATTTTTTGTGCAGAAATTGCTGGATGATGCATCTGATGATTTCCTGAGGGCAGTGCACGCTGTCATTCGTTGCATCAATGACCATAAGAAGTACTATGAAAAGGTATATTTAATTAATTTTTGGGTTAAGGTTCAATTTTTCCGTACAGAAATTTTTTTTTGTAATCATGGGTATTCAGAAAGTTTTTTTTTTTTTTGGAATCAATATAGCCTAGAAAGTGTTAAAAAATAAGAATTTAACATTTACATTAATTATTTTAACGCTTTCCGAATGATATTGATCTGAAAGACTTTCGGATACCCACAATTTTTCCTAAAAACTTTTGGATTAAAATGGCCTTAATACTTAATTATTTGATTAAGTTTGATAATAACGTTACTCCTACTTGTGTTATATAAATAAGCATAATTAATAAGGATTAATTAAATTAGGTAAATTTAATTTTTTTGACACATTAGGTTAATTGTGATTATTTATAGGTTGTGCGAAATAAGATTAAAAGGATGGGGAATTATGAGGATGCACTCACTCGAGTGACCGTGACAAGAGCTGAGAAGGATTTGAAGGAAATAAAAGATCTTTATTACAAGAGAAACAGTGAGCATCTAAAACATTCCGTGGCCAAGGAACTTTCTGGAGATTACAAGAAGTTTCTTCTCACTCTTCTGGGAAACTAAGAGAGAAGATAATTAATTAAGTTGTTCAATTATCTAATGAGGGAATTTAATTATGATGAATTAATATATTTGGTTGGTGGTTTCATAAGTATTTCCTCTTCATTTGAGTCTGTTTTATTTCTCAGAGCCACTTGTATGTTGGTGGTCTCATGCATATTTCCTCTTCTACATTTGCAATAATATTGCAATAGCTGCTTTTACTAGAATAATGATTAATAAGTTCTTCCTGCCAAATTATAATGCTTTTTTTAATAATTATTTTGACATCCAATGACGATAACACTACAGCAACAAAAATATTGAAAATTTGATATAAAAAATTAAGAAAATTTAATCACAAATTGACTTTGTCATCAACATTTCAGAAATCTATACCGTCATGAATAAGAACATTGCTAAATTTTCTGCAAACGGATTTTGCAATAGAATTTTTTTATCGCCAACTCTATCATACTTTTTTTTTTTTTTTGCAATGCAATTAACTTGTGTGTTTATTATATCAGGCCTAAGCCACATGAGAAAGTGTGGGGGTATACACACACATAATTAGGCCTAATTAAATAGGGGATAATTTTCAAAACGCTCGTGGGTTTTCATATTCATAAATTTAAATTTTCAATATTAGTTTAAGTGGTGTTAAATACTCCTATATGCCAGCTTAAAAGGTATTTTTATACTTTACAAGATAAAATTCATCTTGTATATTTATTTCATAGAACGTAAAATAAAATTTTCACAACTAGTCTTAATTATAACTGGCACTAAACAAGCTAAATTATAATTCTTTTAATTTTCTGTGCATATTTATCCACCTAACATGTTGAAATGTATGCCTAGTTAATTAAATTTAAATTCGTCCTTAACTGAGTTTGAAAAGGAAGAGTGAAAATCTCAACTCTATGAGATATTAACTTTTGCTTATTACAAGAAATTTAGTCATGGAGTATATATTATATGTATAAAAAAGAGAAAAAGAAATTACAATAAATTTTGATAAGGACAAACATAGATCGCAAAAAAATTTGCCATGGATTTACGAACAAAAACATCCATCCCGAATTTTCTTTTAGTATAAATGCTAACCGTAAAAATTTTGGGATATTTTTTCTATCATAAGTACTCCAGAAATTGAGATAAAGCAAACTAAAGAAAGTATATTAATTAAGATCTATTATTAATCAATTAGTGAATAAAGTCTCAACTACATTTTGGTTTGATACTTTTTCTACTAGAGAAAAGATTTTTTAGACTGATTAAAATTCACTTTCTAGATCGGGTTAAGATCCAGTCATATATCAACTTGTTTTAAAAGTTTGTCCTTATTAAAAATGGTCCTACAATTGATCTAAAAAATTACTTTTTAAGACCAATTGTTTTAATGACTTGTCTTAAAAAGTTTCAATTTATAATAAAAAATACTCACTTTTTATACTAGGTAAGTTCACATGCGGTCTAAAAAATGGGTAAATTATACACACACACACATTTTATTTTGTACCACAAAAGCCCTTTTGGATTATTATATCTAAAAGTTATATTATGTAATATAAATTCTACAAGCAACTCTAAAAATACAAGTGCAATCGATATAAAAACTAATTATAACTAACAACCATGAATCTTGCCTAGATTATCGAATCTTAATTTCGACATTTGTTTTTTTTTAATGTTTACTTTTTTGCTTTGCATTTTTCCCACCTCCAAAGGACTTAAATGATTTTTGAATGTTGGATATAGTGGATGCAATTTTAGACTCAGTATCTTCATGTTGTTGACGCATAATTCATATTGTGAACATCCCTAAAATTGAATGCAACTAACTACCCATGGATTGGGTGTTAGGTTATCTACTGATGCATTTTGATTCTTTCAGACCTCAAATATGAAACATGGCTCTACCCTATCTCAATCTCGGGTGATAAATGAGAAGATTCTTATTTAACAAACCTAAGTATAAAATAGTTAATATATAAATGTGAGAATTAGATTTTATATGAGTGAATTTGATATTGTGATCATGTTTTGGATGAAATGAAAAAAAAAAGCTAAAGGCCAATAATAAGGGAGTAATTGACTAGGTGGAAATACTAATGACGAGGTAAGGATTAATATTTCTAAATTGGACAATGTAAAAAATTGGCTGGATGACCATCACTTGTAAGGACAAATTTGTTAGACTGAGTAGTAATCCATTTTAACAAATTTTTCCTTGTAAGCATAGATCACCCAGCCTATATTTTTCATCGTCTAATTCAGACATCTTTATCAGTAACCCATCACTAGTAACTCCATCTAATCGGATAACTCCTTATTATTGGTCTCCACTTTGATTTCCCTCTCAACCATGACCTCATTACACAACCATATTCAACCATACAAAATAGAAGTCTCAAGTTTGTGCATCAACCATATTAGACTCAACTTCATTAAATAAGATACTCCACTTTTATCACATAAAAACTGAGGTAGTAGGTTAGAGTCATATTCTATCTAAGTCTTTAAAGAAATAAAATACCTAAGATTAGTAAACTTAGCACCAAATTCAAGGGTTGCTGCATTCAACTATAAGGATGGCCCATGATATAGACCATACATCGAAAGCTCACACACGTCGGGGTTAAAATCACAATCGGCACTTCCACCCAATACTCAATAATGATCTAAGCCATTCTAAGGAGGCTATCCAAACAAAAAAATTAATTTAAAAAGAACAAAGGCATGACAAACAAGATTCAATTAACCAACCAATGATGAATGGATTTGTGAAAATTGCCATTAAGAGAGTGATCCAATTAAATTGTATCATCACATCTAATGAAACTTGCCACTATGAGAATGATCCAATGACAAGTTTTACAACTATAGTCATTTCGAATTCCATAGACAGATAAATATAATATTGATGATAAGAATGGTACAATTTCATTAAATATGAACATATCAAGAGACCATGGACTGGATGCTTCTAATGCTATAATAGAACATGAGATGAGGCCATCTTTCACATGTCTTTTTGGCGCCCTTCATACTCTTTTTTTGTACATTATACAATCATTATGGCATATACAAATAAGGCTATCAGTTGTAATGAA